>OX465529.1:2505000-3755000 GCA_950022985.1 Udea ferrugalis | reverse complement strand
TCCAACAATCCGCACTGAGCCCGCGTGTTGGAGTATGGCTCAATCCACCTCATATTTGAGGTGAGGCCTGTGCTCAGCAGTGGGACGAATATAGGCCGTTTATGTTACCTATTTATTATTAGTCTTCCTGAATTTCTTATTTAATGTAAGTGCCTCAAGATTTATCTCATCTCAAATATCTTTTCAGGTAAAACAGTAGAACCTCCAACCAAACCGAACATAGACGGCGCTCTAGCCCGTCTCCAAGACGTCGGCGCCCTCGATAAAGCCTTCGCCCTCACCGCCCTCGGGAAACACTTGGCCGCCCTCCCAGTAGACGTCAGGATCGGCAAGCTGATGCTGTTCGGAGCCATCTTCTGCTGTGTGGACTCGGCGTTGACTATGGCGGCTTGTTTGAGCCATAAGAGCCCTTTTGTGGCGCCTTTTGGGAAGAAGGTAGGAAATTTTGCAGCAATAAGACTGCCTGTATAGGGCAAAAAGTGTCTCACAATAACAACTTTATGCGCCACTATGCTGGGCGCTGAAATACTGTTGAATCTTACTGCCAGATGTTAGCAAGCCGCCATAAGGCCTCCGACTAGGTTTAGTGTCCCTTTGCATGAGAACAAGACCTTAGTAGCTTTACCAGTAGACGTGAGGATCGGCAAGCTGATGCTGTTCGGAGCCATCTTCTGCTGTGTGGACTCGGCGTTAACTATGGCGGCTTGTTTGAGCCATAAGAGCCCTTTTGTTGCGCCTTTTGGGAAGAAGGTAAGATTTTGTTAAGGGAGTATGAATAAGGTTATCTCAAAGTGTCAATTTTACAGCGATTAGATCGCTTGTGTGTGTCACAACAACAGCTTTATACGTTTCACTGCTGGACGCTGAAACCCTGTTGAATCTTTCTGTCAGATGTTAGCAAGCCGCCCCAAGGCCTCCGACTAGGCTTAGTGTCTTGATGAATCTTTTTTGGCGCCTTTTGGGAAAAAGGTAGGTCTTTTGCACAGCTGGGCACTGAAAGATCTTACTGTCAGATGTTAGCAAGCCGCCCTAAGGCATCCGACTAGGCTTAGTGTCCCTTTGCATGTTAACAAGACCTTAGTAGCTTGACCAGTAGACGTGAGGATCGGCAAGCTGATGCTGTTCGGAGCCATATTCTGCTGTGTTGACTCGGCGTTAACCATGGCGGCTTGTTTGAGCCATAAGAGCCCTTTTGTGGCGCCTTTTGGGAAGAAGGTGGGATTTTTGTTGAAGAAATACATTCATCTATCGAACAGAAACAATCATGACATAATTTTTAGACCTTCATTGGAAGGCTGCAATAGGCATGACGACAGTATCAAATAATCAACGATTTGAATACATTAGGGGAAAAAACATATTAAAAAGATTTAAAAGACACATTTAGTTTGATTTTAAAATCTGAGATTAATCAGATTTTCGATAAAGTAAAAGGATAAAATACTCCATTTCGCCATTTTGACTCAAACGTCAATCACGCACTATGACGTCACTGTAATGGAAATCAACAAATGTCACTGTCGTATTTCATACAAGTGAGTTTGACAGACACTTGATATTTACATTACAAATACGTCACACGGACGCCATGACACCTGCGAGCGTTTTCGCGCGCTGTTGATAAAATACTAGAATAATGTCCTCAAACTTTGTTAAACTGACCTTTGAAACCGAAATAAAGTTTTTTTAGTATACAATACATGTGTACCTTTATCACGAAAGAAGATTTCAAAATTGTTCGTCATGCCTATTATTGTACTGTTACTAAACAGGATGGTCCGAGGGCAACGACCAAAATTTTCTTTTAAATACAACACGACACGTCTTGGTGTACCTGAACATGCCCTATTTATGCTCCCCGATTTTCAGCAGTGTCCGAATTGTGATCATTTCGTCTTATTACAGTCAAAAATTGACTTAAGAGTCTACATTGCTCACAAAGACATAAGTTAGATATTAATACATGCATAATTATTTTCATATTCTCTTTTTCCTGTCTCAAAATGGACTATTGTTTAATTTACAGTCTGAAGCTGACGCCAAGCGAAGAGAGTTTGCTTGCTTCAGCAGCGATCAATTAACGACACTAAGAGCTTATAGGGTAAGTTTTGATGTATATTTAATATAGGTTATCCACAAATAATACCTTTGAACTTACACTCTTTAATATTTCTTCTTAAAACATTGTAAATCGTAGATCTGAAATGTTAACATAATCATTTTATAAACAAATAACTTATTAGAAACAGAAAATGATTACGTGATAAAGTTTTTTTTTCGAAAAGTGTTTAAAAAATAAATTGTTACAAAATACTGTCTTATTATTATTTAAAAGTTCACAGCCATATAGTTATTCTTGTTTATTTAACACAATAATAATGGTATATTTTCCCAGAAATGGCAGCAAGCAATGAAGCGCAGCACCCACGCCGCCCTAGTGTTTGCTAGCGAAAACTTCTTGTCGCACAAAACTATGAACATGATGGCCGACATCAAGCACCAGCTGTTAGGGCTGTTAGCTTCCATCGGCTTCGTGCCTGACATGCCGGCTTTGAGGAAGAAGATGAGGAAGGACTCGGTTGAGAGCCTCACTGGAGAAGAGGTACTGACCAATAATATACTAGCGGCCGCCCGCGACTTCAAATAGCCGAGATATGCAGATATTGAACAAATCAAATCAATATTTTTTTTTCAAATCGAAGCGGTAGTTCCTGATATCAGTATATGGATTTATTTAAAATTTCATGGTCACTAACATTAAAATTCTTCAAATCTGGATTTTACCATGTACTCTATTTATTAAGAGTTTCCGATATTTCGGCACTGTTGCAAGCATCGACAGTACAGCCACTAGACGCCTGATATTTGGTTGCTTGTATGAATTAAGTCGGTCTTCTACCTAAGGCGAGGGGCAAAGTCTCATACCACCACCATACCCTATTCTTTGAACCAAATACTTACTTACTGTTGAGGAGCATTATTTAACAACGTTCTTAGGCTTGTTTTTAAATTGACTTACTGAATGGCCGCGGATAGGCAATTGAATTTATAATTTATATTGTATAATGTAATTGAATGAATTTAATATAAACCAAAACAATCTTCTATCAATATTTATGGAGTCCGATTTATTCATGCAAAACATCCATCTTCGTCAAGAAACACTTACTAACATTGATCGGTCTGTAAGTCCAACTCCAAAGTCCAAATTAACTCATTGAATGTTCAATCCCGATGAAAGACTTTGTTAGTCTGACTTGCTGACATTTGCCACTCACTTGCTATTAGAAGTCTAGTTGTATTTATTTTTCATTTCTTTCATATAAAATTATAGAATAAATCACTGGTGGTTCATAACATAACATAATAATGGCACTACAGTCAAAAAATTATCTAAGAAATACATTTAAACAGCTGCCAGTGTCATTGAAAGCTTACTTCAATCAAATAGAAATAGGATTCATGAGCTGTGGCTGGATTTTTGAGCCTGACAGAACAGACTTGAACCCTTTTAGCATTGCATATAGTTTAATTTTCAATGACACTGGCAGCTGTCAAAACTGTTGCCATATTATGGGTCTGTTCCAAAACGAGTAAAAGTCACTCTGGGTGGTGCGAAAATCACTCTGACGCGTTCCTAAAGCAACCCGAGTGAAACCGAGAGTACCCGACCGTTTACTCTGACAGTTTTGCATGCAATTTGGAACGGGTTGGGTGAGAGGAATTTTCACACTGACAAGTGCGATTTCTACCGACGTCTGGGGACAGGTAGAATTCACCTGACAGCTGTCAGGTAGAAGTTTTGCTACTTTCCGTAGTTATCTTTTGTCAGACAAACTGAACATTGATCATGAAGTTTTAGTTAATAAAATCGGATGGTATTTTCGTCTGTTAGAACATTTGTACGTTATCGTTGTTTGGTGGCTTGAAAATATGACAGTGAGATATTTACCCGAAACCGTTCAAAAACAATCTTTCGTTAAAAATCACTCGATAGCGTTCCTAAAACCAATCTATCGCTCTGATCTTTTCTCTTTCTAATTTATAGTTCTGTCTCCTTCTTTTCACCGAGGGTAAAAATCACTCTACACTACTCGTTTTGGAACGTACCCTATATAAACAGTCATGAGTGCAAATAAAAAAAAAGAATTTGTATTTCTTATATTACTTGAACTATAGTAGAATTAAACCGATCATACAACTACCTATTAATTTGTGCTAGTGGGCGTGCATTAAAATTCTTTCGTTTCTTTTATTTCAGTTAAACGCCAACGGAAATAACGACAGGTTACTGGCCGCTATCTTGTGTGCTGCGCTATACCCCAACGTTGTAAAGGTTAGTTACTACTATTGGTACAGGCTAATTCAATATTGGGAGTACTAGGTTTAGAGTGACATATTTTTGCTTATTAAGTATGTATCTATTAGACTAAACCTTGAACTTTAGCAGAGATGCAAACGTGAAACAGATGTCGACCGCGTTTACATCGATACGAAAGTACATAAATAAATCGATGTAAATATGTCAACTACGTATTTATTTGTAAGCAGAGGGTTAGAGTGCCAAATTCTTGCTTATGAAGTATGTACCTATTAGACTAAACCTTGAATTTTAGCAGAGATGCAAACGTGTAACAGATATCGACCCTGTTTACATCGATACAAAAGTACATAAATAAATCGATGTAAATATGTCAACTACGTATTTATTTTTAAGCAGTTGGCCACTAGATGGCAGTCTTTCGACTGCCTTAGAGCGGCTTGATTACAATGAGTTTTATCATTAACCTTATGTCCGTCCTACAATAAGCAGTTAGCCCGCCTGATAGAGTATGGCAGCGTATAATTGCAGTGCGCGTTGTGTTCATCAGTAGGTAGTTAACTTTGATAAACATTGTTGAACTCATTTATATCGTAAATTATTGAATAAATATTTAATGTGTATCCATAATTTTTAGGTGTTTTAGTTAATTTAGCTTTTTGTTTTGTACGCTGTCTTAGACTGTCACTTCATTACATCCTGTCACCTCGGTCTGCTGAAAGAAATCTCTTTTTAGAGATAATCTCACCTGTACTTTAACTGTCCTCAATACTGACTATTGTAATTGTCTTTTTATAAAACAAATAATGTCTTACAGGTCCTAACCCCCGAGAAATCCTTCCACATGCAAGCAGGCGGCGCCATCCCTCGCCAGCCCACCCCCGACGAACTAAAATTCAAAACTAAAACCGACGGCTACGTCGCCCTTCACCCTTCTTCAGTCAACAGCAGTACAGGACACTTTGCCAGCCCATATCTGGTATACCAGGAGAAGGTCAAGACTTCGAGGGTTTTCATAAGGGAATGCTCGATGGTCCCGCAATTGCCTTTGGTGCTGTTTTCAGGTATTTTGTTGGTTAATTCTATAGCTTTTTTAAGTGAAGTTCATGTTATTAAACTTTTGCAAGTGGTAATGAAAAGATAAAAACCACGTGATGTGACATTAAACTATTTTTACGGTGTTGTGTGCGGTAACAAATGAAAGAACTTTTTCAGCGTATTATGTCAAATGTGTTAACATTATAAGCTATTGCTAACGGCGTTACTTGCGATCGCCGATCGCGATGATTGACAATAATTTATCACTTCTAAATTCAAACAATAAAACCTCAACTACACATACACACATAACACGAATTCGCATAACTCCAAAATAAGTTCGATGAAAAAAGAGTTTGAAAACTTAAACTCGACTAGGGCGCGTTTTAAGTAGTCGGGTTTTAGTTAATGAACTCTTTTTTATTACTTATTTAACAAGTAGGTATTGCGTGTATTCAGCACACTAAACTTTGTCTTCGCTTCTATCTTGAAGTACCAATATGCAAGGCTAATTTCCTAAATGAGCGAGGCAAGCCAAATCCTATTAGTCCGAGTATTTTTACAAACAATTTTATTTGCACCCCTGAAAATGTACACAGCGTGGATGTGTAACCTCACACCTCAATTTCTTAGTATATTCGTTAAAGAAATTATTAAACTAAAAAAATAGAGTGTGCTATTAAAATGTTCTTGTTTTTTAGGCTGCAGTTTGTCAGTGGAACTTCACAACGGAACATTTATAGTGTCTCTAGAAGATGGGTGGATTATGTTCCAAGTGGAAAAACACGAAGTAAGTTAAAATAGAAAATACAGGAGATAGGTATTTAATTTTCTCCGAAATCAATCCTACTAATATTATAAAGTTTGTATGTGTGGATGTGCCGTGTTGCTCTTTCACGTAACAACTACTGGATGGATTTTAATGAAACTATACAATAACATTGCTTATGCATCTGAATAGGACATATGACACCCTAAAACAGGTCATATTGGACCTGTTTGCAAGCCAATATGACAGCGACGTATACGTCATTCATACGTCAATGTCATGTACCAGTTTTCGAATTTTCGAAGTATGAACGTAACGTATCTTCCTCTTTTTGTTTACATCTATGGACATAGTCTACAATTTATTAAGATATATGTTTTTTTTTTTTAACTAACACCACGCGGACGATGTCGCGGGCGGCCGCTAGTATTTTTTTTATAATTCCACCTAAAATTCCTTCCAGCTGTTTTTCATAACCGCCTACTTTTAAAATGAAAATATAGAAGGTGCGCTTTCTTTCCCAGGTTGCTGAAATGCTGAAAACGATACGAATAGAACTTATAAATCTTCTAGAAGAGAAGATTAACGACCCCAGTTTAAATCTTCTGCACTACGAGAAGGGAAACAAGATCATCAAGACCATAGTGCAAATAATTAGTAAAGACTAAATAAAATACATTAGTAATTTTAAATGTTAGTGCAATGGAAACTAAATCTTATGAGTACAGAGTAAATAATGGTTTTATAATAACGTAAAAAGTATCTATTCTCGACGCTCTCTTTTTTTAGTTTTCTGTTTCAATTATTTGACACAAAATTAATTAATACTTTAATGTATTAACCAACTAAACCGACGAATGTGAATTTATTTTGTAAAATCAGAAGCAAACTGTCTTCAAAATTATTATAAAAATGTATTGTTAAAAATATCGCCGTAGTGTCATTGTGAAGTATTTTCATACTATTGAATCGTGCAATAACGATTTCTGCGTTTTGTACTCCGCATTAAAATAATCTAGTTTAATTTGTAAATAGTTCTGTAAATTGTCGTTTAATAAATTCTCAGTCTTTTTGTTCAATGAAATAATTTTACCCATGCTTGAAATCTTCACCAGATGATTTCAAATAACATTATTGTTTCGGGTAAGACATCTTGAAATCTTCACCAGATGATTTCACATTACATTCTTGTTTGGGGTAAGACATCATAAAATGTCAGGTTACCAGAAACAGTACAATTTCCACAACCCATATTGACATCAATATCTTTCACACAAATTTACATGTCTTTCCGCCGCACTCAGAGACGTCAATTAACGTTAATGGTTCATTAGTCAAAATTCCATTTTTGAAAAGAGACTTTATAAAAAAATTAATAAAAGAAATGTAAGATTATAAAATTTTGACTCTAATGAAGCATTAACGTTAATTGACGTCTCTGAGTGCGACGGTTGACATACTTAGGTTGGGTTGCACCATCTGACTTTAACAATAACAAACATCAAAATTTCAGTTAAAGTACCGGTCAGGTAAGCAAAAATGACGTCAAATTGTCAAATTTGACAAAAACTTTAACTTTAACTTCTACTATGGTGCAACTTACCCTTAATATCGTTCATAGCCTAGTTTGCTGCTGTCTGTAAATGTAAGAAAAAAATCTCTACTTAAATCCTAATTGTTAGAGAAAAGCAAGTCTAATGCCACAGTGAGAAGAGTTGTTTTTTGTTTGTAGCTTCTCTCGAATCTTAAACATGCCCTGCCCTCCCACGAGATTCCACACACCCATACCATAAAATTATGAAACCAAACTGTAACTCTGACGTATGTCATGGATTATAACTTATTTTCTAACAAAGTCTAGTACCAATGTATTTAGGGTAAGTTGCACCATAGTAGAAGTTAAAGTTAAAGTTTTTGACAAATTTGACTGTAACATTAACGTTGACTACGTTGACGCGTTTGACAAATTGACAGATCAATTAACACAAACTATAACAGTAACCAGTGAAAATTGAGCGGTTACGGGTAATGTTATGACGTCATTTGACTTTAACTGAAATTTGGATGTTTCTTATTGTTAAAGTCAGATGGTGCAACCCACCCTTAATGTTTTACCTATAACCAGATTCAACAAGTATATACGTCTCATCAACAAAAATTGGTGCTGAAACGGATATTGAACTCAACCCTCGTTACCATTATGCTAAATGTTGTTTTTATGAGGTAACAAAATCAAATCACTTTATAATTTTATTACAATCGAAGTGCCGTTTGGTATTTAGTGATATTAAATTGTAATTTTGTTTGTACTATTGTTTTGTACTGTGTAAATAAAATGAAGTTCAATTTAAGGTTTTCTTTTACACTTTATTATCCTATACAATTTTAGAAATGAGGCCAATGGTACAATCGCAGCGTGAATTGAAAAAAAAAGGAATGGTATTTACACATTATTCAAAAAAGTAAAGGTAAATAATCGAGGGGGCCTTATCGATGATAGCGATCTCTTCAAGGAAACCTAGTCAAGAAAAATCAAAGGTGCAAAAATTGACATATATGAATACTTACATTAAAAAATATACTGAATAATTTCAATAACATTTGAAGTCTATGTATCGACTCGAGTAACCGGCAGGTAACTAGTAAGGCACTATTTTAAACATAAACATATAGCTCATAAACTTAAAATATCTATAAGCTCTTCTCTCACCTACTTTTGCTGTGCCCGACAGGGTAATTAATTTTAAGACCAATGTATCACATACGAGAAAGCAATAAATAAATGAAATGAAATGAAAAAATGAAGCAGTAGAATCGATATTTTAAAATGAGTTTTTAGCGGATTTTGTTGAATAAAATACCATCACCGTAGGTGGAACCCGATGAAGTAGTTGAAATAGTTCGTTTCACAAATAGGTCTTCGTACCGGGCAATAGGCTCCCAGAATAATAAACACAAATCCCTCACAGTAAAATTATCGCTAAAAATACTAACTTCTTCAATAAAAACTTAACCTTACTTCATGTTTTCTGTGTACGACTGTACAAAGCGAGTTTTCCGCGTCGCTACGCAATCGGCGCCGCGACATGCAACATATTGGGCCATCGATCAACCGCCGCGAACATTGTCCGACCACTGCCGGGCACAGGTATGTCGTATATCATGCGGGACGATCAAGTGTGAGTCAGCTATTCTCTGGAGAAAAGTAGACTATAATCCGTTCGCGTTAAGAATGGAGTGATTTTTAAATTTTATTCTGTCGCACACAAAAAACTCAGATCTACAACCTTTGCGTTCGAAAGTATGCGTTAAGCTGGTCACTGTGGACTTAGCTTTCTAATTAGGAACGATTTGATTGGTAAGGGGGCGTGTTATGTCGACGGACAGTCTGAAATCACTGCATTCTTAACGCGGAAAGACTATAGCATGATTATGCTGGTGATAAAATATAGGTATCTGGGGTCTTACACTCAGATCATGACACCGAACAAAGAGCTTGTATTGTGCGTATCAGAGTGCCAAGTAGGTACGGGTTTTCCTCATTCAACTGTCCCGACTTGGTGAACGCGAAATTGTATGGCATCTTTTTTTTATATGAAAATCCGCGTTTACTTCCTCGCCGCGTTTATCGGCTTGGCACTCAGAGATTCATCGAGCAAAACGCGGATTTATGTCAATAGAAAACAAACGAATACGTCCTCCCGCCACCATAGCTATACGCTATACAAATTCACGTAGACGGGCTCGATTCGTTTGACCGATATTAGGATAGTGGCTACTACGGTTGAACGGTAATGAGACACCAAAAACTGCAACCTACTCTGAAAACTAGAATTAAATATTAATTATTTAATGGCTGTTTCGCCGCGTTTTCCGCGCTGTCAATAGCAGTTATTGTTCCTAAAAAATATTACCCAATTCCAATAAAAGTGAAACGACTGTCGTTCCTGCCAATTCTACGGTTACCACAAGCGGACCCCTAAAATTGGAAGGTCTCGATTCGCGGCCGATTGTAATAGTGCGGGTCGTAAAACGCACGTGGCGGCCTACATGTGTACTTTAAAGGGCCAACTTTTGGGTCGGCGAAGGACCTAACGAAAGGACTAGTAAGGGTGAGACAGGTGAGCAAGAATATCATGTTCAGTTCTACCAATATCACTCGGGAATCTTAGTTCTACTAATATCACTCGTAAATCTTAAAAAAAAACATTTAACTATCAATCTAGACTTAGGTATTCTAGAGCTACCTAATATAAATCTATTTTTAATGAATTCCTTAATCACCGTTTAGAACAGTCGCAAGGGTTTTATTGTAAAACTTTCATCACTCAAAATAGCTGTTTTTATTTTTGCACTCGTTATGTTTCTACACTGTGGCTTGAATCCCATTTTGTTCAAGTAGCGCCATCTATTGGCGAATAGAGCAACTGGATGCTTTTCCAATAAGATTTTATATTTCATAGTCGCTGTCCCATACTTATTAGACTGCATTATTACTTACTGACTAAAGTTATCTACCTACAATGTAAAGTCCTGGAATGAAAAAGTTGACCAGTTTTCAAACACATTCATTTACGTTCTTCACACATCGTTCACTTACTCAAACTTCAAAAAAACATTCAAAAATCCAGAAAAGTTTGCCTCAACATGTCATTTCGATTTGCTACCCAAGCAGTATCCACAGTGCACAGAGAGCCAGCGTTTTGAACGTTGAATGTCCATACACAATAGGGTATTTTACACCATGTAAGAAAAAATATAACAATGCATTTATGTGATAGATTTTGAACAAAATAAATAGAAAAACGTTGATATTTCGCCAAAATCAAATGTTTTAATTTAATAATTTAATTTTAAGAATCGACATTTTTAATCTGTTCTTAATATGTCAAAAACAGCAAACGCCATTTTGGAATCCGATATGACGTCACTCCGATAGTAAACAAGTAACTTTTCGTTTGTGTTCTGTGATAAATTTTAAATTTTTCTCAGTTATTTGGTTGTTAGTCTACATTGTTTAAACTATTTTGGATAAATTATTAAAACTTCATCATGGAAGACGGTTTTGTAAAAGCAGATAGTACAAATCTGCCAAAAATTGATTCGATAATGGTGGCGAACTTCTTTGTGTCCAATCCCGATTTTCGTTTTGCTGAGTTGAGAAATGTTAAATACACGACGCAATAGGCTGTGTGCAGGTCAAGCGAATTCAAAACACATGCTTGGTAAAGTGTACGGTTTGACCTGAACATAAAGTGCGTACCAAGCCATATGCAGTAACACCAGTAACAGTATTGTTAATGAAGAGGAAGAATCTGTGACTAGTGTCAAGTGCCACGATTGTGCCTCATCAGAAGGTGGTTGCAAACATAGTGGTGCATTTTTTTGTGGTTACACCGCCGAACCGAAACCCCGTCGTGCACTCATAGTTAATAGTTGCCATTTCTGTAGATATTTATCAAAATATATCCATTTTATAAAAAAAACGTTATTTTATTGCTACCTTTATGCCGAAATATTATGGAGAAATTCATAAATTATACTTTATTGTATGTTTCATACAAATAATATTAAACTAAATAATAAAACAATTACTCTTAGTTAATTATTTATTATAACGATTAAAGTGTGTCATCCGACAGTCTTGAATGGATTTGTGTTCCTGAGTTGGTGCTATCGGACTGCTTTACCATTATTCTTAATCATTTCAAGAACCATAAAATCTGAAAATAATAGAAAAGTTTAGTCAATGTTTGTAATATCGGTCTAAGTGGCAATGTTGAATAAACAACTCAAAAGGAAATAAGTACCTTGACTACAAGAAGGTAATGAGATATCACATTCCTTATTCTTCATAGTTTCTTCAATTTCCATTATGGTAGAAAACCATTGCCTTTTGTTAAATGCAGGTCGAGGTTCACTTGGTGTTAACTTATGTTTGCCTTCCACTTGGCAATCAACTCTGGATGGTACGCAGTTTGGTTTCATCCGAATGCATTTGACAGAACCCATTAATTCATACCCTGTGTAATTTTCCACCTAAAACATGAAATAATATAACATAACTTATGTACAAAAACTTAACCTATAAATGCACTAGGTGCAGACAAAACCACTAAATAAGAGGTTAAGCCTCATATTTAGTTCTTTGTCTGTCCTGTTAGATTATTACTCTACTGTTTATAGTTCTTATCACTTACATCAAAGTGGTCTTCACTGAAATACAGTCTAGTCTTTGCGGATAATGATTTTGGATCTCTTCTAGCCAGCCAGTTTTAACCAAGTATTTCTCAGTTTGATATCACTCTGCACTTGAATCCATAGTTTTTGTGGCGTTTTAACACTTGTGTTCTTGCATTCAGGAACCAGACACCAATGATATGGACCAGAACTCATTATTTTCAGATTAAATGATAAATGTTGTACGTATTGTTTACTTGTTTACTATCCGAGTGACGTCACGCGAAGAAACATCATGGCGGCTAGCGTTTTCGCACGTCAAAGTCAAGTCCTAATTTTAAACATGAATTTAGACCATTTATCGCTATTTAAAAATTTAAATAAAATTTTTGGTAGTAAATTACGGCCCAAAGAATGATTTTAATCAGTTTTCAAAAATTGGTGTAATACCCTATTTAAAAATTTGACAAACTTATCTCAAATTAGTTATTCCGCTGTTTCCGCAGCGGATTGTGAATCTCTCTTGAAAATTGGAGAGGTAATAACAAAAACATCCAGTAAATGTTTCTCGCACGTTATTTGTCCATTGGCTAAACGTATCCACAGCGCACAGTGGATCGGCTAGGCCATTCTGACCCGCGTCACGTCCGGGGCTGTAATTGGCGCAGTTACGACGCCACCGTCCGGACACAATATCTGCTGCTGCTCCACGGACCGAGCCGATAGGGTGGGCTAGTTGGGGCTTTATTGGAACCCTAGTTTCAGGTCCGTAAGGTAGGGTTAATAAAGAAATCTTAGCATTACCTGCCTGTTTAGAATATTCCCAATTTCTTTTTTTTTATTGGCTGTTATCAGAAAAATACTGTTATTTGTATTTGAGTAGGCAGAATACAGTTTCTTGTGGTCTTTTTGTGTCTACAATTTTACTATGCCTTGTGGTGTTTTGGCTTGGTTCGACGTAAATATGGCCATGTCAAAAAAGTTTATTATTTCTATAAGACTTCTTTGGAACATTACGTGTTACCTAATATTCATTAAACATTGAAAACTAGCTGAACCATTCACTCCGAGACGTCAATTAAAGTTAATGATTAATTACTAATTAGTCCACAAACTTTAACAATTTTAATAGCTTTTCATTATTGACCATTATCTTTAATGGACGAACCTAAAACGCCTTAATTTATCTGTCTGACCGTTGGGTCTACTGGAAGAGAATGCCTTTAAGTCATGTCATTTGTGTTTCTTTTTAAATGTGCAGTAAAGAATAATTGAATGTAAAGCGACAGAAAGACCCCAATATTTATGTGTACTACCTATTTATGTGTCTGAAATTATCGTGATTATGGCTCAAACACAGCAAACCTTTTCAAACAAATTTTGTTACCTGTAACGTGTAGAGAACCTCTTTTTTCTTTATTGCTCAAGAAAACGCTTGCCCAAAAACGCTCCATACAAAAGCGACAGTGACGTCACTATCGCTGTCACTTTTGTATGGAGCGTTTTTGGGCAAGTCCAAAAATGTGCATTTCAAATTGTGATATCTCTGGTGGTATTGATCCAGATGAAGTGATTCTTTGAGGATTGTTTACATAAATGTAAGGTCTTTCGATAATAAACAAAAAAAAAATACAGTCATCATGCCTATTGGCCCAAATGCATTCTCTACCAGTCAACCATCTGGCGAGGCAGAAACCTTGAAACAATCAATTCTATCAAACAACCATAAAAACCCATACCATTGCATTAAAACCGCACAAAATATTTCCCATTTCCCAACCCGCCCCGTACATAAATAGTAAACACCCCAAAAGCCAGCATTATCAGTCCGCTGATTCCATTCACGCGGGCCGAATAAATCAACATGGGCCGAAAGCCGACAATAAATTTGGCCCAATCCTGGTCATCTCGGACTCGGGGCGCTTTACGCTAACCCTGGGACGGACCTTTCCGCTAAATAAATCCCTTATTTGCATACGGCAAACCTTTCTAGGGTCCGGCTTAATAAATTCAGGTTGGGTCTTGGAAACTTTCTTGGGGACATCGTGTAGAGATGATAATACCTATTTGGGAATTCTTCAGTTGTTTGGTTTTGAAATAAATGCTGTCGGAAAAAAACTGCCTTTTTGTTTCGTCACGGATGTCAATATCTTTTTACAACGAACTTTCCGCTTTTTATGATATGCCAAATAAATGAAAGACAATGAATTATTTCGCAACTAGCCCTCATTAAAATCAGCTTTTTAGAGTTCACTGTTGGATAGAGGTTCCCCAGATAAATCGCCACAAAAAACTAAATATGCTGCTGCTGGCTAGTTTAATTTGTTTGTTTTTCTTAAAAACTTAATTTCCAAAACCCATGTTCATTTAGAAGGCGGTTCTTCACTTTCATATTTACTACTACATATATTAATTTAAAACGATTCACTTACCCTATCCAGGTTCTTGGGATCAATTCTTATGTTGAGTAAAGTATGTGTCAGATATTTCCAGGTTTTCGATTAACACAACAATATCTATATATATAAAAGAAAGTCGTGTTAGTTACTCCACTTATAACTCAAGAACGGCTGAACCGATTTAGCTGAAACTTGGCATGGAGGTAGTTTAGAGCCAGGAGAAGGACATAGGATACTTTTATTTATTTTACTTTTTTTAAACTTTTTTTTAATTTATTGCCCTGAAGGCGGAACAAAGTTCGCCGGGTGAGCTAGTTTATTCATAGACGTTAGTGACGTCTATGAATAAAATTAAAGTAATGCCTTGATTTTTATGATGACTAACTTTCACAGTTAGATAGCATAAAGACGAATAGAGCTTCAATCATTGTTGTTCTCTTATATTAATTATTTCTTTCGATATAATATGATGATATCATCTCTATATATTTCCTCTCGGTCTGCTCATTTGAAAAGCGGCCGAGCGGGTGCTCACCAAATCAATAGTAATACGGTTTGTAATCTCGCACAAAAATACATAACAATAGCTACAAGATGTGTTTTAATAAATAAGATTGTACTCGTAGTTTACGGAAAATATCTGAACAAATGAAGTAAAAATAAATATGTGTGCAATCGATCTTTATATGAAATGTCAGTCAGGAAACGTGTTTCTGTGAATAGTGTTTCGATATGGCGTAGGTAACTCGTCTGAAACATCTTCACACGAAGATCTAATCAGCAATCTCAAACTAAGCCGAACTTGTGGTATGATTGTCATCAGAAAATGATAAACACTTTTATTTTAAGTGTATATGTCACCGGAAAATAACAAAAACCGTAAATTTATAAATTTCCTAGGATATTTATAAACTTTCGTAGGATTGTAAACGAGAGATAAATTGTATTATTTTACGCCCACATTTCCGGAAATTTATAAATTTGCGACGACTCACGGTAAATTTATCAACTTACGGATATCTATCCGTAAGATTCTAAACGGTTCGACTAATCAGAGAAGAGCTTTTAATTTTACGCTTTTATAAATTACGGAAAATAACACACTGCTCTCTGATTGGTCGATGTTGACAGTAGCAATGCTTGTGTTCATAGATTATGGTACAATCACATTTGCCAAACTGTACATTTATCAGTTTCGAATACCTACCTGTCTGGACTTTTACTTTAAAACTGGGTAGGTTTAACGGGTTACTTTTTACAATTAATAGGCTGATAACCCCTACTTAATCAAAATAAGAAGGCAGAAATCGTGTTTTTCGATTTCAAAAAGTTTATAAAAAAATGAAATACACTTATAAAATATTACATACAAAACATGGCATACCATCTCGATCATATCCCAAATGGGGTAGTCAGAGTCACACTGAGTTCCCGTCACGATGAACGAACGGAACATTCAGAAGCCCACATTTCACCGAGGCAATTTGAACCCATCGTGGTAAGAAGCGAGCATACCGCCGTTATCTGGGTTGCTTAGATTTTTTATCGGTGTTTCTCATCGCCGGAGAGTTAGCCGCAAATTATACAATGAACACGAAGATGAATTGTTCTTACAAAATATAAAACATTAAAACCGGCCTTCTACCAAAATTAAATGGTGGAGGAGAGGAATGACACGTGACTTATTCGACCAATCAGAGCGCACATGGTGTTTGGTTACCGCCCATTTATTATTTTACGGATGCGTTCCGAAAGTTTATCAATTTCCGGAAATGAGGGCGTAAAATAATACAATTTATCTCTCGTTTAGAATCCTACGAAAGTTTATAAATTTCCTAGGAAATTTATAAATTTACGGTTCTTGTTATTTTCCGGTGACATATATTCAAATAGATAAAACACTGCGACACAGAATAAATGCAAATATTCGTAACATGATTGTTTGTCCTGGGTCAGAATCGAACCCACGTCGGTGGAGAATCATTTGGAATAGAACAATAATAATGGTCGATTTTATATAGAATCTGGACTGCCCACCTGCGAGGTGGACGAATGACCTCATAAAGTTCGCAGGGTTTCGGTGGATGCAGGGCGCCTACAACCGATCGCTCTGTAAATCTATGGGGGAGGCTTATGTTCAGCAGCGGACGTCGTATGGCTGCTGCTGATGATGATGATGATATAATGAATACTCTTAAAACAAAAAAACATTTTTTCAAATAACAGACATAATTACATTAGGGCTAGCCGTTTGAAAAAAAAACAGCGCCGTTTTATAATGCGGTGCACTTCCTTACCCTTTCTGTCTTCTCTTCTTTACCTGTGGGTTGTCTGGAAGACATTGATTAGCAATAAGACCGCCTAAATGTACATTGTTACTAAAATGTAATTCTTACTGGTAAACCATTCTGTTCTGTTTACAATAAAGTGTTTCTTGCCCTAAGTTATCGCCGCTGTTTTTTATGTGGCTAGCCATAATGTCATACGGCGGATTCAACAATCTACCTGTGACATAGCGGTATAGATTTCAAATGGTCCACTCGACGTTGGTTGAGAAGGCAAAAAAATTGGGGGCCGGACCCTTCGCAACTATCACGCTCTATCTATTATAGTTTTAAATGTTTTGTCTCTGTCTAAGCTGACCGCTTGACCATTGGTTGGGCTATCCAGTCCAGTCACACGCACGTATGTATTATTTATCAGTTTGGTGTGGCAGGGGGCGGACGCGTTTCTGAATCTATTTTGGTAAAATTAAAAGTTGTGGAGAAGTGAAAATATTAAGTTTACTAACTTACTTTCGTACTCAGAGACGTCAATTAACGTTAATGGTTCATTAGAGTCAAAATTCGATTTTTTAAAAGAGACTATAACAAATTGAATAAAAAAAATTTCAGAAAGTCAAATTTTGACTCTAATGAACCATTAACGTTAATTGACGTCTCTGAGTAAACAGGCGTTACCATTGACAGTTTAACGCAGTTGTTATAAGCAGAGGTTGAGAGTCAAAGGGTTTCAGAGATTTCAGCCATTTATTTATATTTTCTTACAATATCATATTCATGTGATGTTTTTACCTTCTCCAAAAAGTTAGGCAACTTAGGAAAAACTAAATTAAACTAAGAATAGTTAGTATCTACGTACGTTGGTAATATAAAACAATAAACATTTAAAAAATAGTCGAAAAAGTAGTTTGGTTAGGGTGGCTTGAAGACATCTGACATCAAGGCTGCTCACTATTCTAACACCCCTGTTGGAATTATGGCTCACGCCGCCACATAGTTGGGCAGTGTGTAACCCCCGAATTCACAAACACTAATCAAGGTTGAGAATCCCTCAGAAGTACAGCTGTCTCTTTCAGTTCTATTGACATTTTACGGGACAGCATAGCGCGTGCTTGGCGTTAGCACGAAGGACTGATGCCCGTTGGAGCCGGAAAGTTCTCGAGTGAAGACCATTCCAGGCTAACCGCAGCGTGAAACTCCCACCCGCAAGGTGGATTCAGTGGATGCAGGCAAGGGCGTACCCAGGTAGGGGCAGGGGGGGGCAGCTACCCTCCCTTAGAAGTCAATTTTCCTTACAAGTGGGAATCAATTTTTTTTTGTTTCAATATACCCGACCGACCATCTTTTCGAAACAGGTATGAGCTGCCCCCCCCTAGCTGAAATCCTGGGTACGCTCTTGGATGCAGGCCGCCTCCAACCAGCCGTTCTGGAAATCTATGGGGTAGGCCTTTGTTCAGCAGTGGACAGCATGTAACTGCTGATGTAAACCTGCGAGTTCAGCGACTGACCTCAATCGACAGTCAATTACGATTATGATTTTGATTAGCGTTTGTGAATTCGGAGGTTAGATGTGAAGGGATTTTAACGTGAGGTGGAGGTTTTTAGTTTTAAAAACACGAACTTTAGCGTGAAACACATTTTCGTTTATTTGAGAAATTTTTACAAGGGCAGAGAGTACAGAGACCAGAGATTAAGTAGAGCGTTGCCACAGACAAGATATTTTAAAAAAACATTTTCATGCTGAAGGCAAGTTATATTGTACAGCCTAAAATAGACAAAGTTATTCTTAGGAAAATATTAAAATTATAATAACTAAAGCATTTGTTTTATTTAACATTCCCTTCTAATTTTAATAATTTTTGAAAATTAATTAAACTGGTTAATGTTACAATTCTAATCTTTAAAGTTAAGTTTTAAATATCTAGTTAGCAAAGTTACAAATAATATGAAATTAGTTATGACTTAGTAACAAAAAAATATAAGTTACATTTTAACTAAATTAATTAACATTCTTTTGAACTTTACAGGTTCTAGAGGTTTAGTAAAAATGTCTGCATATTGTTTATCACTAGGCACATACACAACACTTATATCACCATTCACTACCTTCTCGTGGATGAACTTGTAGCGAACGTCAATATGTTTTGAGCGGCGATTCAAAACACCATTTTCAATTAATTTTATAGAGCTCTGGTTGTCTATGTGTAATCTGGTCACAATCTTCTTGTTCAAGAGTTCTTCAATCAAGCTCTTCAAGTATAGCAATTCTTGACAACATTCAGCAGCAGCTATGTATTCCGCCTCGCAGCTGGATAAAGCAACAATTGGTTGTTTTCTGGAACACCATTGGATGGGGCCTCCACAAAACATAATGACATAGCCAGTGGTACTGCGCCTTGATTCTGTATCACCTGCAAAGTCTGAATCACTGTAGGCTTCTAATATTGTCAAATCTGAGTTAGTGTTATAAGTAATATTCATTTCTGTCATTCCATGTAGGTATCTTAGCGTTCTTTTTACATTTTTGACATCTTGTTGGGTAGGTTTTTCCATATATCTACTTTCATAGTTCACGGCGAATGATAAATCGGGTCTTGTCTTACTGTTTAGGTACATGAGTGAGCCAATGGCTTCTCGATATGGGAAAAACCCTTCTTTCTCCTCTTCTTTCTTAATGTTTTTTACTATTGGTGTTGGGCAGGTTTTTGCATCTTGCATGTTGAACTTTTGTATTACAGCTTCTGAGTATTCTCTTTGACCAAGTTTAATGTGATTTGCGGTTCTTTGTATTTCAATTCCCAAGAATGTAGTGGTATTTTCAGTGTATGTCATCTTGAAGTCTTCTTCTAGGTTTTTCAGTATTTTTAGCATTTTATTTCTGTCTTTTCCAATTAGTATTCCGTCATCTACGTAAATACCAAGTATAACATCTCCTTCTTTAGATTTGAAAATGCAGGGATCAGTGCTCAGGGGTTGTAAACCTTTTTCTTTTAGAACTGATGTGAATTTCTGGTTCCATTTTAGTGGAGATTGTTTCAATCCATAGAGGCTTTTCTTAAGTTCACATATCTTTCCCTCCTGCTTTTCATATCCTTCAGGTATTTGCATGTACAATTTTTCGGTTATTTCTCCATAGAGGAATGCTGTTTTAATGTCAAGTTTCATAATGTGATATTCTCTGTTCGCAGCTATAGCAAGTAGAATTCGAATAGAACTGTTGTTGATTACTGGGCTAAAAGTTTCTTCATAGTCTATTCCAGGTCTTTGTTCAAATCCACGTACTACAAGCCGGGCTTTGTATCTTCCATCACTTTTTCTTTTCAGAATCCATCTGTTGGTAAGTATTTTGTTTCTTCCTATTTCCTTCTTGTCCACCATTTTCCATACATTATTTTCTTCTAATGAATTCTTTTCAGATTGTATAGCAGCAATCCAATCCTCCTTTTCTGGGCCAGTTGTTGCTTCTTCATAGGAGAGGTAAACAAAGTAGTCTTTAAATTTTTCAGGTTTTTTAGTCTTCCGTTGTGGTCTTTTTCTTTCAGATGAATTTTCGTCCAATTCTTCATTTTCTTCTTCTTCTTCATTTTCTTCTTCTCCTTCTTCATGTTGTTCTTCTTCTTCCTCTTCAGCAGTTTCAAAAGATTCTTCTTTATTTGGGTTATTTATTTTAGGTATTAGTTCAGTATTTATTTGCTCTTCTAAGTCTTCAGTATTTTGTTGTTTTGAGTTTTGATATATGTTTGTTTTAGTTTTAGAGTTTAGTTTTGTAGATTCTTCAGATGTGATTGTTTTTGTTTTTGATGTTTCAGGGTTTGATATTTGTTTAGATTCTTGAGTTTTAGGTTCTTGCATTTGTTGATCTTCATTTCTTGAATTTTCGAGTAAAGTTGTTTGTTGTTTATTCCCTTCGAAGCTATTTTCATCTTCTGGTTCAGAGTATTCTTCAGTTTCTTTTTCCATATCAGGTATGTAGTTTTTAAAGATAATAGTATTTTCTTGGTTTGTTCTTATTTGATTTTCAGGTTTCTTGAATGCAACATCACGTCGAATAACAATTTTTCTTTTTTCAGAATTCCACAGCCGATAACCATTCGGAGCATATCCAATCATTACATACTTTTCACTTCTCTCATCTAGTTTTTGTAGTGGTGTCAGCACTTTACTGTATGCTAAATATCCAAAAATGTGCATATTTTTCACATTTGGTCGTTGACCAGTCCACTTTTCAATGGGCGTTTGTGTTTGTCCCTCTTTGGGTATTCTGTTCAGTATGTAGGTTGCTGTTAGCATGGCTTCTCCCCACAGATCCTTGTCTATTTGGGTTTCAAACATCATGGCTCTGGTTTTCTCCATTAGTGTGCGGTTAAAGCGCTCTGCTTTACCATTTAGCTGTGGGCTATAGGGTATGGTATAATCGAGTTTAATTCCATTTTCTTTGCACCATTGTTTCAGGATATTACTGGTATACTCACCACCTCCATCACATCGAATTGAGCTAACTTTGATGTTTTGGTATCTTTCTACTTCTTTGATGTATTCTTTCAGATGATTGTAAACTTCACTTTTGTGGGCAATAAGGTAAGTTTGTGTGTAGTCAGTGTAGTCGTCTATGAAAGTTAGTATGTATCTCTTATTATCCCATGTGGGAGTTATTGGTCCACATACATCGGTGTGTATTATTTGCAATTTTCGTTGTGCAGGTTTTCTGGTGGTGTTAAATGGCAAACGTGTTTGTTTTGCTTTCAGGCATGTCTCACATTTTGAGGTTAGTTTTTCTATGTCTTCATTTTTAATATTTACTCCATCTACAGATTTTATTATGTTTTTTAGTGTTTCTTTTCCAGGATGCCCAAATTTGATATGCCAGTCTTCAGCCGATGTGTGAAAAACCTGTTCATCAGTATTCATTTCTAGTGTTACATTGTAGGTGCCATTAGAAGATTTGTTTCCTGTCAGTATTGTATCATTATCTTTCTTTATGATTACTTTATCTTTTGTAAATATTACTTTTCCATTTTTCTCTGTTATTGCATTTACTGAAATTAAGTTACTTTTCAGGTTAGGTATGTAAAGTACTTCTTTTAGCGATAAACCATCTGTTTCTATTGATCCTATTTTCTTTGATTCAATTTTAATCTCTTTTTCTGCTGTTTGTACCTTAATTTTGAAGTCTCTTTTTTCCGTTAGTATGTTTTCTTTATTAGTCATATGAATTGAGCATCCTGAATCAACAATAAAATTTTCAGTATTGGTTAGGAATGATACATGATTTTTGTTCTTATTAAAATAACAATCCTTTTCTTGGTGGTTATTCTTTTTGCATATTGAACATGGCTTTATGTTAGTGTGCTTATTTTTAAAAAAACAATCTTTATCGACATGGTTATTTTTCTTGCATATTGTGCAGTGTTTTTTTCCTTTGTTATTTTTCCAGGTATTCGCTTTAAATGCTACTGTGGTGTTGGGTTCTTCTCTGGTTTGTCTCTGTTCTTCGGTCATTAACCTCGCTATAAGATTATTTAGTGTTTTTTCAGGCACAGGTGCCGATTCCCAAGCGGTTATGAAGTAGTTATATTTATTTGGCAAACTGGACAGTATTTTTGATATAATCATATTATCATTAATGTTTTCACCAAGTGAATTAATTTTCTGGCACAGATTTTGTAGATGTGATATGTGGAACATGACGCCATTTTTGTTGTCAAATCTATATTTGTAGAACTCTTGTAGGTTGTTACATTTTTGTTGCTCGCTCGATTTTTGGAAAATAAATAACAGCTTTTCATACATCTGTTTAGCAGTCTTGCAGCACATAATAAGCGGTATATGTTTTTTATCAATTGTTTGGCAAATTATTCTTTGTACTTGAGAATCCTTTTTTGTTTCAAGCACATCTTTCTTGTCCTCGGTTTCGGTGTCACTGTTTGTTATTACTTCCATTAATCCACTGCTTTTGAGCACAATGTCAAGTTGGAATTTCCAAATCTGGAAAGTATCTGCATCCACCAATCTTTGGATATTCATCTCGTCGAAGCGCGTGGACTCCATCTTTTGTTTTTAGGTTATCACTTTTCTTCAAAAAACTCCAAATCTTGATTGTTTGTTTTATTTTTACAAAGATCCGTAAGTTGGAACCACGCTCTGCTACCATGAAGGGATTTTAACGTGAGGTGGAGGTTTTTAGTTTTAAAAACACGAACTTTAGCGTGAAACACATTTTCGTTTATTTGAGAAATTTTTACAAGGGCAGAGAGTACAGAGACCAGAGATTAAGTAGAGCGTTGCCACAGACAAGATATTTTAAAAAAACATTTTCATGCTGAAGGCAAGTTATATTGTACAGCCTAAAATAGACAAAGTTATTCTTAGGAAAATATTAAAATTATAATAACTAAAGCATTTGTTTTATTTAACAAGATGAGCAGTGTTGACTAAAATCATTTCACACAAAATATACCCCTACAAGACTCTACCCTATAAAAAATAGCTCAACATCTCCCTAATATTCAAACAATATAAATTATCTAGTTACATCTACTTATACGGGACGAAATCTGTTATATCACTTTAAACACCCGTCCCTTTTACACCCTAAAGTTTTAGGTCCGACCCGAAAACATATCCAGGGACCGACCTCGACGCTATATCTATAGTCTTAGCCCGATAATGGAAAATGTACGATTTCATGCTCGAATTACAGGGATCAGTGATAAGGCCTTAAAACTTTGCGCTTAGGTATGTTGATTGTTTGATGTCCAAAATGGACGGTTAATATTTGCGGCATCGTTAGGGCTTTCTTAGGAAGGACAATAGGAAGTCTGATAGGGATATAAAGACTTCAGTAACTCCTGGAGATGAGTGAGGGTACGTCAATTCAATGTCTATATGATTCTGTATGTTTGCGCCGTATACGATCTCTTTATATTGTTTCTCCATTTTTGTTAGTTGACTGGCCTGTTGACACTTTCGGTAGATATCTTGAGTAGAGCATCGAAGGTCTGGGGTTCGATCCTGTAGAAGTTGAAATAACAGATAGGTTAGGTATACTAACTTGTTAAGACTACTCTATTTTCGCTATCAATTTTTCTTTTCTAGGTTTGATATTACCCATTGGTAGATAAAAAAGAAGTGAATGTTTGTGCTAAGTCGAACTCAAACCCTCAACTAGCTATTAAGGTTCTAAAAACAGTGTATTTCGAGAAGCTTAAAACTGTTTTTTTTAAAAAAATTGTCTGTTTGCATGGAAACAGTACAAAAGATCCGATCCTCCGACAAGGCCTAACGATTGACTTGCCTTCCAAAGCGCGGAGATGCCCGAAAAATAAACGCTTAATTTCGGTCGCGGTGGTCACCCAACCCATCGTGTGTTGCTTTACGACAACAATAGTTGCTGAACCACTGTCACAACTGCGCCACGGACACCTTACATAAACATAAACGGCCTATATATGTCCCACTGCTGGGCACAGGCCTCACCTCAACTATGAGGTGGAATGAGCCATACTCTAACACGCGGGCTCAGTGCGGATTGTTGGAGGGGTGTAAGGTTAGTGAGCAACCTTAATGTCAGATGTTACCAAGCCGCCCTAGGGTCTCCAACTAAGCTAAACGACTGACATCTGGCGACGTCAACCGCGACCAACTGCTTAGCGTGCCTTCCGAAGCACGGAGATGCCCGAATTACACATCACTAAATTTCGGTCGGGGTGGTCACCCATCCCATTTCCGACCTGGAGTGTGTTGCTTTACAACAGCGATCGTCGCCGATCACTGTCACAACTGCGCTACGGGCACCTAGGACACCTAAGTATTTAGTAATTTAATGATACTGATCTGTCAATTATTTAATTTCCTTGGATAACCAGGTGAGTGAAAGTAAACTTCCCCCCCGAGTAAGTGATTTACCGGCCGGGCATAGTACTGCTAGGATCAGCTTGCTAAATGTGCGGACGACAGTCACTATTGGAACATGGACTCTGTGGAGACTGTGTGTGGATAGAAAAATATTGGAATGACAGGAGAAAAAAAATGAAAAATTGGATATTTTGAATTAGTAAGGTTTAAGAAATTAAGAACCAGAACCTCGCCATAGTGTAGTAGTGTGGGTCAACTCAAATTCAGTCTAGAACAAAAACGGTCAAGTTCAAGTTCCAAGCTTAAAGAGTACTGGACTGTATAATTTCAACAATTTCAATACTCACTACTAGGTATGCTATGGAGCAATAACAACACTATACAAATTAAATAAACAGTTTGGTCAATTAGGATGAAAAATATAAAGTCTATTTTCTATGTAGAGCCATTATTTTAAACGTCAAATCTCAATGAAAAGTCTAATATATTTTTTTAAGTAATCACTAAAACATTTCGCCTAGTCGAAACATACATACATTACATACACATACATTCACATACATTTTCAGTAAAATAAGAAGCCTGTTTACATTTTCAATCTCACTACGATAACGGACCCAAAAAAATCTGTTCTAACTTTTCTGCCAAAAAATCGAAAAGTAAACAAAATCACCACAGTATTTATAGCGATGCACAACTCCATACATTCCCTGTGCGTCCCATTTCCGTGGTCCGGGCGGGAGCGGGTGTTTGGTCACTGCCTGAAACATACATATGGCACGTTTAACTGCCACAGGGCTGTCTACTGGAATAACATTATGAGAATGTCCAATGCTTTAGCTTTAGTCAAGCGGGTGACAAGTCGAAAGCTTTCAGATAATATTGCTGTTGAGAGAGACCTACCATCAGTTACGTTTCTTCATAAAAAATGCCCATCGACCGGCCGTTGTGCGTATTGTATGTTTCATTCTTAAAACAACAAATTTTGTTAAGTAAGCGATATATAAGGTTTAATAATTTTCATAAGAACATTAAAACATACTGTATAAAAGCTATTTCCCTGAAAATGAATGTTTTTTTTTACTGTCAACAAAAGTTATCATTTAAAAATTCTTTGAAATGCATTTTACGTCTAAGTATTTCCAAAATGTTTGTTTGGTCTTTCTTTATCATAAATTATACTATAATTAGCGACGTCATGAACCCATATCTTATTACTAAAGAGCCGAACAAGTGTCTCTTTTGTGTGATGATATTGTATTTAACCCCACACCTGAGTCTAGTTACCAAACAAACAAGACACGCCTTTTGTGTCCAGCACAAGATCAAAAGTGTATCACGTGGATGCTGCCCTCTAACCTGCTAAAACCGGATCGAACCAGATTCAACTGGATTCGGCAGGTTCAGTCGAGTAGTGATAATTCCCGCGTGCCCATGAAAGGGCAAGGGATGCTGTGAAGCTTCGGGAGATTTACAGTTTTTATTATTTGCATAATATGGACGGTATTGGAATAGGGTGATTTTATTGCTGAGAGGAGGGTGATGGGAAGATGAATACAAAGCTTGTGGCTAGTTCTTGCGAAAAATCAGCTTTTTATAAATCAGAATTAAAAAATATTCAAATACTTAGTTATTAGCGAGATGGAAAAATGATAGAAAACTAGCTCTAACATCACTGTATATTGCTCTGGTATGAAAGTGAGATTTTTCTTGTATTATGAATACCAGGAAAACTAAAGTTAAGACCTACCACCGACACTCGAAGGTGATCTGTTACACCAGCAAACATTTGTGATGATGTGGAAACCGAACCCGAAACTATTTCATCAACACCACGTTCACACAACGATACGAAACGAATGCACCGACAAAAACTTCTGTATTTCTGAAAACGATCAAACCGAAAAATCAAATATACAGGAACATGATTATTACCTCCCTAAACAAAATGCTGATTCCAAAATCTAAAGATGTAATTAGTTCAAAAAAGGAAGCCTAAAAGCAGGATAACAAGTGTTATTGAAAACAGGCAACATGCCCTTCTTTATGAAAAATAAACAGGTCACCAAAATAAGATCAAAACTGTATCATTGACCTCAAACCAGTTTCCTTTGAAGTGAAGTTATCCTCACATGAAAGGGAGATTTGTAAAGGAAATAGGGATGCTGTAATTTGAACTATGAATACTTAAATGCTTTTGTCCACAAAAATCACCCCTGCGGACAGAAGATCAAAATTATATCATTAACCAGTGTCCGGTTTGGTGTGAATACAAATTATCTTTCAAATGTTAGAAACGATATGAAAAGGGATGCTGCAAGTACAATAAGCATAAAGAATTTGTAAAAGCAGGTGTCTTTTTGTAGTGATCTAGCACCCTTGTGGATGAAGATCAAAAGTGTATCATGACGCGTGAACGCTGACCTGTGACCAGATCGAACCAGATTTGATCTTTTTTATTTTCAAAAGGGTTAAGTTGGAGAGGATTGCCACGTGCTAGCTTTTTATTATGGTGATGGGTAATTGTGAGTATTAGTATACTGGATCTCCAAGAAATTAGTATTGGTAAGTCTTTGTGTAGTCGCCTATTTTGCGAAAAATTTACCCAGCGTGTTAAAGGGGGCCTACGCCTTCTGTTGCTATCCAAGTTATTAGGGTTTTATATAGGTATTTTTCTTCATCTGAGAGTTAGCCTCAAATTGTACAATGAACACAAAGTGGGTGTTCCGGCAAGATGTGTACTCGGTACCACAAAGGTTCTAAGCTAGAATGTTCAACCACTAGATCACGACGCCCTTATTTATAAAAGAAGCAAAAACCGTTTGTTCGTGATGTTGAAAGCAATGATGATATTATAATGAAAAGACGTAGATAGGTAACTTGTGCAAAAGAAGTGGCACGCGAAATCAGGACTTCGACCACCTGAGCAAAGCATTGACAGTTTGAGACGACACTGCACACGGTCAAATTATAAGTACGTACGCCAGGGGTCAATTTTTGACATCGCGTCAGTACCGACATAACTATCTACGTTTGAAAGGGTTAACTTTGACAACCCTGAACCCCATCTCGTTGATAAGTAACGGGGAGCTCGCCACTGTCTTGATGTAACGCATTTGTAAGGCGCAGATGTAAACAGCGATACGAGCGCCGTTTCCGCGTCTACATGGTACGGATATTCTGCATGGGACGGATATTCTACATGGGACGGATATTCTCGCTCACACCTAATGTTGTGCCTTATAGTTAGCTGAGCGTAATGGAAGCTTGGTGCGTGATGGGCTAAGGCTATTTCTACCAGAGCTGAGAGGAAATTTAAACATAACATAACATTATGCGTAGTCTGAGAAACACTGATTGTTGCTGTTATGGTGAACGGAACATTCAGAAGCACACACATCGACGAGCAAATTTTCAACTCAATGTGGTAAAGCGCGTGCCTATGGATGTTACCTAAGTTGCTAGTCTTGCTAGGGTTTTATATCGCTATTTTTCTTCACCAATGAGTTAGCCTCAAATTGTAAAACGAACACAAAATAGGTGTTCCATGATCAAACTTGTGAATTTTTCATTTGCACTACTACTACTAGCATGCGTGCTATTGCGTACGTTGCTCGGATGTTCTTCACGTTGGCAAATATTGTGCTCGAGTTTGCAACCCAAGCAATGGATTCCAAACAAAAGAGAATACCCTCACAAGTGTTGATAAATAGCCGACTAGATTTACAACTTGTCTTGAGCGAACATTTTTACTAGCACTTTGAATTAACAATTGCAAAACCTTTATTTAAAAGGTGGTAAAGTATGATGTACCTACTAAATTATTTTTCCTTGAAGCCAATAGCAAAAAATGGTAGAGACAGAAAACAGCAACAGTTAATAAACATATGCCTATAGCTGTTCCTCGAATCCTGCCAAATCAAATCTCCAAAACAAAATAAACTAGAGTTATTCATTGGGGCGTAAAGTGCAATATATCGCGCGTCATCCTTGCGAATATTTATCGATGTTTTCATAATTCAACACGAGGTCGCGCCCGACACTTTTTATTCGCCCGCCTAGTTTAAGATTCATGATCTCATGAGCTATTGGTGTTGGCTTGATACTCTATTAGAGGAGGCAAGGTGAAAAATTAATTCAAACATAAACTTTCCTTCAAATCGTCAAAATATAATCATCTAATCAAAGATATGCGGAAATTAATTAAATAACTAGGAATCTGGGATATTTTACACCATGATCATCCGACCTCAAAAAAATGTATCCTCTAAAAAAATATATCTGAAAGCTGGCAGAGACTAATATGTATAACCTGATATTTTTTAAATACTTTATTGAAAAGATAAAGATAAAACAATTCCTACCTGATGTTGACATGATTTTATTTAGCTTCTAACTAAATGTAACAGTGTACCTTCTGCCTGCTATATCTTTATTCTAACCTTATCTGCCGTGTCTATACGGGTTCTTAGGTTACTTTTTTCACGCCCCAAATATAAATTTATATGCTTTGGACACATGAGCCGTATTAGTTCGTCCATCCCGTTCCATGTTATTGCTTATTATTTTGCGAGTTTTTGTAATTTACTTTTCGTATACGATGGTCCTATATTTATTTTGCTTTCTTCTTGTGTGGCTAACTTGTTGTCAGGGCTATCCCTGCTTGTTTAGGCCTCTGACTTTTTCACACCTTTTGGTTTTATTATTACTAAAACTATTGCGACCACTATAAATGTAATTAATACTTGAATTAATTGCCATGCAAGTTAATAAACAAAGGTGAAATACCTATGTCATGAAAAACTGAAACATGCTCTTACTATTGTCTTCAGAAACGTGTTCTAACCAGTTAGTAACGGGGGTTTTTTTAAAGCAAGGCTTTATCAAATGATATCTTTTATAACCAAAACAAACCGATCTAATAACTGTTTGTAACGAAATAAAATTGCTAGTGCGAAAACCCCGAAACGGGCATGAAACATGTGTACGTTAAAATATAAAAGCATATTATGAGAAAATATCATTGGGACGAACATATTATGTCCAAATCTTCTTCGCAGACTTAAGGGGGGGGAGTTACTGGGTGGCATCATGAGTGGTGGGGTAGTGCACACTGGTGTTGACATATAAAACATAAACGGCCTTAACTACTTCCCACAGCTGGGTACAGGCCTCACCTCAACTATGAGGTGGAACAAGCCATACTCCAACACGCGGGCTCAGTGCGAATTGTTGGAGGGGTGTAAGGTTAGCGAGCAACCTTAATGTCAGATGTTATCAAGGCTAGGCCTAACGACTGACATCTAGCGACGTCAAAAGGGACCAAAACTGCTTAAAGTGCCTTCTGAAGCACGGAGATGCCCGAAACACACATCACTAAATTTGGATCGGGGTGATCTCTCTCACAATTGCGTCACGGGGACCTCTCTGGTGTTAACGTTGCAGGAAAATACAATTTAAGAAGATGGGTATAATAATTGAAATTATACGGTTACCAACAATGACATTGCAATAAAAAAGACGTAGATAGGTTATGTCAGCACTGACGTGAAGTCAAAAATTGTCCACGGGGTACGACGTAGTTAATTGACCCGTTTTAATGTGTGACCAAGACAGTACGATTATTGACTAGAGCGTAAACGAGACAGATACATGTTGCGCAGTGGTTGTATCAAACTGTCAACTGTCAATGCTCACGTACACGAAAAGTTCTGATTTTGGGTGCTCTTTTTAGCACAAGTAACCTATCTTACCCATTTTTATCAAGTTTATTCAAGTATCATTGCTTACCAATATTTCGCTAACAGGGTAGTCAGAGGCATACTGATGACTACCGTCATGGTGAACTGAACATTCAGAAGCTACATTTGACCGTGATCTTACCTTTTTGTAAATTATTCCGAACTGGAATGCACTTTGCTTTAATTTGACATGAGTTTGCGTTTGACCAACAGTCCCAACTGGTGGTAAGCGATGACGAAGTCGATAGTGTGTAGTAGATGGTCTATTCACTGTACCCTTGAAGACACATGTATATGTATCTGAAAATACAGACGCACTTTTCATGAAACTTCTTTATAAGTAGGTACTTCTTTCAGTTTGCCATTAATGAAAGTTTAAATAGGTATCTGCTGACATCTGGCAGACATCTGACATATTGTTTAGTTTTGATTTTGTTTTTTCTGGTGTCTCCCTAATTCAATTCCCAGCTATGGTATTCCGGTGGGCGCCAAAACTCACTTCGCTAGTGGTAAGTAAACTTTAAAATTCAATTTCTATGTAACTGTGGTCGTTTGAGAGAAAAAAACTAAGCCAAATTTCATTTTTTTATTATTTACAAAGATGAGAGAAGAAATACTTACTCAGAGTGAAACGTATATTTGATGATTGAAGTAAGCTTGAAGCACCGAGATGTGAAGTGATGTCCGCCGGAATGCCACCCCTGGTCTGCCAATAATTGTTTCAGAATTTACAAAACATCCTGCTTATTGATCTAGCTTAAGAGTGCGTATAAACCCAGCAAATTATTAAAATTCACCCGCGCCCCCCTCTCTGCGAACACTATCGGCCGCCGAACCACAATACATCTCTCTCGCTCGCTCAACGCGTAGCTTCCGTAGTATACGTAAAACAATCAGATAACACAGTGGGCATTATTTTTGTGAATACATTACCTACATTTTTATGTGTGTAATTTTACTTTGTATATAAGTTGAATGTTATGTTGTAGATAGTAGTCTCATCTTTTAAATTATTTTTAAGGATCGGTATGCAAAAGGTAAAAACAGGACCCTATTACATAGACTACACTGTCTATCTGTCACCAGTTGATTTTTTCATAATAAATACTAAATACCAGCAGCCGCTCGCGACTTCGTCCGCGTGGACTTAGCTGTATGTGAAAAAAGATTTTCCCGCTTTTCTGTAGAAATTTTCCTGATTTTTCTTTGCTATAAACCTCACGGAGCCCGAGACCATTCCAACGAATGCAAAACCGTGGAAATCGGTTTGTGCGTTCTGGAGTTATAGCGTCAGGAAGGAAAACACGACTTATTTTATATACTGAAACTAGCAGCCGCCCGCGACTTCGTCCGCGTGGACTTAGCTGTATGTGAAGAAAGATTTTCCCGCTTTTCTGTTGAAATTTTCCTGAATTTTCTTTGCTATAAACCTCACGGAGCCCGAGACCTTTCCAACGAATGCAAAACCGTGGAAATCGGTTAGTGCGTTCTGGAGTTATAGCGTCAGGAAGGAAAACCCGACTTATTTTTATATAGTAGAAGATATAAATAAAATATTTTAAAGTAAATACACAAGCGGGTTTTTTTGCGTTCTTTGTTCTATATTAGTGACGGTAATAGGTGGACGCATTTGTATATTTATAAATAAAAGCTCCCCGGTGTCATGATTTGACCCGCCTTTTTTTTCGTGGGGAAATCTTCATGGATACCTCGCCGCCCGGGGAGACGACGAAGTTATGTTGGACTCCTACCGACTAAAACCCCGCGGCCGCTACCACGCGCTTCAAGGCGCTTGCAGGCCGCACTGGCCCCGCAACCCCACGTGTCGCCCTTACGGGCCTCAGCGAGTGAGTGGCTAGCCCACCACACTGCCACTCTTGAGTTCTATTCGCTTCCCGGCGGTTGGACCCTACCACCGGTACTAAGCCCCCTCGCAACGCCAAGGTGAGAACTCATGAGGGGGTGGTTTGACTCTCCTCCACCAACTGAAGACGAATTAAAGGGTCGCATCCCGCCTGGCGCGATTGTCAGCGATTATAATAATAGATTTTCAATTGTATCTGGTTTATAGGGCGTTGAAAGGTGAATGAAAAATGAAAATGAATGCCAAAAACATCATATTTATTTCAAGTATGTACATATTATACGAGGGTCATTCAATAAATACTTACTTAGCCTACAAAAAGTAAAGGAAAATTTTGGAAAATGGCAATTTATTTTTCAACATAGTCTCCATTCAGTTCGATACACTTAGCACAGCGATGCTCAAACTTTTTTAACCCGTCCGAAAAATAGTTTTTGTCAAACTCTGCAAAATAGGCCTCCGTGGCGGCAATGACCTCCTCATTTGATCCATATCTATTCCCGGGGAGTGTTTTTTTCAGATTAGGAAACAGAAAGAAGTCTCAAGGGGCCAACTCTGGAGAATACGGTGGATGGGGCAGCAATTTGTAGCGCAATTTGACTATGGCAACGGCAGACGTGTGAACCGGTGCGTTGTCGTGGTGAAACAGCACGTTTTTCTTCGCCAGGTGGGGTCGTTTTTTCTTTGATTCGGCGTCGAATCAGCCCAATAAATCGGCATAGTAAAGCCCTGTTATAGTTTTACCCTTCTCGAGGTAATCGATGTAGATCAAACCTTGTGAATCCCAGAAAACGGTGGCCATAACTTTTCCGGCCGATTTTACAGTTTTCGCCTTCTTTCCAGCATGTTCCCCGGTCTGAATCCTTTGTTTTGATTGCTTCTCGGTCTCTGGTGTGTACCAGTGGATCCAGGTTTCATCGACGGTCACAAAACGACGCAAAAACTCCGCGGGATCCCGCTTAAACAGCGCCAAACACGTCTCCGATGTGGTCCTACGGTTGCGCTTGTTGTTGGTTGCTTGTTTTTTCTACATTTGGTGCGTCATTGTGGGAAGATTCATGGCTACACTCAATTCTTGAAATTGTTCTAAGCCAATGCCTACACTAGTAATACCAGTGACAGCGGCTGTGTTTATGTCTAGGTTCTGGGTTGGTTGTGGGTCTGACGTGTTCAGTATGAATTCACCTCTGCACATATTACACGAAAGTTTCAGTTGAGAATAAAAACCCACTTTACCCACGTTTCTCCTGTGATGTTTAAGTTAGATAGAGTGCATGATTCGATTCCCTTTTTTATTTTTTCAAAAAAGTACAACTTGTCTATTATCACTATCTCTGCTGCATCGTACAAATTTTCAGCCTGATCTTCATTCTGAGCTTGTGGCCGACTACTTAGAGTGCGTCGTCGCTTCAATGAACTGTAATGAAAAAGTTCAGCTATTTCCAAAAAAAACATGCAGAAATGACACAGTAGAAAAAAAATAATGCGGAAGCCATATTTTACGGAATTTATGTTAAAAAAAGGCACAAATTTCCCACTATTAGGAAAGTCATTTGCAATTAAGCATTAAAGTACTCGTAGCAAGTGGCGTTCTGAGTCAAAATATCGCTCGGCTCATGCGTTTTGTGGTTGCAGTCCTAACCCCCCCACCCAAATCAACCCTTTGCCGTTCAACTGATCGGATTTATTATATATTTACAGGAGTAGGCGGGAAATGGTTAATTTCGGCGTCTGTTTGCGCTTAGTTACTTTCATTTAAGAAAGGATGGTTTGGAAAGTAATAACTTTATCAGAAATTATCTAACGTTATTTCTCAAATGAGGGAGATATGAAATAGTCTGTAGATATAGGCTGTCTATTAGGGTCTACATTTTCTAAATTCAATGTTGTTCTGTAAAATAAACACAGTACTTAGTATATTTACTCATGTGGTAGCAACTAGTTATTGTTTCAGCCAGCTTCAACTTTACTAAAAAAAAAACCCAAGATGGAAAAGCGAGTATGGATACTATTTTTAAAGAAACCTACATAGTCGACGACGCGCATGCCTCCACACTGCCTTTTGATCACATCTGTCAGATTGTGAAATATTTTGAGATACAGCAATTCTGAAAATTAAATATTATTTGAAAACAATTTACTTACAATAAAAACCTGGTGGATTGAAACAAATTCCTTCGAAATCAACCTATTATTTGAAGAGACCAACTAAAGTCATGTGATTACTTAGCATATACTTTACACCATCTGTTTACGTCATCTTACTAGATCGACTCAAATGAATTTATTTCTCTTAAAATACAATACAACATACCTTCGACAATTAGCCATCCTTTCAGTTTGTAACTTTTTTAGCTCTCGTTTACTAAGTGTTTTTAAAGTCCTTTTCTTTTTCCCCATTTCACTATTTATTTTGAAACTCGGAGCGGCTAAGAATTTGAGCGTAGTCTTCTCGTCTCAACGGAGCGATCGGTACTGATGTGTGAAATAGAAATATGTGTCAAGCTTCACAAACGTGCGACGGGAGATGGCTTTTTCCGCGGAATCAAAACGTATTAAGTGCCAAAAGTGTTTAATCGTTATAAATCCAAAACTAAAAGGAATTTTAAAAAATGACTAGACATAGCCCTTACTTATTGTTCAATATAATTATTTATAAAAAAATTGTCATCATAGTAATTGCCATGTCCAGTATAAAACGAAAAAAAGGGAAAATCAGACGTAACTTCGTGATTTTTTTTTATCGAGATAATTTAATTATTTTATGTTTTTGATCAAACACAACCCTTGAAAATATCATGTAGCGTAACATTTAAAAAATTCATAAAATTTCATCTAGTATTTATCACGTACAATCAAGAAAAAGATTGGTAGTTTTGCTTTATGCGCACTCTTAATAATTGAGTTCCACAATACCCAACAGCCGCAGCCTTAAGGCTTATTTCATTTCTCTGCAGTGTACGCCAACCTTTCTCTAGGTAAAGGGTGGTCGGAATCAAGAAATATCATAATAGGGCGGCGCTGAGCGGATCCGCGGGCCCGTCTCTATTTTTATTTGTAAGGAGCCGAGCCGCGAGGTGGGCGCTTTAGATTTGAGAGACCGCGTAAGTAAGAATTCTTTATTTTTAAGGCAATTTTTTTTCTTGTTTTTACTTTTTTACTTAAAAAAATACTAAGTAGGGTTTCATTTCTGAAAATTTGTGCATAAAATAATAGCGTTACCTTTTAATGACAAATTATTCTTCATTTGGTGATGGATGGTGATGTGTTTATTGTATATACGGTAACTATAAGTTACCGTATATACAATTTTGTTATTTATAAATGCTACACTTTTGATGCATATCCGGTAAGCAACAAAGTAAGATGTTCTATAATTGTTAACATTCGGTGATTGCCGCAATTAGCACGAACGTTTTCTTGTTTCCTCGAGTTTATTTCCTTTTAATATTGCTTAGTATCAAATCAGAATGCAAAATCGATTCAATTCAATTCAATAATTTAGTGGAATGTTTATGAAAAAGTTGTTACATTTTAGGTGAGACTAGTATTGTGGTGATGTATTGTAATCAAATATTGATTTATGTTACGTGTGATGGCCCAACAGGGATGTGCTGAGATAAAGATCCAGTTGGTTATTAGGATACTCGCTTTATGCTTCTGTTAAATATTGGATTTTAAAATGTTTCTTACTTACCTGCAATTCACGACTAATAATTGCTTTTTAAAATTCTATTTTCAAATTTTGAAAACGTGAGTGTCATGTCATGTGTCAAGATTATCTGAGACTGAAACCCCTACATAAAGCCTGAAATTTCGTCCAATCTAATGCAGCGACTTTTGTTTTTTTTTTATTTTAAATTGCCAGGTTTAAATTATCTTCAAACGTAGTTAGGTGCCTTTACCTAGCAGCCTCTATGGAGACCGCGCATTATTACCGATAAGTATATGTGGCGCTGAGACCGACTGTGGATTTTGAATAATATATTATTTTCTTATGTAAAATGCCCGATTACTCCCATCCAGAGATTTCTGCCGCACAAAGAAGATCTCTTTTATGGCACTTTATATGTTTTTGTTCTAAGATTTCTGTTATTTTACTCGCACGAGACGTTTTGAGGGCTCTTCATGGAATGAAAAAAGTTTTTTCGCCGTCTACGATGGAAAGAAAACATACTTCTTCTGCGCATTACTCGTGAGAATGTTCATTTAAGTACGTTTTTGTTTGAACTAAACCGTACATTTATACAGGAAATTATTTTAATGCATGCCTAAGTTTGTTGAATTATATTCAGGGTATAGAGTTTTATTCAAAACTTCGCTAGAATTCAAAACAATATTTTAGTAAATGAGAAAACTGCGAGATTTTTGCTCACTACACCTTTATCGTTACTACATGTGAATTAAATAATAACACACAGGTTAGTCAGACTTGGCTTGACACGAACTCAAGATAAAAGTTAGATAGGTAAGATCCAGGAGTATAAATGAACTTTAATAGAGCTGCTTATACAGCTTGTGATGCTGCTTGGGAGGGACCAGAAGAATACAGGCATTAGATTACATAAATAATACTCAGCACTTGCACATAACAAAAATCAACGAAAAGAAACAGTTTTGTAAATAACATCAATACTGAATTCCAGAAAAAAATAATCGATCTAGCTTTCGGACTAAGTACTTAGTGCTTTCTGCAAACGAAATCCACTAATTCAAATGATTCACAGCGACTGTGAGAGATGCTGGTTCAAATCCTGAAATCTACCCCAAGGGCTTTTTCTGGCATTAATAACTTAAAAAGCTGATAAGATCAGCAGAAACAAAACAGAACTAGTTACTCGAGTCATAGCAAATTTCTTAATTTAAGAGGGTTTTAAAAAGAACCCAAAGGACCTTATAGCGCTGCCGATAGTCTCGCATATCTTACTTTTGAGCATGTTAATATAATGTCTTCTGAATAGTAGGTTACTTACCTAATTACCCTTATGAAAAAGAAGATTTCCACTCTCACATTTTGCACTCATGACAAATGTTCAATTAATTGTGAACAATTAAACTGTCATTTATGACTTACTCCTAAATAGTCATTAATAGTCAGCTCTTAATAGTAACAAGTTCTAGGTGCTTATTTGCAAAAACATGACTATAGCCTAAGAGCTTAGATGAGCTAAGCTAAAATATGCCAGTTATTAGGTGCTAATTTATTGATAAGAAAAGACATGTCACCAACATGTCTTTGTCCAAATACCTTAAAAACTCTCAATTAAATTTAAACCCGACATTAGTCTCCAGGAGTCGCGTATACGTCGGCTCCCCCGGCGGGTGACCGCGGCCCCGCCCGCGTAAAAACCGGTATATTATTTTATTATCTCAAGCCAGCCAGCACAGGAGACGGCAATATCACCGTATATAGATTCGATTTTCTACGTGAATTCGTTTGACGGCCTTCATAATGCGACATATAAAACTGGGGACTTACGGACCCCGAAACCAATTTTGGGTTATGACCCGACGACTCTCTGATAATATTCTCGGGTTATTAGGTACGGATAGGAGTTTTTACTATGGCTATTTTTTCTGCTGACGCTGGATTATTGGGAGCTGGTTTACGATATAGGTTTCGGAGGAAGCTTTTGCAGGTCTTTGTTTTATGCGCGACCGGGCAGTGCGGTTTACGTCGTTGTAACTTTTGGTGATTGGTTGAACAAAAAGCTGTGAGGTGAAATATCTTGTGTAGGGTGTGGGTGAATGTTCATTAGCTTCGCTTGTTGACGAGGTTATCTTGCCTTTGCTGAGCCAATTTGCTAGGAGTTTTGATTAGATGCAGTAAAATAACAGTATTTGACAGAAAACCTGTTGTTTCCTTTAAAATAAGTAGATATCTGGGTCTAGGTCATCTCTGGACCAAATTAAAATTCTGAGTAGGTATACTTAGTTGTGTGTTGAACATTTAGTGCCTAGAAATCAACCTAAAAATACATAGTTTTGGGTCTCTGATATCAAGGCGCTGCCTATAGTATAGGATTCCTCTGCGCTATCGTTCGCGGTCAAATTGCCCGGCACTGCCCACCCCACCGTATGCAAATGATTATGAATTAATTTTTACTTTGAATAGGTTTCTTTATGGACTCATCCTTTAACAATGTCATATTTGTCATAGTTCAATTATGCTTTTTAGTTCAAGTAGCTTTATTGGGTCAAAATAGTACAGAGAGTGAGCCAGATGTTAAAACGTGACATTGTAGGTAGTAAATAAATTACCATTAGACCTCAGCATAAAAAGTTAAAAATTATGAATTAATCTGTAACCTGCTGTACTAGGTATACTAAACAACCTGTATCATGGTTACTAGAAATATCTTCTGCTATGTCCCAGATCCAGTTTTGTACTTGATCATATTTCACCTATCGCTAAGCGGTATCTTCCCACGCGTCACGGCTTTGAATCTAGCGATTTCTTCCAGCACGTAAATGGTGTTCATAAAGCACTACATTGTTCACTCCGCATGGTCACGTAACATCTGAAGCACCATTTGTACTTACGTCGAGCTAAAGTGTGTCTTGGGCTTCATTACCTAGGGTCAATAGCCGTCGTTTGCAGTAAAAAACCCTATATTTACGCACTAAGCTGTTGGTGTCAATTGTTGGATTGTGCTCCGGTCTATCTAGTCCAAATTTACGGTCCATCTAAGTTCTACCCCAAAGTAGCCCAAAGGCTGAGTACGTTCATGCTTTGCGCTTACTTATTTAGCCATATTGAGAACTGTCACAGTTTATAAGCTTGATATCTATAGTCCGTTCGCGGTAAGAATGCAGTGATTTCATTCTTGCCCTTCGACCTCCCTAGCCAATCAAATCGTTCCTAATTAGAAAGCCAAGTTCACAGTGCCTAGTTGAATGCATTCTTTTAAACGCCCGTTGTGTACCTCACTTTGTACCTGAGATTTTCGAAATAAAAGTAAAAAAATACTGCATTCTTAACGCGAATATACTATAGTAGGCATTGTACTAAGACTTTTCACTGGGGCAGTGAATTGACAGGTGTTTTGGCAGGAAAACCTGCACCTTGTCAAAAGTCTATCTAGAATACGTATAGTAACCTGTTACTTGAAATGCTGAAGATGTATTTTGCCCCAGATTTCCGTACCAACTTTCTTCGATTCACGCAGCGATATCTTCCCACGCGTCACAGTTTTGAATTTAGCGATTTCTTCAGCACGTAAATGGTGTTCATAAAGCACTACATTGTTCACTCCGCATGGTCACGTAACATCTGAAGCACCATTTGTACTTACGTCGAACTGAAGTGTGTCGTAAAGGAGATCGCTTTAGCGACGGCGCACGTGATCTGACGCTGAACGAGTGCTGTAAGTCGATGGTAGGTTTTTTTGGGGTATTTATTGGTAAATATAAACAATGCATGATTTGAGAGCGATTCGAGTTAGCGATAATTCTAGTCTTGAAGTGATTGGACTTCCTTCTTATTGTATAAAATTGTTGTTAGTGGTAAAGCTATTTAAGTTAAAGGACACCGCTCGAAATAGTACAAATCCCTCAGAGTAGAATAGTACAAATCAGTCAGATTTAAATTCATTCGACCTGATAATTAGGAATATTAAAAAATTACGATATATGGGCGGTCAGAGGTCATCTAGTGGCAGTGACGATTCATAATCATCAGCATCATTAAATTCAGACTTGCCCAGTTTGCGTTTTCCCTATCAATTCCATTGAATTCCACTTAGAATGATAGTTATAAAGTACAGAGGCTGGCAGATCAGCTTATCAAAAACTGTCAAATTATGTTAAATAAATGAGCTTCATCTCGTAGGATATCGCATATCAAGCTCAATGTTTTTCACTATAACAAGGAAAGCCGCAAAAAATATATCAAGTGCTACGGTAGTTTGAATAGCTAACTAATTTTCTCAGCCTTTCTAGGGTGGAAACTAGAAAACTGCTACCACATCAAAACGCACTATACTCCCTGCATCACCCCTTCGTAATCTAAAAATCTTTTCTATAAGCTTTCACTTGGGATGATATACGTCGTGTCTTGTATCACAGTATAAACCATACAGTGGGCTATCTAAGGCCGCCCGCCGAGGTATTAGCCTAGCGTGCACACAGACACGCGGCACAGCCCGTCCGTACTGTCGCCTCCCTATGCCTCCCTATTTTATGCTAGCGTGTGCGTGAAATCGCGTGTGCGTGATATCGCGACACGGCGCGCGACGCTCACGCACACATTCAAACCGAGAGTGGCACGTTTGTATTTAGATGTTCTACTGTATGGTTATACTGTGCTTGTATCGTGGTCCGGGCAGGCTTAGCCAAGCCTCCATAACCTGTGGGACGGGGCTGCGCGTGTAGCCAATATGTAGTAAAACTGGGTGAAATAGAACCAGCAACGTAGGTTGGATAATGCTTCTTTGTTACCTGGTTTTAAGATTCTTTTTCTTGGGCTTTTAATCCAAAATTCTCGAAATAAAACCCATAAATATTTATGAAGCCTCTTTGCAGGTTGTCTTTTTTTGATTTGTCTAATCATACGATTTGCAAGGATCGTCATCGATTACCGCTGTAAAGCAATGCACACAGGATTATTACTAAGATGATTTTAAGTTCCATTTATGGTTACTAATTATTAATATCATTATGAAATTAGGGGCGCCCACCCGCAAGGTGGACCGACGACCTGATAAAAGTCGCGGGATCCCGGTGGATGCAGGCCGCACGCAACCGGGCGCTCTGGAAATCAATGGGGGAGGCCTATGTTCAGCAGCTGATAATGATTCTTGCGGCTGATAATGATGATGAGATTAGGAAAAAAACACTCATGTTGTGACATAATTATTTTCAGCTTGTTATTATGACCATATACTCGGTCAGTGTACGTCAAAACTTTCCTTTTTTATTCTTCAGGAGCCTTACCGTTGCCTACATACGTCTACAGATCAGGCTACCAATACATAAATAGTCAACGACTGGAAGGGACATTAGTTAACTTCCATAATCAAACAAATAGATAAGTACCTATTAGTAAATGTAGCAAATGTAGTAATGTGTATATAAGGCTACATATTTTAACAATGTTATTTCTAGTTACTTTTAAGTAATGTCATTGAGAGAAGTCCGATTTGACAGCTTCCAGTGTCAATGGAAATTAAACTTCAACCCAATAGAAAAACGATTCAAGAGCTGTGTTTTCACTTTCAAGCATGACAGAACACTTGAGCCGTTGTGGCATGTGTAATAAAGTTTAATTTACAATGGCAATGGAAGCTGTCAAATCGGACTTCTTTCGATGTAGCCCTTGATAACGTTTTACTTTAGTAAAATGCTCAAAGCACAGATATATCCTGATAAAGTACAGACATTATAGTACAATAATTATGGAAACAATCTTTTTTTTCAGGTAGGAATTTGCAGTTACTGAAATAAAATTTTTACTTGAATAAATATTTGAATGATATTTACCACAGCCTAAACTTGAGAATTAAAATACGGGCATTCGTCTGTGGTCAAGTAACTCGTATTACACTTCGCTTTGTCCTCGAAATTAAGAATAACAAAAATGTAGTAAAGCGTGTCGCGCTGGCCATCTACCACTAAAGTTGAAACCATAATCAAGAGAAAAAAAAAAAAATGGTTTCAACGTCATATTCAGCTGTCACAGATTGTCAAATGTCATTAGCGTTTTAGTGCTCGCGCCATTCTGCACGATATTTTTTTCTTTCCCAAGTTTTAAACAATTTCAGGATCTTCAGGGATATTAAGCATCAAAAACACAAAGTCCAGGATTTGGGAATGCATAAGGAACGAAAGATTAGAAAAATTAAAGAAAGTTTCAAGTGGAAACTACAAGAACGATCGAGTTTCTGGCGGATACCTGCCTACGTGTAAAACTGCATTTGCATTGAAAGTTTCTCAATATGTGTCTTCTCAATTTCCGAAGACGAATGAAGAATGAGTATAGTTCGAGTGGTTATCACCTTTCTTATCATGAGTTAAAAACTATCAAGTTCTGGTAAGTACCTACTTGAAAAACCATGCATTTGCTCTGAAAGTTTCTAAAAGTCTAGTGTTCCCCTCAATTTTGTGTTTCCGACGACAAATAAAGATTAAGTATAGCTTATGGGGCTATGACCTTTCTAATTCATCAGTTAAAAACGACCAAGTACTGATAAGTACATACTTGAAAAACAATGCATTTGCATTGAAGTTTTCTAAAAGTCTAGTGTTCTCCTCAATTGTGTGTTTCCAGAGTAGAATAAGGAATGTGTATAGCTCATAAGGTAATAACTTACCTTTTCTCATTCATTTATTTATTCATTTAAGAACAGTTAAAGACAATCAGGTTGACTGGTAGAGAATGCAATGCATTTGAATTGATAGTCCCCAAGTTTGGTGTATGCCCCAATAGGTTTTTTTCCAAGGAGGAATAAAGAATGTGTATAGCTCTGAGCGGCTATAACCTTTCTAATTACAAACCTATTACCCTATAATTTTGCTCATGCTTGTGTACAATTTGAAGTGATTGTTACCTACCAAAAGCAGTTATACATGTATTATGAGTATGTGCTTATGCATAATTTTGCTCATGCTTGTGTACAATTCAAAGTGATTGTTACCTACCAAAAGCAGTTAAACATGTATTATGAGTATGTGCTTGTGCACAATTTTGTTCATGCTTGTGTACAATTCAAAGTGATTGTTACCTACCAAAAGCAGTTAAACATGTATTATGAGTATGTGCTTGTGCACAATTTTGCTCATGCTTGTGTACAATTCAAAGTGATTGTTACCTACCAAAAGCAGTTAAACATGTATTATGAGTATGTGCTTGTGCACAATTTTGTTCATGCTTGTGTACAATTCAAAGTGATTGTTACCTACCAAAAGCAGTTAAACATGTATTATGAGTATGTGCTTGTGCACAATTTTGCTCATGCTTGTGTACAATTTGAAGTGATTGTTACCTACCAAAAGCAGTTATACATGTATTATGAGTATGTGCTTATGCAAAAGTCTTCATTTAATTATTTTTTTAAATAAAGTTAATACTCTGAGTTTGTGAATGGATTACAGAGATTATTCCAAACTTCCTAACATGATAATGTATTTATATACATTACATTAAGGTATAACCTTAATGAGTGCTCAGTTAATTAAAAGTTTCATATATTAGTGATTTTCAGAAAGAAAACTTAGTGATTATCCGTCAGATAATAACAATTGTGTTACTACCCTATCTGGTCCCGGTGTGGGAAACACCCTGTCTCCGTCGAGGACAGAACAGGATTTCATCCTATTCATGACACCACATAGAATTGAAGAGCCAATAATAATACAGTCAGAACCCACTTATGTCTCATCTTACCCGGAGGAGCAGGATTTGCCTTAAGATTTGCCCAAACATATTAAGGTAAAAAGATCTTAACCATTTCCTTACACTGGGAATATACAAGGCGGAGGTCATAGACAGACACTGCATACCAGAAGATGCCAAAGAATTGGTGCCCTGTCTCCATTATGCTGAAATGGCTCTTTCTAATGTAATACTTTGTAAAAATCAGGAATAGACACTGGAAAGCTCATTTATGACTGTTTTTTGTACAAACAGAAACAATGCTAAGGAGAAAATATGTGTGCTCTTTCATTAAAAAGATATCAAGGATCAATAATACACAACAAAAATACATGAAAATATAATTGGTGACACTTAGGCAGATACTTCAGGCGGCTGAGGCCATTAACAGGTCTGTGGCTGATATTAAAAACAACACAAAATATCAAGATGAGATAAAATAGCATGAGATAAACTTTATTGCACTAAGAAAACAATCACATTGCAAAGCTTACAAAGATTTAGTTCTACAATGTAGGCGGCCTTATCGCTAAAAGCGATATCTTCCAGACAACCTTTCAAGCAATTTTTTAATAAACTGAATGCTTCCACTTTCACCACCAGGCAGGTGGTGAAAGTGGCTTATAATTATTCCCGTACGGGAATAATTTTAAGGCGTCTGCCTGCCAAGGCGACACCTTTGACATTGCCGACGAGCTCTTGGTATCACCAGCGCCGTCATGCACCGCCTGCAGCGCCGCCGCAGCGCTCTCAGATTTGCAACACCGCAAATAATAATACTGGTGAGTCATTCAGACAGTCTCTCATTGATCATTGGTGGAGCCAGTTGTTCTGTCATGGATTGAGGTTTATAAATAACCTGTTTACCAAACCAATGTACCACCTTCAGCAGAATTAAGTTCCGCAGAATTATTTAAACATGAGAAGTCTGATGATGATTCATTGAAATAATCAGTTTGTATCTAAGTAGTACTTACCCAGGTGTAAAAGTAGATTTACTTAAATTGAACTTAGATAAAAAGTTTATAAAAACCAACCACTTTAAATTGATGATTTAAGAACCACTTAACAATTTGTTTCAACGGATTGTTATATTACCATAGCATCCATTGAATTAAAAGACCATTTTTATTCTTTGTTTATCTAACTCAAAATATGAATCTTTTTTTTTTTGAGTTCACTGTGGGCCTTTTGGTTTGAGCACTGCTCCTTTGGTTTTTTACCAAACTAATCAAACCAGCAAAAAATCCATGGTCTATGTATCTACTATTAGCTTGAATGATAATAAGTTGCATTGGGACCTCATATAATCAGTGTATCAGGTTAAGAGTTAGTCATATATGACAATAAAACCCATTTAGGATTCTTAATTGTCACCAAACATTGTCATGTTGAACTCATCGACCAGAAAAGATATAACATTTTAAATGAAATCACAAAAATTACAGGACTGCAGCAATGCAAAATCAAAAACCAACTACCTAGTGGGTCTTTTACCTTGCATGCCCGCCCAGCCATTCAATTTGGCTGGTTCTCTATTGAAGTATTTGAGATGTGTAAATATCTTGTATTTCAACATACAAATGATTATGATGAAGATATGAATTTACCTGACCACCTTCAAGGAGACTTTAGTTAAGTGGAAAAATTCAGTAAAACATTTTTTGTAAGTAAAAAGGGGGGGGGGGGGGCTGCATACAAGGATAGACGGCAAGTGGGCAGTGGAGTTTTTTCCAAAAAAGATTTTTACATCAACTAACTAGAAATGCTTGGTGCATGTAATGCCAAAAATAGCTGTAAGTAATTTAAAATTATCATGAAAATTGACAATACAACGGAGATTATATATAAAAAAAGGTGAGGTGGCGTCAGGTTCCCTCACAACTTTCTAAATAACTAGAAAATTCTGGCAGTGGCGCAAACGTCGAATACTACACGTTTGCCTCCTGACATTGAATAGAAATTATGTGAAACTGCCTCTGATAAATTTGTCTCCCGACGTAATCTTAGCTTCATCATCAAGCAACATTGCGATACTACGTTTAAAAAATGGTTTAACTTATCATAAGACAGTCAAATCATATTAACTTCTTGGAAGCTGAATTGATATTTATTAAATATTCTATTGAATTATGGAGCGAACTATGGTACCATTGTTATCATTGTTAGTAAGTTCAAAAATAGACTTAAGTTCGAGTACAAAAATAACTTATCAGGCGGGTTTTATAAAACCCTTCCTATGCTAAAGTATAATTAGACATGTGATCCAGCTTTACTTTTAGAACTCGCAGTAACTCTGTATCATAAAAGTGATTTAATTTTTTTAAAATTTAATGGAGTTAATGTAGTTATTTCAAAATATATTCATCAAAATACTAGATTAACTTGACATCTAGGTTTACTTGAACCCTGTTTTTTTAAATTTGACTTCCTTAACTAGTCGACCTCCGTCCTGCTGAGGCTTTTAAATTTTATTTGGATAAATCATGGACGATTATATAAACAACGAAAATATTGTTTTCGTCAGTTTTCAATAACTGTACAATCTCATAGGGTCTCAAACTATTAGTCGGTGGATTATAGGAATCCTAACAGGATCCTAACCGAAAGTGAGATACATACATCTTTATTCATTGTTCATTCGACCAGACATGCAAGTACCTCTGCTGTACTCCGGTGTTAATTAACTTTATAGAGTCACAACTGGTTGGAGTGAAGCTTCCTCTGTTTGCTAAATTCTATCAAAGAACAGTTTAGGAAGCTCCTAGGAATGTTATGCACATTCTTTAATGAATAAATGAGTCAACAACAACTACGGTATTACTGAAACTCATAACATAGTTGCAATATTATGTTGTAATATTTACAATAATGTTACAGTTATTTATTTGTATTAATATTTTTCTCAGAATGCTTACTTAACTACTGTAAGCAACCTACTGTTTTTTTTAGGTTTTGTTTTTTTGTTTCATATGATACCTATGCTTCTTTACATCCCTTCATTATGCACATAATACTGTACTGCTTTCAAAGTCTACATTTTTGTTATTCTTAATTTCGAGGACAAAGCGAAGTGTAATTGATAATTAAACGAACTTACCTTAAGTGAAGTTCTATTATAATTACACGAAGGCTTTGTCCGAAGAAATTAAGACCCTCCCTACCCTAGGACCCCTACAGTATTATGTGCAGTTATCTAGCCTCTCGGAGGCTCCCTAATTTATGTTCCAGGTGAAGAAGCTCTCAACTAAATGACATTTGACAATCTGTGACAGCTGAATATGACGTTGAAACCATTTTTTTTTTTTCTCTTGATTATGGTTTCAACTTTAGTGGTAGATGGCCAGCGCGACACGCTTTACTACATTTTTGTTATTCTTAATTTCTTCGGACAAAGCCTTCGTGTAATTATAATAGAACTTCACTTAAGGTAAGTTCGTTTAATTATCAATTATACAATGCACAGATAGCACAATTCATAGATCTATTACATTTTTCGATCGGTACTATATTCAAAAATCTAGGTAAATACTATCTGTCTTAAATAATAGGTCTTAAAATGGGGAACCCGTCACTTGTCCGAAATTTACTAGTCCGAATTTCATTAGACCGAAAACTATAGACCAACGTTTCATTTGCCAGATGTTTTGTTTGACATATTATTAACCCGTCGAAGTATCTTTTGACATAAGGTTCGTTTTACCGAACTACGTTAAACCTTCGGGCAATAGTAAAAATTTTTACTATTGCCCGAAGTCTTCTTTCAACTTTTTTCGTTTACCAGATGACTTATTTGGCATTTGATCACTTTGCCTTAATCACATTTTACCGAATATTACTAGGCCACAACAACTGTATGATAACGTTCAACATCACGCTAATGCCAATTTTCAGTAATCTCAACTTCAGGGCTAATCCGAAACAGTCAACCCCGACACCACGTGGTACTTAATTTGCCCTACCCCAAGAGTGTTATTTAAAAGCGCGTAGGCATGGAGGGGCGAGGCGGCCCGCGGGCGGAGGAGCAGGTGGCTATGAGCGCGGCGCCACGGCTGAGGCTGGCCGGCGAAGCCGGCCAACAAGCCGAAGCTGCGGTGCTGAGCGAAAAACCAAAAAAAAAACCAAACGTTTTCGGGAAAATGAAATTCGGGAAAAGAAAATTCGGTCTTATGATAGGTAACCCTTAAAATGTCTGCCAATAACATTTCACTCGCAAGATCTCCATGACCATGGCGCTTGTAACAGTGCTGAAATATCGGAAACTCAAAACAAATAAGGTACATGGTAGCAATCCAGTATTTCACGATTTAAGTGTTAGTGACCATGAAAGTTTAAAAAAAAATAAGTACTGTAGGTGCTTGGAATTGATAGAGTAACATAAAATATGGTATTTTTGATCTGAACATGTCATGTGTTCATTCCCGAAATTCATATTGTAGCTATGCCACTTCCAGTCGCATTACGAACTATATCTACAATCCGGCGTTTTTTATACATTTCCTGATACATTTCTTTCTCAATGCATCTTTGGGGGAGATATTATTTGCGATATCGTCGCCGGCGTTATGAATACAGAGTGTGCTTTAATAAAGTAGTTTGTTCCGCACCTTCGTCTCGGATTTGTCGCTTTTTGCATCTGCTGATATTGATCTGTGATGGCAGTAAAACCAATAACGTAAGGTTTCTATATTAGAAAAAAAAAACATGTTATAAACTTTTAATCTAATTTGAGTGATTATAAAAGTGTTTAAGATACTACAGTAGTATCATAAGCAGCGTTTTTATCTTTTTTTAAATTATTTTTAATACCACAGTTATTTCGAGCAAAACCATGCAAACCTTTGAATTTCATTTTTATAATCACTCAAATTAGATTAAAAGTGTATAACACCTAGGTTATCGCTGTTTAGTGTTGAAGTCACAGAAATTTCACACGAGAAAGCATTTATTGCTTTCTAAAAATTGCTTGCTTTTTAAATAAATGTTGATTGATAAAAAATTTCAAATGTTTTATTTTCCTTAGAATTTAATATAAGTTACTAACTACTTAATTTAACCTACTAGAAAAATAAAAAGGCTCAGAAAATCTCTTTATTACCAAGACGAAAATTAAGTAGATTAAATTCGATTCCAAATCGAATTAGATCATACTTCAAAAGATTCTCCGCTAGTTTCGTTTTGAATTAAAGTGCAGTATGCTCCGAATCTAATATTAAAATTATATGAGCGTGACTGTACAGTCGTTCGCAAAACGTGCTGTATACTCCAGCCTTTATGTCGTTGGTAGATGGTTGATAATGATTAGATCTTTTATCTGTCGTCTGTACCACCCTCGTATTCTGACACCAAATGGCCGATTTTTTACATTCAATTACTGTCCCTATTTCGTTATGTTGTATATAAATTGGCCTGTCTGTCTGTATGAATGGGTCGTAGCACGTTGTGGGTGTGTGATAAATGGCCTGTTGTGGAGACGCTATTGGTAGATGGGTGGACATTTTAGTTTTGTACTAGAAATATTTGCGAAAATAGGTAGAAGTAAGTGCATCTAAATGGTAGCTTGGATTATGCCCTGTTGGTGTTGCCCAATATTTTATAACAGATGGTTCTTGGTAATTTTAAGTTAAAACAACTTGTGACAAAACAACAAACAATAAAAATTTGTAGATTAGATAAGTGCCAAACTTTTACTCTAGTAAGACGCCTTGAGTAGAGTGGCCTAAGAAACTTTTCATTTAACAGTAGAACTTCACAAATTTAATTAAATCATTTATTTTTGACCACACCTGAAACGACCACCTGAAACTACCTACTAGTTTTCATTTCCGGCCATTACCGACGAACAAATATGAATTGGAATATTTACATATTTTGACGCTAAAGTTAGTAAACTTGTAATACCTACCCCCGAATTCGCCAACGACAATCAAGGTTAAGCACACCTTCAAACTCATGTCATCCCGCAAATTGTCTATGAATCAGAAAGTCACAACTATAATTTTAAGCAGTGCTCAGCCTTGATTTGAGTTTATGAGTTCGGCGGTTAATCTCTTACATGATTATTCAGACAGTTATTAACAATAGAAAAAACACATACCTATCAAAATACTTCCGGCAAAAAACAAAAATTTCTAAAACAACCATTTAGACAGTACATAATTTAAATTCATTAACGAACATTAGTCGTTTAATTTAAAAAAAAACATCATAAAATACTATTTCAGTCCATCTATTGCTTCAATTAATTTATTATTTTATATTATCTTTAAAATATTTTTTATAAAAAAATTGAAATAAGTTAAGTTAGTTTCAAAACCTGGCGTTCAACTTCAAGGGCATATTCTCCCCTTTTTCCAAACCAGTAATTCGCAATGAGTTTTTCCGAAGTCCCCACAGGCTCCCCTGATCCTGGAGGATTATTGGCAAGCCCGGATTACTGGCAGAAGAGACTGGATGGACCATTGTCAAGCCATCGGCTTGGGGCATTAAATATTCAGGTATCTAGGAGATTCGATGTGTTGAAGGATATTGGGTTATGGTTTTAGATATGGAGGGTTTTTGAAGTTTTGTTTCACGATATGTTGTTTCAACGACTGATATCACGAAACTGCTGATATGGGATACTTTCCTAATAAAATGATAGAGTAGCGGAGCGTTGTGGCCCAGTGGTTTAACACCTAATTTGCGGTCAGTGTACCGTTTGCGGCTAACTTTTCAGTGAAGAAAAACTTAAAAAAAGTTAAGTAGTTCAAAACTCGGTCGGTGAAGTGGGCTTCTGAATGTTTTGTTTGCCACGCTGGCAACAATCGGTGTGCCTCTGACTACCCCGTTTCAAAAGTATCTTACTTTTGATTTCACTTGTAAGATATTAGTTGTTAATCTTAAAAAGAAAAAAAAATACACTGACTCTAAAACGTTTTACTTCTATGTTTGTGTGCAATAAAGTGTTTCTTATCTTATCTTGTCTTACTTTGAAATAACTACCAAAACCTAAAGACTGGACGATAAAACAAAAAAGCCACTTAAACATTAGTCTTATGGCCAAATAACAATGACCTATAGACTATCGATGCAACAGATCCACCGTTAAACAAACCGACGAACAGACAGACCCGCAAGCTGTCGCTAAAATCAATGGGCTTTTTATTATTAATGTCTAACCCTTTGTCGCCGGCACCAATCGATTCTCGAACCCCGTCAATACAATGCACATTTTAAATTTTAAAATCGGATATCTGCCTTTTTTATGCGGCTACGATGCATTTTTAACCCTTCACCGTATGTCTGTTGCATCTACGGCTCTTAAACTCTTTGCAAATTCGGTTTATTTGTCGGTATTTATTGATTTAGTTGGTTGTAACTGTGGCTTGAAAATTTAACATATAACTTGAATATGGTCATGTGTTTTAAAGTGTATCTTTACAGAAGAAATAACAGCAAGCAAAATGTAGAGATGTCTGAATTTGTCGGCCTTTTTCAAGTTTTTTTTCTATTCGTTTGTGTCGAAATCTGTTAGTAGTTTTCGTAGTCTTATCACAATTTTTAAATAAAAAAAAAACTGATTATTCTGCAAATGTCGATAATTGTAAACATGAGAAAAAAAAGGATCACACAGTTGAATCTTTAACATGATTAGCAAAAATCCTCATTAGAAAATTTAGGTTGAGAACCGGTGCCCCAGGATTATGTAACCGGCGGTGTCTGTACGTGACAATTTAAACAAATTCTGGGCCATTTGGCTTCTAGGGTGGCGGTTTTTTGAGTTCGTTTTGAGTAAAAAAACTGCATTGAGCCAGGTCACCCGGCGGATGCGGGACCAGTTTGCTTCCAACTCTTCGTCGTTTAGATGTGAAAGAAAACAAGGTATGCATAAACAAAAACATTGTCTAACGACATTATATGTGCGATCTTTCTATACATACGTGTAACAAACGGTTGGGTACAACCGTTATCTTCTGTTATAGGTCGATTAATATAATTACACAGTAGCTCTTACAAAATCAATATAGTTAATTAAATTGAAAATTGGACCGAAAGAGAAGAAAAGAAAGACTGCTCGCCTGTCTGCCTGTGATAGCTATAAGAGCATTAATGCATTATATTTTTGAATTCGCAGACACTTTTTTTACAGTGAGTTAGAAGCAACCTTGCTTCTAAACAGTAGGGGTAAGTTGCACCATAGTAGAAGTTAAAGTTTAAGTTTTTGGCAAATTTGTCAATTTGACGTCATTTTTGGGCCTAACCGGTAGTTTAACTGAAATTTTGATGTTTGTTATTGTTAAAGTCAGATGGTGCAACCCACCCTAGAACTTCTTCCGTCAAAAATTGAACTCTCAAAATTGATTGAAATCGACAAAATTCCTTTAAAAACAGAACTTATTTACTAAGAGACCCGATCCCGAATACCATTCATGTTTTTGTAGTAAAATACCTAAAAAGGACACCATTTTAGAATTGCTGTAAACTGACTAAATTTTTTCGTGAACTAATACTAAATAACTAAGCATAGATATTTCAATAAGTAATAAAAATACCTGATTTAAAATTTCAATATTTTTTTAAAGTTTTATTCATACATTGAAAACGTGGCATTACCGCCCACTGTGCGGTAATTCCTGCCACCGCGGGTAGGTGATGGACTCCCATAGTGAGGTAATGAGGTGGGGGACAACAAATGGAACTACGAGTAGGTACAGAGGCGCACACATCAACCTTTACATAGGGGCACCTTATGCGGCTGACATTAGACCCATTTTGCAATGAGTAAAGGTTGATGTGTGCGCCTCTGTACGTATGAAAATAATATCTTGCATTTGCAAAAACGCGCTTAAAAGTAAGTCCAGTGTCAGGCGTAATTTGAATTTACACCGCAACATTTTAATTAGTGCGAAAACTTTTAAGGTTCATAAAAAGCTGGTATTGTTGTAGACAAACAATATCTTTACATGTCCCATCCCTGGGCACAGGTCTTCACTCCAACACGCGGGTTGAGTGCGGATTATTAGAGGGGTGCAAGGTTAGTATGTCAGATGCTATCAAGCCGCTTCACGAGGCCTCCGCCTAAGCTTAACCGCTGGCATCTGGAGAAGTTAGCCAGGACCCACTGCTTAGCGTGCCTTCCAGGCGTTCCTTTTATTTATCCAATACCAATATGATAGCTTTCACTTAGCGAGCCATGATAATTGGCAAGACAATGTTTTCAGGCCATAGAATAAAAGCAGGGCACAAATTTACCCTACAAGATATTTCAAAAACTTTCCCAATATAAACCAACATTAGGTCCATCTTCGCTTCATTTTTTCCCACATACATACAACAAGAAATCGCAAGTCAGCATTGTGGCGACAACCCTACACGTAACTCTCTTACTGGCAAACATCCAAATAATCCAAAAATCATATTTGAACTGTATCCATTGACGACTTACTTACTAAATCACTAATCGGTCTTTAGCAATAACAGCAATGTATTTCATCCAATTCTATTTGATGAGCCTCGTCTAACCCTAAAATGCTCGTGGTCCGAACTCTTATTGTACCGTGCATTGCGAAATCATTAATCAGTCTGAGCGAGAATCATCAATATAACATTATAGAGGATACGTCCAAGTATTCGATTCGAATATTCGATGTATCGATTACGTATCGGTAATTCGATTACGCAAGTATTGTGCGGAGGCAGTCCATCATTTTGTGAAAAATGCTTGTGTCATTATGTTGTTCCCATTTCATAAACCTAGCAATATTAGGTACATATACAAATGTATTCCTTCGAAAGAGCGATAGTTCATGAGAAATATGTTTTCCTTGAGTTTGTTAGTTTATACTTAAACGCAGAGAGCCCTAGATCTGATTCCTAGAACTTAATGTCTTATGTTTGCTTAAATAGGTATGTTTTTTCGTATTAATTCAACTGAAACGCGTATTTAAGTAGTTCAGTGATATTTATTTAAGTAGCAGTAGAATTTCATCTGAGCTATTTTTGAATAATTTATTTAATTATGTAATTTACTGATTGAGACTGAGATACCTAATATCGTACCAAATCATTTTAAACAAAACATCATAAAGGAAGACCAGTGGTTTTTTGCATGAGGAGCATGCATAGTAAAAAACTCTGCGACTACATATGTCATGACAAAACGATATTAGACAAGAAGAGAGGCTGTTACTCAGCTGTGGGATCCAAGCAAATTTTCGAACTCTGCGACTACATAAGAAGGCGTGTTTGAAAGTGTTTGTATTATTATTATTTGTTAATGTGGGAGTGTGTTTGATTCTCGGATCTACTTGACCAAAGTCTTTATAAGATCATTGAAGTATGACTTTAATATAAATAAATAAAAAAACACTACAATTCCTTTTTAGTTCAATGGAAAAGTCTCATCATGACAGATTACTAAAGGTGCAGTTAGTCATAGTGAGATAATACTACTACCAGTGTAAGTTGAGCTTACATCGCCATAAGCGTACGTACGGTACGGAGTCCCCAGTTTCACGCTTGGGCAGTGATTGCTTGTACATAAAGTAGGTTTTGTAATAGTTATATCAAAGGCATCTTTCAATATTGAGTACAGAAAATATTAACCAGTGTGCGGTGGCTGAGCTTTGAGTGCGTGCCTATTTGGTTTCATATTTTCTTCTTTTTATAAAAGCCGTTTTGTTGCTGTTATCATAAAGTTCAAATTGCCTAATTGCGAGTTGTAGATTCAGAGTTGAAAGCATTAGTAGTTACGTCAATGAATGAAAGACAGAGGAAATGACAAAACGATATTGGCCTAGAAGAGGGAATTTTCAAAATTATGTCAAAATCAGGACTCCTGAATTAAGACCGATACAAGGGGAATAGGGTTGCTTTTATTTCCCAGCAAGCGCGTCACAGATTCGAATGTGTCTACATCTAGCACGGCATTAATCTCACCCTTCAACCGTCTATCTACTTCCAAGCAATTTATGATTTATTATTTTTATTTTCTGTCTCTGTCTCTATTAATACCCAGGAAAACGAACCTAGACTTTCCGTTTCCTAATTATTATAACAAAGTCTAGTTACTTTGCTATTCTCAGTCTCCGTCTACAAAAAGTCACGTGTGCAAGTGGAAGTCCGCGTCCGGCGCGCATTAGTCATCCCGTTGAAAGGCATCCTGTGGGAAATTACGGGTCGTCGCGACCGCCGCGGTCGCTGGCGGGTTGACGCGTTTGTTCTGTGCCGCTCGCACAGTGGGCAGCGCGCGAAAAATTGTGTTGGAAAAGTGGGGGTAAGTAGAGAGATAGATTTATGCGATGTTTGTGTGTAAGTTTCTCAAATATGAATCCAAACTGTGAAGAAAAAGTTGGAGTCATTTAAAAATAATTTAATTAAATGGGATACAACAACATTAACGAGTGACAGAACGAGAGTATTTATCTTGCTGTAAAAATTCAATAAATCTTTATTCAGGTAGACCATTACTCAGCAATTTAAAATCGTCAAAATCCTTGTTTGTAACCACATTATGAACATACTTTTAATAAAATATAATATACATAAACAGCACAACACCACCAGGGTCGGAAGGTCGTTCCTACTGAGAAGACCCGGCAAGTTATTCAGCAGCGGTTACGTTTCGTTGCAATCGTCGTTATTGTAATAAGTTCCGTCATTTAGGGCTTAAAAGTTCAACGTTTACAGTAAAGGTGCTGTACTCGCAGCCGACTGCAACAGGTTGCAAGGCTGAAAATTCTGCCAGCAGCATATGAAAAACAGAAGTGCCGCTGTGGCCTTAAACATATATATCACTGCCCTTGCAGCTTCCAGTTGCAGTTAAAAGCTCGGGAAGAGCCGCGAAGGTACAAGTCCGGGATGGGCGGCAGATTGCAAACTTACTAGGACCCCTACGAACGTCAATCTGTCAAATGACAATAAAAATAATAAAAACAATATTTGCCAAGCAAAAACAATTTTTTTGAGCGGGTCAATTGGGTTTTCCTTCAAACTGTCCATTTAAAAGTGGATGAAATAAGGCAAGAAAACATTTAAATAGACGTTCTAATATCACGTTACCGTCTTTAAAAACGTAATGAAAAATGCCTCACTCGATAAGTGATTGACCTTAACCCTTAGCAAACACAGTTGCGTCGACTTAACCCTTCCAAGAAAAAAATGGCAAAATCCGCTATCATCTCGTGAGAACTCGGAAGATGTAACCCTTAGCCACCTGGTCTTACCGTAATATAACTGTTCGTCAAACAAAAGGAACCCTTTCGGATCCGCTACGGGTCGGAGAGGCCCGAGTAATCAAGGGTTGCTTGGCAGGTGACGGCAGATGCTTCCTGATGTGCGTGAAATTATTTTTTTTAACACCATATTCTTGATCGGATCACACGTTGGCTGATGAACTGTGAAAATTAATAGTCTTCTATTCAATTTCTTCGAAGATTAGCTTTATTTATGGTATAATTGTTAGAGAACCAGGAAAGATAAAAAAATAATTGTTTTTTTGGATTCTGTCAAACTTCTCTGTGATGAAAAATAGTAATATTTACTAAAATATTTTTATCTTCAGTTGATTCATATTTTTAGTATTATTTTATCAGATAACATGGTAAATAAAGTTTTCACAAAGTTTTCTTTTGTTACCCTATGCATATTATTTATCCTTAAAGTCTTAATTTAAAAATGAAATCATAGTCTTTACTTCAAAATTGCTAAATTTAATTTGAATAGCTCACTTTGTAAAGGAAAAACATCACAGTAGCATCATAAAGCTCTACATTTAACAATCATACAAAAAACCGTAAGATCCTATTTCTCAAAGCCATACAACAATCGTCATCCTCCCACAATGACGTCAGCCCACTCAAAAACCGAATCCCACTTCAAATAATTAATGCTCATTGAGAACATCGGTCAACCCTCAAAACGTCAAAGAGACCGGATATAAACTAACCGCCTTTTCTTTGCGCTTTCAAAAAAAATACACAAAGCCGCCGTAAAAGGGTTAGTGGCACAAAAAAAGTAAAAAACTACCTTGGCAATGTTACGCCAATTTTGCTTTCGAGGAAATTAGATATCCTCTTACAATGGAGACGGTCCTTTTAACCCTTTGTGCGTTGTGGGAAATTCTCGTTCCCGTATTAGGTATCTTGCGTGTTAACGGGACTATTTGATACAAGTCGGCCGTGCTCAGCCGTGTAAAGCCGTTGGTGCGAATAAACTCAGGTCTTTCTAGGACTATATTGATGGAAAGTGTACAAGATTAGTAAAGTAGAAAATCTTCGAGTTACATTATCCCCGGGTAATTTAAAGGTGTTTTTTTTGTTTCGACTGACGGGTTATGGGGGCGTGCTGGGGTGGCATTCTGGCTAACATCACTTCATATCTCGGTACTTCACGCTCACTTCAATCATCAGTACGCTTTACTTTGAATTAGTGTTTTCCCTCATTTACTACGACGATTTCTAACGACTACAGTCCCAAAGAAACTGAATTTTAAAGATAACTCACCAAGAGCGAAGTGAGTTTTGGATACCATAGCTGATGCTGACAATATTGTACGGCAGTGAAAGTTGGCTATGGTAGAAGAAAATGAACATAATAATCAAATGAGAGCACTACTGAGTATGGAGCCAGAAATTAAATGATAGACCAAGAAATATTAGACCACAATAAAGAAAAGAAAGAAAGAAAGGTGAATAAAACGAAGCCGATTAATAAGGCGAAGGTAAATGAAACAGTTGGTAAATGAAAAAGCTGCCTGTATGCAAAGGCATACAGGCAACTTTTTTTGGACAAGTTCAAGATATTCTCAGAAACATGAGATGAGATGAGAATTATAAAGGATTAATAAGAGTGGTAGAAACGCAGGATCTATGTCAGGGTCCAGGAGTTGTGGTCTGTACTCAGTGGTGGGAAGTAAAGGCCGTTCTTTTGGTCTCACTTCTGGTTTCACTTACTCCACTTTTTCATGTAGTAGGCTATGAGTAGATGTATAGAAGGAGAAAGGAAAGAGAAGAAATTACAAAATTTTGAGTCTTTTCGATATTCCAAGGCAAATTATATTTCGAAATAAAACAACTTTACGGATTCTACTACATTTTTCTAACCCGACGTTTCGACAGCAGTCGTGATCACGGGATTGCAAAGATGTTCTATGTCACAAAACAGTACAATTTTTAGCAACCCTCACTTAACTACCGTCATTTCCACTAACATTTTTGGAAATGTTCCTATCCACGCAGTACGAACTGACCGTATCTTGAGACCTCACAGTATTGTGCTGCCCTCTGGGATTGATCAAGCGTATAACAGGCTCCTATTTTTCTCATCTGTTTTCATAAAAATAAGTTTAATGTAAGTTTACACGTGTGTATATTGAACTTTGATATGGTAAATTGCTATATCAACTTTATTTGCACAATCCAGTTTACAGAACCTTCCCAAATAAGTTATCATAACTTGTTATAACGTACCGAGAAAAAATATGCGAGTGTTTGTTCGCCCTCAAATATATACACAGAGAATAAATGAATACAGAAAGAGGACGATGCCTGTTAGGTAAATAGTACTCGTATCTTTTAAATAAAATTCTCAAGTCACAGTGTAGTTACGAAACTCTTCCAAAACGGCTTCATAGATTTTGATGAAAATAACATCCATTATGTTTGTTGAGTCTTTTTTCTTATTTTTTACCTAAAGTCCAGGAGGGCGAAGTCGCGGGCGGCCGCTAGTACCTTATGAAATAACATAAATCTGGAATCAAAAGATGGTTTCAACTGTGATAGCGTTGAGGCTACTTATATTTTCACTGTTAACGCCACAGACACTTTAAGGAAATAGTCGTAACAATAGATTAAAACTGTACAATGAATAAGAAAACAGACTTATTAGTTTCTGAATCTACGTGCTTTACAAAACAAGTACTTGTGAGATGTAAGGTCAGAGTCAAAAATGGGATCATATAAAACAAATAAGTACGTAGTTATTTAAAGACGAAAATCTGACCAGGTAACTGTACGAGTATATTGTATTTGAAAACTTAACTTTTGGTCCCAAAATCAGAGGAGTAATTTAGTGTTTCGCCTTATTCTTGCAGAATCGTCCATTATAATTTTAATTGGGAAATAGTTAAAATTTACCAACCTAAGTTATCATTCGGGTTAACTGTTAGAAAATAAATCTTATTGAATGACATTTTTTTTCTAATTAACTCTAATTCTGCGACACAAACCTCCGAGAAGCAACAAGCAAGTAGGCACAAAACCGTCCGAAACCCCAAATACGCTCTGCTCGAGTCCAGACAGTCAATCACACACGCTCGAACCGCTCCGCTCGCTCCGTCTACCGGAATAAAAGCCCCGCATGACCTGAACACTGAGACACTTTTATGGATGTCTCTTGGATTCCCATTCGATTTATGGCTTCTGTTATGTTTGGCTAGTCTTTGTACTGTTTTTTATGAGCTACTTATTTTTTGGTACGCACTAAGTTAACGCTCGTATTTTTCTATAAACACCGTTGATTTATTTAGTTAGGTTCTTGATAACAATGCTTTAGGACTGTTGTTAAAAAAGTCACAGTAGCCAAGTAGTGGACCCAGTCTACAACTAGAGGCCTGAATTCAACTATGCAACTAAAATGATAGGTTGATTATTAATAAAGTTGTATTGTCACACTCTAATTCTGCGACACAAACCTCCGAGAAGCAATAAGCAAGTAGGCACAAAACCGTCCGAAACCCCAAATACGCTCTGCTCGAGTCCAGACAGTCAATCACACACGCTCGAACCGCTCCGCTCGCTCCGTCTACCGGAATAAAAGCCCCGCATGACCTGAACACTGAGACACTTTTATGGATGTCTCTTGGATTCCCATTCGATTTATGGCTTCTGTTATGTTTGGCTAGTTTTTGTACTCTTTTTTATGAGCTACTTATTTTTGGTACGCACTAAGTTAACGCTCGTATTTCTCTATAAACACCGTAGATTTATTTAGTTAGGTTCTTGATAACTATGCTTTTGGACTGTTGTTAACAAAGTCACAGTAGCCAAGTAGTGGACCCAGTCTACAACTAGAGGCCTAAATTCAACTATGCAACTATGGCCAAATTATAGTTTGATTTTTAATAAAATTGCATTGTCACGCTCCTTACGCCCTTTTCCAAACTGGGTGTCCAGATGCACACTGATTGTGAACGGAACATTCGGAAGCCTACATTTAAATCAAAATGTGTCTTGAGATAAACCCACTGCTGTTATCCTGTCTGCTTCGGTTTTATTCAGTATTTCGCTTCATAGGGGGTTAGCTGCAAATTGTAAAATAAAGACAAATTAAATATTCCAGCCAGATTTGAACTCAGCACCACCCGGGCTTCCTGCTAAGGTTTTAAATCACTGGACCACGATTCATACAAATTGATTCATAATATTGATGAACAATGTTCTCCTTAATTTGTTTCATGGTGTTTAATTTCTCACAGTCATCGTAATTTTAACTTTAGACAGGTGATTACCTATAGGTAAACCTCCTCCCTCTACTATAGACTAGAACCAAAAGTCGTCCAAGTACGAGCATTATCAGCTAATTAGTTAACTGTCGCAATTTATCGCTTCGATGAGATCACGAAAATGCAAATATGCACATGCTTAGCCTACCTAAACAAACGCAGCGAGTCAAAACGGTAGCAAGTAGGTAGGGAACACGATAGCCGGCAAGTTGTTTGCTGCCGAATCCATCGGCCACTGGCGGCATCACGTCGCTCGAGCGCTAAGCAAATACGCCTAAAAGCTGTTGACACACGAATCTGTCGGCGACTGGCGGCCGCGTAGGCATTAACGTAGTTAGTCAATGTGTGGACCTTCGGTAATGTGTTTTTTCTTTGATATATTTTTTTGCAATTACGTTTTTATCTAAAGGTACGTCACATAGCTGGGCACAGACCTTGTCTCAACTATGTGCTGATAGGAGCTGTGCTCCAACGCGCCGGCTCAGTCGGTTTAGCTGTCAGATGACATCAAACTGCCCTGAGGTCTCCGTGAAGGCTTAAAATTGACACCTAGCGACGTTTTTGAAGACTTTAAAGTATTGTTTTTTTAGCAGTCAATCCGAAGCATTTATTTATATGTTGGATGATAAATAAACTACAAATCGACAAACAGAAAATGTAACATATATGAAAAGGAAGCCATATTTCTACCGATCCTCCCCGCTTGGCGTCCGAAAAAATAGTAGATAATCTAACTTTTTCCTATCACCCTTTGCCCTCCGAGCCGTCCACCATAACTGAAACCCTGCCCTTACTCTATATCGAAGCGAAATAAGCTAATACGTGGTCCAACTTACACCGGTGCTGTTACGGGGGCGTTTGTCGGGGAGGTTGGCAGCAAATCATTACTGACAGTTGACCAGAAGGGGTGTGCACCCCTAAAATATGTATGAGGCTAGGAATGCCTGTTATAGTGTCCGAATGTTGATAAGCCAAGTATTGGGGCGAAGGGGCTGGGGTGAAATGATTAGGATTTGTCGCAGACTTTTTGTCGCGAATTGCAATCGTACGTGGAATATTTGATAATGTATTAGTTTTTGGGTTGTGTTGAAATTTTTGAAGTTTTTAGATCAGTTTGTCTAGTAATTATGAATGAGATGAAACTGGCAGCGAACTTGCCTTGGCTTGTAATGATACATTGAAAATAACCGCATAACCACATTTTTATTTCTTATTTTTATGTGACTCCACCAGCACAATATCTTCCGCCCGGAATCAATCTAAAATCTTGGGAGCTCCTAGTAGTCCTAGTGGACTAAGCTACCTATACTTAGGTTCAGCTTCTGGTTTATTACTCACAGCATTATTCTTTCAATACTAATGTATTGTTAAACTCTATAGTTATCTTAGCCATGTTTGAATTTTAATCTGTCAGTGTACCTACTTTTAAATAAATAAATAAATACGTAATGAGAAGAGAAAAGTCATAAATCATAAGAGAAGAGAAAAAAACATTAGGACCTCAGTTGTAAATTTCTTATTAACAGAAACCATTCGATAAGGTTAAGGATTTTGATACAACTGCAGTAATTATCATGAATCAAAAACATGATACGTTCAAACTACATAGTAGGTAGTAAGTAGATAGGTCTTATTGTAGTAATAAGATAGGTCGTTATTTTCATGGTATCTTAAAACCCTTTCTAGACCAATCATTTATGAATACAACAATTAGTTATGATTATTTCAAAGTCAGTTCCGCTTCCGATTTTTTTTCTAAACTTATCTATCGTGGGAAGCCAGAAAAACTTAAATCAAAACAAATATCGATCTCCATGAACGCCATTGTTGCCACAACAAAGTGTCTAAATCCTTTTAAATCCGAGAAATAGGATTCGGTAAAAAAGAGAAAAGAAAAAAGTGCACTCGTTGACTCCACGCAAAAGATACAATGGGTCTGTGTCAAAAAAAATGTACTGTACAAGCTACCGAGTGCTAAATACGAGCGGTTGTTTTTTTGCGTTGTCAAATATTTTTGTAAAAGAGTTTTAAGAGTAGTTTGTTCGGTTTATTATTGTTGCTTTTGGAGCAAACTTTTGGGCAACTGGATGACATTTTACTAAATGGTATTAGCAGATGTTATTTTATTGATAAATAGTTTGATTTACTTTCAATACTCTTACTTACTTTATAGCATCGTGGCCCAGTGGTTAAACACTCTGGCTTCCGGGCCGGTCTCCGGCCCGGTAGTCCCGAGATCAAATCTAACCGAAACACACCTGCCTTGTGTTCATTGTACAACTTGCGGCTAACTTTCCGGTGATGAAAACACCGATGTAAAACCCAAGCAACCCGAATAACGGCGGTAGGCTCGCCGCTTACTACGTTGGGCTCAAATTCTCAGCGAAATGTGGACTTCTGAATGTTCCGTTTACCATGACGGTAAAAATCAGTGTGCCTCCGACTAACACATTAAGGAAAATGGTAGAGAGCGTATGTTATGTTATGTCAATGCTCGTTTAACATATAATTGTTTTTTTTTGGATAGCTGATGTGGTAAATAGGGGCCCAAACCGAGAATAATATTTATTATATTTTAAGATAATTATAGCAAAACATTACTATATCCCAAGAGGCGTAATCAAGTGCACGCCGGCTTTTGGCGTCATTGTAAAAGGAGTGTTCAGATGCCCACTTTTTGGGCTCTCAGTTGAAAGTTAAAGTTCAGCTTGATGCAAGTCTACTGCCACTATCTAAGTTGCTCGGGTGTTCTGGTGCTATCCATCAAAGCAGAGTTAGCTACAAGTTCTATAAAATATTAGGAATTGCAGTCAGATTTTTTGAGACCCGGCGTGATATAAGCCGGATTGTCTAAGATTGATTTAACTATCGTTTTTCATCGTTTTAGACAGCGTAATAAATTATCTCCAATTAACGATACCAAAAAAACAGAATACGTTAACCCTATCACTTACTAAAATGCCAAAAAAGTGCAATAAATGACCCCATCCCCTAAAGAGCCATACGAGCATAATTAGTTTTGTACCAGACAATGAATTGCGCAAACATTTTTACCCCAAAACACGGCATTTTAACCCTGTTTCCGCGAGTGGGGTATTTTTTGCACCAATTGGCGTAATATTTATATTTCGACATGTTTTAGTCGGGAGGGTGGTGTCAGTGTGAAATTTTCGCGCACACGGTTTGAGTTCTCATGACCCCGAACGACCTACTGTTTAATTTATTGCTTTGCGAAACAAAATCAGAAATATTGAAGTATTTTTAAGTCTATAGCAAGCTCTGCTAAGTTTGAGGATAACGTCTTTTACTACCTGAATCGTAAATTCGTGTCAATGGTTATTTACAAATATTTTCTAAACGTCAACAACCGACAGCGTTATCTTCAAAATTATACGTAGGTAAATCAAAAACTGCATTAAAGCGATAACTACCAAATTATTATATTTTTCAGATACCACATAGAAAGCCGTTCCAACGGATACCCACAGATCATTTCAACCTCGACAATGCCGACTTAACCCTTGCATAGATCACGGACTAGTTTTATTATTTTATTAATTTGAATGTTGCGATTTTTGCGTATACCTGATCTATGACAATAGGGCTACAAGCGTTCGCCAAATCCGCTATTCAATTTTTGCATAGAGGGTCCTTTTCTAATGTTTTGTTAGATATTTAAAAAGAGCACGTAGCTTAGGCAGATGTGTTATTATAATAGCATATATTATTACGAGTATTCTAGCGGCAGTTAACTATTTTTAAGCCATTCAATGTACCGCGACGTCTGAACTCGAGCAACCATCTCACAACTAAAATTTACTGTTTGTTACAAAAGTAGTTAGAAAAGGAATAGTTTTTTGTGATAAAATTGTGATTATATTATTAGCTTAAAATCATCTTATTTAATTTACTTATATGTGTTTTATTTAATTCTTAAAAAAATCTTTATAGATATGTGAGAATACTATCAAATTTTAAATCAAAGCACACGCCCTCCTCAAGAATAACGTGTTTAAAATGCAAATAGTTCAAGTCATTGTGATTATCTGACAATCTACAATGCTGTCAAATTGGCCGCATAATTCTTAGCACACCAGTCAATGCGGCTGTCAAGTACAAAATCATTACGACTGAATCTTATCTCACATCTACAGTTGAGTGTGAGAGCTCTTGACAAAATGTTTTGCCGTTTTTCCCTTCCATTGTGTTTTCATTATGCTATTGAAATACAATTTGTATTTAGTAATCTGCTCTTAATTTATAGAGTTCTTAAGTTTTTTTTGTTTTAGTGATGTTTGTTTTACAATTTTTCGAGAAAATAAATCATTTATTTTAATACTAAAATCCATCGATTACGCTTCAATTCAAACATCGAATGCAATTGTTAATACCACTCTGATTTATGGCCAGAGACAAAGTTTAAAACGGACGCGTTTTTTCTTAAATATTTGTGTTCCGAACGGGTGTTTTATTTGTATCGAAAAATTCGCAAGGGTCGCTCAGACCGAAAGGGTTTGGTTATTATTACTAGGAGAGTAAGTTAGTGTTGCTATTGTTCGATAATGAATTATTGGGTCGGGACGTTTCAGGTACATTAGGTGGCATGTGAAGGGTTAGGTGACATTGTGCAAAATGACAGTTCAAAATTTCACACGTGAAAGTGCGGTCAGGTAGTGAGCAGATTTTGCGAATGTCAGTTTAAAAAAAACATTTTGAAATTATACGTTATACCAAATTGCCATTTTACTTCGACCCAAGATATGTAAATAAAATACATATTTTGTGTATAACTATCATGTGAAATTGTGACGAGTGCTGTAAAGTGACACAATAGTTTACTTCCAAAACTGGTGGATTAATATTTGATAACGGTTCAAGGGACATAATTGGTTAATATTCTCCTGTAGAGGTAAGATTAAGTTGGAAATATTATCTAAAAATCAGATTGCGTTATGTGCGTTATGTTTCACCTATATACCCGTCAAGAATTTAGTAAGTTATTTTGTTTTGAAATCAAAATCCAGAAAATGTGACCCGTCACTCTCTACATTTTTTAAGCTTCGGTATAACAAGAATTTTTTATATTGAATATCCGTTAATAAAAGTAAGAATCCCGTTCTCACTAAAGTAATTATTCAAACCTAACAAACCACGCGTGCAACCTCGGCTTAACCCTAAAATGCTCAAAGGCGTCTTTTGTCTGTCCGCGACCGTGTAATAATACCACCTTTGATAATTCCATCTTTTCATTACTTAACCCTTGACGCGCCGTTCTTGGGGGCCTACCTGACCCGCTGTCTCACTTCCTGATCCATTCCCTCGCAAACCGTCTTGCGTGCGTGTGCGCAAGTCGATAGTTCGATTTTTAAAATGTCAGTGTTCGAAGTGGTTGATTGGTTGTTTTGTGATAGTGCTGTGATTTGATAGTTGCAGGTAGGTCATAGTGTTATTTTACAAATATTTATAATAAGTGTTTTTATTTTTTAATAAAATAATGTTTTTTTTTAAACAGGTTATATATAGCCTAACTGTAAATCTAACTTTGTTTAAAAACAAAGCGATATCCGTGTACAATACATCACAAATACAAATTAAATTAAGTCGGCTAAAATATAATTGTGAAAAATAAGAAATTTTCGCAAGGTTTCTTTTTTCTCATTTTGATGTTGATCATTAACTGTACTGGGTACTGTTGACTGATATAATAAATTTTGCAACAAATTCTAACATACTATTTTAACGTCTTATCGGCCTAATGTTAGTAACTTATTGCCATATCAAAAGGACAGTACCAACGCCACGTTTTCTTTGCGCAATAATCATCTGCACACTCAAAACAATTTTCCTTATTACTCCCAGTATTGTAATAAAAGGGCCCGTAATTTTATTCATACAAAACAAAATAGCAAACATGACGTAAACGTCAGCAGTTTCTAGAGACAATAAAAGGCCGGACTCGTCAGAACAAGAGCGTCCCCGGTACGTATCCTTGGATGATACGCTGTTATATCCAACATATTCCAATATATTATTTTTTATTGCCCCCTCCGTGGAGGCGGGAGTCGCTTCATGCGTGGTATTTGATATAAACTCGGAGCTGAACTTCGTTATGCGATATTCTTTTTTCAAAGGACAATGGCTGAGATGTAGCATATTTTGAGTGTAGTGGATATTTTTCTCGAGCTCACGTTAGGCCAATTACTGACGACATGCCGGTTGTTAGCGGGTTATTCGTGGCGGAAAGAGCTCGTTTGTAAATATTGTGCTGCGCTAATGTAAGCGTGCTTTTGTTGGGGCTATTCAATTAACCTAGTTGAGATGTTTTGAATGAATTGTCTGGCTTACTTCTTTATTTACTTCATGTGACAATGGTGATAGTCATTCAAATTTAATAATTCAACAAAAAACTTCACAATCTGCTAATTCTCACAGTTTGGCACTGCTCGATGGTATGTGAGTCTAACAAACTGAAATTTAACTCAAAAATAATGATAGAGCAAATAACAGTCGTTATTTTTTGTTTAGTAGCTATGTATGTGCCTGGTTTGGAAGGTTTAAATGCAATTTATTGATAATATTTTGATTGATATAATTTACCGTTTAAGCCTATCTTGTAGAAATGAAAGAAACATTTTTTTGCTTGTTTTAAAAATTACCAACAGAAGGTTATTTCGTTGTTTCAAAATTTTCTAAGTCATTTTGTTTACTTATATATTGATACAGTGACAGATTCCAATCGATACATGGCCAGGAGAACTTTTTCAACTATACAATACTAGATAGTGATCCATGGTAGAGAATACCTCTAGACATTATGTTCGGCTTTTGTACTTTGTAAAATAATTAAAATGTACTGAAATAGAAAAGCTGTCCTTTATTTACTTGTTTATTTTTTATTTTTAAAAGACATACCACAACAGTGTACATTTTGAAACTATAGGTACCATAATTAACTACATATAAACAGACTGATATGTACACCTTTTACAGGAACGTACATCATTCACCAATTTGACAACACTAAAAACTTATAAATATAACTTAAAATGCATAATTTAAAATTTTAATCAGATAAAACCTTTCCTTGTCCTTTTATATTTCATTCCGCTAAATGGAAAAATATTGCACAAACAAGTAAAATGAGACTCGGTCCGCCATGACATGTGCGAATAAAGTGCGCGGTAAATAAGGGGTGGGGGCGGGGTGGCGGTCAGTTGCCCCCTCAGACCGCCCCCGGGCAGCGCTGGCCAAACGACCCCCAGCAAACTAGGTTGAGGGTTAACTCGTGTTAGCGAAATCAACGGTGAAATCTTTTCTTTTTCTGGCTTATTAGTAAATTGGATGTTTTGTTGCCTTGCTATAAATGGACAGATATCACAAGAAGAGATTTTGTACGTATAAGTTACAAAAGAATTGATTGACAGTATTAAAAAAAAAAGAAATTTAGATCCAAATTACCGTCATTTTCTCACTACTTAGAAAACTATGGGCACAAAATACTTTATGAATACTTGCAAAGTTTACTAGTTTTGAAAAGGATTTGATGGAAAAATGTTGATCTTTGATGACTAAACTATACATTGTAACCGAAAGGAGTTTTGTTAAGGCATTTAGAATTTGAAATTAAGAATCCATTACGCTCAACCTGACAAATACCTTCATAGATAAATATATTGGTTATTGTACACCAAAAACTTATAACTTTGGCGCTTTTATCACACGTATTGAAAAAAATACGAGGGTAAAATGATAATACTAATAATTAATTACCTATTTCATCCACAGCTGTCCCAAACAATTCAATAAGCAATAACAAGTTATTTTCACTATTTTGATTTAAGTGTTTTATAACTGCACTGAAAAAACACCTAGCCAGCGGGCATACTGTTTACCAAGTTAAAGCATAGTTACGATACATTTAGCGTTAAATATATGGACAACGTCGGTGCCGTACCTGAGCAACACTTTGTAACTTTCAAATTAGTAGCGTTTGTAGGGTTGTAGCGCCGGCCGCTGCGAACAAATGTCGCGGTCAGCCCCTCCACCCTCCTCCCTGGACTAGTGATGACCCTGTAATGCTATCGATGTTCTGCTGTGATATTTATTCAACAACAAATATCTACCGAATATAATGTAGACATTCTGTACTTTTAGTGACTTACGAACTAAACATTAAAACTTTAGCAAGTTGCACAGCCCAGACTACCTAAATTCTCTGTTAAGTCTTGCGGTTGACTGTTAGAGAATACCTTTAGGCATTAAATTCACCATTTGTACCTTTTGCTTGTCATTTTGGGCAATGAAGAATAAATAGATAAATCATTTTGTAAAATCTGACAATCATCAAGGATTAATATTTCATGGCTTTTCTGTAGGTAGATCTGTTGCTTCTGATTTTAGTTTTTTCCTGTTCTTACTGCAACTGCGGTTTCTAAACCTGTCATAATTGGGAATAATTTATGTGACTTACACCATTACAAACTTTACGGATCACTCATTTATAAAAAAACACGTATTAAGCGTTAAAAATGTTGTTCTACTATGCTTCCCATTTGAGTTCCCGCCAAAAATTCCGAGTTGCACGCACTATTATAGTTCACTTACCATGTATCACGGACTCAATATTTTCGAGTATAGACGAGATATTAACAGAATATCGACTCGATATTCGACGTCATCGACATCCCTGTCGGTCTACGGTTACCCCTTACTACGATGCACCACACGCTCCGCACCGTAGCAGTGAATCTACGGCGCCGCGGCTACGTGCTGCTACGTGCTACGCCACTGTTACAAAATAATATTACATTGTACTTGTAGACCGCACAAAGAAAATTGCCGAGATACCTCTAAGACACCAATTTTATTTCTTTGATTGAAAAATAATTTAATACATTTTTCATTGCAAACTATGTGCAGTAATTAACGCAAAATAAGTTATCAATTATGAATCCTGTAAAAAATAATAACATTATCCCCTATCAACTTTAACTTATGAACATGCACAATAAACAAACTATAAATTTTCAAACAGTGAGTTTTTCATATCAATCCGTACTCACCTATTAAAAGTGGGTATTTCTCAAGATTTTTTTAAATTGCTAGTACGGTTTTTTTATCGTTAAAAACATGATTCTGATTCAATCTCTAACTTGCATTATTAAGTTTATTGTACATTTATATTATGAAACCGTTTTAAAATGAAAATGGTAAACAGTATCACTTTTTCTGGTTAAAAATAAAACGAAATTCGCAAAAACCATTACATATTTTTTTAAATCACCCAATTCTCTTTAATGAGCCCATTGTACATAATCATCCGACCCCCGGGTCCAACCCTTTTACATAACAACATAACAAAGTCAATAACCGACGGCTCGCAAAAATGCTCGGCCATCGCAAACACGCTAATGGCATCGTAAAGCTGCCGACCAGCCTAACCTGGCCTACCCCACCACCCCAGGCTAGGGACTGATCAAATATTTTAGGATTTTGCTAATTTTTTGGCGGTAGGTCAAGTTTGCGTAATGTTTTTGTGCGATACTTTCTGTTACAGTTTTTTGTAAGAATGGCAAATATTATCAGTTTACCCAAATAAGTAGTACATTGAATTATCAGTATAATAACAGCCTATTACGTCTAGCTTTTGCTTTAAGTCTGTCTGCTGGGCACAGGCTTCATCTTAACTATAAAGTGGCGCGAGCCATACTCTAAAACGCGAGCTCAATGCAGAATGTTGCAGGGCTTAATGTAATGTTAATGTTTGGTGATAAACCTTGTCGTCAGAGGTTATTTGGCCGTCATGAGGACAACGACTAGGCTGAAAGACTGTTGTCGAGGTCAGCCTGGATCTTTAGAAGCAAATAAATCTCAAAATTTCAGTCGGGGAGGCCACCCATCCCGTTCTTGAAGTTGCTTTACAACAATGATTGTTGCCTATCCACTGTCACAACTGAGAAACGGTTAGAGGTGCCTAAGTATGAGTCCAATGACGTCAACTACTGTACGGCCTATGTTCAGTTATCCCATGAGTGCTCAGAGCAGTCAATTGTGATTAAGTTCTTGTATTTCTTCAATGTACCTGTTTTTATCGCTGATTGTACGATTACAATCCTAGTAATATTATAAATACGAAAGTTTGTGTGTGTAGATGTGCCGTGTTGCTCTTTCACGTAAAAACTTCTGGATGGATGTTAAATAAACTTTACAATAATATAGCTTATGCACCTGAATAGCACATAGGCTACTATTTATAAAGTTTTTTTTTAATCTAATTCAACGCGGACTACTTAAGTCGTGGGCGGACTGTAGTGATATAATCAGATATACAGGCATGTTTCAGTGACCAATGTCATGAAACTTTTTTCAAGTCTACCATCAACCTTGCGAGTCAGATATACAGGCATGTTTCGGTCACCAATGTCATGAATTTTTTTTCTAGTCTACCATCAACCTTGCGAGTTAGTGCTGTCCGATATTATATTTTTTTACAAACCTTCGGCGCTTTATCGTCCAGCTACTGATACTTCAACTACACTCGATAACTTATGCTAATAATTCGTTGAATGACGTCACGAACATTGGCGAGAGGTCAACTAATTTTGGTCACGTTGATCCGAACACAGGAGCTCGCCATTACGGCGGCCATTTGCATTATTGCCCATTTGGCCGGCCGAAGCCGAATCTGTTCGGCTAATTGAATCTGCTCCATATTCGGATTGCGTTCGACGATTTATCGCTTCTAACTTATATCGAGTTTTCGGTGAATTGATAACTTCATTCATATTGAACAGAAAAGTTTGGCTTGGTTTTGAATTTATCACGTCATCGTTTCTTCGTAGTCTTTTTTTTAATAGGTTAAAAAGAATATAATAGACATAGCCGGTAATGATATAGTTTCTTATATTATCTTTAAGTCTTTCACCGCCGCCGGTCACTTTAACAATTGAATTCCTATTGTTTGTAACCGGCGTGGCGTTCAACGTGTTAATGTATTATTACTCATTCAATATAATTGGTACAAAGACTAATGACTTTTTTTTGCCACACTACTAAATAGGCGTTGATAGAAAAGTACCGAGCTTGTAGTTCTATACGTTCTATGAGACTTAAAAAACATATTTCATTGTTCGGACTAGAAAGTAATACTTATTTGCGCATGTAAAGCTAACCACTAAAATAATGCTCATCTTGAAAGATGAAAAAGTAAAGTCCTTCTAAAATCTTCAAAATATTATGTAACAATGCACTATTGCAAGAAACATAAATGCTAATGCACTAGAATGCTGCAGCGCGTATCTCAACAAGTTTCGGTATCAAATGGGGCGTGTGCTGCAACGACCGATTCTTGGCCGGCGACGCGACGTGGGCAGTTTGCCTGACGGCTGAATGGCAACACTGACTGCAACGATATTTCGAATGTTCGTTCTGGAACTCATAATTGAGAATACACACCTCTTTTATGAGAAGAAGAAGAACATTTGGTAATTTTGTGTCAAATTGACCAAACTGCTGGTATCTACAGGTCTCATCTTCACTGTTCTATGAGGCTGTGTGAACCATACTATGGAGTATGGTTACTCAATACTCAGTGCGGATCGTTTGTTAGTTTAGGCTCTCACCTAGAAAAAAAAATACAAACAATTAAACATAAAAAAGGAAAGGATTTTATCTGAAAATGAGTAAATAAGAAAACAAAATTGTTAGATACACTATATTTTACTGTTAAGGTAAATTGTAAAAGTATTTCTCAAACTTGAATGTTCGTTATTCTCTCAACTACAAATAATAGGGACACAACATATTAGAAAAATATATTGGATACAAACATACGTATCATGCTAATATTCGTTTCCAGCCGTGATACCAACTAATAAGAAAACATGGCCTCCTCAAAAATACAAGTATCATAAATATACCTACGCAAGTCTGGCGGTCACCATCGCAACGGATACCTGGCAACACGCTGAGCTCCTAATCTAATGGCAATAAGGACTGATTTCGGATGACACGGTGGAGAGATACAAATAGCTGCCCCGTTCAAGCTAAAGATACGCTGGATGTGGTTCATCTTAAAACAGATAAAAAATCAATAAATTTTAAAATAATATGTTAGTTACTAAACTTGATGCTTATACTCTGCATTTGGATACATACAAAATTTAAGTAGTTAAGTCATATGGCTCCTTCATGCTATTGATTCTTATATCATTCCATTTTGAAAGCAAACTATATTGGAATTTTCACATTAGGTAGTATCCTGCTGCAAAATAGTCGTAATTTTCCAAAAAATATCTGAAGCTGTTAGCGACAGTTAATCGTGATTGTCTATCTATGATATGAAAAACCTAATGATTAAAATTTAATATAACAATATTTTTAGCTTAGCACCTACATGAAAAAAGGTGTTTGACTCTGAATATGATTGAAATGTAATTGAATTTTATTGATATGCTTTCAAAATGCTTTTTGAGAAAACATCCCTGTCACATCTAGCTATCCAACTTCCGTGTTTGCAAAGGTAGTGGGACAGTTAATATATTTGAAGTAAGGTAGAAAAAGGGTTCCTTGCGCTACCTTTGTGCGGAGATGCCCTTTAGTGGGATCTAATAAAACCTTGTTACGGCCAAAGGGATACCAATCCCAATATTGAAAGTGTTCTTTAACATGAGACGGAATTTAGGGACTTCTGTCTGATATTAAATCGGGGAAATCTCGTTATGGTAACGTTGTATGTATTTTGTGAGGTTAGTGGCTCTTTTGGGTTTTGTTCGGAATATTGATACAGTTGATATACTTATGTTAGTATGGGCCTCTTAAGAATATTTCCTTACAACCGTACTATATTTTAACTACAGTCCGTTTGCGTTAAGAGCGCAGTGATTTTTGAATGTTATTCTGTTGCACACGAAAAAACTCAGATCCACAACTTTTGCGTTCGAAAGTATGCGTTCAACGTTTAACTGTGGACTTGAATTTCTAATTAGGAACGATTTGATTGATCGAAGGACAAACTAAGTATGAAATTACTACATTCTTAACGCAAACGGATTATAGTAGCTAGGTAAAATAATTTGATTTAATTTTACAATTAAGTATAACTATTAAATTAAGCGAGTAGATTGACATTACAGATGATTTTCGCTGTTTTGGAAGATCCCATTCTTTTGCTAGCCTGTCTTCACCCTGCCTTAAGGACCCTTCTGTTTAAAATGTTATTCTAAACAGATTGTAATTAACCCTGTATTTTTTTGAAAATAAGACATATTTTTCCCTTTTAAGTCTATTTTTATTGATTTACACCATTGTAGATCAATGAAAAATAAACAGTATAAGTAGTTACTTATTTTATTATCCAAATATTACCCTCAGCGTCAATCAATAAGTTTTCGAAATTAATCATCACGGATTAGACAGAATGATTTGTAGGTTTCAGTAAGTTTATTACATTAGGTACTACTCTAAAAAGAAGCCAAGTAAGTACTAAGTAAGTTTCTTAACAGGTGAATTCCAATCCGGATTTGAAGTAAGTTTAAAGTTTCGCTCTACAGAAGTTAATGCGTAAGAAGAACCTTTCTCATTACATTATTTTCATTACATGCTTAGTTCTTAAAGCTGAGAAAATATTTACAATGAAATACACAGCATAAAAGAATCACACGGAAGTTTGCAAATGTTGCAACACGTTATGACTACCATCACTATTATTTTTCGTACAAAATCCAAGCTGTAAAGAAAAAGCGATTTGCTGGTAAGCCTATCATTGTATGTTGTATTTTATGATTGTTGGTAGTATTAACCAATCTAAAATACATTGCTTTATGTTTTTTTCATCAATAATGATTACATTATCACTCTTTTCGTTTCTTTTATGTTCAGTATTTGAACTTCTGTTCCTAGCATACAAACAGACTTTAAAAGTTGTCTTTTATAAGCTAAACATATCCATCGTGTTTCAGCCTAAATTAATGGCGAAGGAGGGATTAATTGAATCGGATTGAAGTAAAGAAAATATAACTTGATGGCATTAAATCACATCATCACCACAGAATCATACTTGTGCTTCAAATTGACTGTACATACAATTTTCAATATAATAACATCTAGAATTTATTCCCTAGTCTATTGGCCGTAGTCTACTACAACACAGTTTTCTTTCTAATTTAGAATTTTGCACCGCCGACAGCATTTCTGTCTCACCCTATGGTTGACTGGTAGAGAATGCTTTGATCATTAATTTCGCCTTTTGTACTTGTTTGTGCATTAAAGTTTGAATAAACATCGACCAAGACAATCCGAGCAACAGTTAAAACACAACTTAAACCGATAATAAAAAACAGATCCAGATTCTACAACCTCGTATCTAACTACAATTCAAGTAATAATACGGTCATAGTTACCAACCAACCCAAGGTCCTATAGAGCTCAAAAGTACATAAACCTTTGTAGTCTGGTACAAAAAACTCTCATATCGGTGCAAAGGCTTGCAACATTCGCGCATGCGCGGCCAGTGGCCGAGACTACCTGACCGCGACCGGACACTGATCAATATTAAAGTCCGAGGGAGGATGCTGGGGGATGTCTGTTTGTCTGTTACATGTCATATAGAGATGATACTACCACCACAAAAAAAATTAAATCAAATTATGTGTTCAATTTTCTTGACCTAAATTTCAGAATGTAATAATGTTGAAAGGATTTTAAAAATGTGTTTGGAGTTAACGACTGAACATAATAACTATTGATCTAATAAAAACAGAGGTTTTGCTTTCATCATCATCAAAGGAGCTATTACGCCCGTGTTAATCTACGAATTGTATGATGAATGGCACTAGATTAGCTACTTTATCTTTGTTTCTAAATCTGTAGGTATGTCTATTAATCAACAAACAAATTTTTTTAAGCTATCATAAATAATAATTGAGCATCATCGCTCTATAAATGATTCTCATTTTTAACACCAATATTATGAACTACATCTTACTGAATTTTATTTCCAGAAATACCTAAACAAGCGAAAATATAACCAAAAAGGTTTTAGCTGCTCTGTAAAAATGTGTCTTAACTCACCTTTCTGCGGACACTACGGCCGGGGGAGGGTCCAAGAGAAATGACGACCCTTAACTAAAACACACACCAGTACGCACGAGCCGAGCCGCACACATGCACACTGTCTCGTACACGCACCCTACACACACAGGAGTGTGTAAACTCATACCACAGTGTCGGGTTGCACAGTGGACCAGAACACGCTGGTTGCATAGATTTATTAGGAGTTCGTAAAGTTGGGTAAAGCCATTCAAACAGGTTTCTTTGATCAGAAGCTGATCTAAGAGTAGTTTAAAGTTTATTTATTTATTTAAATAGTAAGTAAATAACGTGACAATCGAAAAAGGCATTCAATGCATGTTTTGTATGGTTTCATTCAAAAAGTTTTTTTTTACATTGTAACGTTTCTCGTTGTCAATCTTCATTCTTACGAGTATGCTTTTATTATTTATTCTTGTGGTTGTATATTTATAAATTAGTAATATCTGTTGCTAGCAGGTTTTGTGTTTATGTCGAGGTGATATTGCTTTTGCTAGGATATCTACTTTAACTAGTATGATCGTCACACTGGTTTGACTATATTGGTATGGTTATTTTGGTAATGTTATCTCAGCAATTTACAGCGTGTGAAACGATATTAGCCAGAAAGTTTCTTCTGAAACAATGCTTCGGGTAACGGTTTGTTTTTCTGTGAAATGGTATGGACTGTAACAATTCGATAAAAAATATATTTGGCAGGCAGCAAATATGTCAATCCCTTGTTACAAAAACATTAGCATTTATAAGCTTCCCTAGACTTTCTAAAGAAAACCAGAAAAAGACATTTGGTCATGTTGGCATCAGGCAGGACTTGAACCCGCATCTTTCGCAATCCGGGCGACTGCACTACCAATTATGCTACCGAGACCATTAACAGACCGGCCGAATCTTTCTGGTGTATTTTACCCTATGAGCTAGGGTGATTTCATCAATGTTATAGGCATCCACCTCTAACACTCGGAAGAAATATTTTTTCAAATATTTAACTTCCAATTAAGATGAAAGACATTTGGTCATGTTGGCATCAGGCAGGACTTGAACCCGCATCTTTCGCAATCCGGGCGACTGCACTACCAATTATGCTACCGAGACCATTAACAGACCGGCCGAATCTTTCTGGTGTATTTTACCCTACCCTATGAGCTAGGGTGATTTCATCAATGTTATAGGCATCCACCTCTAACACTCGGAAGAAATATTTTTTCAAATATTTAACTTCCAATTAAGATGAAAAAGCTATTACTATGTTTTTATTATTGTTTTAGCATTTTCCATGCAGTATCTTTCTAAAGAAAACCAGAAAAATACATTTGGTCATGTTGGCATCAGGCAGGACTTGAACCCGCATCTTTCGCAATCCGGGCGACTGCACTACCAATTATGCTACCGAGACCATTAACAGACCGGCCGAATCTTTCTGGTGTATTTTACCCTATGAGCTAGGGTGATTTCATCAATGTTATAGGCATCCACCTCTAACACTCGGAAGAAATATTTTTTCAAATATTTAACTTCCAATTAAGATGAAAAAGCTATTACTATGTTTTTATTATTGTTTTAGCATTTTCCATGCAGTATCTTTCTAAAGAAAACCAGAAAAAGACATTTGGTCATGTTGGCATCAGGCAGGACTTGAACCCGCATCTTTCGCAATCCGGGCGACTGCACTACCAATTATGCTGCCGAGACCATTAACAGACCGGCTAATGGCGAATAAGATTCGGCCGTCATCTTAATTGGAAGTTAAATATTTGAAAAAATATTTCTTCCGAGTGTTAGAGGTGGATGCCTATAACATTGATGAAATCACCCTAGCTCATAGGGTAGGGTAAAATACACCAGAAAGATTCGGCCGGTCTGTTAATGGTCTCGGTAGCATAATTGGTAGTGCAGTCGCCCGGATTGCGAAAGATGCGGGTTCAAGTCCTGCCTGATGCCAACATGACCAAATGTCTTTTTCTGGTTTTCTTTAGAAAGATACTGCATGGAAAATGCTAAAACAATAATAAAAACATAGTAATAGCTTTTTCATCTTAATTGGAAGTTAAATATTTGAAAAAATATTTCTTCCGAGTGTTAGAGGTGGATGCCTATAACATTGATGAAATCACCCTAGCTCATAGGGTAGGGTAAAATACACCAGAAAGATTCGGCCGGTCTGTTAATGGTCTCGGTAGCATAATTGGTAGTGCAGTCGCCCGGATTGCGAAAGATGCGGGTTCAAGTCCTGCCTGATGCCAACATGACCAAATGTCTTTTTCTGGTTTTCTTTAGAAAGATACTGCATGGAAAATGCTAAAACAATAATAAAAACATTCCCTAGACTTCTTCAAATATTTCCCAAACAAAATTGGACAAATCAGTCTAGCCGGTCTAGTGTCTAACGAATAAATTATAAGTAATATAACTAATACCTCGTCTACAACATCACACAGTGTGACACTTACACTGTGTCGAGACAACATTGTACGTGCCCGCGCATGTGTGCGTGCGTGCGTCAGTGTGCGTCACACGGGAGCACCACTGTGTCGGTCCAGTTTCCGCGCGCCTGGGTTTTGTTAATTTAATTAGAGGCACAAAAAGATTAAGGAGGAGGACGCAAGCATTAGAAGCGCTTTGTTAGGGCACTCTTTATGTGTCTGAACGGGCACTTTTGTTTTGTTTTTGGGTTAGTCTGCGCGCTTGCGGCTTTGTGAGATCTAAATTTGGATTTGGGAATTTGAATTTTAATGGATGCAAGTTATTTAATAATATTTTTTGACAAAATTTAATGGGTGAAAATGTTAGGTGGGAATTAGCCAGTTATTCATAATAAAGCATGTTATTTTCAGCTGGCAGCCTGAATTCAGGATTGAGAAATCTTATCTTAACGAATTTCAGGTATACATCTTTATTCGATGTTTTTATATTCATCTCTTTGTTTTAAAATGGGAAATCTAAAAGCTGTACTTACTTAATACGTCAGTGAATTACTTATTAAACTTATTACAAATAGTTTGAACTCAAAATAGTTTGAGGTTTTACTTCACACAGCACTTTTGATAAAATTTTTGCCCATTTTGTCTCTTATTTTTTCTCGGCACTTATCTTTTCTACTTTATCTTTACTTTATTATCGTAACGTATAAGCGGAGATTGTCAAAATTAAGTCGCACTTTCACATTTTCCCCTCGCTTAGATTTCTTAAAAACACACGCCTCGATTCGTGTTTGCCCAAAACAGTAGCCATTTCGCGATACGTTGAATATAAAAAGTAAGTCGATAGCTTACGGTTGGAATTTATACTTTTGGATAACCGAAATATGTTCTCACCGCCATCATAACTTGATCTACCTACCTCTGTTTTGGTAGAGCTACAAAAAGCAAATGGCATGATCGTAGGACGTATGAGAGGTCAAGTTGTGTTGGTAAGTGCGTTGTGGAATATATCGTATAAATTCAGACCGCGGGCAAATATAGCGCCAGTATTCGGCTTGTTTTCACATAATAGAGCTATTTCCCTTTGTTTTTGCCGCATCTCTCGTTATAGGTAGGCAGACAATGAAAACAAAAGGCGGTGTTTTATTTAGGAATTTAACTTTGCTTTTTCGAGAGTTTTGGTGCGTGGAATAAGTTAGATGGAACAGCTAAGTTTTCGAGACTTACATACGACGTCAAATGTGCTAGAAAAAATATTTTGGTTGAACTTCTAGAACCCGCTCTCAAAATGAAATTTCATATTATCTTTAGTTATTGGTGGTTTTCACGCAATTTATCATATTTTAAGATCAAAAATATTTTAAAAGTTTCTTTCAACAATGGACTTTGATTTCGTATGTAACAAAGCCTAACAGAAAAACTGTATTTTTCAGTACAACATTCGAACTAAAGAACTACAGTATTTCCAAAAATCAGTTCGGATTGGTTGATATTCGCTTAATTGGCCTTCAATAGTTCGTATAAATGACTTGGGTATCAGTCAAGCTGACAGAACTCTACATAAAACTTTCTTCATATTTTAACTTCTAGAACAATGAGAATAGGTACGAACCGTTGGTCGAATATCCGTTAGCAAGTCTCTACATAGCTAGTGTAGAGTCGCGATTAGAGTCTCTAACAGCATTCCAAAGAGTCCGGTGCCATTGGAAACGCTCGGAATTTAGTTCCATTCAGTTACCGTTTCCTCTCCAGCCTTTGGCAGTTGCTTTGGGTAGAGTGGCCAGAGTATCTGGCATGAATAGGACTGGTTCTTGTTTCAAATTATTCAGTGTTTGCGGCTTAGTCGTGAGCGGCTTGGAAGCATCATGAAGAAAGGTTCATCACTAACCACAAGTCACTCAATCAATCTGAACTGATCCCTTGTATTGGTGGCTTGCTCTACTTCGTGGTTGAGGCGGGCCCTGTGCCCAGCAGTAGGCCGTGTGTACGCTGTTGTTTGTTTGAATGTTAAACCTATAACTATATTGTCTTTTTAGTGACAGGACACTTCAATTGCTTAAATAATGCTGTAGTACTGAGTTATTCTTTACTAGCGGCCGCCCGCGACTTCGTCCGCGTGGACATAGGTTATTTTTTTTCATATCTTTTCATAAATTATTGTAAAGTTTCATTGAAATCCGTCCAGTAGTTTTTACGTGAAAAAGCAACACTGCACATCCACAAACTTGCGCATTTATAATATTCGTAGGATGAATGAGGGGGTAGGTCTTAACTATCAGCCATACCTACGACTTGTGTAAACTTATGAAATGTTTTTTTCTTTCTTTCTTTGATAATCAATCGAGGAATAGATATAATTCTGCATAATCAAGTCGTAAACTATTAAAATAATTACTTTCTGAACTATCCCTAATAGTAGTCGTTATGATGGTCACCCCAGTGATCGAGAACTTGCTGAAATACAGTGCAACTTGTTACTGGTTGGTTTCGGCACAAATTCGTAATGCAGCGCTTTTGCGCTTTTATACATTTATCACTCCAGTGGTAACTGGTGCAGCGGCTAAGTAACTGCCTAAGTTATAAAATGTCTTAAAATACTTTGAAGAAAAAATATATAGTTAGAAAAATAGATGAAGTTAAAAATATTGCACATTAAACAAATAATCTGCTGAGCATACAACAAACATTTTGAGAAAACAGTAAAATCGACATATCTACAATTACACACATTCGTATATTGGCCTTTTAGTACAATTAACTAGTTAAGAGTGTATTATGTTCTATTGAATAAGACCTACACCCACTTGCTGTTGATCACTAAAAAAATTTATATCTCCAGCTATCCCGGATAATTGTAGGTTTTAATTCACTTGGCGAAATGTGGGCTTCCAAGTATTTCATTCATCCCACAACATCGGCTGTCAGCGTGCTTTTGAACACCCTGTTGGAAATAGAGTAGTGAGCGTGTTATGGTATAAAACTAACCCTCCGACAAAATTGTCGTCTTTAATGCGGATTCAAACTCAACCCCTACCAAACGTATCAATGCAAACAACCTATATGTTTCTCAAAAAGGTAATTTACCTCCGTCATTCCGCGTCAACACATCCCGAACCGAAGGACTTGACAGAAAAACATTTACACTCATTTTTCCTCGACAAAGGGCCGACCCGCCATTACCACGCTTACTCATACCCACAGCCATGACAAAACGCCATCATAAGCCGAAACACAAAAAACTGGACCCATATAACTGACTCTCATTTATCTCAGACCCGAAACGTCTTCAACTTAACCCAATACAGTCCTAAGTAAACTTAGACGAACTTAAACGGCGAGTCCCTTTCTTAGCCACATTCTAAATAAATAACATCTAATGGGAAGCATTCATCAGTGTTTCCACGTTTTTAGGTGGGCGCCCACTCCCTTTTGCGCTGCAAGAAGTTTGGAACAAATCTGAAATTTTAACACAAGGGAAATACAATTCTATTCAATTATGGTAGAGTCCTTTTTGAGTTATAATTGTTTAGGACTAAGTGCGTTAGGAAAGTGTGGAGATTAGCGGTGGCGAGTGCAAAGATATGAGGGGGCCGTGGACGCGGGGTGGGACTGGGGTCCACCCATCGCATTTTTGTTGTTTTTTGGTGCATTTTTTTTGCGTGAGCGCGTGCAGGGTTGGATGCAAAGGTAAAGGTAGCTGTAATTAATTTTAAGGTTTGCATCTGTTTGGTTTTCATCTGACAATTTTCAGATGTTTTTGTCATACAATAATTTTATAGATAAGAGTACAACCTGTACCTATTACCGTCGTACTTAACGTTTTTGGTGCATAAAGAGTAGAACAACACTATTTTTTAAAATATATTTATATAGGTACAGTCAACATCAGGTGACCATTCAAATTCAGGAAAAAAGTGTCTACAATACTTATGAAAAGCAAAAATATTATGGGGTCGTATGTTTTCGTGCCTAACAAAAATCTGAAAAAGATGAATACGATCTTTTTTTTATGTGTTAACTATACAGACCCGTAATCTTTTCATATATGACGCTGGTTTTCTTCGAAGAGATCTTTCATTGATTTAAAAAAACATATTAAGCTTTGTAATTTGTGCTGCAAGTAATTATTTTACGATAGAAAAATTGTGACGATTTTGAAGATATTGACGACTCAAATATGACACATAGTTCTGATGCTGAGTGTACAAGTGCGCATTTTATCAGCGACATGTTTGTCGCGCGACATGTCGCAGTGTCGCAGTGACCGGCGTCACAGATAGCGCTGAGGAGGGTCACGTTGTTTACTCGGTGAGGGAGGAAAAATAACGAGAGGTAACGTTTTGGAAACGTTAGTATACATATTGAAATAAAGGTTTGCTTGAAAATAAATAAATTTGCGAAAAAGGCTTCTAGCGAGGTCGTAGTTTTGCCGGATCAGTACTTACATGGTTTCAATCAATGATATTTGAAAGAAACGTTATGTCAGTACTGATGCAAAGTCGACAATTGTCCCCTGGCTTACGTAACTATAATTTGACCGTGTGTAAATAATCATACTATCTTAGTATGATTATTTACTAGAGCGTAAACGAAACAGATACATGGTGCGCAGTGTCGTCTGAAACTGTCAATGCTTTGCTCAGTTGTTCGAAGTTCTGATTTCGGGTGCCACCTTTTTTGCACAAGGAACCTATCTACGTCTTTTTTGTTATAGTATCATTGGACAGCGGCATTTATTTAAAAAAACTCAGGATAAGAGGCGAATAAATAAAAAGTAAAAATATTTATTTAATAGTAAGAATGTTAAACTTCCTGTGCTATCTAAGTCCAAGTTCCACTAAAACTTTAGTCCACATTAATCTTTCCGCTTGTCTGTTACTCCCGTACTAATTGTTTTCGACCACCAATAATCGGTTCGAGTTGTCAGACGGTTTGTCGGCCGGAAATAGGTAGTTACGAGATAGTATAAGACGGTACTTAATTAATAATCTACACGTTTACATACACACACGATGGCACTACATACAAAGCATGCTACAAGATGTCACTACTGACATAGGTCATATAACTCTAAAGGCGAGTACGAGTTGTGGAAATGTTTTTTTAAAGGTTTTTCCTTCAAGTATTAAGGTTTGATATAAATCATAATTATATTGCAGCAAGCCAAATGACGCCACTTCTTAATCATGGGGCAGCTCGAAATCTGTGGCTTTAATCAGATCATAAGTCTACCTTGAAAGCGGTCAGTCCTACGGTGCGTTCGCCATCAAAATAAATGGTTTCCATTTATGAGCTCTTCTACGCCAATTTCTTACTTATCTTAGTTCAAAGCTCTTCGCGGTATTTATGTACGACAAACACTGTCATTTAAATTTGCTCTTGTGCTACATTGGGGGCTCCAGTTTTTCTATGGATCCAAATAAATGCATAGGTAAGTAAGTAAATATTCTTTTCATTACTCATACTCTGAAAGTTGGTCATTACTGACCTGAGAAGAGGGCTGAAAGTAACACTTTTCATCCCTAGGGAGAAACACTTTCAACTGACAGCTGTCAAATTATTATTGTTTAAAACTGGTTTTTTTTCACGTATCTATTGAACTATGTTCCAACTTTCTATACAGCCACGATGTAAAATTTGAAATAACTTAAAGTTAAGTGTTGATCAGAGAATATATATGTTCTAAATAACTTTATTACAATTTAGTTTCAACAATTTCTTTAAAATAACTTAGCTTTGAGCAAAATATTTACCATTTTTCCAATGATGAAAATAAAAAATAATGGCTGAATAGCGGGCCGGCCACAGAAAAAAAAACAAACAAAATAGGCGGGAAAGCGACAATTCGATCTTCATTTATTTTCCTCATTTTTTCTTTAGCTAATTCGTGTTTTTATTTTTACTTTCCTCGTATTTGTAATGAAAAGCACAGTGTTTACCTCGGGTGAAAGACTTATTTAGTCCCTCGAACTATTGGCGCCCTCACTTCGTTCCGGGCGCCAAACCCCGTCTCGGGACTAAATAAGTTACTTTCACCCCTAGGATAACAATGTACTATTATTGCACATTAAATAACAATAATGGTTAAAGATAAGTTTAAGAACAAGTAATTAGACAATTTGGACGGTTTTATCGCTAAAAAGCGATCTTTTCCAAACAACCCACTGGTAGAGCAAAAGTTGATAAGAAAAGTGCACAAAATAGTAATCAGGAATAGGAATAAAGACAAACTATCATATTTTGATCCATACTCATAATACACAATATAGTACTAAAACATACACAAAACAACACCATAAAAATACGTTTTCATCACCATCATATTTAGAAACTCAGGCCGATAACTTTGGGCTTTAGGCCATGGTCTAATTTGTACTCAAGAGCCCTTATCACTGAAGCACAAAGGTGAATAATAATATAAGTAATCATTTGAATTTTTGTCTATTAACATTTTACATATCGAGTTTCAGAACCGTTCCCGTGGTAGCGGCTATTATACGACAAACGGCGCGGTCTGTCTGTCGGTGTGTCAATAGGTAACAAATGGACTGGCCCGCCCTGTGACTGATGGATTCGCTTTCAAAATAGCTGCAAAAAGGTTTAAAAGTCTCTCTTATATGGTCACAGGAAAGTTGGAATAAATAGGAGATAAATCACAAAAGGAACAAGTGGGATGTTAGAAAGCCTGTATGAAATTTGCATTAGTGCAGTACCTATAGTGAAAGATGACGAGAAGAATAATGCGATGAAACAGCACAACACTACTAGTACACCTAATCAAAGAAATACATTTTGAAAGCTGCCAGTGTCATTAGAAATTTAACTCTACGCAATGCTAAAAGGGTTCAAGTGTCCTATCAGGCTTAAAAGTCAAGCCACATCTCATGAATCTTATTTCTATTGTATTAAAGTTTAATTTTTAGAGTTGCCAATGACACTGGCAACTCTAAAAAATTTTTTCGAAGATTAGTGGGACTGTAATAAGGCCTGTTCCATACTACAACCTAAATAGGTATTTTGTTGGAAGTGGTCTAGGTCGACTGTCAACCCAATTTAAAGCCTCTGACTAGGCTTAAGGGCCATGCCACACTCGCGGATTACAAGCGTTTTCAAAGCGGAGCGGCCACGCAGCGAACACGCCGCGGGTGCGCGACGAAAATGTCGCGGCTGCGCAGCCAACACGTTGCGGACGCAGAGCGAACGCGTCGCGGATTCGCAGCGAACTGAATGGATTCCGGCGAGGAAATACTGCTGTTAGCTTTGTAACTTCGAAGACGCAAGAAACGTAAACCAATACTCCGAAGATTTTAGGAGGATCCAATAACAACCAATCGACTGAATGAAAGCGACTACTATATTTTGTCCGCGGCGAAATCGTTGCGCGTCTGCAACGTATTCGCTGCGCAGCCGCGACGTCTTCGCCACGCACAGGCGGCGGGTTCGTTGCGTGGCCGCTTTGCTTTGAAAACGCTCGCAAACCGCCAGTGTGGCATGGCCCTTACGACTGACATCTCGTGACGTCAACTGGGACTAACTGCTTAACGTGCCTTCCGAAGCACGGAGACGGATGGACAAACTTTATAAAATGACAGAATAAAATAGATTGCCATTGACCAGTCACAAGTCTGGCCAGTAGCCGAAACATGACCGAGATCAGGACAGAACAAATTTAATTTCAAAATAAAATAGGCAGGTATTTCTTTTAAAAAGCGCAATCACTCAAATCTACTTACATTATGTGTGTATAAATTGGAGTACCCAGTGTAATATTATGTCGTATTCGTGTCTAATGTATACTATTTTTTAATACATCTACCTATCAACTCGCATTATGGACGAGTGAACATGTACTGATTGCAAAAAAACAAAGATAATTTTATTTATTTAATTCCTAAAAGTTTAGAAGTACTTTTAGATTGTTATACGCAATTCATAAAATAGCTTTCAAAGGAGGCTTAAGGCATACGTCGACTTTTGTTATGACATTTGGTAATACCGTAACTTAAAAACATCATGTTAAAACTACTAACTATCTGCTTGCTTGCTGTTTTTAAATTAGGTATGTCACATTGTGACACATTTGGATAGGATAGTAGATGTGTTTAACTCCATCACTCATAAAATGTTATCCTGTAGGATTACATAGTTTTGATCAGTACATTTCAAAGGCAATAGCCTAAAAGGTTACAAAACATTATCCTACTTTGAACGTAATCAGCGTTTGTACCGTTGGATTACTATACAAGGTGTAGAAACAAATGTTCATTGAAACATTGTGTTAGCATGGTTCCCAACCTTCCTTTAAAAGTGGATGGGTGATAAAAAAGTTCATTTATTTTACCTATGAATTTGAGCACATTTCTTTGCTATCGCTACGCGTTCCGCCCGTCCCCAGCAAATGTTGTGGTGAATTTCATATTTTTGTAAGTATCTACTCTCCGTATGTTTATTCACCATGTGTTTGGTTCACATGAAATTTTCTTGATTTTTTATGCTTTCATAAGCTTTATACGTAAGCGCTCGGTACGTTTGAGAGCTCTCCTGTTACATATGGAATACCATATTAGAGCTTTTGCCGAGTCATTATTTCATTACTTAGTATTAGATAGGTACTTTATATAGGACTGTTTGTGTCTGGAACGCTTTGACATTGCGTAGTGAAAATAAAATTTGTTGTGACGGTAATAGATAAGGCAAAATATGAAAGTAACCACACGTATGAACTCTTTTGATGCTATATTTATTAGATTCGTAGTCTTTTTGACATATTTATTGTTTTAAACATTTACTGCTTAAACATTTTACTGTTGAATAAATACATTTTAGGTAAATAAACTAAAGCTAAGATTTGTCAACTTCTACAAAAAGGCCTCTCAGTTAAACTTTAAAGTATGGGATTGAATTGACACGTCTAAGTATAAACTATGGGCAAGAATAGCGATACCCCGAGATGGAAAACGACCTCCTGAAAGATTTGAAAGGGGATGTTTGGGTTTGAACTTGTTGAACTGATCTGAGTTATGGATTGTGAACAGTCTGAACATTAGAACGAAGTAACAAAAAGCTAAAGCTATGGAATAACTTCCTCTCTTACACTTAAAAAAATGTTAAAAAACATGCAATATGTAATGTCAAAAATCAATAGTATTTGAACATAAAGCCTTATGCTTATGTTTATGCAGGAACCGAGAAGAGCAAATTTTGCAAGATAATGATAATCAACGAAAACTTTATCTCTTTATGCCGATTTTATGATTCGAGCAGAAACTATAGCTATTATTTTAAAGCCACCATTTGGATAGAGGATTTCTTTTGAAAAATGACCGCTGAACTCCCGGGGCTTCGCTTTATCCCAAATGTCATTTCACCCCTTGAACAGACTTCGCTGAAGCCGACTGCGTACATTGTCTAAACAATTTTAAGTGACCCTGTATAAGAAAATGACTTAAAGTGAATTTTAAAGTTTGCCAATTTCAACCCTAACTTCAAGGTGATAGGACACACAGTAGCCGAATCAATAGTTTGGTTTCATTTTAAATTTTCATTCTATAGCTGAAACAAAAGGTTTTAAGCAATAAACAATTTTTTTATAAATTACTGCCGTTTGCAGTTACAAATAGAGTTGAAAATTGTGCGCTTGAAATTATTTTAAAATGTCCGATGAAGCAGTTTTTTTCTCCCTCAACCTAAAGGATAGATTCGCCAATTTCATTTGTTAAATTTTCGCCTCAATTGTGTAGAGTTAAGATAGATTTTGCATTGCGTGAGATTTGGCAGTGCCGACGTTTTTGTGGGGTAAGAGCACCAGTTGCCGGTCCATAACAAAACACATAAATTAAGTGCTCAATAATAAATGGGAATGTCCCTTGCAGGGGACAGGGCATTAGGGCGGGATTATGAGGAGTGTGGCTGTGCACTCTCGGACCTCGTCTTGTGCCCAGATTATTGGCAGACGTTGCCTTATGGAATTGTGGACTAATTGTATTACGCCATTGTTAGTAATTTGGTTTTAAATTAGCTACAGTTTTTGTTGAACTTTGAAGCATACTTGTATAACAACTTGAACAGTCACTCAGATTATACATTGTCATGTTGACTGTGTGATAATAAACAAATAATAATAGTCATTTTTGAAACAAAAAAACTACTTTCTTACTGCTTTTTTTGTTGGCGCGTAAAAATTTGCGAATAAAGTATTTTTTAACAGCCAAATTGTGGACTATGCTACAAACGCTGTGTTATTACATGCAATTAGGTTAACTTTTAGGATCATGTGCCTAATTAAACTCACGTAAATATAAAAAACCGTTTATTTCTCATTAAGTATACGTACCAAATTTTCAAGACAGACAAAACGAAGATACAGGCACGATAACAAAACAAACCGCTAATCTTACTACGTTAAAGTCATTTATAACTACTCAACAAAACCATTCTACCAGAAACGACAAAAAATAATTCAGCCGGCCACATCCCATTCATGCAGCAATTTACACACATAACATTTCATCCCAAAACAGGTCATACACGCGTCATACAATACAAACGTGTTTATACAATTTAGGGAGACAAATCTCCAAAAGCATCAAACCTGACCACTAAGTGGCCAAAATATGGTCCGTATCAATCGCCCTTTTGTGGGACAAGTACCTGTCTTGAATCCACAAAAGGTGTGTTTATCTGGAAGTTAACCAACATCCGAGGTCCATTGGATATTTATACGCTATAAAAAAAGACAACAACTGGCTCGTCGCGTGTCCTTTTGAAGGGTACAGACTGGTTGGCACGCGAGCAACCGGTCAGTTATTGGGCAGTGGGGTGTTACAGGGGGTGCTACGCGATTGGCTAGCCGAAAATCGCCAGGTGTAAATAATGAATTCGCTGGTTTGGAAGACCGTTGGTAATATTGTTTGCCAAAGTATCGATTTAGTTTCCAACTAATAAGTAACTAGCTAAAGATTTCAAGACATGATATCGTACCTACATGAAACAGAGATGGAAATCAGTGAGTTGAAATGAGAGGAAAAGACAATATTTTATTTATACAATAGCGTTTGGTGGACTAACAATTGTAATTTGGCATTGTTCACATAAATTGTTGACAAAATTTTAGTTTAAAAACTGTTTACTCTCTCTTTTCATCTCAGATCTCTACTTAAGCACAAATTTCCCATAATGTATTATGTTTACTATTTTGGAGAACGGCCTGTTCCTTCAATTTTCAGTAAAACTTGCTGGTGTACATTATTGTTAGGAATTTAAAAAGTAGGAAAGTCTAACTGCCATATTCACAACCATTAATCAAGGCCAAGCAAGCGCTCACGCTCATGCTGTCCCATAAAATTTCAATAGAACTGAATGGGACAGCTATACTTCTGAGCGGTGCTCAACGTTGATTTGCGTTTGTGAATTTAGGGGTTACTGTTGCTTTTTTCAAGGTCAAAATTTAGTTACAGATAAAATAAATACTTACATATATAATAAATATAATAAATACTTACAGATAAAATAATACCAACTTAGTTCAGTTCGTTATTGATCATTATACCACATATCAATTGAAATGGACCATACAGCAACTGGTCATTACATTTTGACAGTTCGTATCGATGTCTATGTCTAAATAGGCATGATGACTGTATTTTTTTTTTGTTTATTATCGAAAGATAATAAATAATAAATTTTTGGACTTGCCCAAAAACGCTCCATACAAAAGCGACAGTGACGTCACTATCGCTGTCACTTTTGTATGGAGCGTTTTTGGGCAAGTCCAAAAATGTGCATTTCAAATTGTGATATCTCTGGTGGTATTGATCCAGATGAAGTGATTCTTTGAGGATTGTTTACATAAATGTAAGGTCTTTCGATAATAAACAAAAAAAAAATACAGTCATCATGCCTATTCATCGTATCGATGAATTAGACATTATTTTCCCATGCTCATATTACCCACGCTTGCTATAAACCTGTACTTTCATAACGCAAGGCAAAAATGTGCGCAATATTTATTGAATATTTCGTTCAAAAAATCTCAATTCCTCATTCAAATCGTCGCAAGGGCGACTGGATCGGATGAAATTTAATATGTCGAGGAGTGAATGCGTCTGCACGCGTGCGATGATGCCTGCGCGGGAGCACAGTAAACAGAGAACAGTAAAATATCTACATACAAACGTGCCGCTCTTGGTTTGAATGAGCGTGCGCGTCGCGCGCCGTGTCGGCATGCCATTTCACGCACACGCTAGCATAAAACATGGGGGAATAAGGTGGCGACAGTACGTAAGGGCTGTGCGGCGTGTCTGTGAGCACGCTAGGCTAATAACTCGGCGGGCGGCCTTAGATAACCTACTGTCACAGTATAAACCATACAGTAGAACATCTATATACAAACGTGCCACTCTCGGTTTGAAGGTGTGCGTGCGCGTCGCGCGCCGCGTCGCGATATCACGCACACGCGATTTCACGCACACGCTAGCATAAAATAGGGAAGCATAGGGAGGCGGCAGTACGGACGGGCTGTGCCGCGTGTCTGTGTGCACGCTAGGCTAATAACTCGACGGGCGGCCTTAGATAACCTACTGTATGGTTTATACTGTTCTGTTATGGTTATTATTGTTTAAGCATTTTCCATGCAGTATCTTTACTAAAAAGACATTTGGTCGTCTTGGTCGACCAAATTTCTTTTTCTGGTTTTCAGAACCTACTGTTATGTTTACTGTGGCGGGAGTCTCGGGGGAGATGCAAGATATTTACACGGCTCAAGTTAGCTGTGAGAATGAACTGGAGTTTAGCTGGCTAAAGTTGGGCTATTTTTATTAATTTGCTAGAAAAATTAAGTAGAGTTGAAGTCAGAGACCTCTTTACGTTGAGATTGTCTTGTGTTATGTTTTATGTAGCTGGGTGTTTACGACGCACGATATGGCCAATATAAATAAGTTCCAGTTGTGAACCATGAACTTCATGCTCTAAGGTCTTAGTACGGTTCAGTTCAAGTGGGAATAAGTGGAATAGATGTGTTATGGCGATATAGTCCAAAGATAAAGTCAGTTGAAAGTGTTTCATTTAAAAAGTTTTAATACCTCACATCAACCAGTTCTTGACATTTTTAGCCTACAGGGGGCTTAGCCAAAGTAACATTTAGAAAACCATCTACTCCACTATCGTTTTCTAAATGTTACTTTGGCTAAGCCCACCGGTCATTTAATATTATTATAATTTACCATTGTAAATTACTGGTTATGGGTATCTCGGGAGAGTATAGTTGCCCGGTGGTTCCACATAGCTCTTAATTAGTAAGCTGAAGGCCTGGCCTTAATTGATAGCCGTTAGGGTAAGCATCTTCTTGAGTCGAGACCTCGTCTCTCCAAGCGCGGCTAGGGGTGTTCTCCGGTCAGACGTGGAGACGATTAGGAAAAGGCTGTTAGTGTATGGAGGTGAATGCGCCGTGCTAAGGACGGAGAGCGATGGCGCGCATAAGGGGAGGCCTATGTCCACCAATGGACCAACATAGGCAATAATGATGTTAAAGGGAAATTTGTGGGGGTCCTCTTGAGCAGTGGACATCATTTGACTGAATATGATAATGCTCACACACAAGCACACGTGTTTACAGGGGGCAAACGAGCCTTCTTCTGAACTCACAAAATGGAAGGTTAGAGTACACTGTTTCCGCTATTGTTATTGTAAAACAAGACGCAAACAGGAATAACATCTCATCCACTCGCACCACTAAATTACAATCGAAAGGGCTGTATGGGGAAAACAAAAAACATTTATATCAATGGTGGGTCGGTTCTAAATTTACTGCTCATTGACAGGCCGTAAAGAGGGCCGGCCCGGGGGGCTCGTTCGCCTATAGGCGGAGTAAGTAGATAAGAAAACTGGAGATACTAGCGAGTGTGCGAGCTGAAGGGTATTTATATAGAGCTGTTATTACCACCTGTTTCAGAGAAATAGCCTTTTTGACTTGGTGCAGTGACGTGCAACCAGGATTGTCGACGACCCCAAGCTGACTCGCTTTGACTGGAGATGCCAAGCCGCTGCTTGGAATAACCAAGTTTCGTTTGCCATTTCTCATGCAACGAGGTTTGGTTTGAAATAGCGTTTGAAATGATTTTGTCTTCGCCTACATTCTGTTATCGTTAAAACTTATCATTATGAGGGTTTTCATCTTCAGACTCTAAATGATTTTTTTAAATTACCTACGTAAGTACTTGATAATTCAACTTTTTGTCACAGCTTACACATGAAAAGCGACCCACAAATTTAGTTTTTACCATCCCCAAAGTATTTATGTATTGTATTAAACACTTATACAGGTAGGTACACGTCACATTTGAAACATATTTTATTTATTTTAAATATTCATTTGTATAATATCAGTAGGAATGAAAATAAAGGAATTTGACAGCCGCTGCGAATGTCCGTGCGGCCACTCAGCTGGCCCCACTGAAAATCAGCGTCTGAGCCTACCAGGTCCAGGCATTAGCTGAGTGGGGTCCATTTAATTTTGGACATCGTGACACTGCTGTCTGGTGAAAATTTTTGTTTATTTTTTTTATGTTATTTGTATTATTATTATTTTTCTCTAACCGTTTTGTTTTGTTTGTTTATATCTGTATGTGTACGATGTCCAAAAGCAATAAACGTTTTTTCTTTCTTTCTTTCTTTCAATGGTGTTTCCTCTTGACCACCGTTAAACAACTAAAACTTGTTTTGTCCTGACCAAAGTTTTTGTATTTGCTCTCAATCCTAATACGAGAGTCTATATCGTCACATTTTTCGTATAGAAACTCAATACTAGCCTAAACTTATAATTTAAAACTAGAATTTCTTAACGAGTAAGTATGTCAGCTCTAGATAGATCTAAAGGGTCAAAGGCGAAGTTTTCGGACGGTGGTTACCCGAGGGACGTGGGTTCGTACCCGGATAAAACTCCGGGTAATTCTCACGTAGTACCCCCCCATTTGTCAGCTAACCACATACACGGAGCAATATGTTTATATGGGAACATCTATTTAATTATGTAGGTATTGCTGTAATAAAATGGAAACTGTTAAAACATTGGTAGGGTGTCTGGTAGAATCATTTTTGGGGTGTAGGTGTATAGGCCATGTATGATTCATCATCATCATCATCATCGTCATTTGTAGCTATGGCTAGCTGAGCGTCCACCGCAGCTTTCTAGAGTGGCTGATTGCAAACAGTCTGCACCCGTTGAAATCCTGAAGCTCTTATCAGGTCAACCACTCCCTTAAACCCTTAAGGGAGTGGTTGACCTGATAAGAGCTTGTGCACACCCAAGTGAGACACCTACTTAGGTGTCACACTTGCAAAGTACTCTTCTTCTTAACTCAGTGGTTCAAAATATCCATATATTGAGCCAATCTAATAATAAACATACGCTGGTAGTCAGAAGCACCCTGATTGTTGCCGCAAAGTGCCGCAGAAGCCCACATTTCACCGATCGATTTCAACCCAACGTGTTTTTTGACAATGTTTTTTACTACCGGACAGTCTGCCGCAACAGTCTTAAGGCCCAGACTCCACCAGAGCTGAACGGAGATGTGCGGCGTCGAGCTGTGTTTTCAACAACCAATGGAATTGCGTTATTCACACATGGAGAAGAGGAGATGTGATTCTATTGGTTGTTGAAAACACAGCTCGACGCCGCACATCTCCGCTCAGCTCTGGTGGAGTCTGGGCCTTACTCGGGACCACTCAAGTTCCGGGCCAGAGTGTTTAACCACTGGACCACATTGGGTTCAAATTCGCTAGGCGAAGTGTGGGCGTCTGAATGTTTCGTCCACCATGGTGGCAATAATCAGTGTGCCTCTGACTACCTCGCTTGGGCGAGCGTCTGTTATGTTATCATGAACCACCTCATTTGGAACCACACTTCTACATCTAGGTATTCAACCATGTATCCTCACAAAGGTTATAACAAGTAAGAGTTTGAAACTACGCGATACGCGTGCACCGCGCTCGTCAAATATTTATATTGACTTAGGTTAACCCTTGCAGGCGAGGCGGTCCATCAGACCCGGTGGCCTCGTGGGACCGGACAGGTAGTCACGGCCTAACAACCTGTAGACAGGACGTTACTTTGTAGTTATTGGGCAGTAGGTGCATAGTTGGAAGTATTCACTAGCTGGACAATCCATTTTGTTTTGTTTGTTTTATATCTGTACGTGTACGATGTCCAAGGTCAATAAACGTTTTTTCTTTCTTTCTCTCAAACGTAAGGGATGCCTGAAAATAATGTTAACTCATAATGTTAGCATAGGTAGGAGATTCTATGATCTTGGGGGCTCGTTAGGCTTAACACGTAGTTGTGGCCTGATAACGGGTAGATTCTCGCAATGACATTGTTTTATACTTTGTAGTTGATGGCTAGGTGGTAGAATTATTATTTGGTGTACCATTGGGAGGGTTAGCTAATTCACATAAATTTACGTTTGTATTTATTTGTTACAGATGAAAATACTTCCCTACTCTACCAAGTTAAAGTTGGCAACCATGAGTTTCCAACGACACGTCGTGTGGTTTGAGGAAATGACACATGCAACGATCTCGACACTTGAAAATCTTTGCTGGTCATTGGATCGCAATTAGGTAATGTCATATCATTGCTGTGTTCATTCCTGTACTGCAATGGTGAAGATTTATGAGAACCAAATTAATTTAATAGCAGTGGTTTCATAACTACACTGAATACAAGCATACCAATTTGGTATCTATAGTCCCGAGACCCACCTCAGTTTTTAGAATTGAATGTCTATTGTTTATTTTTTATTTGTTTGTTTCATAACTAAATCTAGCAGTAATAGTAAATTGTTACTCGAGGGGTGAAAGTAACTTATTTAGTCCCGAGACGGGGTTTGGCGCCCGGAACGAAGTGAGGGCGCCAATAGTTCGAGGGACTAAATAAGTCTTTGACCCGAGGTAAACACTGTGCTTTTCATTACAAATACGAGGAAAGTAAAAATAAAAACATGAATTAACTAAAGAAAAAATGAGAAAAATAAATGAAGATTGAATTGCTGCTTTCCCGCCTAATTTGATTGTTTTTTTTTTCTGTGGCCGGCCCGCTATTCCGCCATTAGTTTTTATTTTCATCATTGGAAAAATGGTAAATATTTTGATCAAAGCTAAGATATTTTAAAGAAACTGTTGAAACTAAATTTTAATAAAATTACATTTGTTTGTAATTATTCCTATGGTTTCAAAAATGTATATTTTCTTATCAATTCTTAACTTTAAGTTATTTCAATTTTACATCGCGGCTGTATAGAAAGTTGGAACATGGTTCAATAGATATGTGAAAAAAAAAAGTTTTTTTTTAATAAATTGACAACTGTCAGTTGAAAGTAATTCTCCCTAGGGATGAAAAGTATTACTTTCAGCCCGCTTCTCAGGTCAGTAATGACCTACTTTCAGAGTATGAGTAATGAAAAATTAATGGAAAATCCCCGCAGTATAGCGTTGAAAAACAAGGAAACATCATCCACACACGACGTCCATTGTTGAACATAGGCCCCGGTTGTAGGTGGCCTGCATCCACCGATACCCTGTGATATTCATCAAATCACCGGTCCTTGTGGGTGAAATGAGTATTTACAGATATATATTGCCGTGTCTATTTTTCCCAAGTCTACCCAGTCCACGGGTCATCCCAGGGACCGCAATAAAATATGCGAGGCGGACGGCCGGGATGTAAAAACGTTGTTTTAGAGCGCTCCTCAATAATGCACGTTTTAGGAAACGTTAAGTGCCCTTTTGGCTTTACCTGGATAATTTTACTTTCAACATACTAAGGTATATCTTAGATTTGCCTACTTATACAATATTGACAAAGGTCACGTTTGAAGTTTCACTACGTCGTATAGACATGTAATTTATTTAGCTTAATTTATTTGTACAAAAAGAAGTAAACCTATAGTTTTACATCTATATTTTTTTTGTTGTGATTTTTTTAAAATCATTTATTACAAGTTAGTCTAGTGTAATGATAGTTACCTAGCCTGAAAAATCCGCAAGAAATCATATCTTCGATATACAATAATAATGGTAGTTCCCATGACTAGAATTGCTGAAGAACAGAATTGTTGTTAAAGAACCACCATTGTTAGAATATGTTTTTTAGGGTTTTGTTTGGGTCATGTCATGCGGAAGTTTCAGTACCAGAACCCTGCAAAAAATATTCGTAATAAGACGTCATGAATATTGATTTATACACATAAAAGTGTTCAAAGTCAAAATGAATTGCAAACATTGAGGTTCCAAATTTTTTATGGACAAAATAACAACGAAATAGTTAGCATGTTTCAACCAAATTTGTATGATATTGGTATCCTAACAAAATTAAGGCTTTGATCTCATAGGTACACAATCACTTAGGCATGCCTGTTAGCTTCCTAATTACCAGATTAACATCTTAAGGACCGTCCCAAAAATACTTGTTCCACTTAATGTAACTCAGTGAACTGTCGGTTAACATTCACTATCAATAAAGTACGATCCGATGGGCAAAGGGCGTCCGTGATCGATGGTACTTCTAATTGATACCCAAAACCCTAAGGGCGTATCGATTACCAAGTTCGTCGGGCCCGACGTACCCAGGAGCGGTGCTTTTTGCAAAACTCCTGCCTGTGTCTCTGGGGGGTTAGCTCATTGACTTGTTGCGAGTTAAGAAATTGGTTTTGATTATGAGTTTTTTTGTATTTTTGGAATGATTGATTTTTAATTTTCACCTAATTCACATCTCTACAAAGAAGTGCCGCGAGCCATAATTCAACACGCGATCTCAGTGCGATTCGTTAGAAGGGTAAGGTTCCTGATAAACCTCACAGTTATCATGAAGCCGCCTTAAGGTCACCAGCTAGGCTTAACGACTGACATCTATCGACGCAAGCCGGGAACAGCTGCTTAACGTGCCTTTTACAGCGGTGATCGTTGCTGATCCACTGTCACAACTTTTAGCCCTCGTCGGGTATTGTTTTTTTGCCCCGGCGTGTTGGACTATGGCACGCGCTACCTCACAGTCAAGATTGGGCTAATACCTGGTACTAGATAATAATACCCGGTAATAGTGGAACAAACCTCAATTTTTTATGTTTTTTATGTTTGCTGATATAATAGTTAAGAAGTTGTGTTTCAAAGGACAATTTTGAACCTCTCTTGAAAATATGATAGTTTATGAAAACAAAAACTTGTATTTTCTTCAGAACACAATTCATACGTTTTCTTAGCGCACACTTAACTTTTGCCCAATTTAAATTTGCTTAAAAATCAACTTCATAAATAGTAAACATTATTCGCCATTATTGTTGTATACATCTTACGAAAACTCATGATCCCGATTTACAAAGTAATTTATAATTTATATGCCCTTAATTGAATAGTGAAATAATCCATTAAATAGTTAGGAAGTAAGGTTTCGCAAGTATTATATTCATAGTTCGTTAGACAGGGTCATCCCGAGGGTCAGGCCGGAGTCGATAGATTATACCTTGGTATTAATTGCTTACCCATATTATATGCTTCTGTATTTAAGTTACATACGAAGGTTGTACGCATGTTGGCATTTAGAGCCTGTTCAAACCTAGCGTTAGTTGAGCGATTTCACGGCGAGACGATGTTGCCGCGAGTGCGATTCGTGCTTGCAGCGTACACGCATCATCTCGCAGCCATAGCTCCGCGCTGAAATAAACGCCGCGAGGACGCCGCGAGCTCGCCGAGGTATCGCATGAGCGGCAGGTGAACGCCACATCAGTGAAATTCAAAGCGGGCTTCGGGCGTGATCGCGGCGTGCTGGCGGCGATTATTTTATCGCGGAACTGTCGCTGCGCGATCGTGGGGTGTTCGCCTCGCCGTGAAATCGCCCAACAAACGCTAGTGTGGACAGGTTCTTACTTACGGGAAGATTTCGCGTTGGGGTATCGTAGTTTTGGATAGAGGCATGTGGGTTGAGGGGACTTAGACTTGAACCGTTAAAATTCAACAAAAGATGGTAGGTGGTAGGCATCACAATATTGTTATTTTGTTTTTTTTTATTATGACTTGTCTTAAGTGCGTTTAATTAGGTTTACATGAATGTATAATACCGGTTGCTTGGGTTTTTGATCAGTGGTTTCCATCAACATCACAAACTTTCCGAGTGATTAAATGAATAAATAATTATAACTCAATCATTATGGTATTAAAGATCGTTTTTCTGCGAATGACCTTGTCCACTCAGTAGGCCCTACTGGAAATCAGTGTCTGAGTCTATCAAGTCCAGGCTAATGCCTGGACTTGATAGGCTCAGACACTGAGCTAATGCTCAGTGGGGTCCATTTAATTTTGAATATCGTGATACTGCTGTCTGGTGGAAGTTATTGTTTATTGTTCATAAAGTAATTTCTCTCACCAGTTTGTTTTGTGTCTGTTTGTTACGATGTTCAGAATCAATAAAGGTTTTTTCTTTCTTTTTCTCAAAATATGTAAATTTTGGACCACTCCCAAAAGTCACAAGTTTCTGATGCTAACTGTACCTCGTCTAGCACATCAAAGTCAGACAAATTACCGAATTACTATCCAACAGATATTTAAACAGTAGCTAACCGGCAGTTAGGCAAACAGTGATCTAGCTAACCGGATTACGGGGGTCATCCTGCAGATACAGAAGCAATTAGGGAATAGGGATACTGGGCGGCGAGACGGACAGGTGGCGACAGAAGTGTTACAGGAATAAATATATTCAAATTCAATATTTATTTATTCAAGTAGACCATTACCCAGTGCTTTCAAATCGTCAAGAATCTTAATTTTAACCACTTAATAAACATACATATAATAATACACTAGCTGTCCCAACAGACTTCGTTCTGTTGTCAAACATCTAGTGTCACGTGTCAGGTAGTAAAATTTACTAAGAGGAAACTAAAATTGCGATTTCTACTATATTCCCAGCATTTTCTCATAATTACTCACTTTTTAAACCTCTCCTCGACCATTACAAATATTTCATAACTAAAATTAGCCAAATCGGTCCAGCCATTTCCGAGTTTTAGCGAGACTAACGAACAGCAATCCTTTTTTATCTATAGAGATTATATAAACAATACTTAAAATACATGTACAAAATGTGACTCTATCACCGGCGTCGGAAGGTTGTTTCTACTAAGAAGACCCGGCAAGAAACTCAGCATTTACTCTTTTTAAATCATCCAATGTTTTACAGTACAAAGTGAATGTTTGAATAAACCAACACAGTCATACAGTTTTGACATGAAAATAAATGAAACAGAAAGTTAAGAAGTAAACTTGGGTATTTGTTGAACTTATTTGAATACTTTATACGTTTTTGTCAACTACGGTTTTACATAAACCTATGTGTCCTGTCAATTATTACGTTGAAAGCAATGAGAGCAAAAGATATATATAACAGCCCTTATTTCGAAGTAGTTTTACAAGAGCGTTTCCATTTCGGCAGTATGTGTTTACATGGTATTTTAAAGTAAATCCATCTTATAATAATTTAATAAAAATCTAGCAAGAAACGTTGTAACTCAAAAGAAACTGAGCTTATAATTTGTTTAATAAAAATAATACTAGGTAATCGTCTTTTTCTCAGAAGAAAAACAAAACGTATTATTAATCCCATTTCAAAATATCTAAGAAGGTTCTAACTAGAAGGTGCGTAGGTGCAATCTAAAAAAGGTTCTAACAAGTAAGAGAGTTATCCGCGAAAGAACTAAGGTCACCGACATAGCTTCTCGGGTAGCCAGGCTGAAGTGGCAATGGGCAGGCCACATCGCTCGCAGAACCGACGACCGTTGGGGAAGAAGGGTTCTGGAGTGGCGACCACGAACTGGAAGACGCAGCGTGGGGAGGCCCCCCACTCGGTGGACCGATGACCTGGTGCAGTTTGCGGGAAGCCGTTGGATGCTAACGGCCCAAAGCCGCTCGTTGTGGCGCTCTATGGGGGAGGCCTATGTCCAGCAGTGGACTTCGAGAGGTTGATGATGATGATGATGATGAAGTAAGAGAGTGTCGTGGCTCAGTGGTCAAACACTGGCTGGGAACCCGGTAGTCCTGAGTTCAAGACTGATTACTACCCCGACTTACACCTTTAGGTTATGGTCGTGAGGTTAAGTTAGTTACGTTTGCTAGTTATTAGGTACAAACTTGCTTTTTATTTTTATAAATAATCCCTTTTGTTTCCACCTGTACTGTATTGGTACTCGTCCAGTGGTGGGTAACTGAATCACCTATCATCTTGATTGAGCGCTCGCCTCAGGAGGGCCTATTAGACTGCGCTTGTGCTTAGGTATCCACTAGGGACCACGGGTAACTAGATGAATTTATAGACTATGTTATTAAACTATTAATAAATATATCCGTTTTTTAGTTGGACACGGCTAATTCACTCCCTTTTAATCTGCTTTGAATGAAATAAGTAAATATCTGAAATACCTAATTATAAAAGATTATCGAATCCAAACTAAGCTGTGCTTGTAGGTACCTACTATGGGCGTCAGAGAGTCCTACTAATATTATAAATGCAAAAGTTTGTATGTGTGGATGTGCTGTGTTGCTCTTTCACGTAAAAACTACTGGATAAATTTTAAATAAACTTTACCATAATGACAATAACAGTTAAGCTACAATTCTTATAGATAAATAGTGACCTTTTTTCTAACCCAAGACCAACGAAATCGAGGGCGGCCGCTAGTTTTAAACATTAGGTTATAAATCGTATTGTAAAAAAACGTAATAGGTTTTAGACTTCTTCGATTACTATGTAAAAGCCGATAAAGTTTCCCAACTAAAAGTATAAAGAGCCTTGTTTAACGGCATTACAAAACAACTGCGTACATGTTTCGCCCTTTTTCCCTCTGTTTGCAACAAACCACGAAACATCCGACCTACAAAAATACACACATGTTTACGGAGTCAGGTAGTCGGCACAAATGTATAGTAAAATAAGGGTTTAGGGCACAATACACGTCTTAAACAAATATAAGAAGGCTGTGGCGAGTGACCTTTGTCCCTTCTAGGGATGTGTGCGCAAGGGTCGCTTGTGCGGACACGAACACACAGACAGAACGTTTGTATTTGCAAATGTGCCCTGTAGATACCATAATTTCGTAGAATTGGCGCCAGGATTAAATTACAAAATTAGTTGTAATCATCATAATTATTACATACATACATACACGTTAACATTCAGAAGCCCACACTCAGCTGAGCGAATTCGAACCCAACGAGGTAAGGAGCAAGCATACCGCCTATACCCGGGCTGCTTGGGATATTATCGGTGTTTCCCATCACTATAGAGATTGCCGCAAGTTAATTATATGGACGCAATTTATACAACGAATATAAAGTAGGTGTTTCGGCCAGATTTGAACTCGGGGCCACAAGGAATCCGAGCCAGAGTGCTCAATCATTGGGCCATGACGCTCTCGATGATCATCATTTGCCCTTGGATAATATATGATAATATTACTTCTAAAAGTCCATTGCTGGACATAGGCCATCCCTTATAGAACCTATGCTACTCTTCTGTCTTTTGTGGATATAACAGATGGTTCTAAAGCCTTTTCAAAGTTACGCATCAATCGGCATGTACACGAGGCTGGAAGTCATCAAACGTGCGTGCGAGAGAATTCGTCATGATCCTGGAAAACTTGTGAATATGACTAAAGAGCAATATGCGTGTTGCTATAGGTATTTGCTTAACATGGATTAGAAGAAAATACTGCGACCTTTATAAGGTCAGCCGCTCACTTGTGGGTGGGCATCCTACGCTGCTTTTCCCTTGCTGCTATGTGCCCTACCTATTATAATCTAAATTGACTTATTTGTTAAGCTTCGTGGGCGAGTTTGGTTCTTCCATTTTTTACTAGTAGTAAGTAATTTTCTTTTGATTTTAGTTGTAATGGTCGGGCTGGGTTTCACAGTATTTGGAAAACTGCAACATTCCGTTGGGAAAGAAAATGGCATGCAGTTTTCCGAACGCTGCTTTGTATAGTTTGCTTAGGCAATTGCCTATTTCTCGAAGTTTTTTGGCACTTTTTCTGCCTATCTACAAAGTAATTCGACTAAACCCCTAAGTGGCAAGACAATTTTGTTTAATAACTACCAGAAGGGTTTCAAAAATCGACAATGATTTTGTGAGAGTTGAACACAATAAATGTCACACATGGTAACGTGCTGCACAACACCTTAAGCCGAGGCTCGGCCCCCCCTGGGGGCAGCCTTAGGCACGTTACTTAAATGTTAGGGGTTGCCCGGTTAAGCTCTAAAAGTCGCACCTTGGACTAACAGCTAGTCAATTAAAAAAAAAAAGTGCTGCACAACTTCTATTAATTACAAACCCCATATTTTGATGTTCTTTGGGCCGAGATCTCCCTCAAATATAGTATTTTAACCTAAAACAGCCATTTTCAGGAATAATACTTTATTTTAACAGCTACTAAGTTTTGAAATGCCAAATCTAATCATGCCGAGCTCTACGCCCTAAGCCGTTAAGGCCGGGCACCTTCCGATACAATAACAGCAGTATTGCATGAACCCTTTCTTCTCGTCCCGCTTATAAATTGCGGTGTCCATTGGGTGCTGTCGCTAGAATTGCCTGTTTGTTTAATATTCTGCGGAGTTAGTTTGTTTTGCGGACCTAGTTAGCAGGGGTGGGTCGCCGTTTGGAAGCGGAAATAGGCTAGGTGGCGCTAGCTTGGTGTTTTTTTGCTAGTGACACAGATTCTTGCGATTTAGTGACAATTATTGTAAATAGTTAATATAACAAAAACATATTTTTGTCTTACAGCTCAAGTTTTATAATACTCTAAAAGTGAATAAGGTTGTATTTCACAGTTGCCATCAGTTATCTCGTTGCAGACAAGGCAATGAAATACTTCTGATAACTTTGTTGTAGGTATACACCTAAGTAACCATGAATTTCTGAACATGAATTACCTAAACAATATCTGAACACTCATTCAGAAGTATTTGGTCACCTTTTATGCTACTAAATATCTGCACAATATAACCTTGTTCAATGTAAGAATATTCTTAAACTTAACTTGTAGGACTCAAAAAAAAAACAGCTGATGGGTATATAGACCGCAATATGATACCAGCACGTTCTTAATAACTCATAATCATGGGTCGTTTGCTTATATCTTCCAAAAACCAAAACAAGTCTTTATCTATTTTATTGCCCAAAACAATCATCAAATAATTTTAAAATACTAAAAACTCCTAAAAGGCATAGAACAAATCTGAAACAATATAATCGATTCCAGGCAAGTCAAATTGTAATAAAAAGTCACGAGGGCCACTCCAGCCACCTACACCCGCTTGTTTACCCAGTCCGAGGCCAGTTAACCCTTAGCTGACACATGGTCTTTTAGACCATATAGAAGATAAGGACAATAACTAATCTTTGGACAACCTTACAACCTCTTTGACTGAAACCATATTTAGTATTTTATCGGGATAGCTTGTTGGACTTCTAGATGCTGCTGATAAGGACACTCGCGGTGTGATTCGCAACAAAAGCTTTTTTTGCATGGGTCCTGAATGGCGCGCAGCGGTGTGAATGGCCCAAGTTAGTTTTTGAATGTGGCGAATCGGATCAAGCGGCCACGAGTCAAGAACGACAAAATGCGCATTTTATTTTATTTTGTCTTTGTTGATCCGTCCAAAAATAACAATTTTGTTCCGTGCTGCGGTTTGTATCGACGTAATTGGGCGATTCGTATGGTAGTATGAAACGACCCAGTACCCCTGCGACGTTCCCACTTTAAGATAAAAAATCAAACTTTTCATTTGTCGAGTAAAGTAGTAGTCATAAGTTTTCAAAAGTGTTTCGATATTGGAGCGTGCCGGGGTCTGTCAAGCCCCACGCCGTTGAACCGGTTAAAGCCAGACATAGCCGGTCCAAACCGGATCCCACACCGGTTCGATCCGCCCACGGCTGAAGGAGGGCCTTTTTCATTTCCTCACAAAACATGTTGTTTTTATTAAAACACGAGACGGTCACTCCCTCTTTGCTAAATAAAATAAAGGGTCTGTTTTCGTTTTATTACATCTGTTTTTATGAGAAAGGTATAACTAGTATTTGGGAGGTTAGGTGGTTCAATAAGCGGTTTATTAAAACCGATCTGGAAGTTATTTTTAGTGATAGCAGTGACATTCAAATGATCTGATGTGGATTGGCCACATCAGTTTTTTAACTTACGCCATGATTCCAAAATTTAACTGGTTAAGCATCACCATTAATTTAATCAATTATTATTTATTCTACTATTGACAGGGGAACTCAACCCTAATTTAAGAAAATACCATAATGCTGGTTATATCCCTCAGGCCAGTATGGAACTCCATTAAAAACGTAACGTGCTAAAACTACTAAAACAACCTTGGAAGGCTAAAGATACAAGCATTGTTGTATTATCTCAAATTGTATTTAATATTTAGTCTACGTAGGTCAAGTCTGAATACAAAATACTGAGGCCGAGCAATTTGCATTAAAATTAATGTCTCTAGGTGATTCGAGGCCGAACTACGAACTTGGACGAAACAGGGAATGAGTTAACTAATTTGATCCTAGCGAAAAGCTTTGTGATATCTGGGCGTTAATGTATGCGTGGCGGATGTACCCTTTGGTGGGTGGTGCAGCTGGCAAGCGCACTTGCCTTAGTCATCGTCCGATTTAACAAAACAAATCTGAGCCCCGATTTCAAATATATATGGATTTTTTTCAAAGATCTGAAAACCAGAAAAAGACATTTGGCCATCTTGGCATCAGGCGAGAATCGAACCCTCATCTTTCGCAAACCGGGCGACTGCACTAGATACTGCATGGAAAATGTTAAAACAATAAAAACCATAGATCCATCCAATTTCATGAACCAAACTAGCTAAGCTGACTAAAGAAAATGACCTATGTAATTAATAAAGATAGGAAAACCAGAAAAAGGCATTCGGTCTTGGCATCAGGCGGGACTCGAACTTTTTCTGGTTTTCCTATCTTTAGTAAGATGATAATGCATTATCCCTAATGCTAAAAAATAGAATACTTAACCTATGTAATTAATGCCAGCCGATTTGTAGGAAACTTCATCTTTTTTCATAAATTTGGTAGTTTTAACGGAAATGTTAAGTACGCAAACAAATTAGCGAGGCTACGCGCTACTGAAATTATACTTTGAATCGATTTTGAAATCTGAACTCAAATGAACATCAGTTTGCGTTTAGAACCAAAAACGTCTAAGAAAATGATTAAGACATTGCATAACTTACATACCTAGTCTTGGCTCTGAATAAAACTGTTTGTGTTGTGTTTAAATCCAATGTACACTCAGATTATATGACCTTAAATGAAACTGAGCTTGTTACTATGTTTGTCAGAGCAAAGATTGATAAACTGAATATATACTAAATTGACAAAACACCCAGACACAGAAAAAACCCAATGTACTGTGACGTAATACATATGTATTTACCTAAATGTAGGTATATACCAAGGTAGAGTCGTAGTAGTCTGGTTTTTTAAATACTAAAAATTAAATGTTCAAAAGCGGTGTATTTAATGTTTTCTCCTGTGTTTAAAAAGATGTGAAAATGGCAAAACTTCTAATGTCACTGTACGAAACTCTTCTTATGACTTCACACTTAGCTACTAATTCATACAAAATCTGATAAACTCGCGTACTGAACGGTAATTGTTAATAGTTTTTGTTTGTTGTCTTTGAATTCTCTATTAAAGCAAATCTAGACCGTGGCCACATACTTATAAAGTCATAGTCCCAACTAACTAAAATACGTTTTTAACGCTTAACGATTACACACTATAAGTCTGTTGGCGTTAGGAATGCAGTAATTTCATACTTGTCCTTCGATCTAGCCCGCCACCTAACCAATCAACTCGTTCCTAATTAGAAAGTCAAGTCCACAGTGAACAGTTGAACGCATACTTTCGAGAGCAAAGGTTGTGAATCTGAGTTTTTTTGAGTGCAACAGAATTAATTTTAAAAAAACTCTGCATTATTAACGCCATCGATACACAAAAACGAACCGGTCCCTTCCTTGCCAGCTGCCAGTCGAGTGCCACAAGCGTTCAAACGAGGCACAGGCCGGCCGACCCTTTGCGGGCAGTTCTCCCCACCGTGGGCAGTCCCCACTAACCTTGGGGCACAAAAAACATTACAACTCCCCACCCCAACAAACAATACTCGACCCTAAACTGTACAGTTTAAAGGCCATTATCGGACAGTGGTTGCGCTTGTGGGCAGTCGGGGGGACGGATCGACCCGTGTACTGCGATTTTGTAGTTTTGATTTTCATTTTGTAATTCTAACGGATTCAGATTTCTGTTTGAAGATGGTTTGCAGGACTATATGTCTGTCGTTTTGAAATGAACGGATAAAGGAATAACGTAGAAATGTTTATTGAGTGCGCTAAGGAGTACCTATATCCCAAAAGGAGTATTCAATGTTGCTGTCATGGTAAACGGATCATTTGGAAGCCCACATTACGTAGAGTATTAATTTAGTAGTGGTAGTGACACTTAAATTAATAAGTGCTGATTTTTTAATAGTCAGATAAAACAGCTGATTTCAAGATACACCTGTGTAAAAATGACTTTTTGGAACTTTTAAAGAACACGTCGTATAGATTTTGACTTTCAACATTTTAAAATCTACCATGTTGCAATTTCTTGGCCCTATTAATTTTATCCGGCTATTGAGAATAAACCAGACCTTAATTAAGATGCTGTTATTATTTATTTCACTAACTGTAAAATGCCACTGTAAAGTGACAATGTTCCATCTTCTACTAGACAGCATGTTAAAAATTGCAACAAGTCATATTATATGTTGTGAATAGTTTTGAAATAAAAAATAATAATTGAGAAACAGCTGCAAAAAACTTACTTACCACTTATTCGTTAATCGCCAATCATGGGGTAAAGTGTCCCAGATTCTTCATTATTTGTTGTATATCCCTTTATTCATACCAAACAGAGTTAAACATAAACAGTGTAAAAAGTTAAATATCTTCACGTCTCCTGTCTTGTTACCCGTAGTGGCACGGGTGCCACAGTCACAGTATAATCTTACAGTAAGCTATCTACATACAAACGTGCCACTCTCGGTTCGAATGTGTGCGTGCGCGTCGCGCGCCGTGTCGCGATATCACACAGACGCAATTTCACGCACACGCTAGCATAAAATAGGGAGGCATAGGGAGGCGGCAGTACGGACGGGCTGTGCCGCGTGTCTGTGTGCACGCTAGGCTAATAACTCGGCGGGCGGCCTTAGATAGCCTACTGTATGGTTTATACTGTGCCACAGTCGGCGAAAATATCTATTTCGGACCAACCGGACCCGTGTCACGCTGACACTGCCTCGGGACATAGGAACTAAGTCACGAGCGGAGGCGATTTTATTAAATTTAAACGTAATAAGTTTTTATCGTTTCATGCCGTTTTAAAGACGCCCATAAAATGGCTTCATTCAATTTAATGGTTTAACATGTTTATTGAATATTAACATTAGTTAATTAATAAATATGTTGCAACAAAGAGAAACAAAATGGAGCTATTTTATGTATTTTACTTAACAAACATCGCGTTGTCAGTGTCAATTTGTTATTGAAATCATTCATCAATAGAGCTTAGAGGTTGCCCATTCCTTGCATTTTAATAATTGCCGTTGAAGATAAAATCCCTCATTCTATCATTGAAACAATTCCAGTACCTACTTACTTTTTCTTAGATGTTGTATTTTTCATAGATACCTACCATAGATTTATATTTTTGAACGTTAAGTCATCACATGCTTAAAGAAAGAAAGAAGAAAGGAGAGAAAGAACGTGTTCCAAGCTTCACCACTGGGCAGCGCTTCCTATTTTGGCATATTTGTTGGTAGTCATAAGGTAAAGTCAACATAAGGAAATAATTTAGCTCAATCGAGTATTGGAAAGTGGTTCAAAATTTCACTCCTAAGATACTTATTATTTGACTCGGACCGGACCGGACTGGACTAATTTCAAGTAAAATAAAATCATGTTAAAAACGCTTTCATGTACTAACTTGCTCCAGCAACCAGCAAAGTTAACGTCTCACACGAAGGGTATTTCTTCACCACGTGTGTAGAAGCTGTCATGTCGGAAAAAGGGCCCAACTCAAACCAATTTCAAGTCTCATGTAAGTGTAATTTGTTGAAACGGGGAACTGCCGGTCAAAGGGGCCCACGATGTAAATATTGTCACGTATGTTTGCTAAGTGTCAGGGAAAGACGTGTATTAGCTTGTGTTATCTTAGTTATGACTGTATTTTAACCTGTCAAACGTCTGTTTTTTAGTTAAGCTAATTTTAGAGGGGTCTTCCATGGATGGGTGACCAAGGAGTTTTATGCCTTCTTAAGGTGCGTTTTCTGCTTTAGTTGATTGTTCTTTGATGACCTTGGGTAGCCGAGTGGTTAGATTAGAATGAATACTTGGTGGGACACTAGGTCCAATTAATATTTATTTATTCATGAGTTTTCGGAAATATGATTATTACGTTGGCTAATCAGAAGGTGGCTAAGAACATTTTTAGCAATAAAAAAACTAAAAAGTTGTGTTCTATCACCTACCTTAGCAACAGCTTAGTGTGCAATAATAATTGTGTTAATGATAAGCAATGAAGTTTCTACAATTCTGAAAAGGTCTTATCTTTCTACTTATTTGAAATATTCAACTATCGTCGCAAAACATTAAAGAGTTGAATTTTCTTAAGGCTCTAGTAGCAAAAGTTTTTCCTAACTTACCACAGTTTTACGCAAATACACCTATTTGAAGTTTTACTTGATGGGTTTTTTGTATTATGATATTTTGTAACAACTCCAATTTCTTATTGGAACTTTCTATTGTGAAATGTCACATAAACGCCATCTATCGGTGAGTAGCGCTTCGTAGTGAAAACGTCTGTTGTTTGTAGCTGCCGTGTAGGGCGCTAGTAAATTCTAGTTGCTCGTAGTTCGTAGCAATACTCTAGCGAACTTTCATGCTACGATTGTTGTAGCTTACTGACCTATTGTTTTAAATTGTTTAAAAAGTATGGGCTATATATAATGAAGCTGGAATATTTACTATCAAATACTTTCATCATGTCTTTCATGCATTTTGTTTTTGAAATCTTGTTATTAAAAATAATTATGTTGTGAGTATTTAGCTTATAAAATAATGTTACCGTTAAGGCTATGATTTTTTTGAGGTTTCATTATTTTTTTAGAAATCCTTACATTATACAAACATTCACTTTGTACTGTAAAACATTGGACGATTTAAAACTGCGTAACTGCTGAGTTTCTTTCCGGGTCTTCTCAGTAGAAACAACCTTCGGACGCCGGTGGTAGAGTCACATTATGTGCATGTATTTTAAGTATCGTTTATATATTGTATTATTATGTGTATGTTTATTAAGTGTTTAAATTCTTGACGATTCGAAAGTACTGTTTATTGGTCTACTTGAATAAAGGAATATTGAATTTGAATTTATAAATTGATGGTCAGTAATTTGTTGTGTTTTCTCATTTTTCACAAAATGAGAAAACAAATCTTCATAATAGAGTTTTGTTTTTCTCATTTTTACGATACTTCTTTCTTATTATTAGTTGGTTTGACACTGAGTTAATAAGTTGTCCTTTAAATATTGTCTGGTAGACAATGCCTTAAGGTATTATGTTAGCTATTTATATTTTAATAATTATCAGCCATTAGTACTTGTCATTCGTCATCCAACGCACTGTTCTTTTTTATATTTTTTTATGATAGCTTATATCGTTTTATGACTGATTAATAATATTCATCACCAAAAATGCAAAATGTAGTATGTTATGTGATTGTATATCTTATCTTATTTGCTACAATAAAGTATCAATAACAATTTATTAACAAAAACTTCTCCTCCACAGATAACCTCTCAACAAAACCTCATTCCCGAACAAACCTTCAATCTCAAGACGCGGTCAACCTCCACAAAAACATTATGAAAGCTTTTAAAAGCTCCTCAAAGTTTCAAGTGAAAGTTCTCTCGGACGCGAAGTGAAAAATGCACGCGAACTTTCAGAAAGCGAAAGTGAGCTTCAGCAACCTTGTTAAGTAAGTATTTTAAAAGTCTTAGTACTTGAACTTTTTTCCTTAACGGATTATAAACTTTAAAATAAGGTTTAGTTAGACAGACTGCTTTCTTTGAAGCTTCTTCGGTGTGTTATTAAAAAATGCTGTCAAGTTGGAGTTGGTTTTGTGGATTGGGGTTTCTTTTTATAGAAAGGAGTCCTGATATCATGTTATTTGTTATTTTGCGTTGTGGTTAGTGATACATCTTGTTACCAAGCCACCTTAAGGCCTTCAACCAGGTTTAAAGACTGATATGACTGACTAGGATTCGTACTGGGCTTGTTTGTTGAAGTAATCGTTTAATGAATAACATAAATATCACTGGAAATTACAGGCATGTGGCCAGCAGCACGTCCCGCTTCTTATCAAGACGATACTTGTAGTTTTTAGTGTACAAAGACCGGCTCAATTTCAACAAAGTATTAGAAAGAAAAAAATACAATAGTTTTAAATATATATAAATCTATTATAATAATTGAATTTTCCTATTTAATTAGTAAATTAAATTGGAAATCACTTGTTACAAATGCATAACTTCCATAAGTGTAGGTGAAGTATAACTATAACTAGTATAACTTCACCTACGTTCATCACCCAACTTGGAATTAGTCAGTGCATTCAGTAGTTTGAGAAAAATCTTTTCATCTCGTGAATTTCAATCGAAGTCTTAAAATAGTTTCCAGAATCAGTTAGATGAGCAGATAAGAATATCTTTAGTTTTATAGCACCACCATATTATAATGACCACTTGATTTGAAATTACAATATTAATAATTTTATTATAATGTCACATTACATGAATTTATATTGAGATCGTCTAGCGGTAAATAGCATTATCCATGAAGGAATACCGATGTAATAAAAAAACACAGACAGTGTCAGAAACTAATGCAAATACACGTAAAATATATGTAATATATTTGTATTTTTGTACATAAGCTAGTAAAAGCTCTTTAAAAATAATATATTTTTGGGAAATAATTCAGAAATGCACTCTTTCATAGTAAAACAATTATTGATTTGTTACTAAATCAAAACAAAATAGTTCCCAAAACCAAGAAAATAGGAGTTCACCCGCAATGCAAACAATATTTTTACAAGCTTATTTCATGATGGATAATAAAACAAAAGTGCGCGCCCAAATTTATGTGATTGACAGAACGCATCGATCTATGGTCGTCGTCTATGGTGCCAGTAGTGTAAATCCTCTGTAGTGCAGTGGCCCTCTACGTCTTCTAAGGAGGTTCTGCTAACACGGCCTCTCCTGACACCGAGACGTCCACGTCTTGTTCGGAAGTATGAGGTACAGGTACAGCTGCGTCCTTCGCGCAGCCCAGTTGTTGCCCAGCATCCTTTGAGCAACTTGGATGTGACTCAGCATCATCTTCAGTTTTCAAAACTCACGTATCAGTATAACTTATAACAACAAAATATTTGAGCAGGCAAGCATAAATGTTTACTTGCTTTTACCATGTCACAGAGACACAAACAAGTTGGCATGTTAAAAACAATTAGCAGAGGCGCTCATAAGTTAGCATGCCTATACAACACTCCAGTAGTAGAGGCATACACAAGTTAGCTTGCTAAGTAATCAAAACCAGTAGCAGAGGCGCAGACAAGTTAGCATGCTACAAACAACAACAGCAGAGGCACACACAAGTTAGCTTGCTAAGTAATCAACCCAGTAGCAGAGGCGCAGACAAGTTAGCTTGCTACAAACAACAACAGCAGAGGCACACACAAGTTAGCTTGCTAAGTAATCAACACCAGTAGCAGAGGCGCAGACAAGTTAGCATGCTACAAACAACAACAGCAGAGGCACACACAAGTTAGCTTGCTAAGTAATCAACACCAGTAGCAGAGGCGCAGACAAGTTAGCTTGCTACAAACAACAACAGCAGAGGCACACACAAGTTAGCTTGCTAAGTAATCAACCCAGTAGCAGAGGCGCAGACAAGTTAGCTTGCTACAAACAATTAGCAGAGGCGCCCACAAGTTAGCATGCTAAAACAACGCTCCAGTAGCAGAGGCACACACAAGTTAGCATGCCACGAGCAACACCAGAAGCAGAGGCGCAGACAAGTTAGCATGCTCAAACAACGCTCCAGTAGCAGAGGCACACACAAGTTAGCATGCCACGAGCAACACCAGGAGCAGAGGCGCAGACAAGTTAGCATGCTCAAACAACGCTCCAGTAGCAGAGGCACACACAAGTTAGCATGCCACGAGCAACACCAGTAGCAGAGGCGCAAACAAGTTAGCTTGCTACAACAAAACCATAGTGGACAAACGTAACATGATTAGCACACAATATTATGACAGAGGCACCCCCAAGTTAGCATGTCATGAAACTACACCGGGGTTGACTCCAGCATGACTAAAAATATATTGGCAAACAAAATACAAAGTGTCAAATGTCTCACCCTCAAAGAAAGCCGCATTCTTCCGAGGCCCGCTCTAGACTTCCTCAATTACTTTCAATACGAACCATGTTCAAGTCCTAAAATCCTACTAACTGGCTTTTTATTTCATGGCTAAGGAGCTTTGACTAAGGATTTTACTTTATGTCGGCTCGGTCTAACCTGACCTTAGCTAATAATACGTCCAAGATACTCAATTTCAGTTGTAAGGAAGGCACATTGGCGCATTCACTAGCCCGCAGACACAGTAATTTGAATTCAATTTGGCAATAACCACGGCTTTGCGTCTCCTTAAATACAATTCCCAACTCGAGAAAGACACTCTCCGTCATCCCAACGATCGAGGGCCCTAGCGCCGTCGACGTCATCACACCAAGCATCAATGTTGTGAAAATGGGAATCAAAATTTGAAATATAATAAGTAGTGGTTGGACCTCACCGGATTCATTGCGTTTATTGCCTCCACAATCCTGTCTGTTGAGCCACGCGGAGACCCCTCCGAAGGCCTCTCTAAAGCGCTAACCTCCATCACAGATTGGTCGGTTGATCTGCTTCGACTTCTACTACGTCGACGAAGATGCTTTTTATGCGGTTTGTTATGCATCTTGAATTACTTTAGGAACCACAAAGTACATACGTCAATGTAAGCTGAAACAACATTTTTGTCACAAACTTATCACATTCACTTAAAACCAGATTTTCCATTTAGTTGTAAATGGAAAAACTCAACAGGAAAACTATTAATTTCCAACTATAAGGAAATTCAAAAAGATATCAAGCTAAGCGGTAAGGCAAACGAATCCCACTTCTGATTTTGGGAAATAATTCAGAAATGCTCTCTTTCATAGTAAAACAATTATTGATTTGTTACTAAATCAAAACAAAATAGTTCCCAAAACCAAGAAAATAGGAGTTCACCCGCAATGCAAACAATATTTTTACAAGCTTATTTCATGATGGATAATAAAACAAAAGTGCGCGCCCAAATTTATGTGATTGACAGAACGCATCGATCTATGGTCGTCGTCTATGGTGCCAGTAGTGTAAATCCTCTGTAGTGCAGTGGCCCTCTACGTCTTCTAAGGAGGTTCTGCTAACAATCTATATATATAAAAGAAAGTCGTGTTAGTTACTCCACTTATAACTCAAGAACGGCTGAACCGATTTAGCTGAAAATTGGCATGGAGGTAGTTTAGAGCCAGGAGAAGGACATAGGATACTTTTATTCATTTTACTTTTTTTTTACTTTTTTTTATTTATTGCCCTTGAGGCGGAACAAAGTTCGCCGGGTGAGCTAGTAATAAATATCTTTTGGACATTATTCCACACAGCGCCATCTAGTCCCAAGTGGCCTAGTTATAGTCCGTTATTATGGATACTAGACAACGGATAAACATACTTTAATACTTTTTCTTTTGTAAATACATACTTAATATACATAGGAAACACCCAGACCAATACAAACAGACATGTTTATGCATACAAATGTTTGTACTGTGCGGGGATCGAACCCGCGACCCTTGGTATAGTAGCCGTCTTCTCAACAATTACACCAAGACGGCCGTCTCTTTAAAAGCAAAAACTGTTGTAATTCTCAAATTTGATGTACTTACAGGTTAATCTTCTTCCTCGGAATGAGCTTAAGCAAGATAATGATGAACGAAACTTGACGTTTCCTCAGTCCATACCTCCGTGCGCCCACTCAATCACAGACCTGCCCCCAATCAGCTAGTTTGCCCGATTCGTCACGAGGCGAACTTACTAAATCTACAAGAATGAGAAATAGAGGAAAAACATTACATGGCTTTTGTTACACTTTTTTCAGGGTAGTTTGAGGAAATATCAAATTCATCAGAATAAAAGAAGCTACGGTTTAATTACGACAGCAACGAATGTTTGTGTAATGTCATGAAATAATCCTATCTTAAAGTACAGTAAAACTTGATTTTATAAATTTCCTGACCATTTTTAGGTGAGAGTAGGTATCACCAGTGTCTGTTGGCTGTATACTGGTACTCCATGACATAAGAACGAACCCAAATTAACAAATAATCCTAAAACCACTGGACGAAGTGACCAGAGCACGTGGGTAACTTTTTTAGGCTTTTTTAGGCTTTTTTTTATCCTTAGCCTCATAATGACAGCGTCAGGGTACTTTAACAGTAAAGGTGATTGATGATGACTTTGTTTTTTTCTAAAAATATGTTTTAAAAATATACAGTATATATCTTTTTACTATCTCTGGCAGACTTGAAGGAGAATAATCGAGCTTAAAAAATGTGTAGAATCGCAAAAATCACTTTGCTTTCAGTATTACTTTCAGGAGCTTGATCAGAGAACCTGAAAAGTTTTCGGTACAAGGTTTTGTAAATCTGCGACCGGGAGCCGATCGAGGGCGGATATGGACGCCGCCGCCATGGTCCGCCCATTTTAACTAACGGATAAACGGATTTTTGAAGGGAAATGAACGCGTCTGCCCGAAGACTTGAGGTAGACCTCGGAGATAACTGTTATTAGATAGGTGGCTAAATAGACTGGGTTTTTGAACAAAAACTCAAAGCTTGTCAAAACAATAATGAGTAAGTTTGAGTCGTAATAATCTTAATCAGTATCGTTATTTAGACATTATGTAAATGGTACCATGAGAATTCCAATGAACAAGCAGCGCTCACGAAAATATGCGATGAGCTTCACGAAAAGCTTGTTTTAAGCAAGCTACGGGAATAAATTCATCCAATAATTTAATAAAAGTTAGCAGAGGTCGTGAGTTCGAACATTTTTGCTAGCATGAACATGTCTATTTGAATTGTTAGGGAAACAACCTATTAGTACTAATTCTGTATCAACAAATCATAAAAGTATACTTGTATATCTATCCGTTTAGTGCTCAAATTATTACAAGTTTGGCTTAGTTTAAGGCTGGAAAGCGCTGTGTGGATGAGTTTTCAGGATATTTAAAGAACAGATGATTTGTTATATGACTGTTCCTTTAAAAAAATATGTTTTTTACTTTCTAACAGAATTTCTCGCTTACAAAATTTCTAGCATCACCAAAACTGCAAAAGTCCAGAATGAATAATTTTAAAACTTATCATCTGATATGATTGAATACTAATAAGAATCAATACACTATAACGAAAAAGTATTAATCTCATAAGATTCTAATAGGCGTTGAAATATAATAAACTCGGTCCCCTCCGCTACCGGTGCGACTAAAATAGTTAAAATGGGCGGAGGCAGTGAGAAACAGTTTCCTATTGGAAATATTGTGTGTGCAGAGAAATTGTTAGTGAATTTGATGTTTCGATATTTCATAATTTAGTTTAATTTGAATAGTTGAACGGGTTATTATCATAGTTAAATATTTTATTTAAAAATTCATTATTGTTATACGATCTTTTAATAAAACAAACTGAAACTAAGCATAGCTTATTAAATTACAACACAAAATCAGACATCAAATGTGATTATAAACCGCTTGTTTAGGTAAAATTAATGTTACGTAAAAAAACAAAGATATTTTCAGCAAAAATAAAAATAAGAATATTATTCAATACTATGAATAATATTCTTACTACTAATATTCTATAACAAATCTTAAGTTTGCCACGATGTAGCGATTATGTGTTTTTTTATCTAACGATGATTCTCACCGCTAAGATCCATTACTAATGGCAAAGTTTTAATAGTTTTTTCAAATATTTTTGCTATCAAAAAAAAATATTTCAGGGTGTCATTCTCAACACACTTAATTTTAATTTTGGCCTTCTGTGAAACTCAATATCTTGAATTGAAGTGCTGCATCGAGATGTAAAATGATGTAAGTGGAAATCTATAGGCTGTACTTGTTAGTAATCTGAACAATAATAATAATTGCTCTCTATCTGAATCAAATTGGAGTTTCATAATAATGCCTTAATTTTATATTCTGCGATTGAAACTATTTCATTTCTTTTTATTTACCCAACAAAGAAATATTTTTTTGCCCAGTCCACGGCTCGCTGTAAGATGTCCTACCGCCTAGTTCAGTAAAGCCCTTTGTGAGTAGTTGCGTCATTATTCCTGTGCTCTCGCGTGTGCGGTCCGCAACTTCGAAGATATTGTTAGGGTCTGTCGGTGCCTTTGTTGTAGATAGTTATTTTCTTTTGACACACTTCTGAAGCGAATACTTTGAAGTATATTGCCTGAATGTCTAGTATTAGTAGAACTAATAAGACATTGCTTAGAAATTTCTTGTTATTTTGTTTGTTTTGAAAACGAGTCGAACTTTAGCTCTTAAAGCTTTTAAGCTCTCTTATTGTATATGTATATATTGTTAGCGGCCGCCCACGACTACCGTTTGTAAATATTATGTGCCTATGTGTTATTCTGATGTAGGTATTAGCTATATAGCATTCAGTAGTTTTTACGTGAAAGAGGGACAAACATGCAAACTTGCTTACTTTTGAATTTATTATTTTAACAGGATTTATGAAAACTGAAGTAATTGTGTATGTTTTAGTAATGTGAAGTACCTGAGGAACTTCTTTGATGACGTAACCAGTTTTTTAAAAAAATAGCCCTTATGTTAAATAACCTATGCTTTAAGTAATAGTTTTTTTTAATTTTGAATTTAAAACATACTATGCCTGTCCATATACTTACTAAGGCAGGTTTTCTATGTGTTCTTATTAGTCTCTGACATCCATTTTTGGTTTGTATTGACGTGATTCTTCTGGACGGTATTATATTGGGCATTTTACACTGGACAAATGAGTAATTTAAAACATATTTTCTTGTTTCCCAGGCAACTCTTTTATCAAACGTGCTTTGGTGTGCTTTCATGCAACTTTAATGCAACGTCCCCCTAAAATTGTTGCAAAATCGTAAACAAAACAAGACCTTGTTTTCTAGGGAATACTGCCACAAAATATAACAAAATCTTTCATCCCTGGACAGGACAATTATCCTACGTCGTGTAGACCCTTCTATTTCTAACGGGGGTGAGTGTGGGTGGTTTGAAAGAGATAGGTGGAGTCGTCTGCCTTGTGTAAGAGGGGGATGGATGATCTTAATGAACGGACATTAGAATGGCGTCACATCTCTGCGATTAAAAGTGTTAGGTCTGTACCTTCATAGGGAGTTCGTACGCTGTATATGAGCTTGATATTACCTTCAGGCTATTATTGGTTAAAACTGACAGATGTATTTCTTGATGTTGATGTAACCTGTTAATGTTTACAATAAGGTAACAGTTAAGTAAAAGTTTGAACTCACCGTCTCTGAGACCATTGCTCATCTATATTTAACCCTAAACTTGCAGTTATCTGCAGTCTCTCTTCTTTGCTTAAAATCATTTTTACCATCATAACCACTAACCAGTACGTCGCTTTATCTGTGGTATGGTCTGCATAATTGTATGCAGTTGGACTTACTTTTTTTTAGACATTAACTGTACATGGCAATAAATACGAAAAAAACACGCTCATGAATTAATTGTTTTAACCAATTTTTCCCTTTGAACTCTCCAGCATTGTGCACCATTCGCCTATCAAAAAGACTCAAATCTATCTATTTATCCTATCCCAATTCCAATGATTGTAACTTTAATTCAAATAACCCTAGACACTATAACTGCGGTCTCCAGGACCCAATAACTAGTATCTCAAAAAGTTTCCCAAAACCTCCTCCATCACAAATCCCTCGTTAAAATTTGCAAACGTGGTTAGAGTTACTTCATCAGTCAAGTCCGGGTATAAAATGATGTTCCGGAACACCTCCATCAGGGGCAGACCCACATTAATCATAACGGCTGTTCTTACAGGCGCATGATGCCTGTTATGTGTTAACGTCTTTCTCTTGTTTTGTTCGCTTGGGTATTTAATAAGATCAATTAATTCAATTTATATCATTTCAAAAACTCTACATATTTTTTTATTTGTTATAAAACTGAAATATTTGAACAAATTTTAATAGAAACGTTATCAATTATTATTTTAATCCTGAACAGTGTAAAACACTATTTAAATCTTATTTTTTTGGTGTTTTACAAAACACCACATCCATTGTTTTAATTGTTTTTTTTTTCGTGGAAGTACACCAACAGTATACACATTAGTATAATTATAAATAATAAAAGCAAGTTTTATGACTGTATGTGCAGATTCTTGAGAGGCATATACAACATAGCTTCAAAACAGATATTTTATTCAAAAATAACCATTTCCGAGGTATACACTCACGAATGTGTTAGTGTTTAGATACAAGTGGCCAGTAGCCAGCTTGATAAACAAAACACTCAAAACCCACATAATATACTCATTACTTAAACCATTAAAAACCTTACATAACACGTCAATACATAAGTGTAGATTAATTAACAAAAAGGGTCTGAGAGTCCGCTCTGATTGCGGCGGGGCCGTCCGCGGGTGATTAACGACCGCTCTGCCCATATCGCATGATTAATACGAGCACGCATTGTGTGGGGTTAACGTGTCAAATGACTTCGAATAATACATAACGAGGAATGGAAAAGTTGGTAGGAAAAGCGGCCGCCATCTTGGAAATGAGTTGTTTTAGTTTGACATTTTGAACAAGTCTTCACTTATGTCACAATTTGAGTTCCAAAATATTGCAGTCCAACATATATGACATGTATTTTTTTATGAAAACAATCCGAAAAAAGTAGCTAGAAAGCTAATTCATGTTTTATTATTATGACGACCGCTCTGCCCATATCGCATGATTAATACGAGCACGCATTGTGTGGGGTTAACGTGTCAAATGACTTCGAATAATACATAACGAGGAATGGAAAAGTTGGCAGGAAAAGCGGCCGCCGTCTTGGAAATGAGTTGTTTTAGTTTGACATTTTGAACAAGTCTTCACATTGCAATATGAATTTTAAAATATTTGCAGACCGACATACATGACACGTATTCAATTATTAATTTCTTATTACAACAACCCAAAATAAGTAGCTAGAAAGACCATTCATGTTATATTATTATAACGACCGCTCTGCCCATATCGCATGATTAATACGAGCACGCATTGTGTGGGGTTAACGTGTCAAATGACTTCGAATAATACATAACGAGGAATGGAAAAGTTGGTAGGAAAAGCGGGCGCCATCTTGGAAATGAGCTCATGTTTTAGGTTGACATTTTGAACAAGTCTTCACTTAAGATGTCACAATTTGAGTTCTAAAATATTTGCAGTCCTACCTACATGACATGTATTTGATCATTTTGTTTTTATAAAACAATCCGAAAAAAGTAGCTGGAAAGATAATTCATGTTTTATTAATTTTGCTTCAAGCTCTGCGTAGTGATAATGTTAAACAAATAAGGATTTTGGTTGCGTTCCATTAGTTCAGTCGGGACGATGTTTCGCATAGACTCCTTGGATTCAAAAATCATACCTTTGGACTGTTCTTAAGGTCTTCATGAAATCGCTAAGTGCTAAGCGGCAGTGATTTTTATACCCTTGAGATATTAGTTTTTCATCTTAATACGAGCACGCATTGTGTGGGGTTAACGTGTCAAATGACTTCGAATAATACCTAGCGAGGAATGGAAAAGTTGGTAGGAAAAGCGGCCGCCATCTTGGAAATGAGCTGATGTTTTAGTTTGACATTTTGAACAAGTCTTCACTTATGTCACAATGTGAATTATAAAATATTTGCAATTTGACATACATGACAAGTAGGTATATCATTTTTTTTTCTTATGAAAACAACCCGAAAAAAGTAGCATGCAAGATAATTCATGTTGTATTATTATTGCTTCAGTTTTTACTATAGTGATGATGTTGTACAAATGAGGATTTTGAAGGTGTTTCATGATTCATCAGGTTTTTTTTGCATAGACTCTGTGCATAAAAAATGTGGCGACAGTAATTTTGATGCCCTTGAGATATTGGTTTGTCATCCACAGCAAAACTTACAAAAAACGCAATAGCAAACGCATTATTATCATTCAATGCATAACACGTGATTATTTTTGTTCCAGAAGAGAGTCAAACACAAGTCCTACCAAAACGTCAACGAGCAGGTCAAAATTAGCAGTGAAAATCCGAAGTAAAGATCCCGGACCAGAGGTAACGACTGCAGTCCGAATTCGTGCATATCTTGGGAGGGCGAGGAGAGGGGAGGCTTGCCCCCTCTGGTATTCGGCGGTTGGCATTCCGCTTGGTCATTCCTCGGGTCATAATTTTCAGGAGCCGCATGACAGTGTGTAGACGGAATTTTTGTTATTGTTTTAATTTTTTCTTTAGTCTGCTTTTTTCAGTGCCATTAAATTTTTAAAAGAGCATAATTCAATGTTAAAATATTCACTGTTAATAACAAAAATAATGTTTATCACACTTCAACTTACCCATTGAAGTGTGTTTTAAATCAATTTTGAATCTACAGGCTGTTTCAAAAATACCCCTGAAGACTGAAATGGCATAGAAAGTGAATAAATCTGAAATAATAGGTGTTGTCCCTTTTTTCATATCTTTAACGGTTTCAATAAAAACGTACATTAAATGTTCACAAAAATGACGATAGTAATTCGATTTATCGATATAAAACGTAGGAGCGTGAATAAAGGAGTTCGCTCCTGGTCTGAAGCCAATAACAATATAGCTTGCAGTTGGTAAACGTGTTATTAAACAAATTTCCATTCACTCTTAACTATTTGTTATGCTAAGCCAATGGATGTTTTTCATCAGTAGTATAAGGAGATTTATATAGATAAAATGGATAGCTTTTCATATAGAAAGCAATGCTCAACTTAGGCGGTCTTAACGCTATCTCATTCAAATAAAAGTATCGGTCAAACTGGATTCTTTTGTTTCTCATAGTCATACATCTTGTTTCATTAAAATGCATTAATTATTTCGTTCCTCTGAGCTCCGAAGTCACACTGACCAATAACCCCACCCCTGCAAACGGGGTCGCCTGTAGCGAAAAACATTAGGAACAACCCTCTACCCCCTTCTCCCCCCTCCATCCGCTCTATGCTAATAGTGTTCCGCTCATGGAATTTTGATGCTTACTATTCCGCATGGTCATTGCCATTTTCACAATTTCAGAGGAACCCTGGCTAGATTGTATGGAGATGGATTTTACAATAAAGAGCAAATTTGACAATCGTTTGGACGGTGTCTATTTTATTTATCAACTAGAGGTTCCGACCGACATTGTTGGCTTGCTTGCTTGCTTTTGGACTGTAAAAGTTTATTAAAAACAATATTTGACAACAACAAGTATGTCTATCCCGTCCCATCGTCGGCACAAAACCAAGGAACATTTAAAAAAAGGACATAAAACAATCAATCAGTGGCACTTGTTTCGGTACATACATAGGAACAAAAAGTGACACTAAAAGCGTAATAATTACATTTACAACAATGAACTCTCGTTTTTAAATTGGAGACAAATCCAACAAATCAAAAACTGTACTATACCAGTAGCAAGCCCGACTTCATTAAAAGTTATACAGAATACATTTTTACTTTACTACAGGTTGTTTTCATAATCTGCCAAAATTTTATAAGAGTTTTAGAATGTATGACTCTACTCTAGCCATTTCAAAGAATGCTTCTCTTACAAAAAAACAAACCCTTTTAGTACTGAACTGGTTTTTTTTTAAAAAAAAACTTAAAATATTTCTGGGTTTAGTAACTTTAAAACGAGACGGGATCGGCATGCGTACTGGTTGGTTGTCAAAAATCAGTAAAACAGTAGTTTGATATGACATCTGCCGGGACTGATAGCACTCATATAATCTCAAAATACGTGGCATCGCTCTAAAGTCCGTCTCCACACTTTAGCTAGAAGATATGCGCAGAATGTGGGTGTACTTGATATTTTACGGGACTCGTTTCAAGCGGCACATTAAACGAACAATTATTCCTAGTAATTATGTAAGTTTGTACGCACGACGGCTGTTTGTTCTAGAAGCGCTAAAATATTGTCTTATACACACTCGTATTGTCTGGCACACACTGTGCTTGCGGACCGTGATGTAATTTTGTGATAGTTATTACTGGATATTACTTTTGCCTTTTAAGTTTTACCATCATCATTCGCAGCCTTAAGTCGACCACTGTAGAACATAAGTCTCTACCTTAAATTTTTTAAGAGTTGCAGTAAATATTGTGGGTGCATTGATTAATTGATGGCACCTGGCACATGGCTATACATTCGAAAATCGTTGATGCAATTGACACGGTCGTTGGATGAGCCCGTGGATCAGTTTGCCAGTGTTTCGGCACGTTGCTGCTGAGAAGCCACCCAGCTGTGTCAGAAAGGGGATAGGTGATGTATTTCTGAAACATCCCCATGCTTTAGAAGGCATCGTTCCGGCTGGCGTTGCCAGATCTCAGCTGTTAATCATAGTCGGAGACCTTAAGGTAATAGGGATGTTTTACTACATAGCTAGCTCCCCAAATGTCGTTCTTTCCAGTATTATAGCCACTTGTTAATAATAACACACACTCACCTTCTGACATCTAACAATGTGAATTCACTCAATTATTGAGAGCTAAATTAGAATTGTCAGAGATACCACAATGGCCAAAACGTTAGATGTGAATAATTTGAAATCGATGTTTACAGAAACGGCGGCAAAGTTGCCAGGAGTGGCAACTTTGGGAATAACCAATAGCTCACTGTAATGTTATTCAAATTGTAGTTTCGAACGAAGCGTACTTGCTGAAGCAGACATCAATCTAATACTATGTTAGATTAATTTTAGTAATTTAAAGATATTTACAAAAACCTCCAACTAACTTTAGGATAACACCGATAAAAATCCTAAGCCACCTAACGGCGACACGCTCACCGTTGTTTCTGAGTGTTTCGGTCACCGTGATGTTAACGGATGGTAACGTCACAGTAACAGTCATGAACGTATATTATTTTAATGTCGTTTTTTTTTTGTTTCAACCGCTTCAAATAATAGTTCTAAAAAATTCAATTTTCAAGTGAAGGAAAGTCAATTCCAAAGCAAAACAAACTTAGTCTTGAAACCATAATTTTCAGTGTAATTTTGATATACATATGTTTTCTTTTTGTTGACAGGAGGCGGGAAAATCTCACAGGCGTTCTACAAGTGAAGAACATATTTCCAGATGTTTTTAAGCGTCTGCGTTCATGTTCCTGTGTCCTATAATCCCAAAAAATACACAATGATACTTGTTGAGTATTTACACTTTACTTACTTACATCTTAATAAATCTACGAAGTTGCGTGTCATTGACTTATTTAAAATCCTTTACGTGAAAGTTTCCCATGCAATTTAATTAGTGCTTAAGAGACTAGGCATTCTCCAATAGGCAAGGTTTTACAGCTTGAATATGTTCAGACTGTGCACCTTGCTAAAATAATATTGATAAGAAGGGAAAACACGTGACAACTTATGTACGTCCGTTTGGAAGTGGTGAAGTGAGTGCACACTACACTCGTGACAGTCACAAATGACCAGTAGCAGTCGCAGTCGCAAAATACAGGTAATCTTCGCTTCAGGCGATCGACCACTGGTGGCCGATCCGCCGGTGCACATAAATATTTAGTTAAAAAAACAAATGACTTAGAAAATATATTTACTGACACCGTACAAGCTACAAGCATTGCACAAACTCTGCAAACTGGTCTGGTCTGGTCATACAGCCATTATCCCACAAATATACTTATTTGCTGTTTGTTTTCAGCTATTCATAGAATCATTAGATATTTTAATCACCTGTGTAATTCCTTACCAGACAATTAATTGCAACAATAGCAACCAAAACACTGCAGCACAAACGGCCTACACAAATAGACAAAAGCCCGACACTTTTGACAAACGACCGAAACAAAATGGCGGCCAGGACCAGACTAATTCCGCCGAAATCTCTGTACCGTACTAAATCATTGTACCTATCGCGTACTTACTGCTTCATCCGCATCGGTCTCCTCCAAAGCCACTCCGGACAAATGTATAAATATTCTAAATATACGGAAATTTCGTACCCCCTATCTAATGTCGAATACTTATCGCAAATATCAAGACCATACCATCCGACTAGATGCTTTATTTTTTGAGATATAAAATTGAAAATAGTACAGCGCTCGCACGGTCTTGGTCCGTTTTGGAATTGGGTTGGGAGTCCTTACAATCCTTTCTGTTAAACTATTCTCTTTGAATAATTGCCGTGTGGACCTGAAGGGTTAGAGCGCATATTCATGCTCTGTCCTACCCATTGTGGTTTGGGTCTAGGGTATACGTGTGTACGGTCAACCCCATCGCTGAATTCGTTCGGCCATTCTAAACTTTATTTCAATGGAATAAGAACTGTCTCAGGGGCCGTGATTGATTGTCTGGGGTGCATTAATGTATTAGTGTAACTAAAAATCTTGGAAATGCTTAGAATTTGGTTTAATTTTAAGGTAGTTCACAGATTTTGCAATTACAAGTAACTAACTATAGTATGTGCATTTTTAAAACATTATAGTTTAAATTTTTTTTTCGAGTTATTCATTTGAATTAGAATTAAAAATATGTTTTTACTGACATTTTTAGTCTTGATCATATATTATTATTTCCGAACTTGAACTCTGTGTGCTAATGTGCTACTTTATTTGATGCATTGACTTTTAACGAACTCTTCAATAATTTTGCTGTATGTAATTTATTAGAAGTTTGCCTAACATTAACTCAAAACCAAACTACTGCACTTATTACGTCATATTGCTTATTGCTGCGGCAGCTGACCTTAGTAAGACGATAAAATTTGAATAAAATACATTTCACGTTGTCAGTGTCCATGTTTCTCGTTGGCAAACTTCCTAATGTGCATTCCTATGAACGTTGACCGTCTATCGTAGACCTTAATCTAAAACTTCTTCATAAGTAAAGAACTCACTTTGATGATGACGTCACTGTAACTTATTACGGTGATGTCACCGACGACAAACAACAGTGGGTCAACTGCTGGCAAACCGATGAAGTTGTAAAATATTTGAACATGAAAGAAAATAAATATCAAAAACACAGAACCGTTTTCAAGATGACCTCACTCCACCTGATGGGAAGCAGCCGTGAGGTCCAGATATGGGGTTCTGTGCTTGTCAACAGTAATGAAAATCTACTTAGCTGGTCAATCTCATTTTGAAGACCTGCATAAATGCCTTTTCACGCCCCGCCTAAAAAAACCCGGGATTGTAGGAGGAAGAAAACACATGTGCTGAAAGAGCGTTCCACGTCTGGATAGCACGACACACGGTACGATGGCACGATAGTTTTAACAGAAAAACATAAAGAGTACCTACCTTTTTTGCAGGTGAGGCTCAAACATTATTAAAAGTTGCCTGGCAGAGAAGACCGCTGGATTGTACAAATAATGTCATCTTATTAATTACTTAGTGTACCTATTTATTTATGTAAAACGATGATTATTTATCTCATATCTAATGTTACGCATTTCCTCCAGGTAGTTGGCACCTGTGATCAGTAACTATTCTTAAAACTGTGCCGTTATACTAAATTTAAATCCTAGAGGTCGTTAGTTAAAATATCATCAGTGAAAATGACCGGTGATGGCTAAGTATAATATTATCTACTATCCTAACCATTCCGTGACCTTTGCTAGTTTTCCTATCTTGAGCACCAATCGGCATGAGCCCCCCATAAATTAATCTGCCATATCTCACAGACACTGCGGAACCGAAGTTTTGGCCGCAGGCAAGATGGCGCGAACGAACTTGTTGTACGGTCATGACCAAAAATATCTGTATAACTGTCAACTATGTCCTCCATAAACGATGACGGTGGCAAACAAGCATGCGGACCGCCTGGCCCCTATTCAATAAAGCTGACAATCCGACAATTCGACATATGTCGAGAAGTGACAATTCTACAATTTTTCTGTTCAATAAAACCGACCGGCGACATAATTGTCATGGCGGAAAATTGACAAATATGTTGGATTGTCGCGACAATTCGACATATTTGCGTTCAATAAAACTTTTTACGCGACAGGTGACAGGTGACAATTTGTCGTGAAAAACTTGTCAAATTTGCTTTATTAAACACAAAATCAGCGGCTATGGTAACGGCGGGGCAGGGGGTGCGAGGAATCCCCGGGTGAGATCCGGCTGCCAACACCGACGACTCGACCTGGCAACATTTAACGCGCGCACACTGAGGCTTGACGCGAAGCTCGTGGAATTGGAAGAGGCAATTGGTAAGTTACATTGGGATATCATTGGGTTATCTGAAGTCCGAAGAGAGGGGGAGGACTCGATAACCCTGCAATCCGGTAACTTACTATACCACCGGGAGGGCGATCAACAGTCAGTAGGTGGTGTCGGGTTCATCGTCCACAAGTCCCTTGTCAACAACGTGATCACTATCGGAAGTGTTTCGAGCAGGGTAGCGTACCTGATACTCAGGATATCGAAACGATATTCGCTGAATGTCATTCAGGTCTACGCTCCGACCTCGAAACATGACGATGTCGAAGTGGAGGCTATGTATGAGGAGATCTCTAAAGCCATGCATAGCCATAAAACCCACTACACAGTTGTGATGGGGGATTTCAATGCGAAGTTGGGGCAACGTTGCGGTGATGAGCTGAGAGTGGGGCAATTTGGGTTTGGGCAACGGAACAATAGGGGCCAGATGCTGGCAGACTTCATGGAGAAGGAGAAACTCTTTATGATGAACTCCTTCTTCAAGAAGCCCGTAAGCCGCAAATGGACCTGGATCAGTCCGGACGGTAGGGTCAAAAACGAGATCGATTTTATCATGTCGACGAAGAAGCATATATTCAATGATGTCGCTGTGATCAACGCTGTTAAGACAGGAAGCGATCACCGCATGGTCAGAGGCACATTGAATATCGACATAAAGCTTGAGAGAGCGCGACTGATAAAATCCACGCTCCGACCAATACCGGCTCAGATTCAAAACCCCGAGTGCTTTCAGCTCGAGCTTCAAAACCGCTTCGAAGCCCTTGAGAACAGCATCGATGTGGACGATCAATACAACATGGTGGTGGATACTGTCCGTACGGTAGGGTCCAAGTACTTTAAAACCCGCCGTCCAAAGTCAAAGAAACTCTCCAGCCAGACTCTCCTACTCATGGATCAGAGAAACGCAATGCGGCTACAGAACTCAGCGGATGCCCATCGTTATCGGCAACTCAATAGACAGATATCTAAGTCTTTGACGAGCGACCTTCGCCAATTTAATACCCAGTGTATTAAAGAGGCCATTGAGCGGAACAAAGGCTCCAAAGTGTTCGCCAGAGATCTGTCTATTGGGCAAAGCCAACTGACGAGGCTGAAAACTGAGGCAGGTAGCATCATTACGTCAACACCTGAAATCCTGAGGGAGATTGAGAGTTTCTATGGACAGCTGTATTCCACTCAAACACCTGTTGAAAGCAAGGCTAAAGACCCTAGAGCCAAGCTTACCCGACACTATACCGAAGATATCCCGGACGTCAGCCTGTACGAGATTAGGATGGCTCTCAAGCAGCTGAAAAACAACAAGGCGGCGGGTGATGACGGAATCACAACAGAGCTTCTGAGAGCGGGCGGTCGGCCGATACTCAAGGTCCTCCAGACGCTCTTCAGTTCTGTCATCCTCGAGGGCAGAACGCCAAAGGCATGGGGCAGGAGCGATGTGATGCTGTTTTTCAAGAAGGGTGACAAAACTCTCTTGAAGAACTACAGACCCATATCGCTTCTGAGCCATATCTATAAGTTGTTTTCGAGAGTCATTACGAATCGTCTCGCTCGCAGGTTCGACGACTTCCAACCTCCCGAACAAGCCGGGTTCCGAAAAGGCTATAGTACCATAGACCACATTTATACGCTGCGGCAAGTTATACAGAAGACCGAAGAGTATAACTTGCCACTTTGCCTAGCGTTCGTGGACTATGAGAAGGCCTTTGATTCGATTGAGACCTGGGCAGTGTTGCAGTCTCTCCAAAGGTGCCAAATAGACTACAGGTACATCGAGGTGCTAAGGTACCTATACCAGAACGCCACCATGTCGGTCCGATTACAGAACCAGAACTCTAATCCGATCCAACTACAGCGAGGCGTGAGACAAGGAGACGTTATTTCTCCGAAATTGTTCACAGCTGCGTTGGAGGATATTTTCAAGCTTCTGGACTGGAAAGGACGCGGCATCAACATCAATGGCGAGTACCTAACACACCTACGATTCGCCGATGATGTAGTTCTTATGGCTGAGACCTTGGAAGACCTGAACATAATGCTCGAAGATCTCGGTAATGCTTCTCAAAGAGTGGGTCTTAGGATGAACATGGACAAGACGAAAATCATGTTCAATGCCCATGTTGTACCCGCTCCAGTTAACGTTGGGAACATTACACTCGAAGTTGTTGACCACTATGTTTACCTGGGACAGGCAGTCCAGTTAGGTAAGTCCAACTTCGAGAAAGAGATCTCTCGTCGAATCCAGCTCGGATGGGCAGCGTTCGGGAAGCTCCGGCATATATTCGCGTCCGAAATACCTCAGTGTCTCAAGACGAAAGTCTTTGACCAGTGTGTGTTGCCAGTAATGACATATGGAAGTGAGACGTGGTCGTTCACTATGGGTCTCATAAGAAGGCTCAAAGTCACCCAGCGAGCAATGGAGAGAGCGATGCTTGGTGTTTCCCTGCTTGATCGAATCAGAAATGATGAGATCCGCAGGAGAACTAAGGCAACCGACATCGCTCGAAGGATTGCATCGTTGAAGTGGCAGTGGGCGGGACACATAGCGCGGAGAACCGATGGCCGTTGGGGCGGAAGGGTTCTCGAATGGCGACCACGTACCGGACGACGTTCCGTGGGCAGGCCCTCCACAAGGTGGACCGACGATCTGGTCAAGGTCGCGGGAAGCCGCTGGATGCGGACAGCGCAGGACCGATCGTTGTGGAGATCTTTGGGGGAGGCCTATGCCCAGCAGTGGGCGTCGTTCGGCTGATATGATGATGAAACACAAAATTGTCGCGACAATCCGACATGTTTGTAGAATTGTCAGATAATTCTGACAGGGGCCTTGACCCTCTGTCGCGAAATCTTTTTTGAAGTTGTAAGGTGTAAATAAGTATTTTTTTTCTTTATATTATAATATTTAGTCGGTACTGATACCAAGTCAGTGTACCAACAATCTAAGTGATAATTCCTGTGTTTGAAGTTGGTTATGTATCTGTCTGTCTAAATAAATAAAATACGAATTCCTGACTGATAGATAAACTAGTTAAAAAAACTAAACCTTATTAAATTTACCAAAGAGTATATTTTTATTTTGGTAAATAAGTCCCAAAATAGGTATTTTTTGTTCATTTCGTTTTTACATACGAGTTGCACTAGAGACTGATTAATTCTCATTGTGGCAAAACTAAATTACTACTTATCCCTAAGCTTCAACAATCAAAATTACCTGTTTGCAAACAGTTCAAAAGTCGACATATTTGTCACGACAATCCGACAATTGTAGAAAATAATTACTGTGGGTTTTTGACATATTTCGAGTTTTATTGAACGCTATTTTTCCTGACAAATTTGTCAGGATTCACCTGTCGGTTTTCGACATATTTGTCAATTTTATTGAACAGCCTAAGCGCGACAATTCTACAATTATGTCACTTTTTGACATAATTGTCGGATTGTCAGCTTTATTGAATAGGGCCCTGGTGGTGAGCGGTTACTGCAACGTATGGACACGTGCAACACCAGGGGCATTACTTGCTCGTTGCCGACCCTTTTTTTTTATTATGGGACATCCCGCCCTCCGGGAGAAAGGCGGGGGTGTTTCGGGAGCCCCTGCCGTGAAGGGGTACCAAGTAAACCCCCTGGTGCCCGTCTTCTGCGCGATACCAGGAGGTCCCCGAGGACCCCAGTATAGACCCTACAGGAGAGAGTTGCCACCCCTGCAAGAATCTTTACAAACACCTCTTGAAGAACTCCATAGAGAACACCTCGACAGGGAGTTCGTTCCACAATTTAAATGTCCTATATCCCCTGAAACGACCTATGGCAGAGGTGGACGCACCAGAAATGTAGTTTTTAGTGGGAATAATAATAGATCTGATCATGATGATGATGATTATGCACCACACCCAGCCAGGACAAGCCTGATCCGGTCAAACCGGCAAACCAGGGGACGCGTATTTTTGGGGAGTGACACGCTCTGGGATGGGAGAGGAAGGCCGACTAGCCGCAACCGGTTGACCACAACCAGCCGGATAATTCATCCTTAGAACCAGTATAGGAGAGTTGGACTGGGTAGGTTTATTGTTTTAGGAGAGCGTTGATGAGGTGGTGGGCAGTCTAGCCTTAGATGTTGTTAGGTTTTCTTCCATGCTTTGTTGATCTTCTGTATGTATTGTTAGTCCAGTCTCTTCATGTTCGCTGCCGTTGGCTTCGCTATCTGATTCGCTGATTTTGTTTATTTTCTTGGCTTTTTTTTTCAGTTTACTGCTATCCTGCGCTATGACCAGCCATTTTTTACGGGTTTGTTGTTGTTTTCGTCCTTGCTTGTATCTAGGTAGTCCTAACCATATTTTTCTGTTGTGCATGGTTGTGAAGTACTCGTAGATACTGAGTTAGCGAGTTTCTTATAGTAAATAATCTCAATATATAAAAATGGATTGCTGTTCGTTAGTCTCGCTAAAACTCGGGAACGGCTAAACCGATTTAGATAAATTTCATTTTGAAATGTTTGAAAAGGTCCAGGGAAGGTTTAAAAGGTAAGAAAACATGAAATAAAAACTAGGAATATAATACAAACGACAATTTCATTTTCTCTTAGTAACTGTTCCTACCTGTCACGTGACCCTGAATGTTTGACAACAGAACAACGTCTGTCGGGACAGCTAGTAGTAAATAAAATAAAAAAGAAACAGAAAAACAAGTCCAATTTTCAAATATCACCTAGCTAGTAGTAAGTAAGTCATCTAAAGTAAATACATCACAATAAAATTGTAAGTGAATAATCATCCATTCAAAGTTATCTCTTTTGACCTGTTAAATCACATTCAATGTTATAAACCAGTTTGGTTACTTAGATAACATAAAAATCAAATTATTCATATAAGGTGTGTACAGCATCCCTTTGACGAAACTTTGACCTTTGAGTTCATTGTGACCTGAGTGACCAATCGAGGTCATGACCTCATACTGATCCCAGATTCTGTGGACCGGTTTGGTCATCTCGTGTCAACGTTTGAGGATAGGGGAAACTGATTTTAATTCAGAAGGGTAAATATTGGTAAAGGTAACTACAAGTTAATTCGGAGATCAATAAAGCATTTTTCATTTTTTATTCCTGTTTTTTAACTGTTCAAGGTAACGTATTAAGCTGAAAAGCATACGTACAACTAACGTACCTAGCTGAATAATGTGCTTTATAAAATGAACGACGTCCACTTCAGCGATTATATTATGTAGTAAAGTTTTGTATCTACAAAACATAGGCATTATTTTTTCTTTTCAAAAAGAGACAACTTTAGCCCTGTTTTCTATGGGGTGAAGTTCGTAACTATAAGCAAATAGTTAGATCCTCAACTAAAACACATAATTTTTTTTAGAATATTTCCACTGTTTTCAGCGTGGTATTAGGACGAAAACTGGCTTTTGAAGAACTATTAACTTTCCGTAAGTAAATTTGCAGGATAGTGTGTCTAAGTAGGTAAGTAAGATTTAAAATTAGTGTTGTAACACTTCACTTTATTTAAACGCCTCGACTCATGAAGACAAACTCTCCCGCTCGATATAGGTATTATGAGTAAGTGAGTTTTCGAGTAAAACTCGATTTTGACATAACTGGTCGAATTTATTATATATGAGGGTAAACGGAACTTTCAGAAGCCTACATTTCTCCAAGGTAATTTGAAACCAACGTACTGTTTTACACAAGCAATAATTTATTAAAATATGTTTTAATCTCGATTCTGATTTATTTTGAGAAACCATCTTGGAAACTGCTTGCATAAACCCTTTTGATTGGTCCAGTTTCGGCCTCATAACCACATCACCACACATAAATCTGTTTAGCACTATAGCGTCTAAGAACTTGCTAATTGCATGCTCTGGTTTGATCGCAGGCTGTGCAAACTCTCTGCCTTTGCCTTCACGAGCGGACAGACAGATGCTAACGCCTATCTGTATGTATTGATATGATGACGTATTCGAAATGGGTAAACAGATCTAAGCTGTGAGACAGAGTTAGAGTCGTCCATTTAAGGTAATTGTTAGTTTGTGTTAGAGTTTGACATTTTGGAAATCATTTTTGCAATATGAAAATTTCTAACAAATCAACTCCAATGGACATCTCCAAGTGTTGCCGAGAGAAGACCAACCGAATTCCTTTGAAATCTTTTATGCAGACTACTACTCCAAAAAATTACCCAAATAAGTACGTCACACACAAAACAATGCAATTTACATAATTGTATACATAATAATGTACAATTAAGCTGACCTTATTGTTAAAAACAATCTCTTCTAGACAACCTAAAGGAAAGAAGAAAGTATTGATTGTATGGTTATTATTCTCAAATAGGTACTTACTGCTGGTATATGTTATTTTTTTCATAAAATAAAATGGTTCTCATAATATTTGTACAGTGACTGCGACTATGCTGCCTTAAGCTGACGGTACTTTGTCGATATAATTAACAGAAACGAAAACATGGTGAAAACAAATAGTTGTATGTTTTTTTTTTAAATTTTGTAGTTATACATTCAAGAATAATGTCTTGATGTGTGTGTTTCCAGTTGCCAAAACCAATTGCTTACCTACACTGCTTCTAACGTCCAAATTTCATAAGCGAATTTATCTATAAAACTTCCAAGGTATACAATAAGACCTTCTGCAGACGTTAAAACAGTCCCTTTGATAAAGTAAGCCACTAATTGTGGGAGCAAACAGCTCCGTTCTACAGGTCATGAGCACAAGATAAAAACGTCTGGGTATTTTTACGGCAGGCGAGCTAGACCGTTTGAGTTGCAGGGGCGGATCGCGGTTTTGTAGTCGGAATGGGAATAATTGATCCTTTGTTGTTCTGAAATTGATATATGAAAAGGCAAGTAAGAGCCTAACAACAATATAAAGTTTATTATGCAAATAATATCGTTCGATTTTAAGGACTTAAGAAAAATGCAAGTGAAGTCAGCAAAAATAGTAACAAAATTTAACGAAGCTAGTTTTTAAAACTGTAAATTCAGTGGAAAATAATATCTACGAACGTGAAAGATATCTAGAGTAAATAAGTAACTTTTGGAACTTTTAAATCGTCACTTTTAAAAAAAAAACCTTAGTCTATGTTTAGTATTAGTTTCCGAACTTTTTCTTGTTTTCTTTGTTTATATACATTCTTAATTGCTGTTGTTACTTATTATATAGTCAGAGACATACAAAATTACCTACAAACAATGTTAGCTATAACGTTGAACTTCAAAACACTAACGACCACCAACCTAACCAAACACTTGTACAACTTTAACTCCAATTCATTCTAAGTTCGGCCCTGCGCATTGGCCGGACGAACCCTTTCCCATCCCTGGCCATCCCTCCCACTCCCACCCCCCTAGTTTCCGAATTAATTGCAATCAAAAGGAAGGACACGAGTGTAGTCCACCCCTAACTTGGTGTGCCATGTTGAAAATTTGCCCGACGATTGCTCCAGTGTGTGTGGGAGTTGTGTGTGTATGAGAGTTGTGTGTGTATGAGAGTTGTGTGTGTGAGAGTTGTATGTGTGTCGTGTCGAGATTTAAATGGAGATGAAGATAATTTTATTTGGTGTCAAATGGGTTGTTTGCAGAACACGTTATTATGGGAGATTATCATTGCTTAAGATAAAGGTGTAATATGCACACCAACTTTTGTAGCTGTTTTTATTTTGAATAAAAATTAGAGCTGCTTTTTGAAATAAATTAAGCAATTATTTTTTTTCGTGATTCTCAACGTAAATTTTAATTTTACAATAACTCGTCATCATCATCATGTCAGCCAAACGACGCCCACTGCTGGGCGAGGATCCCCAAGGATCTCCACAACCATCGGTCCTGCGCCACAACGATCGGTCCCTAGTAAAATAACTATCAAGAAAGAAAATACATGATGTAAGTAAGTAAATTCGGGGAAAACCGGTTTTGAACGGGGTCAACTCAAGTAATACAAAAATATATAAAAAAAAGATACATTTACATTGCAGTAAACAAATTCATAAATGTGCATTGTGTGAGTAATATCAAATTACACAAATTCTGGTGTAAAAACGGTCTACGTTCCAAAAATGCATTCGAATGACTGGATCGAAAAATAAAATTATTTAATTATTTAAAATATTTTTCCGTTTTCAACCATGAACCAAATCTCACATTGTTTGGCAATCTCCTTTCATTTCATCCGTACACTCACTCTACTTAGACGTACTATTTTCTGTACAACCCCTTTCAAGGGTTAGATTTATGGACAATTTTTTTTTTAAATTTTCTGTGAAAGGGTTTTCGCGTTTATATTTTTATCAATAGTACAAGGAGTATTTCTTTTTAATATACCTTTATCTGGTTACAGGCAAATCATCACAAGATATCTCTAGATAAATACTCGATGAATTGCGGGGCCATTAGCAAATAAAGCATATACACCACTCATATAGGATTCTACGAAACTACATTAATATTTCAGGGTTGGGCTAAGTTGGGTCCTTTCTAAACAGCCCTTGGTCTTCTAAAGTTATTCCAACTTCGTTCGAGTTTGGAACTTGGGGCCCCTGTAAAGATTACTTTGTGTGGGGTTACCTTATCTGTATTTGGTTTGTCTTAGTTCGTGCTTTTTGTTATTACGTGTGTTATGTTCAAGTCGTGGTTGGATTTTATTGTTTGTTTGTAACTACGTTAACTGTGGCTTTGAAGCAAATTGGTGTCAAGAAAGACTATTTTGTGCAGCATTCTTATTCTTTAAAACAATTGTTTGGTTGGTGAAAAAATATTTCGTAGTTTAATAACTACGAAATATTTTAAGTAAAAGTAAGTACTTTACGTTATATTATATGATATAGTTGAATAAATGATTATTAATAAACTGTAGACACAAATGCACAGATAGACAAGTATAAAGAAAACATTGCAATCAAAATATATGAAATAAGTTTAATTAAGATGGGCCTCGAGAAAAAAAAAATATTACATTTTTAGATTTCTTGTAAGAAATTTTTGTTGCGTTCTACAGTGAACTCTTGCGTAGGCTATAGGACTCCATTGCTAGTAATATGCTTCACTCGTTTTTTTAATAAAATGACCTGAGTAGGTATCATTACTAGTCCAATATTTGCTACTAATTCATAACTCCCCTCTACTCAATACGATTATACCAACAAAATCTGTCACCTCTTCATTAAATGTAATATTAATCTAACATTCGGCATCTCTTCAGTGTTAAGTGCACAGTAAGGGTTATGTTTATGCAAAATTAGTTTTCCAATACAGGGCCCCCTAAGCCGTATTAGCTTATCTTTCCGCCTCGCACGTCGTAAATTGGTCAAAATCTCGTTGCCTCCTTGACTTTGCCACGTACGAGTAGCGGTATGGTGACCATGAATTGGAAAAATTTGGAGCAAAAATAAAAATGAAAATGAGTAGCCTGATCATCCCCTTACTTGACACTGGTTGTTATTTTTTTTCTCAAAGATCATTAAACTAACTACGCTCAAATTTCAAGTAATCAAATAAGTTATTGCCTTGTGGTTGTGGTGGTGACTTTGATTTACAATTATTTGATACTCCTATTGCACAATAATAGTGAAATTCTCACCAAAAAATAGATGTTTTTATAGCAAAAATCAGGTATTACTTTAGTATGCAAAAGTAAAAAAGTAGCATAATTTAATATTACAAAAAAAACAACAACAATCTGTGTGCCTATAATTACTTCGTCTGGGCTGAAGTCGTGAGTGTAGGTATGTTGTGTTGTAACTTTGTTTTAAAAAATCCCTGAATCAAAATAATAACTGAATTGAACTTACTTACTTATCTTTTATATATTTATTAGAAATATTTTTTTATATAAAACTTTCTGATACCCAAATAGTCAATCCCAGTGAGTTCCTCCGACATGGTCACTCTACAAAGCTTGTGACTCTAGTATCACCGACTCTCTCTTGTTCAACGAGTCGAAAGATATTATCTGCGCTACAATATGTTGTGTTATTGGCTCGAGTGCTATGTACTGCTATATTATTGTGTAGATTTATTACCTCTGACGTATAGTGGGTAGTTTGATATCAAGGGAGATACGACGAAGCAATGTATGAATATCATTGTTGAAGAGGGTGTGTTTGGTAATAAAGTTTTCGCTTGGTTATTGATTTGCGTGACTCCTTTTGTACCTACTTCGATTTCGATTAAAGAAAACCTAGATACCTAGGTGAATAAGATTTTCGGTAAGGACCAAATTCAAGAAAAGCTATCCAACAATATTAACCCCAATTTTTATGCTTTTTACTGTCACAAAATTTTAAGGCAGAAATTTTGTGACAGTGAAAAGCATGAAAATGAATATTAGTCTGATGTTTACGTACAAAACGCACCAAGGGTATTTTTAGAGTGTAATGTTTTTTGAAAATAAGTAGAGATACCGTTTTTTGGTGGTGTAATTGACCAAATTGCTGTTTTGGGGCATAATTCTTAATTAACTACAATATCAAGATAAAACTAACACTACACTGTACGTTTAGTGAAAACAAATGGTATACCTATGGATATTGTGGAAAAAGGTTAAATATTTAGTGAATAGGATGATTTTAGTTTGCTCCGATACTAACTAGGTACATGTGCCTCTGCCTAAGCCCTGTCTTGTTTACTTACTGGACCCCCCTAACATGACAAAGAGGTCCCATTTTATTTCTTCCTAACCCTCCCACCCTTTTACTATTCAGCCTCTCTAATGGCGAAATTAAACGGGACCCAGAAGGACCCAACATACCTCCGTTTGTATACCGCTTTTAATGACTTACAGGCACGCACCGGACCTAGAGGGGTGACCAGAACTGGCGAAAATTTCCTAAAGGGTTACCCTAAGTCAAGCCAATATGATAATTACGCATTTAACGACTATTTCTCTATGTGAAACTCTTCAAAATTCGACTTTAATTTAAGTACATAGAGTATATTTTGCTTTAAGCTAAAGGAGCACGTTTGGTTCAATTTTATAGTATGGCAAATAAGGTTTCGGTACATGCAAAGTTTGGAGCGAGTTGTTGATGAATGACACTCCGAGGGCCCATTGCCCTTCCGACGTTTAAAACGGGTCGGATAAGAAATGTCGGATAGACTGGTAAAATATCCCTTCTGTGTTGGTTCTTATGCCTCTAATTATTACGTGAAGTTACTCCTCTAGGGATTTTAAGGAGTTCTTGTAATGAAACACAGAGCAGTCCCGAACTAGTTCTAATATCACATAACTTTTATTGAAATTGGTAATACGTATTTTGTGTCTTAGTCCCAAAATATGATCTTGTTTAAGAGTTAGAGTTTTAAAAAATACATATACAATAATCATCAACAGCCACATGAAGTCCACTGCTGAACATAGGCCTCCCCCATAGATTTCCAGAGCTGCCGGTTGCAGGCGGCCTGCATCCACCGAAACCCTGCCACCTTTATGATGTCATCCGTCCACCTCGCGGGTGGGCGTCCCACGCTACGCTTTGCCTCAAATGGTCTCCACTCGAGAACTATTCGGTCCCAACGTACCTACATATAGAGATTTATTTTTTATTTTCACTTTTTTCTGCAAGTTTTCTCTCAGCTATGTTTGCAAATGATCGCTAATTGATATTTCACTTGTTTATATTCTTCGTATTTTATGTTTCATATATTTTTTCCTACACAGATATAAATATTTAGGTTAATTTGTTATGTATGTATTTAGTTTGTAAACTTAATCTTACTTTTGGTCCAAGTGCACTGCCTTAATTTCTCTGACAATGTGGTTGACTAGTAAAGAATGCCTCTAGGCATTAACTACCTACGCCATTGGTACTTTACTTTTGTGCCATAAAGAATAAACAAATAAATAAAATAATTGGTAAGTACATATTTCTACAGCCTCCATGAGTGAGATGACAAGCAGTTCTGGTGAGTTCTCGCCATATGGTGAGAGGGGCGATTCGAGCCGCCAATTATTGCGTTAGGGTGGGTCACGATTGTTATTCCACTTTACAGATAGAGTTTTGTTAGTAAAATTATTTAAATATACAGTAGGTAAATAGAAGAACGTCAAGAAAAACTGTAAAAAAGCAAGGTTGAAGGTGTTTAAATGATGTGGTGATTGCTAATGTCTGTCTGTAGCATTATAGCTCCTGAAAAATAAATTTGTGTTGATTGAATATATTCAGATAGATGGATTTGGCCATGACATGCCCCACCTAGCTAGACAATTTATACTGGGCTTATATCATTAAAGTCAAAACTGGGCATTCGGAAGTCTTTAACTATCATAAATGCAATACTGGGACATAGAAGTATGAATCATTCACTTTCACTGACGTCGCTAAGTGTTTTATTTTGACGACCTATAATCTGCTAAATATCTATTTGTTAAAGATAATAGATAGTTATTTAAGCTATGTTTAGAAGATTTAATAATCTATTGCGTTGAGAAAACTCCCTATAATGATGGAGTGACGTTATGTATACAAGCAAGGATATCGAAATCAAAGGCCCTCGTTAGGGACCAAAGTTGTGCACCGTGGGGTACATACCTGTCTGCTGCTTTTGTTATTGGATATTCATGTGAATGTGGAATTTTAAGAGAATGCCTTTAATGATGTTGTAGTTTCTGTGGAGACAGTTGATTAATATAAAGTTGCCTTGCTTTACAATGTAATTAAATAGGTCAATACAGCCAAGCCCAGCATGGGGCGCTCACCCGTAAGGTGGACGGGCGACCTGATAAAGGTTACTAATTTTTAGTGGATGCAGGCCACATGCCACCGGCTGTGATGGAAATCAATGAGGTAGGCCTATGTTCAACGGTGGACTTCTTGCGGCTGCTAATGATGCGCTCAGTTCTATGGCCAGTATTACGGGAATCTATTTGATGTGCATGTTTTCAATTATTTTCTTCTCAGAGTGGCTCTTTCTGGCACAGGTGCTACAGCACTTAAAAGGAAGAGTCTACCAGTGTCATTTAAAATCAGTCTTTTGTTATAGCAAACAAATGACCAAGTCTACAACTAAGATATTAACCAAATAAAATAAAATATCACCAATAAAACAACATCACATTACTCTGTCATATCGCTATTAAAGCAAAACGTTCCGTGGAACAATAAAACGCACGTCTTAGCCTCAACATCACTATTTAGCGGCGGTAATTTATCACTTCACTCCATCATTAAACACACAAAGACCATCAGACGCAGTGAAGCCTTTACCAAACTATGAAAACCTAATGACCATACGTCACGACGTAAAATACCTAACAAAACAATACGAGTAGCAGCCCGCGACAGAAATTAATATATCATTATGTCAGAGCCATGTATTGCCAACCCTGTGTATGTCTGTCTCACTCGTCTGCTAAGAACGAGCAAAGCGAGGTCTCTTTCTATCCAAGGGCGGGCAAACTTCGCCAAGTGCGCGGCTTTCGCCGTGATTGGGATTTGTTAATTTCGCGCCTAAAACTATGTGAGACAAAATGGCGGCAACGAAGTTTTTCACTTAATTTTTTTTGCGTTCTTAAGAAAAATTGAGCATTATAATTTGTATCTAATGATTATTGTCTAGTATCCCATAAAAACGGGCTTTAATTAGCTCATCTTGGGGCTAGATGACGCTGCGTGGAAAAATGTCCCCAGGGACTTTTTTTTATTGCTGATTGTCATTGCATTGGTCGAATGTCAAACTGTCGAAAAGGCTTATTACTTACTTACTAGCTACAAGTAGACAGTAGGTTGTACTATTATGAGAACATTTCTGACAAGCTATTACAAGTGAAAGTATGTTAGTGATTGCTGTTTCTGGCTTAAATCGGTAGAATTAACTAACTAATTAACTAAAAGTGGACAAATTAATATTAAAGCTACATTTTGAGACATGTCTGCGATGTCAATTTTTCGGATCCATGTTTTTTTTACTACTTTTTACCAAAAACCTAAAGCCCTAACTATTTTATCCAGCAATCTGCACCAACAGTTTTAGAAGGTAATCATTCATAATGCGAACAGCACAGGAGTGGAATGAGCTTCCTGCTGAAGTGTTCCCAAAGCGCTACAAATTGGGCCTCTTCAAGAAGGGACTGAAAAGGCATTTGTTAGGGTCGCATGTTTTACCTTAGACCACAATCTTCACTTTGCGATCTGAGGTGGCATTCCGGCGGACATCACTTCACATCTCGGTGCTTCACGCTTACTTCAATCATCAATATGCTTCACTCCGAAATAGTATTTTCTCTCATTTTGTATGTTACTAATTAAAACAATAATATTTGGCTTAGTTCTTTTCTCTCAAACGACCATAGTCGCACCACGAGTGAAGTGAATTTTGGCGCCCGCCGGAATACCCTAGCAGGTGACATTGTAGTCAAATAAACATTAAAAAAAACCTTTGTTTTGTATTAACAAGTTATACTCGTATTATTTACAACCGCCATTATAGCTGACGCAACTTCGGAAGCAATTCTCATGTGAAACAACGCCTTTGGGTGGTATTTTCTTCATTAAGATTTGCTCGAAAAGTTTCCATATTAGTATTCTCTGGGGTTGCTAGGAATAGATAATTAGTAATGTCATAAGTTTGCGAATTTTGATGTCGAGAATTAGTGAAATGGAAAAAAGCCTAAAGCACAATTTAGCGCATTTTGCAATTAATAAGGAAAGTTGGAACATCTGTACAGAGATTAAGGTTTATATTTGTATACATTTGGACATATGACTGTGGTTGAGGGATGCCGTGTAACGAAAAGTTTTTCATGCGAATATGGAAATGAAAAACGGTAGATTCTATGTATGATACTTTTTTAATGACATTTATTATTGCCTGTGTGAGTGTTAAGTGTGAATTCTAATATTAAGAAATTACGATGAAAACTCAAATTTTCTTATTACTTACATTTTTATTTACTGTAAACTGTCAATTTTATGCAGGAATGAAAAATATATTAGATTCGGCAAATCAACTAAGTGTGCCTAAACTCGAGGGGTTTTCAAGTCTTGATAAGAAATTATGAGAGAAAAGGCAAATTATTGTAGGAGTTGCAAATTTTCAAATTGATAGAGCAGACGACCGCTTGTCCAATAACCCCTTACCTGACCGGCCATACTTTTTCGTACTTATGTGAGGATATTAATATTTTGACTAGCATATGGGCTTTCAATAAAGATGGATCAATTTTTTTGTATTTTATTTCTGCTTTGACTATAACAGTGCTATTATTATTTAACTAAACATCAAAATGCTGCGTACGGACTAGAGGTTAGTACATCAAGAATTATGTTCCTTTTATTATTAGTTCCTTTTATAATTTAGATTAAGTTTCATTATTAGTAACTCATTTTAAATAAACGTATCAATAATGTCTTAAAGCCTAAATAGGTCTACTAAAATCATCAGCTTGACAGTATTAAGTGGGATTAGGATCTACAGCAAGCTCTTCATTAGTTACTGACTTAAACTAAATGCCGATTAGGTATTTCAAAGATGATTTATGAAAAACCACGGCCTATATTCGCCCCAACTTTGAGCACGCATCAGCACAGCACGCAGGCCCCTTTGAAAGCACAACGTAAAGGTCTTTTGTCGTCAGTCTACCATTCACCGCTCTCGAATCAGCTCGTTACTGCCTCGCTTCATTTCCTACAGTTTTCTTGTTTTTGTCATGGGATGCCTAGAGACGCTTGTGTACTAATGTGAGCTTGTTAGGCCATACAATAATGTTTTGTGTGGATAAGAGCATTGTAGAAGTAATGAGGCAGAAATGAATGATATTGTGGATGTTTTTCTGTATTTCGTTGTGAGTGTATGTTAAATGATGTATTGTCCAACTTTGTACACGGATAATTTTTTTGTATTATGATAAAAAAGACGTAGATTACTTGTACCAAAAAGTGGCACCCGAAATCAGAACTTCGAATACTTGGAGCAAAGCCTTGAGAGTTTGAGACGACACTGCGCAACATGTATCCGTCTCGTTTACGCTCTAGTATATAATCATACTATCTTGTACACACGGTCAAATTATAGGTACGTAAAGATAGGAAAACCAGAAAAAGACATTTGGTCTTATGGCGTCAGGCGGGAATCGAACCCGCATCTCTCGCAAACCGGGCGACTGCACTAACCACCATGCTACCGAGACCATTAACAGACCGGCCGATTTTTTCTGGTACATTTACCTGGCAGCCAGGTTTGTTTCACCAATGTGTACTTATGTGTGTGTGTGTTTAAGGTATTTGCCTAAACATTGGTGAAAACAGTGTTCTTGTGGTGTTCCCTGGGGGAGAGCTACGTCCAGCAATAGGCTTATGATAAAGATGATGAATTTCTTGTAGGAAAAAAAGAAGGTACACACATACTTTGTGCACCTTTGCTTCTTAACTCTATGTAGGTACCTATGTGTACAATAAACTACATAATTAATCCTACCAGCATTCGATCTTCTAAAACTAAAACAAATACCGCACACATACCAATGCAAAACTAAAAATCCAATCAGCAAAACTTAGTTAAAAGTCGCGAGCACAAAAGTCCCGCCACACACTGCGCGTCCGTCGCGCGACACTTTGTGACGACTCACTTTTTAATTAGCGCATTCCTCTTTGTGGCGCTGCCGTAAATTAGCCTCTGATGTGAAGTGCGCTCCGAGCCGGCGTCGCTCTATCATTGCCCTCGTTTTATAGACGGCTTTGTGGTAGGCATTAGCTAAGTACGCTTTGCTGGGGATAGGTATGGGATCTGTACTCTATACTCGAAGATACGCACTTTTTTATCCACTTTTTTCTATTTTGAAGTGGTTCTGGAAAAAACTAAAATTGGGTGTTAGAATGATTCGACTTTTGTTGACTTTGTAATTACACGCATACATATACACACGCACATACACTCGCCCACATACACCCACACACACACCCACACACACACACACAAACACGAGTACCGATTTCTTCGAATTGCATTTTAACAAACTTATAAATGTTGTAATCTTTTGACATGTTTTAAAAAAATGGTATTGCAATGATATCAAAGAGTGACTACTTCTAGCCCAGGTGCATGATGATATACGCTAAAAAGTAGGAGTCAACCATTGTTTTTGTTCAAACGTTATTTATGATGGTATCGATTGCTGATGATGATGATCATGATTCCTCTTTGTAGCGCTGCCGTAAATTAGCCTCTGATGTGAAGTGCGCTCCGAGCCGGCGTCGCTCTATCATTGCCCTCGTTTTATAGACGGCTTTGTGGTAGGCATTAGCTAAGTACGCCTTGCTGGGGATAGGTATGGGATCTGTACTCTATATTCGAAGATACACGCACTTCTTTTTATTTCGAAGTGTTTCCGGAAAAAACTGAAATCGTATGTTGAGATGATTCGACATTTGTTGACTTTGTAATTATACCCACACGCACACACACGCACGCACGCACACGCACACACACACATACACACAGCACACACACACACATACACACACGCACAACACACTCACACATAACTAACATAATTCAAAATCTTGTAATCATTTTACACTTTGAAAAAAAAAGGAATTTGTTATAGTATGAAAGAGTGATTCCTTCTAGCCCAGGTGCATAATAATAAACGCTTAAAAGTGGTAGTCTATGGATGGAGTGGGAGTCTTTGGTATGGATGGTATATTATCAAGGAGTGCTTCTGAAAATACTCAAATGGTATGTTAGAATGATTAGATTTTTGTCGATTTTGAAATTACATGACACAGTCGCATACACACACGTACACACATGCGTGCTTTACTTACATTAAGTCTGAATTGTAATTTAACACACTTGAATATATACACACACCCACACAAACGCACGCCAACTCGTATCATTAATTACATGTATATCTAAATTGCAATTAAACGGACTTAAAAATACACTACTTATACTAGACACGACATAAAAAAATGGAAAAATAGGTATGTAAGCTTTGTTGGCGATAGGTATGGGGTCTGTACTCTATACTCAAAGGTAGCAATCACTCTAACACTCTATTTTGGAAAAAACCTAAATTGTTCGTTCAAATAATACCACTTTCCTTGACTTTGTAATCATCTGAGACACACACACACACAAATGTGACACACGCGGACACGCGTGCCATTTATTACATTTATTTTCAAATTGTAATGTAACTCACTTCAAAATGTTGTAATTTTTGGGTGCGCCAAAGTTCACCTAAAATTGTAACTCCTAAAATCGCAATTCCGAAAATTTTCTTCCTCAAATTTTTCATCCTAACAATCCCAATTCCTAACTTCTCTTTTCCTAATGTTTTAGTTCCGAATCATTCGTCTTCATAATTTCGATAGCCATAAACACTTATATCCTAATTTTTGTCAACATAACCGTCTTTGACCCTAATTCTACACTGAGAAAATGAATCTTTTCTCTATGAAAAACTATGAATTATTTGTCATAACAACTAATTGGTATAATTGTCTGCCCTATACTAGAGTCGGGGCGAAACCGACACGGATTAATTAGGTTAGAAGGTTTAAGGCGGGAGCGAAGCGAAGCGAAGCGAAGCGAAGCTCCCGCCTTAAACCTTCGTGGTTATTTTTTTTTAAGTAAAACAAAACCTAAAAACAACTTGCTTGTTTAGCTTGCTGCTTGCGTTAACCCCAGCACTTTTTATGATCTTTAGCAATGTGCATTTATTAATTTGTGTATTCATTATATCGTTATGAGAAACAACATTAGGAGAACAAATATTATGAGTTGAAGTTTTAGGAAACATGAGCGTTATGAACATCGTCATTAGAACTACAAAAAGTATGAAAGAAAACTTTAGGACTAATAATTTTAGGAAGAGTGATCATTCGGATCACAAATCGTTAGGACGAACAATTTCGGAGAAACAACTTTAGGTGAGCCAATATGGACCCGTAATTTTAAGTCACATTCTTTAAAAATCTAATTGTTAAAGTATTAAAGAGTTTCTCCTTCTGGCACAGTTGCCCGTACGCTTAAAAGTAGGAGGTAACCACTATTTTATGTTGCACGTAATTTATAATGGTAAGGTTTTTTTTTAACGAACTCAGAAGTCAAAAAATGATACGCTGGAATTCAGAAAACGTTATATGAAAAAAAAACTATTTAAGGAAGTACTAATCAAACGCATTTTGGTCCCAAAATATAATAAAATAAATTGAATCCAAGTGTGTCAGCACACTGGTCTAAAGATTCTGAAGAAAAACATAGCAAGTAGGTATAAATAAGTACATCATTAAACTGAGTAGATGCGAGCGTATCGCCAACGATTCCGTATTTTGTTTCAGAGCCGCGTATCGGCCATGTGAATAGAGAAAGCATCAAGAATTAAAAGCCTTTTAATGACGGCCCGCCGCTGCCTTCAACTTTGGACCGCGTTATTCGAGATGGGTCAAGAAAAAAATTTTGATAGCAAAACCAACGTGGACGCCGGCGTCCACATGACAGTGAACAAAAGTGAAGTCGACAGATCCGGGTATGATCCCCGCACAGTACAAACATTTGTGTGCATGAACATGTCTGTTTGTATTGGTCTGGGTGTTTGATATGTATATTAAGTATGTATTTACAAAAAAAAAGTATTTAAGTATGTTTATCCGTTGTCTAGTATCCCATAAAAACGGACTATAATTAGCTCACTTCGGGCTAGATGGCGCTGTGTGGAATAATGTCCGGATATTTATTTATTATTCATTATTATTATTTACAGATGACGAATGTGCAGACGCGATAACTACTGTCAAAGGTCAAGGCTAAGATCGATCGATCTGCTGACATAAGACATAAATCGCAATGGTTTTGTAAAGATTGATATAAACAAATCCCTACGCGACAGATCATAATGGAACATGTGAAAGAACGTATGTCAGAACGTGGCAGAACGTATGACAGTGATTTGAAGAAAAGCCTGAAAGATTGAAAAAACACTTAAGTTCGGTCATCAATTAAACATAACATCAACTTTAAACCTATTCCTATACACGTCCCACGGCTGGGCACAGGCCTCACTACACAACTATGAGGTGGAGCGCGCCATACTCCAATACGCGGGATCAGTGTGGATTGTTGGAGGGGTGTGAGGTTAGTAAGCAACCTTTAGGTTAGATGTTATTAGCCCACTCTTAGGCATCCGACTAAAAAACGCTACACCACCACCACCACTTTACAATCCTGGGACATTGAGCCCGCGTGTTGTAGTAAACCTCGCGCCACCTTATAGCTGAGGTGAGGCTGAGGGTAATGGCTGTAGTTATTAGTTACACGAATAATATTATTTGATGTGTATTGGGCTGGGCATATACTGCATAACGCCATCCCCCTTAAGTGCTGTTCGCTTCTTAAAGCCATAGGTGGTTTTATCGGAGAGCGCCGTTCAACGCCGCGAGAGCGTTCATCTTTGACGATTTTTTTATTTGTTTCACTTTTGCATTTACGTGTCCATATTTTGTGTTGTAAAACGTTGGTGTAGTGAAGAATGAAAATTCGCGAGAAAATGTTCTAAATTAAAGATTTGAGTAGAAATTCTGGCGTATTTTAACGCTCTTGTGCTTTTTCAGGTATCTGAACCAGATGAAGTATTTAATACAACATATTTCTTTGCCACTGTGACCAAATATAAGAGTACCGATATCAGTTATTGTTTTGTAGCTTTGATTATGTTATTTTAAGTCAAAAGACGATTGAATATTGTTTCAGAACATAACATTTTGATTACACAAACGAGAGTGTTTTGAAGTCAGCATTGAAATGATATGTGCTGAAACAACGGTCAATCAGGCATTGGTCATCAATTTGACAAAATCAATTGTAAAAGTACAATATCAGTTTCGTTTTTCGTTAAAAATCATTGAACTGTTACTCAAATCCGAAACAAGTGAGTGTTCCTCTTCAATCTTGTAGAGATAAGATTGCTTTTCCTTAATATTTCAGTTATATTTGACAATTTCGTAAATACCTACGTACGCATGATTTTCTATGCTGAATTGTTTTTATTTTTTTTTATTTGCAATTAAAAGACACAAACTAGCAAACACAAACTTCCGGTTAGCAGTATCTTAAATCCTTGGTTAGGTCTATCTAGATGCTATTTGATATGTTTGGGAGCAAAACTTGTAAATTTTTAATGAGACCTGTCGGCTAGGAAATGCCATTGAATAGGTGATGTAAAAACTTTGATGTAAAAAAAATAAAAACTGCCTTTGTTGTCTGCAATATTTTACACCCAAGTTGTTATCTACTCGTAACTACTGCACACATTCAGAGTGTCACGGTCTAGGCGCACATTGAAGCCTCTTAATTAGCATCGACGCGTCACCTGATCGTCGCTACAGCGCCACAATCATGGGTAAAGTGGCAAAACTCCCCACAATCGGGGAAAAGTGGCAAACACCCTGACAATCAGAGGAAGAGTGGCAATTGCCACCCTCGGCAATGCGCTAATTAATCTCACAGTATCTGCAACACGGTAGTTTTTGGGTTCAGTTTGATAAAAAACTATTTTTCATATTGAATTATTTTATTTTTCAGAATCAAAAGTATCTTTAATTTAAATTTGCATGCAAGAGGTGCTTTAACGTCGTGAAAAATTAACTAACCAATTCTATGCTTCATAATTTGAAGCTGAAGGGTTTCTTGGTTTGAGCTCATCAATCTCAGGAACTATGTAGTTAAAATTGTAAAAAACTTATTATTCTGTGGCATAGTGCATTTACTAAGAAATACTATAGTTTCTAATAATTATAACATCACACTGTGACTAATAGTAGGATTGGATCGGCAGCAAAAAATGTTGTGTAAACAGATATAAAGCTAAAGTCCCTGTGGGAGCGAGCGGCCGCTAGTAAAAGATACACTAAATAACGAATAAAATAAATTTGATTACAAATTAAATAAACCTAACATGTTAGTTTGTATTGGTCTGGGTTTTTCCTATATTGTTTCCTTCCTGTATTGTACATTCACAATCCGACAGTATTGATCCGTAGTCTAGTACTCCATGACACAATCTTTGGGGCTAGGCAGTGTGGAATAATGTCTAATGCATTTAATTTATTAACTGTTTTAGTTGCCATAAAGTTAAAGCCATAGGTGGTTTTATCGGAGAGCGCCGTTCAACGCCGCGAGAGCGTTCATCTTTGACGATTTTTTTATTTGTTTCACTTTTGCATTTACGTGTCCATATTTTGTGTTGTAAAACGTTGGTGTAGTGAAGAATGAAAATTCGCGAGAAAATGTTCTAAATTAAAGATTTGAGTAGAAATTCTGGCGTATTTTAACGCTCTTGTGCTTTTTCAGGTATCTGAACCAGATGAAGTATTTAATACAACATATTTCTTTGCCACTGTGACCAAATATAAGAGTACCGATATCAGTTATTGTTTTGTAGCTTTGATTATGTTATTTTAAGTCAAAAGACGATTGAATATTGTTTCAGAACATAACATTTTGATTACACAAACGAGAGTGTTTTGAAGTCAGCATTGAAATGATATGTGCTGAAACAACGGTCAATCAGGCATTGGTCATCAATTTGACAAAATCAATTGTAAAAGTACAATATCAGTTTCGTTTTTCGTTAAAAATCATTGAACTGTTACTCAAATCCGAAACAAGTGAGTGTTCCTCTTCAATCTTGTAGAGATAAAATTGCTTTTCCTTAATATTTCAGTTATATTTGACAATTTCGTAAATACCTACGTACGCATGATTTTCTATGCTGAATTGTTTTTATTTTTTTTTATTTGCAATTAAAAGACACAAACTAGCAAACACAAACTTCCGGTTAGCAGTATCTTAAATCCTTGGTTAGGTCTATCTAGATGCTATTTGATATGTTTGGGAGCAAAACTTGTAAATTTTTAATGAGACCTGTCGGCTAGGAAATGCCATTGAATAGGTGATGTAAAAACTTTGATGTAAAAAAAATAAAAACTGCCTTTGTTGTCTGCAATATTTTACACCCAAGTTGTTATCTACTCGTAACTACTGCACACATTCAGAGTGTCACGGTCTAGGCGCACATTGAAGCCTCTTAATTAGCATCGACGCGTCACCTGATCGTCGCTACAGCGCCACAATCATGGGTAAAGTGGCAAAACTCCCCACAATCGGGGAAAAGTGGCAAACACCCTGACAATCAGAGGAAGAGTGGCAATTGCCACCCTCGGCAATGCGCTAATTAATCTCACAGTATCTGCAACACGGTAGTTTTTGGGTTCAGTTTGATAAAAAACTATTTTTCATATTGAATTATTTTATTTTTCAGAATCAAAAGTATCTTTAATTTAAATTTGCATGCAAGAGGTGATTTAACGTCGTGAAAAACTAACTAACCAATTATATGCTTCATAATTTGAAGCTGAAGAGTTTCTTGGTTTGAGCTCATCAATCTCAGGAACTATGTAGTTAAAATTGTAAAAAACTTATTATTCTGTGCCATAGTGCATTTACTAAGAAATACTATAGTTTCTAATATAACATCACACTGTGACTAATAGTAGGATTGGATCGGCAGCAAAAAATGTTGTGTAAACAGATATAAAGCTAAAGTCCCTGTGGGAGCGAGCGGCCGCTAGTAAAAGATACACTAAATAACGAATAAAATAAATTTGATTACAAATTAAATAAACCTAACATGTTAGTTTGTATTGGTCTGGGTTTTTCCTATATTGTTTCCTTCCTGTATTGTACATTCACTATCCGACAGTATTCATCCGTAGTCTAGTACTCCATGACACAATCTTTGGGGCGAGGCAGTGTGGAATAATGTCTAATGCATTTAATTTATTAACTAAAACAGTGGTTAATATATGTAAATAACTGTTTGATTACGTTACGTCGTTCATCCCACGTGAACATTTTACAGGAAACTAATAAATCACGACTTTCCCGTGCAGTTAAGTTCTTCTGAAGCCTTAGAAAGTGGTTCAAATTAAAGAGTTAAAAATAAAATCATTCGAAGCAGCCTGAATCGAAGCGTTGATTAGAGGTTGTTTTTAAACTAATTGCATCACTAGGGAACCGGTGCACCGGCCACGTGGCAATGACGTAAACTAAGGACGTAAATGTTGGTTGCGTCGACTCGTGGCGATTTTTGAACTCCAATAATGTCTGAATTGTCCGATAGTATAAGAAAAAGCATTGACCACTAAGGTTTAGGATTTTTGTGGTACCTGAAAATATATTCTGTTTTTGTTGCGTTCAAATTCCCTCGGCGAAATGTGGGCTTCTGAATGTCCCGTTCACTATGACGGCAACAATCAGTGTGCCTCTGACTAACCCATTAGGTATATGGTCGTGAAGGTTTGTTATGCTAACTTTACTCAAACACAGTGAGTCTATTTTCATAATGTGTCTCAGCAATCTTCGTGTTTTGTCTGTCGTCGGGATAGGTATAATGTTAAAAATATCCAAACAAACTCTAGGTCCAGATGATAATTACACGTTACAAATAAAAATATCTTGAAATCTTGTATAAATGCTTTTTTACGTCCTTCCTGTAGAAGCTGGAATGCCTGATGGATAATATGGATAAGACTACATACAAATCTCTGTACTTTTTGTAACAATTACTGGATAGTGTATGGCAAAATGCCGTTGTCCAGCATGTTCTAGAGGAAGATCGTAATTTTTGCAATAATTTATGAGTTGCTGAATAAATAATAATGAAAGAAAACCTAACTTCATGAATAACCCAAAAATATGGTAAGTGTTCGGGTTTGGTTCAGGATAAACCGCGTTTTCTTTGTTTTTTTAATAATATTATTATCTATAGTCAATTATTTAGGCTTTATTTTACATCAGTGAAGCTACATTTCTGTCCTCAATATTTTCGAAGCTGAACATATAATAATATTGAAAGGAATAATTTAGACATTACTAAAATTATGACAATATTTGAAAAAAAGTTAAATGTAATTTTATCAAGCTACGAGTTAAGTCTACGAATGCCTCAAGCCTGTGCAGCGAGCATGTGCCAATACAGTTAGTCCTCACTTCACTTCGTTAGCCGGCTATTGGCACTTTGTGCGTCTTGGCCGCTTCGTTGGCCCCACCTGCGGCCTGTGTGAGTGTGCCACATGTAATCGAAACTGGAGCTTCATTTTAGCTAGATTTACATCTTTTTTGGATTGAACAATTCGTTTCAGAATAAACCGATTTTCCTTCGTTTTATTTAAATTCCTGTATAATATTATTCTAAAGTCAATCTTTTAGGCCATTGCTTATTTCAGTGAAGCTATATTTCTGTCCTAGATATTTTCGAAAGAGAACATATTTAGTGAAAAAATATTTTTAGATAATGCTGAAATAACTAAGTTTATTTTTTTAATAAATTTTAAAAAATAAACTTAGTTATTTCAGCATTATCTAAAAATGTAATTTGATCAAGCTAGTTAAGTCTACGAATGCCTCAAGCCTGTGCAGCGAGCATGTGCCAATACAGTTAGTCCTCACTTCACTTCGTTAGCCGGCTATTGGCACTTTGTGCGTTTGGCCGCTTCGTTGGCCCCACCTGCGGCCTGTGAATGTGCCACATGTAATCGAAACTGGAGCTTCATTTAAGATAGATTTACATCTTTTTTGGATTATACAATTAGTTTAAGAATAAACCGATTTTCCTTCGTTTCATTTAAATTCCTGTATAACATTATTTTATAGTCAATCATTTAGGCCATATTTTATTTCAGTGAAGCTACATTTACGCCCTCAATATTTTCGCAGCTGAACATATTTAGTTAAAAAATAATTATAGATATTGCTAAAATAACTGAGCTTTTTTTAAAATTTAAAATGTAATTTTATCAAGCTAGTTAAGTCTACGAATGCCTCAAGCCTGTGCAGCGAGCATGTGCCAATACAGTTAGTCCTCACTTCACTTCGTTAGCCGGCTATTGGCACTTTGTGCGTCCTGGCCGCTTCGTTGGCCCCACCTGCGGCCTGTGTGAATGTGCCACATGTAATCGAAACTGGAGCTTCATTTTAGCTAGATTTAAGTACATCTTTTCTGGATAATAAAATTGATAATTTATTCAATTTTTTGACTGCCAGGATGCTCTCCGATGCTATCATTAAACAAGCTGAAACCATGTTCTGTGCAATGGTTCCTCGTTTGCTCAGTTTGGCGCAACATTTTATTTTTTTATTTGTCATTTATAGTGTATTTTTCATTTAAAGTGTTACAACCGTTAACACCTTTTTTAAAGTAAAATGGTCATTTTACCACAATCTGATCACTTAAAATCAGATGATGTAAGTATTTGATAGTTGTGCTGGGTATATTATTCGAGACATATTAATCAAATGCTCCAAAACTACCAAAAACATTTGGCCAGGAATTTCTTTACAAACACTATTGATTTTGAGAATAATTGTTAGGAAAGAAGTCTTTGAAAACCTGCCGTACTAAATAATTGTTCACTTACTTTTTACTGATCCCGAGGCCAAGTATGACATAGACATAGTATTTGTATTTAATACAACTAATTACAGTTTTATTGCAGAAAAAGTTCTCAATTGTCAAAATGAAAAGGAATTTCTTATCTTTTGTTGTGTTTTATATGGTCGTAAATCCATTTTCTTGTCGTCCAACAGCTTGTCTGTAGTCGTTTGTATGCTAATACTAATGCCTGTCTAGATCCAGACTAGGCATGTGTAGTGTCCTAGTTAGTGCTTTATAAGATTTAGTACGATTTAGAGCTTTGGACTCGCCAAACTCTAGGGGTAGTAAGCAGGGTTTAGGGTTTGGGATAATTATAGATTTTATTTTTTGCTAGCTGATTGACGTCGTTTTGGTGAATGTTTTTAGACTGCGGCAGTAAAAAATGCATATTATTTGACTACTAACAAAAATGCCGATCCCGACTAATTTGACGAGTTATACTCTTATAATTTTTTTGACCATTTTCAGACGTTTAATACTTATTTTAGTGGTTTGAGGGGGTTTGGACCATAACCTACCACGCTGGTCCAATGCGGGTTGGTAGGTGGTCGCCAGAGCCTCGTTCGTTAGTCGGCAGGATGCACCACGGGCAGATGAGGTTGGCTTTGACTTTTAAGATTTTAGACAAATCATTCTCCATCCCGCTGGAAGAGCTTGGGGGTGACCTTTGCCCAACGGGATCTAGACGGTTAAATACAAAAAAATAATATTCTAGGCTCAAAATTCCAAAAATCTATATTGTCAGGTTCAGTCATCAAGGCATTCATTACTACTCATATTTTTGGAGCAGGCCGTGGTAAGCAGCTTTCATATGCGACAACAGGTTATAAGCGTTCCCTGGCACAGGACTTACCTCACCTATGAGGAGTCATACTCCAACAAGCTGGCTTAGTGCGAATTGTTGACAAAGTAAGGTTAGAGTTGCAAGATTGAGCTTTAAAACTGTCAAGACAGTTTGACTCCTGACTATTTTTGTCGATCACTTACAACTAAAATAGTGGAACAATTTGGCATTGGTGAAATCCAATTACATGATTTTCCAAATATTTGCACCTGGTATACTTTTCCTGGGCTTTTACGAGTGTTCTAAGATTAAAATTAGTCTAATCAGCTCAGCCGTTACCGAGTTGTAGTCAATGTAATGAAACCCATTTTAATTTTTAGAGTTAAGCGAACAATTACTTAAACTATCAAATCCGATTTATCTGTATATTTTATACAAAGTAAGTATCCACCAAAATGATAAATGGCATCGCGTACAAACATCAACACTTCCATTATTTTGAGCTAGTAATAATTTGTCATAACCCTACAACGGCCGTTGGGGCCAAACGCGCCTCCTGTTGACAAAACTATATTACCGAAAATTAGACAATATTACCTCAAATCGGGCAATATTTTTTTGTGTGCCCACCGCCGGTTTGTCTATTCAATAGAATGATCTAGTTCGAATGACCCCAGCACGTTTTAAAAAGCGACAATAGGAACTAGAAATACTGGTTTTTGGATTTAATTCATGTAGAATGTGTTGTATGAGGGATATTGTATTAGTAGGTACAGCGGGTAAGTTTAAAAGCGGTTTGTTAATTTTTAAATATTGCAGAATAATTGTTCCGTGTTTAAAAGGATAGTTGGAAGTTTTAAAATATTCATTACACTTGACAAAATCTATGGTTTATAAACATTATTATTTACAGGTAAATAATTAAATACACTGCATTTAAATGTAATAATTTAAGATTTTTAATCGACGTCGACGAAAATTTGTAATTACTTAAGAAAACAAAATCAGAATCAAATCAAAATATAATGAAATAAACACGAAATCACAAATAAAAAATATGATAAATATTTCCAAGAGGTTACAAGAACATGAATTAACCTAAATTCAGCTGTTGAATAGGAACGCATTGTTTAATCAAAGGTTTCTGAGCTGGCTCCTAAATACCTTGTCCGACGGCAGACGGCGACCACAATCAAACAGTGTGCAATAAATACAAATAAATATCTTTTACTCTAAAACTTAACCATCCCCATGGTGTAACAGTAACATGTTGAATAAACCTGCAGTTAGACAATACAACAAGATAGCCTAACCAAAACTGCTCTCTGGCTTTAAAAATTCAAATTTAGAAAACGGTAAAACAATGGCCAACATTCGTTCACTCACTGCACTGCGGAGCGTTCGGTCTAGCGTGCTCCAAGAACAATAGTGACCATTGTTAGCGCGTCCATTTTAAATGAACAAAATGGCGGGTGTTCTAAATTCAAGCGTTAAAGCGAAACTTGGAGATCTGAAACAATGCTCTCTAATCCTTGAAGGGTTAAATGCATGCTATTGGTCAACTCGGCCCCCCCGGCGACTTTTGTGTGTCGTCGGGAGTTTGTCCCCGGTACGAGTGTGTGCGAGAGGGTACGAATGCGCCCCGACTTAATTTTGGCGAGTACTATCTGTGACTGTAACGAGTGGTGATATTAAATTGTAACGAACGGGTTAAGGTCGTAGGAATACAGAAATAGTCTTGCACGCTGATGGTTTTGTTTAGTTACATAACAACTTACGGCTTCGTGAAGTTTTTAATCGTTTTTTATTTAACATTATGTAGTTTTCATAATAGTATAGTGTTCTTGTTCAATAATATTTTTCTGTAAAAATCAATGAAAATAACCACAGAAATAATTGAGCATAAACATATTCATACATCAGGACTAATTATCCCAAGTAGGTAAGTCAAAGACGCATTGAACGTTGCCGTCATAGTGAACCAAATATTCAGAGGCCACGCGTTTTTTTTTAACGCCGTAACGCGGGCAAATTTACCGCCGTTATCGTTAGTCTTTTTGTTTTTATCGGTGTTTTACTTCACCGGATAGTTAGCCGCAAATTGTACAATAACCACAAATTCTGTGCCCCGGACCATAACCATGCCATAACCTTAAAATCTTACTAAAAAAAAATATTATAAGCCAAATTTTATACACACAGTTGCGTACACTACACCACATCTCTATTGCAAATGTTTATAGAGTGAGCTTATATCAATTTTTAAAACATCAATTATAAAACAGTGTAACTAAACAATGCATTAGCATTTTTATTTCTAACAAGCAACCTCAACTGTGACAACTACTCATCGAACCCGTCAACCGCCTCAGCCGAATCGCAATCAAAACTTCCTCACCGGGGCACATTGTACCCGCGCCCACACGTCCCACTTTTCTCCAAAGACTATTATTTGAATGTCTTTCAACCCGTGAGAAGGGTCTCACGCACCCCGAGTGTTCCCGCCTGATAATGTAATTAAAACAACACCTTTATTCCGAGTAACGTTTTGCGAAGTTTTAGTTTGATGTTTGGGTTTTGAGGTCTAGAGTACATTACTATTCCATTGAGGACTGCTCGAAATTGGTCCTATTACGGCTTACCTTTCTAGTTTGTTAGAAAGTTAAGACAGTAAAAGGGAATTACTTTCCGTTGTGATATATTTTTGACGGCGTATTAAACTATTGTGTAGAGTTCGTGTCTAAAAGCTCCAGAGGGCGAAAATGTGATTCGCACCCAAGGAAAGCAATAATTTAAAAAATAATTTAGATATTTCTGTGTCTGAAATAATAGTTACAGATGACCATTAATTAGCAAGATATGTTAATATGTATTTTAAATGCTAACTTTTAAATCATTTAACAATATCAGCAACATTTGCTACTCGTTTTCAATTATCGACGATTTGGAGCTTTTGCAAAATTACTAGTACAGGTTTTATTTTTTCTCACAAATAGGCTTTACAGTGTAGGGAAAAAAGGTAATAATTCTCAAAGTACAAAAATGGCTAATCTCGACCGAAACAATGTTCGCATTAAAGTCTCCAGAATTTGAAAGTGTAGTCCCAAAATTTCGGGGTAACATTATACCCGTACATTAGGGCTAAGTGATAGCGTCACATTTGTTGGATTAATTCATCATCTGAATTGCCGTGGCCAGACTGATGGGCCGGAACGCCCCCTCCTTCCTGGGGGTCGGGTGGACCCCACCCGGGGTCTTTTCCACCCGCCGGTACGTGTGGTGTAATTACTGAACGTTTTTGATGCGTTGTTTTCGTTTTCGGGTGGTGGAGGGTTAGGTGTGTGGATTTGGTTTAATGAGGATAATTTGGAGAGTCGGTTCAATCTTTAGAGCTGTTTGGAAAAGAACGGGTTAAATGAGTTTTTTTATCAAGAATACGTACTGTACGAAATGTACTTAATGTAATTAAAATTGAAAAGGACACTGCCAACGCATGATGCAGTTTGCTTTAGAACTGATTGTGAATAGAATGTAGTAATTTCCAATTTCAACTTCAGTTAAAGATGGCATGAAAATTAACAATATTTGATTTTAGAATTATTTTATGATATTCAGGAAAAATAATTATATAAATCGTTTCATTTTAATTGATTTTGTGCAATTAAATTGATTTGCTTTTTCGAAAATGTTTTTTTCTAGATTTATTGTAACAGAGACAAATGAAAGGAGTATTAAAGTTCTGTTTTTTTTTTTCCTAAACATTTTCATAACTTTACTTGCAAATGTCTAATATGAAACAGCAGAGTAAATGAACAATGGTTTTAAAATATTTTTTAATCTGGACAAGAGTTAGAAAATGTCTCGTCTATAAGGTCAAATTACAAAAACAAATTAAGACAAAGCCGAAACTCCTGCTCAGCGCCCTTTGCCCCGCATTAAGGGGTGGCGGGGGAGGGGGGGGGGGGGAACACCCGCAGGACACTGCGAGTGTAGGATAAATGGGAGGGCTGGCTCTCTGGTTAAGTGTAGATTTTCCGAATGCGGTGTTGATGACGGCTAGGTAAGGCTTGCGAAACTATCGATAACTTTTATGGATTTGAATTTTTAATTTCAAGTCAAATATTCACTTGAATGTTTTAACTACTTAGATTATTGAGTTGAGTAGATATCAGTTTTAGGTAAAGGTCTTTTTTAGGAACTATACATAATAAAGCAATCAATTTAGTTAGACACAAATCATAATAATTATTCGAACAGCGACTAATTAAAGACTCTCTGTTCTATGTGTCTTTGTATTATCTAACAGTGAAGAAGAACATGGCATTAGTGTAAAAATAACAACAGTCATTTAAACTATTTTCTTGAATGGAGTAACAGTAGGCCTAAATAGAATTCGTAGGAGTTGATCAAAATTAAAGGCTGCACGTAGTTTGCTTCAGAACGCGTAGGACTTTGCGCAAAGAAGAACGAACATAAAAGTATGTGTATAAAGTTCAATGTCAAAATCATTTAGGGGCTCCAAAAAACAAAAAAACTTTGAAAAAGTGATATTGCAATTCAAACGAAATATATTGTTCAACAAAACCTAAAGTGTAACGAATGACAAGATAGATTCAAAATTTAAGATGGGTAAGTTTAGTACAAGTATTATCCTCGTCTTAGGTCATGCATGGGAGAAACCTGTAACATAATTGATTAATCTCCATTAACATTCCAACACAAAATGCATTCTCTTTTTTTCATAATAAGTTTAACTTATCGATACTCTGCATTTGTCCCATCACTAAGTAGACGATTTTCCGAGACCGTTGGACAGCGGGGTTGTAAATAGTCGTGTAAAATTGTCCACATTCCCTCCCCGGGAGCCTTTTGTGTTATATATTCTTTGTTATTTACCTCACATTACTTTGCGTTGCGGATGCCAGAAATAACTTTGTGCGACAAAGTTTTGACTGGATTGTTTTGGCATGGTTTTAATACTTTTGGTCAATTTCTGGTCTTTAGGACGTAATATTTTATTTAATGGAGCTGTTAAGTAATTAACTATTTTCGTAATTTATTAATGTTTTTTAGTTACTGGAAAATAGTTGTTTTTTTTTCATGTACATTCAGAGAGTGTAGTAGCTGGACACATCCTTCATCGGACTCTTCTTGACCAAAAGTACTTGACCAAACCGACGTCAAGAAATTGTTAAACTACCGAGATGACCGATAGATACACGTTATAAAGTGAGCGATGAAGTCGCATCAGGTGATACAAGTACTGATGTGAAGTGCAAGCGGTCGACTATTATTTAGACCAGTGGTTCCCAAACTTATTTTGTCTACTGCTCACTTCGAGAATAAATATTTCTTTAGCGCCCCCATTTTTTCACCTACCGCCTCAACACAACGCCCCCGTTTTCTTTCTGGGTCTCTTACCAGACCCTTGAGACCTGCAGCGCCCACAAGGGGGCGTTATCGCCCACTTTGGGAAAGACTGATTTAGACCATGCTTGTCTAGAAGGCACCTATCCACTCTCCGCTTCTAAGTAGTATAATAATGGGCAGGCTATGCCAGCTTCAGCCCGTGTCAGCAAACATTCGTTTGCTTCCACGTACTTTCGCTAGCATATCCTGCCCATTATTATACCTATCTATTTTGAGAATATTCGAACCACTAATACCTTGGAAGAAAATCTTGAAAAGTAGGTAGTAACTTACCCAAGACTTAATTCTGCACTTCAAGCGAGTTGTACACTTTCAAGTAAATAAGATATTCAGATAATATCACTAGTCTGAGTTCAACTACAATTCACATATTGTGTAAAGTCTGTATTCACAGGTCGAATTTGACGCATGCCCTTATGCAGCGATAGCACCATGGGTTAACCTTCAAACCATGTGGATGAGCAGATTGCTTCGAGAGAACACACAGATGTTACAGTTATAATTTTTTTCTGTACCAGATTGGCTCATGACTCTCCATCCAACATAAATAGAAATGTATACCAATGGCAGCTTACTGTTAGGTTACATCTATGAATAAAAAACCAACCATAAACATTATGAATTGTTCGAACACTTCCCTGCAATGTTACCACGGATACCCAAGCTAAAACCCAATCACAGTTCATACTTATCCTCAAAATTATGTATCCATGGGCCGCTTGGACTCATGCTCTTATACAGCGTTTAGCACCATAAGTAAACTTCGAACCAATGTGGAAGAGCAGATTGCCTCGAGAGAACACCCAGAAATTACGGTAATGTAATTTTCTGTACCTGATTGGCTCATGACTCTCCATCCAGTACAGGTTAAAAGTTATACCAATAGCAGCTTACTGTTAGGTTACATCCATGAATACAAATATTGAGACTGAAAGTATGAATCGATTGAGTCCTACTTGAATGACTTACTAGAAAAACCAATAATTCACAAGCTCTCACAGTTTCGTATTCACAGGCCACTTTGACTCATGCCCTTATACAGTGATAACACCATTGGTAAACCATAAAACCATGTGGACGAGCAGATTGCTTCAAGAGATCACATTTTCTTACTCTTCATCCAACACAGTTAAAAAGTTAAACGAATAGCAGTTTACTGTTAGGTAACATCCGTGAATACAAAAACTTAAAATCTTATTGTGAATTAATTGATGTCTCGCTGCACTGAACACTAACATAGTACTGTACGACATGAATCAACTATGCGAATAATCAAGTTAGGATTTGCAAGTTCAACACCGATGCGGGTCAAGCGCATAAGCTGAAGCGATTTACACTGTAAAATTAGTGATTGCTAAACTAAGTGAATTGTAGCTGCTTGTAATGCGTAATAAACTCTAAGGTTGTTTTATTTATTTCCTTTTATCAGAATAAATGTTAAGTAAACATCAAAATATGAGAATATGATTGATTTGAGAGATTGCATTTAGCAATAAGACCGTCTAAATTGTACATCAACGTGTTACTGTATTTATGTTTTATTATCTGTAAATTTATTTGTTTTATGTGCAATAAAGTATTTCTTATCTAATCTTAATATGTAACCAATTCTGAAAACAGTTTTAAAAATACTTATTCGCCCACTATGTAAAAATGATAAAAGCTTTTTCAAATATTTTTAAAATGATAATATTTTTCGTTTTATTTTATCAAATACAGAAATATTATTTTACTTACAAATCAGTCTGAAGGTCTTGTTACTTGGACCAAACATAATGCATCGAAGTAAGTTTAGAACTTTTAGTCGAGGAGTCGTGTGCAATCTTTAATCGTCTGACAAAAGTTGACTGGTAGAAAAAAAAAAACTAATCAAATAGTAGTTTATAAATATTTACTTTGTGTGTAATGAGAAAATCTTAATGAAGTCAAAAAAATGTCATATAATGTATAGATACTCACACTCCAATAAAATCATTTTTCTATAGAAGATGACAATTATGATAAATACAGAATGATAATTTCAGAAAAAAACTTAAAATGTACCCATGCAACAATATGAATTTTAAGTTAAAATATCGGTAGTTGAAACATAGTTTTATTTACATGCTATACAAATACCTTGGCTCTTGCACTATTCAAAGAAAATAGGTGGTGTTCGATGTACGCTACATTTTTGCTGCGTTTGCTTGTTGCATTGTCGCTGCGCTGCAATCATGTTATTGTATTGACGTCACATTCTTATTAAGGTTGAGTCCATTTATAGCTATAAACTATAAACCATACAATAGATTACCTAAAGTACCTAAGCTCATACTAACGTAATGTAAAAATAGAGTACTAATCAATAAAATGAGATACTATAGACGTTAATTAATAATGTCATATCTAACATTAACGTTCAAGGAATAATAGTATTTATTTTATTCTGAATAAAAACTTTCATCAAATCATCGTTCTCATGGAAAAAAATGGAAACCTTTCCCTACATAAGATCAATACTATAACAATATTTTTTGCAATTTTATAGCTTGCACTGGGTAACAAGTAAGAGGTAATTGTGCAATATTTCGACTAATAAAGTATTAACCATTGAAATTCACCGACATCCGTCGCTGCTGGAAATTGACATTACAGCAAATTAATAATCGTACCTATTTTAATATTTTTAACCGACTTCACAAAAGGAGGAAGTCAACAGTTTGAATGTAATTATCTCTTTTTCTTGGACCCGATAAACGTAATGTCTTGCACGGAAATACGTATTGATTCCCGGTGTGAGCCAATTATGTTTCTTGATGTTTATTTTTATTGCAGAGACAATGAAACTATGATTTTATTGAACTATAAGAATAATAGACAGTTACGTTAATTTTTTTACTGTGTCAGAACTATACTTATGGTTAATCTTTTTCAACAGCCATAAAGAAATAAAGTCGATAAGGCCATGAGACATTAAGTCAACCATTTTTACATCTTATTCGTGAAATGATAATAAATGAAATAAAATGTACCTGTATCAATTTTAACTTAAGAACGGTTGAACCGATTTTGATGATCTCTGATTTGTTAATTTTTGGTCTCCTCCAAAAGTGCAAACTAATTTTGTTTCATAAAAATTGGATAACAGAAAAAAAGTATCAATTTTAAGAATTTGTAATTTAAAAATTCCAAGCAGCTGAAGTCGCGGGCACAAGTAGTATTACGTATTATTCATATTAGTTAGCGTAAGCACAAATTCATAATATGTAATCACTTAGGTCTACTTTACCTAATAACCATTATTATTGGACTTACGTCTTTTTTGAATAAATGTGTATTTTGATTTGTAAGCGTTTTTTCACAATAAAACCACGTATTTTTCCGATCGGTCTTCATTCATCGACTCTGTGCCTCAAGTGTTTGCAAGTACCTCGCTTCGAGTTCGCTACCGTCTCCGCTCCTCTGGTACTAAGGTGTGCTAGTTTTTTGATTGAAACTAAGTACAAGACTTAATTCAAAAAATTTAAAATGTACGTGAGTACTAAGACACTTTTTATTTAAATGTTGATGATTCAATAGAGTTTTATGTTGGTCTTTTTGTCATGAAATAGTAAGTCCAAGATTATATTTTTTTAAGTGTCATGATAATGTATTTAATTCATGAAATTACTTTCAGGTCCGACTCTGAGTACGACTGCGAACCCGTTGCGCCGAAAGGGGTGAGCAAGACCTCTAAAAAGTCTGCATCAGCGTCATCGTCGTCGTCCACTGGCAAAAAACGCAAGTCCGCCAGCAGTGGCAGCAGCAGCAATAGGTATTTTTTAAATATACTTACATTAATATTTATTCTTTGAATTTAAAAAATATAATGTTTAAACATTACATTCAAGTACGTTTATATTTTTAACCTGTTAGTATCATTGCTTAAATGCGATTGATTTAACTGAGTAAAATAAATAAGATAAATGTAAAGCACACAATTAAAAACCTTAAAGCTGATCACTTTAGAGTCGTTTCAATTTATTCCAGTCAACCAAGAAGGCTATAACTTGTAGCGTAGTATTTTAGTGATATGTCTAACACAAGTCGTTTGATTGGTTACAGGAACAAGAAATCAAAGATAATAGACATCTTTGGTCTCGGCGACGAGAACATCGAAGTTGAGGAGGCTAAGCCGACGAGTTTGTCGTCTTACATCCTCAACAGAGTCGCCAACGGTACTCAGCGTCGAAGCGCCTGCACTGACGGCGACTTCTACGTCGAGCTGAAAGTGTACCACCGCGACGACGCCGAGACAAGTGCCCCCGACGAACGCTGGAAGAGAGCTCTGCTGCGCGTCAACTGCTACCTCGAGAACGAGTCCAGCCAGTGGAAAACCTTGCAGCGATTTGTGAAGGACGTAAACCTACTTTTCGAAGATTCCAGTCCAAGTTTCTTTAGTGATAAGTTTAAGTTTAGTAATAATAAATAATAAATAAAATTATCAAAGGTTTGAATTTTTTTTATGTTGTTTCTGTAGGCAGGTTTATTTATAATATCCAATAATCGTTTTATACCTTAGAACATCTCAATAATTCGTTTATTTTTAGTCTTTAAAGTAAGTCTTATTTAGTTGGTCAGTATGCCTTTTTGTTCATATTGTAAAATTACAGTTGATAAAAGACAATGGATAGGACACTTGCGAAGCAATAATCACAAAGACAACAGCACCACAGCCACACACTACCCAGGTGTGGAATTAGTTAGGTCAGCCTTCCGTGCTCGCATTGCTACATATAGAATAAAGGCTGTGGAAGCTAGTCAACTGAATTCTATAAATTCATTTTTCAAGAGCATCCGCACCAGAGTAAAATCTCTCATAGATGAATCGTTAAAGAAACATACTAGTATTAAAGTTAACTTCGAACTGTATTCAAAGTTTATGCTAATGAAAGATGATAGACAGGAAATCAAATCATTTTCCACACACAACTTTCCGTTACATTTAAATTACAATTTTATCAAACTTTATTCAAAGATTAACAGTTACTTGAAAAATATTGTTGAAGAGTTTCAAGAAAGAGATAGTGGTTGGTCGTTCTATCAAAATTCTCATTTTGAAATAAACATTAACAGATATGAACCACTAAGTGGATCTACTTATATAGACTTGCCTAAATGCATAAAAAATAAAAAGGCATGTTTGAACATCCAAAACAAAGATAATAAATGTTTCATGTGGTGTGTTATGGCTTCTCTTTATCCTACACGTAACCACCCTACGCGTGTCTCGTCCTATCCTCATTACAAACATAAACTTAACATTAATGGTATAACATTTCCTGTGACTTTTTCTGACATTAGTGTTTTTGAGAAAAATAATCCTCACATCGGTATTAACGTTTATGGTTTAAAACATGATAAGTTTGTTACAGGACCCTTATATAAATCAGAAAATAGCAACAAAAATGGTAAGCGCATTCATCTTTTACTTGTAGAGAAAAACGGCGTGTCACATTTTTGTTTAATTAAAGATTTGTGTCGTCTCGTCAGGAATCAAATTACAAAACATCACGGTGCTATATTTTTTTGCGATACTTGTTTAATATTTTTTCCATCAGAAGATGAACTAAATAGTCACCTCTGCGGAGGTGTAGTTACAGTGTTGCCGAGTCAGGGTTCAGTTTTACAATTCAAAAACTTTGATCGCAAACAAAATATACCGTATGTTATTTATGCAGATTTTGAAACCATGTTAAAGCCAGTATTAGGCTGTGAACCAGACCCAAAATTAGCAGGCACAACCGATTTACAACAACATGTACCAGTCGCTTTCGGGTATAATGTAGTTTGTTCGTTTGATGAATCCCAGAATAGATTTGTTTCTTATCGTGGTACAGATTGTGTTTCAAAGTTTGTTACGCTTATCCAAGATGAGGCGAGAATTATTCATAAAAAGTTAAGCTATACCGAACCCATGATTTTTTCAGACCTAGATGCTAATAACTTTGACAATGCTACAACATGTCATATTTGTGGACACCTTTTATGGTTCGACAGAGTTCGCGATCACTGTCACTTAACAGGGCAATACCGCGGCGCTGCTCATCAAATTTGTAATTTACGTTACAAAACACCTCAGTTCATTCCAATTTTTTTTCATAATTTATCAGGTTATGATTGCCATCTTTTTATTAAAGAGCTAGGAGAAATGCCGGGAAAAGTAAAAGTAATACCGAAAACAAAAGAAAACTATATATCCTTTGTAAAGTTTCTACCTGCAGCCAACGGAGAATTTATACAATTACGTTTTACGGACTCGTTCAAATTTTTAGGAACAAGCTTAGATAAATTAGCCAAAACAATGAAAAAGGAGGATTTTAAGTCTTTACGTTCACATTTTCCTAGCGATCATCAATTTGATTTGTTGACTAGGAAGGGAGTCTATCCCTATGACTATATGAAAAATTGGAACACTTATTCCGAAAAGAGGTTACCACCTAAATCTTGTTTCTTTAACTCTCTTACAGATGACCATATTTCATGTAGTGACTACCAACACGCTCAAAATGTTTGGTCGTATTTTAAAATCAGAGATTTAGGCGATTACACTGACTTGTATCTAAAAACTGATGTACTTTTACTCACTGATATTTTTGAGAAATTTCGCAAAACTTGTAAAATTCATTATCAGCTTGATCCAGCTTTTTATGTCACTGCACCGAGCCTTTCATTTGATGCTATGCTGTTAATAACAGGAGTTCAGCTTGAACTACTTCATGATTTGACAATGATTCGAATGATTCAAAAGGGTATAAGAGGGGGACTGTGCATGTGTTCTCACCGATACGCTAAAGCTAATAACAAATATATGCCTGACTATGATTCCTCCAAGGAGGATTCATTTATAGTTTACTTGGACTGTAATAATTTATATGGGTTCAGTATGAGTGAAACTCTGCCCTATTCTAACTTTAGATTTTTAAATAACTCTGAAATAGAGAAGTTAAATATTTTAGAGGTCAAGGATGATGCAGAATATGGGTACATACTTGAAGTCGATTTACTATATCCTGAACACCTGCATCAGGACCATAACGATTTACCATTTTGTCCTGAAAAATGTATACCACCCGGTGGTAAAGACACCAAACTGGTACCTAATTTATTCAACAAATTTAACTATGTCATTCATTATGTTCACTTGAAAAAATGTCTCGAACACGGGCTGGTATTGAGTAAAGTTCATCGCATAATATCATTTCAACAAAGTGCTTATCTCAAAAAATATATAGAACTAAACACAAGCCTGCGTCAAAAAGCAGAGTCGGCTTTTGAACAAGACTTTTTTAAGCTTTTGAACAACTCTGTGTTTGGCAAAACACTTGAAAATAACGAAGCCCGTGTAAACGTACATCTAGTTAACGTGTGGACTGATATCAATAATAAAACTAAAAAAAGATTAAGTGCAAGCAAATTAATTTCTAAACCTAATTTTCACAGCGCAACTGTATTTACTGAAAATCTAGTCGCTATCCAATTAAAACCAGACCAAATTGTGTTAGATAAACCCATTTATATAGGTTTTTCTGTTTTAGAGCTATCAAAAGCGCATATGTATAATTTCCATTACAACATCATAAAGCCTTTCTATGAGCATCGCGTTCAACTGTGTTATACTGATACAGATAGTTTCATTTACATCATACAAAGTATTGATTTTTACAAAGATTTAAGAGAATCATTTTTGGAATTCTTCGATACTAGCAATTTCAATCAAAATAACCAATTTAACCTTCCTCTAATAAATAAAAAAGTACCAGGACTATTCAAAGACGAAATGAGTGGACAATTGATATCAGATTTTGTTGGGTTGAGATCTAAGCTGTATTGTGTAAGAACCTTAGACAAAGTCATTAAAAAAGCGAAAGGTGTTAAATCCAATGTAATTCGTGACCTCCAATTATCAGACTACGAATCAGTACTTAAAAACAATTGTATAATACGTAAAAAAAATATTTTATTTAGATCTATACGACATGAAATATTTACTAGAGGTGTAAATAAAATTGCACTCTCGAGTAATGATGACAAGAGATTAATTTTATCTGATAAAATATCAACCCTTGCTTGGGGTAGTTCTAAGATATTATAACGATGTGGATATTATATTTATACTAATTTTCTGTGTTATTTTTAAGTAGTATAAGGTTTAGTAATATTTAAGTAAAGCTAGCTAACACCAGATAATCTATCTGTAACTTGACATACAGGTAGATTCTCTGGTGTAAGATCACTTTATTAATATTATTTTTTAATTTAGATTTATTGTTTGTGAAGGTTAGATGGATCAGATTTCGTTTGTTTATTAAATATATTTTTTTGTAAGTTAGGGTAAAATTTTATAATTTTAAGGTTTATTTTAATGTGTTTCAAGAAAAATAAATATTAGTTATAGACTTTGATGGTTTTATTTAGCAAGTACCTACCCTTATATCAATTTCTAATTTAAATACCCGAGTTAATTACCTTGTGAATTCCAATCAATTTAGCTCGATAACTTTATGCTTAGTAAGGAGTTTCGTAATCATGTCAGAACTTGATTAACTATTGAGTAAGCAAAGTGCACGTGTTTGCGAATAGTGCAGAATTAGCTTATTTTTATTTGCTCTAGATTCAGTTTTGTAGCATACTTAACTTCATTCCAAAGGTGATAATTGAAGAAGCTACACGGTTTTAATTGCAAATAGATTGGTCTCGTAAAGATGGACAGTTACTTATTTGAACAATGTGCTCAAGATCCCCTTGCTGATTTTGATGTAATGTATCCAGAGCTGGCTAAACAACAACGGGAGCCAAAGAAAAAAAGAACAAAACGTCAAGCTGATGATCAGAACGAGGTTGTTTCATCGAAAAAGAAACAATGCATACAGAATGTATCGTCCTACGTGTGCAGCAATGAAACTAGACGAGGAATTCGTCTCATCAGAATTGAAATAGTGGATTTGGAGAGTAAAAGTGCAGTGCCAAGTGACAGTGACAATGAAAACGAGAAAGTACTTTATAGTGCGCAGTACATCGTTACCGATAATTTTAATCCCATTATGGAACAAACCGAACACTTAATAACTAATATTTGTAAGAAAATCTGTGATGATAACATCTAGAAGAATATGTTAATTATATTTAGGACTTATGTAGTATTAAATATAGTTCAAGATAGCACTTGTAAGTAAATAGTAATGTATGTTTGTATTAAAGGTTTCATTAAATAATTCTAATTTTATTATAAAGATGTCGTTTGTTTTTTGTTCTCCTCTCATCGCACACACTGATAGGTAAATTAAAAGATAAAGTTTTTATCAGATATATTTTATTGAAAATCACACAATCATTTTGTTTTCAAAACACCATTTCTTAATACATAAAACATTCTTCAACGCACATATTTTCTTATGAGTAAAACAATTATACAATAAAGAATCCTTACAGTAAAGTTCACAAAGAGTATTTAAGTTGGGTGCTCCTAAGCAACTTATATCTGTGATATTATTTCCATCACAAAGATCTTGTACCCATTTCATTTTTTCACTTCCTTTTAAAATAATTTTTTTATCTTTCAAATATGTCTTGATAATTCTGTGAAACTCTCTATAGTCAACAAAGCCCTCAGTCCATCGATAACCTCTATGCTTTTCAATCCAGCAAACTTGTTTTTTCTCTTGTGGGGATAATGAAGTGAACGGGTAGGGGGGTTTTATTAAAAATATATGTGTATGCTCCTGAGTAGCAATAGCACATTCTTTTATTATAAATTCATTTTTACTATTTTTGAATCCTTGAAGATCTACGATTATTGTATTACTGTTCATGATATTTTCTTGACTATATTACTTAAAGGTTTGTACTCGAACAGACAATCGTTTAAAATCAGACAATAAGCAGCAGTCTGATCTGGTATTTCTTGATCTGTTTCGATTTCAACTCTAACGTCAATCGAACCTTTTAAAGTTTCGTGTTGCCTTGAGCAGTCGATAACAAATAAAGGAGCTACGTCTCTGAATTCTTTCATACTCATCAACGGTTCTGACCGACGTCCGTGATACGACTGTTGAAATCTTGCATACTGTTCGTATAATAAAGAAAACTTGTCTTCTGAAAAACTGACATTCAGTCCTTCATAAGGGTAATATGATGAATTTAAAAAGACTCTTATATCGCGTACGTGACAATGGTCAAACTCTGCCATTGACAACGCAGCATTTTGTTTGCGGTTAATTTGTAAAGCAATAACAACAAATCGAGGTTTCTCTATTTGCGAAGAAGTTTTTATAGACCAAGTATGTTTACGTGTTTTGGGTAGTAATGGATACTCATACAAGTCCCAAGAACGGAACGCTAATGGAATAGCTCTATCTTTCTCTAAATGTTTTAATAGGTTGATTCTTTCACGATCTGATACTTTGATGTGTGGAACTCGCCAAAAAATTTTGTTTATTACAATATCATCTACTACTTCACCAACATTCAACTTAATCGCATTAAGATTCGTGTGGCTTCGTAATAATACTAATTCGTGTTTACAATTAATTATTATTTTTTCATAATCCTCTGCAAATCCTAGTATCTTGTTTAATGGTATGGATGCAGAAAATGCTCCACCACTAGTATTGTTTGTTCCTGCTGCTGACCAGCCCCAAACTCGACCGCATTTGGATTCATTTTCATTTAAGGATAGATAAGATTTTATTGTAGTAGTGACACCCGCATTCTTAATTTTATCTATTTCTACTCCATTGAGTTCATATCGTATGTCTTGAAATAGAAATAGTGCTGGATTATTAACGAAGTGTACGTTTAATACCTTTTCTTTGGTAGTGCTGTTAAAAACGTTCACTTTTCCTTCAATATATATTTAGCTTCAGAAGTAGGAATTCATTAAAAAAAAACAATTATTTGACACTACGACCGTTTATTAATTTACAAAAATAACCAACAAATTACCCTCAACTATTTTATAATTCAAATCACACAGAATCAGTCTAAAAACGTAACACCAATCTTAACAAAGTCTCTGCACTATGATTTCCTGAATAATTGCACTGAAGACTTACAGTCTTACTGAAGGAATACCGAAACCGACGAACACGCCGAGAGCGATGTGCACGATCCGAGCGCCAGCGAGCAAATGGACGACTGCCGGTCTGTGCAGCCCTTTTATAGGGAGCGGAGGGGAGGTGACGCTGTCACCGTTCGAATACGTCATGAAAGGGCTTATTCGGCCTCTCCTGACGTGGAGTCGTCCCCGACGACATCTTGCGAGAGCTGCGGCGAGCTTGTTGCTTCGAGCGACCGCGCTGATCCCTCGAGTGGTGCCGAAGATGGTCCGGCGACGGGAACAACGGCCCCGTCTGTTGCTGAAGACTGACCCTCATCAGAGTCATTAGTTTCACCATCTGTTAGCAACAAACTTTTTGTTACGAAATGAAAAGGTTACCAGAGAAGTTTACTCTCTCACACATCTCTTTCACACTGACGTTATTAAAATCATAAATCAGTAAATAACAAATAAATAGAGCGCTCTTAATTTATCAAACCAAAGCGATAACTCCGAGGTTACCGGCGGCTTGAATCTCGGGCGCAAATCGATGTTTCTGCACCTGCGAACAGACAAGACAGGCAATCCTGCCTTTACGTTAGACAGAGGCATCAAGTCGGCATGTCTAGATGGAAAGAGGCATCTAGTCGGCATTTCCAGAGTGACAAGGGGCATAAAGCCCACTCGTCCGGCTAGACAGAGGCGTAAAGTCCGCTTGTCAGATAGGCAGAGGCATAAATAAAGTCCGCTTACCTAGATAGACAGAGGCATAAATAAAGTCCGCTTGTCTACATGGATAGAGGCATCTAGTCGGCATTTCCAGATTGACAAGAGGCATAAAGCCACCTCGTCCGGCTAGACAGAGGCATAAAGTCCGCTTGTCCAGATAGGCAGAGGCATAAATAAAGTCCGCTTGCCTAGATGGATAGAGGCATCCAGTCTGCATATCCGGGTTGACAGAGGCAAAAAGCATGTCCACCATCCAACATGTATTAATAATGTTGGAACCACAGAGCGGGTCTTAGTCATGACAGTGTTTATGATTTTTCTTGCCAAGCCAGCTGATAATAGTAAAAGGGGGAATCAAGAAAGTTAATGAGTTATGTAACCTACCTAATCGTATTCAAAAGTTGTGGGTGTGTATGTGTACATGTGTGTAATTTAACTACCTGCCCTAACGTATATAACCACCTAGAACGAGACCCCTTAATCCTTTCATCCTGGCAAGCCAAATCACAACTCCGCCACTCCCAAGCCCTCTACACACCAGCAGCTTACCCTCAAAGAAGGCAGCGCAGGTCTCAGGACACCACTCTCCATGCCAAGGCACCATGTATTGAGCCGCTGCTTGTGTGGTTTTCCCATAGGAGCCTGACAGTAACTTCAGCTCATAGCGGTCACTCGGCAGACACCTTAACACTTTGTAGGGTCCGCGCATACCAGGATCCAGCTTGCCTGTTGACTGAGAGTATTTTATTACGAAAACAAAATCACCAACAGCAAATTTGCGAGTTTCATGCCGCTCGCGGTTGACACGGGCATCTTGCGCAGTTTGATTTTTGTTTAGCAAGTCATTAGCCCGGCTCCTGCACAACTCCCGCCATGCTTCTCGGTTCTGTGAACATTCAATAGCTACATCCTGTATTAATGACTGAACTAATGGGGTCGCACCATCAATACCTATTAACAGATTTAAAGGCGAAGCTTGCGTCGTCTTCTGTCTGGTTCTCCGTGTTTGCTCGGACCAAGATACGCCCTTGTGATTGGCTTCTATACGAATCATATTAATCTTACCATCTGACCTGTTTGACGTTGCTGGGGATTGGTGCATTGACTAACGCCTCAATTTTCCGCGGGCTCGGTCTCACCTGACCTTGAGTAACTAAGCGGCCCAAGTATTCGACTTCGGTTGCAAGGAGAGTACATTTACGTACATTTGTAGAAAAACGGTTAAGGTTTTTAAGACTGGGCGAAGAGTATTTATTCCTTCTTCAACAGATCTGCTCATTATGAGGACGTCGTCTACGTAAACAAAGACGTTACCAGCGTCAATCGAAATTTCGTTAAACTCAAGAGTCAAAGTGACAACCGAGTTTGCCTTAACGCCACTATCACTAATTCCCTTTAAGACACATGTCGGCTTTTTAACAAAGGAAAAATGCTTTAGAATATCCGCCGAAATTAATGACACATTTAAAGCACCACTATCAATCAGTACGTCCACGGGTACACCCTGAACAACCGCGGTCACTATGGTCGCTACTACCGGAAATGGTGGAAGAACTTTCAGAGCATAAATTAACATTACGTTTATTTCGTGGCTGCGAACGTTCCTTGGCAAAACAACTATTCTCATCATGACCCGGCCTCTTACAATAATTACAACGTGTCGTGTCATTATTTGAGCTCGCACGTGGCTCTGAACTCGATTTGGACACGTGTGACTCGTGTTTAGACTCCTTTAAACATTGTGCCTGCTTATGCCCAGTCTGTCCGCACCCAAAACACTTGAAACTACTGCTATTATTTTGCACAAAGTGTTTCTTATTTGAGCTAATGTTCATTCGCGAATCTTGTTTGGTGCGAACAGGCTTCGTATAAATCGATAGAAACGAAACTAAGTCGTCTGTGGTCAAATTAGCGTTTGCTGCTGCCGCCCGGACTTGAGGATCAGTAATACCCCTAATGACGATCGATACTATCAACTCCGCGCTAAGGCCTTTGACTATACGCAACCTCAACAAGGTGCGGCGCGCGTACTCGGCATACGAGGGATATTTGTCAGAGCTCATATTCATCGCTTCATAAAGGATGTTGGCATAGTCCAGCTTACGTGGGCACAATGGCTTAAACTCTCGCACGAAGCTTGACCATGTTCGATCGTTAGTTACCCACTCGTTAAGCCAAGCACGGGCATCGCCCTTTAGACAATTCGACACACGTGATAGACACTCCGCATCGTGCCAATTATTTGCGATCCTAGCTCTTTCAACTTCATCGCACCATACGTTAATATCGTGGAGGGTAGGATCAAAATTAGATACAAAGTAGGTCTGTGAGCGTGAAGAACTCAGTGATTTGATAGCGTCGGCCAGGATACGGGTGGACTCTGGGACCGCGTCCTGTCCTCGACTAGTGCTAATATCGTCAAAATGTGAGGGTAGTTGAACATTAGTCACGTCAGATGCTAGTGCGCTAGGCGCGTCCGTAACTTGACAATTATGATTAATTGAATTCAAACTCGGTCTATCACGAGATCGTGTTGTCAATAACACACCACAGTTTTGACCGATTCCTTGGTCATCATTACAAGCACTCGTCGAAGGGCCTGTGAGGTTAGAATTGTTGTTATCAAGATTTGTAAGACGTGACATAATCAAATCTAACGTATTTTGTAATAAAGAGTCACTGCTACGTGCACTATCTTGTCGCGGTGGACTTTCACGGGGCGGGCGCACACTGTCCTGCTGCCTTGATCGGCTGCGAGACGCACGTGCGTTCGTCATTCTGCGCGACCTACTGCGTGACCGACGCGAGCCACTCGGTCGCCGTGATCCACTACGCGACCTACGTATACTCTCACGCGATCTACTACGCGACCTACGCATGCAATCGCTTCGGCGTGTCCTTTTCCGCGGCATGACAACGTTAAAATTAATAATCCAATTAAGTAGGTAATAAAGAAATAAAATCGGTGTCACACTTTTTAGACTGATAACGAACTAAATAAATGTCCTAATTGGTGGGCATAGGTGCTTTAAGCAATCCCACTTCTGAATTTAGCTTCAGAAGTAGGAATTCATTAAAAAAAAACAATTATTTGACACTACGACCGTTTATTAATTTACAAAAATAACCAACAAATTACCCTCAACTATTTTATAATTCAAATCACACAGAATCAGTCTAAAAACGTAACACCAATCTTAACAAAGTCTCTGCACTATGATTTCCTGAATAATTGCACTGAAGACTTACAGTCTTACTGAAGGAATACCGAAACCGACGAACACGCCGAGAGCGATGTGCACGATCCGAGCGCCAGCGAGCAAATGGACGACTGCCGGTCTGTGCAGCCCTTTTATAGGGAGCGGAGGGGAGGTGACGCTGTCACCGTTCGAATACGTCATGAAAGGGCTTATTATATAAACTACTCAATGAAGGTAGCACGTAGAGGTCTTGCTGATTGATGGGAATTCTTATTTCATCATTCTTGTTGAAACTTGTCACGTACGGTTTGTATGAATGATACTCAAAACTTTCGATGCTGTTGTCATATGAGGTTTGTTGTGATATGTTTAAAATATTCATTTTAATAAACCAATTAGCTTAAGGTATTCTTTATTACTTTTGGTAAGCTTCTTTTTTAACTGCTGTCGTGTGTCTTTATGAGTAGATCCTCTAAGACTGACTTGAACATTTGATATGGAAGGGGTTTTATGGAAATTTATCATTTTTTTCTGAAATGCAGATACAATTGTGCTTCTTCACCTCGTAAATTTATCTCTTTGTTGTCAGCGTCTAGCAACCTTATATTAATGGAACTGATAGAAGTTTGATTGACAGGAAAATAAATTAAATTTTTTGGTATTTCTATTATTCGGTAACCAGGGGGTACATTAGGCACGAATTCGTAAATAATATGGCTCGCTTTTCCGTTTACAAATGATCCACTAACTACATCACATTCAATTCGCACGATGGTTGTTGATAGAATGCTGACAGGATACTGTGAATCAGTGCTTTTATTTGCATTAATTGTTTTCATTCCAAAGCCCAGAATTTTCCCTACTGAATCTTTTTTATTAAATTGAATATCTTTAGAACAAAATATATTTGTTTTCAATGTGTTATTATTGCAACTTAGTTTCAATGTTGTACTTTTTATGTTGGTTTTCAAATAATCACAAATATCTTGAAGCTCGTAGGACCCTTCAGGAATTGCAATCATTTCATTTTCACCATAGTAAAACTTGTTGTTTCGTTCATCTATATTGGGTATGGAGTTGAAAGTTGAAAAGTACAAAAGCCCACATTCGTAGTCTCCACGAAGTTCCAACGTTGGAGAATAGTTTGTCACCAAAGACGCTCCGCTCCCAGTTATAGATACAGTGAAAGACATCATGATACTGACATATTTATTTATTTCGTACATTATATAAATGATTCTTCCAATATTTCTTCAAAAATTTAAGACATAAATGACCACAGTTTGTAGTTCCGAATGCTTGATGTCTCTTATAATTATAGTTTATAGACAAATTACACATATAATTCATGAGTTCTAACGGTGGTTTCAAATTACCAAAGCTATCATAGTATTCTACGTAATTGTTTTGCTTTACAAAGGCTACCCAATGTGTTCCAGGATTTTCGTTAGTATCTAAATTTAAAATTCCACATTCAATTTTTCTAGGTTTCAAAGGCAACGTATCTCTCATGTAAACGCCGCGAAAGTAAGGAATATCACTAGCAAACTGCAATATATCTAAGTTTGTGAGCGCACGCCTGGGCAGCCTCTTAATTAGTTTTTTGATGGGTTCAAATATAAACCGGCTCCTTTTTTATGAGGTTTAATATATAGCCCTTTTCCAAGAGCTACAGCTTCCATCATCTTGTTGTGTCTTTTAGATTCTTGGAGACTCTTTTGTGCTGCTTTAGAATCATTTACAGCTTTAGCTATACCTGCCGCTCCTCCTGCTAACGAACCTAATGCTGACAATCCCGCAAAAATGGGAATAAGCGGTAAAAGTCCACCACATTTTGGGAGTGGAATGACCCGTGGTAAACATATTCCTTTCTTCTTACTAAATAGTTTTTTCGCAGCTCCATAAGCATATTTTATAGCAGTGTGATGGTCTTTAGATTTAATTCTTTTTAAATGAGCATGTATTTTCTTAATACCTTTCTTAAATGATTTTATACCACCTCCGGCCTTGATTTTTGCTTTCATAGCATTTTTAACTATCCACGAGGCGATCTTTTCCCCTCTACCAGTGTCTTTTGATTTTAACCTCTTCTTTGCCATACTTAAAAGGTCTAAGTCAGCTTTACGTCGAGCACTCGAATCTTTATTTATGTAAGCAATATCGTGATGCATGCACGCTTCATCCAGTTTGTTAACTCCTCGATCGCCTTGTAGAATTCGTTTTTGCAGATTCGTTCCCGGACCGCAAAATTGATAACCGGGTAAATGCAACTCGAACGGCAAATGATCTATTAAGCTATTGATTATACCACTACCTCCCTTCATCGATAAGTGTAAAGTGTGATATAGAAGTGATTATGTGCTTTATATATCTAAATCACTAGTTCACTTTTATCTACCCAACTGTTTTCTTCGTCACTTAATCCTAACCATTTCACAAAAAGTTTGTTTCGTTTTTCCTTTATAACTTTTTCTATAAGGTAAATGTCAGGAAATTTAGTTTTTTGTAATTCATATCCGTAAAAGCAGCCTAGAATATTTTGTTTGTGTTTGTCTTGTAATTGGTATGTTTGAGGACTAGTTTGCTTGACTTTCGCGATGCGGAATATTTCCGTCGACCAATTAGGAGTGTACCCTTTATAAAAATCTCCTTTGTATTTACTTATGCGAACAAAATCGCCAACTCGAAAAATCTTTACACTACTTACTTTCTTTGTGTGTTGGCTCTTCATAATATTAGATCTTACTAAATTCTCATTTGATTTTTCCACGTCAATCGGTTTAAATTTTGTAATACGATGCAAAGTATTGTTATAATGTTGCACAACAGAGTCTAAATTATTTTGAAACCATTCATATTTTCCGCATAAACTAAATAATTTATAAAGGTACGATTTTAAAGTTCTTATTACTCGTTCAACAATGGAAGCTTTTTTAACAGAATATGTGGAATAATGATTTATGTTATAAGTTTTCATTACATGCTTAAAATTATCGTTATAAAATTCTGTACCTAGATCGGTTTGTAAATTTGTAGGTTTTCGCGTTGATTCAGATAATATACTGAGCATTGCACTTGAAACACATCTTTTAGATTTTGATTTTAACGGTCTAACCCACACATATTTTGATAAAGCATCGATTACTATGAGAATATATTTAAATCCTTTATTAAACGATGAATATTTTCTAAAGTCCATTAAGTCAGCTTGCCATAAATCATCCAGACCTTTAATGATCGTATGACGACGAACGAAATTTCTTCTCGCTCCTTTGTGTAGTTCATTTACTATATCTTGTTTACTCATTGTGATCAGGTTTAGCTGCAATCAAGTCATCTATTTCTTGTTTTGTATAGTAAAATTTACTGAAATTATTAGTAGTCACTTTTTCTAAATCATGAAGAAACTTTCTCACGTTACTTTGGATTTTAGTCATTTCATTTTTCAGTTCTTGTACACATTTGTCTACGTACTCTTTATTCACAGCCTCATCATCTTTTTCAGGAATTTGTACCCCTTTTAATCTTGATGACTTTAAATCGAAGTCTCCTGCATCTGATCTTATTAATGTGTCAGTAAGAATTTCAGTGAATTCAGATAATCGTAAACGCTTATGAACGTGATGACCGAATTTATCTATATTCATTTCCGTCTTGTCAGCTTCTGTAGATTAATAGTACTGTTGATTTTTTCTGATGGCAGTCTTATATATTTAATTTCTTTTATGATGCCAGCTTCATGCATTTCCTCGACTATGGAATTAATTTCATTTTGTAAACCTGTATTACCAGCTGCCCATGACGCACATAACAATTTTAATCTTTCCACTAACTCATTAGGATCATTCCAGTATACTAAGTCTGTGTCTTTCCTCACTTCTTTTAAAATATCGATTCCTTTTCCTTGCTGAAGACTTTCTACGCTGCTAGTATGATTTCTTGAGAATTTAAACAATGGTTTAATAACATGTATATATTTGAATCCTTTATTACTATTTATTGGTTTCAAGGAATCCCAATTACGTTTATGTGCGTTAGTATCGGTGAGTATTAATTTATAATTTTGTAAGTCATCGTCTGTAATTATATCTAAATTAGGTATTTTATTGTACAACAATTCTGTCAAGCCTGGTGTTTTTTTCAAACTGCGACTCCCAATTTTTAGAATTCTACCATCATCATGTAAACGAGTTTTGCCAAGAAAAAGTTTTCCTCGTTCATTTCTTACCCCATATGGTATATCTTTCATCGCTTCAGACGATACAGACCAGGACAAGGAATCGTTAACAGTACTCGTACTTGGTGATGATTGAAGAGATTTAAATGAGTTTTCGTGAATTTCTTCATTCATAAACGGTGATGTAGTAAGGGTTTTGTTAGGTGTTTTAGAACTAAACACATCATTATCTGAGCTTTCTTCGTCATCAACATCTCTTTCGGAGTCAGTAAAATTTTCTTGTGAACCATTTGAAGACTCGCTCTCGCTTTGTTTAATCTTTTTCATATTTTGGTTTTGCTCTATGTCTTCGTCTACGTAACGTTTTTTGTCGGCTTTACTTGTTAGCAGTTTGAGCGGGCTAACAATTGGTTCGAATATCGTCTCCAGAGCCAGGTCATTACTATTTTTGATATTTTTCATCATTTCTACTTTTTTTTTCACAGCCGACGCTGATTTTACGATTTGCGCCTTAAGGTTCTTCTCCATGTCAAGTATTCTACTTCGATTGACGTCTCAAATCAAACTGCTACTTAGTAACGTATGCAACAGCTTTATAGAAAATATAATTTAATTCACTATTATAAATGTATCAAATTTCAATCTGTAACAGCCTTTGTTTCGTTCACAATCCTTATTTATGACGAGATAGCTGTATGGTTTACTCCACACAGTTGTACACATTTCACGGAACTGCGACCACGACATGTCAGACCCCACATGTTCATCGTAGATGTGTCGTAGATTAATATCGTCTTGTTTAAACAATATGATGAGGTTAGCATTATCTCTCACTAGTTGTTTAGGTATTTTGGTGTAAGTTTGATTAAGATAAAAGCAATCAATATTTTTGTGACGACCCATTGCAAAATAATCACGTATATTATTCTGATTTTCACATGCAACATCGTCAAATATGATAATAGAATTAGGCGAAGCCTCTTGTGGACTTAAAATTTCACTGTTATAATTATACTTGTAGTATGATGTACCCACAACTTTTTCCAATACTTTTTCTAAAAATACGTATTTAGGTTGATACAACGATTTTGAATACACATAGAGGTTGCGGAATCGTGGTCCATTCGGGTGTAATAACAAACTGATTATTAAGTTGGTCTTCCCACAGTTTGAGGGACCACAGACAATACTGCGAATAGTGTTTGGTAGTAAGTATGTCGTTTAACTTCATTCGTTACTGCAGGACAAACACATTCCAATTTAAGTGATTCTTTTTGTTTAAGGAATTTCATATCAGGTTTGTTAACTTGTCCGTTATGGATGAAGGGTTTCAACGGAGTGACAATAGTGTCATCATGCCTATAATATTTGTATTCAGGGATGTGTAGCCTATCAGTAAACCGTTATTAGTTTAACATTTAACCTGTATTGGATGGAGAGTCATGAGCCAATCTGGTACAAACACACATTGGTTTAAAGGTTTACCCGTGGAGCTGACCGTTATATACGAGCTTGAATCTAAGTAATTAAATACTTTTGAGGAAAGTAGGAACTGGGATGGAGTTCAAATGTTTCCTAAATATAATAATGGGCAGGATATGCTAGCGAAAGTACGTGGAAGCAAACGAATGTTTGCTGACACGGGCTGAAGCTGGCATAGCCTGCCCATTATTATACTACTCTTCTAGCAAGAAGAGTGACTCCCAAATTGTCCTTGTCGAGAAACACAGAATCAGAATCTCTTTGGATAACTGAAGTTGCCACTTCAGTTGTATATAAGCAAGCCTCATTGCTCACAGAACTGACAATAATTGGAGACGAAAGCTCCTCGAATAGGGACTACGACTAAAGACGCAGCATATGTCCACCCTGAACCGATGACCCGGTATAATTTGCGGGAAATATGTTGGAAACACTGCCTAAAGCCACTGGCGTGCGCAGCAGTGGGCTTTATAGACATGGTAAGAGTCAGAAAAAACAATTGAACGCCACAAAAGCCACAGAAGCAATTAGGTACAATTCCTTGCACACATTGAGAGAATCATTTTCGCCAGAAACGTTTGGTTTTGTCTTGCGTGCTCCTCACGAATCTACGGGTTAATTGCTAAGCACAAATGAGCGGTGTTACAGTCGGCCACCTGCGAGAAAGCTCGACGTACACTGCGCTGGGAAACACTAGGAATGTTAGCTGTGGAAAAGCTTTAAAGAAAAAGTATTCCGACGCAGGCTCAGTTGTGGTATTGGCATCAAGCCAGTTGAATTGTTTTTAATTTAAAATGTACGAAAATCAGCTGTGCTAATCAACATTTTTCTTACAAATATGTGTAGCCTTAATATCAATTATCTATTATTATTTTAATATCAATTATTATTTTGTGGGGCTAGAGCTAGGCCCCACATGCATGCATGCATGCTAACTTACTGGTTAACTTAGTGGTTATTTTTTAGCATGCGAATAGTCGCATAGGCACAAACCATGTAATATAGAAGTTTTTAAGGTGAATAAATAAAAATAAAAACTGTCGTCAGTTGGCTCCAGGGGTGGCATTCCGGCTGACATCACTTAACATCTCGGTGCTTCATGCTAACTTCAATCATCAATACGCTTTCGCTTCACTGTGAATTAGTTTTTTCTCTCATTTTGTATGTAAATAATTAAAAAACGTTATTTGGTTAGTTGGTTCTTTTCTCTCAAACGACCACCGTCCCAAAGAAATTAAATTTTGAAGATCAACTCACTACAAGCGAAGTGAGTTTTGGCGCCAATCGGCGTACTATAGCATTGCGGCATTTCTGTTAGTCAAGTTTCATAAAACTTAGAATGTCTGGAAATCCAGAAGCGGAATTTCATTACTTTGTATTATGTACAATAAAATGAGCTATTAAATACACGAAAATTAAAATAAATGTTGACCTATACGTAGGTCCTCATATATTTATCTTTCGACTTATTTGAATACTGAATTTGACCGTTTAGTCGGAAACTACTAAGCCACATAATGACAAACAATTTTGTAGTGTTTTCTGTGTGTTTTAAAGTGTCTTAGTATCCATAATCCTTTACTAGCTACTGTGCGCTGATCCTTTTAACAAAATGTCTCCCTTTCACCTTCTACTTTCGCTTGGGTAATCTTATTTTGGGCTCCTAAACTTCTCGTAGCCCCACCCCCCAACACAATAAGGCCCAAATTCGCATAACCACACCGCAGGAGTTAAAATGTATTACCTTTTATTGTGATCCTCAACACGGATTAAGAGAGAGTGCGGTTTTGAATTTTGATTCGGATTGTAGCGGCATCGCGAGCCAGTTTCGCAAGACCTCTGGCTGATTAGGCAATGGCGGAGTTTTCTTGAAATCTCAAGATTGAAGACGGGCAGGGTAGGTCAAGATTCGCTGGTGGTTTTGTAACTATGCACACCTATTTCGTCTATTGCTTTGATTACATTCTACAGAATGATCTTTAATGAAGATTTTGAATGTCGGAGGCGTGGTCCGGATGTTTGCAGACTTAAGTAGTTGCACTGTTATTGTCTAGCTGTTTTTGGAGCTTAAACCAGATTAAGTTTTTGCTTCGGGTCCATTTTAAGTTTTAGATTTGCGAGTCTTCTGGGTTGTTAAGCAATTGGATTACCAACGCCCTAAGACTAGGTCTTTGTTTTAAAGTTAATTTCATTGCCGTTGTTGTAATAGGTACTATGCCAACATTATGACTCAGTGGCGACACAGTAGTTTTTTACACTTTTGCCTTTCAACTAATACAAAACTATGCTCTTCATGGACTGAATACTTCTTAAACTAATGACGAGTTTATGATGAAAAAAAATCAAAGGAGTGATGTTATTTTTTTACCTCATTCAGTGTAAGTAATACGTTGCCAGTACAATATCACTTTACTTACCTTCAAGTATAGAGAAGACGCTTGAATTAATATGTCAAGTGATTTAAAATTCGTATTTGCATTGTTTAGACCATGTTCACAAAGTCACTCTACGGTCCCAAATATAGCAATGCATGCAATGCATTCTCAAATCAAAAACGCGAGTTACTAAAAAAAACTTGCTCCATTTATTCTACTAAGCCCACGGAGTATGTAAACGACATTTCAACCCTAAAATGCCATGGGTCCGTGCGGCCAGTTATTAGGGCGTAACCCTTCAATGCGCCCCGGACGAACTGACCTCCCCGACCCGTTTTCCCGTTTCTCTCAAAATTATAACCCGTCGACGCGTGCTTCGCGGGGTAAAACTGTTATTTTCACATAATAAAGTTTTATTATTTATTGTGAGACACATGTCGCTGGCCATTATTATTTTTATTGATGGTGTTGATGTGTCGATAAGTTATTAGTTTTGATATTTTTTATGTTGATGTACTGTTCGTACTGTGTAGTTAACTATGTCATATGATTTTGAAAGTGTTTGACGAAGTTCTGATTAAGATTGAATTATTATCTGTAGTTTATTTTGATAAGATGTTTGAGGAGTAAAAAGGCGGTTTTACTTAAGACTAAGCGTTGTGTAAAGACATTCACGACTTTATTTTAAATAATTTATAGAAATCCGAATATAAATGAGTGAATTGAATGAAAACGAAACACTTCGTCGGTCAATTGCATGAAATTAATATAATTATGATGAACTGAATAATAATATTAACATACCTATTTGCAATATATTTTTTTAATTTATTTATAAATTACATGAAAATGCGTAAGAATTTGCATGATTTTTATTAATTTTGGTCCTAATTTTGCTGGCCCACTGCAGGGCTATAGCCTCCTCTCCAACTTTCCACCCTTTGCGGTCCCAAGCCACCTTTGGCCAGTCACTGGGATATTTTTCATGTAAACATAAAAATAATAAAATAAATAAATAAAAAAATAAAAATAAAAATCATTAATTTCAGGCAAAGGTTACCCAGTTGGTTACCCATAATGGTAGCTATGCTGTTCGTGGTAAGTGCTGTGGAGTGTTGTGGAGTGTTGGAGTTTCATTCAAATCCATTCAGTAGTTTTGACGTGAAAAAGAAACACGGCACATCCACATACAAACTTTGGCATTTATGATATTGGTAGGAAGTAATAACACTTGGCATTAACTAGTTCAAAGTAAAAAAATAGATTGGACATGCTTGCTGCTTGAGTACCCACTATCAATTGTCTATCATAACCTATTAACAAAAGGTCAAAAATCCTAATTTCTAAAATTCTATCGAATTTAAAAAGACACTAATTATGAAATATTATGTTAAACAGATTTTATCAAAAGATTATGGAACGGACTCGATATGTATTATAGCATGAAGCTTGATAAAAATCTCGAGTAAAAATAATTCATTTCAAAATCATAATTGGCCCCTTCAAATAGAAAAACGTCATTTTCAATTTATGAATGCAAACTAAAACCAGTTTTTCTTGAAATCCACCCCTATCTCTATACACTTGCGAAATGCAGTTTGCAAAAAAATTGCATTGTTAAAAATAGCAGATGGTCAAAATTATAATGGCCGACGTAATAATATTATAACGTAATGAAATATCTAACGGTCATCAGGATAATAAAAATATCAGTTAGTAGATGTTATTTTGAAACTTATGATACAATGTAACAATGATCACATCTAAGCACAAATGAAAGAAAAAATAGTTTAATAGTGAAAGAAAAAATATTATCAACGTTTCCTTATGTGTTTAACAGCACTTTTTCTGACATTCAATATCTAGACACCAACTAGACAACGGATCAACTAACTTAAATGCTATTTTTTTTTAATCCATAAATAAAAACACCCAGCTACACATTTTATGCACACAAACACGTACTGAGCGGGGATCGAACCTGCAACCTCTAGCTAAGGAAATAAATTCTGATCTCAAAATTACCAAACCGGTGGTCAAATATAGTAACTTAGGCATGCATTTAAAAGAATCGGCTTATTTTGGGATCATTAAAGAACCCAGAGCTATTTGATTGAACTCAGTTTAAGTAAGTCTACCTTGTTTGCACATTAAATGGTTCCAAGGATCCTTCATGAAGAATTAAGAAACTTCTTGATTTGTTTCGAATAACAACACAATTGAATTACACACTATTACTTTATATTTTTTTGCAAATCACTAAATACTGTAAAAATATTTTTTCGCCATACCTTCATACGACCCTACAACAACACGAAAATGAACAAACCCTATGAATGTCCGGTCCACTGGGCGGGGTCTCTCTGCCCATTGGTCAAGGGTGGTCGGTCAGCGTCATCTAAAAATGTACCCTCGTTTAAGGGTTGGAGAAATCTTATTGGAATATTATAATGGAGTGTGTGGAGCAGGGGCCGGACTACAAACCCTTTTAAGAACTATCTTCACGACTAAAGGAAAGCCATATTAGAGCGTCTGCGTCGTCGCAACGCAACGCCGACTGACGCGTCGTCGCAACGCAACGAAAACTGCTGCGTTGTCTTACTTATATTTTGTACCCTGACCAAAATCTTACACATCTTTTGGGCACATCCGTACCAATTCAATCTATTTTTAATTATATGTTTATTGTATGTTTAACTTATTAAATTATGAATTTACTAAAAATACAAACAATTGTATTAATCAATAGTCTGCCACGTGTGTGTGTGTGTGTCTACAGGGCTTTACGATCATTGTTTAAATGGAAAAACACTTTTTACAATAAATATCGTATTTGATTGCTATGAGCAATACCAGGAAAATGTAACCTACCTAATTAAAAAAAACCTAACTAATCTTAAGTAATGATCTTAACTTGGTTCTGAATTCTCGGTTAAGCCTTGCTATTGACTGGCAGAGAATGCTTCTAGGTATGAATGTTTTTAATATTAGGCAAAAAAGAATGAAAAAATAAAATAAACAGTGAAGCATTTTCTCTCTACATTTCTGCCACGCACCGCCACTGGTGCCAAAGTTCTGCACTAATTTACTTACCTAAATAGTAAAGTACATTTTTACATTAGATTTCTATGTGTACTAAATCACTCCAAAGTCAAAATTGGGTTAGTTTTTAAGACTGGGTTGCGAAGTGGGTCACACTCATTTTGTGCCGTTTTTTGCAGACTCTACATAGTTACTATAAGCTGTTTATTTGAGTAAGACAAACTCTTATTGGTTTTCAAAGCTAGGACTCAACTCATTTTATCCAGTTACCTACTCAAAATGATTAGTAAATTTTCTTTTTAGTTTTAAATTCTTATCAGATTTTAAGACTTGATACTTGTCAGTTTATCAGATTTTATAAATATAGCTTATCAGTTTTTAAGTTTTGATGCCATTGTTTTAGCCGAAGTCTAGTTTTGAATAGTCTTGGCGAGTATTCTACTCCTGTGGCCCCGGATGAGAAAAGATAAATAATATTAATTGCACATTTAGACACCCAAAAATAGCAAAAAAGCATTGAATCTACTATTCAGGTGGTCTTATCACTACAAAAGGATCTCATCTATTATTTTTTTTTGTGATGAGGTGGAATATATTTGTAAGCTGCAAAGTAATTTCCAAGAAACATTCTAATTAGTTTCCAACTCAGAAATAGACCAATTACATCCCTCCCCTAAAACTTTAATGCGGCTCTACTGCACTGCGTAATAACTAATAATAATAAGGGTAACTTGCCACATTCAAAGAATTATTAACTCTGGCAGCCCAGGGGAGGTCGGGTCTTTATGAGCTGTAACTCTCTGTAACTCTGGAATTTAACAGCTAGACGGTAAACTAAGATAAATAAGGAATGCACCCCACTCAATAATTGCTGAACTTCCTAAAAAGTAACTAGCGGCTGCCCACGACTTTGTCCGCGTGGACGGGGCCTACACAGCGTGATGTGCCACGCCACATATAACCTATAATCATTCTCAAGGAATGGACTATTCAACTCAAAAAATTGTTTTTGAATCGAACCATTAGTTCCCGATATTAGCGCGTCCAAACAGACAAACAAACTCTTCAGCTTTATATTATATCTACGATGATGATACCTCCATGCAACGTTGTATGGCCAACGCACTAACTTGGAATTATTTGTGTGAAAAATAGATATGGAATTCCGTACATGCGGAAGCCAATAGATCAAAATGTTTAAACTTCCAGAGTTCGTTTTAATTCCATAAACCAAATGCATTAAAGGTAACTTTAATTTTGGATTAACTTCACAGAACCACTTTAATCGCACGCTACTCTTTTTTGAAACTATTTCAAATAACATATTTTATTTTTTGTTCAGCTTTGAGTACTTTCCTTAATATCGTTCAAATACTAAAATCAAACGCTAGCGACATCTATGGTTTCGTAGTCAAATTACGGTAAGCGCCCTCTTTTGGAATTCTTATACATTAGAACGAAAAATCAATGCATGCCTTTGAAGAAAATGTTCTTGTTAGAAAAGTTCTAACTTGATTTTCTGTCCTCTTAGTTTCTTAGTTCATTATTGAAGACCTAAAATTGTATATTGTTAGAAGGTGCCCATTGAAACTCTGAATATGTAATAATTATTAATTTACATTAATTAATACTTATGTTCTTAGATTATCTAAGCAAGTATGTGTTTGATCGTTTGTAATTTATTTTTTCACTTAGTTTGACATTTTAAGTTCTGATTCATGTTTCTTTTTGTTTTCGTCATGACTCAATTAAATGTATTGGGTGATTTAACCATGTTTAGGATGTGTAACAGTTTTGATCTTTCAAATAAGACATAATAATTCAAATAAAAAATCTCGTATTTAGGACATTATTCCACACAGCGCAGATGAGCCCTAACACTAAGTTAAGCTCATGGTATACTTAGACAACGGATCTTATTAAAATATATTTTTTGTAAATACAAACTGTGTTCTCTATGTGCTTAACTCCTTTGGTTTATTAATATTATTATTTATTCATTACGGTTATCTCTCTTGAGACACTTCTTAATTGTTAGAGTATTTTCTGTAGGTTTAAGTATATCTATTTGTATATGAATCATATTATCATAATAGTTTATTTTATTTATTAATATTTTATTTTATTATCCACGGAAGACCAGCGTCAAGAACACCATTAGGTGTACTTGACACATGCTGAGTGGAAACCCTCTTAGCGCCACACGCTAGTTATATTATTATTGTAAACTCACAAATGATCTTAAATAAAAACATTCTTTCTTTCTTTTCTTTATTTAATGTTATGTTATTATATTTAAGTTTATAGTTTGTATTTTTTTATCATTCCTACTCTGATTACTCTTTGTGCACTTGCCTACCCTTCTCATCAACTTTGGGTCATTACCTTTGGGTTGTTTGGAAGAGATCGCTTTTTACGTACGTACGTTACGTACATTTACGTGTTTACTTTATCTACTGGCCTGTAATATTGTAGTTGTTTTAGTGTGCAATAAATAATATTTACTTACTTACAAACATAATAATCTTAGGAAAAAAACATACAAATCAATTCAAACAGACACGAATGTTTATGTATTTTTGACGTTCATTCACACTAATTTGTACTGTGCAGGGATCGAACCCACGATCCCTGTAATGTAACAGCCAACTTCAAATTGGTCGTCAATGATCATGCAGTTAGAACAGCCAATAAAATTAAATACTTAAACAATTTGAATTGCCTTGCTCATTCCAGTTTGCGCCAAAACTCACTCCGCTCGTGGTGAGTTATCTTTAAAATTCAATTTCTTTGCGACATTTGAGAGGAAATAACTAAGCCAAATAACATTTTTTAATTGTTTACATTCGAAATGAAAGAAAAAGAGTATTGATGATTGAAGTAACCGTGAAGCACCGAGATGTGATATTAGCCGGAACGCCACCCCCGAAAAAGAATACCCGTGATATTTGTACACCTTACCAGAGGTGTCATTCTCGATGCTGAATTCATATTATCAAACTTAACTTCAGTTTCATTCAAGCCAGCAAAACTGGATAACTTAGTAATTGCGATCTTCTGAGTGAAAAGAACTCAGTCGAGTACCTATTCATTTAGAATTATTTCCATAGAAATGATGGAGGGGGGCCTATGTTCCCCAGTGGACGTCGTATGGCTGCTGATGATGATGATGATGAAATGAAGAAGAATGAAATTCAAGATAATGCTAATAGATGATTCAAGTGTGCATGCTGAGGTGGTATTCTGCATTTGCACATCGAACGTTCGAGCTCCAAGTGAGATTGTGTTTTGGCGTTTTTAAAACTCAATAACTACGCTAAAAAACATTAGGTATTTAGCAGTGACATTAGGATTGGCCATACAAATGAGAGCTTTAAATACCAATTCAAGGTAAATCCAATATATTTAAATAATAATAATTCAAGTTTGCGTTTATTTCTAAACGAGATCGAGATGAGATTTAACGCTAGCCAGAATTATATAGCTGCTTCGAGATGTGAACAAGCTGCTGCAGGTGACATTCTAGTGATTTTGGCATTTAGTAGAATTATCATTCCAATAATCAACTGAAGCCTAAATAAAACACAGCATAAAGTCATTTTGTGACAGCGTAGGTTTTTATTATATTTATTTAAACCAAGGTCAATTACCTATAAATTAAACTACAACATTAAAAAAAAACATGATAAATCCTATTCAATAATCTTACCGCTTGCACCACACACCAAACAAGGAGCTTTCAAATAGTTCTGCTACTCTCCGATAGATGGCGCTACTAGGCAGAAAGCCGCGCAAAGCTTCAAGTTGGCGGGAACGAAAGTAGTTCCAATAAGAATTTTAATAATAATTATCAAGAAGATTTAGATAAGTCCTTCATTTGCGAGGTGTGTTTTTTACTTGTTTAAATTCAGTAACTGAACATGTTTTATAACACTAAATTCATTGATCGCAACATTTGAAAACTATATTATGTGTATGTAACGTATGGTACGTTATGTAAGTGGCAAATATCTGTTTATCAAGAAAAATCAAGGTTTATTTATTGCAGAAAAAGAATTAATCGAGAGACGATATTAGAAGAAATTTATGTAAGTTTCTTACAATATCGTCTCTCAATTAATTATTTTAGGTGTAGAGTCTATACTCTACTATACTTTACCTGACAAGACTTAGATTAGGATGTTTTAATGGTATCACTGAGAGATTTGTATAGTGCTTTGTGTGTTACATACATGTTTTATAATTATTCTTAACGTTTCAGTGTAGGACATGGTCCTCACTATAACTATGAGGTGGTGCGAGCTATACTCCAACAAATGTGCTCGATGTGGATTGTTGAAGAGGTTATATTATATTAAATTATAAATATTATCACGACGGTGATAAACCTTACTGGACAAATCGCCCTTAGGCCTACGACTAGACCTTAAGCCTAAACGTGTCTGCCGAAGCCCTCTTATAATATTTCACTAAATTCGGTTCGGCAGTTCAATTACACCACTATCCAATATAGAGTTTTTAGTTTATTATAAGTGATCTTTAAGAAATTTAATGAGGTGCCCGTGGCGCAGTTGCGACAGTGATCGGCGACGGTCACTGTTGTAAAGTAACCCACGCCGGGTCGGAAATGGGATGGGTGACCAGCCCGACCGAAATTTAGTGATGTTTATTTCGGGCATCTCCGTGCTTCAGAAGGCACGTTAAGCAGTTGGTCCCGGTTGACGTCGCTCGTTAAGCCGTCGTTAAGCCTAGTCAGAGGCCTTAGGGCGGCTTGATAAAATCTGACATTAAGGTTGCTCACTAACCTTACACCCCTCCAACAATCCGCACTGACCCCTCGTGTTGGAGTATGGCTCGTTCCACCTCATAGTTGAGGTGAGGCCTGTGCCCAGCAGTGGGACGTATATATGCCGTTTATGTATGTTACCAAATTATTGCCATCACCAAGCTATCGGCCTCACCTCGTCAGAAATCTTGCGTCAATTTTGTGTTACTCCACATTTTATGTCTACGTTTTTAAAACCGGTTGCAAATAATTATCGTCTAGTAAATTGCGAGTTCCACTTTATAATTTCGAAATAACACACTATTCATTTCCAATGACGTAAATAATTCTTGAGTTTCGGACTCAACGCATGTTTGTAGCCAACTACATAGTGCAAAACTGCAATGGGTTCTACTGTTCGTATTTCAGTAACTTTTAAAGACAAATTGCAGTTTCTTACGCCCTTCAGTAATCTCGCGGTCCTTGGTAGCAGCAATTAAATTAAATTCTCGAGACAGTCTAGTAATACGCCCAAGTCAAGAACAGACCAAGTTGCAAATTTGACGAAATTAAAACCCACCATATGAGAAAACAGATGATATAAGAACGCATTCAGTTACTTAATGAGAAAAACTTTATTTTATAAACATAAATAAAATGATAGGTATCCTGTGATACTGAATGAAGTTTATACAATTTTATGCACTTATATCGTTACACGTAGCCAACCTCTTGAGCTTGACCTCGAATCATAAGCAGACCATGTAACTTTGTCTCATTTAAATTATTTCTATTTATTTTATTTTGATGTCAAGTGAATATATCCCAGAAAGATTCGGCCGGTCTGTTAATGGTCTCGGTAGCATAGTGGTCAGTTGCAGTCGCCCGGTTTGCGAAAGATGCGGGTTCGATTCCTGCCTGATGCCAACATGACCAAATGTATTTTTCTGGTTTTCAGATCTTAAATAAAAAACACATTCATATAGTTAGATTTTACAAACTCTATCAATGAGACAGGTGGAGCCGTTTTGTAGCGCCACAAATCGCTCCGTGTGCGGGACGCTTATTATTATCTTAAGAAATTGGCCATTTCTATGTGGCGCAGGCGGCATTCTGGTCACGGCTAGCACCCCAGGTATCAAAGACTGGTGACATAATCTAATATTTCTAAAAAATACTCACAGAAACACACAGAATGAACACTAATGTTTGCACGCAACACAAGCATATTAATGTTTGTCTGCTAGCGATTGTACTTACAGCGACGTTTGCTTCGGTCAACCGTTGAAGTTGTTTACGGAAATTTGCTATCTACCCCTCAGAACCCTAGTCTTTAAAGAAAATCCCTGTCTCTTTCCATGCTATGTATCCTACATCGTGGTGGGGTTAACCGTGTTTTGCTTTGCCCTTTGCAAACTAACTGAAAAAATATATCTTAAAGTCAGTTAAAAACACAAGGTACCTACTCTTTGGTCATTAAGGCGGTAGTTTCACTTGTAAAGAAACTAACTTGATCACGTAGACATGCCAAAGTGCTAATGCTCACTCGTTGAGATGAATCATCTCCACATTATTCAGAGTAATCGTACGATTCGGTAACTTTAATTTTATTTTAGTTAATTGCTTGTTCAGCAAAAGCGCTTCAATTTTGTATCTGTTTAAGCCAATGGCATCTATACTATTTATTAAAAGAATAATACATTTACTCTTTCATATTGAAAAATGTATTAAAAGTTTAATGAAAATTACCGAATCGTACGATAACTCGGTCGTGAATCGCCCTCGGTTAGTCAGCATCAAACATTGTGTGTAGGTTCAGAGTGGTCTAATATGTCTGAAGTAGAAATTTAAGAATACAGGGTTGAAAATACATACATAATTAAAATAGCGTTTCATTTATTTAGACTTAAGTTACTCTTCTATTTCGTTTTCCAAAACATCAATTTTTTTTAACACTTTTCTTTGTTTCTCGCTTGTGGTCTTAGGAGATGAATAAGGACATGTCTTAGGAAGTAAAGTGAAACGACAGTGCTGATTAACAAATCGTGGATATTTATTGAAATAAAAATAATAAAAATGAAAAATAATAAAAACAGTTCATCTTTCACGTTACACAATAAAATTTGTCTTAGAGTTTTTTGTTTCGCTATTTTGTCTCCATTCGTCGTCCTTATTACGTATATATTTGTGATTGGAATTAATTTAATTTTAATTAATTTCACAATTGGAAGAGGAAATTATGAACTCTTTTTAATGGAAACAACAACAAGAAACAGGTAATTCACAACAAACATACTTAATTTTTACACATTGTCGTATTATTTATTACATCACATTTTAAATCGGAATATATTTTGACATAAGTACTAATTATTTTACAATGATGCACGTAAAACACTGGGACGAAGTTAAGGATTAACAAAATACTTAAAGATCAAAATGACATTTCAAAATATATGACGATTTCAAAATGACCTCTTGACAGTATTTTTTTCTGTAGGATGAGAAACTTTGTTGTTTCTCTCCCAAGTAGATAATGATATTAGGTCTTGTCCAGACGAAATAAAATTAAATATTTTTTGAATGGCGATCAAAAGCGTTCAAATACTCCGTCTGAAGAAGCCCTAAATAATTTCACCAAAGAACCAAATTCGTTAGGAGACTGATGGACGACAAAATGTTGATATTATAATTTACTTACAATTATCTAATATAAATTCTATTATAATTTACATTAAGTACGTATACTGAAAGATTTCACGCTTGGACTAAATTTAGGTACGAGTGAATATTCTTCCACGAATCAAGAATCACATGAAAACATTAATTTAAAACAAAACTGGAATTATTTTCAGTCTTAAAAATAACTAGCTCTTTTTCATAAGAAACAAAAGCATAGAAATGAGGATCTAACGTCTCAAAAGATTTAATTTAATTTTAATTTAATAATTTAAACACTAATTAATTAGAAATACCGATAACACCTACCCTTATATCGATTCCAATTTTGCTTTCTACAATGCTTATTTAATTATCGATTACAGGAAACTCACCGTTTTTTCCATTACTTTTAATCATTTGCGAAACGTCATTTATAAATATGAACATCAATAGGTAGGTACTCATTTACACGTCATTACCCTTATTTAATATTTACACAAGTTCATTATCTAGGATAGGAAACATTTGCTTATTATATATTACATACATAATATACTAAAATTACGAAACAACTTACTTAGAAACACATACTACATCAAACTATGAAGAGCCTACAAATTACTGGAAAAAATCTATGTTTAATTGACACTATACAGCTTAAAACTAAATCATGTTTAAATCAACATAGCTAACTTTGGCATTGGTTTCCACATTTTTTCTATTAAATAAAAACATGTCAAAACAATATCGAAATAGTAACGTCGCGGTTTAAAAAAATCAAACTAACATCAACAACGAAAGAACTCAACACTATTCCAGAACACGAAAGATATGTTAATAATGCCCTTCGGTGCAATCTTTTGGGCGCATATTGCAGTGATCGTCAAATAATCGCTAACTAATACATTTCTTAAGACTAGAAGTTGAACAAAGCGACCTGGATTGCGTAGTGGTCGGTAAAAACATTTAGGATTACGGTCTTAAAAGATCTGGCTTGGCGGCGCAGGCGGCGGCAGTCGAAGACCACCCCAGGGGTAAAGTCACGACGCCTCGTCACGGCACGCGTTAGAGTCATCGGATAATGCTAATGGAGCACCATTACTTTGATTCACAACACACTTCCGCATGTGCTTCTCTAAGGTCGAGGGCACTGAGAAAGGCATTTCACAGAATCGGCAACGGTACACGTCTTTGCCTAGTCTGCCGTGAGTTTTCATGTGACGCGTCAGCTTCGAACTTTGCGCACACGCGTATGAGCACAACTCACATTTGTAAGGTTTCTCACCCGTATGCGAACGCCGATGGACGGTCAGATTCGAACAGTTCTTAAATACTTTCCCACAGAACTCACAAGTATCATTCCTGCGACTATCTTTCGACTTCAACAATGGATTTTGTAGTAAGCCATTACTGCTATTCTTTAGCCCGTCGAAAATGTTCTCCGGCGGTCTTTGGGCATGTAAGGTAGGGAGCCACCATCCTTCACCTCGTTCCATATCTAACTTCATCCGTTTGGAAGCTTCAAACGGATTCTCAAAAGGGTTGAACAGTGGGTGCGGTTGAGGAGGCATCTTTGCAAACTCCTCTTTTAGTCGCAAGGCTGCCGTGGGTGGCATGCCATTAGGTTTATCACTGGGTGGGCCATTGTTGTTGTCTCGGTCCTTAGCTAGTTGCCATTTTAGAGAATTACCAGACTCTTGAAGCGCTTGTTTGAATGCTTCACTATACTGAGCAATGTTTGATAGACCGAATTTGTCCATCAATTCACCAACAACAGAAGCAGTAGGTGGATGTGCTGGTAGAGCAGGCGTTAGCTTTCGGGTTGGCGCCGATGGTGCACTGCTATTTGACACTGTCAGATCTTCAGCTTCTTCAACATCCTCTCCATCCTCATTTTCGTCTTCCTCCTCACCATCAAGATCCTCATCCTCTAATTCATCGTCGGAATCATCCTCACCAGTATCTCCACCAGATTCACCGTCCTCAGTATTAGCATCTGGACCACGGTGTATTTTCATGTGCCGTTTTAGTTTTGAAGCTTTTTCAAAGGCTTCATCACACTCAGTACATTTAAATGGCCGCTCTCCAGTATGCGAGCGACGATGTACGATCAAGTTATTCTCAAATCTAAATTTCTTGCCACAGAATTCACAGCTGTGAACTGCTTCATCATTATTGCGCTTGGCTGGGGGAGTTGAAGACGGTCTTTCTGGTGGAGGAGCGTCTGCGGCCATTGGCTCAGTGCGACGTTCGGGAGAAGTCGAACTGTGCGGTTTTATAGCCTCGCGAGGCGTGTCCACCGTTCCGGTTCCGGCGCCCGCCGGTGGAGTCTGACCGACTCGGGAGGGCGACGGGGAAGCGAACGGCGGCGAATGCTTCCTGGGGCTAGGAGAGCTCGAATTGCCTGTGGCCGCCCCTGGACTGGTCGTACCGGCCAGTTGCCGCAAGCGCTGCGAGTAAAAATCCAGCTGGGGTTCAAGAGAAAGTGGTTGTGATACTGGTGGTGCTCTGTCTCGACCCGATATTGATGTGGGGATAACGGGTGCTCGGTCTGCTGGTGATGGAAATGCCTGATGAGGAGGCAGCGAGTTGGCTGCCACAGCTGCTGCTGCAGCTGCTAGGTTCAGACCATGGTGCCGGAACTGCTCTGAGACGAGCTGTTCCATCCTGAATCGGTGATCATGATGACTTGGCCGAGCAAATAATGGCGTTGGTGGTACTGAAGGGTGGGCTAGAGGCGGTAAACTGCCTGGTAGCGGCATCCTTAGTAATCCACCGACACCAAATGGTGAATGCATGTCGGGCGGTGGAAGCAGTGGGTGGTGGCGCATCGTCGGAGGAGGTAGGGGCGCCCCGGTAGAGGAGCATCCCGAGCTCGTCGACGAGGTACTCGACGTGGAATGGTTCTGCTTTGGCTGCTGCTGCGGTAGGGCTTCGACGTAGATTTTGACGCCATGAACGTGTTGCACGTGTTGCAGTAGCCTCCACGCCGAGTGCACTCGCGCTTTGCACGTCGAACACACGTAGTTGCTCGGTTCTATGGACAAAAAAAAAACAATTATAACATTGCTACTACAGTTTGGCCACGCAGGAATCTTTACGCTTAAAGTCTTGGCACAAAATAACGACCAGAATTTATCAATCCCGCCAATGTTAATCAAGCCGAACCAACCGCGGTGAGATTGAAAATGGCAAAACGATCGCTTCCGATGGGTGATTTACAGCAATATTAACACTGGCAAAGTGTCTAGTAATAGCTCTCGCATCTCGTAGTGTTCGGCCTAGGGTGCCACCGCGGGCCGCATGCTAAGTAGGCGAAGGTCCAAGGGTTCTGTACGTCGGTGGCGGTGAGTGATCGCCCTTTCGTGTCTGGGGTGATTCATGCACCTCTAAAATCTTATGAAATATACGCGGGCCGCTATCACGTACGAGCTCGGGTTAAGACTGTTGATATTGAAATCTATGTAACATTATACTGGTGTTGAGAGGAGATATTTTTTTTGGCTTGCTAACCGTTAGGTGTTACGTGTCTATCTATGTTTTGATCTTGTTTTGTGGTTATGAAAGAAGTTATTTCTTACATTGTTTTGCTTCCAAATACATTCAAATACAACAAATTGTAATTTTCATGCCCTTAGTATCACCAATGTGTACAACTTAGGTGTTATGGCAATGTTATATAATAACTTGTATTGGTTGAGAAGTTGGCTAATGCACCAGAGATCACAGGTTCGTTTCCCGCATAGTACAAATTTTATGTGCATGATCATGTCTGTTTGTATTAGTCTGGGTGTTTCCTGATCATTATGTATGCATTTACAAAAAAAACATGTTTTAGTATGTTTTTCCGCTGTTTGGTATCCTAAAGTATAAGCTATGCTTATTTCGTCTTTAGATGGCGCTGTGTGGTTTAATGTCCAGTGATATTTTAAATTCAAAATACATACTAATAAAACATTGACGTACAAACTGCACCTTATACGAATCTAGTATGATAATAAAGAGCGTGAGAGATGAGGCCACGTGGTCAGCGCCCGCGCCGGCTGGTTGACGGTGATCTGATGGCTCATTGTGATCCGAGACGCATATCACTGTGGAGACAATTGCTGCGACCTACTAGGGTTGTTATAGCTTTGATTTTAATTTGGAATAAATATTTAATACGATGATACTGTTTTTATGCAAAAAAATAGTAAAAAAAGAGGAAAGCTTAAAAAAGATGGCACTAAGTATTTGGGGTTTAGATGATCTTAGTGTACGAGTAATCTATAGCAGATTTTTATTGGAAAACTCCCTTAAAAACAGAAGCATAATCTAAGGTAACACACAGTGTTTTTGTCCTTGAAAGTTTTAATCAGGGTTTTTTTTAATATTTTGTTCAAGTATTTCAACCACAACAACCAACGTCATAACAATTTTGAAAACAGGTTAGAAACTAAGTGTTTGTTTTCCAAGGAATTTCTTTATCATCAAGTATTTAAATTACAAATTGACCATTCTGCACAGTTGAAAATACTTTGAATACATTATTCTTATCCTAATTAATCGGTTTGACATAATTACAGACACAGACCAAGTAGGTGTGTTCACTTTTAGTCGTCAATAGGCAATTAACATATTGAACGCCGCCCACGATTATAAATTATAAATAAAATGAAATGCAAACATGAAATGGTGACGTTTGTGGTTAAACCCGCAATATTTTGGACTGATGATATTCTATGTGCATAATCCATTTTATATAATATAAATATAAATATCTTTTACGGTATTACAGTGTGGATTATTTACTTTATTTCTATTTTCAGTATGTAAAATTTGCATGGTGCTGACGTAATTTTAGGTTTTTCAAATTATTATTTCAAATTAAAAACTACTTTCACACAAGTCTTTATTTCTAATTTCATTCATGAGATGGTCACAATATCCATCGTCCAAAAACACCGTTTAGCATTTTTAAATGTCGATATCGGTATGAGTCGCTACACTAGTGGTGGGCGCGCCGATAAGCGATCTCGACTGTTAAGACGATTATTGAATTGTAACGGTCAGATTGTGACCGACCGGAAAGAAGATACAGTACAGGGTGTTCTAAAACCAGGGAAATCAAACGTATTTAAACTTGAATCAGCGCTCCGTAAGTAAAGAATCAATAATAGTTAAAATTGAAGCTAATAAAATAAAACTTTTATCTCCTGTTTTTTCTGAACAGACTTTAACCATTAAATTAAAAAAAATATGTAGATACAAAAAAATAGACTTTTAGTCGTAATAACAAATATATTTTTTTTTGTTACGTGGAGTACATAATTTAGTCTATCAACAAAAAAGGAACAACGTAGGCATGTTAAACAGCCACTTAAACTTCAATTAATTATGTATGACTAAATGGACAAGTTTAAAATACCAAATTATAATACGCAGACAGAAAGAAGTAAACATAAAATTCACACTTGCAGTTCATTTATTTGGGTCACTTTTTTATAGAATATGAAATTAAGTAGATCTTAAAGTTAGCAACAGCCTGTGTACAGAGTCTTCATGATATCAATATTGTGACCTTTTTGTCCAAAGCATTGTTCATTGTGTTGCGATTGGTCATCATAACTTGTACGGTTGGCAAAAAAGTACAGTTACACAATTATAAGATAATGTTTGTGACACATTCATTGGAAACAGCTAGATGCTTCAATTTACTTTAATATTTTTACGCAAATTTAACGTCACTAGGTGTTGCGAATACTGTTAATAGTTTTTTTTTTATTATGTTCCAAAAATTGCGACAAGAGAAATGTGTTCTACTAGTACGCAATACGTCTTCAGTTTAATTCTTCATAACGTCAAAATTCATTCCTAGTTTTAGTTGGGTTTAGATCTCATAGGATCCTTCAATATCCTTCAAATAATCAAGAACTTGTTTCACTGATGTGTTTAGTGGACATTTTTTATCTAGCATTAATTATGGTCCTAAATACAATATATTCCTTCAAATGCAAAATATTATTTGCATAGTTTTACCTAGTTATAAAGTCACTGTGTCACTGATATTTGTATCAAATTTTCCAACTTTATGTCATGAAGCTTAAGTGGAAGCGACAAAAAGCAACTTTAACTATATTAACTTATTTTTTCTATCGGTGCTTTTTAGTAAGTAGGGTCAACAAAAGGCTCGGTAGCGCGACGTCACCTCACAAATCGATTGATAAGGGATTAACTACGATTACCAGATACGTAATTTCGGTGTGCCTCTGATAGCATCGCTAATCACTTCTATATGTGTGGCCGAAACTTTGAGATTCTTTTTTTGTCACTATTCTGACAGTGATTTCCAAAATATCTCTCTGTGGATACTTAAAAGTAGACACTTTTGTAATTTTACAAACCAAAAATAAACAGCTTGGGTCCCTTCAAGAAGAGAGTGGACAGCCATTTGTTAGGCCGGCATGTACCATCTTAGGCCACATCATCACTTACCATCAGGTGAGATTGCGGTCAAATGCGCCCCTAACTAAGCTATAAAAAAACTGCTTTTTCTGTCCACCGCAGGTGAAGGGTAACGTAACAAAATAGTCACCTGACTCTATTATAAAGCCAAATATGTTTCCCAAAATTACATAAAATTATCCATGTCTTGTAAATAAAAGGTCTTTTATTGCTTTTATTGTTCGTAAAAGAATAGCAGCTTTTGATAACAACAAGGTTTCCATGTTCAATAACTGCGCTACTGATAATAATATACAGGGTGATAATATTTAAAAGCTAAGTTTACGCAGGCAACATGGACCACCCAGAAAAATATATTGACTTGTAACGTGTGACAAACTCTCAGAGAAACTGGCAACATTTCAGTAGAAAAAAAAAACTACACGCAACAGAATCACCTCGGCAGCCCGCTGTCCGCAAATACAGATGCGCCCCTATCGCCCCCCTCCCCCCTCTTTGGGGGTCAGACGGGTGGTGTTTAAAAATTTCACCCCCACTGGCTCGCGTCCGCACAATGCCCGCTAATCAGCGATTGCCTTTTGAAATCGAAACGGTTTTTAAACTTTTTGTTTTGGCGGCCATCTTGAATAGTTGAGAAACGGTTAAGAAATATTGAGTTTTCCTAGCGAGTATGAAGTTGATTATGAAATTGAAGAAAGTTAATTCTATCCTGTAGCATTGGTTAAGCGATTGAAGTGTCCTAAATTGTTGCTTTAGGTGGTGTACTTTCGAGGTTGATAAGGTTTTTCATTTGTATAATCTAACTATGCATCGACCCATTTTTTCTGTCAAGTGACATACCTAAGTTAAGTAAGTAATACTTAAGTTTGACTTTCCACAAATGTGTTTGTGTGAGCATCTCAACCATAAACAACGTAGCAGATTTAATGTAATTGACACATATTTTAATAAACAAGGACATTTTACTCATAATTCATACAGTCACATGTCTTAAGTGCCTGCATTTTCAAGCGCATCTCAAGTGTAAGTTCCGCGAGCGGCCGCGCGAGGCGCTGGGGTGCTAACAACAGTGTCGCCGGAAGCAGCGCCGGCGGCTTCCGGTCCAGAGATGTTCTGCTTCAGACACAGTTTTGCATTTTATATCGTGTTTTTCAAGTTTTATATTCTTTTTCCAAATATTTATCACTGTATGACTAATGAAGAATGTTGTAAGCTTTTAATTTTTACTATATTGACCGAGCCATTTTTTTGCATTGCTCTTAATGATGGCGGAATTTTAAGTATCTTCTGTAGGTCCACAAAATGTCTTACAAGTAAAAAGGATGTCTAGCGAAGGCTATTAAAAACCCAAGTTATAAAAGCAACTGGCAATCTTTTAATCACGGCTCGATTCTCAGAAAAAAGAACCACACACCGTTCTATTTTCGAATCTATGCGAAATTTGAAATAAGAATGGCGGGTGGCGCGCTCCGGCAGACTCGCCATCGACTTGTTATGCGGCGGATGTCCGTCGCGCCGCTGCGCTGAATGACCACCTTCCCCTTCCGCCACCCGCAGCCCGGAGTTATAACCCGAACGGTGCAAATTGTGACCCATAACTGGGGACATGTTGCTGGCAGCAGAGAAATAAAATTTCGAAAATGGAACGGGTTTGTTTGTGGCCAGCGTTCGCTGTATCACGTCGTAAGCTGCCAAATGAAAACTCATGTGTCTGATTGTATTTTGTTTCTTTTTGAGGTTTAACAACGCCTACAATGCCTTGATAAGTGACCTCGATATTGTGACTAGGCAAGTTGTCATATAAATAAGGTAAACTACCAAGTTTTTCTCTATATGGACGAAATACTACAATTAGGTAAAATAGATAATATTTAACATCTATTTTGGAGGCTGACGATGACTTTGCTAGTGTACGTAATAGCTATTTAAAAATCAATTAAGTATATCGATGACTCAATTTGACCTTTGTCCAGATTTTAGAAGTGGGACAAATATGGCTGAATTTAATGCTTACATATCAAAATAGCTTGGCAACAATATTACACGAAATTAGGAGGCGGACTATGAAGAACTAAACTTTTGATTGATAAATAAAGTTAATTAAAAATGAACGATTAGAAATTGGATTCGTAATCAAAAATACAATCAAAAACTGTGAAATACTTTCTCCGTTATTTTCTCACTTCTCAAAAAAGTTTTAGGTATTTCAGCAAAAAGGTCCTAAGTAGAAATGACTCATCGTCTCAATGTTGTCTGGGTCGAAAGGACGTATGTGCAGTCTGTTGTAATAATATAATCAATTGGCATTTTCACACAAAATGACCGATTCGACCGCCACTGTTGAATCAGCCACATGTGTTTTTAAAACATATTTGCCTTTGAACGACGTCACTTAACAAAAAGTGACCCGAGGTTCACAGCGTGTTTACCTACTTATTAATATTACATGTTTGTAGTATCCACATGAACATTAACTAGAAAATACAGAAGATACACATTTTTCTACTGCGTGTTAAAATAACTTTGTGGCCCAGTGGTTAAACATTCTAGGCTGGAACCCCTGTAGTCTCAGGCTCAAGTTCTTTTTATAAAAATATGAGTCAAGTTAAGATTTTCAACTTTAGGATTAGTTTTCATGTTGTTTTCTAGCTATACCTAACACCTAACGCCAAACAACTTGTAAAAATTATAACTGATGGATATTAGCTCTGCAACAAAGCGTAAAAATATTAAAATTGCATTCTTTATTGTTGCTAGTTTGTACCTATACATTTCTTCAAAAAGCAGGTATTCTGTGACTTCATGATTTGTGACTAAACTACAAATGACCCTACCTGACAAATTCAGGAGGCGATAGAGTTCAATGTCAGGCTTACATTGTATTGTTTTTAGGTAAAAACTTGTAGTTTTGTAACTTTTTGTATGAGAAATTAGCATTTTTACTGTCCTTAAAACAACAGAAAATAGAATAGTTGAATAAACGAATTGGTCAATTACTAATAAAACTTAACCAAAAACAGTTTTAGGGTAACTAATTTTTTGGTCACACTTTTTGGCTAAAATGACGAAACAGCTAATAAACGAAGGGAAGGGAATTTGTTAACCAAACTATCAATATTACGCCCCTTCTATAGGCGGAACTGATTTTCTAGGGTGGATTTGAAACAATTTGTGGTAACTGGATAGTTTGCAGTGCTTTGACGGCAGAGGGCGCGGTCGTCGCCATCTTGTCCTTTATTGCTGTTACAATTTGTCACTTAGATATTAAGTATGCTTTTTAATGGCCTGTCTAAAGTTAAAAGAAAAGGGAGGGTCAACTATCTTAAGTAAAAGTCAGAGCATTTATTACGTTGTATCTGAGAAATGTTGATCCTATATTATTTTGATGTTACATTTTAAAAGGAACACCATTTGTATTACAACTTATAAGTGAGTAATTGCAGAAACATTGTTAAATAAATTAACGATTTAGTTGCTTTAAATACAATTAAGTACCTAAAAAAATATCATTGGACTTCATTCCACGCAGCGCCGTCCAGACCCAAACTTAACTTAGCTTGAAGTATACGAGTAGGATACTGGACAACTGATAGACACTCTCAAATACTTTTCTCAAAAACTCAGAATTCAGCATTCACATAAATTAACATTGAAGATTTACCTAGTCAACATACTTTTCTTTATTTCCTAAAAAGTTAACCAAAACACTAAAACTGAACTCAGAAATCCAAAACCGTCTAATAACAGTAACACAAGCGATTTCGGACCCAAAAATCAATTTTAAACCTCGTCCCACCCCTCGTTTTTATTGTTTTTCCAGCATTTTTTGTAATATTCGGTAATGGCGTTCACACATGTGTCGACAACGGTTATTACGAGTTTAAAATAGCCACACATGAGCCGAGGATATGCCCCAATGATACGAGATACGAGATATTAGAACATCCACTTTATATTATCGTGTTTGGCAAATTGTTAAATGTTGTTATTATTGTTTTTAGCATTTTCCATGCAGTATCTTTACTAAAGATCTGAAAATCAGAAAAAGACATTTAGTCATCTTGGCTGCACTAACCACTGTGCTGCCGAGACCATTAACAGACCGGCCGAATCTTTCAAGTATATTTTAGCTGGCTTAAGGTGATTTCATCATTGTTAAAGGCATCCTCCTTCCTTCGCCCGGTATGCGAAAGATGCGGGTTCGATGCCTGCTGGATGCCAAGATGACCAAATGTATTTTTCTGGTTTTCAGGTCTTTGTTAAATGTTACGAATTTTTATTTGTCGAACATTAGTTTTAGAACATTCTAGCAGTCGAATGCATTACTGTTATAAACACAACTGAAATATCCTTTCAACTACGATTCAGGTATCACAATAAATTCAAGGTACTTTCATAAAATTTTTACTTTGTTTGAATTTTTTAAATAATTATTTTAGCTCACTGTTCAAATTCTATACCAAAACCAATATTGCATTACTCACATACCAAATTACCATGGCCACATTCGAACACTCCCTTTGATCAATCGTAAACAAAATTTAATTAGCAAATTCCTAGAACAGACATAACATGTGCTTTAAGCCCTAAGTGCCATCAAAGCAATTCCATATTCAATAGACTAAATACCAGAACTAGGGGATACCAAACCACCGACTCAGTCCAACAAAATTATTCCAGTCTATTGTCCGAAAATAGACTTCCACTTCAAAATGCGGTTCGCCAAGCCATCTATCAGAATAAATCTATGATATATTTACACACACTGAATGCATTATCACCATTCCTAAATCAGCTATCAACGGACTCTTTTCACTAAAAGGGTGAGGTTCACTATAGAAAAGGTTGACCCCTCATAAAGACTTATCACCTCATATACAAAATAAGGTTGTACTAATCCGTAACTCTGCAAGCGAATTTCCATCTTGAAGCCAGATGGCTGAAGATCAAATTTCGAAGAGCGAAACCCATGAGATGGGATCTCGTCAAAGTTAGCGGTAGTTTTTTCACAACAATCTCCTCTCGGACTTAACTTACGTTATCTCACCCGCGGACGTCACAAGGAATAGAAACCCGCACGTATATAATAAGGACGATATTTCTAAAGAAATTTAAATTCGCTCGCAAAGGTCCCGAGATAGGATTAAAGATTGGGCGGCGAGATGGCCCTTTTGTGGCGACCCTTAAGAAAACATGTCCTGATATGGAAATATCTTAGAAGACTTAATCGAAGAATCATTTGCGGGGGCGATCATTTATCAAGAAAACGGTTTATGAATGCGTAATTAGTCCAAAAGCAAAGAGATTTCGTGGAGTCCCTGGAACTCTTTTATGTTGATGATTATTTTGCATGAGCGAGCAAGCAAAAAGCGTATCATTGTGGCCAGATCTACCGAACGCTTTAGGATGCGGCAGACCATGCAGATTCAAGTTCGAGAGGATAATTTTATCAGCGACAAAACGAGGGGGACGCATCGATATAACTGACCGGCATGATAGCCGGTAAAAAATAATTCAACTGTCAAGAGCAAGGGGAATCATTTCAAACCTATTTAGGGCAAATATTTAACAAAATGACAATTCCACTTTTGAAATACAAAACACTCGACAATCCTTCATTAATTTGTAAATCAAACAGACGAGGCCAGCACTGGACGCGGTGTACACTTGATCCAATATTTGTTTTGATACAAATAAGTGACGACCATCGGTTCTCCAAAGCATTGTGATGGTAATGAACGAAGAACCACCTTGTGGACTCAGTATCTGTTTGCCGAATGAGTTCTTTGTTGAAATGTTAACGACGCACAAATAAGAAAATTCCAGAACGCAGTGGCAAAGACACGTCAACCGCATCGGTTATCGATTCGTGCCTAAATATAAATATGTGTCGCGTTAGCCACGTGATAGGCACGAGACAATCCTCCCCTCACCTTTCACACAAAACGACGTCACGTCTAAAATTAAAACCCACTTATTTAAGCCCGCCACTTAGCTACCTTCCCGTCGGTACAAAAACTAAAAATATCCACGAGCATTGTGTCACGCTTAAAGAAGTTTCATAGGTCACGGCGAACCCATGAGCGTGTACCACGTGTCAGGAACACGCCAAACATTTTTTATCTTTGAAAAAATTATAAAAGGCCGCTCCTAACAATGGGACTTCGGTAGCATCTTTGACAATTATAATATCATGGTCTGCATCTAGGTAAAAACCATTAGCGTCATGGAAACGTCGTTTCATGTTGAACTTTAACTTGATTTCTGGAGAGTTGTTATTTGAATGAGTATTTTAAATGCTTTAGTCGTTTTAAAAGTATCAATGCGACGGTTAACGCAAGGGTCATCACAAAAGGCAGGAGACAACAATACGCGCACGTCAATCGTGTGCTCATGCAAATATTTTTTTCTTCCAAAACATCCCTTCTATCTGTTCATACAGCGATGGGGTTAATTAATATGTACAAAATAATACAATTAAAATTAAGATCCCTTTTTAACTTGGCACGAGGTCGTGGCTTACTGTCACCATTAGAATTATAGTCTTGTTTTGACAATAAGCTTCAGTATGAATGCGGTTTTAAAACTTGAGCAGATTTATGATCTAGGCTGCTTTGTTTTTGGTTATCACTTTAATATATTAAGTGATATATTGTGCAGAACCCTCTTATTGAATGTAGCTGGTTTGACAGCTCTCGAAGGGGTTAATATGAACGTTTTGGATAAACTCAATAAGCCGAAACAACTGGTGTCGAAGCAAACCTGCAATTGACATTTCTATGATAGCAAGGTATTATGAAGGTACAATAACAACGTAACTGTTATGGAATATTTCGTTTAGTTTTCATAGCTATTGTAGCATTGTGCAATTCGTTTTAAAAGTGTGAATAATAGAAATGGTATTGAAATAATAGTATTTGCAATTTAACATTATGAATTCTAACTTTTTGATGGGCTTGTAATTTTTTGAATTCTGATCGTTTTAAAGAGATTAACTCATTCACAAATTTAAAACGAAATTTAACTTTAACGTTGTACACGTTAGCCAGTTTTGGGATATAACAAATGAAAATAAAATAGTGATAACATAATCAATGGCACTTGATTTTTTCAAGTAGGAAGGATACTCGAAGTGTTTCTTCATAATATTACTCCTCTTGTAAAATGTACATGGAATTAAATGTTGCAGTTGTTTGCTGTAACCACTGATAGCATTTGAGGCATGTGCACAATAGGATACACTTAGAACTGATGAGATGTAGCGTCTCCAACCTTTGACCCACCACAAAGTAACTCACAAGTTGTTTCGGCCGATCAAATTTCTATTTCCACAAAGCGTTGACAAAATGCGGGTTGAAAATCCAGAACGGTGCACAATTTTCGGGTTTAAGAAAGCTTTTGTTGTGCAACGGTTTAATACAAAAGTGTCGAATGACGGCACATCTGCCGGCACAAAGGGTTGGATAGATTATTTTTCGAACCACCCCCAAGATTGCTCGCTTATACAGATGTTCGAATCCTTCACTTTTTTCTCTTTTAATTCTGTTAGTGAACTGTGCAAGGATTAGTGGCGTTCTTTAACTCCTGTATTTTTAAGGTTTAGTATCCCTACCTGGCTTTGGAGTTTTAAGGAATGTTTTATCCATCTTTTAATCCTTTCGATATCTTAACTGTTTTGATGGACTTTGAAACTTTTACGTAAGTTATCTTTGAGAAAATTTGAGTTTAAAAGTGTTTATTGACTAAACACATAATTCTACAAAGGTCAGCGATCCGAAGACCGTACGATAAGATTTTAAAATGAAGTAGGTATTCAATTTAGTTTCCGAATGGTGAAATGAGATTTAAAACTTTTTGTCCACATAACCGAAACATCCTGTGGCACAATAGTTCGAAAATGACAGCATTAAGCCCCAATCCGAAATGTATGGTCGAAACGTGACATCAGCATTCTGCACTGGACAATGTTGCGCAACAAACAGCATGACGCGGGACAAAGGCAGCAGAACGTGAAGATAAAATTGTCTCCGGCGAATCCTTTGGTACCGTCAATTGCAAGAATCATTAATAAAATAATAAACACCCACTGTGAAAAGGCGATGACGTTGAACTTCCAAATAATAGAGAATTTGTCAGCCGCACGTGTCTTCTTAGGTCGGACACGTCTTGTTAAATCCGAAAATTTAATGTAACAAAACGTTGCATTGTGAAAAATAAGATGATTTCAAATCAAAAAAAAAACTTGTAGAGACAAAATCAAATTAAACAAGAAACAATGTGGCCAAAACTCCGTTTTAAACCCTTTTAATCAATCTGAGCAAGTTATCGGATTTGGAAACAGAACTTACTAAGCTAAGCATAGTATTCGATTCGGCGTACAAAACATATTGATTCCCAACATAGGCGAAACCAAATTGCTTAAAACGCAAGAAGCAAGCAAACATGTACCTAAAAAAAGTACAAAAATCCTGTAAATTTCAAATTGATGATAAAAACTTACCACTATGCATAGTATTGGATTCAGCATCAGCCACTTCGGTTCTAGACTTTTTCTGGTCTTCAGGTGAACCAGAGGTGTCCATGTGTTCCTGTTTGATTTTGGGCTTGATGTCTTCATCAGGGGAACTTGAAGGCATCGGAGAAGTCGATGCTCTTCGTTTAGGGGTTGAAGTTTCCGTGTGGCCATCTGCATAAATATAAGCAATAATATAATGACCCCTATTTATTTCAAATTAAACGACTAACAAAATTAAGATAATTGCAACATTCGGTGTTACGTCGTAACATTATGCTTTTTTGCTGCTGTAACACCGTAATGTACCTTGCATGTTCTGTGTGTTTACGTCTAAAATGATTTTTTTTATTCCAGTTTGATGCTTTGAAGTCAATTACAAGTATTTTTGCAAATTTTGTAGACACAAAGCAATTGTAGAAAGAATCAAAATACATAGATTGATTGAATGAAAAGACGGTGGCATAAAAGTATGGAAAAGCTAGGAAGCTAGTTTAGCAAAACTATATTACATAAGTTAAGAATCCTAATGGACAAGAAGCCATCAAGTCTGCAAACATCTGTGTTTATTTTGTAGGATTAATGTTTACGTAGGTATCCGCCTGGACATAAATCTACTTTAATATTGATAGGCAAAGTCTCAGATAATCTTTTTGCTGATTAAACAATGATTATGTTTAAATTAACGACTGGTATTTCTGTGTTTTTTTTGTCCGTTTAATAAATTAAACGACATCTCTAAAAATATACTTGTACTCTTTTATCTTACATAACTTTATCATTCAACTATAAACGGATACGTCATATTCTAAATATGGTAGCTGATATTTTATTTACGGCTGCTTTGTACAATTTATCAAGTTACGTATGAATGACTGATGATGATTATTACTGAAACTGCTAAGATTGTTATCGTTGCATAGCAAGGTAGACTAATATATTTTCATTCACAAACTGATACATCAATGAACAGTTTTTTTTACGCTGTTGGGTTTTTTGTTTTGATCAGCGCAGATACTGCCATTATAAACTGCTAACATGTGGACCACAATTGATATATCAAATTAATCCGCCTAAAGACTATAGACACATACAATTATGAAAACCAGGGTCGCAACCTATCAGAATTAAGCTTCCGAGAGTTAGCTGAGTGTGGTCTATTTTATTTCGCACACATTTTTTAAACATCGCTACCCGGTAGAAAATGCTTATTGTTGTATGTTTATTAGTTATTGTTAATTTCTCTGTTGTTATTAAATTTGGTCTAGCTCTTGACTGTCTTTTTGTAAGTTGTAAGTTGCGATGTCCTAAAATAATTTAACTCTTTTTCTCGTATATTTCAATACAGTTTGAAAATCTGTCCATCTTACCAAGGTCCTAGGTCAAAATTACAAAATCTCAACAAATAGGCCTTTGCTCTGCTACAAACTTCATACATAAATTACTTCACTTACCATCTAACAACCGCTTAGGTGTACTCGATGCTCCACCGTCTTCTAGGAGATCAGGGGGGGCTATCGAAGGGCTGGCAAGAGGAGGGGTGTGCACTCGACTGCTGGGGGGTCTCCTCGCAGTGAGGAGGGACGGCCTTCGACCAGCAGAACTGCCAGTTGAAATCTGACCAGGTCTTGAGCCATCTTCAGGGTCTGAGTTTGGACCTGTTGAAGAAATCAAAATAAATATTACGATTTTTGACTTTAGCAATTAAAAATATTAGTAAAAAATTGGTAATGGAGAGAGGTTTGAAGTATTGCAGTAGTACAGACGCTTTCCTTAAGACTTTACATAGGAGCACCTTATACTGTTGATATAAGACTCATTTTGCAATTGTTTTGTAAAGGTTGATGTGAATTCATGTGTCTGTACAATACTACAGCTACGTTTACAGTTCTATCTGCTTATCAATGAAATCGAATGACCACCAAATTGTTACAATAATCTTAATTATCAATATTCAACTTAATTATGATAACTAATAGTTGTTGATATTATATTATTTGATAAGCATAATATATTTCTATTTTTAGTTTACATCGATGACATGGTGAATGTATTTTTACAACTCATCCTGAATTGATGAAATTAAGTAGAGTTTCAATCGTATATTTTCTGTATTTTGAACCCAATTCACTTAGGTTTTCCTGAACAAAATTGGTCAGGATAATCTACGCTAAAAAGGATGATTTTGGTGATGTTAAACTGAATTTTGTAAGTTATTAAAGGACCGCCAACATGGAAAACTAATTCAAACTATGGTCCGATCGCGTTAAGAATGCAGTGATTTCATACTTGTCCTTCGACTCGGCACGCCTTCTAACCAATCAAATCGTTCCTAATTAGAAAGCCAAGTCCACAGTGACCAGCTGAGCGCATACATTCGAACGCAAAGGTTGTGGATATGAGTTTTTTTTGTGCGACAGAATTGAATTTTAAAATCACCGCATTCTTAACGTGAACGGACTATAGTATTATTGTGTTAATGTTAAACTAGATGAAACTTACCAGCACTATAACAGTGGTAAGACGTGAGGTCCTTATCACAAGAGGAGACCTTGTGCTGGATGAACCGGACGATGTCCGCCAGTGCGAAGGCCCTCCTACAGGCTCCGCAGGTGAGGGTGTCCGCTGGGACTCCCGGAGTAGGAGACCCTCCGCCCTCTGCCGCGCTGTCCGCATCCGCTGGAAGAGGAGTATTGTTTAGAAACATCTTATATTTGAGTTTTAGAAGTAATTTTCAATATTATTTTTCTTAAATTTCCTTTTTTTTTGGAAAATTTGAGCATAGTAGATCATTTTCCAAAATGTAAGAAGATTTTCTGTCAGAGATCAAGAGTTCGGAAGTCAACAAATAAAGCTTAAAGTTTCGCTATGACCCTATATCTTTTAGTTTTAGAAAGCTATATTACGCATGTTATTGTGTAGTAAGGATAGCGCAATATTATTCATGCAAACAAATTGGTAAAATAAAATACGGTAAGTCGTTTTTAGGATACACACGTAAAATAAGTAAGAGGCCCCATGTTTCTAATAAATAATACAAGCACAGCTTGGTTTTTCCAAACTCCTAAGTTGACTCTGTATTCAACTATAAAATAAAAATAGGTATAAAATAAATATGAAATAAAATACCTCAAACAAGTCTTCCTAAAAATAACCTACCCTAGTTAAGTTGATTATCTCAAAACAGGCTAATTACACACTCAAAGCGAAACCTGTATCTTCAAAAGGGGTCATTATGATCATTAGCCTGCGGTCTCAAAAGAATGTTTGGCAACATTCGTCCACGCGACATATGGACACTTTCAACCCCTCAAGTGCTAAATTACATTTAATTGCATCTTGTTCATTCACGGTCTTCAAAAATAAGGTGTCAGTTGCCGCATTGACACTGACCATTTTTGAGATGCACGACTTTTTGATCTACTGTCAGACGAAAATGACCTGTTGCACAACGAAATAAGATTTGCATAAACTAAGTGTTACTGTTTACAAAGCAATAATGATGGACTTAAGTCTGCGGTCTGTCTTGTGAAAGGGTTATTTAGACTTTTGTGCAGGTTAATGGTTTTTTGTAAAGCTCTGGAACAGATGTTTTCAGTTTTGTAATTGTGGGTATTCGGGAAAGGATAATGATAAGAGTTTGAACAACAATATTTTTGTTTTGATGGTGATCTGAGCTAGTAAGACCTTAAGGTGTTGTTGATGTATTACTCGTATTAGTACAAGGACACGATAAACTAAAAATAAGTATATTTTCTGAAAGATGATTGTTCAGGTTTATTAATTTCCTAATAACTCATTTTCTGAATGAATAAACCAATAGACAAATAACAATGAAATCCTACATTAAGACTGTCTAACCTAGGCCGAGAGCTTATGCTACGAGTGTCATTTTTTAAAAAGATCTGAATACAAAACCTACTTATTATAAGCACAACAGTTGCTTGACAAATGTAATCTTGATTTAAATCGAACCCACAACTTTCGACACCTCATACAGGGTCTCTACCTTGCACACTACCGGGCCATACAAAATAAAAATACATATTATTACGTTACCAGTCGTGAATTGAGACCGTTATACGTCTCATCGTATACGTAGCTTTGCCGACTCCTACCTCACGAATTACACGTTCAAAAGAGCTCTCTACATTCGAGTTTTACAATTGACCGACACATCAAAGCTTCCCAAGCTAATTTCACATAAGTGCCGCAAATCTTAAGTCCTCACTTATTATTTTATTCCCTTTGTCGAGAAATAAGTCCGACTCACAGGGGTCGGTACCTTGTAACATGAGCACTAAATTAATATAAGGGAAAAATTACGTGATTCGACGGGCCTTGTTTACCCCCGTAGTTAGTTTAGGGTTTGTTATGTAAATGTGTCGTTGTGCTGACATTTTGTACATTGACAGAAACTATGGCTCGTGGCAAATGGTATTGTTTCATAGTTAAATATTTCCTATAGGAAGTGTTTCCGTTTGGGTCACCGGTGGTTTTATGTAAATGTTGTATTAGGAGAGTTTCTTTGGTCGACGTATGCTTGCAGCTTAGCAGCAGAAAAAAATAGGTTCATAAAAATCAACAAAGTGACAAATACGTTATTAAAACTTTTGCTAATTTACCACTAATACTAGCTTATTGCTTAGTGTGAAAGCTTTCACGTAATTCTCTGACTTTACTTTGACAGTAAACTGTAAACTGACTGTATTTTTAGAGTTCCAACCTCACTGTACATTACTTCCAAATTCTCTAATTGCTCTATGTATGTCCCTAAAATGAAATATGAGTACCCATTCAACTCACAGTCGTTTTACTTCAGCACCAAACTAATTTTAATCACACCAAAACCAACGGTAACAATCCCCTATACATATCTACTATTCTTGGCTACGATCCACAGAATCAATCATCTATCTATAGGTAAACGAAATCGGACCCCTTACGGGAAAAGTGTGAAACGATTGCACAGTGGGCAGACGAGGCCACTCCCACCGCCACTGGACAGTGGTCAGCCCACACATGCGCCGTGGACAAAATTTTACACCCACATACGAGTACACCGACGAGCACAAATAAGTATCCGTTCCTTTTAAGAAGACGCAAAATGTTGTTTCACGATTTTTAATCAACCATACCTGTTTCTCCTCGTTGACTAATTTTTAAATGCTTAATACTCTGTCTCTACTCTACCAATGAAATCTCTCAAAAGTCCTACACTTGATAATAATACGAATATAGTAAAACTTTAGCAAAGTTTTAGTAACTACTTGATTTTCTATGTATAGTAGATATACTGAGTAAAAATGGATGGTGATTTTATTTTGCCCAATTACATGGATTTAAGCAAAAAAGTTTTAAAATTTAAAAATTCTTTATTGATTATGCGCTGTGTATGTAACTGAATATGAAACATCAATATACTTTCAATTTCATTAAAAGTTATCTTGACTGAAGCTAATGTTGTAAATTATTTAAGTGACTACTAGTTTTGCTCGACAGTGTATTATTTGTTACTGGTTTATCGAAGTATTGGTAAAAGGAGTGGCATTAGAACACTGTACTGGGCTACAGGCAAGACTCTGCTTTGAAAAGCAAACGGTTACGAAATAAACTGAAGTGACTAAAAGATATGCCATTTTAGGTAGTTGTGAATGTACTGGTATTCATTTTTCCAATAAAATTAATTATAACGAAGTATTTTGGTTCTGACGTAATGATCTGTTTGAGAGTTCATGAAAAATACTACCTACTAGTTTTTGTAAATTAGGGGCATTCAAATAATCGTTTACATTTTTCTACTACAATTTAAGATACACATAGTTCAAAATACGGAAATATCTATTTTACTTTGTGTAAGACACATTTTTTTACTGCACAGCAATCAAACAACTTAAACTTTCTGGGTCACATTTTCAAAACTTGTGTGTTAAGCACAAACGTTACATCTGTAACATTTTGTTTTTCAATAAAACGTCTAGCCAGAATAGTCCGACGCCTCAGGTGACGATGTAGGGGAACTCACCCTCTAAAAGGAGTGGAGGACCGAAAAGTTTAAATTAGCTCGTTACTACACACAGCGCGACACGCCAGTTATATCTGAGTTTTGTTTTTTCGCCACAGAAAAGGTCAACAGCGCGCCAACTTGTGTGTTAGAAGTTTTGGTCGGCGTATAAATTATTAATTACATTGTGTCCGATGGCTCTGCGGAGCGAAACCACTGTGCGCATTTGGGGAATGCTACTGGAATTACAATTTCGTAAGTGCTTATGGTGTTTAGCTACGTTGTTTTCTAAGGAAACCTGAAACGAACGTAAAGTTACCAGTTTATTAATTGAACATCAAAGTACTCTTAAACATCAATAACCAGAAAGTACCGTAAATTTAAAGTTACATTATGGTTCAAAGAAATATTATTTAATCTGGTGTAAAAATAACTGCTAACAAAGTTTGTTGAAAATATGGAGCTGTCGAAATATAGCAAATGTGAGATTTCTTCGACAACTACTCGTTGGTAATACTCATTAGTTTTTTGAATTATAGTATTTTACAGAAACATGATACAGGCAAATTCATATTAAACAGGGACGCGAGGTGTCAAAAAACTTTGAAATAACTCTGACCACCGTAGCTAATATTAATTGGCAGGGATCACCAACGCCCCTTTGTGGCCAGAATCGTACGTTTTACACAATAATGGCGGGAATAAAAATAATAAGAGTGTAGCGGGGGTGGCTAGGTTATTGTTAAGCGGAGTTATTATAAGTTCAACCGCTACTCAAACGATCGATTATGATTGATATTTGATGTAAAAGCCAGATTTGAGGCTGATATTAGAGAAAAAAAACATTTTGATAATTGAATCAATTTAAGTTACCTCCTACAATTGTATAATTTGAAAGTTTCTGTTTAATAATATACTGAAGTTACTATCTTTCGTATTTTTTTCTACTTGTCAACCATATTGTTGCCGTTATATTGTGTATTCAGCTTGTATGTTTTTGTTTTGCTATCCTAGCAGCGATATTCTTAATGTTTAACATTGCCTTCTTGTTTCTTACACCTGATCGTGTTAATTTTTTTTTTTCACGTTAAATAAACACTGATAGTTGGGTTACCTTTATGCTAACTTATGCAGTATAATAAGTAATTTTTCAGTGTGACCATTTTCTTTAAATGAGCTACTAACTCCTTTAAGGTTCAAAATTTCCTCTAAAAATGTGGACTAGTCTATGGTTTATTAGCAAGTTTTATTCTATTTTGGTCGTTGAAACTCACTTGATCATTAAGCTTCTCCATTTTTAGTTTTATTTTCCTTTTCTGAATGTGTAGAATTTTGACATCGGCGTCTTTGCAGAATGCTTTACAAATGCTCAAGTTGTCGGAAATGGACATTTGGCACAAAAGGGTTTTCAAAATAAAGGCCTGTGTCGGCGAACTGCGCTTTGCATGGTATGATTTATTCTTTTTGCATAGCTTTTTAGATTCCATTTAACGATGATCTGATCGTTTAAGAGATTTTTTGATCGGTGACGGTTTGAAGAAAGTTTTTGCAAACCACTGTGCATGATGTTTGCTTCCAAAACGATTGTCAAAATATTTAGTTATTTATTTATTTATTTAATCTTTAATGCACAAACCAGTACAAAAGGCGGACTTAATGCTAAAAGCATTTTCTACCGGTCAACCATAGGGTGAGACAAAAAAACTGTTATTTCCTAGATTGAAAGTTTTTAAAAATGAAGCAAAACCGCAATCGGCAAACGTTCTGATGAGGCACATACTCGTAAACTATATGTTTTTTTCAGTACTAAAGCTGATCATTTTACATATTTTGTCTTCGAATGCCTTTACAAGTGAGGTTAAGCCAATGTAGCATTTTATACTCGCATTGAAAAGTCAGGTCCAAGACTTGCAAGCTCAAGACCAAAGCGTCCATATTGGAAACACGCCCATCCAGCCAGTTTTGCTTCGCCATTCATCTGAAAAGGCGGGCTGTGTAAACATGGCACTAATGACGTCACACTTCTCTCAACATGGCCACTCCGCTACCCTTGCTTTTTCACCTATAATTATACTTAGCAAATGGAGCGGGATTCTGTGTTATGTGAACATGGGGTATATATAGTGCCGATAATTATGTGGGAAATTTTAAGAGCAGTTGAAGTGTGTAAAGTTGAGTCTTGTAGATTTTTACATACTTTAAGCAGTAACTTGTATACATGGTTCCAATAAACAGACTTATGGGGTTATAACAGGCGAAAAAAAGAAATGTCCATCTTAACATAAAACACGGTATCTCACCAAGTTCTGGCAACTTTTCTGTTTATGCAAAAGTAATCAACTAACAAGTTAAAAAAATACCAACAGTTCATTGAATTTTTAAGAAATAAACCATTTTTTTAAACCATTTTTTGAATAGTAATATTTCACTGTTATAAAAAAGTATCAGGGTTTATCAACCATCGGCGACATTACTACCAAATTAGGAGATTAATGACATACAAAAGTAACTAGAATGTTCTGCACATACATTTTAATGCGAGGTGAGGATCGAACCCGCGAACCGGAGCTTGCAAGACCACGTCAAAACTGATCGACAAGCTACTAACTATAGTCTAATTTCTTACAATAGTTTTTCAAACCAGCAATATCACAAAACAACAAAATCTTATTAACTAAAATATCCGTAACTAAACAAGATGATCTTTTAAGGGTGTTGTCGTCCGATATCTAATCAAATAATCCAGCGTAATTCCAGGCGACAAAAAAAGGTTGATTATCGCTTTACCCCAGGGAGCTAGAGGATCAGTGTCTGTACTGTGATACTTGTTATTTTTTACTAGCCTTTTTTTGATTGACACTTTTTTGGTTCACGATATTCACAAAAAAAAAACTTTTGCAATATTGTAAAATTGGTAATGATAACAAACAAATTTTGACTTGGCTTACTGTGTATTAAATTATTTTACTTGCAAGGAAAGTCAACAAATTAAAATATAAAAACTGTAAGCGTAAAATAGTACACAAAATTGTCAAGTTTGTTAATTTGTTGACAACGATAATAACACTAATAAATTGTAACCGCGAAACAAGTTTCACACAACATGACAAAACTCCTGAGGGGCAGAAAAAAGAAAAAAAAAACAGCGACCACGGAGGTGGCTGATCGAATTAAGCCTAGGTCAGTAATCGTGTTACCGACATCCAATTCTGGCCCGAATTCCGAATAACCTCCGCAGCGCCCTCTAGCGGATACCCATCGTTAGGGATATTTGAATTTTTTTCCACATTTTTCGCTCTAGGTGGTGTAATACGACGCCTTGTGGGACGCCGGACAGGGCCTAATAGAAAAAAATGTTTGCCGAAAAATTGAGAACGAAAATTTATATTGTCAATTTTCTAACGCATCGGTTTCGGTATAATCATGTCCAATAATGGATTGGGTTTCTGTAAAGATTAAATTTGTCACCGTATATTTTTTTGTAGATACTTTGAAGAAGTTCTGTTTATCGAATTTATTATAGTTTAGAAAAAAAATCGCTGTAATAGTCATGCAATTTCATTACAAATGTATTGATCAAGTTGATTTTTCTAAGAACAAGAATGCTGAAATTATACCTTACATTTTGCCAATAAAATAGCAGCTACTTACACATAAACCTAAGTCTGTGAAGGGCCAGATAATATCAATATATTCGGCATATCAAATCTACAAGTCCAATACTGGGTAAGTACAGTACCCTACCGCTCCGCAGTAACTCCTGAAGATATTTGTCACGGTACGAGTGTCAATAAAAACGCCACGCCGGACTGCCTGCCACTACACTACGATGCGTTAGTGATGGGACATGTGAAATGAACGAGTATCGATATTGTTATTTCACAGGTTTTTTTGTGATATTTTGGTAAAGATAATTGTGCTTGGGTGCAGGTTTTTTAGTGGCAAATATGGCTTCATACTTTACTCAAGATATTTTCCGAATTTTTCATAAATTCACTCTCAAATTTAATAAATTTTTAAAACATAAGGACCTAGTTATTTCATTCGTTTGAACAATCGATTAAAACAGCGAACCTGCCTGAAAACGATTATATAAATTCTTTGAATTCTATCCTTTGATCGCCAGTGGTTCAGCGGAAGTTTTATTTTTAATTCTAAAACATTAAAATCGATTTGCTGCGATAATATTAGCCTGCGCAAATTCTTCTGCTTGTTTCATTTCACTGAAGACCATTAAATGGAAAATATTTTACAGTAATCCTAACAGAGCCACTTTTCTAATGTCCTAGTAAGTGCGCAAATTCCTTTGATTTGCTGATGTCATCGACAAAACTATCGACAGCAGTCCCAACCCTACAACAATACCCGTTAAAGCGGACACTTAACCCCTAATCCTTGGCGCGGCAGTTTTATCCGGCGACGGGCATTTATGGCAAAAATCTTAATTCCAGCGCTGCCGTTAACTGCCCGTCGGTAATTATTGCTAGCAGCTGTATCTATTACTTTGTCTATACTTATAACACAGATACCAAGTCACTGAGATATACAGTGTGTTTGGGAACCGGTGTCCGACCCGTTAAGGTGAAGTAATATGATCTATTTTATGAATAAATCCACCATTATTAAGCACTTTGCCCCAGTTGTTTTAAAATGGCCGCCATTTTAATTTTTTTTTCTCGGGAGTACGGGTGGGTTATTTTAGTTTGCAATATCTGCCGATTTAGAGGTCCTACAGTCACAAAAGTGGTATCGTTGGACAGCTACAAAAGTAGGCAATAAGCTGACAAGAAAGCATTTTTTCATAACTCCCTTAAAATACCTCAAAAAAATGTTTGAACTTGAAAATTGTGATAGAATTTGTTAGTTTTTTTTACATTTTTTTTTTTTTTCAGAAAAACTAAACTGTCAACATACATTTATTTTTAATTTTTTGGATACCCAAAGACATCACCTAAACACTGAAGCAAAAATCAAAGTTCCAAGTAAAATAGTGTAGAAGTTGTGACAAATTGAATATCACCCTGTCATCAGAAACCCTTTGAAACGCAGGTAAAATTTACCTGAAATAAATTATTTTTTTTTTTTAAAAAATTAATTAAAAGTGCTTAATTATGGTGGATTTATTCATAAAATAGATCATATTACTTCACCTTAACGGGTCGGACATCGGTGACCAGACACACTGTATATACTTAGCCAATAACGTAGATTTCAATCAGAGGTTTTGTCTTCGTTAAAGATACAGGTCATAACACATCCCAGTTAGTAAGAACATTTAAAAATAGAAATTAGGAATGTTTGCATCCTCGAAGGAATACAATATCAACCGAAATTAATTTTTAGAATCAGGTTTGCTCTAAAATGCAAAAATTACTCGTCAGACACTGATTATAGTGTGAAAGCAAATGTAAAATTGAAAAAACTAGAGCAATAAATGTGGAGTTCAGATTCTAATCAGAATCTGCTTTAGGATTTTGAATCCAAAAATTCAGTAAATATATAAACTCAAAAGGCATTACTGTAAACTTAATGTCCACAAGACTAGAAGCATAAATTCTAAAAACATAGATAAAGAAGCAGTTTTTCTTGGAGCAATAAAGGAAAGACCATAAAACGACGTCCGGCCGGGAGGCTTGCCAGCGACCGTTGCATCCCTTAAAATGCTACATAACTTATTCGAATGTATAATTTCTTAACGCTAGCTTTGGGAATGGCTTAAAATGTTTAGGGGGTAAACCAAAATACTGAAGAAAAATGGACATTTACAAAACATTTAAAAAAAACAGCTAAATATGCTACCTTGCAAACTTTGACTTAGAACTTGCAACTAGATTAGTTTCTACGAAAAGGCTTATGGGTATTTCTGGGTGATTCTTTGCACAGTCTCAATGCATCTGCATCTGATTCTTCCATAAAAAGGTAAGTGATTCACAAAATTATCGAACTTCTTAAAATGCCAATAGAATTAGTAACTCACAAAACTTTTGGCGTCTGGTCTAGCTTAAAGAACGCTTAAATTATTCAAGCGTATTTCTACTGGCCTCTCCACTTGGCTATTACCCGTCGGTCATTATTTTGACATACAGCCTCTGTGGCAAGGATTTTGCGGTCAATGCAGCCGAGGAATGCAATTTTATCTGAAATATACTTTTAAATATCGCTTTATGTTGATATAGTGCTGAGGTTTCTTGCCATAAGCATTTCCTGTAAACGTTTTGTTTTCTCATGCCATTAGTTTTCTTGTTTATTTCTTCCTATTTTTTGAATGTTGGAATTGGCAAGTAAATTATCAAAGCTTTCTTAACTATAATAATTGATCGACATGCAAACGTAGTTTTTTTCGCTTGTTATTCTAGACTAAGAATTATGCACTTGTCTTGCCTTTTTATATTCCAGTCTAACTGGAATAGTTACAGTTAGAACTACTCTCTATCTTTTTCTAAAAAAAACGGCCATGACTTAGAATCTGACTCATATGCTTAGCAATATGAGTGACTTCCATATTTTCTGAAAATACTAAAACTAATTTTCTTCTAGTAAATAAGAATCCTAATCAAGTAGAAAATCGTACTTGAACGACCACTGCAACGAATTTCGATGTAAATCTTATCAATTTATAGCCCATACAATACACGACTCAATCTATAGTCGTCGAAACATAAATATATACCGTCGTCCACTTACACACTCATTTATATGTTAATGCAGATGGCATCGGATCCAAGATTCATACAGAGATATTTTTCTGGGCCAGATATCATTTTCACTGCCTTATTACTTTCCAATTTGTCTTCAGTATTGGTTATTGCTCCGTTTATTACGAACCACCCTCGCTCTATTAACTCGAATTCGTCGATTGCATATAAATAAAGACAACCAATGCTAAGCAAACGACAAAGTAAGACTATCTTTATAAAACTATCAATTACCTTTACGTCGCAAATCGATTCCGGAGTCAAAAAATCTTGACTTACTCCTCATAGACAGATCCATTTTCTAGCAAAAACTTTCACTTATGCACAGAAGTTCAAAAGTTTTAGAAGAAACACGTTCGTTTACACTCAAGTCCCGAACGCTTTAAAAGTCTTGCACACTTAAAAGTAAAGAAATGATCTAAGTCCTGGGCACTGACCAGTTAGCACGGCTCGCAAAGCCATAAAACATGTGATCATCTTCGCAGATGAACACAGACTGACTGGCTACCTCGATAAAGTTTAAGACCCTAAAAATGAAAAAAGGACCCCCAGATTGCCAGGTAAAAAAACTCGTATGAAAACCGCCGTTTCCTAGTGACCCCGATCGCTCTCGCATCCCTTTGTTGGTCTCCTATTATTTATAATAGTACATTTTTTTCACACGCAGCACCCTAATAGCGTATGAGCAAAAATATGCGTAATCGTCCAGGGTTTCTCGTATGGGGACGGCACCGTCGAGTCTATATAGAAAAAATGCCACTGTCCCCACATTTGAATGGCAAAAAGTGCATGTCACTGCAAAATGGTATTATCGCATGAATATGATTTTGCACAGATCTGAATGGATGGATGACTTATAATTGTTCCGCGTTATACTTAGCATGAAATATTGGTTTGACGGAGCTTTTGTAATAAAACGATTGTAGGTTATGACTGATCACATCGCTATTATTTTGATCGTAGCCTCATTTGGACTAGGTTCGGAATTACTTTTCGGATGAATAAATATCTGGAACAGCTAACACTTCGATCATCTGATCCCAAACTTCGCAGAACTACACACCTAAATGTTTGGAAATATAAAACCTAAACAGACAATGACACACAGATACAGAACAAACACAAATGTTCGTCACTTCAATGTATATCCTAGATGGGCGTTGAACTCATGCTTTTCGGATACCCAGTGCGTCAAGGGCCCTGTCTAACTCTGGTTCATAAATGTAACATTTTGAATAATAATATATTCCTTAGTTAGAAGTTGTCTTAAATGGTAAAATCTAACATCACCTTAACGCCATGCCAAATAAAAGTTATGTCAATTTCATTAGACTACCAAAATTCATGGTAACTGTTGTGGCAGCACTAAATAAAAGTCATTTGAGAACTAGTTTTCACTTAGAAATTATAGGGCCTGTACCCACCAGAACTAAGCGAAACGGAGATGTATGGAGGTTTGTTTTCACAAGAGTGTCAAAGAGGTCAAACTACGAGTATCAGATTAGTAACTTAAAATACAGCTCCAGACCTCTATGCTCCATTTTAGCTATAGTAAAAGACGGTGTTTACAAAGTTTTTGAATCTGCAAAAAAATGATTGCAGAGCATTTAACGAAGCTGAAATGGTCAGCTACTCGTTAGACTAAAAGCTAGCTAAAGTGAATTATTATTAATCCGAAAAATCGTTAGATGGAACTCAAATAAAAGAACTCCGCAATATCACTGCTGTCATATTGAGAAAATAAAATTATGACAATCGAATTTGGCGACCAAAATGAGTGACCCGCTCGCAATGTTTGCTGTTTCTGCGTAAACAAACATAGAAGATTGACACCGAGTGTACAGCTGGTGGATTGACGCAATATTAGGGGGTAAACGGCATAATTCGATTTAGCAGAGGTCGTGCGACAAATTGGGCGTACGGTTTGGACGAAATGCGTGGACTGGTGATTTCTGATAGGTAATTTTGATTGAGTTACGTCAATGCAACTGTCTCTAAGATTGTTTTTTTTTTGTGTACTTAATTGTGTGTAGTGCAAAAAATTTGAAATTACGGAAATCAAGGTAGTATTAAGGGACTGGTGCATATATTGGTTAATTCTAAAAATAATGAAAACCAGAAGAAAGCATAAGGTTGATTAGCCGCCCCAATAAAGACGACATCTAATAGAGAATGTCCCCAATTATGAATTAATAAATAGAACATTTCACATTTTAAGAAATTTTACGCTTGGTACAAAAACTCATAAAAGCGACTCTTCTGCAGAAGCTGAATAAGATAAGCCCACGTTAAAAGCAATCAAAAATATTCGCGACAGATTTTTTTGCTTATCAAACTACTCGACCCGGACGGGAACAAAAAAGGATACTGTTACGGCCGGCCATCCGGAATCGGAATCTACCTGTCAGGAAGAGTCGTGTGAAAACCGAACAGGTGTTGTGGTCGAGCGTAATTACGGTACAATGGGCGTGTTAGTGCGAGAGGTTCGCGGTCTGGACTGTACAGATCTGGATGCAAGCAAAGGATATGACTCGTTGTTGCGTAAATTAGTTTAGAAATATAAACGTACCTAACAACTGTATTATGTCCAATCTAGGAGTGGTTGCGTCCAGCAGTGGTCCAGCCTTGGCTGACAATGAAAGCTGGCTCATTGTTTAAGGCTGTATCTACCAGCGTGCTCACAGTTTTCCATATTTAGGCTTCATTCAGCTGTGGTGGAAATTTTGGGTTTTGAGCCTAACTGCACCTAGGTGCAGCTTTGGATAAAAGAGATATGGCCAACTTTTTTCTCTCTCTATAATTATACAAAAGTAACTGTTGGAATGTAGGTATTTGAATCAAGATTACACAGCGAAAAGACTTCACTAGAACCTTAGACCTATGAATTACGAGTAAACCACTGACGATCGGGTAATAATTGACTCTGAGATTACTGAAGTTAAAAACACCTAGATAATTACAACATTAATTTTACACACCTCTGGCTATTTAAAAGAATCTCACGGTTGAAAAGCGGAAGGACCATAGCATCGATTTATCACTGGCGAAAAAAAACACACACATGCTCCGATTCTGGTCAAGGCATCTATTGTGCCTTTGTGGCCAGATCGAATGCCAAAGGGTTGGATGCTACCTTCAAAAAAAGCTGCGACAGCGTGGGATCTCCGTGGGACATTTGGCATTTTTTTTATAATCATATTGCTAGTATTTTCATTAATTACGCAAAGGATATCAGGGAAATTGGACTGTGTTCCATATTCTCGTAGACCAAATGTGAACGAATTATTGAAAAGGACATCAAGCATCTGAAACACTTTTCAGTTACTTCACTAGAATTCTCAGTGAATTGCTCAAGATTTTATTTGGGTTTTATTTCACCTAAAACCGGCACTCAACCCACCCACCTCTTTTTGAAAATCAGCTACAAATGGTATTGAAATAAAACTATAAATTGCAAACAAATGCCAAATTCAAATCAATATTAGGTATTTAGAGAACAGAGATGTTCGATCGAAAATTATCTTATGTTTGTATGTTTTTTTCCGGTTCGTGCACATTTTTCGCAATTTTTTAATTAAGAAGTAATCTTCTTAATACCGCAACACTAATTAGATAAGCCCAAGCTCTCATGTGCAACTCAGATTTCTAAAATGGTAAAAACTGGCCAGGCCAAACGCCGCTGGTCTTATTCCCATCATTTCTTGCCGCTAGTTCGACCAGTATACTGAGACCCCTGGCTATCATGCATGATATTCGCAATGTAAGACGGCTAGTTATCATTTGGAAGTTAGCTTGAGTAAAAAACCAAGAAAGCACATCTTGGTCATAAATTTGATTTTCTAGCTATTTTTGGGAATTATCAAACCTAGTCCGAGAAATTCATGGAGACAGGTTAGTAAACAGGAAAAATTACAACTCCTGGCACCAGCTTAGTATTTTTTAAGTTATAATTTTGGTTATAAGAAGAGTGACGTGTGTTGTTTTTCGTTTTGCTGTGTACAAAAGTTTTATGCATTTTACTATTCAAATATGGCAGAAAAATGTATCGCTGACCTTTTTCTGCCTGTTTGACTGTTGTGCTGTTTGAAAAAAGATGGTTTTCTCTAAAATGGATTTTAAATCATGTGTTTCGCAAAGTACTTTTTACTAATCTATATAGGTAGTTGTTAGTCCGTCAAAAGACATTAATTAGTAACAGCAACATGAAGATACATAAACTGACAAAACAACCAGTCTAGTGCTAAAATAAAGTGCACAGGTCAAGTTATACTGGCGACTGTTCCACTGGCTTGATGAAACCAATTACACACGGGCGTGAGTTAGATCGCACGTAACGTCGTTCAATGCGCAGAGCTATTCGCTTATAGACACGACATGGTAATTAGGTGATATGAGTAGTCTAGGAATTGTAACGCAGGATTGAACCTATGAGAACGCAGCCAAGGCATTTTGTCATAAAACTTGCTTGCAACTTGATTCGAGATCTTTTGTTGGTTCTTGTGTACTCGAAGCGTGGTTTTCAAACTAATAAAGGACCCATTTTCAGTTTCTAATTCTGATTGGTTTTTGGGTGCCTCCTGAAGATGTTCAGTAACGTGTTCTTTTAAAATACAGTCTTTAGATTTTAACAATATCCCGTATTTAATTCACATTCACAACATGGACATTCCGAAATGTTTCTACACAATGGAGTCAATAGAATTTTCAATGCTATTTTTAAATCTTTTAGCTTGGCTTGTTTTGGCTATCGCGTCACCTAAATATCGAATTGCACTTGTTTACCTATTTCTCAACATCGTCACAAATACTTAACATAACAGAGCTCTAACGTGAAGGATTTGTTTGTAATATTTCCACATTCTCAGTAGGGTGTTTCTCATTAATATTACTGAGCCAATTTACGGAATTCTTTACGAGCACATAACATAATTATGATGGACTTTCTGTATTTTCATATGTTGTATCAGCTGGCCGGTGGTAGACAATAGGCTAGCGCTCGCACGGAGGTCACCCGGCGGTTATCTGGCGATCGGAAGAGACCCGATATGTTGCGGAACTCGCGATCGTCTAGATTTATAGACCGCCGCTTCTGCTTACAGTTAGCTCTGTGGCTATTTGCATACTAACACATTTTATTAATTTTCCTGTTGCGATGCTGTTGGTATTAGCAATATTACCAAACAAATGATTGAAAAATATGAATTTTTTATAGAACCGGGCCTCACAAAAGTGGTATTTAAGTGAATATTATAGTGAGATCTTAATTAAAATTGAATTTGTTAAAACTTATAATATCAACAATGTGTGTAACTACTTATTTTTGTTTTTTAAACAAATGTTATTATTGATTTGTTAATAGAAATCAACAACTGTTCTTTCCCAAAGATAACCTTAGCTTGAAAGGAATCGGCCCCTGTGGCTAATTTCTTTCAAGGTGATTTACATTTTAAGCGCGCCTTTTTGAGTAAAATAATGTTTCCAAAATAATTTAAAATTGTTTTATATTTGAAATAAGTCGCTAAGACGCGTATTGGTCTGGTCCCAAGTTTAGCAACACAAGCCCGGATTCCAAAAAAGGATGCCTGATTGATTAAAAAAAACTTGTCAGGTGTATTTAAAAACTTTCCTCCACACCTCGCGAAACCGCTTTGTGTACAGTTCACATTTCACATGGCCCCAATTAGATCACAGTGCAAGTGCATATCTAGCGGTCATCGCGACGCACGCGCATGACCGATGGGAACTCTCCCACAGAGTGCACTTACCACCTTCTGCCTTACGGCCGTCAGGGCTAGGATGCTACTTCCTAGGTTCAATGGTTTTTGCCCGCTTGTAGTGCTGCACTGTGAACCATGATTCGTTTCTAAGTAGTGAAGTACTTTAAGTGATAGTTTTAACAAAGTATTAGATGAATTCGCTAAGTTTTAAGTCAACAACACTAACCCTCAAATTCACAAACGTCAATCAGGGTTGAGCACGCCATGGAATTCATGCCGTCCCGTAAAGTGTCTATAGAACTAAAGGGATGGCATGACTTTGAAGGCGCGCTCAACTTTGATTGACGTTTGTGAATTCGGCTCTATATATATCGGTTTGTGAATAGTAAGACCAACAATTTAAATTCATTTGATGGTCACGCGTTGTATATTCGTCTTTATTATTTTACTAGCAGCCGCCCGCGACTTCGTCCGCGTGGACTTAGCTGTATGTGAAAAAATATTTTCCCGCTTTTTCGTAATTTTAGTAAGGATGCCTATTTTTTTTGAAAATGAAATATAGCCTTTGTCACTCAGGAATGATGTAGCTTTCCAACAGTGAAAGAATTTTTCAAATCTGCCAAGTAGTTTCGGAGCCTATTCAATTCATACAAACAAACAAAAAATCAAACCTTTCCTCTTTATAATATTTGTATAGATATAGCAGGTTGTAGCTATTATTTTAGAGCAAGTTGCACGGCTCAAACTTCAAAATTCCTCTGTTGTGGCTTGCGATTGACTGGTAGAGCATGCCAAGGCATTGAGTCCGCCAATACTCCATTAGTTAGAAACAGTTATTAGTTTTAATAAATTGTAACATTATCATTACCAAAAATAATACCAGCATACGTCATTTTGACGTAACGCCTACTTTATCTATGAAAGTGAAACGTACGAGTAAAAATACATATCAATTCATCATATTGGATACGAATCTAAAAATATTGTGTAATGATTAAAATCTTGTTTGTGAATGAATTTCTTTCAATACCCACGAAAACACTTAGGTAGGAGGTAGGTACATTGATTGTATTATCTTCCAATATAGTTAATCAGAAGAAATTGGATTTTATTTAGGTATTATCAAATATTAAAATCAGGTTTTTAAATGCTATAAAATACCTGACAGTGTTTTCAAAATCTATAAAATCGAACATAGAGTTAGAATAATAATAGAAGTACTTCGGTCAAATGCAATAGAATTATTAGCTATTTAAAGAAAGGGCCGAAGTGTTATAAATCTAGCGAACCGCCTACAAAGTTGTGAGCCAGAGGAACAATACTCAACACTACATAAATCAAAACGAAACATCAAGCCATCGTCTTTCACTCCTTATGTTTCTCATGATTTTTAACACCCACTTAATCTCTTTAGCGAAACAAAAGATCCAACTGATATTGCAACACAACTAAACGGCTTAGAGTGAGCACTCAAACAATTACAAAAGATGCTACTAGTTAAAATGATCTTGCTATTTATAATTGTCAAAACATGACATGATGAAAGTTTGACTAGTCATGTACTTTTTGGTTGTAAGATTCAAACAGCAAACCTTAAAACTATAGTTATTAAGTTTTAGGTTACTAATTATACAGAAAAAGTGACTAGCGCACTGTCTTCTGTACCTAAAACTACGTTTTGTATTATCCAAAATTTGTATTATCTCTTTTTATTTATGAAATAACAGAAGTAGTTCAGCTTATCATTTTCTTAGTGTGGATTTTATGAACACATTCCAAAGCCACCTTTATTCAAGCGAACCGTGTTTGCGGTATGGCGTACTACCTTTATCAAAAGAAGACGAAAAAAATTAATTCAAAAAATTTGGTAGAACTCACGGCGAATCAAAAGATATTGGACAATGGTCACGCTAGAATCATTCAAACATCAGACAGTTTTGAAATGAAGGATGGTCGATATGATATCCAGGTAGATTTGACACGTTGCAATTTTTACTTCAATCAAATTTTTGTGGTTCTCAATATGTGTGTGACAATATTATAAAAAACAATAGAAGATGAATAATATTCAAACAAAGGATAGTTGCGTGATAAAATATGACCGATGTGATGCAATTGGATTTGACATTTTGCAGTTTTTTAAACTTAGTGTTAAGATATGAATACCAAATTAAGGTTAAATTTTGTAAGAAACTCTGAGCTGCTTCATAATCAATATCCCATCTATAAACCTTTTGATAAGCTACCGATTTGTGTAACAATAGCAAACAACTAAGTACAGAAAAAAGAGGAAAGTGACACTTGTAAACCCTTTTCTACTAAAATTGATGAAAGGACGTCCCATAATGATTACAATAGTTATTTTGGCTACAGATTTGAACCCTATTCGGCATTGTTGAAATATTATCGGCGATTCTCCTCATGTGGGTGCGGACTTTGAGCCTGTTTTGCCCAAAAAAAACCTTTTGACCAATTGTTTGTGAAAGACAGCCTGCTACGATTTTTTGTAAAGGTGTTTATAGGAGTTTGACCATGGGAAAATATTGGAGATTCAGGTGCCTTTATCGAAATCAGAACTATTGTCAACCTGTTGTTAAAAGGGATCTGTTGATTTTTGATAAATCGGTTTCTGTTTGATTTGGTATCAAATGACATTTTGGTGTTGGAATACCTCTGAATGTTATTGCTTAAGTCTCATAATTCAAGTCTATCTGAGTTTTTGGTAGAGATCTTTGTTTCATTGAGACCTTTAATCCAAAGAAAGCCAAGGCTACACCTTCCAAAGTTAAATCGTCTTTAGCGTTGAAAGGCCGACAATAACAAATTGGTATCAAAGCCTGACAAAGATGGACTCTTCAGAAACTGTCCACCCACTCCCAGGCTATTGATCGTGGTCTGCTCACAATAAATTAATTCTTGTTATGAACGTTTTTTATCCCATTGTGTTTTGGTGGAGTATTTATTTTACTAGGCCCTGTAATAGAGCCTAATGGGCGGACATTGGTCAAAGGAGATTTTGTTGGGAATAAAAGACGAATTGAATTAGTCTGTGAATAGGTTCTTAGGCAAATCGTTCCTTATTTTTTAGCTTTAATCTTTCTTTCATCATACCTTAAACTTGTTTTTTGTTGTTGGTTTGACGTGCTTCCATTTTTTTTATATGATTCCACTAAACAGTAATAAACTTAAAAGTTTCAACACGTTCTAATGCAATCGGTTACAATCAATATATCATGTATAAAAACACAATGTTAAGATTACTTATACAAGATAAAGTTGGTTGAAGTGTTAAATTATCTTTCTGCCTCATCTAACTGTTGAAGATTATATTTAAACTTTTAATAAAAAAAACTCAATGTTCGCTACTGTTTTCTTTGTTTGTAATACGATTTGTATTGTTAGTTAAGTCTAATCCTTTTGTAGAAAAAGGGATTGTTTGTTTTGTAAGTTTGACAATATAACGTTTTGTGTTCAGAGAAATTTAAGAATAAGTTTATCATGCCGTTCGTCGATGTCCCAACTTATTGCATTCGTTTTTTCTTTTAATTTGTTTCGTATTCAATAGTGCCTCCAACGTCGCTTTGTACTTTAATAGGCCGGACTAATAAATCCAATTTAAATGTAGCCGGGGCCACTACTGACATAACATATGTAAATCCATACGTCTTTATCTTAAGAATCACAAATACAGAATGCCGATCGAGCGATCGTGTAAAAAACGACTGGATCCAGTCCGGCCTGAGAACGGGTGGCCGTCGTCCGCGGAATCATTATTCTAAATACGAAAATTAACTTTCTTCCCATAATTTAAATATCAACTGTCGATACTATAAATTATAACATCATCTTCCTTTTTTATTCACCATGCCCTAACGGAAAAAGTCAAATGTCGAATTTATTTTAGCGATTTCAAATTCTTGGTTTTCTTTAGAAGATTCTACGATTAGATTGATTAGTTCTATCATTCCCACGGTTTTGCTGCGTAAAGTAGTATAATTATGCGGTGCGTGTTAATAAATTAGGTGATCAGGTCTATTAGTATGCCTTGTTTGGTTTAGCTCTCGTCAATCATATTTGGAGATTTTGCAAATTTACTGTGAGAACGCACTTCGACCTGGGTCTTTATAATTGCGGCATAATTATCATCTTAATGTAATTAGCCTTCTAGAAGTTCTAACCTATCTAATTGAGCTTTAAACAAATGAAATACTCTACTACACTACTACACTAGAACCTCTTTAAGTGAAAAACTTATAGCAAGAAATTTAAATGATGTAACAAAACCTTATCTAATGTACAATTAATTTTGCACCTAATTATTTTTCTCGTGAGAGCAAGTTCAAACATCATACTCCAGAAAGTATCTTGATCAACAGTGCAATATTTCTCAAGGCAAGGATCAAGATGGAAGGTTCCGCTTGTAAATGCGATGCTTCGATATTCGCTTAATGAAGACATATTGAATCGCTAAGCGGCAAAGGACAAGACATAGGCAATGTTTAAATTGACGTGCGGCTCTTTTATGTGGCATCCGTTTGATTTTGTGGATGCTGGGAATAAAGTTAATGCAAAAAGATTTAAAGTGAATAATGGCACTTATAAAATTTGCGTGTCTTTGTGCAAAAAAAAATAAGATATTCTAAAATTTAACGGAACAACAAACACGATAATATCGTGTTAATATATTATGTTTGTAAGATATACTGTTTGTAGCATAACATATTATGTTACAAACAGGCGAATTAATAATTAAAGAGGATCACGGATCAAAAACATTTTAACCCTAGTAAGGAAGAAGGATTTAAATTAAAATTCTGACGGAGGACACAAATACCCATATCAATTAGCGAGAAACATCGCAACAAAAACAAAACGGAGCGTCCGCTGATGTTTTATTTAGCCCGGATCCGACCGGGAAGTTAACTTAGATTTTTAAAAGTTTGTTCAAAAGTTACTACCGCGGCACTCCTCGCACCTGATAAAGCAATTTTACGATTCCCTAATTCTCACTTTTGCGGAGGGTTTAAAAAGTCAAAAGGTTTTTCTACCCTTAATCGTAATTGGGTTCGCATTAGTAACTTTACTCTCATTTTTACTCTTAAAACTGTCGGACACGTTTGAATTTTTAATATCAATTTACTCTAAAATGCAATAACCATACTAAGCAGTAAGTCAGAGGTTTATTTTACTGCTATAATTACGGACCTTTGTGGCTATATTTATGTCGCAACGACCACATAAAAGCATCCAGTTTCATGTACAAAGGGGGTCTCATTGTGCGACGAACAAAAACCGAGTGCCACGAACTTCTTGCGTTCAAAATAAGAACAAACGTGTCATCGACGAAATGACGCGTGTCGACCAATCGGGCGCGACGGCCGCAGACGTCGGTGACGTCACGTCGCCTCCAACCAATAAGCGTGGCCCGTCGCCTCCGGTCAACTTGGACTAATTGCCCATGTGTGCTATAATGCGAGTTTTGAGAAGAAATCGTGCGCAAGAGTCGACTCACACGCATGCATCACAAGTGATCGTACATAATGCTCTACATGGAAAAACGTTAACGACGGCATTGAATCTATTTTAATTCTAAGATGACTTGTATTATAAGTATAATAAGATAAATTAGCATACCAATAAATACATATTTGATGTTGTTTTCACACAAAAAAGTCTTAAAGTTAATTTTATTCTCAAAAACGGTTACCAGGATGTTGGCGGAAGAATGTTGGAAAGTGACTTTAATTTTAACAATAAAAATACTTTCTCATGCAAACAGTCCATAGTAATCTGCAAATCATAATTTTGACCATTCTACTTAAGTCAAGAGTAAAGCATGGGAATGTTTTAGACGCTGCTCTTTGCTTATAATGAGTAATTAATTTAAGTAACTGTTGGGCAGTGGGAATTAAAGCCAGCACAACAATGGCTCATGCAAAAGAAATAAAGTAAAACAGTTTCTAACGTATGTTCTAGTCGATAAAACGGAAACATGCTTATACTTAATGGTGTTTTTGTTTTGAAAAGTTAGTTAGCGATGATATTTATGGCCAAGTGAGTAGGACTTAGTTTCTTCCGTTAAAATGAAATACTAAATTGAAAAAGTTCTAAACTAACTAATTGGCCACATTAGCATACATTTTATTATACCTACTATCACTTACTTCAAAAATAAATGTTTTTTATTTTATTTTAATGCTTTTGTAAATGAGCAAAAGTATTCATGCATTTTACTTTTGTAACTTAGATTTTTTCAATACACCAAACAAAAAAATAGGCTAATAAATCTACTTGAAATATAAATGCCATACTGCAAATATTTCGAAGAAACTTAAACATGAACAAATCCAAAAAGATGCTACAGGTACCAATTTAAAGTCCTATCTACAGTTCACAGCTCAACCAAACAACTTCCTTTAAAGAAAATTGGATGTCGCCACATAATTAACACCTTGTACAATGTTGTTTTATGGTCTTAGATTATAAAGCCAAAGTGCTCTTTGCAGCTAATAAATGAATTATCCTTGGCAATTTCTTACTTTGTTACTTTATTGCCACTGACCTAAGGTCTTGTTTAAATTGCAGGTGACCAATCACAAAGAAGATTTAGTCGTGTAATTAACATTGAGTAAGATTTAATTAGCTATATTAGACAACAATGTACCAAAAACGATTTTCAATTTGAGAACTACGTTTTAGTGTATGTTCTAATGACAATTACAGTAGTTTTATTATGGACAATAGTATTATTTATTGCAACCGTGAGTGATAAAAAATATATGTTACTAACAATGACGTCGTCAACATACAAAATAGGGTATAAAAATTACCAAGTTACAATGATGCTTTTAGCCTTGAAATAGCCACCTGAGTGGACTTGTGAGACCAATGAATATTTGAAAGCGGCTACTCGGGCGAGTCTTTTCACATTTTCCCTTCGCTTTTCCTCTCGGACATGATGACCACCTTGTGTAAATATTTACACGCAGGGTCGGGTATTAAGTAGCTCATTGCGACTGAATAGAGTCTCGGCATAGCAAATGAGATAGTGCAGTTGTATGCGTGTTTGTTTAGATGTCTTGGCGAAGCGATACAGCGATGCGAGTTTTAAAAATTGGCGAATTTAAAAGGTGGTTAATGTGGCTCCGCTAAGTGACATTTAGTGGTTACAAAGTTTGATTTTATAATTTCAAGACTATTTAAATAATATTTTTACACTATAATTTACCCAATTTGGAAGAGTTAGAAAAATATGGCTAGAATTTTAGTATAAAAAAATCAAATGCATGCACTACTAAATTTTCAATAATTTCAATAATTCTACATTTTCTATAGCATACAATTTATTAATTAACATACCTTGCGCGATGCGTACAGCTGGCATCTTGATTCTCATCTTGATTTGGTCACCTATTTTTAGATCTTCAACAACTGCTTTTATCCTCTGAAGTCTTTATCTTAATATTTTACTATCAGTCGACAGTTCTTAGCGCACTTCACACGTGCCGCCGTCGGTCCGGCGGTGTTATCGTCAATTCAAAACGTTTTTGATAACAGATTAGGACTCATCACAAATTTATCCAGCAAAAGTCCGACGGTAAATTGTCTCAACATTTTTGGTCATCTTCGTAATCTTTCCATGATAGCTGATAGGTTAAAAATTTGCATTTCTCATGCTTACTTTTTCCTTTTCATGTTGACTTGACACAAATTGTGATTTAAAAAAATGGTCGGTTGCCAAAATTTACTGGTCATAGGCTTATCAACACTTGAACGACCGTCTCGGTGCCCTATCTAATCTAACACACCAAGTGACGATCTTCAGATTTGAACGAATTGGTCACTCCGTCAGTTTTGTGGATATTTATCAGCAAAACTTATTCACTTTTCAGTCCGTATTTTATTCACTGTCCATTTCAGAAAATTTGCTAAACTGTCAATTGTTGTTTATAGTTTAAATTTTCAAACGTGGAATTTATTTCGAGAAAATTTTGTTTCAAGATTTGGAAATGTTTTGTGTTTACGATGTATGAGCGTCGCGATTGAGCTCGTCGCGCGCGGTGGGTGCGAGGCAGGTGCGCGGCCGGCCGCCCGCTCTCGCCCGATGTCCGAGAGCGTCTGCTGTCCTATGTCCCTTTACGCGAGGGCTCCGCGGCCTCCGCATGTCCACGACTCGCGCTGTCTCGCTCGGACGGCCGACGACGGCGCGTGCGAGTCCACCCGAAGTGGCCAGGGGTTACTCGCGGTCGCTGCCGCCTCGGCTGTCCGACAGAGACGGCACCACGCGCTTTCAGCCTCCACCCACGTAAGCATGAACGAGATGGCCATAAGTCATAAGTGCCGTGCGTCGGTGTGCGTGCGCGGGTGGGGCGAATATGCAGCGCGTACAAAAGAAAAGGGATAATATTTGCTTGCATATTTCATGACTCGATTAGGAGATGGAATTTTTAATTGAATGGACCGAAGCGCGGTCAGTCTACGGTTTTAAGTTTTTGAAATGAGTTACCTGAGACAGGTGTCTTTTGGAACGTAAATTTCTGTACATGAATTCTGAGTTCTAGTATAATGTACCTACTTCGCGATCTCGACTGAAAGTAAAACAATGAATCAATTTAGTAAAGTGAATGTAAAAATTAGAGAAGTATTGTTTTAAAATGAATTGGATTGGTAATGGCGAAATTTAATACTCGTAGATGATGTCACAAAGAAAACTTTTATTGTTTCGTCATAGTTGGGCAGTTCGTAGCACGTGCTACAACGCATGCTACGCGTTCGTAGTGAATATCGCTTTCGTAGCGGATAAATAATAGAATTCTTCAAATATTTAGCTAACATGAACAAGTTTATTGAAGTTTTTAAGTTTTTGGTTCGTTACAAGTTTTCTGTTTAATGTTATGTATTATGTTAACTGTTGTATGCACTGTCGTTATTAGAAACTATTTTGTCGATAACAGGTGCGGCTAAAACTTCAATTGTGAAGTTAACTATTTCATATGTTTTTAATTATCAATTAAATGTTAGTAAACATATTTCTAGAACAACTTGGTTTTTACAAATTTAAAAATTGTAGCGTAATTCCAAAGGTCAGCTGTCCCGGTCGCTCATGATGTCGGTTTTTTTTTGTTCTTTTTTTCAACATTATACTTAAAAATCATGTTTATTTACTATGCGTAACCCATCAGTGTTTTATCAATACTTAATGGAAAACGTAAACATCTCGAACGCACGTCGGCGTCGTTACTCGAACGAGGGCGTATTTCACTTTCTCTCGAAACTTTGCGGCGTTTTTTCTCCGTCGTTATTTTACTTAAGTCGCGGAACTTACCCAGCGGTCCTTGACTTTAATAAGTTCTCGGTGTCAGTCTCAGAACTTTTGCGTAATTGTTTAAGAGTTGAATTGAAATTCTGTGTTCGATTGATTGGTCATTTCTAACTGTTTGAGCGGAATAAGCCGTGTTCGGAATAGAGTTTTGAAGTTATTGATTGCTTTTGTTGATATTTTGTTATGTTTCAAAGTTATAATATTAAAACCATAGTTCTTTTCGTAGATTAGAGAGCCCAAATACCTATCAACTGAAAAAAAAACAATGAATATGGAACAAATAACATCACCTAAATTGCTTTGTTCCCAAAGGAAGCCTTTCTTGACTTTCATGAGTGTCTCGAACAACCAAAGTGTTTCATCAAGAAACTTTGCCATTTGCATACTTAGCCATTGGTCCATGCCATCAGCATCAAATGCGTTTCAGTACTATTTTGCCCTAATCGTCATCAACTTATCGTTCCCAGTCCACTTTTAAAGATAAGGCCAAAGTCAAAACAGCCCATAAATTTCTGACGTTATTTATTGTATGGTTGACTAGCAGCTAGTCAAACATAATGTCTGTCCCGACAGACTTTGTTCCGTTATCAATCATTGACAGGTAGAAATGGTTCCTAAGGAAAACTAAATCGTTATTTTTAACTTTATTCCTAGCATTTTCACATGTTTACTCACCTTTTAAACCTTCACTGAACTTTAACAATTATTTTAAGACCAAAATTAGCCAAATCAGTCCAGTGATTGTTGAGTTTTAGCGAGACTAACGAACATTTTATATATAGAGACTTCATACTCATTTGAAGTAGGTACCTAATCTTACTTGTGACAGGTGTATTTAAAGAAATAAGTACTTGAAGCCACTATTTTGTTTAAAAAAATACGCAATATTTTCTGGCATTCAACTTTTTAACTGAAACTTTTTAGCATTCAAAATCAAAATCAAAAAAATAGCTTTATTTAAATAGACCTGTTACAAGTACTTTCAAATCGTCAAATCTAATTAACAAACAAAACATACTTAATAATAGACATGAATGCATAATAATAAATGTAAACAATAAATATACTGTACTTAAATAAATGTGATGTTACCACCGGATCGGAAAGTTGTTTCTGTACTGATTCAACTGGAGTTTTTCCGTTCCTCTAGATAACCTTGTTTTCCGACTTCACAAACTTTTTTATGACTGTTTTTATAAATCACATAACAGCGTTACCTAGATTAATTTTACATTTTAATTTATCAGTTTGCAGAAGATAAATATCGAACCTATCTTAGTTTTAATACACAGCAGATTTTAAACAAAGTGACGCCTGGATTAAAACTTTAAGTTGTGACGTGAAAGTTTTGAAAAACTAGGAGGAATCAGGACAGACATAATTAAATGCTTTTTAATATTTGTTTACGTGATTGTAAACATTTGTTTCTATGTGTTTGTGTGGTTATTATAACATTATTTATTTAAAATACGATCTAGTTGTTTGACAAAGTTCAAAAAATATTTTCGTAACCAGACCCTTTAGAACTTATCTTACAAAGTGAAAACCATCAAAGGAAAACTCGTCCCTATAACTTTTCACTTAAGTCAATGCATTTGCCCTAAAGGTCTAAGCGTTGCTTGTCCAAACAACACCTCATAGGCTGCACTAAAACCCCTGGTCACTCGTGTCCACCTCAGACGTACCCCCTACATACCTCCGTCCCTCTCTAATGGACACTCACGTATGGTGAAAATAGAGACGGCGAAAGGGTTGTCCGTTTTCACGAGTGGAAAGTGAGCTATAATGACCGATATACGGCTATCTCGTTCATGTGTAAGGGCAGAGGGTGAGGTGAGAGGGATGGTGTACGGGGATGGGGACGTGTGGATGGCGTCGCTACTCGTCGCTAGGCGGCGTTGGGAGTGAAAACGGTTTCAGACTTCGATAGGAACCGTGGTTCGTTTAGATGCTCTGGGTGCGCACAAGGTACGAACCTCACATGAAAATACTGAATTATTTCTGTATGAACTTTGAAAGAATCATCTTAGTATTAACTTTAAAACATAGCGTATCAAAAGCTTGTTAACTATTCCAAATGAATACTGGATGAACCGTTAATGGTGACATAAGGTAACAAGGTTCTATGGTGGTTTGGAATCCACATTTTAATAAAACTCGGAGTAAACATAATTTAAATTTTAAATTTTGTTTCAAGCGCGCATTTATATCAGCCTCCATTTAGCCTTCATATTAGGCGAAAAGTTTCCATGTTAGCAGCTAAGCTTGTTAGTTTTCATACGTTTTTTTGGCCATGTGTGCTTAAAAAATAGTAGAACGGGTAATTAAAGCGTTCCTCTTTCTACAGTATGGTATGTTAAGCCTTTAAAGTGAAACGCAGTTGGGGTTTTTTTAATAACAAGGTAGTCTTGAATAAGTTTGCAGAATTTCAGGAGTCGAAGACTGTCTATCTCTAGCCACTTACTATGCTTTATACACACACACTACATACTACCACTACCTATGTTTTATGTGTCTTATGTGTCAGTGCGTTTTAACGCTTACGTTATAAACGCACTGACACATAAGACACATACACCTACGGAACACCTACTTTGTGTTCATTGTACAATTTGCGGCCAACTCTCCGGTGATGAAAAACACCGATATAAAACCTAAGCATTCTGAATTCTCCGTTCACCATGACGGCAACAATCAGTGTGCCCATGACTACCCCGTTTGGGATTATGGCTGTGAGGGTATGTTATGTTATGTTAAGTGATTCAAACTCTTGTTGAAATACTTTTGCTCAAAATCAGATTAATCGAAGGCCTTTACTTATTTCACGTAAATTGTTTGTCCAAATTCTGACCAGAGACTTAGGCTAAAGAGGATCTTGGTAGAGTGCAATCAGACATCTTACATCACGTGTACTTTTAAGAACGCGTGGTTATTTTGATCTATGTGGTTATGGTGTTTATATCCATTTAAATTAAAAATTGGTGCCGTATGTACGGCTACTGTGCGGGACCTGTTTTTTTGTTTTCAATTTAAAAGCGTCGAAACGCCGACGACTGTTGACGACCAATTTAGTTCTTTTTAAGGATGCCTACTACACAGGAGGTTCAATACCCACACCGTACAAAGTTTTGTGTGGATGAAAGTATGTTAATACGTTTTCATTTAGTCCATGCTGCTTATTATGGGAATGTGTAGGATTATTACCAACGATATTCATCTAACACAGTAATTTTTCTCCCAGACCAACTTTTCAACATGTCAATGTGGCCATCTAAACCAAAATAACTTAGAGACACTTTTTGCCGTTACTCCTCTATAATTGAATGTCGAACGAATATTTTTTTGGTCACCAGATGCTCGACAGGATACGGCGAAATTGTACAATCTGAACCTGTAACTTTATATATGAGAAAGTATCGAGTTCGATTCTTGTTGACGTATATTTTTATGGGAAGTTGTCATTAGGATCGAGAAATTAGAGTATTTCATGTAACACAGTGACATCCGAACTTCGCCTGGTAGAAATAATGATATCCGAATGGTGGCTTAAATTACAGCTATACTCAATTTTACTTAGTTAGGGAGTAAGAGGTATTTCTATACTTGAAAGGAAAGTTACCACAGCATGTTGTAAAACTAATGTATTTAAGAAATAAAACATTTTTAATCATTTTCATTTCAGTTTTGGTAAAATCAATTTACGTTTCATTTGTAAGTATGAGGTAGCTTTGGAGAATTTACATGAAACTGCTTACAGATTAGAATATTTTTAAAGTTTTGGCCCGTTCAGGGGTATTATAGCAAACTTCTATAACTAAGACCTGAACCACATTAAAAATTGCTATCTTTTTTTTCAAACTTTTGATTTGAATGTTACCATAGAATTATACATATTTAGATCGTTTTCTGCTTACTTGATTTGTTGGAAGAAACGTAATTACATAAACAACCTCTGACCCATTGTTTTTTTTTCTATAATTTTTAATCTTGTACCATATTGTGAAATGTATTTTTCTACCACTAAGCCCTTTTTAAAACCAATAATTTTTACATCTCAACTCACCGTTCCAAATATCAGTGAAAGTTTATCTTAGCCAACCTCTAGGTCATAAATTACTCGTTTAATTAACGGGGACATCACCCCACCCCTATTCGGGGGGACGCTCCTGAAATAGCCCAGAAATAGAAACATGGACATCTCTACTTCTGGACAACACATGTGACAAACTCTACTGGGTTTGTTGGTAGGTGAATGTCATTTACTACATTTGTTCATTCACACATTGGTTTTCGGGCTTAAATCATCCTAGCATGTACTAAATCTCTACAATAAGTTTGTAGTACTCTACAATGTAGTATCAAATTTATTTTAGATTTAGGGACATTGTATTTGGCTATAGAACCAGTGTTAGGTCTTATAACGATACAGTCTTCTTTTGCCACTGACCCACAGGGGCACGATGCATGATCTACATAATCTTAATAGAACTTATTTTTGTATTAAGCTACAATCCTCATTTTCAAGATACATAACGTCCATGTCCAGCAACATAACATACATGTTGGGAACACACATTTCGCCGAGTAAATTTAGAGCCCAACGTGGTAAGGGGCGAGTCTTCTACTGTCATCCAGTTTTCGTTGGCTTTTTGTCCTTCACCGAAGCGTTAGCAGCAAATTGTACAAACACACAAACTCAATATTCTGGCAAGGCTTGAACTAATGACCACACGGGCACTAAGTCAGAGTCTTTAACCACTAAGCGATGACGCTCTCTAGACATGTTTAAAGCCGCACAAACAATACCTTAGCAGCAATCTCTAACTAATCCCAAAGTAATAAAAAACCTATAGCATCTTCTATTCTGTTGTCCTAAATTTAATTGCCGCGCCCGACCCACCCTAACATTCGCTATTTTTAACAAAGATGCTCACAAAACCGTGGGCAGGGCTCGGCCGGCCTGTCAACTGCTTTTATTCTTATACTTATGTTTATAGACCGGTCTATTAACGTCAGCATCGGATGGTTACATTTGTTTGAAACCACAGAAGAGCTTTAGTGCTGATAAACATTTGGAAAAGGTTTATAAACATTTTGAGACTCATTTTAAATCTATGAAGTTGTGGATACGAAGAATCAGATATGACAGGACCTACTAAAATCGCAGTCACATATTCCGTAAAACCCAGCCGGTGAAGAATACGAGTCCTTGACAGGAGGCCCCACATCAGCAAACGTAATGTTTTATTCTCAATAATATTTCGTCTTGCTTTTGCCAATGACCTTTCTCTGCAATAGAGCAAAGAGGTCTTACCGGAAATGGATAGTCTGAAGACCACATATCGCATTGTTTTGAGACATGACAATTTCAATTTACTTTTTGGATTAGTTTAGACAATGTCGATTATCGTAAATTGTCTCCAGTTAATTTACTAAAGTTTTGGAAGATTTTCTATATTAACAGAATCGCAACATACTCGTAAGTGGTTACTTTGACTGCTAACAATAGCTTCGGCTACTACCAGTCTAGTAGTAGTAGTAGTATAATTGTATACTCATACTACATTCGCAGTAGATAACATTCGTACATCATCCTGCATTTACTGACGTAATTCTGATTAGGCTGTGGGCACACCGTAGGCGAGTTGATTCACTCGCGCGTTCATCCCAATTAGTGTTGCACAAACTGCTGTTGACTGTACCAACTGTAACTAAAATATGATAGCTGATGTCGCTCTCGCGTAATATAGTACTGAAGTAGCCCTTTCTTGTATCAACAGACTTTACTGAAATGGGAATTTAATTTTCTTGGAATAGAGTTGCAAATAAATAAAAAGAAGAAATCGGGAACCACACCATCATCACAATAAATAAACTAAGCCCTTATTTATTAATTATTTATTGCACAACAATGAGATTGGTACAAAAGGCGGACTTAATTCCGCATTCTCTACCAGTCAATCATAGGGCTAAGGCTAGAAAATAAAATTAAAAAACAATCGAAGCCCTTCATTCCTTAAAGCTAAATCAGTGCTGCAGTTTTGGTTCAACGATTGAAGTGTCTTGTCACCTACTCGCATATTATGTTGATGGCGATCAGAAGGAAAGAGACAAAATCTTTACAGTAGTTAAATTCAGTGCTTAAGGGTTGTTTGAGTTAATATTCAAAATGAGGCATCTTTACAGCAGTTATTGAGTTCATTTTTATTTTCTCTATTAATTGCCTGTCTGTCTGCCTTTTGGCATTCTATCCCTGATTGTGTATCTTAAGTTTCGTAACTACTCCTTAATATTTCGAAACTGATACTTAGATCAACAAAAACTTAAATTTCAGCGCTATAGGTATTTTAATTATGTCTTGTTCTGTAGCTATATTATTATATTTCACATTTCACCACACAATCTTAATATCATAACGATGAGTTGCTTACCAGTTACCCAACAATGAAGAAAGGCTATTCTCAAATACCACCGAGCTACACCTCAGTTCCATTCAGATTTCGCTCGGCGCTAGACAATGTTGATTGTAAAGCCCACATAAACTTTAGCTCAATCAGTTTTACCACAGTACAAGTGATGAACAGTAACTTAAGTTGTTAAATTATGAGAGTGATTTTCCTTAGAAGATTAAAGCGCCACCAAATTTTACTTCAAAATTCACGTCACTAGCTTATAATTAATGATAAATGGCAATGGCAGATTGACGTGTGATGAACTCGTAGCAACATCATTAGTAGGGTTTTTTCTTACTCTTGTATTCGTATCTAATCTAACTAAGCTAAACAAGCAGATAAGGTATATTTTTTTGTTGATATATTTTGGTTGTTATATTTTGGTTGTAGTTATTCGAATGAAATCAATTATTTAATCAGTTACAATATTAAGTATGTACATGCATAGTAATCATTCTTCCAACACTGTTAATTCATAGTTGTTTGGTAAAGTTCTTATGCTATAATGTTTCGAGTAAGTTCCAGAGCAGTGCCCCCGAAGCTTTTACTTTTTTCATAAACATTATTATAATTCATCACATCGCTTTTGAACATCGTGGCTTTGCCTGTTTCTTTACCACCAATGCAAGTTACTGCTGCAGTAGTTCTATACTGTGGGATGATCATGGTGCAGCTAAAATATTAAAGGTAGATTAGCCTTCGGGTCTGCTTGTAAGGAATCCATTATCCATTTTGATGATTAGTCAATTATTAACAGAAGGCAGTTATGGTCAAACTGTTTGTATGGTTATTTCTAGTATAGTTATACAGGAATGGGTGTATTACGAAGTGCAAGATTTTGAACTTTGACTGAATGAGGACAAAAAGTAAATACACATAGGTCTTCACCGTCTCATATAGAAAACTTGATTTTCCTATCAACTTAAATATTGTAACTAGTGGACTTTTCAATATTTTTTGAATTTTGGGAATTTAAATACTAGTGAATTAAATGCCGAATGAGGGGTTAAGACAAAAACACCGCATTTTAGAGTTAACAATGATTTCCTAGATGAACAGGAAAATTCTGGAAATATTTTTGTAATATGAGGCACTCATCCTACCAACAAAAGATACCCTAGAGATTAGATGTCGCCGTCCAAGAACATTATTATTCGTTATTCTACTAACTATCTTTTCAACGCGATTCTAAGCGAATTAATTTTTGTTCGTATAAAATGAAAAAAAAATAATTACATAATAACTATTTATTCGAAATGTTGTACGTCCAAATAGCTCCCTCTCCGTCCTATTTTCGGCATTCAAACGCACAATAACTAATCCTCCAGTTATTCTGTTAGCACGTCAGACTATTAACTAAGTTTCGCAATGATGAGTCAGCGGTGAATATTGGCAGCGTGGGCGGCGGATGCGTCGAGAGCTAGCCCAATAGGTCACGTTTCGACACCGCAGTGCACTTACACCTTAAGGTCTAACGCTAAGGAAGCGCAGAGCTTAACGATCATGGATTCGAACTTATGGATGTCGGTTTCGCGCGTGTCGAATTCGTATACGAAAGTCGCTTGTCCCAAATCACGGGCAATCATACAACTTCTAAAAAATATATGTTTTACGTACTTACGCTGTGCACTTACACCTTAAGGTCTAACGCTAAGGAAGCGCAGCTTGTACGATCATGGATTCAAACTTATGGATGTCGGTTTCGCGCGTGTTGAATCCGTATACGAAAGTCCGAAGTACGCTTGTCCTAAATCACGGGCAACCATTTAATTCAAAATAACATGTATTATGTCATGTTTTTTTTCCTTTTAATTATAATAAATATTGACTTAATCATTAAAACACGAGTCGTATAATTATATTAGTACCATAATTTAGTACCTATTAATTTGTTAGAATTAAGTCTCTTGTATTTCTCTTTTCCTTTTTGTATTTTATTTAATGTTGTTTTGTACGTGCCAAATGAACGTCCTCTATTCTAATCTATATTTTATGTAAAAGGACAACATTGACCGATGACAACAGACGTCTGCTTCCATCATCTAACAGTCACGGATTCCTTCTAATACATTGTTTTTATTGAAAATCAATGCAAACAAACGGAAGGTTTGTATGATCCGCTTACAAAAGTACGATTCTTTAAATATAATGTTAATATATTTTGTTAAATAATATATAGAAATCAAACAATATTCTTGAACAATTAGAATTGTTGGTCTAACAGCAGAATGACTTTTTTACGAGACAAAAATTGGGGTCCTATTCTGTAAACGCGAGTTGGAGCGTGCCGGCACTGCAGAGAAGTGATAACATCAACGTGTGGTACCCTTTACTCTTAAACTTTTTAACTGCGGCTATACAGCGTGTTGAATATTTAACTAACTTTAACATTATCCTCTTATTTATCATTCACATGTATTTTATCTAAAAATAAAAATACTACAAAACATCAGACGTCAGGCAACGCTTTCACAGAAGAAATTGTATATAAGCTACTCCATTAAAGACCTTTCTATTGATATCAATTCATTATAAGTTATAAAAAACAATTATCCAAATAATTAATGACAAAACAAGGCCTTCATAACTTAAATAGCTGCCAATAAAATATCTGATTTGCTAGCCAGTCAGCTGTATTTTACCATTAACCTGTCACCACAAAAGCGATAAAATTTAAAGAAAAGTTTCCCCCAAGGAAATGCTAATTGTGTACAAAGTCAACTAGTTAACTGCGAGTAGTCTAACTTTCAAAAGGCGCATGTACAACCTCCGTCAAACGACTTTATTCGAGCCAATAATCGCAGCCATTTGCATTTTTGACTTATATTTTTTTAATCTAATCACGAAATCGGCCTGTTCGCGCGCGGCACTGGCAGGCACCAGGTATTGACCGCATACCCCCTGCTTCTCCCAACGGGTCATTTCGTTTGATTTTTGAACAAAGCATCTTTTCGTGATGGTTTTACTGCTTACAGAACGCTATTTTACATTCAAGTTTACTTGGTAAAATGAAAAAGTGATATAATGATAATGACTATCTGAAACATTGTCAATATTTCCGTTCCGTCTTCCTTATAATGAGGGAGTGGACATATGTAAATGTTTTTATTAAGAATTTGCTTCATAAATGAAACAACGAGAACAATGGATTAGGCAGTTGTAATAATTTTTTGGTTTATTAGGTCTATGTATAGTGTATTATTATGTTGCATTAATATGTGTATAAAATATATATATTGTAACTATATTATTATTTATTATTTAGATAATTATATTTGTATCTATGTATATTATAATTTTTACCTTAATCTTGTGCACCGCCTTAATTTCTCTGTTTGATCATGTGGTTGACTGGTAGAGAATGCCTCTTGGCATTAAGTCCGCCATTTGTACTTTATTTTTTTAATGTGCAATAAAGAATAAATAAATAAATAAATCAATCTGAAACATTGTCAATATTTCCGTTCCGTCTTCCTTATAATGAGGGAGTGGACATATGTAAATGTTTTTATTAAGAATTTGCTTCATAAATGAAACAACGAGAACAATGGATTAGGCAGTTGTAATAAAGCTTTGCATTGAAAGCCTCATGAATTACCAAAATACAGCGCAGATAGAGTTGATAATTGTGACCTAAAACCTAATTTTATTGCAAGTTATGTTGTTAATATCACCCTAGAAAAAGTAGGTAATAACTGAAACTTCAAAAACTTTTGTTCCTTGTATTTTCAAATCAGTTTGAATTGCATTGATTTTTTTGTTTTATTTAATTTTTATTCTAATTGAATCAGCCTGTGCCGCGCGTGGTACTGGCAGGCACCAGCTATTGACCGTATACACCCCCTAACTAACGGGTCACTCCGGCCGCTTTGAATTTAGAACTTTTTTGAATTTGGAATCGGCATTGTTGTTGAGGCGAAAGAAAAAGAAATGCGGCCGTGTTTTGTTTTGGTCACTCCGGTCGTTAACTGCTTTTGTTAGATTGGAACTTGACCTTTACTTTCATAAATTAGACGGCAAAAGTTTTTTTGTGAAGGGAATCTTTGGGGTATTTTTAGATTTCTGGTTTTGATAGGGAAAGTCAGTACTTTGAATACTCAGTCAACTTTAAACACCTACGCCAATTTGTGATATGAATTTTAGAAGTAATTTTTAGTCAGTTTAATGACCTGATATCATACTGGGATTCAGAACATACCCTCACGACCATAATCCCAAACCGGGTAGTGATAGGCACTATGATTGCACGACTAAGACAAGACGATCCAGATAAAATAAAAACTACTTATTGCAAGTCGAAACTAAAGTATATTTTCACTTTAATTTTATATTGGTATATGTTTTATTATTCTCATCTATTCATAAAATATCAGGCACTAGCATATTTAGAATGGAGCCAACAAAAATATTATTTAAGAACAACATTTCTCCTAGACTGTTTGTTAGTGTCGAACGCGCTACCCTTAGGCGCTACCCCAAGGTCAGTAGCAGTCGATATGTGGTGCCGGTCCGTGCCTTACACCTGACACATCTTATGGGGATGGCTAGCTCACCCTCCCTTTAACAAACTTGAAGTCCGTACTTCTATTTATTTTGTTGTTAACTCTAAACTATACCTTGCTAAACGAACTCACAGTTTACTAAAATTTCAGTACCAAGATGTCAGAAAAATCATTCTCTCAAGAAGACTCAGATTTAATGGATACGATATTTTATCGTCGATATCGTCGTCGGCTTATTGGAGCCCACAGGTGGACGTAGCCCCCCAGGGTACGCTACAAAACCTGCTCTCCCGATATCGCCATACAGTCACAACCATCTGGTCATCGGTCCACCTGGGCGGTGGGCACACTATGTTTTCCAAGCCTTCAAGATAATGGCCAAAATTTGCCCAAGTGAACTCTTTCCTCGGAGACATACAGACAGTAAATGGTTATCAAATTGTTTTTGCCTTGTGGCAATAGTGGCTTTAAAAAGTATTATAAAGTAATAATAGGTCATAATAAGTAGGCTGTAAGCTTAGAGTTCCGACTGTCAACTCCGAGGCTAAAGAAAGACGTTACATGTACGCATTGTTGTCATAATTATGTGGCCCGTATGTCATTCTATGCGAATATGTAGTGAACACGAAAACTGGAGAGTGCGGATAAATTTCGTTCTGCTCTTAGTTGTATTCCCTGGTGAATCTATGCGGGCTTAGTCAGAGATTTGATAACACTTGTCAGTAAGGTTAGTCTCTAGCCCCTCGTCTCTGATGCTAACGCATACAGAGTATTGCTTGTACTATTAGTCATCTCCCCTAGCTTAGTTAGGTACACGTTGCTCTTTCATAGTCATTTTCAGACAAACCTCACTGTCAAATGTTATCAAACCTCTGACTAGGTCCACATCTAGCGACGTCACCTAGAACCAACTATGTACTTAAAGTGCTTTCTGTAGCACGGAGATGCCCGACAAGCACAATATCACACAGTACTAATAAATTGTCGACTAGGGTGGTCACTATAGCACCACTCAAACTGGCGTGCCATTTAATACATGTGCAACTCACTAAGTAACAGACTCCTCTGAGCTCTATCTAGCTAAAAACCAAGATAAGTTTTGTACCAAAAGTCTGCGTATCATTTATGATATTATGATTCAATACGCTGGAGAGTAGAGCGTAAACTTGCAAAAAAAGTCTGTGTTTTACGATACTTTGATTCAAAATGCTCGAGACAAGAGCATAGACTTGCTCAATTTCTGAGACGAGATAATCCTCTCACAATTTTGTCCTAAGTTTGCAGTCTACAGCGTGTAACCCTTTGCTGTACTCGCCATACCGACGTTGATAGGCCCACAAAAGAATTATTTTGCCTTCACGTGCTGCGGATATCAACTTTCTTCGGAAATTGCTTTGTATTTTATTAATGCCGTAGTGGCTTTGTTGACGCTTAAATGGTTTATGAGTAGGTTAATTTTATTAACAACGTAGTTGGTGGGGTAGGTACCAGAGATTTTGGCTCTGATGAATCTGATGGCTGGCTCTTACATCAACTTGTGGACAGCACACAGCTTAAACATCCTGTTTGAAAAGACTTTCTGAGTTTCTTGACAGTTCTTCTCAGTAGAAACAACCTTCCGACGCTAGTAGTAGCCTCATTTTATCTACATGTATTTTATGTATTGTTGTATCATTTCTATAACAATTTGTGTTTAGAATTTCTTAAAGGTTTAAATCTGAATGACATTACTGACATATAAGCTATTTGCACCACTCAGCATATTGTAATGAAGAATTTTGAAAAAAGTATATTTTTCCCATAATACAAAAATATTATCAAACTTACAAATATTTAAATACTGATAATTCTTCAAACGACGGTTTAAACCTAAAAAGTGTCAGCATTGTTCTTCTCATTAAGTATAACAAAATTCACCAGCGACTTTGGACTTTACCACCTCCACATAACAAGCAAGTATCATTACTGGAAATCATCAAGATGAGGCAAAAAGCGGTCGTATGTGACCTCTGTGACGTATGGTCAACCCATTATGCGAGTCTGTTTGTATGCTAATTACGCGGTGACCTTGACACGGGGATCATCAGGAATGACTTAGGACTCGAACTTGACCAAGGTTGAAGGTTGGATTTGATTGACGTGTTTTTTGCTGTGGAAGCAGGAGGTCTACTGGTAACTCTCGTTGGGATCGTATCGAAGTGTTAATCATTAGTCGTAGCAAAGTATGCGTACTTAGAGTTCGAAAAAACAATGCTGGATTTATATGGGCTAGTGGTGCCTTCTTGCTGTTTTCTGTCCAAAACTGTTTCTGTCTTAAAATTATCCATTAATCAAATGTTAATACTGTGACAAATAAGTTTATATCTGTCCGAGCAAAGGCGTAAATATCAACATTTTGCAGCATAAGAAATATTTCTATTGTTTTTAAGAATTAGAATAGGTACTTATGTACCGATGTTATTTTACGCAGTACAAGAACTAAAGATATTCAATATTCAGGTAAAAAGCTAAGTCATTTAGGATACTCTGACTGACGTTGAAGGTCACGGACACATCACAATATAGCATCGAACTGGACCTAAAAACAACATATTATCAGACAAATACGCATTCAAGTGAATAATGTGTAATTTCAAACTGACTGCTACGTAAAGAAAGATGTTGTATGAACACTAGGTATTACTTCTTTTACTGATCGTATTTTGAAAAAAAGTTGAATTCAGGTTATTCCAAGGTAGAACAGCGTCCCCTATCTGACCAGACACCACAACTGATAAAACCACACCTCATAAAAAATACACAATGTAATGATTCGGTGAAGTGATTTACATCGAAGTTATTTCAAAACCACGATCAATTTAATTTATTTTAATAAGTCATTGTATTTGTGATTCACGTTATGTGTATAATTTCAATAAATAGCTCAGGAATTTCAACAAAAACTTGTACTTTGTGTCAAAATATTCCTTACAAAGATCAAAATAAAGCAGATTACATCAGTTCTCAGCTGTCTTAAACGCCTCTGCGAACTGCAGCCAAAGAATACGTTCGAGGGAAGAATACGCGAATCGGATACGAGTGTTATCTAGATCTATCGCTTGCAGATATCGAGTGACACATTGTTACACAAAACGTTAAGTGACGGAGGAACAGATCGAATTAAAATGACAATTACGCGCCAATGCGATGTAACAGGGTTGCCACTGGAATTGGTAAAACTTTTTAAGCATTGGAGTTAGTAATTATCGTGGAAGAAAACACCGATAAAAAAGATAGACTCGTCCAAAAGCCGCACAGTGAAATGTGGCCTTCTAAAAGTTTCGTTCGAGAGGACGACGGCGACCAGTGTGCCTCTGGCTGCTTCGTTTGAAAAATAATTGTGAGCGTGTTTCTAAATTTCATTGCATAGCTACGAGTAATTATTGAATTTTTGCTCTAAGTATTGAATTTCTGGCATATTAAAAATGATTTGCCTATTTCTTGCTGAAGCTCATTAGATTTTGTTCATAAGCAGGAAACGTGGTCACATAAGTCTTTTCTATAAATATCTAACTGCAATGCAATTAGTTTACCTGATTTAAGGAATTTGAAGTACCGAATAGTGCCAACCCTAGCACCCATCGGTCCGAATAGCATTATTAGCGTCAAGGGCCACATTGTACAAATGCGCCATCTAAAGTAAATATTATGACAATGGACTCCTGCGCATTCAGTTGTAAGGACAATCGCCTGTGAATGGACGTAATGGCCTGCTGAAAAAACACAGAAGAAGTGGGCCAATGAAAACAAGGCTATTGAATGAGTGTTGACATCTATTAGCTTTAGAAAAAAGGTTTTTTTACTGTCAGTGACTGTGCATTTTAGGAGGATACTTAAATAGCCTTAAGCATAATCGTTGTTAATGCCTGGGTTAGTTTACTTTTTATTTTATTCACAAATCATAGAAGTACAAAACAACTTAGTAAATTAGGAGACCGTCACACATATGTGCTACTTTGGCCTTAATGCATTTTATTTGGTGTGAAATTAGGAAAAACAATAGCATTTGGCAAAGCAAAACAAAAAACCCCAACCCCATAAAAACCAACCATAGAATAAGCTATTGACGTATTTTGTCACTTACTGGCAAATGGCGACAGCAACAAGAATGAAAGGGACAAGGCGTTGATTAAATTTTAATGATTAAGTTGGTTAGACTTTAAGATTCTCTTGTTTTCTCATGATCAGACAGGTTTGTATCTTAGACGGAGCTCGTAGCCTCTTGTCGTCAAGTATACAAGTTGATACCGAAAACCACATTATGTGCAAGAAAATGCACCGCTTTTTTATTTTGCTTAAAAAAATAGGCAAATTAGCTACTATAGCGAATGTTGGTTAAAAAAACGCCTGTATGAAAAAATAAAACTATTTCATGCCTTAAACTAGTGAGCGTTTTTAGTCAGTGTTTTTGTGTTGTTGTATGCGGCATACTTGAGCTGTAGAGTTAAAATCGTTTCGCAGCAGGATGTAAGTAAAATCATAAATGTTAAGTACCAAGTCAGGCGCACAATGGAAAGTTATGACACCGTCCGAAATCCTCAAATGAAATTACTTGGTCGACGGCCAACATTTCGACAAAAATTTTGCACGTACGTAATAGAAAGTGTACTGACCACAAAGTATGGCAAACACCTAATACAGACTGAATTTTAATGTTAGGGGTGATTCAGAAAAAATGATTATCTCTGGTTGAACTAGATGTTCCGTTTTTTGAACTAAATAAATAAGACACTACATAAAGTCTTAAAGTAAGAGACTTAAAGTAAGTTTTTCGTTGTGTAACTGAAAACAACAAAGGTGCCATAAACACCCACACCCAGCACAATATCTGTATTTATTCTTTATTATGCGATAAAAAAACATTTTTTTTCTAAACTGGATAAGTGTTATATTGAAAAAAGGCAAAGCTCTGCAAATCAAATTGATTGGTAGAAAGTTTAAAAAAGCCACCAAGGCTTTCATTAAACTGATGCGAAGATAATCCCGACCTGTCGAAACACGGTGATTCCATATTCAAATAAAAGTAAAACAATGGGTACGCGGCCCGAATCGCAAATGCTGGTGTGGGCCGCGGCCATGTGGGCTGGAGGTCGCCCATACGTTCTAAATTTAAATTCGAACTTCGGGCTTAGAATCCCTAAATGTTCTAAATTTGAATTTTGAATAGAACCATTTGATGGACGTCAGGAGTGATGTGTCTGGCCGGCGAAATTGACAATCTTTTTTTATTACAAACTCATGCCAAAAGCTTGGACCTTTTTTTATAAATTGTTAGCTAAGCACATTTTTACTATGTAGGTATCTCTTTCAATTTAAAATTGAAATTTATTTTTGTGACTTATGGTTTGACCCATCTTCACAAAATTGTGTGGTTAAACAAGTAGTAGTTCGTTTTTTTATATACGTCTTTCCTTTTCACCGATAACTATGAAAAGGTAGGTCTGTGCTACCTACTCATTTGCGCAAATATCGAAAAACCACACAATCTTTTGAATCACAAATGCAAACTCAAAACAGTGTTTATACCAGATGTTGCGTTTCCGATTGAAAATTAAACCATTTCGCGATTGTCCCGCAACAAAACGTCTTTATTCCGCTGTTATTGTGTTGACCAGTGTGTTATTTGCCGCATGAAGCATCGAAAATAACCTTATTTGGAAAAAAAGAGTGTGTCAAACAATGACGACTCCCACTTTCGCGGTTTGACCAAATGTTACCACACTGGCCGTGCGGTCTGGACGAAAAGCTGTAGAGAGTCTTATTATTTTGCAATTTTTGCCGAGTTTAATTTTTATTAATGTTAAGAAGTTCAATCATGTTCCAATCATGAATAAATTGTTATGTTACGAGGTTTTCGAGTAAAATTAAGAAAAATCTTATCACGCCTATAATTGTTGAGAATTGACATATTTTTATAAATTAGGTATCATTTTTAACTTCAAACATCTGAGCGGTCAAACCCTTGATAATATTTTGTCAAATAAAATAAATACATTTTATCGTCGTAATTTTTACTTAAAAAAACCGTGGTAGAGTCACTTTATGTTATAGATATTGTATTTTTTTGTTTGAAAGCGTCACAAAAGCTTTGTACAGAGGTGTTCACATCACCTTTACATAAGGACACCATATGCTGTTGTTAAGGTTGAAATGAACGCCTCTGTACATGACTGCATTCTTTTTTCTTGCTTAGGTTATTCATTTCAGAAGTTTAACTTTTTTTATGAACAACTAAACCCAAAATTATAAAAAATATCCTAAGTACATTTATATCTTTCTTGAAAAATTTACACCAAGCTACTCCTGGCTACCCTTGTTAGCCACGGGGCTAAATTGCCCTCTGCCTCGGACCGCGAGTATGTTTTGCATTGTCAATAGAGTGATTATGACACACGTCATCCTGGGGCTTTATGTACGGGTTAGCACGAACCCTTTTGTGTTCTTATTTCACGCTAATAATACCTGTTTGAAGATATAAATCTCATGGCAATACAGTTAGTTTTATTACTGTAGGATTTTGTGGTTGTGACCTAATAAAAAATAATAAAAACACTGGACATTATCCCACATAAGACCGTATACTATATTGAGCGAAGCTTTTAGTGAAACAAAACAAAATAGCGCCGCTGTATAAAATAATACCTACTGATTTTTCAAACACAGTCTGCGAATTGTAAAAACTTTATTTTGGACTAACTAAGGGCGCTCGACCACGGCGACTTTTTGTAGCGACGCAGTAGCAATACTGTATTTTTAATTTATTATATTATTATAGGACATTATGTATGTATGTATCTATCTAAGTATGTATTTGATGTTTGCCGTCAGTTTTAGTTACTATTATTATTACTTGTGCACTTGCCTACACTTTTAGTTAATTTTCCTCTACCTGTGGGTTGTTTGGAACAGATCGCTTTTTAGCGATAAAGCCGCCCAAATTGTACATTTACGTCAACCTGTGTAATTTTTGCTGTTGATTTCTGTTGTTTTGGTGTGCAATTAAGAATATATCTATCTATCTATCTATCTACTGTAGCGCGTCTGCATCGATACAGTAGTGAAGCGCTCGCTATTTGTGTGCGATAATGTCATTAATCAGTAGTGAGGTGCCCGTGGCGCAGTTGCACCAGTGATCGGCAACGATCGCTGTTGTAAAGCAACACACGCCGGGTCGAAAATGGGATGGGTGTCCAGCCCGACCGAAATTTAGTGATGTATTTTTCGGGCATCTCCGTGCTTCGGAAGGCACGTTAAGCAGTTGGCTCCGGTTGACGTTGCTAGATGTCAGTCGTCAAGCCTAGTCGGAGAGGTTGCTTAATGAGGTTGCTTACTAGCCTTGCACCCCTCCAACAATCCACACTGAGCCCGCGTGTTGGAGTATGGTATCGTTCCATCTCATAATTGAGGTGGGGCCTGTTCCCAGCAGTGCTTCTATCACGATGCAAGCAAGCCATTTTTTTGTCGATGTCGTGCGTTGGCATCGAATTAGTACATGAGTCGCCGTAAACGAGCGCCCTAAAGCTTGAGGCTGATGAAAATAAAATAAAAATGCTACTGTATTATGAAGCCTAATAATATTGTTGTTTCCTTCACTGGCCACTATGAAGCAATTTGACCATATGTCCGCCGGTTGTTACACGGCCTTTTGTAGTCCTTTTGTTTGCGAAGAAACTTATTCGTAAGCTTTGTGGTCCGGGTCACGCGATTAAGTGTTTAACATCAACTTTTGTCGTAGGGGTAAACCACAGCTGATGATGATGATGATGATGACAGCTGATGCGTTACAATTCAAAAATAGTAGTTTATTTGTGATCTATTGAGGATCCATTTGGTGTAATGGCTAATAAGTTAGCTACTACACCAGAGGTGGTGGGTTCGATCTCCGCACAGAACAAACATTCGTGTTCAGAAATAACCTTCCTGTTTGGATTGTGTGTTTCCTATGTATATTTTGTAAAAAAAAAGGATTGGAGTATGGTAATTTGTTTAGCTTCGATTCAAAACGGTGTTCTAATGTGGTGGAACGGTGGGATAATATGCAATCATGTTTTGAAGCTTAAAAATTAAGCGATCGTTGTAATTTTAGTACGGAACCACTGAATGATATTAGGATATCCTCAACATAAAAAAGTAGCTATGATTAAGCACCAATTAAAAGATCAGCAATGATGAATGATGTTTGTTAAAATAAAAGTTGTCATGCCGATTGTTCCGAAATATTTAATTGTTTTGGTTTACAATAAGAAAGAATTAATACGTAGGCGATGAATTATAGTAACATTGTGTAGAGAAGTCTTTGCCTGATACTTTAAACACAGATCATTGTTTTTATGAATAGTCATAAACTCACCATTAGGTGAGTATTTAAGCTTTAATGGTTTATGAAAATCAATGCATAGTTGCATTAATGGCTAAGATTTGCAGTTATTTCCAAATTTTTCTTCGAACCAGATACACATTTCAAAGAGAAGTAGGCCAGACGTAGGTTAGAAAGAAATAAACAATTGTGATAGGAATATTCAGTACTGTGACTTTCCCAAAAAAAATGGCAGGTTTTAAAAAACTAAATCTCCACACTTACGCATTTCACAACAGATAATGGAAAGTTCGTGATTCATTCCATTTTTATTGTCGACTGTACTACGTTATCATGGTCTGCTGGAAGAAATCTCTCATTGGAAATAAGCTCACCTGGACTATGTTTATTCCTTTTTTCTTACTTTGTTTATTAGACTATGTTTATTCTTCTTTCCTTTTTCCTTTCCTTTTGCTAACTTTAATACCTATCCATTTGTGTACAAGCCAAAAAATAAATAAAAATACATACTGTGACTCACAAGAAAATGGCAGTTCTTTAAAAAACACAACCTCCACACTGAATTGTATTTTTTTTATCTGATGCTTACTGAGGTGCGTATGTACGCGATTATACTAACCCAGTGTCTCAGTAGACTATCCTACGCACCACCCAGTGGGCAGATTGTCCGACCAGCAAGCATCTCCCATTAATTACCCCCTCCTCACTCATTACGGACAGACACAACCAATTACGCATTTCACAACAGATAATGGATAGCTCGTGATTCATTCCATTTTTATTGTCGACTGTACTACGTTACCGATTTTTGCGTAACGATTTTGTAAGAGATGAATGAGTCGGGTTACCTAAACGGTGTTTTGTAATCTTTTCAATTTGACAAAACGGTTTTTTAAATGCGTCGACGCTTTGTTTTTGAAGGTGTCACACGTAATATAAACTCGATGACGTTTTACGCAGTCTAAGAGTGGTGGGTTTGATTTCCATACAAGGCACTAGAACACATTTTTCTCGTCGAAATAGATATTTGTCCTGGGTCTGGCCGTTGGTAGTTCCTACTACTTATTTTGAAATCCTGTTTGGTAAACTTATTTTTTGTCTAATATTTATTACGAAAATTATATTTACAAGGTATTTATTCCTGTTAAGATTTTGTTCAGAGAAGGTAATGGAATCCTACTTGGAGGCAAAATACACCAAACGTATGTCACCGAATAATTCATCAATAATTAAGACGACAAAAACACTTTGTCTAAGAAACTTAACAAAAACCATCTCCTATCATTAGTCATTGTAAAATGAAATCTTCAATTTCCATATTAAACCTGACATACAAATTTATTCCAATCATAACAAGACGGCCAAACAAAATCAATTCAATTTTTGAAGCGTCCATTAGAATGGTAACAAAAACTGACTCCGGAAACATGGTTAAACATGTTTGATATAAACATGAATGAAGTGTGGCTATGAATGAAACTCATAATTTTAGGGCTGACAAAATTGGAATCAATAAGCCGGCGACTGAATTTTGAGCACTAAGCCATGACGTCCTAATCGGGGCAAGCATCTTTACGTTACTACAATATCACTTTATTAACCTTTACCTTCAGGTAGAGCACATAGCCCTCGGGACTAGCCTTGCTGTACTGCCTATAATATTCCATCGTAATGTGACGTTACTCTTAAAGGCAGTTGAATTAAAAGCGGTGTTTCAAAACTCAAGTTTAATCAGTAGCTAAGGCATAAAACATTTTAAATCTGTTTGTTATGTTTCTGTACGGGAAGTTATTTTGGACTTTCTCTACTGATTCATTGTCTTAATAATGTGTTTAATGAAAAAAATACCTCGTTGTAACTCGACGCAAAAAAAAACTACTAAAGCAAGTCAGATTTAGATAGATAGCTGTTAGTTTCTATCACTGTGACAACCCTACCTCGCGTCAAATAAATGGGGGCGTGGCCAAGAAAGTGTACAGTCATCAACACAAGTCGCGGCTGACATTTCGGCGACCACATTAGCATACCGGTACTGGCCAGCGGACGTCGCGTTCGTAATTCAAATTTAAATTTGAACCGGCCTTTCACTGGTTGTGTCGTTAAATAGGTGGCAGTTGTAGAACAGATACTTTTGAATACGTAAATCGGTAACGCCTTGAAGGTCGGGCGTTTCACTACCTTGCAATCCTCTGAGCTTCAAGCGCTTTTGGTCTACTCGCTTTCCTATTGAACATAAGTTAGCTGTAAAACAACATACTTACAGTTGTAAATAAACTTTACTTTTAAAAGATTCAAAGCATCTCATTTTTATAATACCTACTAACGATGCAAGCGAAGAAAAAGTCTGGGACATCTTTCCATCAGGATCGTCCATCAGAGACTGATCCACAAAATGAAATATTTCCTTATACATAAACTCCAGACTCAGAACAAAACATTTCTTTGAACCTCGATCCACGCCCTTGGGCACTGTAAGCAAACCCTCTACTTATTGGGCCAAGAAGCCAACCAGTGTTCCAAATGGTTCCAGTGTACTTGTACATCCACTTAAGCCAAAAATGATTTGTCGAGAAATAAATTGCAATTTGATTAAAATCAGAGCTAGTGCTGTACGATATTAATAATAGACTTCATACTGCAAAATCTATTCATCAGCAATAAGTCATGTAGTAAAACAATAATTAATCAAATATCACGGCGGCTACCTTTATAATAGCTTAAATTTACTCAACACATCGTCATGTGGGTGTACAATCAGTTATAAGTACTGATGTCTAATGACTTGACCATATTAAAGCGATTAGCCGTCAAATGCTTTTCAGACAATGCAGGGACGTCTGCCCACGATTAGTGGAAAATGAGACGATGGGATTTCCGACTGTATGGGTATATGTTCTGTAGTTATTAAGTATTTAAAAAAGCTGTCATGGGTGAAGCTAAGAAGAAATATACTTTAAGTGATGTTGATACATAGGAAGAAAGAATATTAATTTTAAAAGTATAAAAAGTGATACGTTTTTTAGGTATGTATTTAGATGTAAACGTATTTTTAAGTGCGTTGCGTCTAGTACCCATAGAAAAGATTTTCTTAGTTTAAAGCTAGACGGCGTTCATGCGGAATAATGTCCTACGATAATCCTGTCACCAATTTGCAAATGTTGACAATGAAAGAGACAAAACTTTACTGTTGTTAAAGTGATGCTGGAGGGCTGTTCGAGTAGGAACAAGGGAGTGTTTACCTTATTCCAACATAACGTTCGACAAAAAAGCCACGAGTAGTTGTATAATTTAATTACTCAATTATCCTAATCCCAAAAGATATAAGGAACTCTAATATTTAAAAAAATCGGTCCAAATATGTATGAATGGCCGCACGATAGGTGTGATTAGAACGAGCCTGCGCGTGGGCATAAGACGGCCTGTCATCGCGGGTCATTGTGTAGGGCTGTAGATTTCAGACGCTACAGACAGGGCAAATCAATATTATTGACCAACATTGTAAGTTAACAAGAGTTTAAAGTTTACATTTATTAAATATAAAAAAATATTTTCATTTAGTTACTCATCAGTAATATTTTTTATTTGTAACTGCGTAGAAATCACTGAAACAAACCAAAATTAAAAGTTTTGCCCATAACCTAAAAATGGTTTTGAACGAGATATTTGTATTTCACTAGCTAAAGTCAATAATAAAGACTATTGTATGATATAATATTTTTAAATAAATATTTAAAAAACTGTCGATGCCAAATTAGGAAGCATAATTCCAAATTTGGCATCATAATACCACTATTATGAACTGTGTTCAGTATCAGTATCACACGAATTTATTTTTAATGAAAAATGATTTACATACTTCCATTTATTAATGAAGGCATGTTTGTAATTTAGTTCTAAGCCGGTTATTATTTTACTGAAGAATGTTAAGTTGTTTCCGTTGTGTGAAATATTTCTTTCAGCGCCATTTCTACCGTTTCTTTAGCCCCCCATCGTATTTGCATTGAATGCTCTTGCGCTGGACACGCGCATCGCGCTCTGTCATTAGCGCGCTCTGTCGCCTCCACCCCGAAGGCAAATTACGACGCGAGTGGCACGCTCTTGAAATTATACATTAAAAATGTTTACGCTTTTGATTGCGATTGTACTTTGTCTTAGTTGCTTATTACGTCATTTATGCAACGGTTTTGTTATATTTGTTTTTTTTTTAAAATCACTTATCTTAAATTTGCATAAGTTGCTTTTTATCACAATTTTTATATTTAGTACTAGCTATCCCGAAAGTCGTACTTAGTTCTGTTGTCAAACATCCAGTCTTTGACAGGTAGAATTGATTACTAAGAGAAACTAAATTGTGTTTTTATTATATTCCTAGCATTTTCTCATGTTTAGTGTTTACTCAGTTTTCTAAACTTCCCTGAATTCCCTGAGTTTCAAAACCAGAATAAGTCAAATCGGTTCAGCGATTCTAGAGTTTTTAATTAATAGAGATGTATTATTCTTATGAAGACTTTCTGTAATTCCGCTTTTTAATACATCGGACGCATGTCCAACTAAACCAATGCTATTCTGTTGACAACTTCGGTACGAAATTTTTACGTTAGGGCCCAGCGTTCAAAAAACGTGTAGGTATTCACATAAAAAATACAGGTATTCATTTATATTTTCAACGTCCTTGCAAATTGAACTTACGTCAACTTATATGGTTTTTCAATAAACTTTAATATTTGCATATTTATTTCACCATGAATAATACTATTAAAGAAATAACAGAAAACCATCTACATAATACTTTCTTCCGAAACGAATGCAGTACGTAAGTAAAATAATTGTAATTCAATATCCTTCAGTGCTTTGTTTTATAGCCGATTTTGTAAAAAAGGCACCACTGTGTACAGGTAGGCACACATGTGTTAGGGACGGCCGAAAAACTATACGGTCAACAGAAAAAGGTCGTATTAAAAATCTCTTTGTGCACCGGCCTTTGTCCACTATTTTTTACTGCCGTTTATGCTTTTTTTGCAACAAAAAACGGTTTTATAAGATCTCAAAGGAAACGATGCGAATAATTCCTTCGCTTCATGTTTCAAAAAAGTTTTTTTTTCTTTTCTAAACGCCCACATGCATTGTTGGTCCTTATCGATCTAATCTCCTTTTGATAGACCTCCTTAGTGCGATGGACCCTATCTTGAATTGTCCAGCATTTTTTAAAATTTGATCTGTCTACGTATGAAAGAGTTGATTGATGTAAACTTGGTGTCCATTGTGAAGATGTTTTAATTTAATCGTCCATTCAACCTTTAAAAACGTTTATTAAAATGAACAGAATGATCTGTTAGAGCTACACATAATTTTTTAGTCTATTTAACAGACTTCAAAAATATGTATTGGTATACGTTTTTTTTAGTAGGTTACAGGTAACTAATTACCCCAAATATAATAATTAAATACTGAGGAAAGAACATATTTGTTTTGGCAAGGGCTAGTGATTTCTGATAATCCTGGGGGGAGGCCTATGTCCAGCTGTGGGCGTCATTTGGCTGAAATGATGAGTGATTTCTGTGCAAGAACGCCGTATTATACTAGTCAACCAGTTTGCACTAGGAAGACGAACAGCAAATCTAAGTTAAGGTTATCTAATATGAATTAACTTTTACAACCAAAGAAACCCAATTGTTGCCCAGTCAGGGCAACGTATTTCAATGTTTATCAAAAAATAAAACTGACTAGCTAGCCTCCCTGTGTTAATAAAAGATTATATTTTTTTCCGTAATGAATATGAATTGTTTTCAATTTTATGGAAACCTGTGGCCAGTAAATCTATTTTTACGACAGACATCCCAGTGGCTACAGGTATCTGTCCTCGCCAATTAAAATTCTGCGGTCATTTTGCTTTGTTTTTGTCTATTTGACATATCTACAACATAAACATGAGTCTTGATTGCTCGGGTCCCTGATCGTATCTGCGACACATGTTGCGTAAGCTAATGATATTTGAAGTTACAGAAAAAAACTACTATCTAAGATGCAGTTACGTTGTCGGCATTTTGAAAGCTTGTAAAAACCTGAAAAGAGCGAGGTGGACTCTCTCTGCCTCATTTCTAAAAGTCATGAATTATCTCACAGAATAGTAACCTCTCACTTACTCTCAAAAGTTGGCAGCAATAGGAATGAAATAGACAGAACTTTACAGTAAGTCCTTAATTTGCTGAAATAGGGATGCTTATGTGTTTATTGATAATTATTGCTACTACATATATTTCTTATTTTTCGAATTCCTTTTTTTAAGGTCCGTGTTTCCTAGAATAACAATAAACCAGTGATCAGTTCATTTGCTAAATTAATGCAAACGTAACATTCTAGCCATCGAGTTTGTTGCCGGTTCTTCTCATTACAGAAACAACTTTCTGACACCGGTGGTTGAGTCATTTATGTTTGTATACTGTTTATTCATTTATTATTTCCATCATAGTATTCAAATCTATTATTACTTAAGTGTATTTTTGTTTATTTGATTTATTTTTTAACGAGTTAAAAGCACTTTTAACAGGTCTTTTTAATAATAATATTTCGAATTGAATTGAACAAAACCAACACTGTAAACTAACCAAAATATCAACCAGAACCTTTATTAAGATTTCATATACATCGTCCACGGTTTCCAAAAAAGGGCCAATAATTCTCCGCCTCCTCCACTTGACTTAGATGATTTATGCAAAACGCGTGTGGTGTCCATAACGGTGGTTGGTTTTTGTGACGACACAAAAACTCGTGTGTGCCTTACCGAAGACCCTTTGATTTTTTTCAGAGATAACAACACCAACCACTTGTTTTGAGCGAAAACTACAAACTGAATATTAATTTAAAAAAAAAATAATGAAAATCATTTTTTAACCTCTATTCATTGTTTGTTGAAATAATTGTTGATTATGTTTTTCCAAGTATGTAAATTGCATTTTTTCAAAATAATGTAATCATGCATGTCTTTAAAGAAGGTTGGTTTATCTTTAATGGAGTTAGGCAAACTGTTTATTTAAATCCCTTGAAAAAATTAAACCTCACCCCCCCCCCCACAGGGGGGGGGGCCCTGTTTATGCTGAAAAGATTTCATATCTTGGAAAAGTCAAGTGCAAACAATTTTAAATAAATATCGAAAAAGTTGAAGATTCTTTTATTTTGTGAATTTCAAAAGGTATCAAAACTGCTTTAAAAACCTGCAACCGTCCCAAAGATTGGTATCGCGAGCGGTTTTTGTCCCATTTTTTGCCTAGCGTCATATTCCGTCAAAACTTAGGTCAGTGCGGGTGCATTAGTTTGATTCTCACAGCAGAATGACCATGATTTATGGGTTTAATCTGAAAAAAGAGCATTTGATCTAGAGGACATATAAATGGCTTTAAAACGCAATCTGTTCCCAACAACTAACGTCATTCTAACGATAGTTGGTGTAGGGTAGTTCACATTTGATAGCTCACGCCGTATTCTTGCTGCGTTTGCACAAATTTATTTCTTTAAACAATGTTTCAACAGCATCTTTAGACATAGAAAACAGTAGAACAAGTTACTTGAACATAAGCCAATTACTGAATGAACTAATAAAGATCGTAGGTAATGATTTCTAATATTTACGCGAACACTATACATCGAAATAAAACAACTTTACGGATTCTACTCGCGGTGTTATATTTTCTTTCATTTTCTAACCCGACGTTTCGACTCCTTTACAGCAGTCGTGATCACGGGATGACAAAGATGTTCTATGTCACAAAACAGTACAAAATTTTTTAGCAACCCTCACTTAACTACCGTCATTTCCACTAACATTATTGGAAATGTTCCTATCCACGCAGTACGAACTAACCGTATCCTGAGACCTCACAGTATTGTGCTGCCCTCTGGGATTGATCAAGCGTATAACAGGCTCCCAAGCTGGTGGTAAATTCCAACCATCCTCACGATTGAAATTCGGATGTTTTTTAATTTCAATAGCCTCTCGCAGCATCCTTGGTAAGTAACGATTCTCCCTAGCAAGGACCTGCGGTTTATCAAATCGTATGAAATGGTTGGGCTTATCAAGGGCATGTTCACAAACTGCTGATTTTGTAGATCTCCTATTCTTAATATCACCTATGTGTTCTTTGATACGCGTCCCTATGCTTCTTTTGGTTTGACCTATATACGAGAGCCCACAGTCACAATCAAGCTTGTATACACCCGCTGTTTGAAGAGGAATATTACACTTAACAGGTCTTAAAAATTGATTAATCTTCTTCGGCGGCTTAAAATAAGTTTTAATAGAAGCACGCTTCAAGATGTTCCCAATCTTGTCAGTGACACCCTTCAAATATGGCAATACAGCAGGCTGACGCTCAACTGTGGCTGGTTTCACTCGGTTTCTGCGACGTCGCGGTGCTCTGAGCTTGTTTTCACCCAGCACACGCTTGACATGCTGGACTTCAGCATGCAGGTGGTCATCATCACAGATCCGTTCCGCTCTCTGTAACAAAGTTTTACCAACAGTAGCTAACTGCGAAGGATGGTGGTGAGAATCACCGTTTAAGTACCTATCAGTATGGGTAGACTTCCGATACACAGTATGGCCCAAACTATGATCAGGATTCCTAATAACTAACACATCTAAGAAAGGTAGTTTACTGTCAGCTTCCAATTCCATAGTAAATGTTATCCTAGGGTGTATAGAGTTAAGATGGTCTAAAAATGCTGATACTTTGTTGGATGGTAAAATTGTGAAAGTATCATCCACATACCGCTTGTAAAACCGTGGAACGACAGGTGCTGAAGCTAAAGCTTTTTCCTCGAAATCCTCCATGAAGATGTCAGCTACCACAGGGGACACGGGAGATCCCATCGCTACACCATCAAGCTGTATGTAGAATTTATCATTCCAGTACAAATAACCTGCCCTAAGACACAGGTTAAGTAACTCTGCATATTCAACGGGCATATCACAGTCCACTAACCTCTTCCTAGTAATTTCTATGCAATCCTCTACTGGTAAACATGTAAACAAGGACTGAACATCAACAGCAAGTGGTTTACAATTTACAAACCACTTGGTTTACAAACCACTTGCTCCCCTTCGGCCAATAGTAAGCCAAATCGACTCACCTACTTATCGTTTGGCTAAGCACTTGGCGAAGGTACTCTCACCTTTGCGAGGACAGACTACATCTCATGTGAAGGATTCCTACCAGTTCATTGGTGAGTTACAACAACTACAACTTTCTGATGATGAGACAATGGTTAGCTTTGATGTTCAGTCCTTGTTTACATGTTTACCAGTAGAGGATTGCATAGAAATTACTAGGAAGAGGTTAGTGGACTGTGATATGCCCGTTGAATATGCAGAGTTACTTAACCTGTGTCTTAGGGCAGGTTATTTGTACTGGAATGATAAATTCTACATACAGCTTGATGGTGTAGCGATGGGATCTCCCGTGTCCCCTGTGGTAGCTGACATCTTCATGGAGGATTTCGAGGAAAAAGCTTTAGCTTCAGCACCTGTCGTTCCACGGTTTTACAAGCGGTATGTGGATGATACTTTCACAATTTTACCATCCAACAAAGTATCAGCATTTTTAGACCATCTTAACTCTATACACCCTAGGATAACATTTACTATGGAATTGGAAGCTGACAGTAAACTACCTTTCTTAGATGTGTTAGTTATTAGGAATCCTGATCATAGTTTGGGCCATACTGTGTATCGGAAGTCTACCCATACTGATAGGTACTTAAACGGTGATTCTCACCACCATCCTTCGCAGTTAGCTACTGTTGGTAAAACTTTGTTACAGAGAGCGGAACGGATCTGTGATGATGACCACCTGCATGCTGAAGTCCAGCATGTCAAGCGTGTGCTGGGTGAAAACAAGCTCAGAGCACCGCGACGTCGCAGAAACCGAGTGAAACCAGCCACAGTTGAGCGTCAGCCTGCTGTATTGCCATATTTGAAGGGTGTCACTGACAAGATTGGGAACATCTTGAAGCGTGCTTCTATTAAAACTTATTTTAAGCCGCCGAAGAAGATTAATCAATTTTTAAGACCTGTTAAGTGTAATATTCCTCTTCAAACAGCGGGTGTATACAAGCTTGATTGTGACTGTGGGCTCTCGTATATAGGTCAAACCAAAAGAAGCATAGGGACGCGTATCAAAGAACACATAGGTGATATTAAGAATAGGAGATCTACAAAATCAGCAGTTTGTGAACATGCCCTTGATAAGCCCAACCATTTCATACGATTTGATAAACCGCAGGTCCTTGCTAGGGAGAATCGTTACTTACCAAGGATGCTGCGAGAGGCTATTGAAATTAAAAAACATCCGAATTTCAATCGTGAGGATGGTTGGAATTTACCACCAGCTTGGGAGCCTGTTATACGCTTGATCAATCCCAGAGGGCAGCACAATACTGTGAGGTCTCAGGATACGGTTAGTTCGTACTGCGTGGATAGGAACATTTCCAATAATGTTAGTGGAAATGACGGTAGTTAAGTGAGGGTTGCTAAAAAAATTTTGTACTGTTTTGTGACATAGAACATCTTTGTCATCCCGTGATCACGACTGCTGTAAAGGAGTCGAAACGTCGGGTTAGAAAATGAAAGAAAATATAACACCGCGAGTAGAATCCGTAAAGTTGTTTTATTTCAAAGATCGTAGGGTTTGGCCTGCATCCACCAGGATATAAAATAATCCACTAACTCTTTAAATTCATGAGAGACTGAACAATGAACGTTTTTTTGGCTAACTAGTACACAATGAGCACTATTGCGCAAATAACCGATAGAAAAAAGTATGTCTCTCAGACACACCCTTAGTAATTATATCTCTGCTCAGTTTAGAGGAAATTATCTTAGTATTTGATGCCATTTGCTAAAGCATCTAAAGACGCGTCGTTTAGTCCAATCAGAATCCAGGTACGACCAATAGAATACCTTAAACTAACGAAAAAGTAACAACATGGCAGCCACCTTACTATAGAAACAGTACGTAAGTCAATTCGGTTTTTTGGCTCTCCTGAAAAGTTGCTATACGTGGTGTTAGAACTTAAACGACAATAAATATTTCCCAATTAATACATTTTTAATTTTACCAAAATCCGCCTAAATATTCACTCCCAAACACTCCCTCATAACCCAGACTCACTTTCACTATCCCACCTCGCTTTTTACTTCACCGCCACACGTGGCCGCCAGACGCATGCGCGTTGCCCACATGATGTGGACAACGTGTCCTGTGATGAGAACGCTAACGGTGCGATCTTGGGCTGTTAGTTGAAATATTGCTCTGGGTACTATCGGCAGCAAAAGTATTAGGCACTTTAGTATTGTCAATGTCAATCTGACAGTTTCTTTTTTTTAAATTTGGATAGACTAGAATTTGACTGCGATCTCACCTGATGGAAAGCCACGATGCGGTCTAAGATGGAGCATGCTTGTCTAGAAGAAACCTATTCACACTTCGCTTGAAGACTCCTAAATTGTACTCTTCGGGGAACACTGACGCCGGCAAGGTTCTTGATGAGTTTTCTTCAACGGCTTCATCAAAGTTGCTAGGTGTACTAAAGTGACACTGATTGTACTGTCACTAGCATTAGCAGGTATTTTTAAAGAAACGTTTAAGTTTTTACTTATATGTATATAGAGCTTATATAAATGAAATGAATGTTGTTTTAATTTTTTTATAGTTTTAATTGTTGAATATTTTTATTAAAAGTTAAGTTTAACTTTACTTTATTATAAAATGTGTTTCTACTCGACTGTAAAATAATTTGACCTAATTGTAATATAATTTAACACAAATTAATCGAACATGTATATTTTTTTATTCCTTTGTATACCTACCATATAACAACAAATATGAAACACTTTTATCAACGACGGTACGCACTTATTAAAATACTTAAAAGCTCTGACCAGATGGGTCACTTGTGATGATTCTACGACGCAATAAAACTTAAAAAATGATGGCATGATCGCCATCTTTATACTCTCAGTTATACTCAGAGATCCTTCATGTACAAGTACTAAAGCTTAATCTTAAAGCCAATTTCAATAAAGTTTGAATATTTTCTTATTTTATTACTTCCACGTACATATCAACACTTTCAATTATGACATAGAATAAAATAACTATAATAATTGTACATACCACGATTACGGCATACAGACAGGATTTTTAGAAGTTTAATCCTGAGGGGGTGAAATAGAGCGGTGAAAGTCCACGCGAAGCATGTCGCGAGCGGCCGCTATAGTAAACTTCAGGTGACGTATATTAAAGTCCTATCCTATGCATACTTCATTTAAACGCGAGTGAAAAATCAAAGACGCCGTGGTTTGAGCATCAAAGAAACGGACAAAAAAATCGCCGCGGAATACCGCTAGCCGCATCTGGTAACCATTGCGTCTCGCACCGTTACGGCGCGACCCGGCGCGACGCAAAAACGTGCGTGGGCGCAGGGTTAGGCAAGCCACTCGTAATCGTTGCGCGGGATTTTGAAAAGTCTATCATTCGCAAGCACACACATACACACACACACGATGCCCATTATGAAACTATATATTTTGTATATTTGAAGTTATCAGATCAAGTAGCTTAATTATAATTAGTAGGTTAATCATAGTCATGAAATTTTCTTGGAGTAGTCATCATGTTGAGTGGTAAGGTCAATCCTTTTTCGCTTCTTTTATGTTATTCTATCAATTATAATTTAGGTATGATTAATTAATGCTTGCTAAAAAATTAAAAAGTTTTTTACCCATTAACTCTGGCAAAGAAACAAGAGAGGGATTTTATTGTAAGCAACTATCGCAGTTTATATCATAATCTTAATTTATTATGATTATTTTTAGCTTAGATAATTATTGCAAATGCATCTTAATTCAAACATCTCTCGGATTTTAAATTCTGCCTAGCGTTTCATATTAATAACAATTACCCAAAAAAACAGAAAATGTCACACTTTTCTCAAGCGAAGGTATCAGTTACTGATTGTGTGTGTGTACAGAGAAAATTGCAAAAAGTCACCTACAATCATAACAAAGGAAGACTACTTCTTTTCTAAAGCTGGTGACCCTACACCGTCTTTGTTACAGTGAAATTATCGCAAAAGTAGTGATTAAGTTTGCGTGTCGTAAGATGCGTATGCGATGTTATTCTCGGGAACAGTTTTTTGACCGCGGCGTTACAATTTGCGCCGTGTGTAATTGGTTTAGCCTTAATTGCTACACAATAAGGCGCAAGATCCAGATGACAGCTGAGAATCTCATGTCAACTAACTCTTACCGCGGTAACTCCTCTTGTTCAAGACTGTACATCTCGAGCCTGATCACTTTAACTTAGCCAATAAACGTGCAACTGCTGGGCACAGGCCTCACCCATTATGTATGAGCCGCGAGCTGTAGAGTGATAAGACTCCTCGAGGCGTCCTACCTTGATGAGTCTGACTAGGTTTATCGGCTCACATCTAGCGACTTCAGCCAGGTACAACTGCTCGCCTGGGAGCAATTTACGTAAGTTACAGAAAACACCTCATTACACCACAAAAAAGAAAAAAGGGAAGAAAAGGATTCTATTCTCGAAATAAATATTTAAATAATAAAAATATCAAAAAAATATTAACATGAAAAAGGTCTGTTGCCAACTAGCCGTATGACGTCCACTGTTAAGCATAGGCCTACTACCTCATAGACTTCCAGAGCGGCCGGTTGTAGGCGACCTACATCCACCGAAATCCTGCTAACTTTATCGTGTCATTCATCTACCTAGTGGACCTTACGCTGCGTTTGCCATCAAAATATGGTCTCTAATATGCTGTAAATAGATATTCAGCCGATAAAAAATATTTTAAAATATTTCTAAGTCTCAACACACATCGCAGAAACATTCCCGTTCGCCTCATCAGTCCCACGGGTTCGGCAGATAAACAAATATCCGTTGGATACAAGGGTCAAATCCCATATTGCGTAGTCGGCCATATGAGCGCGTTGTTTTTTGTCCAAGTTTGTCACTATTTTTAAACACTGGTCGCTGCTTGTGGGAAGACCGTTACCGCTTTTACTTGTGGGACTTTTTGTAAGTTTGAAGATAACTTGAGTTTTGAAGTAGCATCTGTATATTTAAATGAGAACTCTATGAAAACGATCTAGAGATCTCAGTTAATACTAGGTGTGCAAAGTTGGCCTTCAAAATTTTAAAACATTAGTCCGGGTTTGTGATCAACTGATTATCTTGTATTTACTTGTAAAGGAATCCTTCATTGAAAACAAGACATTATGCTTTAAATCGTATCTCTTACCCATCAAACGGCCTTCACCTAGTTTGTAATAGTTTGTTTGGATAGCTAATCTTAATAATCTACATAGTGTACGTTTTCTTAATAAATGAATCTATTTATGTTTAAATACTTCAGTAAGAACGACGTCCCAGGTTTAATGTGTTGTAGGCATGTTTGAAAATATAAAAATCATACTGGAAAACAAAATGCTTTTAAGTAGCTCTACAGGGTGCATGTACCTACACTGTCATGAAAATTGTAATGCTCTCGACACATCATCATTATCAGCCTGTCATAGTCCACTGCTGGACATAAGCCTCTCCCAAAGTGCGCCACAACTCCCGGTTCTGAGCCTTCCACATCCAGTCCGATTCCGCCACCGTTCTCCAGTCATCGGTCCATCTCGCTGGAGGGCGCCCTACACTGCGTTTGCCGATCCGTCTCCACTCAAGGACTCGTCTGCTCCAACGGCCATCGGTCCTTGAAAGGAAACAAAGCAATATAACTAATATTTTCTTAGTAACTACCCTTATTTTTATCACCAACAAGCGCTCTTTGTTCCGTTATACACTCATTTCCCACAGCCCGCAGCTTACCTCTCGAAACAGCATCTTCCTGCCCTAACACTAACATGACAAACTCAGTTTACACTGTCACCAGGTTCCGTTACGAGCTGCACCTTGCATCGGCAAATAACCTGCGACCTATTTATCCGGCCGCGAAAAAAACCTAATCTAGAACCAATTTCTCTGAACACCTCTCGACTTCTTTCACATTCAAAACTCAACCTTAAGTGTACTGGATTAAGGATAGAGGGTTCAGGGGATGAAGGTCAAGATAAAGTGGTTGACAAAACCACATGTGGGAAAGATTTTGGGTGCTTTTTGTGGTCGACTCACAACGGATGTTTGGTCTCGTTTGACTATTAATTAATACATTTATCAGTTAACGTGTCGCTAATGAAATTTAAATTAAATCTAATCGAGCTGTGTGATGTTGACCAAGGACTGAAAAGGTTGTGTTAAGTGGCCTTTGGGCAGTATTTGCGTTTGCAACAGCTGTTGTTAAGGAGGTGCTAATATATGAGCAATTATCGTTATGCAGGTAGAGCAAATGGCCAACGTAACTTGAACCACCAATGCATTTAAAATCGCACACTTATTAATGTGTCTTGTGTCTAGCTGTTGACTACCAATCGTTGCTGAAATCGAAGAAATTATAGAACGAAATGCCTTTCTTATCAAATTGTTTGCTTAAGTAAATAGTTAAAAAAATAAGGGTGCATCTCTTGTTTTATTTATAGTAAGAACGTTATGACTAATCATTCGTTATATATTTTTTCTGAAGTGCACAAAATAAAATTATATAGTTTATTTTGCCCGGAACTATTAGCTTACCAAAAGTGTCAAATACTAAAAATCGCTACATATTTGCGTAATATTGATTGATTACCTGAGAACTTAGCTCGTACTTGCTTCAACTAGCTCTTTGTAAATTAATTATACATAATAATACGTTGCCTCAATTTGCTTATATTTTTCTTCATTGTACCTTTGCAACCAAAAACTCAGAGTATTAGGAAAAAATTCAATAATACCCATTTTGCGTAACAGCAAACATTAAATTCTGAGAAGAATAACGCGTGAGGTCCGCGCCGAGCACGTACCGCGTCGTGTCGTAAGCGACGGGGCCGCGACGAGTCCGCGACGTGTTTACGCGACGCGTTATAATGGTGCGCTTGATTGAAATATTACTGAGAGGGACTGTGCTGTGTACAAAATTTATTTAGTGCACTTCAGTGCACTTCAGTGCACTAAATAAATTTTGTACAGTTTATTTTGTCCGAAACCATTGGCATACCTACCAATAGTATCAAAAAACAGAAATCACTGCCATATATTTGTGTAATGTTGATTGAAAACCTGAGAACTTAGTTCGTACTTGAGTCAACTAGCTCTTTAGGAAGTTATTGTAGATTTACGTTGCCTCAATTTGCTTATATTTTTCAGAGCTTTATTGTACCTATGCAAATGGTCACCAAAACACAGAATATTAGGGTAAATTTCAATAACACCAAATTTGCGTAATACAGCAAACATTAAATTCTGAGAAGAGGAACGCGTGAGGTCCGCGCCGATCACGTCCCGCGTCGTGTCGTAAGCGACGGGGCCGCGACGAGCCCGCGACGTGTTTACGCGACGCGTTATAATGGTGCGCTTGATTGAATTATTGCTGAGAGGGACTGTGCTGCAATTGGTGGAAAATAAACTTGAATTTAGTGATTTATTTTATATACCTATTGCACGAAGGTGACTGACTGAGCCATACATCAACGCACAACCAAACCTAGAATCTTGGAAAGGAGTTTTTTTGTTGATAGCTTAAACAAAAACTTTGAAGGTATTGTGGTATTTTTTTATCGAATTTGATTATTTATTTTATATATTGCACGAAGGTGACTGACTGAGCCACAAATCAACGCTCAACCAAACCAAGAATCTTGAAAAGAAGTTTCTGTATAAGCCCCCAGTCATACTGTCTCGCCTGATGGTAAGCGATGACGGGGCGGCGGATGGTGAAACACGCTGACCCATAAAATGCCTATCACTCTTACTTTGAAGAAACCACTACTCTCTGGAATACACCTTGTAAAATACCGATATACAAGCAGCTTCAATGCTGCAATTCTGGAGTCTGGAGCTGGTCCCAAAGCGCGTATCATCATCTATGAGTCCCCTGGCCCTTCAATCCACTTAGTCCAGTGCATCGGTTTTTTTGTGAAGTACCGCCTAATCTTTCCAAGTTTCTTGGTAGCGGCTTTTGCTTCAGACTCAACATACTGGCATTCAAAGCTCATGGTTATTCAAGTTTCCTGAATTATTGAGCACCGTAAGCACCATCACATACGTTTTGTTAAGTTTGCACCAGTGATTTTGGTGTAAGATATCCCAGAAATATTTTTCTATACCAAAAAACTGGTTCTTACCAGTAAGTTAAGCAGTTAGAAGTATAACAGCAATTGGAGTCAAGAGTGCAAGCTTTCTAAGCTTTAGTGATATGAATGTAAGGATGTTTGTCCATCATAGGATTAGCGTGGGCTGTAACGGCATGTCCCGTTGGCGTTTATCACCAAATTCGAGTCGAAATTCACACGCCGCCACGGATGCTGAGGTCACGTCTCGCTACCGAATACAATAATTCTGTATGTCTTACACATGAAGCTACTGTCAAATATCCGCAATCTATTTCAAACTTTATCACGTTGTCATAAAGATCAAAGTCTATTGATGAAATTGGCCAGTTGGAGGTAAACTGATCTGCTGGTCTCTGTGCATTTTCCTCACTTTCGTCGAGATAAGGTCGCGGCCGCGCAGGCGCGATAAACTGTGATGGACGATCGCGTTCAACTCTGCTCTCGGGGCCTTTGGAAAGTTTAGATGCGGCGCTTTTTGAACTCACTGGCCGTGTGAGGTCAAAATGACAGGTATTGGCGCTTCTAGAGTGGATGATTTGGATATTCATATTTGTTTGCTGAATAAAATTCCTAACACATAATAAAACGAAACAGTTAGGCCTTTATTCGGCTTCAATGAGATTTTGTAACATTTTTTGCAATTGGGTTAATAATAACTATCATAGATTAATCAAAAATACTGATTAAAGTGATGATTTTAAGGCTAACATCAACGGAAAGTGACGACGCTAGTTACTTTAGCTCAAACTTTTTATCATTCAAACTTTTTGAATAGGTACTAGTCAAAGTAAAGAAGCCTTGAAACTGATGTTGTTCCTTACTAATTAAATGAAACACTAAAACATTTAACTTTTAAGTGTTATGTTTTAAGGACATTTCTTATTTCTTGGCTCATAAGAAACGAAAACATCCTGGATTAAATAAATAAAAAAAAACTCAATGCAATTAGTAATTGGCTAAAGTAGTGTGATCAAAAATCTGCAGTCCATCCCCACCTCATTATTGTTGGCCATGTCTACGCATCTGTAAATCTGTGAAGGCGGATACTCGGCGATAACAGGCGTTGATGGAGATTGATTGCAGCGACGCAAACACACCTACGCCAGAACTGGGACCGTGTGCGACCTGGACCTGCTTACGTGGTCCACGTGCGTTGCAACATACATACTGTCAAATTAATACCTGCTAGTGTCTTAATATACATAAACGGCCTATATACATCCCACTGCTGGGCACAGGCCTCACCTCAACCATGAGGTGGAACGAGCCATACCATGCAGGCTCAGTGCGGATTGTTGGAGGGGTGTAAGGTTAGTGAGCAACCTTAATGTCAGATGTTAAAACCCTAAGGCCTCTGACTAGGCTTCTAGGCTGACGTCTAGCGACGTCAACCGGAACCAACTGCTTAACGTTCCTTCTGAAGCACGGAGATGCCCGAAATACACATCACTAAATTTCGGTCGGCGTGGTCACCTATCCCATTTCCGACCCGGCGTGTGTTGCTTCAAAACAGCGATCGTCGCCGATCACTGTCACAACTGCGCCACGGGCACCTCAATATAATCTTCATTCAAGTAGACCAGGGTTTCTCAAAGAGGGGTACGCGTACCCCTAGGGGTACGCCATTCGAGGGCAAGGGATACGCGACAAAATTTACGTAGTGGCGGCTTGATAACTGGCTAGTTTGACTATCAAGCAACAGGAGTCATTAACAGAAATGTCCGCGGATGTAACTCTTCAAGCTGATCTCAAAACGATGTCTTTGATAGATTTTTGGGCAGCTAGACAGGCAGAGTATTCCGAACTCTCACGCAAACCGGTGAATTTCCTTTTACCCTTTGCTACAACATACTTATGTGAGAGTGGATTTTCACACCTGGTCATGATAAAAACTAAGTACAGAAATCGACTTGATGCAGAGTCAGAATTGAGGTTAAAATTGACCAAAATTACACCTAAAATTGAATCCCTTTGCGACAAGAAACAAGCACATCCATCACATTAATATTAAAAAGACATTTCTTTTGGCACTATGTTTGTTACCTTCTATTTAAAATAAAAACCTTATTTTCTTCAATAGTCAATTTTATTATTTTCTTTGGGGGGGTGGGGGGAGTAATTAATTAATTAGGGGTACGCTGTCACCTGGAAATTTTAACAGGGGTACGTGGTGCCAAAAGTTTGAGAAACCCTGAAGTAGACCACAGTACTTTCGAACCGTCAAAAATCTTAAGTTTAACCCTTTAATAAACAAACACATAATAATACGATATGTAGGTATAAACAATGCAAAAAAAATATGTCCATAATGTGACTCTACTACCGATGCCGGTCGGATGGTTCTTTCTACGGAGAAGACCCCGAAAGAAACTCAGCAGTTGCTCTTTTTAAATTGTCCAAAGTTTTTAAAGTATTCAGTGAATGCATTGAGACATGGAATAAAATTAAGTTTTAACATGAAATAAAATAAACAGGAAATTAATAAGTAAACTGCGGTAAACTAAATAAACTTGAGCAGACCGTTCCTAAAGGTGGCACTGTTCACAAGTTAACGTGTGAGCCAGCCATCATCTCACTCAACCATAATTATTATAGGTAATGGAATGACCCGTCTCATGGGTTTAAGTGTCTAGACGTAATAAGACACTCTGATCATCATTGATTCCAGCCTGAATCAGCTGGACTAAACCTTCATTGCACGCTATCTTGAGCTATTTCTAGTCCTTCCTTCAGTAACTCCAACCATCAGGCAGGCTTAGTTAGGGCTTTTTAGAGAGAATAAGAATTAGAATAAAATAGCTCAATTTCCAAACTTCTTCATCTCAACTTGGGACGTTAGAAAGTTGCTTACCCATAGATCTCTCTGCGTAATAATAACTGCTCTCATTGCCACGGCCCTTTTGAGAAAATAAGGTAAGTAAACAATTTAATGATTAGTGGTAAGTTTTTTTTTCGACCAGGTTGACACAGAGGTCAACAAAATCCTGAAAGTCTGCCTGTAAAAATACCGAATCAAAATACATACAACACAAACGACTTATATACGTCCCACTGCTGGGCACAGACCTCACCTCAACTATGAAGTGGGACGAGCCGTACTTCAATACGTGGGCTCAGAATCAAAATATCATCGCAAAAACATAAAACACACTCAAAAACTATCAGTTTTAATGACTTTGATGAATACCTATAACCTTAGAAAGAATTTCCGCAATCGGGAAAAATACTGACGCTTCAGCAAAGCTGTAAGTAATGCATTCATAAAATTTTATTGGAGGCTATACACAAAAATATAAGATGATTTTAACCAAAATCCAGAACATATCCATCAGGTTCAATAACGTAATGAATGACGCTATTAAAATAGTGACTGGAACAAAAAACCTGAAATCATACTTAGGTAGATTTTCACTCGCACCTCTACTAAAACTCGCATATGAATCTCCGGATTGGCCATTCACAGTTGACAATTATATATAGTCATAATTCTTTTTAATGCCTCATCTGATTGGGGGCGCTTAGTCAAAACTACACAAAAGGTCTAACAGTACCTCGAAGGCTATTCACAAGGCTGTTAGGTATGATTTATATGTTGTTTAATTCAAACTTCGTGGTTGAGTATGTCCTGTTTGGATGGTTTGACAATAGGAAACCTCAGTTGAAACAAAAACTCTTTCAAAACAACCTTTTTAGACACACCACATTTTTGTGTCTAGGTCCGTTGTTTGTTAGGAAATTACGTATTATATTTTTGAAAAGAATGAAGAAGTAAGTTATTCTGGAATGCTACCTGAAGCTCCATTCTAGAATGAAGGCCACTGAGAGGGTAACTGTGGCTGGATAGATGGCGGAAGCAAGAGAGCGGGTCTGTAGCGTACCCTGGGGGGTGCATAAGTCCAGCAGTGGACTGCAACAGGCTGATGAGACCCATAGCGACCACACTGACTGCAAAAGCTGACAGTTACTTAAGGTTTCCATGAATCTCTAAAAAATCTATGCCACTGCTGCAGTGTCGCCACGCTGAGAATGTGACCGCAGGCAACGCTGCGGTTGCAGTTTGCAGTCCGTGTGATTGCCTCTGACGCTGCTGCCCGTTAGACAAACAGTGGCTCTACCAGCGGTCGCCAGATCCTTCCCTGCTGGCAGTTGAGTCTAGAGCTATTTATGGTTTCAAAAATTACCTAAAATCATAAATGCAAATTAGGACTAAAATTCCTATCACTAGCGACCGCCCGCGACTTCGTCCGCGTGGACTTAAGAAAAAGAAGTCATATTATTTTATAAATTGTAGCCTATGTCCTATTCAGATGTATAAGCTATATTATTGTAAAGTTTGAAATCTATTCAGTAGTTTTTACGTGAAAGAGCAACACGGCACATCCACGCATACAAACTGTCACTTTAATATAATATTATTAGTAGGATGAACTACTTATTTGAGCATTTGTTGAGTCTGTTCACAAAATAATCATTTGTCAATCGGCTTCCCGTTTGAACAGCCGCAATAAAGAACCTTTTTTTAATTTCAGTTAATGCATAGAAAACATCAATGTTATTTTTTATGGAAATGTTTAACTTTATTTGACCATTACGGTTAGTCCCATTTGTTTTATGTGACAAGCCCGACTGCCGACTGGTAGCAAATTGTTTCTGCGTTAAACCTTTTCTTATCGGGCCGATCAAGAACACGTTATGGTCATTCTGGGAAGATGTAACTGTTTTTGAGGTTTTCTTATTAATGTTGGTTGTATGGATACGTTTTTTATCGGTATGAATCAGTGGAGACATGAGAGGCATAAAAATCAATTTTGTCTGAAAAAAAATCTATGGATATTGCAACTTTTTGTATAATGGACTTGGTAAGTTCTAGGTCAACTTTGATCGATCTTAGAATAAGCTTTAGTGATTTTGCTTACAGTCACTACGCTAAGCTACGTCGATAATTTCAGTTCATCTATACACACACACACATACACTCTTTTGCGTCAATAATTTTAATGAGGTTTTCTTGCTTTATATGACTTATACAAGTTATGGACGCTCATCACACGCTGGTTTTCTGGTTGTGGAGACAGGCCCTGCCAGAAAACTAGAAAACCTCTACAGTTAAACTACAGTAACACATGCTGAGAGAGGGTCCTCAATGTCCTAATGTGTATTTTGCGAATTTTAACAACTTGTTAAGTACCTATTGCCTTTGTTTGCCCATAGACCGTTCGGTCAATAAAATATTTTTCTTTCTGTCTTTCTTTTTTATAACAATATCTCACTTTCAAGAATACGAAGGAAACCTAATTTAATGTGTTGATATGGTGGTGTCGGTGAAGTATTCATAGAACTGCCCAATTTTTTTTTCAATGTTTTATATATCTTAAATAAATTATATTCTTAACCAAACTCCAGACTGGCAGCAGAAGTGCATGATGGAGTAGAATGCAAGCTGACCACCTGACACACGGTCATAAATTCTGTTATATCAAAACATCATGCTTTGGGCCACATTAATTATAAAGAAATTTATATGTAGGGACAAATCGTCATGGCGTTTCTATGGAAGGGATGTTGGTATGGTCGGCAAAAATAGTTGTAGCCAAACATTACAAAAATATGTAGCGTACTTAAGCTTCTGCACTAATTTAGTTACATTTATGTCTGTAATTTAGTAATACAAGGGTTTTATTTTTGGATACAATGTCGTCCTTGACATTTACTTTTTTGTGTCTTTTGAATCAACTGCAAACTACATGTTGCTCTTGGGATAGGATCTGAAAACAGTTTTTCAAGTTAAACAAAAACCTTATAGCTTCCCTTAAAAACTCTTAAGTAGTATCTACTAGAAAGCTATCATTTATCCCAACTACAAACACTTGTGCTGATGTAAGCTAGACATTTAGGTATATAACCTAAACTAAACCACTGAACCAAAAGGATATTAAGTAAGTTTTGTAATACTTACTAAACAACGTTTATTTGCTGACGCTCCTTGCACAAAACATGGGCACGCACCGTTTTTTGCCGGTAAACGCCACGGCCATCTGGTAAGGATTTTTTGTCTTACAAAAAACCCCCTGACCCTTTCTTACCTTTTGTGCTAGCCCCCGTTTTTTCAATTCACCCAAGAACTAACCCTCACAATAAGTTGAATTACCGTATTAGCCGATTTCTAAGGGCATGATGAAATTTTTGATTGGACTAACGGATTGTGTCTTAACGGTCCAACAAGCTTTTTTTACTAACTGTACTCATTTGACGTAATAGACTTCATTTTCTAAACATCGAAACGCGTCGTAACTTTTTAACCGTAAATTGACAGTTTTATTTTTAATTTCAAAACGCAAACATGCACCTGCGTTCCGAATCACGCGATTTTGGTTTCCAATAAACAAATTGGAATGTTTAATGTCGGCATTTATAATCTTTTTTGATCAGGACCGACGCTAAGTAATTTGTGCATAAAAGAAGCCGACTATAGTGCCAATCGAAGTACTTGAGAATTATGAATAAAAAAACCGGCTGGCGATTGAATGAATGATTGAATGAGTGAATGAATGAGTTATCGCGTCGCGGATCTCTGTGTGCATTGTAGTATGCACAATTGGTCGCATGCATGCGGGGGCTGGAATGCAGTGCAGAAATGCAAGGGGAATTGCAATATTGATCAAATATCTTCATCGATGGATTCTGAAGGAATGAGTGGATAGAGTATTGTGTCTGAAGAGGGCATTGACAAAATATTTTTCGTCAAATGGACTGAGAATTTACCAGCCGAAATAAGCCAGCTGTGATATCAATTGCCTGGTGATAAGTTGAGATCAAAATAGTACAGTGTATCAAATGACACTGTAATCGCTTATCGCAACAAAAGTCACTTACTTGAGCTTACTTTAGCTTACTTCAACGTGGTAAGGGGCTAGCTTGCCGCCGTCATCAGGATTGTTGAGTTTTCTTAATCGGTGTTCTCTTCAGAGGAGAGTTAGCCTCAAATTGTATTATGAACACAAAGTAGGTTTGTAGTGACCGGGCTAGATTTGAGCTGATGACTACAGAGATTCTAGGCCAAAGTTTAACACCGACTCGTTTTTCTGTGTTTTATTTCTTGATCTTTATCGAACAACCAAACTATTTCTCCAATGAAATAAAGATTAAAATCGATAGATGCACGTTCTAAAATCGCCATATATAAGTTAATATATGAAGTTCCCAGTGAATAGTGAGTAAATCTGGTTGCATGTCATCCCCGTTGGCCTTCGTGACTGACTGAGCCATTTTGCCTTTGTACTCTGCGGAGCGTTCCGTGCGACACGCCGCGAAAGCAGTTATAGGACGTTCCACCAATTAGTGTGGATTTATTGAATCTTTTGGCTATTTATGCAGATTCAAGCGCATGCCTAGAACCTCATGTTAGTGGCGTTGGTACCACTTACTTGCTGAATTTTGGAAATTTGGAAATATGTGTCTCAAATAATATGTAAATGGTATATTACCCAGGTTTATTTTAGAAGCCAAAGCATGGAGTGTAACACTGTTTCAACAAGATCAGCTAAGTGTGAGTGCTGTCTAAAAAAAAGTCTACAAAGTAAAAAGTAAAGTAAGTAAAAAGAAGTAAATCTAGAAAAAAGTTACAGCAGCATGCTTTACATTGCATTTTTTTTGCATGTAACTTTTTTCAATTGAGAGGACAATTGAGTTTGTATGCTGCTGTGACCTTTTTCAGTTCTTAAAAAGGTCAGTGGATACCTTACTTAGACAGCCAATTTACATCCATTATTGGAGCTTGGACAGTGAACTTGTTATTTTTATCATCTTTTTACCAATACCGGGTGTTCTGTAACAGTCTAACTACGACTAGTAGATACTATACTAGCTGACTGTACGATTACTACACATGCTGAAAATGTGTTTGTGGACTAAGATTTTTCTGCCTGTCTACCGTTTACTGAATTTTTTTACCGTTAAAGTTAGTGTGTTGCAGGAAACTCGGTATGGGTATATTTTATTTATTTATACTTTGATGCACACACAAGTACAAAAGGCGGACTTAATTCTAAAAGCAATCTCTACCAGTCAACCATTGGTCAAGACAGAAATGCTGTGTATTGTGCGGTATTGTTCAATTTGTGCGGTCCAATCTGTGTAAAAATGCAACCGGAAAGTTAAAAGAGCCATCGCACAGTATTCAGCCGTGCGCCGCATGCGGTGGGCAGAGGCTACGGGTCACACGTCCCGGCACGGACTTCGCCGCCCCGCCCGCGACCGATGGCCTGCCGGGATCGATACACGGCCAAATTACTAGCTATTATTGTTTTAGCTTCCACTTTCTTATTTTGTTTAGGCAAAACAACTTTGAAGAACAAATGAAAGAAATTCGACTTAAGAAGCAGTCCGTTAGTTGTGTTGGTAACCGTACAATGCAACCCAAATATTGGATTGTGTTGTGTTGAGTTGCTGAGTGAGACTACTTTACTGTCAAGGTATTGCAAACCAAGGTCTTCTCCGCCTATTCTTAGCGACTTGTACGGAGTTGACCCAAAAGAACTCACTTTTCAACTCTACAAAGAAAGCTGGTAGTGGTAGATGGGTACATCTCACTGGTGCATAGCATATTGTTGGTTATCGTTGCCAATGCAGCATAAACCGGCTACAAGTTGATCAAACTATCTGATCATAAAAATAAGAAGTGCCATGCCAGTGGGGCTTAAATCGACTGTTTACAAACGGTTGTAATGTGATGTTAAAAGCAAACTACGAGTGATTGAACAATAAGGTTTCTAATACTGGCATTATCTTAAGATTGCTCTCAAAGTTTTAGAATCGCCGAACTAACCAACTTTAATGAATAGATAATACAGCGCATTCTTCCGAGTTATATTATGAAGTTTAAGAGTTTCATTAGATTCACGTTGAAGTCTAGTCTAATATAGATTTGCTAATTCGATAGAATTTTCGAACTTTCAATACCTGCAAGCTTTAAATGCAAAACCTCTCAATTCCAAGCCTAAACGAGTATACATAAAGCGTCTTTCCTATGCATTGCAGCTAAACCATCGACCACACTAACCCCCCAAATGACGGGCCACAAAAAAACCGCCCATAGCCACCCCAGGGTGGTGTCCGACAGGGCGGGGCGGCGATAGCGCGGGCTAGCGTGGCCCGTGGCTATTGCCCGCCCTACGCCCGTGAGCACGAAGGCTACAAACATAATGTATGTATAGTGTTGTGCTATATGGATTTACATTTTCTGAGTTTACATTGCAGGGGGGTTTTCTATCGTTGTCATCACGATCAAAGGGAGATGGTGCCCAATGGCCATCTTGTAGGACTGATTTTAAAGTATCCCAGCTTTTCTCGGTGAGAATGATAGTTTTAAAGTCTGTAAAGATTTACATGTTTTGTAATTTTTTCGTGTCTGTACAGTCGCTATCAGACGTTTTGTAGCAGACAATGTGACCAAATACTTCCGAACAGTTTATCATAATAATATCAACAAGTTCTAATGTTCCGTCCACTATGACAGCATGGACAGTGTGTTTCCAACTGCCACGTTCGGGATGTAGTCATAAGCGTTAACATTACTATGCAATCATCAATTTTTGGCGGTACTAAAAAAGTAGCGAATACGAAATAAAACGCTAGAAGAAATGCAAATATGAAATGGCTATAAATCCCATTTTAACGGTTCCAATTATCAAGTTTCGAAAACCGGTTCAGTACCAAGCGAAGCTTTTTTGACGCTGTAAATTATATGGTACTAAGCTGTGTCTAAAAAACAAACAAAAAACATTTCCTACTATTATTTCAAAACAAGTAAACAATGGATATACCCTCAGGGTTTTTCTGCAATTATGCATTTTTTTTCACTTTCGATACCGAGATTAAAAGCACGGTCGTTATATGTTAATTTGCAGCTTTTTGTTAGTTTCTTGAGGTCCATTTTTTGCAAGATTCTGTAGAGGGTAGGTAGAATCGAAATTATGCAAAATAGTTTAAAAAACCGGAGGCAGTTTATTATAACGAAGTGGCAATGTGCAGCGGAAAGGGTATGTTATATTGCTTAAAGTGCCCCTTTTTAATAATACCGATAGAAACACTAAGTAGGACCATTTATACTATTCTGCCGACGCAGCCGCGGCGACACTACAGTTTTAAAACCCATTTTACTCCAGCATGTAGCGGAGATGACGTCTAAAGCCGTGTTCTCAGCAACCAATAGACCAAAATGTCATAGTACAAATATCTACTTCTGTTAAAACAACTTAAATTCAACCTTATCTTTTCTACTCAATTGCTCAAACTACTGTCCACACGCAGCTCCTGGTTTGTCAGCGATGAAATTAATGATAGCACCACAACATTTTCAGGATTCAGTTGCTGCTGCAGCTAACATTGGAATAATAGTTATGTAGGTACATTCATATGAGCTGCGTTCGCATCGATTTAAGCTTTTGATCTAAGTGAAACATTAACTGATGAGTGATTATAAGATGAAAATCCACTCATTGATCGATATCGTTGATCTAGCAAAACGCACGATTATACTGTTCGTTATAATAATATAAACACAAATTTCAAATTATTAAATTGCGATTCTGATAAAGTTAAGCTGGTATAACAGGAGCTTAAAAGCTCAAATTTCCACCCTAGAAGATCCCTACAATAACTAGAGACTGATAAAACTAATTTAAAATTCGATTTTGAACGTTTTTTGCCATATTAGCTTTCTACAACACATTCGACTTCAAAATGACCATATGGACTCGAGCCTCAAACATTTAGCCCCGCTAACTCTTTAACCCATTGACCGACTTTTTTAAACGAAATTAACAGGATGCTAACAAAATAATGCATAAAAACTAACCACGTGCCGCCCCCATCTGGTTGTTTTATTAATCGACCACACCTGACTGTAGAATGTGGATAAAAACTACAACTGTTTGGATAACAGTACATTTTATTTTAAAGATTTGTAGAGTTGGCTTCATATCGATAACTCGCAAAGATTTAAGTTTTCATTTGTTATTATTATTTCTAGAAAATTCCATGCAATATCTTTACTAAAGATCTGAAAACCAGAAAAAAACATTCGGTCTTGGCTTCAGGCAGAATCGAACCCGCTTCTTTCGAAAACCGGGCGACTGCACTAACCACTGTGCTACCGAGACCATAAACATACCGACCGAATTTTTCGGGTATATTTTACCCTGTAAGCCAGGAGTAGTTAGCATAGTTTTTGCGACATATTACATGCTGTTCATGTTTAGCGTTAGGCTAAAGCTTCGGTCAAAAATGAAGACAATTTCAGCTAAATTCAAGTGTTTTTGGATATTTGTGTACTGTAAGTTTGTGTGATGATAGCTTACTGATAGCCGGTTATGGAGAACTTCACTTAAACGACGCAGTCGCAAAGTCCAAGGAACTTAAAATAAAACTTACTTGTACCAACGTTTGGTCTTTTGTTTTGGTAAAACATAGCGCACCAAATTTAACATTGATTGAAGTAGAAACCGCAATTTCACCAAAGCATGACCACGAGACAGTTACTCGACATGACATTTGAATACTTGTCCAAGCCCGTATCCCATTAGATGCGGTAATCCGTGCGTGGTCTCCCAATTTTCTACTGGTTCCACTAGGTTGCATGCCTTGGCCGTGATTATTAGTATTGGCTAGAAAGGTCCATTGAGATCTGCTCGTAAAACTTCAGACAAAATATATTACTTTAGACTTTCATGGTCACTGACATTAAAATCGTTTGAAATGGAATTGCTATTTATAACGGGTTTCCAATATTTTGGCACTGTTGCAAGCGCCGTGATCACGAAGTAACTGAGGATCTTGTGGGTGAGATGTTATTACAAAAACAACTTTCAGATATAATACATACATACTTACAAACCATCACACCTCTTTCCCAGCGGGATAGGCACAGACCACTTCTTCCACTTGCTACGGTCCTGACACACACCTTGCGCCTCCTCTACTTTCATGAGTCTTTTCATACATACTCCTCGGTTAAAGGCTGACCTGACCCTTTCTGAGAACATCCCAAACTTGTCCAAGAAACGTTCGTCTAGGCCTTCCCCTTTCAATAGTTCCATTCAGCCTCGTCTTATAAATCCGTTTCGTTAATCGCCTTTCATCCATTCTTTCCATATGACCAAACCACCTCAGCATTCAGATTCAGATATAATAACCCTAAAAATATAACCTCTTACATTGGTATAGGTAGTTATAGATTTAAAACCCAAATAAATTTAAATCTACAAGTTAAAGATGGAGAATCAAGACGGCGTGGATATGGCGACCCCTATCTCCTCGCTTTACCTCATACCCCAATTTTCCTATCGAACAAGAGAGTGTGAGGGCAAAACAGAACCAACGCAGAGGCAATGTGAAGGAATGCCTTTACATTGCCTCTGCGGTAGGCAATGGCCTACCAACATAAATATCACAAGCAATACAACTTAGAGACTGCTTCCGGTAAGAGAGTTTGGACTTCCGTCGTCGTTTCAAGTTGACTAACATAGTGGATTCTGTCTGAAAAGTAAGATCCATGAAGTCGGATATATAGGTATAGCTGCCTACCCTTAACCGATCGTGTCGATATGTCGTCTATACCTCTTGCGCACTTGGTTCATCTCACTGAGATGAGCCGCTGTCGTCGAAGTCAACCAGAAGGTTTTATCAACGAGGGCTGTTTTATGCAATTGCCAAAAAAACTTGCAGACTGTAACAGTCATAACATGTAAGCAAAACTCTTTAAAAGTTTTCTTATCTGGTCTTTACTGACCAAAAGTAAGCACGCGCCGTCACGGACGCTGGTGATCGGGCGCGTAGCCGAGGGTCATGTAGGAAGTCATTTGTCGTAGGTCATTAGGGTTGCTCCAGATAATGCTGGAAACTAATTTTGAGCTAATCTATATTTATTTACAAACACAACAAACAATAAATGTTAACAATTAATTAATACATCTAAAGTATAAAATTAATAACTAAATAATACAAACTAAAAATTAGACTTAAGCTAAAAATCATTTAAAAAATTGTGTGCATGTGGTAGGGTACCCAAGATACTGGCAGCATTCCCCCGTTGAATCGCTAGACTCACACGCTGTGCTAGGAATGTACCAGCTCTTGGGTCACCAGTTGTTTCTATAAGTTTTTTCGATAGAGAAACAACTAGGCTGGAAGCACTGGGAAAAAGCATTTGTATTTTGAGCTAAAAAAAATTACATCTGCTAGGTGGTTGCATACTTGGGGCTCAGGCTGTAACAGTGCGCAAAATGCGAATAAATAACGAAAAGTATGCTAATAAAAATTAGGGAATGAAACAAAAATTTCTACCTGAAAATCCGTACAACCATTTCTTTCCAATTTTTTTTTTAGCTTTTCATTAGAAAAAGTCTGAATTTCAGGAACTTTATTTAAATATCCTGTAGTTCTATTGCATCGTGTTCTTCTAAGGCAACTAGTAGCCAACATTGATATGTGTTTTGATGAAAGAAATTGTTTTAATTAGATTAATAACATTTAACTTAAGAAAACATCCTTTTGACGAAAGGAACTTCGGTTTTTTATATTTTACTCTAATTTTTCTACCTTCGGCATGAGAGAAAATATACAATATCCCGCAAAATGTAACAGAGTTATTAATAAAAAATGTGATAACCCTACAGCCACCTCATAAACAGTTCTCCCATTGTCTCCGCGAATCATCGCCATGACTATAACTCATTAGGCATTCAACGATGATAAAAATACTGTCCTGAGATTCTGATACGGTTACTGATCTTTGGGTAGACATTTAGCACGATAATAGCCTTTTATGTGCTATTTTTCTAAAACACAAATATTTGTCTCACAAACCTGTTACCATGTAACCTTTTGTCTCACAAACCTGGTACCATCTAACCTAGCCACCTAACTCTGCTTATTTTATACAGGACGTGACGAGTTTCCAAAACAGGGATCATGAACTGGTAGTCAGTAAGAGTTCTAGGGATTTCATTGTGAACGCTCAAACTCATTCAGGTGACTAATTGGATGGCATGTGGTAGACTCCAGCCACAAAACAATAGAGTGATTCTTAACGGGAGATTTCATGCTGGTATTGTATAAACTCAATTACTATACGACTGTTATGTGGTCTTGGGAGTGAATCTTACTAAGATGCATGAGATTTTAAAATTATAGCCATAAAAATGAGGGAGTATACCAATTTAACATGAAACGAATAAACAATCGAAGACAGCGTGATCACCTGAGGGACATCTGTCCAGCAGCTTAGCTGCCACATAACACTTAGATACTTGTATTAAGAATTCAGAAGTACTCAATAGTATTGAAATACCTTACTCAATGCAACTCATATCTTCCACTTCTGAGTAAATACGGCCTGATTTTAAATGTGAGGTAAAGCGAGCCATACCCTAACACAAGGGCTCAGTGCGGATTGTCGAAAGGGTGTAAGTATAGTAGGAAATCCTAATGTCAGATGTTTTCAAACCGCACTATTGCGCCTAGGGCATCCCTTTTTCATAGTAGGGGAAATCCGTAACGCATACCCGTCCACCGAAAGGTTTTATACCAGTGGCCTTACCGACTAAAACCCCTACTAATCAATCTCACCGTCCATAGTGGGGGAACACGGTAAGTTGCACGAAGCCTTCTACGCGTTCGCCTTCTACGTGTCGCCCTTACGGGCCGCAGTGGATGGGTGGCAAGTCCACCACACTGCCCACGCCTGAGTTTTCTTCGCTTCCCGATGGTTCACCCTACCACCGGTTCTAAGCCCTCTCGCCACGCCAAGGCGAAAGCTCATGAGGGGAGAACTCAACCTCTACCTAAAATATCTTACTTAGTCCCAAAACAGTATCACTGGCAAACCTTCACACTGAAATGCATTCCGCAGAATACCCAGCTAAGTCCAACGACACGTCAAGATGAGTTAACGATCTTAACGCTTTGCTGCCCCTCAAATTGTCCCAAGACCATTGCCCTGATGTGCCCTGGCACATGACAGCTTACGGTGCTCTATGTCCGACGCTTCCTCGACAGATAACGAAGCTATTTTCTGTCTGGTTGACATTGAAGATTATGTAACAGGACCGAAGTATCGCTTGCAAGCATTACTGTTGGTATCATTTCCGGAGGTAGTTTTTAGCATGAGTGCTTGTATTTGCATTATTGGATTCTGCTCTAGCTTGCAATTAGCGAATCGATTTTTACGCTGCAGGTGTTACATTCCCAAACTACCAGGTGGTAGGTATATCGCATTCAGAAAAATTGTTACGATAGTGGGAAGAATTGCTTTTGCTCATGGGTGCGGCCACTTCTGCTCAGATCCCATCTCAACTATGAGATGGTATGAGAATACTAAACTTCAAAATACGACCTCAGTGTTGATTGTTAGAAATATGCACGTAAAGCTAGCTATAAAACGTACTGTTAGATGATAACATGCAGATCTGAGGGTGCCTGAAGACTTACATGATGTCCGCTGGGCCTAACCACTTGAAATGTCTGAAGCAAGGATATGACCGAAAAATAGATCAGCTAATTTTCATCGCAGTGGTCACCCGTTTGTTACTTATCATGGCTGACGTAGTTAAGTATAGCTAAGCGTTGCCAATTGTCTTACGTCAAAATAAAAACTCCCAACGTGGGAATTAAATATCCAAATCCTAAGATTTTGTTCTTCAGTAGTTAGGTCCAAAACCTATTCGGGTCTCCTAGTACAGACCAGAACTATTATTATTATTTAATTTTTGTTCAAAACAGTTACAGAATTTACAAAAAATAGTTACAAAGCTGTGGCTCACAAACCAATCATGGTTTATCTGTCTAAAACGAATCACTCAATAGGTATTTTTTAAGTTTATTCTTACTAGCATTACATTTGTTCTCTTCACATGAACTTGGATAGTCGCAGCAGTTCATTTAAAACTAGAGATAACATAATTCAGTTGGCGAGTGCCGTATACATTAGTAGTTTAAGGTAGTAAATATTTCTTGGTTCTAACAGGCCGCTGATTTGGCGGTCGATTAGGTATACGACTTTTTTTTTATATAGCTGAATTCAGTTAAAACAGAAAAGTGTTTTTATAATAAATATTCGTTACTTTACAGAAGTTTTACTAAATGACATAAATGTAACTTTTCTCATATACAATATTATTTTCATAGGTCAAATCGATTATTCCAAGTTCCGGCATACTAATGAAGGTCATTACCTGTGATAGGCAACACCATTGACAACTCTCAATGGAAGCCTCACACGGTCTCCATGCCCTCATAGCTAATAAGGCACTTATCTTAGCGCAGACCAATCAATCATTCTAATGCCTCGTACGACACAATAAACAGTCTATAATAGAGATGATTTGCTGTATAAATAATGACTAATGTTTATGAAATGACTAACCGACTTCGTGAGACGACGTGAAGAAAGCGACAAAAATGTTTATTGGCAGGTAAGGTTAGTGAGCAACCTTAATGTCAGATGTTATCAAGCCGCCTTAAGGCCTCTGACTAGGCTTAACGACTGACATCTAGCGACGTCAACCGGGACCAACTGTTCAACGTGCCTTCCGGAGCACAGAGAATTCTTCCTTTTAATATTAACCTCGAAATCCCTAAAAAGATCAAGGACAAAATTGTCGAATTAAGGTTTTATCTACATTAAAAAATAAGGTAAATCAACAAAGCACAATATTTTTTTTTAATTCACAGACATACATACATCGGAATGTGGATACTGATAACGAAAAGTGTGGATTCTTGAATTTTTGAACATAATTTTACTGTTCATTACATCTTCAAAACAAAACTTACAACGTAAAATATTTCCAAAAGCAGTATCTACAAAAGACGCACCGCAATCGCACCTAACGTTTTGTTATATCGATATGAATAACCTACGATAATATCTAATTACAAATCCCATGCATAAACCATTGAGCAAGAACACTCTAATATCTGCTTAAACTCCGAACGGTAAAGTCCAAACTTGTCTGCAGAGTTTTATAAAAATCCACCAAAACAAAACAATACAAATCAATTGTTTCCTTCGACCAAAAATAGCTGCTATACATTGCTCTACTTTTTACAGAGCATTGTAAAAATGTAGTGGCAGAGGAGCAGTGGATGAGAAAGTCATGGGAACAGCCGATGCGATTTCTCATGGGGTCGATGGGTCCTAGGCGGTACCATTCGCCACTGACCGTCGTGTGCCCCACGTGACCTTTCACCTTAGGGGACGGGACAGAGGTGCAATGGAGAAGAGGTTATACAAATATTCTGAGATCCCATTTTGTCATTTTTGCTGTCGAATTCATACTGTAAAATTTACTCATGAGCGCGAAAACAGCATTCATGGATATTTACATTCAACATAGATACAGTTGAAAATAATTTCTAATATTTAGGTAAACAAATGAAAGAATTATACATTTGACAAGAACGTTAAACAATCAAAAATCCCAGTAAGGCGTATTAAAAAGGTAAAATGGTATGTAATAACAAAATTTTAAATTTCTACAAATAAACACAATAAGACGCGTGAAATTGTTAGATGGTTCAAAACATATTTTTAAAACATGGTGCCCGGAATATATTCATTAATTAGTTTGAATGACGCAAGTTCAAAGACGTAGTAGATAAGCAAATATACGGAAAAGAGAATAAAAGGCCGAAATCGCCATACCTAACGTTGGTCATGCTGAAAATAAAGTGATCTGCATTTCATTAGTAATAATGCAATTTAAAACCACGCACATACTTTGCAATTCATGTAGTTTTTTTCCATCAAAATAGACCGTATTGACGGGATACCTGAGCTAGTCGTATTAAAAATTTAAATAGAATCAAAAGTGCTTTTTTCCATGTTTGTCTAAGTTTCAGGCTGTCTCTCTATCATGATGTTCTGTGTCTGAAATGAAACTTGAAAAAACCTTTGTATCGATATTGAAACGTTGCTAATTTTAGCTCACCCCAACCATAACATGTGGTATCCGATAGGATACCAAAGGGCGTTTTCAAACTTTGAGACCTTAACTCAATGCTGAATTGCTAATGAAGTCCCATACTGAGGTAAAATTTTTCAATAAAATTTGAAACACAACTTTATAATTGTGCGCCAATACACCACTATTAATATAAAGTGTTACTTATTTCCAAAAAATATTACTACATGATTTTATTTATATCTCATATCAACAATACAAAATAAAAATACATGTACGTACACAACTGATGTAAAAAATATAATTTTGCCACGTAACCACAATCGACTCCATAGATCTTCGCTGCCAATAAATCGAGCCCAATACGAATAACTATCTCGGATTATGCTATTGATAAACGACCGCATCGCACCAGCCGATCGCTGCGAAAAAACACCCAAACCCTGAATATTAAACATAGAGTTCTGTGGGCAAATAGAAAAACCATAAATAAGAGACAACTCCACGAATTCACTAACGACAATTAGAGTTGAGCACGCTTTCAAACACAATATGGTGTCCCATAGACAAAATGCCATGATTCGGTGTTTAAAACCTTATAACTGTTGATGCTTACGTCAGAATTTGCCTAAGGAAAATAATTGGCGAAATGGCTAGAGGTCCTGCCTACATTACCGAAGGCTGCGGGTTCGTCTTGCCAGGAGAAACGTTTATGTCTTGAATATGAGTGTTTTGTGCCTAGCTACTATTATGTATTTTGAAAATATAAAATGTTTATCAATCTATTCCCTGAATTCACAAACGTCAATTGAAAGTAAACGGTCAGTTCTATAGACACTCTGGGGAAGTTTGAAGGTGTTCTTCACTTTTTTTAACCGGAAGATCTTGGTGTAAGAAAAACATACACCAGCTATCGATTCATTTTTAAGTAGAGATCGTCTGAGCTGAAATGACGCGCCCCTTCACTGCATCTACGACTTCTAATTATTATTTGGTGCTACAGAACCATTTTTTATTTACACCCGAACACACGCATAACCAATGCATAAATTTATTAGATTTGTGGACCCTACCACGCTTGGCTGGTAATGTTGCTGACCGTAGTCCGTTTATGACATTTTTTCGACGAACGATTAGTGCCCTGCCTTCGATTTTCGTAGACAATAGGCCACATAAATTATATCGAACAAACAGACTGGTAGGACGATCGATACGGTTAATGATTGGCCTGTTGTAAAGAATGGTTCGTTGGGAGTAATAATGGAGAATGTTAAAAGATAAAATTACAGTATACGTTCATAAACTTATTTTTGTGAACTTAGCCCGTATTCTGATATGATTTAAGCTTCTGATAGATTACATTTCAATATTTAGAACAATCACATACGTGACCTTATTGTTGAGATTTATTCTTCGAAGCTTCATCAAGGAAAGAACTGCCTTAAGACGTTGAATAATGATTGATTAAGAGATATTATATGAATTTCAAGGATTATGACTTATGGTTATCAAAAGATTTAACATTCGTTTGTACACAAAGCAGCCCTTAGATTGATGAAATATAGTTTCTTTAATGTGACACTTACTGATAATTGACTGAATAATCTCTAGTTTTTATCTGTGAATAATAATAGATAGAGGCTTGGAGTAATTTTCCTCTCAACTCTGTCTTAATTCTTTTGTTTTTTTTGCTTTATTTTTTGGCGAAGTTGTGACACTCCACTAGGCAGGACGTGCTGGTTGTAGGTCACGAAAGTGACTTAAGACCTTCTTTCTAAATTGAATATTTTGTCACTTCAACAACAACTATCATTGTGTTCATGCATAAACACATCCGGAGTTAATTGTTTCAAACATTTTTTAGCAATTTAATTTGAGTTTTAAAAGTTGAGCTCCATAGACAACGAAATAAATGAGACTGGCAAGTATTGGTGAACTAATATCAGTTAACATTCATAACTAACTAATAATAGGTACTACTATTAGCACATCCGGTAGTAAATCTCTGCAATATAGAAACAAATAAAATCAAAACAATACATACAGATCCAACAAAGGACAGTCTAAGGTTGAGGCGTATTATATTATAATTCCTCATATTGTTAAGATATGAGGTATTATTTTAAAGTCAACATTGTGTAATCACACGGACGCGAACCAGACGGTCGTGATATAAAATTAAGAAATAAACAGAAGGTTCACTCCGCACATTCTTATGAAGTATACAAACTCGTATACTTCTTGCTACTGTTAATTATTTTCGTTACGAATCTGGACGATGCAAGAATACGGACTCTGTAAGAAAATTAACTAACCTAACTAGTTTTGCAGACACGTTGACGGCGCGGCCGTAACATCTTAGCTGAAAGAAAACTTATGGAAATAATTAATGAAATAGAGTTCGTGTCACCTACGTCATCTCGGGCCCCAAATGTTTTTATAATTAATAAATATGAGATTCAAATATCATTTTGAGAGAATTATTTGCAAGAAAGACAATTCTTTCTTAATAAAATTTCTGGTTTTAATGCCACTTGCAGTCTTTGTTGGCAATTTGACAAGCCTTAACAAACAGACTATCGTGGAAGAGCTGCAATTACATAACAAATAACATAACATACCATGTCCCTAATGGGTTAGTCAGAGGCACACTGGTTGTTGCCGTCACGGTGAACGGAACATTCAGAAGCCCACATTTCACCGAGGGAATTTGAACGCAACGTGGTAAAGGGCCCTACCGCCGTTATCCGGGTTGCTTTCAATGGTTTTTCAATGGTGTTGCCATTACCATTATTAATTATTAGCTCAACAAGCTTTCTGAAGTACGTGTAGGAAACTATGATTTCTTAATCCCTTAATCGGATAGTACTAAGTATAGTTTCTGCCTAATAGCGCTTCTGTATCTTCTTCACCTTGCTCAAACGCAAATACAGCCCGAGAACAGACAATCAAGAATTAAATAATCATAAAACGCAGTAATATGCTAGCCTCTATAAATTACGTTATCACGATCAAACAGAGTTCTTAATCAAATAACACATTGTTATCTGTGATGCGGACGGACATACTGCAGGACCATAAACTAGAATAAGAGAGCACATACTTGGATGTACAGATAGCATCAGAAACATGCAACCTTTCAAACCAAAAACTTCTGTAAATGAGTAAATAAATATCCCTGGACATTATTCCACACAGCGCCAGCTAGCCCCAATATCAGCTAATTAAAGCCCATTTTTATGGGATACTAGACAACATAAACAGACGAATAAACATACTAAAATACTTTTTCTTTTGTAAAAACATACTTAATATACATACAAAACACCCAGAACAATACAAACATACATATTCATGCACACAAATGTTTGTACTGTGCGGGGATCGAACCCGCGTGCACTGGATAGCAACCGTATTAAGACGAACATTTCTGTTCTTTATATTAATATAATGAATTTCAACATATTATTATGCATTACAAACTTTTTTTTTATCGGTAGTGTTAGGTACTATCTTAAATATTTTATTTATACCATTTCAAAAGTAGTTAAGGAAATAAAAACTTAAACACTTTAAGCTTCTATCCATTTGTTTATTCCACCACCAGTAACAGTTAACAAGATATTGTAATTAAATTCGTCATTGGAATAGTAAACAACGGTCTGTCCGTCCGTCAGCACGTCAGCCGCTGATTCGGGATCCAATCAGAGGAGTAATCTAGTAATCTAATTAATAACGGGCACAATCGAAATTTTCAACCACTAGGGTTGTCTCCTGTTCTTTGTATCCTGTATCCTCAATCCTAAAGGTCATCTCTCTACCTGAATGAAAAAAAATAAATTTATTTATTTGCTAGATTTTGAGTAAATACAGAATAGGATGTCAGTTGGTGTCAAGATGTCCAGTCAAAATCTACTTAGGTCTAAGCGTTCAAATGTGGAAAGCATTAAATATGTTGGGAAACATCTAACTGGCCTATGATTTGGACAAAAAATTATTGATGGTGTAGAAGCAGTTCTCGACAAGGTAGCTGTGCAGACTCTTTTTAAATTTGAACCCACTTAATCCACGTGATCCCTCAAACAGAGCATTAAACATACGCACTGCCATGTTAAACACATTCTTGTCGACTGTATACAATTTTGTTATCTCTATGATTCAATTCAATTTTGTCTCTCTATAAATACTTTGATTAGTTGAGAAGTCGACTACTACACCAAAGGCCACGGGTTCGATCACCGCACAGTTAAGTACAAATATTTCTGTGCATGATCATGTCTGTTTCTATCGGTCCGGGTGTTTCTCTTCACTCTTAACAAATTTTATTTATCTCACCAAGGTTACTCTAAAAATCTATCAAATCAAAACACTGAAATTACTAACAAGCTGAGAATAAACTAATTACAGGTGATCAACGCATGCATTCATGACGCCAATACTGAAACGAGCATAATAACGTTCGTGATGATGAAGATGATTACGTTCAGAAGGCTTCACCCAGAAATGAAATGTATTTATAGTGAGTTCGTCATGGACTTAACAGCAGTAGCTTTGAAGCATTTGTAACAGCAACCAATTTAACAGTAATATTTAGACAACCTACAAGGCTTATGTCTTCAATCTAATAATCTAAAGATAGACCAATGCCAACTTTAATTGTTTTTTTATCTTTGTTATGTTTTGTTTACTTGCGCGGTTGGCAACCCTACATCCTTAAGCACTGACGGTCGTCCCCGCTTGTTATTATTTTCACAGATTTCAGTAATAACTTCTGATGGACTCGGAAATTTGAAATGGACTTAATGTTATTTCGAAACGGATGGTTCTTGGTAAGCGGTCATTAGAATGTAAAACTCTAGGTTTCTGATCAAACGGTTAATAATATGATTATGGAAACAAAAAAACACTTCTAAGCTATAATTATGTGTTCTTGTTGATCGTCTTTGTAGCACAGGTAGTTGTTTATTATATATATAAAACTGAAGTTCAAAATTTTAATCGAAGGCATGTTATCCCACTACGGAAAATATATTGTGAATGATATGGGTACAATGATTGTTAGTTCAATATAGAAGAAGAGTTAGAAAAAAGGTACAAAACTATGCTGGCTAGTGAAACAGTTAATAATGAATACCTTCCTGTGACTTTACTATAACGTTTATTATTTTGTTGTATAGTCGATTCTACTATACTATGACTTGGCTTTGCTTCGTCGTAAAAATCTGCATATCTTGTGAAACATATTTTTTTCGCGTCAAAAGGTGGCCTCTCAATGTCAATAATTATCTTCACCAAAAAAAAAAATACAAACTACCGAGGGCTATGCTCGGCGTTTCTCTGCGAGATCAAATCAGAAATGAGGTGATACGGCAGAGAACCAAGGTTATCGACATAGCCCACCGGATTAGCAAGCTGAAGTGGCAGTGGGCTGGCCATGTTAGCCGTAGAACCGACAAACGTGTTCTTGAGTGGAGACCGCGTCTCGGCAAGCGTAGTGTAGGACGTCCTCAGGCAAGGTGGAGTGATGATCTGCGCAGGATGGCTGGCAGGAGCTGGATGTGAGCAGCCGAAGATCGAGTACAGTGGCGTGCATAGGGAGAGGCCTATGTTCAGCAGTGGACTACAAAAGGGCTGATGATGATGATGATGATGATGCAAAACAAGCCCAAATACATTAATGTTGATGCTGGAAGATCAAACCCGCAACCGCTGACGCAACAGGAGCAAGCGAGCCAACTCTCTTTCTCTCTCTCTTCTCTGTTATATGAACATCATTTGGCAACTACACATGCCTGCTCAATTCTCATTTAAAACCTCAGGAGTGGGTCATACGTCCAACGACATCTGACATCTGTTAACGAAAGTAACAGGACCTCTACTCCTTAACCTTGCGCTAACGGTCGAGCCATTCGATAGTAGACCTCATAGACAAAAGCAAACGAATATTTTTAGCATGTAAACACACATTCAACCCGCGACGTATGGACCGGCACTTTTATCGGTATATTAATTACCGGTCTACTATCGGTATCATTACAGTATTGGTGTCGCTCCTCGTTCAGGTGGCCTTTATCTTATCTAAAGAGGACGTGCGGGTATATAGACTGTTTTGTTTTTAACCGTTCTCCTAAAAACAATTAATTTTCAACCGTATTTACCAAAATTTAAAGTTTAATTTCGAGTGTAGTTTGACAACTTTTTCCAGCAATTTTCCCACAGCGGTTTTTCTTCTAAAATCAATCTAAGTTGTTCAAGTTTAAGGTTGATTTTTGAATGGGTTTGTGAGTTTTCCAGGTAGTTTTACTGTTGGTTGTCAAATGACAATGGGACGCAGCGATAGGCATGTAAATAAGTAGATGGATGACTGGCCACCGACCGGTTACTCTGAAGATAAACAGTGGCAAATTGTTGACAAGTTTACATGAAAAGGTAGTTTGTATTCTATGACGCTATTGGCGATTCCGATTACGCTAAACTTGTCTTAATAAAGTAAAATGGCGGACTTGGAACGGAAAATTGCGTTTTCTGCTAAAAATGCTGTTGGATTAAATGAAAATTTAAATGAAATAAATGTTAGGATTATGAAATATGATGTGACTGAAAAATTTTAATATAAATTAGGGGATGAAGAAAAAACTTGCTTAATTAACCTCTTGCTGCCCGAGCCCTTTTTTTTGAACATTCGAACTTAAGCTTATACAGAGAGCAGAAGGAATGTAAAATAGCAGTTGGAACCTTATGGTGGTAACTAGGTACTGTCATTGTACAGTCAGGGAATGAAAGGGTTGACCACCCTAAAATCTGTTTTTGCTTGCTCAATGATGACATTGTCAAGATCAATTGGTTCAACTGTTCATCGTCTTATTTAGGCCTCGCCTTAGAACCATATCCTAAACGAGGTAGTCAGAGGCACACTGATTATTGCCATAATGGTGAATGAAACATTCAGACGCCCACATTTCACTGTGGGAATTTGAACCGAACGTGGTAAGTGGGTAGCTTACCGTGGTCATCCGGCTTGCTTGGGTTTCTTATCGGTGTGAACACAAAGTAGGTTCACATAGCCAGTGTTTTTTAAACCCCTGGACCACGATCCTCTCGCCATTTCTATCACCATAGTTTAAAATGTTTATGGCCTCAAATCGTCACCCTCTGCCAGCCCACGAACGGATTTCAGAGCAGGGGAAGCCCCAGAAAAAGGTAAAGGGACGTTATGCGGCATTATAACGAGGACTGGCTTAGCCTAGCACAGGATAGAGACCTTTTTTTTTTTTTTCGTGGGGAAATCCTCATGGATACCTCGCTGCCCGGGGGGACGACGAGGTTATGTCGGACTCCTACCGACTAAAACCCCACGGCACTCGACCGTGGCACTTTGGTGGCGAAGCTGGATCCTACCGTAAATAATACCGCACTGCTCCGCCGCCAGTGCTAGCCCCTAATGGAGCCCCCTCCAACCGACCCCCCAACGAAGGGGGGTGGCCACGAAAGCGCCTGGAGTACGCAGACACTTTCGCCGTCTCGGTGGACGCCGTGCAATGCAAGCCAGAGCACTCCCGCACTCCGGCCCGCTGGCACCCACTGTACGCAGGCCCTACTGGGCCCGCAACCACGAGCCACCCAAAGGGCGGCTCCGCTGCCGCAACCAGCGGTACGGCCCCGCCGGGCCGCGACGCACAGGGGGGATCAGCCTTGGATCACTGGCCCCACCAACCGATTGTGCGCCGCGGCCTCCACCACGCGCCTCAGGGCGCTTGCAGGGCCCACTGGTCCTGCAATCCCACGTGTTGCCCTTGCGGGCTGCAGCGGGTGGGTGGCTAGTCCACCACACTGCCACGTCTGTGTGAGTCCTCTTCGCTTCCCGGCGGTTGGACGCTACCACCGGTACTAAGCCCCCTCGCCACGCCAAGGCGAGAACTCATGAGGGGGGGGCGGGATAGAGACCTGTGGGGAAAATTGGTCGAGACCTTTGCTCAGCAGTTGGTCAATGTTATGTAGGTTAATAAAAAAAAAAGTACGGCTATTTGCTAATGGGATCACTACCTTAAGGTTATCTCTTTTTGATATTTCACATTGGTATCCTTAGGTCAACCTGGTTAAATATTTACGTTGTCACTTCTAAAGCCTTCTATTTGTATTGGTTTTAGAATTGACCAACAATTGATGAGAACTGAAACCTACACCTTGAAGTATCTATCTACAGGGTTTCTTCAATTCAAATCAGGTTGAGTTAAAAATAACAAACCTGGATCAAAAAACCCAAAAACACCTTGCCCAACCTGAACTAATCTTAAGACCCCATGATTCCAGGCTCATTCTCAAGGCAAATGTTTTGTTAAAGTGCGCACATTAAGATTGCCCTAGCCTTAACCCCGGTTCCCGGATGGCCGGTTCTGCGAACGCCGATGTAGACCGCTGAAGATTACATAATGATCGCCTATTTCGTGAACGCGGGCCACACGTCGATCTGCTTTTAGTGATGTGCTTTGGTTCATCGATAACTCTAAACCATACATCGACACTATTAGAGAACCCGAAATTATTGCTTTCATGGTAACACTAAGCACTATTTCCAATGGCAAAAAGACAGTGTTACCATCCTTCAACGTGACACCATATTTTTATCTCTGTTTAAGTAATAAAACTTTTAAATGAGAATAAATTAAAAAAAAAATACAAAGTTATATTTGCTATCTTTCCGGTTCAATAACCATCATATAACCATCATCCATGTTTAATATTATGTAAAAGATAAAAAAACTTTTGTCTTTTTGTGTTACTTTAATATTTTTCTCATTGTGGTCTTCAAGATGTCCTCAATCTAGGTGAAAAACTGATAGTTCTTCCGATACTGATAGGACATCAGCTCTTTATGATATTATCTTCTGCAAATTGTAAATCATTTTTAGGATGATGTTCAACGCAGAGCTGAGCAGTTACCAACAGCTGGATTCTAATGTTCGACAATTGATCAAGAAGACGTCTTGAGGCTGTTAGTGTGGAAATAATAACGGAATGTCCAAGAGGAGGAAAACAGGTTAAGGTTGAACATCATCATAATAACCTACGCGTTATTGTTTTATATGACTATCAAAGGCTTACTCTAGATTGACTCTGTTGATGGTTATTTACAATATAGCTCAACATGGCAGCTAAATAAATAAATAGAATTTTCTTAAGAATAAACTATCACCACTGTTACGTAGAACAATGCAATTACAGCAAATTATGTTCAAATAAACAGTTTATCAGCTAGCCAGAAGGGAAAAACCATTGTTTTCCGTCTTGTTTGGCCGTCTTTGCTTTTAAAGACGTGTGTTTATTATCTCAAATAAAGATTACGTTACAGATAGCAATGTCAGTGTTTTATATCTTTTATGTTAATGGGTGTGAAGTCAGCTAGTAAAGTTTAAAGTTATTGAAACTCTGTCATCATGATATTTTTTATATTCTAATAATTACTCGTTGTAGTGTTTTATTTATGATACATCAGCTTCTGAACATCTTTATTTGTTACCTGGTTTTAAATTGTGTATGCTTTTATTCATTGGTTAGGCACTTAAATAAGATTATTACTCGTTTAAGCTTTAAAAGGAACTCTTCTGAAGCAAAATAAAGATATTTAGAGTTTAATCAGTAATCTATAATACGATAGTTACCTAGATAGATGATTTTATTTAGTTCCAATGAAAAATTGCTTATAATGCTTTATATTTAAAATTAATATAAATTCAATTGTAAGAATTGTTAGCTGTTAAGTAATTATTGTTTGAGTATGTTGCAATGCCCTCACAGGGTCATGTGTTGTACTTTTTAGTTTTAAGACCTTGTTAAACCACATGAGCAATAAAGAATTATGAATTATGAAAACATACAGCCTAATTGAAAACCTCATTTTTCGAAGCCGTTTAAAAATAAACTTACAGCTAAGTACTACATTTGAAGCAATGCAAAATTAAGGCAGCCTTTTCGCTAATAACAATCTCTTCTGGGCAAACTGCATTGGAGGGAAAATAGGAAGAAGATTAACCTCACACATTCAAATCTATCGATATAGTCAGAGTGATCGCAGCCCTACGGTGTCCATAGCGCACCACAGGGCGCGCGTTATTTCCATAGCTAATTGTAAATTGTGGGCCGCTGTCAACGCGCATGCGCGAATGTGTCATAACGGCCGACCATGCGGGACACCTTCATTATGTGACCTTAGGGTTTAGATAGACTTAGTTTTTTAGAAAACTAACATAATTGTGGGTTTGATATGAGTATGGATTCTCCCGGTTTTCACATTAACTTGAAATTAATGTACCCCTCTGTCAAACAAACATTAAATTATCTTTGAGTTATTATAAAGAACTTTCTTGAGATAAATGTACATGAATATTATTATATTTAAGTTTAATAAATGGTTTAGAAAAACATTTTTTTAACAATCTGTGAGGATTGTGTAACGGTCTAGAGTAAAGAAATTTGAATTTCGGTGCCAACTTTTTGTATTTACTTTAAAATTATGCTAAAATATTGTAAAAGCTTTTTTAAAATAAAAATCACTCGTCTAGAAAGCATTCCTTATGAAGACATCCTAAACATACAACATACCTACGCACGTGTGTGATGTTTAAGCAATGGTTACTCAAAATTAACACGCATTTCTGATCAACTAGATCGATCGTCTTTGGCGGCAAAAGTGCAAAAACCGACAAAGAATCGCCGACAGATCTATCACTGATGGGTCGAGTCTTGCGCGGTTGGTACCACAGAGCAGAAAGAACAGTATGTTGAAAACATAATCATTCGATTTAGCTGACTCAAAGTGAGACTGAAATCGTTGTCTCTAAATTCTTCCTGGGTAGGTAGGAATTTGACCATGATCTCACTCGATCTTGTAACATTTTAACAATATTTTAGTTAAAAAGATGTTGTGCCTTAGGTGGTTAATGCTGGCCTGGGAAATGTCTTTTCATTCTCTCCTTGAAGTGACTCACGTTCAGAATTTAAGAAACTTGGATAGAAATTACAATTCGGCTCCCCTGCCGTTCGCATTTTAATTGAATTTGTATATTGGTGCTGTTTCTTTTTGATAGCATAGCTTGGCAATGAGACAATAGCAAACCAGGCAATGACATAGGTACTGTATCATCTAAATGCTGATAAAATTGATAAAATAATGACTCATTAGAGTTTAAAAGATCAAGGTCTAAATTAATTGAAATAAATATACCAATTCAGGTACTTCGTTTGCTTGTGTTGATCTAAAAATGTTCATCAACATTTTTAGATCGCTGTAATCACCTGCACTGTGGTTAGAAAAAACTCTATATGAGCATGCCAGAATCCACGAAATTTAACACTATTATGCTGGTTGATGTGGCCAAAACTTAATGCCATTATTCGGCCACGGTCGGAAAAAAAACCGACTGCTACCGTTGGCCGCTATGTAAATACGCCTTGTATGAATTCTCCGCGGTTGGATGGACATCTTAAAAGGAATTTGGTAAAGAATCCCAGATTCAAAACCCGTCCTTTTGAAAACTTTTGTTGAATTCTGAACTTTATTTTGAAGCACCGTACATTTGTTGCGCGAGCATTTATTAAAGTTGTCAAAAGCATAGAAAGTCTTAACACAGTAGTGCTATTTTGTAGTCAAAAATGTGCTCTAAGCAACAAGAATTAAAGAGGAAAGTCAATTAGATACCTACCGATATATTCTTAGGATAAATTATTGAATTAAAAAAATATAATCACATTAACAGTGCACGGTAGCCGAAAGCTCATGTGGGCTTATTTTAATGTTCCCAGTAATAAAAACATTTTAACATTCAGTAATAAAAATAATACGTAGTTTGTATTAGAGATTTTTAGAAACTTCGTTGAGCTCTACCGAAAAGTTAAGCACATTTTTGCATCCAAACTTTCGAACAACAAAAGTTAACTTACTAAACAGGACGGAAAAGAAATTGCATGATTCATAATCATAAATCTTTTCAAAGAAAAGGATATGATTTCAACTTATTTTGAGAATTTCATCAATCTAGATCTGGAAAAAGAAGTGCAACTATTTGTAGGTATGCATTAAAAAAATATTAATCAAGTTGTTTTTGTAACAGTTTTACGCATTCATTGCAGTTGTAACTACAGATACTTATGCCTAAGACTAAAGCGATTTCAACGCCCTGCACACTTACGTTATCAATGTACAATCGCGCCCAACCGCCTTAAGGTCTCAAACGCACGTGTCTATCACCGTAATCCTCTATAATTCGACCACCCACCCATTACTAGCCACAACCCCCACTATTATATAGAACACTGCGCAGGCTCTATTATTTTACGCAAAATCGGGACCACCTACGTGAATTCAATAGTTTTGCGCAAAAAATACATTTTAAGATGCGAATTTAATGACGCGTTCGTGATTTTTTGGCGGTTTACGAGTATTTAGTGCTTTTGTGGGTACAGGGCTTTCTCAAGTGATCACGCTCGGAGTGTTGGGCTCTGAAAAGAACTGTCAAAAGGCTTTAGCACAATGACGCTTGCATTCAATGGATTCATTGGAGCAATGGACCACGTAAGTGCCTTGGATAACTGTGTCAGATTTAAACTCGTACTTGTATATTTATCACACTTTTGCACGATAACAATTTATTAAGTAAAATATTGTTTTTTAGGGTTCCGTACCTCAAAAGGAAAAAACGGAACCCTTATAGGATCACTTTGTTGTCCGTCTGTCCGTCCGTCCGTCCGTCTGTCAAGACCCTTTTTCTCAGGAACGCGTGAAGGTATGAAGCTGAAATTTATATCAATTACTCAGGTCTACTGTCCCTTGAAGCTGTGAAAAAAACAAACTTCTAAGCCAACGCAATCAAAAGATACAGCCGTTTATGCCGCAAATTTTCGACACTTGCAAGGGAATCAAATTACGAAAATCATAAATTTTTAGTTACATCACATAATATATATTTTTTTAATAATTTTAAACTTACTACCCATTTTCTCATAAACGCGTAGAGGTATTAAATTGAAATTCATACCAAATACTCAGGTCTATAATACCTTTAAGCTGTAACAAAATCAAACTTCTATGTCAACGCAATCAAAAGAAACAGCAATTTAAGCTGCTTTGAAACTCGCAAGTACTCGCAAGGGAATCAAAACCTAAAGGGTACTTCCAGTCGACCTAGAATCTTGAAATTTGGCATGAAGCAACGTTTTATAGCACACATAAAGGAAAAATTCCGAAAACCTTAAATTTTTAGTTACAACTTTGTAAACCTTGCAGGTTTGTCCGGAACCCTCGGTGCGCGAGTCCGACTCGCACTTGGCCGTTTTTTTTTTACGATTATTTAATAATTTTCTTACAATCGTTTATCAAATAAAATTAACAGGTTTTTAAACTTTCTTGTTTTTTACAGGTAAAGTGTTAAGTCAAAATGTTGTAGAAAGCCCGATTTTAAATGTTTAATTAAATAAAAGTAACGTTGATAACGACGAATAAAAATATGGGAACACAGTTAACAGTGTGAATCGAAAAAAACTATGATTTACATTAAATTAGAAGTAGAAATATATAAATCTGTTGTTAACATTCAGTCCCCTTTGCAAAAAAAAACAAATGAAATTATTGCACAATCTCTAATAAACATATCCTTAGATGTCACAGGCGATATATCAATACTAGCTAATGATCGGACGGCAAAATAATCAACGATATAGCAAATACAGTCGACCTTCGACACCATCTCAGAAAACTCCGACTAAGCAGACAATTTGAGTCTTTCAGCAAACGTAATAAGAATGTTTTTTGTGTGAAAAGTAAGGAAAATGATGGAACACTTTATTTCGCGATATTACAGCCCATTCGGCCGTGTACCAATGTGAATTAATGATCGTAGACAAACCGAACGATTAGGATACATCTGTTATGAGGACGCCTTCTGACCCTGAGGGAGACATGGGAATCGGTGGAACAGTGGCTTATTATTTATGGCAATCATAACCGTGTTAGTGCCCGAATCCATCTATCTAATTTAATTAGCTTAAGATAGTAAGTAAATAAATAAATATCTAGCAGTTTTCACATTAACATCATGTGCAACTTGCAAAGGTTGTGCTTAAAATGACAAACACTGTTAGTTGTTCCAACGGATCCCACCCTTACCCTTCCACTCTTGAACCACACGCGCTGGTCTGCGTCAACATCCACACAAAATCCAGCGACTGTCGGCACCAAAAGGATCGGTGATTCGTTTCTGTGTGCTACCCGTACGTGGAACGCTCTTCCAGCGCATGTGTTTCACTGTAGAACAGACAATCGGTAGAGTAGTTTATTTTTATTTTTTATTAACACGAGTATCTTTATGGAGAGACAGAGAGCTTTATAGAGAGCGTCGTGGCCCAGTGGTTAAACGAGATGTTCCCGAGATCAATCTGGCCGGAACACACCTACTTCGTGTTCATTGTACAATTTGCGGCTAACTTTCCGGTGATGGTAAACATTGGTATAAAACCCAAGCAACCCGGGTAACAGCAGTAGGCTCGCCCCTCACCACGTTGTTGGGTTCAAAATTCCCTCGGCAAAACATGAGCTTCTGAATGTTCAGTTTATCATGACGGCAACAATCAGTGTGCCTCTGACTAAACCATGAGGGATATGGTCGTGAGGGTATGTTATGTTATTATATCACGTGATAACATTATCATCATCATTAATTACTCATGAGAGTAGAAAAAGTACAAGATGTATGTCAGGTAGCAAGTGAAAACCACCGTAAGGAAATAAGCGTAATCGTATGTATGTATGTGTCATGTAATTATGGTAGCTGTGGTTTGATCAGGTTCTAAATAATTTGGACCTTATATGTTTTTTTTATTTAATTTTATATCCTGGTATCTTTTTGTTTTGCTAACATAGGCCAAGTAAATTGTTACTAACAAAATATATGGATCTCAGTCCAAAATAAATGATTTTTAATTTAATTTATTTAAAAACTTTGTTAAAAATCCCAACGATTGGTAAACCAAACCAAAACATAGCACCGAAAACCGATAAGAAGCAATTACGACTATCGATTGCTCCACTTCCATACATTTTCAGCGACCAAAGGACATGCATGTTGCGATAATGTATGCATCTGGTACGCGACTCGTGATCACAGGTACATGGTGTGTTGCGTCACTGGGCTCGGCTTCCGAAGGAGACCTGTGGTTGGTTCACAAGTGCTGGGACCTTTTAGATGTTGGAGAAATATTCATGTATGCTTGACCTGGGTAAATAAGAGTGGTTAGTAAAGATCCTCACCGACCTCTGGAAGAAGTCCCTATCTATCCTATGCTCACTCAATGCAATGCCGATAACTTTACCGGTATCGTCTTACTCAAGGTCGCATTGTAGAGATGTATAGCCTCTACCGCTTGCACTCTACAACCCGTGAGGCCTCGTCAGATGTCATAACTTTTATGGAGTAGGTATTGCTGTCACCTCTGGGAGGGATCTGCACGGGGGCCAGCTAGCCGCTCCATGTCTCTATCTGTGAGGGTTGTGGGCGAAACAGCCAGCCATCATAGACAACCTACGAGGCCTCGAACTCCGCCAGAAAATATTTAGCATTTAAACATAACAACATAAAAACAACAATCAGCATTCTCCAACAATCCGTATTGAGCCCGCGTGTTGGAGTATGGCTCGTTCCACCTCATAGTTGAGGTGGGGCCTGTGCCCAGCAGTGGGACGTACATAGGCCGTTTATGCATTGTAAATACTAATACAAAATCACATAAATAAAAGCAAAGACGTATCTATCAATTTTATTTAACATAGCCTTTTGTTACCCACCACTAACTTTTCCAGAGCAATATCTCATCTCTTCAAACGGCCAGCAAAAATGCAACTTACTAAATTAAGTTAGATTACCGTGGTGTAATGGTGCAGCGGCTGCACTGGCTGAGGGCTGGTGTGGCAAGAGACCGCAGCTTAATTGCGTCCATCCTAACTTGTGATATTAACTTCTAAAGAGGAGCATACACTGCAGGCAGGCAGGGCAGTTAAAAGTATGAAAATTATATTTTAAAAAAAATATTAAAGTCAAGTCACATTGCTTGCAAGGCAATATTACTAAAGAACTCCACACCAGCAATTTGGCGCACTCAATTTCAGCAAAACATTACTCAATGAAATTACTTCTAGTGTGAATATCTAAAATGCCATTAAACACAATTTATTAGCAGTATTATCAAGCAAAAAAAAGCAAGCCCATGTTAACAAAATTGAAGAACTCATGTTAACAGAATTGAAACTTGATTTGCCGTTGTAAGGACACAACTGCAAATCCGCCACAGGTAGTGCAATGGCTTCTTCAAGCTATTAAGTAGGTACTTATTGTAAAAAACAACAATTTATTTTGGGTGAAAAAGTATTGTACCATTAGAACTTTCGGACTTGAAATCTAGTTTTACATTTCTTTTTCCTAAGTTTCATAACTTTTTTGTACTAAAATGCAGTGGCGTCTTTTTTTCAAAATTAAGATAAACCTTGAGAATGAGAACGCTGCTCTTCTCTCGTTCCTACCGTCCCCTACAAGGTACTTAGCCTAATCCCCCAGTGTACAAGCAGCTTAGCCTGCCGGTCGTGTCTGGACACACAGCGGACTGAAATTAAAACTAAACTGAGTGAGACACGGCGCGATTATGGCGAAATTGCACTTTGAAACACCGCTCTAATAGAACTTCTGTCTTGCTCTTTGTTAATTTTCTCAAAACGAAGAATTAACATTGATGCCCAGTGGTTAAATATTCTGGCTGGTGCTCGTAGTACCGTGTTCAAATCCGGAACACCATCAAGCAAGCAGGTTAACAAAGCAGGTTCGCCATAGCACGTCAAGGAATTCTAGCCGCGTGAAGGTCCTCAAGAAACTTCATTAAAAATCAAGCAAACAAATATTCTTTTTGACAATGACAAAATTTACCAGGGACTATTCAATTCAATTTCAATTCAATTCAATTTTACAGGACGTTGAATAACAAGTGACAAACTTTAAGCTTTGAACTTGTGGCTTAGTGTCTGAATATTAGTCAAAATTAAGGCCCACATCTTTTAGTTCCATCAATGCATAAAAAAAACCGGGTATTTATAAAATGACAATTGAAAAAGTTAAAAAACAACTGAAACGTCGTGAATTCCAAACAAAAACAGCCATCCTAATCAAAGACATTCCAAAAATACACTTATCTCATTACGGTCATATCGCGCGAGGAATCACGAAACTCACAAACAGTTTGTTGAAGTTAAATGCTGATTATAAAGCCTTATCTACACGCGGACTGTGTAATTAAAGACGGAGATAGCATTGCGCTATTTGATGAAGGATTGGGTGACCGAGGCGAGGACATGGCTGTAAAGCTGGGCTGTAAATTTGTCTTGTTACATGATGGGTGGCTGTGGATATGGTGATAAGAGGAGCGATTTTGGAACATTTTACACCATAGTGGTTAGCGCAGTCAAGCTGAACTGAAGAACAACTGTTTTTCTCTGGTTTTCGGATTTTTAGCAAAGATACTCTGCATGGAAAATGCTAAAAATAATAATAACATTTAGCACGATATTAATAGGAACGATTGGGTGAGATTATGGTCAATACCACATTCGCAGGCCGAAAGTTTTGATTTGTTTACTTTGAAAGTAAGCGTGTTTAATATGCACTGATAATTCAAATTAAATTTACTTTCGTTCCAAACTATGAACTGCCATACGTAGTTTAATCATGTTTCTATTTTAATTAAGTAAAATTAGTTCAATTAGTCAAAGTTGACTGTAAAAAACAACTTCATTATCATTCGAACTTACAATACCTTCCCCAGCCAGGTGACTGCTTTTCCAATCAGACTAGTTTTCAAATATAAGCCAGCAGTATTTTTCAGCCTTTGATTTTGATATAAAATAAAGTTGTGACATATTTGGGTTATTCAACTTAATTGGTTTTTTCTAATTTTATTTAGTATAGCGATGGTTTAGTCTAGATTTCTATGATAGTTAACTGAATAATAATCAATAGTTCTGTTGCGCGTTTTATAATATCTTGATTGGGATCTGTAACGATACTGCATTGCTAAAAAAGCCACCTTATGAAACCGCTCTAGGATTTAATCGCTCCGCTCATCACCAACTTAACACCCTCTTCACTATCCTGCAGTATCTTACTTTCGTTCAAATATTGACCATACTCGTCATCCTGGACCACACACAATCATGATGATTGCGACGATTCTCTTCTTTTATATGATGAAACGTTGAGACAAACTGATTTACGATTGACGTAAGCGTGTATGCGCTAAATAAATATTGGCGTTAGCTTTACTGGGAATTATAAGTCACCTGCATAATAATTTTCCATTGCGAATGATTGTCCATTGAGATTGTTACAAATAGCTTGGCATAATGAGTAGAAGAAGAGTAGGAGCCTTGATTTAGTGATAATAGTTCGATCCTCTTACAAGCCAAATATTGATGTTACGAACATTTCTGTCAGTTCCTCCTCTGGGTGTTCTACATATCAATTATTTTTAAAGTATGTTTATTAGGCTCTGGAACCCGTTGTACATGTTTTCAGAAGTTCCTAGATATCCCTCCCTTCTTCACCCTTCTTTATATTGACAGCTGACATCTCCTACCTCTTATGGCACTGCGTTTTGTTTCGCAGAAAAAACCATCAGTTTTGAACGTTGCCTTTGCCTGAGTGAATTTACCTCCAATCCTACTTATATTAGAAGAGCGAAAGTTTGTATTATTTATTTATTTATTAAGGACATCTTACAAAACATACACCAGGTAAATTACAGTAGTACTTTCTTGGGTAATTCTAGTTACAGTGTTGCTTCAGTTATAAGTTGCCACGGCATGCATTATACAGGAAGTTGACATAATTAAACAAAAGTATTTTTTTTTTAATTTTTCAATTATTAAACTTCATAAACTAGGACAGAGTATGTAAAAAAAATGTGTGGATGTGCCGTGTTGCTCTTTCACGTAAAAACTACGGAATAGATTTTAATAAAACTTTACAAAAATGTAGCTTATACACCTGAATCGCGCATAGGCTACTCGCACATAGGCTACAATTTATAAACGAATATCACTTTTGGTTTTTCGACTTAAGTCCGAACGAAGTCGCGGGCGGCCACTAGTTAATGAAAAATTGAAATAACTAATACATTAAAACATTCCAACCCTCGTAAAACGAGGTAAAACGATACTTGCACTTCTTTCTTACTGACTTATAAATAGCAAGCCTATAGAAAATTTACGAAATATCGAACGTGAATTTTACATTACATTTGCTTTTATAACCGCAATGACCAAACGGACCTCACATTACATTCACATCCCAGACGATAGCACCAAAATTGACATTACTTTTACAAATACCAGATTCCGAATGCTAACCAATCTGCGGTCAATTTCTCTTCGTGAGAATCCCATCTGGCACTATAGCTGGTAATTGTTGTCAAGTAGTCGTGTGGTCGGGCCCTAATGTTTACTTGGGAGGTGTTTACTGCTAAACCGAGATTGGATTTTCACCTTTCTGATTTAAAAGCAGTTATTCATGAAGGCGGTCAGTGGCTGGAACGCTACATGTAATGAAAGTGATTCTTATTTTGCTGAGGTGCACGTGGCGCAGTCGTGATAGTGATCGGCGACGATCGATGTAAAGCAACACACGCCGGGCCGGAAATGGGATGGGTGACCGTTCCGACCGAAAGTAAGTGATGTAGTTTTTGGGCATCTCCGTGCTTCGGAAGGCACGTTAAGCCGTTGGTTCCGGTTGATGTCAGTCGTTAAGCCTAGTTAGAGGCCTTAGGGCGGCTTGATAACATCGGCCATTAAGGTTGCTCACTAACCTCACACCTCTCCAGCAATCCGCACTGAGCCCGTGTCTTGGAGTATGGCTCATTCCACCTCATAGTTGAGGTGAGGCCTGTGCCCAGTAGCGGGACGTCAATAGGCCGTTTAATGTTACTTAACTGGCCCGAAGACACCAACACAAGATTTCTACAGTCTACTCTCTACTCGCCCCTGTCACCGAGGCTGTTGTAGCTGATTTGGATCATTCACAACCTTGTCTCTCCAGCTTTATTGGAGATGGCCAAACAACACAGAAGTCCCAGCACTGTGAATAAAAGGAAATGTAGATGTATGTGTAATGTAAATTCTATACATGTATTGTTATATAAAACTGCAGCCGCCCGCGACTTCGTCCGCGTGGACTTAGCTGTATGTGAAAAAATATTTTCCCGCTTTTCTGTTGATATTTTCCTGATTTTTCCTTGCTATAAACCTCACAGAGCCAGAGACCTTTCCAACGAATGCAAAACCGTGGAAATCGGTTGGTGCGTTCTGGAGTTATAGCGTCAGGAAGGAAAGCACTACTTATTTTTATATAGTAGATTAATTGGTCATATTTATTTTGTCCGAAGTATTTAGATTTATTTATTTATGTTTTGAAATTATGCACATTTACCCCTTCTTTATTTATTTTTTCCTCTACCCGTAGGTTTCCTGGAAGAGATCGCTATTAGCGATAAGGCCGCCTAAATTGTGCATTACTTTCAATGTATTACTTAACTGTAAGTTTTTAATGTTAATGTGCAATAAAAAATATTATCTATCTATCTATGTACCTACCCAATGAAAAAAAAATGAAAAAACATTAATTGATGTCGGACATCGCAACATAGAGATTAAAACAAACAAAACAAAAGAATAAAAACAAAATAGAAAAAAACAGTAAAATAAACAAAAAGGTGTCTCGATGTCCAAAATTAAATGGACCCCCCTCAGCTAATGCCTGGACCTGATGATGGGCCCAGATGCTTTACGCAATTTTTTTTCAAGTAACAATCGGAACACACACTGCAACCGAACAGTTTTTTCAATGTTAAGATGAAGACAGCTGAGTTCACAATCATTAAATCTACTCACTACTGTTTTGTGTGCAGAGTTAGGAGTATGCGGTTGAACAATCATTCAAACTTGTGTGTATGGTTGGAAAATATGGTTGGTTCACTACGTAGGAACCACACCTGAATTGGTTCTGAAGATAATACTCAAAAATATTCTGAGTAAAGGCAGTAAACGATGAATAAAATAAACTTCCTACTTCCACTTGTAACTATTCGGACAAAGCAGAACCGCCAGCTTTTCGTCCAATAATAACTGGCAGTTTAATAGTTTTACTGTGTCTTTAAGAACGCACTATAGGGAATATGCACTGCTCTTTTTTATTGTTTTTATGCTCTTATTGCTTTATAGCTGATCAATAATATTAATCACCAAAAATTCAAACTGTAGTATATTTTTAAAGTGTTAAAAAGTTCAAACTTTCTCGAGTATTTCAAACGCCGCCATTATGGCGCGCTCGGTTGTCATAGGCTTTGAAGTCACGCAAGTCTATGTAACCACACACACACATGTAACCTACAAACTGTTGAATTCTTCTTCTTGTCGCGCTTTTGACAGTGGCATACGCGTAGACTGTGACGTCACACTCGACCCACTCTGTTTCAACCGCTTTGAATTTCCTAAATTTTTTTGCACTTTTCAATTATTTTTACATCTACAAAGAAATAAAATTAGGAAATATTATAGAGACGTAATGAGAATCCAAAATAGTACTCAATTAAATAATATGACGCTAATCTGTTGCAAGTGCATATTGCCTATCCGATCATAGTTTTTATTTCTAAATTATCTATCTTAGTGAATTAACATTAAATTAACGTACTATACTTAGGTAGGTTTTAAAAAAAAACAGAAATTCCTTCTATTTCATTCATACTAAAGGAATTACAGTCAGCCACCACACATTTTGTGTATTTTTGCGCTTTTTGAGTATGAATATACTGACGCTACTATAATAACTGCGGGTTAAGATGGCACTGTAATAGTTAATCTGTCGGATAAGTCCCGCGACCACGTTCCGCCCGAGCGTGACCACTCCTGCGCCGTTTGTGGTCACCGACCACGATCTGCGATAAAAGCCGAGATGACACCGTCGCAAATATGAGGCCCTTATTTCTATCGTAGCTTTTTAATTTACGGTAACCTTTAACTTCAAGCAATTGGTAATAATCGGTCTAAATTACCTAAAGCCGAAGAAGTGCTTGTTGCTATTTAAAAGTTTTGCTCAGTGGGCTAACTGAAATAAATCGCCATTTATTGTGCAGAGAAAATAAGTAACTTATTTATTATTTATTTTTGGTGACGGCCAACCTTAATTATTATATCTCTTTTATTTACTTTTTTTTATTTTTAGACATGTCTGTTTTTCTTCCTAACCTTTTATCAGTTGGGTAAACTTAAGTCATGTTGTGATGCCTTTCTTTTGTGAAGTAAATATAGGTTTTTATTCAAATTTTTGTTTCATATTATCATCACCAACCATTAGTCAACTGTTAGGAGTACACCTCTCATAATCCGCACCGTCTTAAGGTCATCGATTACCAGGAGCTTTTCATACTGCAACAACAAAACACGATTTGTCAACAAGTGACCTAAGAGCCTGTTCCCACTGGCCATTTTGGGAGATATTGCGATATTTTTCTAACATTAGTTTTGTGCACTAAAGAATAAATAATTAACAAAATAATCACCGCGAGCTCACTTCGCTGTGCATTGCCCAACAACCGCTAGGTGTAAACAGGCTCTAAAATCCGAAAACTTATTCTTAACCTTGTATATCAACCCTGGACATCATCACAGAAGCTTCACAAATCCAATTCTAAACAGCTACTTACTCTCCAATAATTACCCAAAAGATGTTTAAAAACCTAGCGCATAAAGTCTACAATAGACGTCGTAAATTGCGGCGATTATGCGACGTCACGGGCCGTCCTCTTCCTGGCTTCGGCCGTAAATCTCATGCTGCAAGGTGGTCTGACAAATTTGCGGTCAGGCAACCTCGCCCGAACGTGGGCGTGGGGTTCTGCAGTGGAATGATAAAACTGGCTAATTCTAATATGAGCTAGGGTACTTTTAATTAGAGTATTTACAAAATAAACAGCCTATCTGATGCAAATTTTGATTGGGAGGTAACAAGATTTTGTTGTTGGTATCACTGCAGAAACAAGTGACTTTTTATGGGTAACCAGCAACAATAAATTGAATTGGTATGTGCAAGTATCTGTCATGTATAATCATTAATGCTCATGCGGGAATCGTAGTCGCGACCATTTTAAGCCACAACTGGCGCTTTTAACCACTGCGAGAGTTAGGTCGTCAAAATAAATAGTTACCATTTCAATGAAAAACATAAGTCCGGTGAGGTTCATACAGGTTAACACTATGTTTCAAATTGTGCAGCGGCGCTCACATCAACCTTTACATAGGGGCACCTTATGCCGCTGACATAAGACCTATTTTGTAACGGTTTTTGTAAAGCTTGATGTGAGCGCCCCTGTACATTGCTTCATATTACATGTAATACTTAGACATATTTTTTCTAAGTTCAACAAAGAATATCATTGAAATTTCTACGGGTCCCTTATAACTTTTTCAGATTACGCTTAACATTCAAAAGTCAAATATCAATACAAAAGAAATTATTTTTACTGCCCAGTGGCCTTTACGATGGCTCTAAATTTCAAAAGAAAAAAACAATGGGCTGTGACAATGTTTAGACACTGCCATTGATCCTTTTTTGTGGTCACTTCCAGTTGTTGTTGTTGTAATTGCTTCGTAATTGTTGGACAACACTTTTTTTGCTTTTAAGTGTTGACAGGTTCTCTTGTTTTCAAATTGGGTTGAGTACCAAGATAAAGAAATTTAGGATAGAAAAACTGTTGTCAGTAGCTAAGTAAAAAAACTTGACCCATTAAACGAGTTGTAGTTTTGTTCTATAATAGATTAATGCCAGTAAGTTTAACTGCTAATTTGTTGATTTAATTCTAGGAATTTATTTGTGATTAGATTTCCTATATTGGTAGGGGTAAGTTTATTACTATATTTCTGTTGATATTCAGGGCAACAAGTTTCTCACATTAATAACAGCAAAAATTTTGTGCACAATACTGCCTTTGTAATTCAAAAACATGCAATTATCGATGTTAAAACCGGACGCTCAATTGGGCAGGATGAATGCGTATCGATAGCATTTCCATCTGTATTAAAAAACGCATATTAAAGATATCTCCAAAATCAATCACGCCCTAGGAAAATCATGATTTGTGCCCATTCAGAATACACACACACGTGAGGTTAAGGTCGGTCCTTGCATTAGAGAGGAAATCCGGACCCATTGTTGTACACGACACTCCAAGTACCTGACCAGAGATGAAAGGACCGAACAGAATACCCTGAGGTAGCTACCGACCTTTTTTATCTATAATTACACGGTGTCAGAGATAAGACGTTAAAAAACGCAAAAAAAAAGAACAAATTTGAATTTTGCATTCGAAAAAAGAACACGCAAATGAGATGCAACGGTCGCGACATTGTGCGTAACCAGTTTTTGGCGCTAAGATAAATAAAAAAACAGATTTGCATCAAAAAACTTGGTTTTAATTTTCTCACGTTAGCGTTTTGGCGCGTTTTTTGCAAAAATTTCTAATGATGGTTTAATTTGAAGTGCCCTCTGGGGTTTGAAGTCTGTTTTTTTGAAGTCATTGTTTGAGAAAACAAAGTCTCGTAACACGGTTGTCGTAAAAAAATAATTACGCTGTTGATTTATGCAGTTTTAGGTTGCATACATTAATTTTTTACTAATTTTTTCATACATCGCTTTTTTCCTAGTTTTTTTCAGCTTAATATTTTAACGTGTGAAAAGGCTAGATGTAATAAATTACTTCAGCATTAAGTTTAGCTGCTTATTTGACTGATCTATTCTATCAGTAAAATATCTTGATATTAAATATACCTTTGCATGAGCAATTTCATTTCCTTGTTATTCAATTCCTCAAAATTAAATCATACCCAAGGCATCACTTGTAGGAATAAAAGAATTTCAGAATCGGGCTACAACTTATTTCTTCTAATAAGAGCCAGCGTCTTCAACGTCACATCTCCACAGGTTTAGAAAAAATCTCCACAGGTTTAGAAAAAAACTGCATTTTCCCTTGTAAGCTTGATCTGTCGTCTCTTTTGTAAGGCAACTTTTTAAAACAACTTACTGTAATAAAAAACGCAGAGAGTCTATCGAATCGAACTATCCATACTTCCCCGATACTCCAATTGACACACAGTTATTCTTAATTGAATCTTTTGAGATACAATAAAAAAACTTGCACTTTTTTGCCATGACAACACAAACAAAAGACGACCGCATCCTCCTTTGTATAACGGAGAAATAAATTAAACTATCCTTAGGGGAGAACATTTTTACCGTTACATCTGATGAGAAAAAATGCTTGAAAAAAAATACCGCGGATGTGTGTGGGAACTAAAAATTGATAAAAAATGCGAGGCAGGAAGCATCGGAGAGTGTAAATATGGTGAGGTGAGGTGCCAACGAAGAAAGTTTATGAGGCATTTGTTTGAAAGATTTATTGATAGCAGCACTAAGTTAACTATGAGTTACTGAGGATGGTTAACATTGTATGATTTAGATATACTGGCCAGTAGTTATTTTACTTTTGAGAGTCAATTAGTTTACTTTTAAGTTGAATCGACACGAAAAAATAAATGACCTTGGACATTTTTGGGAGCAAAACTTATAGAAAAATATTTTATTGAAAGAAAAATATTTTACCTAGCAAAGCGTGTACGAAGGGTATTGAAGGCTGCTAATCATACTTTCATATTTTTTTAACTAACTATTCAATAAAACACCTACTCAATGATGGCGAAAACTAAATGTTAGTCCTGGAAAATGATCACACCCACATCCGGTAGCATCTAAAGTGTGTAAGATTACTTTAAACTACTAATACAACACCTTGTAAGAAATGTTAAATTAATGACTTTGATTTTTTTAAAAGCTTCTGGCTTATCACCCCAACATAGGTACTACAAAATCTTTTTTCCAATACATATTTTATTAAGTACCTACTTAAGTGTTTATGTGTCATGGATTATTAATAGCATGGATTATTGTCCTTTTGCCCTCAAATATATGACTATTTTTCAACGCAAGTTACTAATCTAGGGACAGTGAAAACACATGAACACCTAAATATGGGCATTACTTACCATGAATCCAACACCAAATTCTGCTGGTTTTAAAAGGTTCTAATTTAATTACTTCAGCGGTTCATATTAAAAATCGAATAAAAAAGGTTCCGGAAGCTAGCAGTGTTTGCTTCCGCCTAAAAAACTACAAACATTGACGGAGAAATTTTAATAAAAAAAAACGTATAACATCTTTTACATCAGACTGGTGCTCAAACTTTTCGATTTATTAATAAAGCTTTAGTAAATAGGAAACTTTTGATATTATTTTGTTATTTCATAAATCGACTCAAAATAAATAAGTATTTGTATGTTTTGTCACATCGGATCATTGAAAAATAAACAAACATTTCTAAAACAATCACGTAGTAAAGAAAATAATTGGTAATATAATTTGACTTCACAAAAATATATCTTCAAGCAGAAGCAGCATAGAAAATACGAGTGGCAAAACTTTTCTATTTACTAAATAACAATCAAATAATAATAATTAAAAGGTAGTGAATTGGTAAAAGGGGCGCACAATTTTTTATTCTTTTTGCCTTTAATTATTATTTAGTTTGAATTGAGAACTAATTAATAACCCAATGTTCATAAAATAAATAAATATTTTTTAACTATTTAACAATGAAAAAATGTTACGAAGTATTATTTTTTGATGTTAAAATTGTATACTGAATTTAACAACCACTGACCAAACACTCCACTCTCAGAACGCACCCCACAGTTTTTCAATGCGCGTATGTTTATGAAATCATTATGCACATTTTTTCGAAGCGTATCTTCAATCCCGTGCATTGTGCAAGGGACATCTTGTAGATTTTTAGTAATTCAACTTAGAAGTGCACTCTTTGTATGCGAGTGTGTTTTTTAAGTTTTCTCACGCAGTGTCCCATTGAGAATGAGATCTGTGGGTAGATACATCCGCGGTCCTTTGTGATGATCACGATCGACTGGAATAATTCGGGAGTGGATCAGGATATTGAAAAAATGGCGGCTAGTTTTATTCAAAAAATTCGCGCGGTCAAAAAAAACTAACAATTTTTTGGAAGTTGGGTGAGTTTAATCCAAAAGTAACGAGTTTGTAACTACATTTTAAATTGCATATTATTTACTTACTGTGAAACTACACAATTAAGTGAAATGAACGATTTTTTGTTGCCAGCATTATTTATAGATCTAAAAACACGAACTTTGAAGCAGCAAGTTTGATGGAACGAAATAATAATCCATTTGCTTATTTCCTTCATACGCCATGCCTTTCTATTTTGTTACATTGTTTATAAAAAACGAAACAACTAACAAAAATAAAAGTGATAAAATTAAACCACCTAATTTATTATTATAGAGTCATAAAACAACAAAAGAAAAGCTAGTCATAAAAAACCCAACTTTTAATTTTAAAAAACGTCCGCTAACTGTCTCCCATTTTAGTCAGTTTACAATGCATACCATTAACCCGCATATTTATTACCGCACAAAAACCGTAATTCAATATAAACTAGAGGACAAAAATCAGGCTAATGTTATTCAATAAAAAGTGTCAGAAAAACATCGTGTAGGGTAACGGAGTAGCAAAAAATTAGAAAGGGGTTGTAGAAACAATGGAAAAGTGGGCATTGCCGCCTAACTGGGCTCGGGACAAGCGGCTAATTTCGTTAAAGAGATTTATGGATTCCACGCCTTAACGACCAAGATAATATTTTCACATGCTAATTCTGAAATTTCTAATTACTCGGTGGAGGAATAAGGATAGCAACTACCCGTATATGTTAATCATTTTCTGACAATTTTTTAAATCAATTTCGTGTGATATTGTTCTGTGAATGATTCTTCTAAAAATGCCGGAAAACACACATAAAAATGCATAATAACCTTTTTCAGTATAAGCTACTAAGTTTCCAATAGCCAATTTGAGTCTGTAAGTTAAAAGGATCCCAAAGCTATCTTCTATTTCTAGCCAATTTTGTTTTATTGACTCTCATTTCCAGCCAGCAAACCAGCAGTTTTTTTTACATCTGAATTCTCTATTTCGCCATTTGAAACGATTAAGTACCAAGAGTGGCAGAATTAAGCTCAGAACAGAGATCGCTGGAGGGATGAGGGAGAGCCTTTAGCATAGCAGTGGGATAATACAATCATCATCATCAGCCTGTTGCAGTCCACTGCTGGACTTAGGCATCACCTATTACACGCCACTGAATTCGATCTTCAGCTGCTTGCTTCCAGCTCCTGCCAGCCATCCTGCCATCCTGCACAAATCATCACTCCACCTTGCCTGAGGACGTCCTACACTACGCTTGCCGAACAACATAACAAGCAATACAAGCAAAGTAAAAAAACAGTAAATGATTATTAATTAATACACTTTAAATGGCATGTTAAAGCCACCAAAACAACTCGAATCTCAATGGCATCCCATGAACGGCCCTCTCATCGACGGGTAAGTACTCTATTTCGCCACTGCAATGAGAATGACACGATCTTTGCAAAATGACAATCGGACCGGCGCAGTGCCACTCATCCCTTTCACTTTCGAGATGTGTCGATTGAGTTGTCTATGATCATTGTTTATAGCTCGGCCATTGTTCTTTTAACTCTGCTAATGACCGCTTTCGTGTTCGCACTTTGAATAACAATGAGTTTTAATTTTTCTGTCGGTAAAAGTTTGTTCAGGCAGAAATAGAAAGAAAATTTTAATTCGAATGGGAATTCGGTTTATTTTGTCTAGGTGTGCAAGATAAATATAGAGAAAATCATCTGGTTGGCATGAGCCCTAAGCTTGATAACCTAATTTAACCAAAATTTTGATTTCATATCTTTTTTTGTAGGTGCACTGGTTATTTGTTTATTATCTTACCTGGTTAGTTTTCATTCAATGCCCCTGAAAGTTATAACTATTAAATTGCCAACTGAGTCGTCTGCATATGAATCGCCATATGCTAACTCTAGTCACTAAGACCTAACTGACTACAATAATACAATAAGAAATGATAAGAACAAAATTAAAACATAAATCTAATTAACAATAATTTTGTAGAGCAATATGCTCATTCTACGAAAAATACGCTGTAACAGCAACGCTGAATTGCGCTGCTTATTTTATTTTTTACAACGACACACAATACAAGAGCGTCCTTACAAATATTAGCTAGAACATTCTATATACCCACATCAAACACTAAATCTTATAAAAACGCACACTCACGACGCAGATGCAAAAACAAGCGCACTAACGAACACACACGCATAAATTATTTAAATATGACTTGTAATGCTGCCTGGGTGACACAGGATATGCATAAAAGGGTTAAAAAACGTGGGGTGAGATTTTTTACGCGGGAGCACATTTGGCTATCGTTAGACTGTGACCCATTGAATATTTAGATTCGTTATTTTTTTCGCACGAAGATTTAAATTTCGAACGGACGTCTTTGAGAAGCGATGGTTAAAAAATATGCAGATGTTTTTTTATGACGGTGACCGTTAGACGTTATTGTATTGATTTAATTCGAATACGAGGGTTCTGAATATTATAAGCTTGTATTTTTTTATTATTATTAGCTAGGTTTATTCAAGGTAAAGAAGAAATTATGACTCTATTATTACATTTGTCTTTGTTAAGATGGAGTTTTGTTTTTATAAGTAGTAGATGTTTGTTTTTCAGATCCATGACCAATAGTAATGTTATGTAATTTTGGTGTAACTTATCTTTTGCATTGGGGATGTATAATTACTAGTTAATAGGTTCCTAAAATAATTATAATTAAGTTTTTGAATGTTATTATCGACATAATAATATGTCGATACTCAGTTTCATATAATACTTTCCGCGGCGTTTATTCATTAAAAATACAGTATGAGCAGCAATTTAAATGGCACTTTTTGATTTATCTTATCAAATTTTTAAAATGGCACAAAGTAACTATCTTATCTATATTCCCACAAATCATAGAGCCCGTATTGTACGAAAGTAAAGGCCACTGTTCAAATCGAATTTAAAATCCGCACCCCAGTCCGAGCCCCATTCTCAACCCATTTTTTATCAGCTGACTTATCTGTCCTGTATGACATCGCACCTGGCCGCGAAGAAAAAGTGTAAAAAATTGCCAATAGATAAAAAAGAACATTATAAAGCCAGGACTACAATAGCTCCGATAATCCTTTCTGTCTTCGAAGATTCGATACAGACATGTGTAATGCGCGTAAAAGTATTGTTGGATTTACTTTTTTGCGGAAATATAAACGTGCCAATTTGAGCATCTTTGTTGGAAGCTGAACTTTTTAGTCGTTTTAGTACAATACTTTTAACTAGTGAGCATGATTGTGCGATAGAAGTCATATCGGAGATTTCAAAAGATTCAACGGTAAAGTCAAAGATCTAACATCCTGCAATTGTTCAATTGTTTTTCATTTTACTACATTTCACCTGTCGGAGAAATGACTAGTTCTGAATGGTATAATCTCACTCAATCAAACCACTTATGAAAAACTCACCCATTTTATTAGTCAAGATTACTTACATTTAAAAAAAAAATGCAAAATTCCTGTCGAATTAATTCAAATGCGAGATCGAAATGAGTTTATAAATAAACGAAGCAGGTCAAGTATCGCTTCATTTAGGACGGAAAAACCCCTTATCCAATTTTAAAAGAAGAATAGCAACTGAAAAATACACTTAACCTGTTAACACTCTTTTCAAAGTCCTGCTCAACAAAGACAATGGGTCTCTCGGACCGGCACGCACGTGTCCCGTGCTATCGATTGTGCCCGCGACCTCATGCGGGTACGTCGGGACGATAGTGTTTTGTTTTAGAACATTTCTTTTAGAGGCGTGATGCGCTTTTGTTTTTTGGTAAATGAAGTTCACATGTAGGTTGGTTTGTCCGAGACATCTATTCCATGGAGGTTTCATTTGGTTTTCAGAAATGACCTCATAAAAGTTTTAGTTTCATAATAATCTTTTAAAACTCCTGTTAAACGCTGAACGCTATTGCGTTTACACGTCTCTCTGCTAGGCATTGGACTTACTTCAATTATGAGGTGGTGCGAACCACCATGCTTCAACATGCGGGCTTAGTGTAAATTGTTGAAGGAGTGTAAAGTTAGTGATAAACCTCGCTGTCAGATGTTATCAAGCCACTCTCAGATCTCCTATCAGTCTTGATGACCGACATCTAGTCTAGTGATGTCAGCTGGGACCAATTAATACTTACGAAATTATGCTTGATGGATTATGCATTTTATAATTCAAATCAAAAGGACTTCTTTCTTTAGTTCTTCCTTTGAATCTGATTTTTACGCCTGACAGATAGGTACTGTCCTAATAGACAACAATAGCCATTTACTTAAAAGTTAGTTCCATTGTGACTTTAAAAAACGACGTACTTGGTCCACCAAAATTCCCACGCGAAAAAATTGCAATCGCAACGCATCTTTTTTCTAATCGATCGGACGACAAAGCAGATGTGCAGATTGACAAATAATCTTTTAAAAAATCTCCTGAGAACTATCTTCGCGTCACCTATGACCCAAGGCCATAACGCACCCCGGACGGTGAAAAAAATAAATTAGAAGTCCGAAGAAAAGGAACCATTGTGTAAAAAACTCAGGGGCACAACTTGCGATTTGAATAAGTAAAAAGTGTACACTGAGGGGTGTAAACAAAAAACTTGCCCCACGTTTTTTTTATCATGGACAGTTATAAACTATAGTGTTACGGTATAGCAAATTGGACTCGGTCAGAATTCTCACGGTTGGAAACTTTAGTTTGCATCTGCATATTTGTATTGGGTAGGTATTGATTGAGGCATGTTAAAAAACTTCCATCAAAAATCAAAAGGAGCACTTTTTATATCAATAATAGGTAGGTAAGTACTATTTGTTTAATGATTGGAACAAAATAAATTAAAAAAAAAATCCGATAAAACATTAAGCAAGATATTGACAATTAGGTTACTCATGCCAACTTTACTGAATATTTTTAATTAACTCTAAGAGTTGATTTCGATTATGAATAATTATTATGAATAATTAGCAAGAATAAAATCATTTCCACCTAATAAATGATTGATGATGAATAAAATTAAATTAAATAAAAACTTTACAAAAATAAACAAAAGTAAAACTTTGAAAAAAACACACTTGTAGACAGAACGGTCAACCAAAACAGGCTTATTATTGACCAGAAAACAAAAAAATCATCTACACTGCCCCACAAGGGTTAACCAGAAAAAAAAATGCAAAACACGACGTATTCAGTACACAAAACTGTCCGTTTGTAACCACTTATCGCCTCTTTGGCCGACCATGCGGGCCGACGGTCAGCGCAAACGGGAATAGAAACGAGCAATTATGACCCTTATGCTCAGGTGTCTAACGTGCAAATAGATAAGACTGTTTTTGTTTACGCTACGAACAGCAACGGAGATAACACAAAAGGCTCGCTTTTGATGTCAAGTGTTTGGAGTTTTTTGTTTTGAATCGAATTAAAATTGTTTGAGCATACCACGATGATGGGTTAGGGTCATTCTTATCAGATAAGGATTCTACTCTAGCTACGATCAAGTCTGACGAAAACATGAAGTTTGGCCCTTTGGCAGTTTTTGTTAGTTTTGCAGCTTTTTATAATCTCTCTTAGCCATTGAAGCAATTAAATGCAAGCTTCCTATTAAAAAGGTGTAAGAGACTGGAAAAAGCGCATATTTACAAAAAAATATTGTGTGCGTTCCCATTGAGGGTCCACATTGGAATTTTGCGCTTTTGAATTCGTCAATACTAAGTAAAAGTTCTCAAGCAATTGTAAATTCAATCACTCATTTGTAAAAGTAGGCACTCAAAAATAATAATCAGTTAAAACTGGGCCCTCAATCGTGACTAGCAGCTGCCTATATCTCATAATCTAGTTAAAGTTTTCTACTGCTTTAAATATCTACACTTAGTAAAATAATTTTGCAACTTATTTTTACAATATCGTCACTTGCTGTTCCCCGCATAAAAAGAAGTTAGCTACGAAAGGTGGTTTTTTTTTTTTTTTTTTTTGAGTAGGGGAAATGCACTTACGCATACCCGCCAACCGGGGGGTTGGACTGGTTATGTCGGACTCTCCACGGGGAGCATGCTCTACCCAGTGGCTCTACCGACTAAAAACCCTACTACTGGAAGAGAGGGCTCTTCGTCCATAGTGGGGGAATACGCCGTATAGCAATAAGCCCTGTGCGCGTTCTCCCGGACGGTGCCCGCCTACACGGCGGGCCGGAAGTGACCCCCCCTTCGAGAGGGGAGGCCACGACCCCCCCTTCGAGAGGGGGGGCCAGTAGGGACAGCCGAGGGTGTCGAGCCGTCCCTACCAGGCAGTGGTGGAGGCCTGTGCAATGCCGGCAACGGTACCCCCGTACCGCGCGCCGGCTGGCCTCTACCACGGAGGGGTGCGACACGGCGAGCAGGTGCGCGCCGTCTTCCCCCCCTCCTCGGCCTGCGGAGCTCATCGGCTGCAGGATTAGGCTCCCGCAGCCGCTCCGCCTCTTTCTTAGCGGTCATCACCTCCTCGCAGAAGGTGGCGAACGCTCGCCAAGCCTCTTTGTCTGCCAGCATTGCGATCACAATGCTCGGCAGAGAGAGGTCCTGGCCCACCTTGGCGACTAGCGCCATGCGCTGTGGAGCCCACGTTTGGCACACCGCTAGTGTGTGGTGCGCCGTGTCTTCCACAGCGCCGCACTCATGGCAGAGTGGGGCTGCCTCTCGGCGGATGCGGTGCAAGAATGAGCCAAAGCACCCATGCCCGGTCATAATTTGCACCATCCTGTATGAGAGGGACCCATGCTGCCTCTCCAGCCACTTATCAAGCACTGGAGCGAGTGCCTCCACCGTCCGCCGGCCAGACTCCGGAGCTCTAAGGTCCGCCATCCACAGCCGGACCAGGCTTGCCTGAGCCTCCTTGCGGACGGCCTCCCGCTCTTCGGGGCAGAAGCGGTCACCCGCGGCCCTCTTGGCGGCCGTCCAGCGGTACATGGCCGCCAACACGTCCGCCTCTAACTCCCAGCGCGCAGGCCGCGGGAAAACCAACGGTGCGATATGCTCGCACGCTCCGCTGTGCTATCGCCCGCTGGGGCGCTCGGAGGAGGCGGACGTTCGTCTTCTTAGACAGGGCCGCCGCCCAGATCGGGGCGCCATAGAGAGCCATGCTCCTCAAAATGCCGGAGTAGAGCCTCCGGCATTTGGACCCCGGGCCGCGGATATTCGGCAACAGCCAGTGAAGGCTGTTTGCCGCTCTCAGCAGCCTGGGTGACAACTCCCGGAAGTGGGGCAGAAATTGCCACCTCGAATCGAGGATCAGACCGAGATACCTGATCTCGGTCTTCACCACCGTTCGGACGCCACCGAGCACTATTTGTGCGTCAGGTGGCGCCGGAGGTTGTCGCGAGCCATGGAACCAGATGGCCTCGGTCTTTTCGAGCGCCACCGTGAGTCCGAGGCGACCGATTCGGTCGGCCACGAGGTCTCCTCCGACTTCCGCAAGCGGAGCCGCGTCCCTGAAGGACTTCCCCCGGGCAGTGACGAGCGTGTCGTCAGCGTAACAGATTACGCTCATGCCCGGAAGGAGTGCGCCGCGGAGGAGCCACTCGTAGCCTATGTTCCACAGGAGCGGCCCCAACACCGACCCCTGTGGAACCCCGGACTCGACGCTATAGCGTCGGATGGCGCCCGAGCTGTCTGAGAAGACAATTGCCCGATCTCTGAGGTAGCTCTCAACGAGTCCCTGTAAATACAGGGGTACTCGGAAGTACCTCAGGGCCTCCAATATTGTAGCGTGAGGGAGGGAGTTGAAGGCGTTCTTGATATCGAACGATATCGCAATCACTCCCTCCTCACACTCTTCAGCCTCCAGGATGAGTTCCCGGAGATGGGCCAGGGCGTCAATGGTGGAACGCCGTGCCCGGAACCCAAACTGGGCGCCCGCCAGGTCCGGGCCTACCTCCCGTAGGTGCTCGAGAAGGCGGTAAGAAACCACCTTCTCGAATATCTTCCCTACTTCATCCAAAAGGATGATCGGACGGTAGGCCGAAGGCGAGTCAACTGGACGCCCTGCCTTTTTGATAAGGCAGAGCTGACCCACCTTCCAGATCGCGGGGAACCTCATCTCCCGGAAACACCGGTCGAAGAGGTCCCTAAAATTGCCCTCCATTTGGCCAGCCGCTATGGCCACGACCTTGGCTGGCAATCCGTCTGGACCTGGCGCCGTCTTCTTGGCCCGCCACTGGAGCACCACCGCTCCGAGCTCCTCCGCAGAGATAGCGGGGACCTCCTCGGACTCGTCAAGAGCGCCGCGACACGGAGGCATCGCCGGCGGGACGAAGTCCTCGCAGCGGGCCGGGAACAGAACCCGGACCACCTGCTCCAGGAGAGCAGAGTTGAGAGTCTCGGTCAGGGGAGGGCCAATGGGACGCAGCTGGGCGCGTGCCGTTTTATATGGCCTCCCCCACGGGTCTTGATCGAGACTCTCGAGCATTTCTGCTCGGGCCCGATCCTTGGCCTGACGAATGGCGTACTTCAGGGTGCTCCGTGCCGCCCTGTACGCCTCGTAGAGGTTGACCTCCTCGTTGGGGTCGGCCCTCCTCCGCCGGCGTTTACAGTTTGTATACGCTCTCCGGGCCGCAACGCAGGCAGCCCGGAGACCCGCGATCTCCTCCGACCACCAATAGACGGCGTGTCGGGGATCGGGGCGGCGGGACCGAGGCATGGAGAAATCACACACCTCGGTCAAGGAGTCCCTGAGTTGGGACGCGGCCTCCTCTACGTCGACGTCGGGTCGGGGTGGGCAGAACCACCCCTGGACGAACGCAGCCTCTCTCGCCATTCCGCGGTCGAGCCGCGATAGGGCCCAACGTGGGAAGGGAGAGTCCGGCTTCGGAGCCCTGCCTTGTGGGCCCCGGTTGGAGATCTCGAACCTGATGTATTTATGGTCCGAAAGAGTCTCCACCGGGTCCACACGCCAGTCTGCGATGAGGGCAGCCAATGCGGGGGTGGCGAAGGTGACGTCCACCACCGACCCACCATTGTAGCGGACACACGTGTGCGCCGTGCCCCTATTCACTAGGGCCAGGCCACACGACACCGCCCACGTCTGGAGGACCCGACCACGGCTGGTTGTGGTTGGGTTACCCCACGCTGCCGACTTCGCGTTGAGGTCTCCGGCGAGGACCACCTGTCTTGGAGCCAGCCGGCTCAAGACCACCGACAGGGAGTCGAGGAAGTCCTCGAACTCTCTGAGAGGCCGGGTGGGGGAGAAATACACTCCCACCACAGCGAAATCCCCTCCGGAGACGGCGACATACCCAGACCCCTTTTCCAATAAGGAAAGAGGGGGAAAGCCCGGGGCAGGCCGGGTAAGGACGGCCACTACTCCATCTAGATCGCCAAACCAGCGATCCAAGATGTAGTACGGCTCAGCCACCACCGCGATGTTCACCTGCCATTCTTACTTACTTGCCTTCATTACTTATCCTGAAAAAAACTTTATGTGTGGTCTCCTCAACCAATGTATTTCTTCGCACGAGTTAGATGATTATTTATAAGAAAACTGGACATTCTTTGAAACTGTTCAGTAAAGAAATAGGTACTATAAAAAATGTACTAAAGGATAGACTAAAAAATTCACATAATGAACTTCCAAACGCTGCATAAATTCATTTATTTTCATGTCAAGCGTTTCGATTGAGGGACCACACTTAAACGCTTATAACTTTTGAATGTCTTTTTTTAGAAACTAGAGCTTGCATTTACAACCGTTCAAGTACTTTTACTAAGCATCACACACACCGAAATTCTAAATTCTATTATGGTTCCTACTTTAAGTTAAGTTATGGTAATCAATTGAGGGACCACCTTTCGTAGCTAACTTCTTTTTATGCGGGGAACAGCAAGTGACGATATTGTAAAAATAAGTTGCAAAATTATTTTACTAAGTGTAGATATTTAAAGCAGTAGAAAACTTTAACTAGATTATGAGATATAGGCAGCTGCTAGTCACGATTGAGGGCCCAGTTTTAACTGATTATTATTTTTGAGTGCCTACTTTTACAAATGAGTGATTGAATTTACAATTGCTTGAGAACTTTTACTTAGTATTGACGAATTCAAAAGCGCAAAATTCCAATGTGGACCCTCAATGGGAACGCACACAAAAATATTGGACTGTTGCAGTTAACTGTTTGTTGCTGGTAAATATAAAGATAAACCTTGTTGATTTATTTTTGTTTATAGTGTTATATGCCGACTTCGACCCTTTTAAAAATACTGCGAAAAAAGCATTTTAACTGTTGAATGGGAGTGTCTAAATGCATGGTCTTTGTCCTAAGATAACATCAAAAGTCTTCATTTACTAGGTAGATAAATTTTTAGCTATTTTCAGCTTATTAGCTAAGGGTACTACTGCTGCAACGCTTTTTCAAAGCTCAAAAGTTGAGCTCAAAAACTCAACCTTTTACTTATTTAAGCAGTAAAAAGATAGACCAAGTAACGTCAGGAAAATAGATAGCTGTAATACGATAAAACCATTGCAATTATTTTGATCGACTGCAAGAACTTCAAGCCACACTTTACGCACATCTCAAACATAATCTGCTTCTTTTTATAATATTGCTGTTACCTCATAAAATAAAATATTCACAACCACGCATAATAGTCCGAGCGATCAATAGGTCATCCGATACTTCGCTCGAGTTACGCATTATTCCCGTAAAAAAACAGAAATCTATGAATATGCGCTGGCGCAGATGTTAGTCCACTTTTTATGCGCGGGAGTGATTGAGTGCCGTTACGTGGTTTTTTGCTTTGATAGATCTGATGACGTATTGTCCGATTGTTTCCGTTATTGATGGTTGTGATGGGAATGCTTGTTTTGGTATTATTGGGATAGAAAATTGGTATGGCAGAAACATATCCCGATTTGCAATAAAGATGCATTTGCCAGGATGAGTGTTCTTTTATTAGGGAATACTCTGAAAAGTTGTTTATATTATTCGATCCTCAACCTTTCTTGGGTACTATGTGTACTGGACCACACGTTGACGTCCCCACACAATCAAGTAACATATTTAGTTATTCATTTCTGTGTCTTCACAAAACACTCATCCAGTAAATGTGTTTTCTTCACCCTATAACCCTAGATCAAAGATCCCAGACGGAGCGTGAAAACTCATACATGCCTTCATTCCATATGAGATGAACAAGCTTAGTAGTATGATCCTCTAGGCAGTTTCCCTTCAGCTGGAGTCAGATTAAAAAAACAAAAGTTTTTAAATCCAAATGGCTTATAAAACAACGAGTCAGCCTTTATACTTTCTATTGCTGGACACAGGCCAGGCCTTAATGATGAGGTGGCTCACCCGAGCAATACTCCAACACGCGGAACTTTTTTTTGTATTGACTAGCTGTTAGTCCAAGGCGTGACTTTCTGACTAAACTTTACCGTGAAGTAACGGGGACTGGGGCAGAGGGTTGAGCGGAAGACTCACAACCCTTAAGATTTAACTAACGTGCTTAAAATAAAAGTGACCCAGGTGGGCCGAGCCTCGGCTTAGGGTGTTACTGGGAGATGGCAAACGGACGAAAGTCGCGGACTCAGTGCGGATTGTTGTAAAGACTAAAGGATCTCAGGCTAGTAAGAACTCTTGTTGTTAGATGTTATCAAGTCGCCCTCAGGCCTTCTACTAAGCTTTGCGACTAACATCTAGTGACGTCAACCAAGACCAACTGCTAAACTTGACTTCCAAAGCACGAGGATACTAAGAAACACATCAATAAATTTCGTTCACGGTGGTATCCCATGCCCTTACCGTTGCTGATCTACTGTTACAACTGAGCCACAAGAACCTCACTGTCTCATTCAGAATGTTCATAACAATTATCCAATAGTTTGAGTGATACCTAAGACAGTGACCTGCGCAAACGCATCAGTGAGTCATAGCAAACGCTAATAGACGTTGCAAAACGTCACGTGGGTGGCGTTTGTATTTATCTGTGCGTTCACAACTTTCAATACTATATTAAATTAATTATTACTGCAGAGTCGAGGCAAAGGGTCAGCGATTGTTCGTCTTTCTGTCTGTCTATGCATTGTTTTATAACTTCTAGTATAGTATAAGAGAAAGGATGTATTTATAACGGCTAAAGGCTCAGAAGAAAAGGTTGTAGCTTTTCTTGGAAGGGTATATAAAGGGTACTTTAACACAATGTCTTTGGTCATGTTATTGCCTACTGTCACTGCCACTTCTACTTGCAAGTGTACATTGGGTTAGGTCAGTGATTTTTCTTCTACAACCAAACATTTGTCTTTACGCCCCACAACTGGGCACAGGACTCACCTAAACAATTACATGATGCCACCTCCCTCAACCATTTAATGGATAATACTCTTTGGAGGGGTCTTTGTAAGGCTTCTCATAGTCTTGACTGTCAGATGTTATGAAGCCTCCCGAAATAGACTAGGCTTAGCTACTGACATATTGCGAGAGCTGCCAGAATGAACTCCGTAATGGGCTTTCCGAAGCACGGTCACCCATCACGGTGTATGAGCTCGTGTAACATCGGTAATCGGTAGTTGCCACTGAGCTCGTACGGACACGGTAAATCTGCTGTGTAAAATAGATTTGCGCTCAGCCTTGGTTTCTAGAATGGGTCCCAACTGCTATAATTTCTTTCAAGTTAAGTGCAATTGGTGACTCGTTTTAGGGTTTTTACATTACACAGGAACGTAGTCGGGTTTTTTCTTTATTTTTAATATATATTTTTTTAAATGTGTCCGCAGTATCCAGCTTGTTCCTTGTTCCTAGAACCATGTCGCATTGTAAAATTGTATCCCAGTGAATGTGTATTTTTTTCTCACGTTTCAAATTATTAATTTATTTATTAGATGCATCATACCCTGTCAATCGAATTGCCGATTTGTATAATGCAAATTCATAGTGCTGACAATGAGCCCATATTGTCCATAATACCAACTTATTCTTCCCATTACATCATCGCATGCATACATTTTCGACACTTAATTAAATTCTAATAAGATTCACTTTGGCTTGGCTAAAAATATCCATGTATGAATAATAATATCTTTCAAACAATTTAGTGTTGTTTCGTCATCGATATTTTGTAAGCTGCTTGAATGCATTTGTCTTCTGACATAAATTTATTTAACGATGAGGTAAATGAACTGAAGAAAATGGTGGAAAGGCTCAGAACTGTGAGTTGTGGTGCATTTTGGGAGAAGTTTGGCCAGCCTGGTGGTGATCACAAATTATAGGATAATTAACAATCTTGCATTCCTCTCCGCCTGATCGTGTGAACAGCAGTTTTTCATTTTGTGTGTTTTTTGAGTATGAATTTGACTATAAAAATAAATAAATATCTTTGGACATTATTCCACACAGCGCCATCTAGTCCCAAGTGGGCTAATTATAGTCCGTTATTATGGATACTAGACAACGGATAAACATACTTAAATACTTTTTCTTTTGTAAATACATACTTAATATACATAGGAAACACCCAGACCAATACAAACAGACATGTTCATGCACACAAATGTTTGTACTGTGCGGGGATCGAAGCCGCGACCCTTGGTGTAGTAGCCGACTTCTCAACAATTACACCAAGACGGTCGTCAAGACTATAAATACGATGTTTTTATTAGCTTTTTAATTGGGTAATTGGGTGTACAGTCAACAGCACATCAGGTTACCCCATTTCCGTTATGTCTCTCGCTCTTGCCAAATGACATTTCTTTGCAATAGAAGAAGGAGGACTGACCAGAAATGGGTAGCGTGATGTGCCGGCCACCGTACAACTGACTTAGTACACAAGGCGTTGAAAATAAGAAAATTAGTAGTGATTGGGGACTTGGAGATTATCCCCAATCACCACGCATATGCTCATATTCTTACTAGTTTGTTTCTTGTATAAACTAGAACGCTGAACATAAAAGGAGATGAAGGTAAGATAAACGTAGCGGTGAATTACTAACGACAATACTATGCCACAGTATACAGAGAACAGTAAAATATCTATATCCGGCATTCATGTAGAGATTTATTTGTGACGCATCGTATAATGACCCACTATTCGGTCTATCTATTTGAAATTTTAATATATGTCAGGACAAATTTACCGAAATTTAAATGTACGGATGGTAATAAACGGAGCCATCTTGCAGGCCGTCTTAGATCAGTTCCTTTCTAGAGAAGAAACCTTTTATTGGAAAATCCATTTTATTCAACAACCGAATTTATAAACCTTGACATGATAAATGATTAATTAATTTTATTGTAACCCATTGACATTGCTTATTTTGATTTTATTTGTGACTTTTGTGACGATCTAACCTTTTATTTTAAATCAAAATTAAGTCGAATAAAAATACTATATTTTTTTTCGACTTAATTTTGATTTCAATTAGTTTAATTTGAGAAATAAATTATCTAATCTATCTAATCTAATCTATCGATATATCGATTTCACGCACACGCTAGCATAAAATACGGGGGGATAAGGTGGTGGCAGTACGGACGGGCTGTGCCGCGTGTCTGTGAGCGCGCTCAGGCTAATAACTCCGCGGGCGACCTTAGATAACCTACTGTTATGTTTACTGTATTATACAATGCTTAGTCTAATGCTTAGCCAACAGAAACCAAGAAGAAAAATCAGTGTAAAAGTTAGATTAAGTATAAAAAATAAACCGAGAGGGTTTCTTATTGCAAAACCAAACTTCCGAATTACCTGAATTAGTCGATAGACTCAACAAGGTTCACCCAATAAATATGTAGCAGATATAGATCGCAAAAAAATGCAATATGAGCTGACGAATACACATAAAATAATAAATTAGGTACTCACCCAATAAATCCAGTATGTAATCGTTTAACTTATGTCGATTAGTGTAATCGATTAAGCATCGATCAACATCACTAGCATCCATAAACCACAGATGTAAGACAAACGGACGCGACGGCACGAAACAATGAGAGGAGTGGGCTGCAGCACATTATAACTTGGACCTACCTTGACCGATATCCATGTCCAATAAGCGACTGGTGCCGGTTTTAATTATTCACAAATGAATCATTTGGGAACGATTTATTCGCGTCAGAAGCAGGCGCGCCTGTTTTGTTAATTTGGATTTTTTGAACAAAATATTGTAACACTGAACTGCTACGGGAAACTTTTAAAACTATAACGACGCCGTACGGCACTGCAGTACTGCCAATTCAATGTTTAAGAATCAAACTATGAGCTTAGTAGGTTCTTCATAAGTTAAGTGATTTCAGAAGAAATTGAGATGAAAAATAAATAAAACCCTTTTGATTTTGGCACATCGCATTGCAAAACAAAAAAGTTCATTGGTATGAAAATACCACCAGTAAGCTATAAGAATTAGGCATGACATCTAAAGTGAAATGATTTGAATTAAAAATATTCAATCAATTTGAACAAAACAAATAAATTACATTTTAACTAATAGACCTTTTTGCGCTTGTTGTTTTAATAAGCATCGCTTTGACCACCGAATTTGTTTTTTCTCATTTATCTAACTAAATGTGGTCTAAAAGAGATCGCTCTTAATAATAAGGCCACTTAAACTGTACCTTAATTTTGAAGTTCTTAAGTATCTGCAACTGTTTTATGCAATAAAGTAAATCTTATCTCTTTTTTTAGTAATTCATAATACACAATCGCACCCAAACCAGCGCTACATTCTAATTCAACGTATAGTTACGCCAATTGGTATCTTATTGGAAATGATACAAACTACTCGCACATAAAAATAACATGTTCTCTCATTCATAACTTCCATTAGGTCTCCTTAAGCAGAAATACAATGCGAAATCCCTTCAAGAAATTACACAGAACACAATTCTCTTAACGCATAAAGCGTAGCTGTTAAAATTATGTTTGCGGATAGGGCTGCCAATGAAATGTAAAAAAAGATAGTTACCTAAAAGAAAGGATTTTGTAATAAACCGAGGAAAAAATAAAAAAACCGTAACATAATAAAATTAAACTAACTATGAGAAAGTGAACATCCATATAAGTAGATAGTATTAAAATTAGTGATGTACAGAGGCGCACACATCAACCTTTACATAGGGGCACCTTATGCGGCTGACGTAAGACCCATTTTGCAATGGTTTTGTAAAGGTTGATGTGTGCGCCTCTGTACAAGGCTCGAGGCGTCCGAGTCCTTTTGCCTAAAGCTCGATGTCGTTTACGGAGCTCGCCTCGTTTGCATTGCGCTCGACGACTCGGGAGTCTTTTGCAGAGCTCGAGCCTTTATGAAAGCTCGAGCCTTTTTGAAAGCTCGAGCCTTTTTGGAAGCTCGAGCCTTTGAGCGCGCGATTTTGTAAGATTTTTGGTGTGTCTAATATTACTTTCTACAAATATTATTAGTTCTACTACTATATCCTGATAATGAAAACGCGAAAGTTTTTAAGAATGTGTGTATGCATCCATGAATGTTAATTACTCTTTCAGGTAAAGTTGAGTTTCGAACACCACTAACTACATAGTTAATTTATAACTAAGCTACGGAGATATAAAAGTCATAAACTTGACCTTTTATTGAAGGCTTGCATTTATTTTATGACTCAAGCTTATTACGGCTCGAGCTCTTCTAAAGGCTCGAACTCTTTTGAAGCCTCGAGCCATGGGTCTGAGAGCTCGCGGCTCGGCTAGACTGGAGACTCGGAGCCTACCGAGCTCACCGAGCCTTGCCATTCCGCCTCGAGGCTTCAAAAATAAGGCTCAACGCCTCGAGTCTTGTACATCACTAATTAAAATAGACAGGTCACAACAGGGTCATGTGATTTACCTACATTTTTAGAAATAAGAGCTTGTGAAACCACATGCTGCAATAATATTTATGATTTTGATTATCATAGGCTGCACCTTTTTATTCAATCATTCTACACTAACGCTATGTTTAACCTAAATTCTATATTTGTACTGAGTTAGTAAGCTGTAAAAAGGGAGAAACGTTAATTCAACCTGAATAAAATACTGGTATGTTGCACGTCTTAAAAGTCAACTGCCTTTCGTACCACTGGAATTCTGCAATAATCTTTTTTCAAGCCGTGCTTTTTTGCAGTTTTTATGCTTCCAATACGTTTTGCCGTAAAATGGAAATCCACTGTTCATTTAAAATAACATTACATAAACGGCCCATATACGTCCCACTGCTGTGTCACAACTGCGCTACCGGTACCTCTTGATTTTAGGTATCCATTTGAAATCAAGTACTTAGGTATCAAGTAAATAAATAAGCCCAGTTCAAAAACATTCACAACCCTACAGTGACTCCACTATGCGTGTACGCATCCAGCTAATGAAAATGTACGAGCGAGATAACCAGGTATGGTGCAGGACACCGTGCACAAAGCGAACAAAACATGTTACATTTTATTACTACTGTATTAAGAACTAGAATTGTAGAGTTGCTTAGTTACGGTTTTCATTGATTTACAACTAACGCCATCTATCGACCTATATATGAACTAATCCCGATATGTCCAGTTTGTTGTAACTTTAATTTATTGTTTAAATTCGAAAGATCAATGATTTAAAACAGCAAGTATCAACGTGAAGACTTACCTAAAAATACCTTTTTTTTTTTTTGCTTTCGACGTACCTATTAGAACGTGAGGAGCTAGATGCCTTTGAACTGTCTGACTTATTATCGTAATACGACGTGGAGGAGGGGAAGGGAGGTCTTGTCAAGCAGTAGGATCCAAAGGGCTTATTAAGAAATTAATATTGCAATGTGAATTTTAAATGTATAAAGTTACCAAGTGTGCTAATAAACGCATTTCATTGGAGCATCTACACTGCTCAAAAGTGTCTAGGGATATCTCAAGCATTCTCATACAAAGTATAGCTATTTGGGAGGCTGTAAAAATTAAAATATTGATACCAACGTAGAAATTTTTAGAACACAGAAACTGCTATATCTGCCCTTTCAGATTGTATAAAGAAATTCATTGTAGTAGCATTATTGTAAAATCGTAAGGACTTTAAAAAAAGACAGATTTTTCTTTCAAAAGGTGTCAAAATTTTAGCAAAATCAAACGTTTTTTTTTTGTAATATTCTTAACCTTTATCTTATGCCTCTGTCCTCGCGTTATTCTAAGATAATGCTCAACTTGTAAACAAACTTAACTTTATGAAATATTTGAAAAATGATTTCCCTATGATATCCCTAGTCAGTTTTGATGTGTGTATTTTATTCTAATTATTTTTTCTTTTGCTTAGTATTTGTAAACTTGTTAGTCAAAAACGAAACTGTCTCGCCACCGAAAACGACGTGATTAGGTGTGTAAAGAATGTAAACGGGATCATAATATATTTTTATAAATACGTGGTGACTCCCGAAGGAATTGGAAATTATAATAATACATCGGATTTTACCATTTCAGACGATTACTTGTAAATGTAACAATGTATTTTTTAGAACCTAATATTCTTAACCACGTTGAAACATACTGTTCCTGTTTAGGATTCTATTATCAGTAATTGCATTACCCTAATGGCAATAGGCATAAATCAGGCCTATCACCTTGATGTATGGCCCGTGCCCTGGACTCCTCGGCTGGCCAGGGCATAAGCCCGGCGCCCTCCGGATATGCACGAACTAATTTTCTAAGTACTTGTTTTGATTAGTATATTGTCGATATGTCATTTATAACTATTAGGTGGATTGGTATATATTTTTGATGTCATTGTTAATGAATTGGGCGGGAGTTGAACTTAAAATGTTTGAAAGTAACACTGAAATTGCTTGATAAACGATATTTGTGCTTTGCATACCACTAGCGACCCGCTCCGGCCTCACATGGATACAATTAGATGTTTTTGTACTAATAAAACTTCCTATTTAGTGACTCTATTTAAAAAAAACGCATCAACAGCGACTTTGTTGTATACTATGTAGTGATGATCATGCTTACAAGAACCTACGGTGCAGTGCAAACTGATTGCATTGACAACCGATATGGTGTAATTGTTGAGAAGTCGGCTACTACACCAAAGGTCGCGGGTTTGACCCCCGCACAGTACAAACATTTGTGTGCATGAACATGTCTGTTTGTACTGGTACTGTTGCCTATGTTTATTAAGTATGTATTTACAAAAAATAAGTATTCAAGTAGGTTTATCCCTGGTCTAGTATCCCATAAAAACGGGCTTTAGTTAGCTGGCGGCTTTAGTTAGTTGGTGGCGGGGCTAGATGGCGCTATTTATACATGGTGATATTTATTATTATGTATTTATTCATGATTACTTATTATTGCCCAGATGCAATAAAAACAAGATTCGATAACCAGTAAAGAAGTGGTTTACATCATGAACATGACCGCAAAGCGCTTCGTTTACAATTTATTAGTTTGTATAGTGTCGGGAGGGCCGGCGGACAGCGTCGCACAACAATTGCGCCAATAGGACAATTGGCGGCCACCGCGCGCCAATGGTCGCACCATTATAGCTGTACACTGTTGGCCAAGTTTAGAGATGCATACGTTTATAACATTTTGTCTTACTATTACGAAAACCCGTGGGAGGTGCCCGTGGCGCAGTTGTGACAGTGATCGGCGACGATCGCTGTTGTAAAGCAACACACGCCGGGTCGGAAAAGGGATGGGTGACCACCCGACCGAAATTTAGTGATGTGTATTTCGGTCATCTCCGTGCTTCGGAAGGCACGTTAAGCAGTTGGTCCCGGTTGACGTCGCTAGATGTCAGTCGTTAAGCCTAGTCAGAGGCCTTAGGGCGGCTTGATAACATCTGACAAAAAGGTTGCTCACTAACCTTACACCCCTCCAACAATCCGCACTGAGCCCGCGTGTTGGAGTATGGCTTGTTCCACCTCATAGTTGAGGTGAGGCCTGTGCCCAGCAGTGGGATGTATATAGGCCGATTATGTATACGAAAACATTTTCACTGTGCACCTAGAAGAGTGCTTGCAAGGTGAAAATGTAATAAACGGTTTTTAAAGAACTTGATTGGAGTCATGGAGGAGTGTTGAAAGAATTGCACAATAATGAGCTGACAGTATTACCTATACTTAAACGTTGCCGACCCTATTGCTTTGTTTTTACTATTGTTTTGTGGCGTAATAATTTAGCCTGGTTATTACAATAACAAAAAAATATAGGTGTGACTATTCTGTACAAGATTGCAGTTTGTTTTAGTTTAGCTCTTTAAATCGTAATAATACTAGCCCAACTTGATTAGCTGTAGATAACAAAAAGCACGAGGATAGTTGAATATTTTTATTAAATTCCGGTAAATCAAGAAGTCATTGAATAACACCATTCGCTGTAGGTACTTGATACGAGCTAAATGGAAACCGTCTTAGCGCCACACGCTAGATAAGACATTTTTGTAAACTCTTGATTACCTTGTGTAGACTCATAGAAAAAGGGCAATAGCAGCTACAGAGTGGGCCCCTCCCAAGCAGTTCCGACGACCTGGCAGACCAAGGCGCAGATGGCGTGACGAGCTGGACGTCTTTGCAGGGGACTGGGCTAAAAAGGCCCAAAATAGACTCGCGTGGAGGAGGGGAAGAGAGGCCTTTGCCCAGCAGTGGGATCCTCATGGCTGATTAAGATTCTAAAAAATGTAATTTGATACCGCAGCGTTACTTTTCCCTGTCCGCCAGTGCTTCGAGCGCGGACAGCGTTATCAGGATGTCCCGCCGGAACGTGTCGCTTGAACAACCTGTATTCGTGTCATGTGCACTAGCTCACATGCATTAGCGATATACACGACACTAGACACTGCAATTTGATTAAAGGGTCTTGATGAGTATTTATTTATTTATTTATTCTTTATTGCCCAAAAGTAAAGTACAAATGGCGGACTTAATGCCTAGAGGCATTCTCTACCAGTCAACCACACAGTCAGACAGAGAAGTTAAGGCGGTGCACTGAACCAAAAGTAAAACTAACTCTATAAACTAAATACATACATAATAAACTAACTGTACATACGATACAAAATATATATACGTAATATATATAGTCTTAGAAATCAGAAGTGTAAATGATTTTTAAAAAAGAGACACGCTATGACCTAAAAAGAATTTAATGCAACCACCAAAAATAATAATTATGAGTGTACAAAGTAATCGACTGAAAAGCACTAGAAGGCACGTCCGTCGCTTCCGAGCACCCGAGGCAAAGTGAGACGTCGCTGCGCCGGCCGGTGTGGCGTGATTACTCGCCCCACCTCACCCCACCGCCTGACGTCACCGTGTAGAGGGGCCGGGTTGCGGGGAAATCTCTAAGACGGCTTCTCCTGACAGCTGAACGTCCTCGTCAGCTTGATTTCCCTCAGCTTGGTCAATTCCGAGTTCCTCCGGCTGGTCATGTCCAAGTTCCTCTGCTTGGTCCCTCTGGTCTTCCTCATCCTGTGCTTCCAGGGCGGTATCGTCTAAAAACAAAACAAATCTATAAGTGGTTGTTTTACATACCCCGTAATTTTTCAATTGCAACCTCCTACAGTAAAATGATCACCAGAGTGCACTTCCAGTAACCAAATCACAGCAGTTGGCAACAACTAATGTCAAAGCATAATAGCCACAAAGCTTTGAAACTGTTTGTCTCACCAATGCACGAGTTCGGATTCTCGGACATCCATGAAACAAACCCAGGCATTTATAAATTCAAGTAGTCTTTAAATTAATCCTTTCTAGTGTTGGGATTCTAGAAAGTAATAATAGACCCTGTTTCGGGGCTCATAAAATTACCTCAATGTCGGGGTAAGCGGTCGCCACAATGTCAGGGCAAAGCAACAGCCACAATGTCGGGGCAGGTCAACAGCCACAATGTCGGGGCAGGTCAACAGCCACAATGTCAGGGCAGAACAACAGCCACAATGTCAGGGCAGATCAACAGCCACAATGTCAGGGCAGATCAACAGCCACAATGTCGGGGCTAACAAGGCCACAATAGCGGGGCTCAAAAGCTGCAACAGCGTTCTAACACGGCCATAAAAGCTGGGCAAACCACAGCCACAATGTCGGGGCTGAGTATTAAATGGCACTTACCGCTGCCAAAGAATGCTTCGCATGCTTCGGGAGTCCATTCCCCGCGCCACGGAACCATAAGTTCTGCAGCCGTTTGAGTTCTCTTGCCGTATGATCCGGCAAGCAGCTCAAGCTCGTATCGGTGGTGCGGCAGCGCACGAACAATCTTGTACGGCCCTCGCATTCCAGAGTCCAGCTTTCCAGTACTCTGTGAACCCTTGTTAACAAATGCGAAACTGCCAACTTCAAAGGTGCGAGGTTGCCGACGACCATCATTGACGTAAGTATCCTGCTTCCGCTGATTAGCAGCCAGCAATTCTGCAGTTCTCTGTCTTCGCAATGTCATTAGGGCTGCTCGGTTTGGATGGGAGTTGTCAAGCGCAACATCTCGCACGAGGGACCTTAAAACCGGGGTAGTCCCCTCGATTCCGGTTAAAAGCTGGAGAGGAGAGGCACGAGTCGTAGATTGCCTCGTTATGTTCAAGGTTAACTGCACCTTCCAGAGTACATCTGACCAGGAGGCTTCCTTATTGTTGACCTCAATCCGCAGTATGTTGAGGACCGTTCTACAATACCGCTCGACTTGACCATTTTCGCGGTGCATTTCTGGGGTTATAAAATGTAAAGCAGAACCCCAGCCGGCCACCCAATCTTGAAATGATGCACTTTCGAACATCCTGGCTCGGTCGCATACGATTGTAGATGGAGTGCCAAATAAAGAGACAGCATTAGTGAAGACACGTTTTAGTTCATCTGTGTCTTGTCTGTATAGTGGGTACAATAGGCAGTATTTAGAAAATGAGTCAACAACTATGAGAATATACTTGAAACCGTTTGACTCCGTTAGCGGTCCAAGAACGTCTACATGAACTACAGAGAAGGGTGTGTCGGGTTTAGTCCACGACTCAATTGGTTGATTAGGTGCTCTAGGTACCTTCTTATGTGCTAAGCATACGATACAATGGCCAATATACTTTTTTACGAAAGCTCTTATCCCTGGGAACCAAAAATGACGCAGTATCAAGTCTGTGGTTTTATCAATCCCAATGTGGTCATGATCATCGTGGAACACTCTAAGAAGACTAAGTCTATGCCCTTTCGGAATAAAACAGAGCAGACGAGAGTCTTCACCTGTCTGCGCATACTTATAATACAACAACTCATTACGTATAACAAACCGGGTAGAATCTAATTGACCCTCTCTGAGTTTTTGTATCAGACTTTGAGTCTCTAAATCAGCCGTCTGAGCAATTTTCGCCCAATTGCGAGGGTTTTGAATAGTTAAGACGTTAACGGGCTGTCGGCTAAAGAAGTCAGCGTGTTGCATAAAACATCCCTTCCGGTAATCAAGTTTGAACTGAAAATCCTGCATGTAAATCCACCAGCGGGCCACGCGCGGTAACAAATCCCGTTTACGCTCTGTCATTTTCAACGAGTTACAGTCAGTAAGAATTTTGAATTCAATTCCAATTAAATAATGCCTAAAATGCTGTAATGCGCGTACAATTGCCAGAGTTTCAAGCTCGTAGCTGTGATAACGCGATTCGGCTCCCTGGGTGGATTTACTAAAATAGCCGACAACTCGTTTTCGTTTCCCTTCATGCTCTTGTAGTAGTATCGCACCGTAGCCTAACGCACTGGCGTCGGTATGGAGCTCGGTGGGTAACTTAGGGTCGAATATTGCTAAAACAGGTTCTTCTGTAAGACACTTAATGACATAATCACGAGCTTCGTCTTGTTCTGAACCCCAGATGAAAGGCTGGCCTTTTCTAAGCAGTTTAGCAATACATGCCGTCCTAGTTGCATAATTTGCGATGTATCGACGGAAATAACCTGCCAGGCCCAGAAATTGGCGAACCTCTCTTACATTGGTTGGTTTTGGGGCTTTAACTAACGCTTCGGTCTTGCTCGGGCTCGGCCGTACCTGACCATGTCCAATCAGTCTACCCAAATATTCAAGTTGAGTGTCCAAAAATGTGCACTTCTTAAGGTTAACTGAAAATCCAGCTTCCTTAAGCGTTGTTAGTACCTCACGTAAAGTTTTTAAACCATCTTCGACCGAATTGGACATAATAAGGACGTCATCTATGTATGTAAGTACTTTCCCAGCTTCCATCAGATGCCTTAGAGTTTTAGAGATGATTCTTTGATAGATAATAGGCGCGTTAGCGAGCCCGTAGGGCATTTTGAGATATTCGTAGTGCCCTTCCGGCGTTACGAAGGCTGTTTTGCTTACAGAATCATCATCTTTCATGGGCACCTGATGAAAGCCAGTAGCCATATCGAGGCTGGTAAAATATCTAAAACTACCCAGCCGGTCGATGTGATCATCAATTAAAGGTAGTGGAAATCTTTCCTTAACGGTGACGGCGTTCAATGCACGGTAATCGACGCACATCCTATCATCTCCGTTCTTTTTCTTAACGAGGATGATAGGACTTGCGTAGTCAGAATGTGACTCGCGAATAATGCCCTTGTCCAACAGGTCTTTGACTATATTACGCACTCGTTCTTTCTCATCAGCTGAAAGTTTATACGGTCTATAACATATCGGAACGTCACTGTTAAGCCTGATCTCCATGCTTCCTGTGTTAACCGTAGAGGTCGCAGTGCCCGTAGTAAAAGTGTTGCTAAATTCCTTTATCAAACGCAATAAATGATCTCTGTTTTCACCTTCCAAGGGCGTTTTTACCAGATCGACCTCTACAGTCGACACTGGCAGCACATTACTGACCCTAACTATGCGCTGAGAGTCATTTGTGCGTATGTAAGTGACTCCATTACGATTCAAAATGTCTGTACCTATCAGAATCGGCGCCTGTATACAATTTGAAGGTACAACATACAAATCTACCTCTAAAGTTATTTCAGGAAATTCTAACGTTGTATTTACAAATGATGTTGACTCTATGTCCTGACTACCAATGCCGCGCATTCGGCGATAGGTGGGAAGCCTATTAAGATTAAAGTATTTCAGAACTGACTCGGAAATCAGTGAGATATCCGAACCGGAGTCTATTAATGCATCGACAGGTAGTTTCTGAATAACGACTGGCATCACATGGTTTCGTTTGTAGTCGTTTCCAAGCAAAAATTTACGTTGTTTGAATTTGACTTGCCGTGAGCCTTTGACTCAACGCGCTCTTTGTAAAAACAAGAATCTACAAGGTGACCACTTTTTTTACAGAATGTACATAACTTAACATGTTTCGGGTCAACCTTAGTTGGCTGCGATTGGGAGGTCGAAGCAACGGGTGGCCTAGACCCCGCACTATTGCTGTCGGTTCTGGGTTTCTTAGTACAATGAATTTGCTTATGCCCTATTTTTCCACACGTAAAGCAAGACAACCGATCGTACCTAGTAGCCTCACGTTTACGCGGGTTAAACGTACTAGTGTTTGGCAAGCGAACAGGATTGCTAGCAGAAGGCGCACTCTTTGCCTTCACATATACCGATAAAAATTCGACCATATTACTAGGCTGCAACTTAGCATTCGAGGCGGCGGCTTTAACTTGAGGATCGAAAATGCCCCGGATCACTATAGAAGTTTTTAATTCGTCAGAAAGCCCCTTCACAATGTTCAATCGTAACAGAGACTTTCGGGCGTACTCGGCATACGTGGCGTATTTATTAGAATTTGTGCTCATGACATCATATAAGACGGTGGCCATATCAACCTCACGGGGACACAACGATCTAAACTCAGTTTTAAAGTTGGTCCACGTGCGGTCAACGGTAACCCACTCATCTAACCATGTCTTTGCATCACCACGTAAGCAACCGCCTATGCGACCCAGACATTCTCGATCGCCCCAATTATTTAATTTTCTAGCGCGATCTATTTCTACGCACCACGCGTCAAAGTCATGCACACTAGGGTCGAAGTTCGACATGTAATAATGGTTAGATCTTACTTGAAGTAATGAGGATAGCGCGCCAACAATCCTGTCCGCTGTGCCGGCACTGTCGTCGCGAGGCACCTCGGAAGCTTGGCCCGTGGCATGCGACTCCGCGCAAGCAACAGACACCTCGCTGGCGCCTGGTGCCAACGTCGGGGTGCAGCCTCCGGCGCTGGGATGCGGTAACGGGGTCGACGTTATTGGCGCCGTGATAGGCAGCCGACCTTCTAGTGCATCTAACCTCTCAAGTATTTGATTTAACGGATCACACCGAACACTTTCACGACGGCCAAATGAACTGTCGCGGCGCCTACGCCGTGTTTCTACGCTAGGGGATTTACTGCGCATATTACGGGAGCGATGTTGTCTACCCGAATGTTCGTTATCATTACTGCGCGAATCGTTATAACGTTCACGAGAATCCTGCCTGTTTTCTCGCCTTCTAGGTGGGGTATAGCGACCCACAGATCTAGATTCGTGGCCAGGCATATTATTTAACTAAAGCAAGTCACTCAAATCAAGTAATAAAGCACAAGTTAGTTAAAAACAGAAAATGTTACAAAATCAGAGGGTAGACGAAACAATTATTCAATTACTGTTTTAGATTCTTTTAAACATTGGCGAACGGTCAAAAGCACGTGTATCATCCCACTTCTGATCTTAGAAATCAGAAGTGTAAATGATTTTTAAAAAAGAGACACGCTATGACCTAAGAAGAATTTAATGCAACCACCAAAAATAATAATTATGAGTGTACAAAGTAATCGACTGAAAAGCACTAGAAGGCACGTCCGTCGCTTCCGAGCACCCGAGGCAAAGTGAGACGTCGCTGCGCCGGCCGGTGTGGCGTGATTACTCGCCCCACCTCACCCCACCGCCTGACGTCACCGTGTAGAGGGGCCGGGTTGCGGGGAAATCTCTAAGAATAGATACTTATAAATTTTTATGAATAAATATATAAAAATATAATACGAAGAAAATAAACAGGTGAAATATCTATTAGCGATAATTATATATTAACTAATAGTAATTAGTTAATATATAAATTAGTAGTTAACGATAATTAGTATTAGCAGTAACTGACTAGCAATTCAAGATGACCCGTCTAGTCCAGTAGTTATATAGAGACTCCAAAAGTTCGATACACACACCAGCGAAAATGATTGTTGATGAACAGATGTTTGTTCTGCCAGGGTGTCTTTGCTGATTTGGTTGTTTCTGGTTTTCGTAAGATAAGCGACAACCTCAATTTGAGCCCAGAGCATGGGCTCAATCATGGGTTCTCGCCTCGGCGTGGCGAGGGGGCCTAGTACCGGTGGTAGGGGCACCACCGGAAAGCGAAGAGAACCCAGGCGTGGCAGCGTGGTGGACTGAGCACCCACCCGCTGCGGCGCGTAAGGGCGGCGTGGAGCTGCGGGGCCAGTGAGGCCTGCAGGCGCCTTGAGGCGCATGATTGGGGCCGCGGCGCACAACCGGTTGGTGGGGGCCAGTAATCCGAGGCTGATCCCCCCTGTGCGTCGCGGCCCGGCGAGGCCATAGCGTCGGTTACGGCAGCGGAGCCGCCCTTTGGATGGCTCGTGGTTGCGGGCCCAGTAGGGTCGCTGCGGCCCGTAAGGGCGACGCGGGGATGCGGGGCCAGTGGGGCCTGCAGGCGCCGGGAGGCGCGTGGTTGGGGCCGCGGCACACAACCGGTTGGTGGGGGCCAGTAGTCCGAGGCTGATACCCCCTGTGCATCGCGGCCCGGCGGGGCCGTACCGAAGGTTACAGCAGCGGAGCCGCCCTTCGGGTGGCTCGTGGTTGCGGGCCCAGTAGGGTCTGCGTACGGTGGCCAGCTGGCGCGTGGTACGGGGGTGCCGCCGCCAGCATTGCACGGGTCACCGCTGCCTGGTTGGTGACGGCCTGACATCCTCGGCTGTCCCTTCTGGCCTCCCCTCACAAAGGGGGGGTCGCTTCTGGCCTCCCCTCACAAAGGGGGGGTCGCTTCCGGCCCGCCATGCAGGGCTCCGTCCGGGGGAACGCGCACAGGGCCTCGTGCTATACGGCGTATTCCCCCACTACGGACGATCAGAGGGAGTAGTAGGGGTTTTAGTCGGTAGGGCCACTGGTATACCACCTTTCCAGTGGAGAGTTCGACATAACCCGTCAGTCCCCCGGTGGACGGGTATGCGTAAGGCATTTCCCCTACTTAAAAAAAAAAGGTGGTGTTGTCTCATACTTATAAAATATCAAAATTACACAACGTTTACTTAAGTATAAGATAACACAGGGAAACGCAAAATCTTCGATACTAATGTAGCGACATCTATCTCGCCACATAGGAACTACGATTACAATCCTGAAACGCGCTATCAAAGTTTTCGGAGCGATTGCGCATAGATAGAAAAACCCGACAACAACCGTCGGGCAGTAGCCCACCAGACATAACACCCGTCTGGTCGGAGGATCCTCCCTTTTCAATGGGGGATGAGGAACTTTACACCCTGTTCCTCATATCCCCAAATTGGTGACCCCTAGCATGAACATCAGCGCAGCCTTCCAAGCTACGTCATCGCTAAGTCATATCACTTCCTCAAGCTTTCGAGCAGCGAGTCATACAGCCAGCCAACATCTACGGCTACTATGGGTATCCTGACCACCAGCATGCAGCGAACGCGCATTCCTGGTCATCACCCACAGCCTTCTCAGCGACCTTGGCACAGCACACTGCACTTCGGCCGGTCAGCAAGCAGAGACGCACTTCTCTCCTGGTCGACGCAGCAGCCAGCCACTACGCAGCACTGCACACTCCGACTCACTGGAGCACTTGCAGCACCACTCCGACTCACTGGAGCATCACCCCGACTCACTGGGGCATCACCGCAGACAGTTCCGACTCACCGTGAACTATGCGGCATCTGGTTCCGACGCACTGGAACCTACCACTGGCCCGGCAAGAAGACTCAGACTGCTAGCGACCTCCGGTCTCGGAGGGGAGTGATGTAGCGACATCTATCTCGCCACATAGGAACTACGATTACAATCCTGAAACGCGCTATCAAAGTTTTCGGAGCGATTGCGCATAGATAGAAAAACCCGACAACAACCGTCGGGCAGTAGCCCACCAGACATAACACCCGTCTGGTCGGAGGATCCTCCCTTTTCAATGGGGGATGAGGAACTTTACACCCTGTTCCTCATATCCCCAAACTAATTTTGAAAACTTAGATCGCGAGTATCTGATAGCGCACGGACTGTTCTGCGACGCGTGCCCGTTGGCACAATATGAATTGGTATTACGGTCGCTTGGAGACCAAAATTGTCGGGTATCGAAGATTTGCGTAGCCTTGAAATCTGTGAAAAGTACCAGAACAGATCACAACGATACTAGATACGAGTATTCAAATGCGCTTAGTTTCTAAAAAAATAGTCCCTAGCGGGTTTCAATATCCCTGCCCACCGAACCGGCAAGTCCACCTAAGCTTCTAATCTCCTGTCCGGTTATCCATCTCAATCATTCTCCGATCGGATAATGCGTGACATCAAATTGTGACACCGATAGCATCAGCTGTCGAGTGTCAATATGTGGAAATTTCGCGCAAATATTCCAATGGCTATTTGAAATTGGTCATCTGCGTGAAATCGAATAACGAACATAATATTGGGCTCAAAAAGCTGCACTTTAACTACTAGTATTTGAATATTTGTCTCTTTTATTCTCATTTTCCAGAATTTGGGTTTATGCCATTCCTAAATATCTATTCCCATAATGAGGTAAAAATAAGATGGGTAACGGCATGTCTAATATACTTTTATAAATCTTCTAGATAGCAGCGTGAAGCCCAAGTCTTCGGACCACGCCCCATCATATTGAAGATTTTTTCAAATAAGATTGTACCTAATCTTATCAGAAATCTTATATTAGATTGGACCAACTATGTTTGTTTAGACATGATGTGCTTTACCTGTAAACAAACTTATAAAGCCGAGTGCTGCGCCCGCGCCGAATTGAGACGTTTAGTTGTATTGACAGTAAAATGGCGATTCAGCGGCGCCGGCCGGAGTGAAATTTGTCCCGTTTAGGCTGAGCAGACGAGCGTGAATGCTAAAGATCCGAAAACCAGAATAAGACATTTGGTCGTCTTGGCATTAGGCAGGAATCAAACCCGTATCTTTCGCAAACCGGTAAAGCTGCTGAGCCTGCTGAGTGGGAATGCTGTAAACCGCCAAGCTGTCTTTTCGACCGAATGCATTAAGAATGTCAACGCGGATTCGTATGGCAATGTGGTGCCTTTCGTTCCTTTCACAGGCCCTCTGATGTCAGCAAATGAGTGGCACGTTTTGTTGGAACGGGCACAAGGTTTTGTTCCGCAGATCTCCCATCACATAACGAAGTATAGGATGTGTACTCGAATGATAAACGACGACAACTGAACGGTATGATAAAAAATGCGAGGCATTGACGAAGAACCCGAAGGAGTTTTGTTTCGTGTAGCTGAGTGCTAGAGTGCCACGATTCACAAGTTCTCGAATGGAGACCATTTTGAAGCCAAACACAGTGTGAGACGCCCACCTGCAAGAGAGATGGATAGCCTGATAAAGATTGCAGTATTTCGGTGAATGCAGGCTGCCTACAACCGGTTGCTCTAGAAATTTATGGGTGGCCTATATTCAGAATTGGACATTGGACATTGTGCTGTTATAATGATTGACCCTACCGTCAGACTTCTGGATGACTTCAAGTATGAGGCTATAATAGCCATATAGAACCATGTAGTAGTAACACGCGGGCTCAATGTGGATGTCGGGAAGCTGTATGTTATACCAAACCTTAGTAACCTTACTGTCAGCCGTTATCAAAGCTAAGGCCGCTTGACAACGCCCGACAGACATGTTCAGCAGAGATTGTCCTGGGGAACCATCACTACTGCGTGCGTATTTACTAATAATTACCTAGACATTGAATAATCACTTTTTAATCTGTTGCCTGATTTCGGGCTGGCATCATTAAAAGCGTTATTCTGTTGCATATATACTATCAAAACAGTGGCCCAAATTAATGAGATCATAAAGTTAAAATTTTCCTCATTTTATTGAAATCTTTTATACAGGCTGCTACAAAAAATGATTTAAATATAATAATCTAAGAATTTATGGTATTTCATCTTTGTCTAAGCTCTAACTAACCTCTGGTTAGCTAGAACTCTGTAACATCTTATATTTACAATAAGTTACACCATACGACCTAAAAAATCTTAAAAAAGATGTCTGAAATTTAATAATTGGAGCTAGTTACACTAAAACAATAGTGTATTTATGAAAAGAGGACAGTCATTAAAAAAACGCTACCATCAACTTAGTTATAACGAAAAGTGGGATAAACACTGATTGGCTTTTTATATAGACTATCGTGAATAGCCTTTGTCCTGAAAACTGTGTCTTGAATAAACCACCCTGTATTCAAGTGAATGTTTTGGTGTTAAAATATCACAACTGTGATAGTGTTTTACTGTCTGACATTACATACGTGCTGTGTTGATTCCATACTATGAATTTACAAACTAGAAAATTTAATAGAACAAAATGAGTATGATTTTTATACTGTTCAGCTTATTGACGCTTTTTTTGGTGAGTGTGCAATCATTGTTACAAAGAATTAAAAAGAAGTACAACTTCACTCTGACCAATTTTTTTACATTATTTCATTTAGGTATTTTAATAAGAGTATTTCTCCTCTCCATTATAGTTGTGTCCGACAAGGTTCCTGGTGATCCATAAAGTATTGTTAGATCTTATACTAAGTTACACTGTGAATGCAAAAAAAAATGAGTGTTGAGTAAATTTTCCTCGCAGCCAAAATTGGAACACACATGCCAAGGATTTGAAAACTTCTCCTTTAATTTATTTTGTTTTCCTTTGATATGCTGCATTCCAAAATGCTTTACCAATGTGTTTCTATACTTTCTATTCATGTGAATTTCTCCTTAATTCTTTTTCAGAAACATACACTAAAGATACTATAATTTATTCTAGTCCGACAAGTTAATGTGCGACCTTACTGCAATCAGTTATATGCGATTTCTATTTTTTTGACAGATTTTCTCAAAAGCTGCTATTGCATCGGATTCAGAATGTACAGTCCGAGTGCAACTACTATCAAACAGGTAATTTTGTACTTTTACCGATTTAGTAACTTCGAGTTCTTTACAAATTGTGTACAAATGGGGGCTTTTTGGAATTTCATTATTTGTCAAAAAGCAAAACAAACCTTACATGTGTGTTATAATGTAAAATAAAAAATGTGGTCAATGACGACAAGTTACATTACTCGAGCTTTTCAATAATTTCATCCTATTGTGTTTTATTTCAGAATGATAAAAATAAATAATGAAGAAGAATTGTGTACATGTCTCAAGTACGTAAGCGTTATTAAGTCTAACTTTACTTCAACAACTGAAAACTATATTCAACTTATTTTTTTTCAGATTCGAGAAGCCTGAGGAAATTACAGACTTAGAAAACAATGAGTTTTGTCCAATAATCACTTCCCAGGTTGACGGGTAAGTATTAATATTTATAGAAAAACATTGAACATCTCGCCGTACTTTGAAACTATTCATGACAACCAACACATTGTTTATTTTACAGAAATATGGCAATAAGTGCGGAAAGTATTTGTGGATGTGCTGGGTAATATAATTTATTATTTTCATAAATTGAAATTGGTTCATTGTATTACCTATCCTACCACTGTTACTTCTTGACATCCGATATTTTTATCAACAGATACCAGCCAAAACCAATTAATAATATACAACCCGAATCAAGGTCTGATATAAATAGTGATGATAGCGTTGTTGGAAAACCTACATTCCACCTTTCAACAGAAAAAAATGTTATTAAAGCTGATGAAACCACTATGACTACTAATAAAATAGAAGACAAGACTGAGCCGACAAATGAGGATAGTTCGACACCAACTAGCGAAACTGAAAAACTGAAGAAAATAAAAGATGACAACGATTCCATCACAGAACTTGAAGAAAATAATACAACCAATTCAAAAAACGAATCAGAAGACCATTCAGTTAAACCAGATAAAACATATTTTGAAACTAGCACTAATGACAGTTTTACGATCTCAAATTATACAAGTCACGGAGTCAGTAACGAAGAAGAACCCAGCTATGTTAATCGTTATGAAAACGTTAAGCCCTTGGAAAATAATCTGGAAGATAACCTTAGTCCACCCATTTTGATTCCTACCATTCCCTCTTCGTCTTCTATTACTTCTTTTAGCAAATACATTCTAAGTGAAACAACAACTGAACCTAGTGGTTTGAAAAGCTCTACAATCACAGACACCAAATTCGATACGATTACTGACTCGGTCTCTGAACTAGGAGAAAATAAAACAACAGCTTTAAAAAATACATCAATTGATGTAAATAGTGATCAGATTGAAAATAACGATAACATTTCGACTGTCAGAGATGGAAGTGACAGTGTGAATAATTATGAATACGAGTACCCAACGTATGATGATTATTCCACGATGAATGAAACCAGGAACTTAAGTGAACAAGATATACCAAAAGATTCTAATGGTAATCTGATGATAGGTGATAGAAACGGAATAAATGACTCACCATTTCCTACACCTGGAAGTAGAGTCGACGTTACGAATCGAACAGATAGCACAGTTGATAAAAAAACATTTATAGTCAATTGGGTTACAGAATTGACAACCCTTGCTTATGCTCCTGCTTTAACTTCTGGTCGGAACGATGGGTACCTTGTTGAAATTTTTGGCCAAATTGAACGAGAGTCTATTCCAAAAGATCCAATTATGGCATCATATGAAACCACTAAAGACGATAGTAGAGATTCACTGATCAACGCTCCAGTGGTCAACACCAAAACTCTCAATGAAAGTTTCACTGTTGTGCCAGATTTCGAAAATAGAATCATCGATAGTTATTCTGAAGAAAAAAATGCAAAATGGCAGAATGTTAATGAAAAAGTTAATTACGAACCACCGGACAAGCTATTGTCAGACACTAATGATAATGAGCCTTTTGATAGTAAAGAAGATGTTGAAACTACAGCCAATGAAGACACACTTGACTATGAGTACAGTATCAACTCAGGGGAAAAAGCATCGAACATTTCTGAATTAATCGCTTATTTTCCCAAAACTTCTGAAGACCGAAGAGAATTCAAAGAGAGGTAATTTTAAGAAAATTGTTTGATTGTGCTAAACATAATGGTTAATTTATTAGGCAAACTTTTAGCAACAGCTTTTCCATGAGCTTTATTAATTTTTAAGAAACAGTAAGTTGATTTAATATATCTAAGTAAACTGTAAAACATTTGACTGTAATACTGACATACTATGTCAGTCTTCGACATCAATCAACTCCAAGCTATGCTATGACTCACAAGATTGGGGTCTGGTCGAGATCTGTAGCGCGTGGATTTGAAAATTAGGACGGTTAGTCTATCCTACTGAAATTTAGTGATGTACTCGTGTTTTCGGGCATCAATATGCTTCGAAAGGCAATTCGGGACAACGTCGCTAAATGTCTGATTATTAATGATTTCATTGAGATAAACGATAACACATTTCTTTTTGTTCCAGTTCCTTCTTGGATAATGAACGTTACAGTGTTTTCAAAGCAGCTTTAATTATTCTCGCTATTTTGCTATGTGTAATTCTGTCTGGAATATTTATTGCCATATTCTTACATGGATGGTTCTTCAAAAGAGGGTCTTATTGTAAGTATAGGAAGTCCGGTCTGAACTTATATTTTACGGGTTTTGTACGGGGAAAATTCTTAATTAACAATTTATATGAAAAAGAGTAACCTTATTTGTTTCAGCTTTAGTTCGAAGTCGTAAAGAAGACGTGGAAATGGAAAATACATACCGGAAAAAGCAAATGGTATAATTTAAATCTAAAAAAGTTGTTGTTTTTTAATTTATCAGTAAGACCTATTCGAATTACAAAACGTAAGTATTAGAAGAAGTACGTATCTGGTAGTTATGAGGGAGAATTAAATAATTTGTAATGTTATTGTGTTTTTTTTCGCAATTATGTAATCTCAAAGCGTTTCTGGTGACAGCGGTGTGTATGAAGTGAACGCTGATTGTAGAGAGTTTTTTGAAATGTCTGTATAATTTTAAGCTCCCCCTGTCCCCAACGAGGAAGCCTTACGCACGTTACTCAGAGGTTTTAAGTAGTGAGAGCCATCTGCTCATCTCATTGTCCGATAGAGCTACAACTTGGGCTAGGATTGGCTACGTACTTCTCGGCACGGACTACACCTGCATCCCAGCGAAGCGTCGACTCCCGCAGGAACTGTTACTCCTTCTCGGCCTCCCACCAGCGGGTCTCACCGGGGAGGGTAGTAGCGATTGCGGTCGCGTCCGCCTAGCTAATAGTCGCCGAAGTACGCTTCCCACATCTAACAGGCACTCCAGGCGATGCCTCGCCACAGCGGCGACCACAGCCGCATACATAAGCCGGCCCGGTCGAAGGTGTTCGTCCGGAGGGTTTTCATGAATCCGGATGAAGCCCGCAAGCTCATGGCCTCACCTACAAGCGATACCACCACCTCTAACTTCTCGTGGGACAGCTCGGCTATTCTGAGCCAGCTCCCAGCGCCCGCTGCGCGCCCCGAGGCTGCGCCCTCCGCGTCCGCGCCCGCCGCGCCCCCCTCGCCCGCCGTGTCCCTCGCCCTGGCGTTGACCGCGTTCGCGTCCGCCACCGCCGCGAAGGCTCGAGCCCTGACCGCCCAGGCCTCCACGTCCGCCGCGTCCGCCACGCCCGTTGCGTCGGCGTCGACCGCCCCCACCGCCGCGCCGCGTCCTTCCGCAGCGAGAGCCTCCGGAGAGCTCGCTGCGTCGAAGCGCCCGCGGCCGTCCCGTCCGCCCAACCCGAACCGCAACCCGGACACCCGAGAGATCCTCGCCTGAGAGGCAGGGCTGGCCCCACCGGTGCACAGGCCGCGGAATCCGCGCCAGTGCGTAAGCCGGTGAGCAGGCTGCCCGTGCCCTCAGGAAAACCAGCGCCGCCGAAACAACATGCATCTTCCGTCTCACTCGCGCCCGCCGCATCACCCGAGCCACTGATGCCAGAGCGAGCGCGAGTGATATCTCCGTCTCGCTTTTCGCCACCGACGAATCTGCCTCTGCCCTTCGCCGCAGTAGCTGCGAAGCGCCCGCAGAGTGCATCACCGACCGGCGGTCGGCAGCAGGCATCGATGCCGAGGCTCGACCTGTCCCCCATGGACACGGCGCCTTCACTGACGCCGCCGCCTCGACCGCCGCCTCGAACACCGGCACCGCCGTCTCGACCACCGACTCCGCCATCCCCGACGCCTACATCCGCTGCACCGCCGCCTCCCAAACCGGAGAAGAAGCAACCGCCGCTCATCGTGGAAGTCTTGCCCGACTGGGCACGTCACTTCCATGAGCTGCGGGTGCTACTCGGAGAGCCACCGAAGGCCAGACCGTATGGGAAGGGCATACGGTTTCTTCCCAGATCCTCTGATGAATTCCGGATAGTACAAAGATACCTAACAGAACTAGAGCGGACTGAAAAGATCGCCTGGTTCTGTTACTCCCTCCCAGCAGAGAGGTCAGTTAAGGTAGCCATCCGAGGGCTACCGGTGAACACCCTGCCAGAGGAGATTTCGGAAGCCTTAAGCACTGAAGGATTCTCAGCCGACTACGTGCGACAGATCAGAGCGAGGAGCGGCAGGCCCAGCTGCATCTTCTACGCCCTGATCGGAAGTACTTCAGAGGCCCCAATCCGGAACATTTATGATATCTCCGAGCTCCTGGGAATGCCAGGAGTAAAGATAGAAAACTGGCGATGTAGGAAAGGCCCAGCGCAGTGCCACAGGTGCCAAACCTTCCGCCACTCGTCCCACAACTGCCACAGGGTGCAAGCCTGTGTACGTTGTGGTGAGGAGCATGCCGCCCGTGACTGTCCACGTCCACTGGAGGACCCGCCGACCTGCGCCAATTGCCATGGCCCGCACACGGCGAACAACGTCCGATGCCCGGTATTCCGCAAGGAATTCCGGCAAAAAGCTGCTGGGACCATGGCACGGACCATAGCAGCGCCACCACCACCACAGCGAATCCGCCACTCCGACGAGGCCAACGCCCCGAACTCGCTTATGGCTGCGGCCAATAAAGGACTCGGACCTTCAAAGGCAAGCAGACGCCGTAAGCGAAGACGGATGGCCAAAGCTGCGGCCGCCAAGTCAGCCGCAACGACCACCAAGCCTACCACCACGGCCACCAAGACCTCTGTGACCACCAAGACCAAGACATCCAAGACCACGACAGCTAAGACCACCTTGACCTCCGACATCACCAATGACTCCGCCCCGCAGATCACTCCTGTGGACACGCCATCTGCCGGCGCACCGGTACCAGCCGCAGCCGAGGCCCCTGAAGGGGCCAAGGCGAGGTTGGATGGTGCAGGCCGTCGGACAGAGCGCCAGGAGGTGATCGTGGAGTGCATCAAAGTACTCCAGGGGGTACTCGAGGCCATCCAATCGGGACAGAACCCTGTCCCGGTTATTCTTCGGGGTATAGCCGACCTTTACGGGTCCGACTAGGCCTCCCGTCAGGCGACCATCAGCCTGGCCCACCACCGCTCAGCTGCACGGCTGGTAGGCTCACAGCCTCGCCGTGCCGCACGACCGCACCGCTGGCTCGGGATTCGAGGGCCGATCTCGCCAGCGGCACCCCACCGCCCCATCCGTATTTCCGGATGGCGACCGCGACCACCCGCTAGTGACCGTGGTCACGTACGGTTTCCCCGACTTAACTGTCGAGATGACAACCCTTGGAGAGGAACTTGGGCTAACAGCTAGTCAAAAAATAAAATAAAAAAGATTTTAAGATAGAGACATCAAAATGGTGCCTGTCTATGTCAATGTTACAGTATTTTCTACTTTGCGTCAAAAGCTTTTCATACCGCGTTTTTGGTCGGATTTAAAACCGCTCGTCTGAACAGCACGAGTGTGACCATGATACTGTGAGGCGCGGGCGCACGCTGTCGCCCACTCCGTGGCGTCTGTGATTTATTGCAAATGGCGTGAAAGCGAAAACGCTCGTAAAACGCCGCGTTTACGGCGCGTCGTCGCTGTGACGATTGCTTCGTATGTAACTGCCCCTTTACGCTGATCAGCTGTTATTAGATGGGATTATTGTGTTTGCTAGTTCACTTCCGCGGAATCTGTCGCTTTGTATGTTTCGATTTGCGGAAAATAGTTTTTGTATTGCATTGAATACGTCTCTCTGAAAACTGTAGTGTAGGCACCTCAACCCCTTTATATACGCATTATCCATACTAATAAGGACACAATAAAGCGCATCATCGAGCCAGAAACACGTCGTTTAATAGTACATCTCCCGGTCCCATTGCATGGCGATCCTGCCAGTGCTGCCTTGCGGCGGCGCTGCGCTAGATGGTTAGAAAAAAGTAAAAGTTAATTAAGTGCCTAGTAAAAGACAAAAAATGATGTGAACTGCCCGTGAATTGTTTGGACAAAAAATAAGTGAAAATGTGAAGATCGAAATCTAAGTGACAGAGACACAAAAATATATTAAATAATGAAATAAGTTTAATTAAGTAAAACATATAATGGACCTCAGTGCAGAAAAACAACTTAAATTATATTTTTTTTAAAAATGAAAAAAAAGAAGAAATTAGAAGAAAGGTGAAAATTCAAATAAAAATTTTGGTGCTGGAGCGGCGCGGACGAAGCTGAAAATGTGTGATGTTAAGAGCGGGGCGCAGGGTGATGTTGGAGTCGGATGTGGATGCAGCAGGGAGTTGTTCCAGTCAAGGACAGCTCCAGGCAATCCAGAGAACACGGACCACCAGGATATAAATTCGTATTTGTACCAAAATTTATTTCTCTCAATTTTAAGTTTAAATAACTGATTTTAAAGTCAACCTGTCAATATTTCATTGAATCAAAGAATTTTTTTGATTAATTCAGTAGCAGTCATAATTTTGAATATTATTATTTAATTAAATTGAATTGAGGTATTTTTAACACTGAGGTAGTTAAGAAGTATTGTAGTTTTCTTATAAAAAGGTTCATTATTAATAATTTAAATTTTGGAAATTTTATAAATATGATAATAAACCATTCAAAAAAGTGATAATGTGTTAAAACTAAATTAAATGAAAAATAAACGTTGAGAAAAGTATTTGTTTAATGAACCTAAATTATACTCTAAAAACTATTATGTATTTAACAATGTATAGCATGCACACTGTTGACAACCTATTCCTTAATTATTTTGACTATCGAAATATGTCTGTATAATTCTGTCACTAAGAAGACTTTAAAAGGAATATGAGAAATAATTGTTCTATTGAATCTAGTTAAAAAGCGTAAGTATTCAAAATAAAAGTTTTGAATTTTGTTATTTTATTGTGTTAAGATCAAACGTCATAATATCTTTGCAAAATATTAGTTTCTTTTCCATTAGAATGTTTTTATTTTTATTTCAAATGACATTGTTAAAAAGCAATAAAAAATAAGTTTAGTTCAATATTTGGCAAAAAGTAATTACTGTTTATAAAAGGTGAATATTATGTCGTTCAAATTAATATTGATGTACCTAGTTAAATTCCTGTTTTTTAATTTCTGTTAATTGTAAAGTTGGCATAATAGTTGAAATAATGAAATACCTAAAATTATACTAAAAAAAAAGTATTGTCTGTTATAGTACCTACTCATATTGTTACAACAGATTACGTTGAATTATTAATTACACATTGATATTCATTTTTGATGTTTTAGCATGAAATTAAATTCATAACTTTTATAAGAAAGATTGTAATAAACATTGTTATAATTGTGTCTAGGTAACAAGGTACCTATTTATTTAGTAACTCACCAGATAAGGCAGGTATGGTCATCGTAATATCAAACCGTTTACATTCCAGATATAAAAGCATAGCTTGCATTCGTTGAAAACAGGCGGCGCGGTAACTTAATGCTCGTCCAAATAAAGAGTACACGAGTTGTTCTAGAAATGATGATGAACAAGTTTCGTTTTAATGTATGTTATGAAGAGATTGTGCCTAAAATGTTTTAATAGGTTTGATTAGATCGTTGTCACACAAATAGGTTTTGATTTTAAAGGGAGTTATTCGCTTAGTTTCAGTTTCATGTGAGGATTAATTTTGAATTGAGTTGGTTAATATTGGATTAAGGAAGTAAATGTTTAATATGGTAATAGGTTTGGAAAGCTGTATTAAAAATCTTTTTGTTACGCATTATTTACAATTAGGTACAGCACAGAAGTTAGGTATTGAAGAAATAGTTGTATTTACGAAAGTTTTGGATAGAAAGGTTTGTGTTTATTTATAGATGTAGGAAAATAATATAGCTTAAAAAGATTTTAATGCTAGCGGATTGATCACCTGAGAGCTTAGAATACTTTTATAGACTCTGTTAGGAATTGAGTCTTATGTTTGTTATTGGTATGAAAAGAAAAGTGAATGCTCGTAATACGGTACACGTTATATTGTTATGGTACATGGGTGGTCAGGTCCTACGTGTCGATCATGGTGTGAACGAGCTTTCCTCTGTGAGATAGTGTAAGGATTCCTGATGAGGCTTAAATAGTGACCCCCAAATAATAAAATGGCACAAGGTTGTCCATAGTTATGATGATGAATGATAAGAGTCGACTATAAATAAATGGTTAAATAAATGTACCAGAATAAATGAGAAGAAAAAGGCTGAAGGAAAAGCCAAGTGAATTAAGAAAGGCAAAGTACCTATGTTGTATCGTGTTATTGTACCGAAGGGGAAGTGATATAAAATATTTAAGAGCAAGAGAATGGAAAAAAGTGTGGTTCAATATAATCAATGATGATGATAAGATAAATATGTGGAAGGATATCAATGAAAGAATAAAGCTTATAGCTGAATGAAATAAAGATAAAAAGTGGAGTCGAATGTTTTAGAGAGGCATTTTTTTATGATGATAAAAGCGTGACAGTTAATGAAAAAAAAAATGAATACTAATGGGAATAGAATGGTGATTTTTAGTTGGATTTTTCTTAGAAAGTGTGACAGTGAAAAATAAAATGTTTATATGTAAAAGGAAACAACATTATGAAATTGTTAGGTTAAAATTATTAATTCTTTCAATATTTGAAGAATTTGTATTCAAAGTATGGCCAGCCTGAAACTACCTTATTTGTCGAAATGTTTATTTTTGTTTACTTAGTGATTGTCAACAGTGCCAGTAACAGTGCCAATATAAATGCTAGTAAATAAGTGCTTCTTTATAAGTCAGTGTAATCGGTAGTATTAAGTAAATATAATCGTTTTATAAACCTATTACTGGTATACGTTACAATGAAAAAATAAGTGGAGCTTTGTTGTCGTTGCTTGATGTCTTCTAAATTCTAGTTGGTTTGCTATTTGTGGCATCAATGTGACAACAAACAATTAACGATTATCTATTGCTCTGTTTTTTTTATATTAATTAATGTTAACAATTTTGAAAAAAAAATTATTTGTATTTTTTTCTTTTAAAAACGGGGGAGGTGTAGTGTAGGCAAGTCAACCCCTTTATATACGCATTATCCATACTAATAAGGACACAATAAAGCGCAACATCGAACCATTAACACCTGTTTTAATTAGACATCTCCCGGTCCCATTGCAAAACTGTTTTCGAGAATGGAAGGTATTTTATATTTGTGGATTTATGTCTGGCAATTTAAATAAGGTACATCATTATAGGAAAAGTATGACAAGTAATTAGCTCAGTTTGATAGTTTCTTTTAAAATGTTCACTTAAACAATTAATTCAATAATTATCACCAAGAGCAGTTTTGAAAACATAAATTATTAAGAATTAAAAACATTAATTTGTATCATTAGCGGACAGATTTTGTACTATTCGCTATTGTGCTATTCAAAACTGTGCTCCAAATGAATTGCGTTCTTATTATGTGTTATTAAGAAAGAACAACCTCAGATTTTCTGTCGTAAACCACCACCAACCATCCCGCAGCCATCCGGGACGAAATTAAATTTAAACAGGCAGAAAGTTGGATTTTCCGATTTAGGTTTTAATTTTGAAACATTGCATTGTAAAGTGTGAACAACCTGACACTACACTCATTACAAGTATAATACCTTCTTAAAACGTCTTATCCGTAAATTATTATTTATTGCTGGAAAATATGATCGGAAAATGCAATTTTTACCGCCAATGCCATAACTGACATGAATGGTTCTCAACCTGAACAGCTCACAGGCCTGGCGTGTGTAATTACAGAAAGAACCAGAGAAATGGACGTACAGACCAGTCAAGCTGTATTCTGCATCTTCACATCGCAGAAAAAAAGAAAAAACAGAGGTCACATTAAAAACGTGTCATAAATGAGTCCAACCAACTCCAACTAAAAGACCTTGAATATTATTTTTACCTTAATAAGCAAAACAGCAGTTACAGGCACAGGGGTCAGAATACAAGGCACATAGAGATAACCGTCGGTAATTTTCGTTTTAACGGTTCTTAGTTAGGATTGAATCGTTCGAAATATCCAAATGAAGTTTATCCATATTTCTTATGGGGTTCATTGTTCTATAAATCACATTTGAGTAAAGCGGTATTTACTTGTATAGTTGATTTAAGGCACACGCCTTACATACTCAGTTGTGGGAAATTGTTGATCAGTTTAAGGAACACACACTGCGAAAATATTTCTTCAATTCAATTCTACTTCTTCATAATCTTAAAATTACAAAAGGTAAATACCTTTTGTAATTTTAAGATACCAGTAATTTACATACGGTTTCATACTTAAGCAAAGTTAAAGCAATTGACGTGTTTTGTCACTTACTTCGCAAATGGCGGCAGCAACAAGAATGAAAGAGCCAAAGCAAAATACAAAAGTTGATGTGCTGTTGAAGCGCTGTTTAAGTTTTTATGAATAAGGGGGTTAAATAAAAGTTCTCGTTTAGGAAACAAACATTAGGAGCCAGTACTTCAACATTATAGCAATTTTACTTTTGCATACTATCCCTTCTGTGGTTTCCATTCATTCGTTTCAGTCATGTGTGTACCAGTAGTAGTGCAGGCCGGTCGTGGCAAGCAGTCGTGACGTCCGTCACTGGCGCGCTCCCACGGATGGGAACCGCACAGTCCAACTGCACTCGCTCTACTGACTTCCTTTTGGATGACATAATAATCAATAACTTGAAACTACTTTAAAATTTCAATCCGTTTATGATGATATGTATAACCCTGACATGTATTAGCTAAAAACCCTTTCGCTTTAGTATTTTTTCCAAAGAAAAAAACTAATCAAAATCTCTTTTTCTGTTTGCGAGATACCTCTTACTTTCACTTACAATATCTTTGTTGACATGTTAATCGGTAAATAGCACTTTCGAATCCACGATCCAACTAGAAGTGGGTCGTTAATTTTTCCTATTACCATTGAGTCATTGGGCAATTGATTACACCGCCTCATTGCACAGATTTTAAAAGATTATGTGTCTTCGTTTATTCGCGCCATTATATACGTCACTATACATAAAGTACCTACCAAGGTGTTGTGCTTGATTTAGCATCCAAGATTCGAATGTTGAAATCTTCCTTTTAGCTTCATCCTCAACTAACCGGCAGCATTAACATTAAATCAAACGAAGATTGGCGTTAACCACACGAATCGGCCAGTTCGTGCTCTCTATGATACGGAATGACTATCAACTATAGTAATGAAGTACAAATACCGGTAGCTTCGCCTTTCGTCGGCGGGTCCATAAATTAGACCGGCCGTGATCGCGTCCGATCGGCTGGCACGACCAGTCTCCACGCCGCGGAGAATCACTGTCCGGCATACGGCTAAGGTTTCTGGTTATTCCTACTAAATTAGCAGAAGGTTTTTCTACACGTCTCATATGCTTGACTATGTTCCAAGCGTGGTAGTCAGCGGCAAGCTACTTCCGTGATCCGGGTTGCTTGGGTTTTATATCAGTGTTTTCCTTCACCTGAGAATTGGCCGCAAATTGTACGCTACAGACTAGACGCTCTACAACGCTCTCTATTTTTAGACCCTCTCTCTAACCCAATTTCTTTCAGTGATCGCTATGCTGTGCCAGGCTATGTTAGTCCATGTCCTCTGTCTTGCCGCAAATCATCACTCCACTGTTTGAGCATGAATTTAGAAATGTTTGAGTATCTACTCTGATCAGTCTCTCTCTGACATGGGGTCAGATGTTATCATATAAATACCAATTTATCTTTTTAAAAATTTAAAAATGATAAGTAATGAAGTGGATCTTAAAGTGGATTGATTCTAAATGATTGTTATGAAGATTTAAATGCAAACCAGGCATCAGTTTACCCTATCGCCAATGTTGCAATGCGCAAACTTATCAAACAATAGAATCAAAACAATGTCAAAAGTTTGCGACCTTTGCGCCGTTTAAATATGCAACGTTGCGCACGCGGCTCGATCCAGCTATAATTCGATGAGGGTAATTGTTTACCACATTCAGATCTGTCCGCCTGTCAATCATTTCACTTTCGAACATTATGATCTACATTGGCTTGGAGAGTGTTGTGCAAGAGTGAACCAGTCAGTATTTGCATTTGATGACTGTAAACGAGATTACAATTAGGAGGTTATGTATCATGACCAGAGAGCGTTCTGTAGTCCAGACAAGTGCCAGTAGCGCTGGCAAATCGTAAAGGCATATTTAGGATTAGGTTAGAAGAGAATATCACAGAACCGATCACAAAGTGGACAAGGGTGTCGTTTTTTACCATTTTGCACAAATATTACGAGCATAAACTTAACCCAGTAATAGTACATTGTTACCCTAGGGGTGAAAGTAACTTATTTAGTCCCGAGACGAGGTTTGGCGCCCGGAACGAAGTGAGGGTGCCAATAATAGTTCGAGGGACTAAATAAGTCTTTAACCCGAGGTAAACACTGTGCTTTTCATTACGAATACAAGGAAAGTAAAACTAAAAACATTAATTAGCTGTAGAAAAAATGAGAACAATAAATGCAGATCGAATTGCCGCTTTTCCGCCTATTTTGTTAGTTTTTTTTCTGTGGCCGGCCCGCTACTCAGCCATTATTTTTTTATTTTCATCATTGAAAAACTGCTAAATATTTTGCTCAAAGCTAAGTCATTTTATAGAAATTGTTGAAACTGAATTATAATAAAGGTATTTAAAAAATATATATTCTCTAATCAATACTTAACTTTAAGTTATTTCAATTTAACATCGTGGCTGTATAGAAAGTTTTAACATGGTTCAATAGATATGTGAAAATTATCTACTTTTGTTTTTAATAATTTTTTATACTACCTGCTCGTCAATGGGACATTATGTGTCATGTAAACCTGTCCTAAAGTAGGTCATTATAGCCCTACGGTCTAGCCGGGACATAATGTTGTACTGAATTTCATTATTCCCTGGGGATTAAAGTGATTTGAATTTGGAATCCTCATACTCGGGGTTCAATATGACGCCCGGGACATAATACACTTCTTTAAGCCCTTGTGGCATAATCTACTATGACAGCTGTCAGTTGAAAGTGATTCTCCCTAGGGATGAAAAATAATACTTTCAGCCCGCTTCTCAGGTCAGTAATGACCTACTTTCAGAGTATGAGTAATGAAAAATATGTTTTTATGTTTTCTTCCAGAGCCGGTATAACGAAGCCTATAGCTCTGTGCCTACTTAACGATGACTTTTACGACACCCCGTATAGTTTAGTTATTACATACCACCAACAGCATTTCTGTCTCACGTAGTAATTGACTGGTAGGGAATGCTTTGAGCGTTAAATCCAACTTTTGTGCTTGTTAGTGCATTCAAGATAAAATCAATTAAGTAACAGCTGAATTTCACTCCCATCAGTTTAATAGGGGTCAATCTCTTGTAATATTTGTCAGAATGCCGCATTGTATTCTGACCTAATAGAACACGGATCTGGGATAATAGGATCCCAATTAGGATTCTAACGTACAGACAAACACAAGAGCACAGGCCAAGTGTGACATGCTCTAATGCACAAAGTTAATTTACAAATAGAATTTCATTCTCAATTTAGGAATGAAATTAAGTATTTTTACAATATGTCTCATGTGTATGTGTTGTGTTTGGAAGTGATGTGATCGCTTTTTAGCGATAAAGCCGCCCAAATTGTACATTATCGTTAATCTGTGTCTGTGTTCCTTTGCTGTTGATTTCTGTTGTTTTGGTGTGCAATAAAGAATATCTATCTATGTCGCATTCTGAATGACACTTTCAGGGCGTCCTCCGATTGTCGCAAGCGGGGCGGTCGCGTTGCGCAAGAGTTGTGTTACTGCCGCCCCGCCGCTCGCCCCCTGGCCTAGCCACAGATCCCAGACAAGGTTTTTGATACAGCCTAGACTAAATATATCTTCTAGTTTTCATGGTCGATAAAATTAAAATTGCTACCACGTACTTCATTTGTTTCGGCACTGTTACAAGCGCCATAGTAACGGAGTGACTGGAGATCTTGGAACAAAAAAAAGAAAGAAACCAGACGTCCTGCGACAATATCCAAAAGAGGATGGACCAAACTTAACTAATGCCAGGGCCAGGTAAGCTCAGCAGACGCTGGTTTTCAGTGAGCCAGTGAGCTTAGCTGATAGACGCATGTATATTTCAGCGGTCATCATCAAAATATTTTACATATACATTTTATTTTGGAGGTAACCAATCCGGTTAATGGGTATGAATAGAACCGGATTTAGCCAGGGTAAAGCTGGTAGGAAGTTCCATTGAGAGGTTTTAAGTTGGAACCTGATGATTCACAATAAATCACGATAATTTCACATTGCTCTCAAGGGGGAAATTTTGAAAGCATTTCCAAAAGCTCCTGTAGGTACATCATAAAATGAGTACATCCACAAGCAACTCTAGGCTATACCCAATCACAGCTCCTCCCAGATGAAACCGGCAGATAGGCAGAGAATAGAACCTGCGGCCCAGTCAATGCCGTTTGCGACACAGCCAAATGTCAAAATAAGGTCAAAGGTAATTATTGTTGGCTGACATTCCAGTTGATTTATGCAGGAATTCACGGATGCGCGCGCATTTGGTAATAGTTTGATCTGTTAGCGATTTGTTATTGTTGGGGTAGGTCTGGGAAGTTTCACTTGGGAGTGAAGAAACCACTGTGCGGTAGAGTTTTACTTCACAGGAACTTCTTTTTACTAAGATTATCATTCTGACCTAAAACTTAGCAGAGATTTCAGTATGGGATCATTTTGTAACCGACCAAACATAGTTTTATGGATATATTTCCGTTTGTTGGATGAATTTAACTTTTCATTTCATGGCAGATTAAATCCTGAATTATCGGGAATAGCACAAAAATTCCCAAAAAAATGACAAAAGCTGATTTTGACAAAAAATCTAAATGCATTCTAACATTTTCCAAATCAATATCTCAAGTTCAGACCTCGAACCTATAGTTTTTTCAAGAAAATACATATCTTTTACAATGCATACGCGAAAAAATATTACATTTTCAATGTATGACTGTAGCATACGACAAAAGAAAAACATACACATACATAAAACAATGTTTATTATCATAATTGAAATGCATCCGCTGACCAGTTGAGGTGAGTGTCCGGAACAGTGGGTCAGTGCGCTTCCTCCGGGCTGGAAAGGGCAAGTCCGGTCAGATTATACCCTAGTCCTCTCAGGTACCTCTATTGTGCTCAGTTTTGTAATACCAGCGAAGACTATAATTGTAAATAATAAATGTGGGTCACCTGAGTCGCATTTTACATCTGTTCAGAGTTTTTAGGAAGTGAAATATTCTACATTTACGACAAATACTTAGTATCGTTGGTTGAAATCTGATTCAGTAGTTATAACTACAATTTAACTTTTTATTCAACTAATTCATATTTCTTCAAGAAATTGAACTCTTTAGACGTGTCTGTGCCAAATCATATTCAGAATTCACAAAAAATCACGTATGCTATGGAAAAATATGTATCAGATTTTATTTTCTACATATGTGGCTTCCCTGTCTTATCACCTGTCTTTTACAAAACGATAACCGATATTTTTCATTCCGTCCCGCGAAATGTCGATAGAACTGAAAGTGACTGCTATACTTAAGGGGCCTTATTAGGTGAAAACGTCAAAATGGACTGTGAGCTATGAGCTATAATTGAAAATACTGAATGTTTTTCGCACTGAAATTTCTAATATGTAGGTATTACAGAACATATGTGTGATGGGATGACTGTTTCCAAAACACGATTGGAAAAACTTTGCTCGATAGAAAAAAATCCCGAAGTTACCTCTAAAATATCATATAAATGCTCATTACAACCGCATTGTACGATAATAATTCGTATAAAATCACATAAACATAGGTATTTACCTTTTCGATTTCGTGACTGTTTTAGATTTAGAAAATACTTAATATTTTCATTCACATTTTGATAAAAATGTGAATGGCGCTTACGTTTTTTGTTTCGAGCACGTTGATTCCATACTAAACGCGGACGCTCACCTCCTCCCCCACCCCCTTACCTCAGGCGAATTTCGCTGACTGCCTAACCCCCCTTAAGATGCATAATATACTTTCTGTAACAATGTGAAAACAGATTGCCCGCCTGACGCCATAGGACCAAATGTAATTTTGTCTGTAATTTCAGTAAGATGATAATGCATTATAATCCCTAATGCTTAAAATAAAAAATAACCTAATGTGAAAACAGGTTTATAGAAAAGTGTATATTTGTATTCGAACCCACAACGTATCCTGACACATTTTATGTGTATCACACATTTTAAATTCTAGCTTGCAGCATCAGTATTAAAGAAGTGGTATTTCCTAAACTAGTTTAGGATCCCACATTTATTATAGGAGTCTGTGGCAGTAGGTCAATGAGCCTCACAGTTCCTTCGGGAAAGGGCAAACGACGTACCTTAAGGCCGCAGCGCATATATGGAGCGCAGCGGACCCGGGATCTGATCCTTTGGCATTTCTGATGCCAGTTATAAAGGTTTGGAAATTACTGAGTAATTGTGGCCTTTTGTTGGCCACACACGTGAATTACATCATCGTCTTCTAAAGATTGATATGTGCTGGAAGGTGCCTTTACTAGAACAATAGACTTACTCGTATATTCCTTCTTTTCTTAGCATGTTGGTGACTAGCTTCAATTGTATGTGTCAAAAATTCCAGCTTTTTTGGGGCAAACAAGGAAACAAGTATTGAATCCAAAAGTGTTTTATATTGGATCCTTGGATCACCTTGAGGATCCAATCCGAAATGCCTTGCCAAAGACAAAAATCTGCTCTGTAAAGAAAAGATTTTCTGAAGTTTTTCTAATCGAATGGATTAACCTTTTTTTGAGACATTGAATTCATACTTTTTCTACCTCTTTGTAATTAAAAGACAGGTTAATTTATACATTTGTCTGTTATGGTCCTATTTTCTATCATAGTGCCGCAAGACATCGACACGTCATTGGATTCTCACACTCTCTCTCTCTTGACATCCTCAAACAAAATACTTTGTTGTGAGATACACCATCATGCTGTCAACATTACAACCATAAATTAAAAAAAAACTATCTCGAGCAAGTCAATGGGAAACGAATTAATGGAAGTATTTCATGCAATATAAAGAAAACCTTTTCTAAAGTAGGTATACATTCGTACATTTGTATTAGTCTCAAAACCTCTTTAATCGTTTTGAAAGCAGAGACGAGCAGCATTTGGTGCTACCTTGTGTCACTGCAAAAGTTTCTTATTAAAGTTTACTTAGAATTTATCCGTGTCTAATGCGCCTATTTCTACTACATCTATCTGAGATAACGATCTTGCCCCCTAGCAAATCGAAACTTTATGCAAACTGGGGAAGACACCTTAACAGATTTACACTTATTAAGATCACGACTGACGCCACCTACGACCTTACGAACCAACTTGGCTTTTTATCTGTCAACGATTCTATTGACTGAAGGGTAAAGATTAAAATCGCTTGGAGTAGATAAGATTGGATTGCGAACTCACCGGTCAGCAGTCCACGCGCTGTCCGCTCATCCATTGAGGCTTCCCATGACATTATTCGCACCTCGCCCTTCCTACCAACTTAACCAATCAACGGTTTATTCAACTTTGTTAGCTACAAACAGAGGAATAGAGCTTATTTTGCAACGTTGTAGTGTTGGTTTGTAAGTCGTTTGCGATTTAGTTCAAAAATAGCGCATCTAAGGCACCGATGGCCCCAGAGATGGACCTTGCGTTTTATTTCCAGCAGGGAAGACACGACTTGCGACGATACACGGGGAAATATGGCCTAAGTCCGTTCAGCCGTATTTCTTCGGGGTCAGCGAGGTCTGGCTGCGGACATTATTAAACTGTTACTCGCGGTCGTGACTTATGCAGATATTTAAGTAGTAGTTTGACTGATAGTTCGCGTACTGCGCGGTTCTCATGTGAATCCCGCACGACTCGAAATTAGCGGGATTCGGCCGTATAAGGTGCATGTGGGGTGTCTTGTTAGTGGAAAGTTGTTGTGTAAGCGGAGCTGTATTTTGGCCTTCCTGGATGGTAACGATGGTGTTAGCGCTAAAGAGATCTGCCCTGTCGTGATTATCTTACGCTGGGAGAGCATGAACTCTGTGTTCTTTCGGATTTGGATTTAGCAGTTGATTTTCTTTATAAAACTGGTCCTCTGAGAGAAAAATAGTTTAGAGAGCGCTTAAAATGTTCTAATTAAGAAGACAATAATTGAGTCATTTTAATTGAATTAAAAGTTTGTTTTCTTTCCACACTGTTGGCAGCTGTTTTAATGACATATCGCCGAAAGTCAAAGCCTATATTCTCACGTTTGAACTACACTGCTCAAAAGTGTCTAGGGATATCTCAAGCATTTTCATACGAAGTATAGCTATTTGGGAGGCTGAAAAAATTAAAATATTGATACCAACGTAGAAATTTAAAGAACACAGAAACTGCTAACAGAACACAGAACTGAACACAGAACTGCTAGAAACTGGTACTGCTAACTGCTGCTGCTTTGTGTCTCTGCTCGTGGTACTACGAGTATAACACCCAAACAGATGAACCGACTTTCAATTAATTCTCAGCTTTATTGTAGAACAAGGGTTTTGATGAAATCTTTTTTTTCATCTGTTCAATGTTTTGTAAAGTCGGCCTCGAGTAAGCACTTATTGTATTAGGGCTCTTTAAAAAGACTAGACTCTTCTGACCCCCTCTCATCACAAATGCAACAGGTCATACCATTCTACTTACATGAGAAAACACCAACCAATCCACAATAGCCATCCACTACATCCAATACTCATGAACTCTTGCTCCGACCATGTCACAAATTGATTATCTAACTAGAGAGCTTCCTACACTTGGCAAAAAGCGAACCAGCGCAGACCTGACACGGAATGCAATTAATATGGTTTTTGCGTGGAATCAGGAAGGCTGGTGTAACAGTAAAAGGCGAAATGTGGGAAAATCACCTGGAACAATGGGAGAGATGCGTTTTTTCGGATGGAAGAGCGCTCGTCGATGGTAATTACGCGGGCGGCTCGTATGTTATGATATGGGAGGGGCCGGTGGCACTAAGTAGCGTTAACGACTCACTGGGTGTTGAAACATGTGGTGAAATGTTGAGAAGAAAAACTGCTGTATTCATTGAGAAAAATACAGAAGTAACAACATAAGGTTAATTGAATAAATGTCTGAAGAAATGAAACAATAAATAAGAAGGAATACTTAGGAGATATATAAGAAAAAGTTGTGAGGAAATTGGTAAAATGAGCAAACAACATTAAGTTTAATCCCCCTTAAACCTTTTTTTCGGTTTGCTGTTTAATCGTGGAGATAAGAGGATGAGAGTTAACCTATTTGAGAAAATGTTAAGAGTAGAGAGCTACGTCTTCCATTGTTATATGATGATGGACACGTATTCGTATCACTATGAATAAGTTGAACTGATTTTGCTATTCAAGAAAACATCTGTAGACATTGTTTTTCAACTTGCTAACTCTGACGGAACGTTAAACAGCAGTAACAAACGTTCAATCACATAACCCACAGTTAACCATACTCAGTACAACCGACCGCACTCATGCTTTTTTCACGAGGAAAAGCGCAAACAATACTCCGCAAAGAAGCTGAGAAAGCAAGCACTCATTACCATCGCTGGACAGTTATTGTGTGGTGATCACACCATTACCTTCCTCATTCCATGTGGCTAATTGAGTTGAGCTCGCGTTGCATTTCCTGATTACCAGCGGTCGTTGCAGTTAACTCTGTAATCCTAAATGGAACCCTATGAAATAAAGACATTTGTCCCGTTTTGGTGTTTTTTGACAGGTTTTTGCAGTTGCCAAACAGGATGAGATCAAAATATTTATTGGTAGTCAGATATTAATTACACTTCGCTTTGTCCTCGAAATTAAGATTACAAGATGTAGTAAAGCGTATCGTGCTGCCATATACCACTAAAGTTGAAGCCATGAGCGAGAGAAAAAAAAAAAAATGGTTTCAACGTCTGCTGTCACAGATTGTCAAACGTCATTAGCGTTTTAGTGCTCGCGCCATTCCGCACGTTATTTTTTTCTTTCCCAAGTTTTAAACAATTTCAGGTATATTATGCATCAAAAACACAAAGTACAGGATTGGAAATGTATAAGGATCGAAAGATTAGAAAAATTAAAGAAAGTTTTAAGCGGAAACTACAAGAACGATCGAGTTTCTGGTCCACCAGACCTACCTACGTGAAAAACTGCATTTGCATTGAAAGTTTTCTCAATGTCTAGTGTTCACTTTAAGTGAGTGTTCCGAAGACGAATGAAGAATGAGTATAACTCTTATAGTGGTTATCACCTTTCTTATCATGAGTAAAAACGATCAAGTTCTGGTAAGTAGTACCTACTTGAAAAACAGCATATTTTGAATCAAAAGTTTCTCAATGCCTAGTGTTCACTTCAAGTGAGTGTTTCCGATGGCAAATAAAGAATGTGTTTAGCTCTACGCGGCTAATACCTTTCTTTTCATGAGAAGTCAAGTTCTAGTAAGTGCCTAATTTTAAAACTATGCATTTGCATTGAAAGTTTCTACAAGAACACCACAATTGTTTGTATCCAAGGAGGAATAAAGACTGTGTATAGCTCTTTAAGTGGCTATAACCTTTCTAATTATAAGTTCTTTAATGAGTAGTACCTACTACTACCCTTTAATTTTGCTAATGCTTGTGTACAATTTGAAGTGATTGTTACCTACCAAAAGCAGTAATATTGTTTGTATCCAAGGAGGAATAAAGACTGTGTATAGCTCTCTAAGTGGCTATAACCTTTCTAATTATAAGCTCTTAATGAGTAGTACCTACTACTAACCTTTAATTTTGCTAATGCTTGTGTACAATTTGAAGTGATTGTTACCTACCAAAAGCAGTAATACATGTGTTATGAGTATCTGTTCATGTCTAAGTCTTTATTTAATATTTTTTTAAATAAAGTTAATACTCTGAGTTTGCGGATAGATTCCAATGATTTTTCTAAACTTCCTGACATGACAATGTACTTGAACATTACATTGAAATGACCTTAATGAGTGCTCCGTTAGTTAGAAATTTTCATATATTAGTGATTTTCAGAAAGAAAACTTAGTGATTGGCCGTCAAATGATAACAACTGTATAACTACCCTACCCGGTCCCCGGGTGGGTAACTACCCTGTCTCCGTCGGGGACCGTTGAGGATTTTATCCAACTCATGACACCCAATAGTATTGAAGAGCCAATAATAATAAAGTCAGAACCCACTGATGTATTGTCTTACCCGGAGGAGCAGAATTTGCCTTAAGATTTGCCTCAACATAATAAGGTAAAAAGATCTAATCTATTGCAATATACAATTAGGAGGTCATAGACAGATACTGCATACCAGAAGATGCCAAAAAGATTGGTGTCTCCATTATTCTGAAATGGTTCTTTCTGATGTAAGTACTTCATAAAAAGAAAAAACAATTGGATAAAAACAAATCCAAAATGCATCCATTTCAGCATCTATTGGAAGCTCTGATCACTGCAATCAGACAAACTTCTGACATGCTTCATATTATAAAATCATGAATAGACGCTAGGAAGTTTATGTTTGACTAACAACAAACAAAATGGTTTTTTTTGTTGCTAAGGAGAAAATATTGTGTGTGTTCTTTCATTTCATCATGGATCAATTATACACAACAAAAATAAATAAAAATGTATTTGGCAACAATTTGGCAGATACTTCAGGCTGCTGAGGCCATTAGAAGGTCCGGGGCTGAAATAAAATAAACCCAGAATACCAAGAAATAATATTTAAACTGAATGCTTCCGCTTTTACCACCGGGCAGGCAAACGGCAATATTTAGGAGACGTCTGCCTGCCAGGGCGACACCTGTGACAGCGACGGGCTCTTGGTATCGCCAGCAGCGCCGTCATGCACCTGCGCCGGCAGCGCCGCTGTAGCGCTCACAGATTCAGCCACAACACCGCTGATAATACTGGTGAGTCATTCAGGCAGTTACTCATTAATCATTGGTGGAGCCAGTTCTGTCATGGACTGAGGCTTGAAAATCACCTAGCTACCAAACAAGATGGACCACCTTCAGCAGAATTAAGTTCTGCAGAATTATTTAAACATGAGAAGTTTGATGATGATTAATTTTTATAATCAGTTTGTAGCTAAGTACTCGTAGTACTTCCCTTGTTTACAAACCAGATAGAAAAGTAGATTCACTTATATTGTACTTAGACTTGATAGTAAGTTTATAAAAACCAACCATTTTGAATTGATGATTTAAGAACCACTTACAATTCGTTTCAAAGAATTGACATATTATTAAAGCACCCATCGATTTAAAAGACATAAAAGCATTATGTCTTTGTTTGTCTAACACAAAATATGAATCAGTTGGTGCCAGTTTTTTAGCTTACTGAGATCCATGGGTTATGTATCTACTATTTGTTTGGATAGTATTATGTTGCATTGATACCTCATATAATGATATACACTATCAGCTTAAAGAGTTTGTCGTTTGTCAATGGAATCCTTAATAACCCTCCTAAGGATTCTTGATTGTCACCAAGCATTGTCATATTGAACTCATCAACCTAAAGAAATGTAAAATTTAAAATTAAATCACAAAATTACAGAACTGCAGCAATGAAAAATTAGATACCAATGGTCTTCTAACTTCTGCATGCCTGGCCACTTAATTTGGCTGGCTCTCTATTGAGAAATTTGAGATATGTAAATATCTTTTATTATTATGGGACAGCATAGGCTGAAAATAAATCAATAATAAATAAATAATAATTATGATAAATAATATATGAATTTACCAGGCCACCTTCAGGGAGACTTTAGTTTGTGGTTAAATTCAGTAAAACACTTTGTGCAAGTAAAAAAAAAGGGGGGGGCTCCATACAAGGAAATGACTGCAAGGGGGCAGTAGTTTTTAGAAAATTCTGGCAGTGGTGCAAAAGTCGAATAGTACGCATTTGGTTCCTGACACATTTTCCTGACACTGGGAATTAAGTGAAACAAACAAACAAAACATTTATTTGCAATGAATACAAGTGGGTCAATAGGATCTAAAAATATCTGGACAAAGTATGCGGCCTGCTATCAGGCTTGCAAATTATTAAGAATACTTAAATTTAATTTCCAAAGTAACAATTTTCGTTTCAAATAAGTACTTTGGTACATATTTGCAATTTGCAAGAAACTGCCTTAAATAAAATTGTAAATACTTTGTGCATGGCTGAGATAGATCTATTTTCTTCTAGATACAGCCAAAGATGGCAAAAATATGTCTCCCAGCCAAGAGATCCAGACGTTTACGCTCTAGATGCTTTCACAATTGATTAGAAAACATTTTTTTTTTTTCTCTTTCTATGACTTTCCACCATTTTCAATGATTAAAAAGATGAAGCTTAAGTTATTATTACTGTCCTGGATTGGCCCACTCGCCCCTGGTACCCCATACTTGAATGTATTCTTGTAATTTCTAGAACCTTAATCCTGAAATGAGGAAGATAGTCCGCATGCAAGCTCTCAGGACGGCTTAATTAAGCAGAGGAACTCCACCACCATCTTTCAACGTAATGTTAGCTTCATCATCAAACAGTACCGTCAAACAATGCGATACTGCATTTATAAAATGGTTTAACTTATTTAAGACAGTCAAATCATAACAGCTTCTTGGAAGCTGAATTGATATTTATATAATATTCTATTGAATTATGGAGCGAATTCTGGTACTTTAAATATCCATCGTTCGGCACTTTCATTGTTAGTAAGTTCAAAACTAGACTTATGTTCGAGTACGAAAATAAGTTATCAAGGGGTTTTTTATAAAACCCTTCCTATGTCAAAGTATATGAGACATGTGATCCAGCTTTACTTTTAGAACCCACAGTAACTCTGTATCATAATGTAACAGTGATTTAAAATTTTGAGGTATTACCTATAAAAATAAAAAATAAAAAACTCAATTTTAAAATTTCAAGTAGAGGATGTAGTGATTTCAAGATTATAAACTAGAATCAAATACTAGATTAATTTAAGACGTCACATCTAGTTTTACTCCAACCCTGTTCTTTAAATTTGACTTCCTTAAGTTATCGACCTCAGTCCTGCAGAGGCTTTTAAATTCTATTTGGATAAATCATGGACGATTATTTATACAACAAAAATATTGTTTTCGTCAGTTTTTCAATAACTGTACAATCTCGCAGGGTCTCAAACTATTAGTCGGTGGATTATAGGTGCCCTAACATGATCCTAACCGAAAGTGAGATACATACATCTCTATTTATTATACATTCGACCAGACATGCGAGTACCTCTGCTGTACATAGGTGTTAATTAACTTTATCAGAGTCACAACTGGTTGGAGTGAAGCTTCCTCTATGTTTGCTAAATTCTATCAAAGATCAGTTTTGGAAGCTCCTAGGAATTTTATGCACATTCTTTAATGAATAAATAAGTCAACAACAACCACGGTATTACTGAAACTCAAAACATAGTTGCAAATATTATGTTGTAATATATTTACAATTTTATATTACAGTTATATAATTGTATTAATACTTTCTCAGAATGCTTACTTAACTACTGTAAGCGACCTACTGTTTTTAAGTTTTTTATTTTCACAAGGTACCTTAGGTACCATGCAGAAGAAAGAAGCATTAGTGCTTCTTTATATCCCTTCATTATGCACAAAATACTGTAATGCTTTCAAAGTCTACATCTTGTAATCTTAATTTCGAGGACAAAGCGAAGTGTAATTGATAATTAAACGAACTTACCTTAAGTGAAGTTCTATTATAATTACACGAAGGCTTTGTCCGAAGAAATTAAGACCCTCCCTACCCTAATACCCCTACAGTATTATGTGCAGTAATCTAGCCTCTCGGAGGTTCCCTAATTTGTGTTCCAGGTTCCAGGTGAAGAAGCTCTCAACTAAATGACGTTTGACAATCTGTGACAGCAGACGTTGAAACCATTTTTTTTTTTTTCTCTCGCTCATGGCTTCAACTTTAGTGGTATATGGCAGCACGATACGCTTTACTACATCTTGTAATCTTAATTTCTTCGGACAAAGCCTTCGTGTAATTATAATAGAACTTCACTTAAGGTAAGTTCGTTTAATTATCAATTTTAATGCACTGTTACAGTCACCAATAACATTAATTTATTAGAACGACTAACGTTTTAGTAATACTGTAGTGGTTACTTTGTGTTGGTGCTTTAATTCTATTTCTTGAAAGACTGAGACAGGAGGCAGAGGACTGCTGCTGACAAACTACAAAAGTAGACGTAGTAGATTGGCAGATATTTTAAATAAGAAAATAAGTGTTATTTGGTACAAATACATTTTGAAAAAACAAAAGTTCGGGGCAGCTTATAAGTAAGTATCAACTAACAATCGAAATATTTGATGATGATTATGATGAAAACAGCTTAGCAACTACTATTTAATACCTATTAAGCATGGTAGAACAATTCATATCCAAATATTTAAGCATTTTGGATAGTCCTACTCAAATACTTGCAGCTATGGGAATGTGACCTTAGCCCTATGTTTAGTTCACGACTGGTCAAGGATGCCTTGCGGTGTGGAATCCGACGTGCAAGATGATAAGGATTCAAAAATGTTGTATATGGAAGGAAAGGCAGAAAAAACACTCGGTTTTAAAACAAAATAGAAACAAAAAACCTGCACTGCAGGTATAAATGTCACGTTATTTCTTAAACGTTTTTTGGGCAACTGTGCTCGTGTGTGTGCTCACGAGTCAAAAAAAAATTCTTAGTGTAGTTAATCGATCAAACGTGTAATAAATACTCTCTGCTCTCAGCGGACGCACCGATCATCCGGCTTTATCCCAGTGTCACCTAACGCAAATAATTATTATAAAAAAAAAGTATAAAAAAATTAAAACACCGATCATGTCATTGTTTGAAGGTTTCTTATTTCCTGTAAAATTAATAATAAAATAAGTCCTTTATAAAGACATTCCTTATTACTTAATCAAGGGCAAATAAATACAGTTGAATCAACACTCAGCTCTACATCTCAATTTACCCACGCTGTCACTTCGTCAGCCAATTAAATAAGACCAAATACGATATTATTTAGTTTCACGTCAGTAATTCGAGCGACAAATCAATTGGCGTCGGAACGAGTTTATTAGCGTCACCTCGCGTGCGCCGGCGCACCAATTAGGACGATCACGGTTTGACAAACTGGACGATAGCACAGACGATAGATACACTTGAGGGAAAAAGTTTTTGTGGACTTTCGATTAGAGTATTTACATTGGATTTAAAACACTAATTTATTTTTTAAAGAAAGAAAGAAAGTTAATAATTTATTGGGTACACAACCAAAAATATTTAATAAAAAAATAAATTATTACACGTTCGTTTGTTTTCTATATTTTACGTAAAATGTTTGTAGGTGTAACAAGTTTCTTCGCAAGTTACGTTTTCTGTTTAACCAGTATGTATTCAGAAGTAAATATTTTTTTCAGATAAGTAGGTAACCTAATTGGACCTAGAATAAAGTAAAACTTAGTCCGGGTTGTTTTTAACTGAAAAAAAGGTAAATTTTGTTATAAATTGTAGCCTATATCGTATTCAGATGTAAAAGCAATATTATTGTAAAGTTTCATTCAAATCCATTCAATAGTGTTTACGTGAAAGAGCAACACGGCACACCCATCCAGACATACAAACTTTTACAATTAAAATAGGTACCTATTAGTAGGAGGAGCACATCTTCATTTTTGTAACAGACTTTTTTGACTGGGCGTGCCTGACCGGTAGATAATGCACACAGCCCGGCTTTTGAACTTTTTAATTACCTAAGAAAATAATGTTACAACTTAAGTATAAGCCCTTTGTATCATTATGAAGTGAGCTATTATTGTTTTGATTGAAAACCTGGTCACAATGCTATGAACCTGTCACCGTTCGAATAAATCGATCTAGCTTTTAGCATTATAATGAAATATAGCGGCTAGTCTACTTAGATGGAACTTGAACCTGTGCTTTATAAATAGTTATTACGTATCGTCCATTAGGTAAGGATTCAGACCTAGGACTCGGTATTTATATCTAAATTACGATTTTAAATCATCATAAATGAAAATTATGGCTCATTAGTTTTCTATACCCTAGTAATCCTCATATTTAGCGTTTAAACGCATTTCTTACATTAAGGTCGTAAATCAGAAGGTATTTGCAATTCAGATCCGGTCAGGTAAACTAGATAACGTTAGATAATAATGAATGCATTATTAATGCAATTGCTAATAAAATTTACTGTGAGAATCCGCCATTGACTTACTTCAAATAAATTATCAGTATTGTATCTTTATAATGACTGTGACTATAAAACTGTACAGAGGTTGAGGTGCCAGCTTGATCTTCGTCGATCTACGATGTTAAGCTACGTACACGAGGTCGGGGAATGAGATGGGTGACCGAAATTTGATGATGAACTTAAACTTAAAAATGAGGTCTTAGCAGGATTCAGGTCAATATTTTGGTTATTGCATGTCCTGATATGGTACCTGGTGCACCCTTCGTGTAAAATTTGTTTTTTTCAACTAGCTCAGTTTACTGCCAATGACGATTTTAGTTGTGAAGGAGAACCCGCCGCGTTGAACCTTCTTAGGCGGACGTGCAAGTGGTTAGGTTTTTGATGTGAAGAATGTGTATTAGATAAATGCACTTGATGCGTAAAACTGCCATTTTTAATTAAGAGGTTCCGCTCGAACTGCTAAAAAAATGTGCGTACTTAGTAACATACCTAAATGTATTTGTGTGCAATGAAGTTTGTTTATTTTATCTTATATTTCTTAAATAAATAAAAAAATATCTATTTTGACCGAATAGTGTCTAATACTTAACTAACTCTAAATAAAAAATCACGTGGTTAACTTTATGTATATTAACGCACAGCCGAACCTACTGCACCTAGAAACTAGAAACTTGTTGCAGGGGTTTAGTCGGTTGGCCACTGGGTCAACCTTCCCAGTAGAAGAGTCTGACATAACCCATCCGCCCCCCGCGGCGGCGGGTATGCGTAGTAAGGCATTTCCCTCAACGTAACAAAAAAAAGAAAAGTTTTTCTTTCGGGGGTTGTGGGAAGTCCCGGCTTACAAGGTCGCGGGCGGCACTGCTCGTAGTCGCCTATTAAGAGTCACATTATAAGCATTTTGCCGATATTTATTAAATTCCAAAGCATTTTGATACCAAAATGACGTCGAATCTTTTCGCAACAAGTGTTAGCGCGGCACTGAGAGCGATTTGTTCATGTCATTAGGCGAGGTGATGCGCTGATATTTAGGCTCCGACTTGCGCCACTCGACGACACGAGCGCTGCGGCGACGGCGGCCGACACCGACGCTCTGACTGGGAGATAACTGGCAGTTAAACGCCTAGTTAGCTGTGGAGAGGATTGTGAAGATACCGATGTAGCTTTTATCATTTCGTTCGAATGATTCGTTTTTTATTATCAACTTTCCTTAACTTTTTATTTAATTTGGCTTAACTGTTAATTGTACTCCACCTAATGTAACGTAGATATAAAATACAAGGACTACCTTGTGTAACTAAATTGTATACTGGTACAGTATTAGCGCGTCATGTTTAGGCTTACAGTGAGCGGTTGACTGTAGGCTGGCTGACTGAGTAGACATATTGGTCACTAACTTGGCGTAGTGAACTAACCGCTGACCGCGCGGATCATTTGCTGCTAATCAGACGGTCACAGAATGAGTCTGCAAGCGAAACTTCGCAAACTACGTACAACCCAATCTCAAATGTATAGTAAAGTAAAGTAAAAATAATATTTATAAATAAAAAATAAAATAAAATAAAATAAAAATAAAAATAAAGAAAAAAAAATAAAAAAAAAATAAAAAAAATAATAAAATAAAAAAAACCCAAACACAAATGTATAGTAAAGTAAAGTAAAAATAATATTTATTCATGTAAACTTATTATAAGCACTTATGACCAGTCACAATATAAAAATTAAGAAAAGTAATTAAAGTAAGTAAAGCAAAACTGTAAGCAAACCGCTGCCGCTTATTGTTGGCTTAACCGGGCGAGCAAACACCTAGAAATTCACCTTCATTTCGCAATTTGCCTAGCAGAGTTTAGGAGAAGGCCTCCTTATAATGGTTTTGTAATATTCCTGCGCTCGGAAGTCTTGTTTATTTATGGATGACGTGCAGGTGAATGTTTTTTGACTTAAAAAAACTATGAAGACCTTGTTCGGTCGCAAGACGTGATTTTAGTTGTCCACTTTGATTACTTCAAACTATTGTTATCTTAAACGACATGTTAATGAAGCCGGCAGAATTAGCGATGGTGCAACCCGCCTTGCAAGGTCTGCAGGCGGCGAGTTCGTGTGGTCGTGCCCGCACTCAGATTAAACTATTGCACCTCACCGACATTTCGGTCGCCATGGTAACCGAAAACACACGACTTCCCGCTGTTTGTTGTACAACCACCACCTCTATAGTTATCATTTTAGGGTCCATTTTCGAGGTTTTCTTTGTAGAAAAATGTCTGTTCGTGAGCTTATGAAATAGGTCGGTGTAGGAACAGTCTGGTGCTAGCACGAGTTCTGTAACATGTGGTGTGTGAGGTATCTAATTGGTATTATGTTGTTGACATAGCTTTCATAATGTGTCACTTACTATATTTCTCGATAAACTATCTACGTGGTAGGTCTACTAGGTACGTTCGGGTTTAATCCTACTAATATTATAAATGCGAAAGTTGGTATTGTGTGGATGTGCCGTGTTGCTCTTTCACGTAAAAACTACTGGATTTGAATGAAACTTTACAATAATATTGCTTTTGCATCTGAATAGCACATAAGTTACAATTCATAAAGATGTGTCACATTTTTTAACCTTAGTCCACGCAGACGATGTCGCGGGCAGCCGCTAGTTCTCAATAGTCCAATCATCATGATGGAATCAGCCAGAGTGCCTCTAACTACTTACCCCGTTTAGAATATGATCGTCAGCGTTTGCATATTACACTTTTTTTACTTTCTTTACTTAAGTCTTAAAAACAAAATACAGAGCCATCTAGCATAAAGTGAGCTACTTATAGCTTATATTATGGGATGCTAGATAACGGATAAACATACTTATAGACTTTTTTCGTAGGTGTCATAATGAATATACATAGAGTGGATTTTCATAGTAAGTTCTAAAATTGATTCTCTCCCTTTGTCCACTCCAGTCCACTGGTATCCGGTTTGGGGATTATACACAAACATTATTTCACAACTATCGCAGAGCCTAAACCACATAAGCTGAAATTGCGAATTTCCTTCTAGGGCAAAAATCAACAATAACAAACAAATGACCTCTTCTTGGTGTTAAATTAAATTTATTATGATGTCTACTTTTTCAGCTGCCGATCGGATCCTTTTTCAAAGAAAGAAAGAAAGAAAGATATCATTTACCGTCACAGATAGATAATTACAAGAATAGATATAAAAGATTTAACAGTAATTTTCATGTTTCATGTTTTTTTCATGTTTATAAGCACTTCGGTAGATATTGCTAAATAAATGAACACACCCGGGTTCGGTGTAATAAAAAGACATACCTATGGCAGCCATTTTGTAATAGAAGGAAAAAAAACATAATAGTGGATTTGTCGATAGAATTGATTATATTACAGAACCCTAGCGGGTCCAACACCGGTGACCAGACACACTGTATATCGTATGAATACTTAAGGTTTCCTAAGCAAACGTGTGAAACGCGACCAGCGATAGAGCAGCAACAATCGCAAACACTGCCGCTGTTCCTTGCACCTGTACTAGTGGCTATTTTATTTATAACTCGAAAATTCGCGCTGCGACCATTTCATCTGGCTCGCCGAGCGTTTGCAACGGCTTAGGGATGTGTACTTTGCAATTAAATACTGGTATAGAGCTGCTAAAACCCGTTGTAAGCAATGATCGATACATAGAAAGATATATTCTTTAGTGCACACCAAAATACCCGAATTCAACAGCAAAGAAACACAGATTAACGTTTATGTACAATTTGGGCGGCTTTATCGCTGAAAAGCGTTCTCTTCCAAACAACCCACTATTAAATTATAATAAAAAGGCGTAGATAGGTTACTTACCGGCTGAAAAAGTGCACCTGAAATCAGGACTTTGAGACAATACTGCAAAACATGCTATCTGTCTCGTTTACGCTCAAGTGCGAGCACTTTAGTTTCCCTGGCCAAACCAAACGTGTGAAACGCGACCAGCGATAGAGCAGTAACAATCGCAAACACTGCCGCTGTTCCTTGCACCTGTATAGTGGCTTTTTTATTTATAAATCGAAAATTCGCGCTGCGACCATTTCATCTGGCTGGCCGAGCGTTTGCAACGGCTTAGGGATGTGTACCTTGCAATTAAATACTAGTATGGAGCTGCTAAAACCCATCAACAGGAAAAAACAACATCATTGTTTACGTATTTTATGAAAAGTAAACATTCAGATAGAGGCCCATATTATCACACAATAGCGCCCTACAGATGGTCATCGCCGTAGACGATGGCACCGTGATGTGAAGAATTGAGCCATCACTCCAGTGAATGGCAAATATTGGCACATAACAGGTATAGTTGGAAAGCTTTTGGTGAACTTTACCCAGCAATGGGACACAACAGATTAAATTTTAAAAAAACATTGGGCTATTTTACAGAATTACTAACTGCACTAATGAAATAGAGTTACGATCGTTTTTTTTCATTGAACTATGAAAAGCAAAACATGGAACATGGTTTGCTGCAGATCGGTAACTTCTCGAAAACAAATCGGTAACTTCTAATGGTTTAAGCATTATGCTTCACATACTATTCGCTGAATATCCCTGGGCACTATTCCACACAGCGCCCTCTAGCCCAATACTCGTAGTAAGCTAAATAAAGCTTGCTTTTCACTTCAGATGTCTTTAACCATGCTGTTTGGCTTCTCTAGCGAAGATTAAAGAAGTTTTTTTATTGTATTATTATTATCGTTTTTGAACTAGTTTCGTCCAAATATTTTTCTTCTTGTTTTTAATCAGACGTTTTGATTGAGCAAAACATAAAGTCACGCTAAGCTCTCTATGGCTAAAATTGAACTATTGTCACACCATAACCCTCACTGTCACACCCAATCACCTCTACATGCGCACGCGCTCGTGACTCCAAGGGGCTAATGCGCGCGCAAAGGGACCGCAATGAAGATACCACTGGCACAGTATAAACCATACAGTAGAACATCTAAATACAAACGTGCCACTCTCGGTTTGAATGTGTGCGTGAGCGTCGCGCGCCGTGTCGCGATATCACGCACACGCTAGCATAAAATAGGGAGACATAGGGAGGCGGCAGTACGGACGGGCTGTGCCACGTGTCTGTGTGCACGCTAGGCTAATAATAACTCGGCGGGCGGCCTTAGATAGCCTACTGTATGGTTTATACTGTACCACTGGCTCACTGGCAGTATTAATTCATCGCGCGGAAACTATCGCCCATGCGTGCTAGCGAGCACCTTTGCTCTAGTTCGCATGGGAAATAGCCTTAATAAGATGAGATAATACGTCACTTAAGGCTAGACAAAGGGCAAATATGATAAAAGTCTAACAAGACTCACAGACTTTGCCTAGTGTTTACTTTTATACTTTTAGTACGTCAACCATCACAGCTATTCTTGCTCCTACATTTGCGAGTTAATGACAGGCCACGTTAATCGCTAAACCAATGCATTGCATTGCAGCATTGCTTTAATTTTTGTGAGTAAGGATCCCTTTATATTTAACAATTCATGTCACTGCCAAACTGGGCCAAAATCTGCCTCAAACTTTTCCAATATCTCTCTCTCTCTTCCAATGGTCCTTGTTTTCAGTCAAGGACAGTCGGTGTCAACCTCCAGAATAAGTATACCACTTGATGGACACACCAATCATTTTAAAGTACATAAAACCTTTATACCACACAATAATTATCGAACGAAATATATAACTATAACTGGCCCTGGCACCCTATCGTTTCTGGACATTGACAGACGCAGTGCTGAGTGGAATGCATCTAGACTGCATCTAGTGATTAAAACAATCCTAGGCTATTTATTAGGCTAACGCCGCGCACGACCATGCACTGCGTACGAGTCGATGGATGCACTTTATTGCACTTACAACCATATAAATTACAGGTTATATTAAGGTTTTCATGACTGCAACGGGTGTTGGGTTCTATACAAATATAGATAGATCAGATCGTAAACGCAAGCAGTTTATGGTTGAGTGAAACTAGTGTGATGTAAGATGTTTTTTAGCCAAGACACTATCCTATTTGAATTTAACAGACAGCCTTTACAAGTCTCACCTGTCAAAGTGTGAATCTCGGTGCAACTACCTACTAATTACCGTAAAGCAGCCTTGTGTTTCTGTTTATCTGGTATTACTGGCATAGATCGCTTATTATAAGGACACCTTATTTGATCATGCCTTGATGTCTATAAGTCTACTTTCTGTAATATATAAAGCAGTAAAACTACTTAGATTTACTAAAGATAAGGTATTCAAAAGCTTGAAAAATTAATTTTATTTCTGAGCGCTCATTTCAATTTAGTCTATTCTATCTCACTATCATCTGAAAGAGTACATTCACATCTTAGTTCACTGCTCTTCCCAATTCGCCTTATTCCTTCTGGATCCTTCTTATATCTTGATAAAACTATAATTAGGTCGATAGAATGAATGTCATCGGGAATTAAACCACACCGAGCCATCTAGCCCCAAATTTAGCCAAACCCAACTACCCAAACTAGACTATAGTTAAACTTACTTAAATACTGTTTTCTTTGACGTACATAATATACATTGGAAACACCTAAAACAATATAAACAGACATTTTCATGTACACGATCGTTCGTGCTGTGCGGGGATCGTCCCGCATTCTTTGGTATAATAGCCAACTTCTTGACCACAACACCGAATCTGTCGTCAAATATGGCATTGTGAATGTTAAATCACAAAAATAGAGCTTCTGCCATTTATGTTAGAGCCTGACATGAGCTTAACACATTACGCAAACGAGCTTGCAGTAACCTCTCACCATCAGATCTCAAGCTAATTTGTCACCTATTTAAAAACTCCTATCCCCTAATCAGTATCCTAGGGTCCTATTAGTTCCCAGGTCCGGCCGGTATCGGGCGATCCGCGCGGCACGACTCCGCTCTTACGGTACTCGCGATTAGAGGTTAATGTTTAATATTAATTCTGCAAATGGACGAACATCTCACGGGTTAAGTTTTGCCTATGTTGATGCTGTTACTTATAAGTCGGTTGATGGTATGATCTGGAAAACAGGAAGTCATAACTTACACAAGAGGTAAAATTTACTATTATTAATGACTAGCTGACAACAGACAACAGACTTCGTTCTGTTGTCAAACATTTAGTGTCACGTGGCAGGTTCCTCTTAGAAACATTTACTAAGAGGAAACTAAAATTTAGATTTTCACTATATTCCCAGCATTTTCTTATGATTACTCACCTTTTCTACCTTCCCTCGACCATTACAAATATTTCAAAACCAAAATTAGCCAAATCGGTCCAGCCATCTCTCTCATACCCTGGGAGCGGGACAGTGCGTAAATGCATTCTCGGCGTCAAAAAAATAAAAAAAGGCCTTACGGAAGGTACGCCACAACTCCCAGTTTCAAGCCTTCCGCAACCAGCCTGATTCCGCCGCCATATGCAGGTCATTTGAGGCCTGAGGTCGGCTGAAGGCTCTGTGAAGGCACAGCAAGGTGAGTCACTAACCTTACACCCCTGCAACAATACGCACTGGGCCCGCATGTCAGAGTATGGCTTGCGCCACCTCATAGTTGAGGTGAGGCCTGGGTCCAGCAGTAAGACGTAGATAGGCTGTTGTTTATACTTTGCCGACCTGCTGTCGAATCTAGACCCTGGCACTCAACATTAACACTGGAGAGAAACCGCTAGCAACACGTAGTTCTAAGCAAACATGCTTATTTTTAGGTCTCATCTTCACCAGAGATTATCAAGTTCATCACGGAGCGAGGTGAGAGGTGGCTCTTCATGACCAAAGGGTGTAAATTAACTGGCTACGAATTTTCTCGACTACACCAATTGGTCGTTGGACGAATACGGTTTATTTTACATATCTTAAAACGGTTAGAAAGTTAAAGGTAACTGATAATAGTAAAAAAGGCCTCAAAAGAAAGTGATCTATACCACTCTTAACTGTTATTGTCTGTTGGTGAGGCTATATTCGAATTGTTACCTTCAGTAGACCCACTTCAGGGGCATGAGATTCAATTATGAGATTATCAAATTGAACCATTTAGTCTTCTGTTACAGTGACATACCCTGGATAACGGCGGTAGGCTCACCTCTTACCACGTCGTGTTCAAAATCAAATAGCCGAAATGTGGGCATCCGAATATTCCGTTCACCGCGTGCAGCAATCAGTGTGCCAAATCGATCATGTCAAAAACCCAACCACGAACTCCTCAACCAAACCTATTTAGTCCCACATCCAACTAGTTCCAACCCAACCAGCATTGCTCAACATTCCCATGCCCTAGCCGTAAATCGGACTGGCCGGGTACAGTCAGCCGCGACATGAAGCCATCCAAAAGTCCTGAGAGAAAGTCCTAGTAACAAATTGGCCGCGCGCGCAGGTGAGGGAGGTCGCGTGTGTGCGAGCGGTAGGGGTGGCAGTCAAATAGTGGAATTGAAATTTGTATAACTGCTGAAATAATTCATTGAACAAAATCCGATTAGAAAATAAAATGAAGAGTTCAGCTACGATATTATTTAACGGTAAAAACAAAATGATTAACTGAAATTGTATTAACCTATGTGGTGTTCACGTATGCAAAATACTGGCAGCAATCTACATTATTTTATACTATTTATTTCACTATCTGTTACATTCGGCATTCACCATTGTAGTGTTCTCGTGTAACACTAACTGATGAACACTAACACTAGAACTAGGAATAATGTGGAAGTACTTTAATATCGGCTCGCTTGCTATGCACCACGTCTTCACTCCACGCCTGCCAGTGATAGACTGACTCGCTCTAGCGCTCACTCACCGCTATGTCACGTGGCCCGCGCAGTGCTTAGCCGAGACGACAGATGTCAATGTCAATGTCATGTCAATAGTAGTTTAGTAGAATACTACATCTCTCCCTTGTTTTATTTTTATTTAACTTCTGCTATAGTTGTTTCAAATTGTTTCTAGTTTTATGAATATTATTATTCAGTTAATGATGAAAACAATTTCTCCAACCTGTGTTTTATTTAAGTGTCTCATTCTTACATTGTAATCTAACTAACGAGTTTTTTACTTTTTGATTTACATTATCATTTACTTTTGTTTCAAATCATCCAATTAAATTTGCTCCTTGGTTTATTTATACCTCTTCCTCCTCAACCTCACTTACATTTTATATTCTGTTAAACTAGCCTTAGCGTTATCAACCACTTGTCACTTATACTACGCTACTTTCTCTTTTTTTTTTTTTTTTTTTTTTTTTTAATCTCCATTAAATCCATTGTTTCGAGATCCTTGGGTTACAGTATATGTAGGGCTGTTCTGTGCGATTTTGTCGCTCCACTTCACCATTCTGTTGCGGTAAGTGAGGTACAGCACTGAAAATACAGCATTATTTCCTGTTCTGCACAAACTGTTCTGTTCTGACTCTGTACTTAGAAAAATTTAAATAAGTCGCACTTAGTATAGCATTTGTTGTTCACTTCGAGCGTCCTTGTTAACCAACCACTACACACACTTGCACTCAATAACAAATTTTTCACTAGCAACCATTTTTTATAATTAATTTAACTAAATTACCTACTCAAATTTTGCATGTTATTATTTTAAGTAGCATTAAATGTTTCAGTAATTGGCTCATGTTCAAATACCTTGTTCTCTATGCACAAATATACTGTTGATACACTGTTTAAATAAATAAAATAACCTTAGTTCTTCTCTGTGTTGTCCCATTTATCGCTGTACAGTCCCGCTTTAACTTCTTGTGTTTCCAAGTCCTGCGTAATTGCACTAGTTTTTCCTTCAAAGGTAGTGCAATGGGTCTAGTTTGTTCAACAATATGATGGCCGTATCTAATTATTATTATAACGCCGGTCGGGACTCTGATCGTCTGCATAGTCTTAACGTATTTGACTTCGAACTTATACGACAGCATTCTCAGCACTCTTCGTTCAATAGAGGCGCAAGGCTTGGACTTGGGACCAAAAGTGATTTTCTAAGGGCCTATGGTCCCTTACTAGGTATCAGTTTTCCATATAAGAACATATTATTGAAATGTTCTGCTGCCCAGACCAAAGCTCATGTTTAATTACCAAAACTGACTATGCGAAGTCCTTTGTCATCGATCTGAACAAGTGCAGCTCCTAAGGCACCCGGACTAGTAACAATTGATCCATAATGGCCAATAGATGATTTTCCCACTTGATGGCTAAATTAGCCCGTCTCATATCTATCGCACACAAGCGAATCTCGCCGGTTTTTTTTTTTTTTTTTTTTGTATCCTTAACCTCCTAAAAACATCTTTTAAAAGTAGTTCCTCAATTACTGTTATTTCTTATACTTTCACATCTAGTGTATTCGTATTCTTCTGTGTGGCTGACTCACTGCTGGAACTAGATTCACCATTGGCTTTTTTTTTTTTTTTTACAAAGTCACCTCTGAACCCTGGAAAAGCCTGATACTCCAAAGGCCTTACATTAACATCGATCTTATGTAGCCTAATAATAATGCTGTTGCACACCCTAGTAAGTCGCGAGGACCGCCTTTGGTGACGTAAAATTCAGAATTTTCGATCCGTTTTCACTTTCAAGTTGCTCTGAGAAAATCTTAGTAGTTTTAAGGTAAGGTATTCACTTCCATATGGCAGGAACCTTTCCTGAAGATTGGAATGTAGATGTGTAACAGTTGCATTATTCCATATCATTCCAACACAGTTTGTTCTTTGCTGGACAGTTTACGATTATTATTTCATCCGCGATATCCCGCATCCACTTTCCATAAAACATTTTCCTTTCTCCAATCGAACAGCTACCGTGCTCGTTTCACCCTCACATTCGACACACTATTTGGGCAATAATCTGTTGTAGACACTAAAACTTAATATTGTTTTTTTTTTTTTTTTTTGAAGTGATAACGTCCTTAAAATCGTTTTAGTCGGGTGACATGTTCATAAACTTGTGTCACACCAAAACCTCACGAGCGCGATCGCAGGTATAACGAGAGAGAGACGGACCGATCTCCCGTCTCATCTCGAGCGCTGCCAGTCATTCCGTGAAATGCCGTTATCACGTAAACATCTCGATCGTAAACCTACTTTACAAACAACAATTTTTTTTTTCGCAATCTAATGCCAACCGTAGAGACTCCTTCTCGGTACAGTCCCCATTATACTTTAATGCAATTGAATGCAGAACATAACATTACGCAATTTAATGCATTTTAATCTTCTGCGCATGGGTTACCTTCCAACAATTTAATGTATGGATGGGTTACCTCATTGCAATTCAATGCCTCTAACCACTTCTTATACACAAGCCAACGCAATTGAATGCCTATCGCAATTTAATGCCTCTCGCAATTTAATGCCACTCGCAATTTAATGCCACCATCATCGCAATTTAATGCCACAGTTATCGCAATTTAATGCCACCATCATCGCAATTTAATGCCACAGTTATCGCAATTTAATGCCACTGTCATCGCAATTTAATGCCACGGTTATCGCAATTTAATGCCACCATCATCGCAATTTAATGCCACAGTTATCGCAATTTAATGCCACTGTCATCGCAATTTAATGCCACAGTTATCGCAATTTAATGCCACTGTCATCGCAATTTAATGCCACTGTCATCGCAATTTAATGCCACTGTCATCGCAATTTAATGCCAGTATCATCGCAATTTAATGCCACTATCATCGCAATTTAATGCCGCTGTAACCGCAATTCAATGCCGCTGTAACCGCCATTCAATGCCACTGTAACAAAAATGTAATACCACTATTATTGCAATTTAATGCTACCTGGTTTTGCAATTAAATGCCGCCATATTTATCACAATTAGCTTGTGCAATCTGTATTTGGATTTAACGTCACAAGGTTCGTACCGTCATTATATATATATATTGCATATAGCAAAACACCCGGACGGAATGATCTAAATTATGACACTACTCAACAAAATACTGTGGTGTCAAACATAGTCACCTTTTATGTTTAGTTTTTTTTCCAAAACTCAGGTTATTACAATCAAAACAAGGTAATGATCATACCTATCATTCCCTCTTTTGCGTCGGACAACCTTATTAAGGTCGACGCCATAAAATTAAGTTTTATACGAATAGTCCAATAAGTTTTTTATTAAATGCAAGTAAATCATTATTAATTTCAAAAAGAATAGAATTTGTACGCTTCAGAAAATAGCCTATGAAGTTAAAATTGAAATGAATTCAATAGAATAAGAACACCAGAACCAATCCAGTTAGGATATAATAACAGCCGCTTAGATAAAATTATAGAATATATGTAGGTTGTTTACGAGTCAGACGCACGCGCAGCCTTTGAACGAGTAAAACTTTAGTTGAATATAGTTCCGAATCATTCGATGCATCACATTGTAATAGTTAGGTATACAAGTAACTATCTTAGAGATTCGTTTATAATACCGCCGACCTGGAAAATGCTATAAGTGTATGGTGAAGGTATATTAAATTCTTAAGTGAATTTACTAAATATTACAATGTAGTCTCCTACTCCAATCACGGTCTTTACTTGAGCTCACATCATCAACATCTAGCCTCAATACAATTATTTGTTTTCCCCAGCGAAAACCAGTGCTGCAATGGGAATTGAACCCATGACCACCCTTTTTCAATTTGCGCTCAAAAGACCATTGCAACTCAAATATAATATTATAACCTGAATTAACATTTCACATCTGCTTTACCTAGTTATGGTACAAAGTAGGTACCTGACGTTTGCTATAATCGTTGTTCAAATGCAAATACATTATTTCTTGGGTTACAGCCTAAATCGTAGGAGATGTAATCGACCGGATCCTTAGGGAAGATTATTCGTCCCTTGGCTTCACCTTGAAGGTTCAGGGTTTTCTCCCTAATTTCTACAAAAATAATCTTGGACATTTCGCCTAGCTCTCGTCACTCAAACGATCACATTCGCATTTATATTGAGCTCCACTAAACGTAAGAATACAATCTCACTTCGAAGTGAAGTGAGATGCCACTGCAGAATGTCTGCCCCATATAGCGTAGGTAACATTGCTAAAAGATACGCTAAGTTACGATACAATTAGTACCTACTATTCAAAAGCCTATCATTTATTAAGTGTAAAATTTAAACAACAATACTTACTCTGATCAGTTCTCTTAGAGCGTTCTCTCACCACCTACCTTGAAGTGGTGGTCAGTAAAGCTCTGCTATTTTAGAAGACAACACAACCTTTCTTCTGTAGAGAAATACCCACCATGTAACAACATACTCGGAATAAACAATTCAACATATGTATTTCGGCTAAACTATAACGATTCTTAATAATTTAGTTATTATTTTATTTTCAATAGTTCATGTTTTTTTTTTTTTTTCATAATTTAATTCATTGTAAAATAACCAGCTGTCCCGATAGGCGTGGTTCTGTTGTCAAACATATAGTGTTTGACCGGTAGAAACGGTTACTAAGAGAAAACCAAAATGTGTTCTACCATCCATTTCTAAGCATTTCTTTACTACCACAGTGCAGTCACGAATCTGACGTTCTTCAGCCATATATCTCGTCGTAGTAACGATTACATAGAACATCTCGTGATTCTCGTGGTACAAGGGAAAATGCAAGGCACCAATCCACGTAGTAGACCGCTGATGAGGTGGACAGATCAGTATGTACTTGTATATTATTGTTCATTTGTGTATTTCAAACATTATGTTTATTTTGTTTACCCGTAACAAGCTTAAAATTAGTGCTTACCTTTATGTCTTTTATTTCTTATTTATGTAGACAATTTCCAATCCAATTAGAATATTAATTGTGCACTTGCACAATGCATTCTATCATATTTCCTTCGCCTGTAGGTTGTCTAGAAGAGACTACCTCTAGCGACAAGACCTAAATTGTACATTCATGTGGACATATTGTATCACTTACCAATGTGTCAATTTAGTATGCAACGAAGCGTCTATCCATCTATCTATGTTACATACATACCTGATACATAATGATGACCTCGACTACTCTGGCAAGAGCTGTGTAGCCACTAAGAAGCATTTATTCCTGTTCACTCACTTCTTATCCTAACCTCCGCAAACATTTCAAAACCAAAATGAGCTAAGCCCTACACAGACCAATGAACAGCTATTGATTATTTTATGTTAAGAGATAACGAATAACGATTATTGTTAAATCAATGCAACAATACCGTGTTGTTGCATAATCTCTACAAGGCATACTAATAAACTAATAGGTTCTGCCTACATATTAATAAAACATTTATAAAACCACTGTGGTTTCTTGTTCAATCTCGTATTTTTAAATAACCTAATACGAGTATGAGAATAGGACGTTTGTTAATATTTTTGCAATTTTAATCTCTTTATTTAAAGTACAAGCTAAGGTAGTCAATAAATATAACGGGGAGAAGTTGTTATTTACGCCTCAACCGAGCATTTGCACGAATTGTTGTCTTTGTTCCCCTACCTTCAGGAATTGAAAGGATAGCTAATACAACGTGCATTTGACCTGTAACGTACACTGTGTGTGTACGCGTGGACTTCTGCATATGAATGTTAAGTTTAAAATTTACTCCACCTGACACTGGAATTTATCTAGCAGGTATCACGCCCGCAATTGGTTTAAAATACAGTACAAGTTGTATGTTTTATCATAGTTTTGTGTTTCTCATTACAAGTCTTCTCCTCCTTGTTTTAAACTACAGAAATATATCATGCTTTTTACTTACAGATATCCTTTTTACCTCGTCGCCAAAATGTAGTGTTCTCGTGTAACACTAACTGATGAACACTAACACTAGAACTAGGAATAATGTGGAAGTACTTTAATATCGGCTCGCTTGCTATGCACCACGTCTTCACTCCACGCCTGCCAGTGATAGACTGACTCGCTCTAGCGCTCACTCACCGCTATGTCACGTGGCCCGCGCAGTGCTTAGCCGAGACGACAGATGTCAATGTCAATGTCATGTCAATAGTAGTTTAGTAGAATACTACAACCATTATTATTTATTATTATTATTTATTTTCAGCCTATGCTGTCCCACTGCAGGGCAAAGGCCTCCCCTCCCACTTTCCACTCCTTTCGGTTTAAAGCTACTACATATACGGAATTATGGCATTCACCAAACGAAAAAAAATGTAGCATGTAAATTATTGGCTTAACGAACTTCGGCTGACATGATGATGATGAACGAACTGCGGGCTTCTAGCGTTTTCAAAACACTTTTCAACCCTGTAGTATTTTTGCACTTTTTTACAGTTTCTAGCACCTTGCCCTAGCTTGCAAATAGTCTGAAAAAGATTGCTTTTATCAATAAACCTTTCCAATCTCTACATTAACGTTAAAATGTCTTAGTCGTTTGTAACCTTGTTTCTTAAATTGTGTTTCTAATTTTATTATTTACTTACTTAATTTTGCTAGTTTAGGATTGATAGTTTTTGCACTTCTAGCATCTTGCCTGTGCCTGTGAATTTTCTAGAAGAGATTTCTTGTAGCCTGTCCAAATCTGTCTATTCCGAACATTTATTTTTGTTTACTTAGTGTGTCATAAAGTTTCATGTCTAATCTTATAATTGTTTTCATATTTTAGGTTTGGAAAGCATTTAAATGCTCGAAGTATTTTGAAACTTGTTATCGAATCAATCACTTGCAAACGTTGCCATTTTACGCACAACCCTAGCGACATGCGCGTGAGTGGACGCGGCGCGCAACCATTCGTCTTGTTTAGCTGAATTTGACTTCATAATTGTGCGCCTGGCTTTATTGTCGGGTTAATAATGCCGTTGTGACTAATGCCAGTGCACTAATGCACGTAGCGGCTTCAAATCTAGTGGTCTACATACTGAGTTTATTTTAATTGTTTAAAAACATCATGCTGCTGCTACATCCGGGTAATTTTGAGCTTATAATTTAAGCTCAAAATTACCCGGATCCTAACCCTAAGTACCCCGTTTTGAGGTACACTGACTATTGCCATCTCACCCCCTTATTCATAAAAGCTTAAACAGCTCTTCATCATATTAACTTTTGTATCGCTTTGTCTTTTTCATTCTTGTTGCTGCCGCCTTTTGCGAGTAAGTGACACACGTCAATTGCTTAAACTATGCTTTAGCGTTGCCTTCGTTTTTATGAATAAAGGGGTTAGAAATTGCTTTAAGATTGCCGTTATGGTGAATCATGGAACACTGACGAAACCCACATATTAGGCGGACCTAATTTAAACGTGGTAAGGTTGGTGGTAAACCACGGTCATTGTTTTTCATCGTTTGTTGCGGACGAGGCCGAAAAGCTTTACCTTTTCATAACTTTAAAGAGTTCATAAACTTTTCGGTAAAGTGACTGCAAAAATCGTGTAAGAGAGCTTAGCATTATAGTAAAACAGTGCCTATCCTTGTTGCGAGCTAAAATTACGTATTCATATCACCTTAATAATTTCACTCAGCCATAGTGCACTTAATGAAAGTCACTCCCTAATTATAAAGACTGCTTAAATATTTACATATGAATCACTTCCGCTACGGACTATGGGAGACAAAGGCCGGCGGCGAGGCGTCTGCCCACACTTACAAGTCAATCGGTGTGTCTGCGTGGGTGCAGGGCGAAGTTGCTATAGCGGACGCGCCTAGCTTGTTCACAGCTTTTGTATTTAAAAAAATAGATCAGTTCGATTGGTAGTAACGGATGAGGCCATATCTCTAGCGGGTGTCGTGGTACTGAGGTGTGCTCATCAACCTTCACAAAACCATTGCAAAATAGGTCTTATGCCGCATGAGGTGACCCTATGTAAAGGTAGATGTGAACAGTGGTTCAACACTCTGGCTCGGAATCTAGAAGGACTCGAGCTCAAGACTGGCCAGAAAACCTACTATGTGTTTATTCTACAATTTAAACAAGGTAAAACCCCAGCAACTCGGATAACAGCGATAAGCTCGGCCATAACCATTTGAGTTAAAATTCACTTGGCGAAATGCAGGATGTTGAATATAGGTTCCGCACCTAAAAACGCTCTGGTTTTGGGAGATACCAAGATACTCGTCACGCCAAGTAGGTAGGCAAGTGCAAAACGCCTATCCCTCTTCGTGTCCCACCGCGCTACAAAGAGGCTGTTGTTTCTCTATCTGACGTAAAATCTATCTAACTCACAGCAAAAAGCTTTTGAATATTAAACAAGATAAAACTTAAAATCATAAAACAGTTGACACTAACAAATGAACTTCAATTAATTCGAAATACATTTTTAGCATTTGAAACACACTTTACAATGGACAATGTGGAAATAGCAAAAGTAGCAGATTTTATTGCCTTTTAGTGCAAAGTTCAAAATTTTGACGTCACAGTTGGACGATAATATTTTTTATTGCAAAACAATTTAGCACCCACGCAACCTTTGTTTTATTGAAATGTCTTCGCTTACTCTCTAGTGAAGCATTTTAAAAGCATTAAAATATTTTTTTATTTGATTGCAAATCATAGCTGTTTGTGTTGTAATATCAAACTTCATTGGCGATTGGCACACTATACATGAAAGCGATCTCTTCAAGAAAACCACCAGGTTACAAGTGAAGAGAAGTAGATGCAGTCGTGCAAGATGGTTAGTAAATGAAGATGGATGAGTTATCTATAACAAATAACAAAGGCAACATAAATTAGTATACAAATAATGACTATAAAATAATGTATAAGTCGCATTACCTCTGTGAGAGACTGGTGTCCATACTAGGGTAATCCCCTTGGAACGGATCGCCAGGCCCCCACTCTCTGACTTTTGAACTGCTTACAAATTAGGTCTCATATCTATCATAATAACATTACATACTCTTTCCACCATGTCCCTTATGGGCTAGTCAGAGGCACACTGATTGTTGCCGTCATGGTGAACGGAACATTCAGAAGCTCACATTTTGCCGAGAGACTTTGAACCCAACGTGGTAAAAGGCTGGCCTTCCACCGTTCTATAACGATCTTTACCATTTGGAGTTAGCCGCAAATTGTACAATGAGCACATAGTTAATAGGTGTGTTCCAGCCATCAGATTTGATCTCGGGACCACTGTGTTCCGAGCCAGAATGTTTAACTACTGGGCTACGACGCTCTCTATTTATCATGCTTCCAATAATTCTTTATATTTTTTCCACCTTGATACCTTACCTGGCCAATATTTGACCGCAGAACAGACTTCACAAACTGTAGAAACCATTTAACACCATGACTCACGTTTGTGGGCGGTTTGTAATAACAGTATTGGGTACAATCGCAAATTTATCACTTTACGGTGTAATTGAATAACTATTGACTGTTACTAGCTAATAAGACGGGGTATAAATAATAGATTTCCTCCGACGCGGTCCTGTCGTGTACCTTTGATTTAGAAGGTGAGAAACAATGTCACAATTTTGATTTAGGTGTTGGATAGGAAATAAGTCATCTTTGTGGTAACATAAAAATAAATGCATCTGAATTAGAATATGTATGATTTTTAAGGGCACGTAAACGTAAGTAACTGTGCACTTAAATTATTTTTTCTCAAGACGAAAACAAAGAAACCGTAAACTACTATTATTTTAAAACTCTGTAAAAGAACATAAGCCAGCGACCGACAAATCCCAGCTGATGCGAAACTTCTTCACCCTTCAAAAAAGACGAACCATTAAAACCAAATTGGTATTTTTGTTATTGACCTCTTTACCATTTTAAATTTCCTCCACCGACCATCGGTTCTTCGAAAGAAGTGTGCAGCTCAATGCCACTTCAGTTTGCTACACTCTTGTACTATGTCAGCCACTCTACTACTCTTCTGCCGGATAATCTCATTACAGACTTCAACTAATATTTATTGCTATTATCGGATTAGACGAACAAGACGGCAACAGAAGTAAACAGGGCAAACATTCAAATAAACCTTTATACCTATTCAAGCTACTAACCTTAAGTCATGTCAGTCATGTCGAATTATTAAAAATTATGGTTGCATATCTATGCATTTCACGTTTTCTTCATTCCATACTTCTTACATCTCAAACTATCATCAAGTATTTGATAAAGTTACATTTTAAAACAGGAACAAGGAAAACTTAATATAAGCATGCCATAATATGCGAGATAGTGGCAAATCATCAACTTAAAAATACAAAACATCCTTATCTGACGTTAAATTTCCTCAAAACGTCGCTAAAAAGATACAATGACAGCTAAGTCGTGTAGTACTGACGAGTAGAGAAGCGCTTTTACCAAGTGTTAAAGCTTTATGGTAAGTTTTAGAAGCATTTTAAAGCTGTATGTGACAACGAAAGCTTTCGAAGGTGCTATATCCGTTACCTAACTTCAGAACGAAACGACTAAATTTAATATCAATGCAGACGTTCAAGTTTCTTATCGACTAGATAAAACTTAGCATTGGACGCTCACTCTTAGGCACCTATGTGAAAGTATGGCAGTCTGCTGTTCATTGTTTTGTTACATCATCATCATTAGCAGCCGCAAGGAGTCCTCTGCTGAAAATAGGCTTTCCCCATTGATCCCGCGATCCTCCGCGATCAGGTCATCCGTCCACCTTGCGGGCGGACGCCCCACTCTGCGTTAGGCCTCAAATGGTTCAAATGGTTGTTTTGTTTGAAATGTAGTTCATATTTCGAATTTACCATTATCTAGGATGTTAGGTGATGATGATGATGATGCTATTCAGGTGATCATAAAGCAGTGTCTATCAATAGAGTGAAAGTACTTAATAAAATTGTATTATAAATGTCAAAACGTATCTCAGCCGTAGCATTTGTGCGCGCGGCATTACCTGCGTGTGCGTCGCGACAGCGATGACCATCGCTATCGAGCGGTCACTGCGCGGGCATGGGAACGCGCGGATAACGCATCGCACGTGCGGCTAGTACACGCAATTAGGAACGGCCACCTTCATGCTTTTAGATGTTTACTTTGCTTAGGAATTAGGCTGTGACCTGGCAGGATCTGAACTACTTTCTTTTTTTTCAAGCCTTCATAAAATACATAAAGAAACTAACCGACATATTCACTTACACTGCATATTATCACATGTGGTAACACCCGAGCCGAGGTTCGATGTGTCATTTTTATGTGCTACAATAATATTAGTATAATTCAAGGATATTAGTAATTGAAAAAACGGTTTTTTCTCTCTTTTATGGAACCCCGTAACTACTGAACGGGCAACTTTGAGAGTGTATGATTTTATTCAGTAAGCTACAGAACAATGTTAAGGTGATTATTAAGCAGTGTCTATCAAGCGTGAGAGTACTTAAAAAAATTGTATTATAAATGATAAAACGCATTTCAGCCGTAACACTTGTGCGCGCGGCATTACCTGCGTGTGCGTCGCGACAGCGATGACCATCGCTATCGAGCGGTCACTGCGCGGGCATGGAAACGCGCGGATAACGCATCGCACGTGCGGCTAGTACACGCAATTAGGAACGGCCACCTCCATGCTTTTAGATGTTTACTTTGCTTAGGAATTAGGCTGTGACCTGGCAGGAGCTGAACTACTTTCTTTTCTTTTTTTCAAACATTTATGAGGTAAACATTGAAACTAACATATTTACTTTCCGATGTGTCATTTTCATGTTTTAGGTACAATAAATATTGATGGTATATTTCAAAGATACACTGGACTAGCTACAAACCATTCTGATTGAAATAAAATCCGATATCTGTGAAAGCTTTGACAGTTTATGGTATCTTATTTTTTTCCATAAAAAGCGAAAATATTCCTTGTTTGTATTTGTAACGCGGCCTTTATTTATAAATGTTTAAATGTATTTTACCCGTAACACTTGTGCGCGCGGCATTACCTGCGTGTGCGTCGCGACAGCGATGACCATCGCTATCGAGCGGTCACTGCGCGGGCATGGGAACGCGCGGATAACGCATCGCACGTGCGGCTAGTGCACGCAATTACGAACGGACAGCTTCATGCTTTTAGATGTTTACTTTGCTTAGGAATTAGGCTGTGACCTGGTAGGGTCTGAACTCCTTTTTTTTTTCAAGTCTTCTCGAAATACATAAAGAAACTAACCGACATATTCACTTACACTGCACATTACTATGTACTGTATGTATGTATGTGTATTGGTATGTATTATTATGTACTACATACGAGAAAGCGATCAATAAATAAATTATCACACGTGGTAACACCCCGAGCCGAGGTTCGATGTGTAATTTTTATTTGCTACAATAATATTAGTATAATTCAAAGATATTGGTAATTGAAAAAACGTTTTTTTCTCCCTTTTATGGAACCCCGTAACTACTGAACGGGCAACTTTGAGAGTGTATGATTTTATTAAATAAGCTACAGAACAATGTTCAGGTGATAATTAAGCAGTGTCTATCAAGAGTGAGAGTACTTAATAAAATTGTGTTTTAAGTGACAAAACGTATTTCAGCCCTAGCACTTGTGCGCGCGGCATTACCTGCGTGTGCGTCGCGACAGCGATGACCATCGCTATCGAGCGGTCACTGCGCGGGCATGGGAACGCGCGGATAACGCATCACACGTGCGGCTAGTACATGCAATTAGGAACGGCCACCTTCATGCTTTTAGATGTTTACTTTGCTTAGGAATTAGGCTGTGACCCGGTAGGATCAGAACTACTTTCTTTTTTTTTTCAAGCATTCTTGAAATCATGCATCGAAACTAACATATTTACTTTCCGATGTGTTATTTTCATGTGTTACAATAATATCGGTGGTTTAATCAAAAGATATGAGTAACTGAAAAAACGTTTTTTTCTCCCTTTTATGGAACCCCGTAACTACTGAACGGGCAACTTTGAGAGTGTATGATTATATTCTATAAGCTACAGAACACTGTTCAGGTGATCACTAAGCAGTGTTTATCAAGAGTGAGAGTACTTAATAAGATTGTATTATAAATGACTAGCAGCCGCCCGCGACTTCGTCCGCGTGGACTTAGCTGTATGTGAAAAAAGATTTTCCCGCTTTTCTGTTGAAATTTTCCTGAATTTTCTTTGCTATAAACCTCACGGAGCCCGAGACCTTTCCAATGAATGCAAAACCGTGGAAATCGGTTCGTGCGTTCTGGAGTTATAGCGTCAGGAAGGAAAACCCGACTTATTTTTATATAGTAGATAAAACGCATTTCAGCCGTAACACTTGTGCGCGCAGCATTACCTGCGTGTGCGTCGTGACAGCGATGACCATCGCTATCGAGCGGTCACTGCGCGGGCATGGGAACGCGCGGATAACGCATCGCACGTGCGGCTAGTACACGCAATTAGGAACGGCCACCTTCATGCTTTTTGATGTTTACTTTGCTTAGGAATTAGGATGTGACCCGGTAGGATCTGAACTACTTTCTTTTTTTTTCAAGCATTCTTGAAATCATACATCGAAACTAACATATTTACTTTCCGATGTGTTATTTTCATGTGTTACAATAATATTGGTGGTTTATTCAAACGGTATGAGTAATTGAAGAAACGTTTTTTCTCTCTTTTATGGAACCCCATAACTACTAAACGGGCAACTTTGAGAGTGTATGATTTTATTCAATAAGCTACAGAACAATGTTCACCTTTTCATTAAGCAGTGTCTACCAAGAGTGAGAGTACTTAATAAAATTGTATTATAAATGACAAAACTTACTCGTATTTTGGCCGTACCACTTGTGCGCGCGGCATTACCTGCGTGTGCGTCGCGACAGCGATGACCATCGCTATCGAGCGGTCACTGCGCGGGCATGGAAACGCGCGGATAACGCATCGCACGTGCGGCTAGTACACGCAATTAGGAACGGCCACCTTCATGCTTTTAGATGTTTACTTTGCGCAGGAATTAGGCTGTGACCTGGCAGGATCTGAACTACTTTCTTTTTTTTTTTCAAGTATTCGTGAAATAAAACACTGAGTCTGTTAGTGAGCAACCTTAATGTCAGATGTTATCAAGCCGCCCTAAGGCCCCCGACTAGGCTTAACGACTGACATCTAGCGACCTCAACCGGGACCAACTGCTTAACGTACCTTCAGAAGCACGGAGATGCCCGAAATACACATCACTTAATGTCGGTCGGGATGGCGTGTGTTGCGTTACATTGATATTGGTGGTATAACTAAAAATATATGAGCAATCGAAGAAACGTTTTTTCTCTCTTTTATGGAAACGAGTAACTACTGAACGGGCAACTTTGGGTGGGCTTTGAGAGTGTATGATCATATTCAATAAGCTACAGAACAATCTTCAGGTGATTGTTAAGCAGTGTCTATCAAGAGTTAGTCAGAATTGAGCAGTTCATGTTTCATTCCATACAAGAAAATAGAAAATATATTTTTCCATTTTCTTGAATGGAGAAAATATTTTTTTCTAGCCAAACTATCACTTTAAGAGGAACATGTTTACTGATACTTATTCTTCAAAATAACGTATACAATCGACAGGTATTTTTTAAATGTAAAATTTGTAAAAAATATCGCAAAGTCCCTCATATAGCATTTTCGATCCACTCTGCGCTGGCTCTTTACATATCGTGTTCTGTTTTCCATCCGGTTTTTTTTTAAAAACTATTTTCCAATGCAACCTATTCGTTACACAACTGTATCAGTTCAACCATGTTTACTTTGACCACTTTTACAAGTATACAACTTCAAACAGTGACAAAGTTGAACAGTGTACAAGACGGCCCATCTTAACTGTAAACAATCACACAATATTATCGCTTTAACACAACCACTTAAGATTCAAAATGACCTGGTTCGTCTTTAAGATGTTGAACTAGATCACGGCTGCGCGTGCGTGTAATCGTGCGATCGGCTACGTGCGCGAGAGGGATGCAAGATAGCATCGGTTCCCAGGCGAGCGGTGAACTTCCGAATCTAGACTTCCTATCTTCGAATAAGGTAATTCTCGCAGAAAGGGAATCGTTCGATAGACATCAAAATGTGTGTTAGATGTCCTGATGTAGATGTCTCTTACTGGGAAATTCCCAAACGCAGCTCTTTCAATAACTCTCTTACACACTTTCGAATCTATAGACAATTTATGCCGTCCCGTAAATAAACCTTGATGGACATTTGTAAATTCGGGGGTGACACTACAAAACTCTTGGTAAGGAAACATAGCTCCCAGAGCTGTACGTAGTAGTGTGCAGTGCAGTGTACGTATACCGATTCACGGTATAAATAAATAATAAAAGATACCTTAAAAGAAGCCAACAGTGTTGTCTCCTAATCTGTGGTAGTTAGTGGTCACCCTAGCATGAAACTAAAGGTTGCCAGGAGGAATAAGTCTACTTTTCCAATTTAACAATGACACTGAAATCAAAAGTATTCCACGACACTAGCGAATGACTTTCGTGGTCTCAATCCACATCCTGCGGGCCTAGCATGCGCAACATCGACAAAATAGCCATCTCCCCCTCTTTCGCTCGAGAGAAACGAAGGGCGTGACTTGACTTCGTTGCTTCTCGACAGTGCTGCCATATTACAGAAAAAAAAATTACAAACTCCATTTTTTTACTGGTAACACTTGTAAAATTAATTCACACAAAGACTCAATCAAGAGTAAGTAAAATATTTTGTTACTGCTTATCTCATAACAAAAAATAGAAAGATTTTGTTTTTAGATTGATTGTGTGTTTGAGACGAAAATTGGCCGAGTATTTCGACTCTAAAGTAAAAAGCAAGCACGCGTGCGCCATCTGTCGCCACTTGCCACAATCAAGTTGCACACTGTTATCTCAGTTGCTTTTTGTTCACATAGCCATTCATTAATAAAACTTGTGTTTATTGAAGAAATTGATATGTGAAAATTACTTTTTAATTATGAATGGTATAAAAGCAACCGTAATAGGGTGTTTAGACAACGCCTGTCAAAGTTTCTTTAATTGGAGAACTTTTAATTTGGGCTTAGCGGCGCCATCTGTGAAGATTACTTTCCATATAAAAGTAGTCCGGTCTTGTCATTTTATTGTTGTTGAACGAATATTTGTAATGTTATCTTTAATTATTGTGATGTGATGTGACACCGAATGGGAGTTGGGTTGTATTGCGGCCCCGTTTTAATTCACTCTAATGATGGTAAGCAAATTTCAAAAATATAATGTCCTTTTACTCCGAATTCTAAAAGGTTATGTCGTATCGTTTTAGCATTGACGTGTATTTTAATCCTTTTCTTTTTTTGACAAAGCTGCACGCGTTGTATTTTAATAGTTTCGCATACAATTTCACTCGTCTCGTCACTTCTCGTCCACCCTTCCGATCGACGAGTAATTAAGCCAACAGAAATGTCAAAAATCGATAAATCCGTGATAAAACAGTGGTGGCATGTTAGGGCTTGTCGAGAAATCCGGATTTTCCATACAATATTTCAAATCTGACATTAAGCGGCCATGTTAGCCACAGTAGAGAAAATGGAGAAATGGCTGCAGGGCGACCTGTGATTGGCTATTTGCTCTCTCGGATTTACTCGTGGCGTGCATGCTAGCCCCGCTGGATGCATGAAATAAACAACAAAGTTCGTACTAAGAATCTGGTTCCTCTTTCATTGCATTTATTAAGAATATTATTATGTTTTTGATTTATTGATTGATAGTACTTCATACTATGCGAGTAACATTCATATCTTATTCTTAGTGTATATCCTAAACCATTATGAAATGTACAGAGGAAAGTGTAAGACGTTTTGCTTGAGACACTGATAGCGACACACCAGATAAGTAAATGTCTGGTCTATCCGACACTATAACATTTGCTGCCAAAATGCTAGGACATTGTGAATGCGTCCCGCCAAAATGTCATCCACGACCATTTATAAATGGCTGGCATTCGCTGGAACACGACTCGTCTTGTGTTCGTAACGTGATAGGTGGAAGCCTATCTGGGGGATGATGAAACATCGCGGCACGAGCGCTACTGGAACTGAGGGTTTTTGGGGTTTCGTAACAGAATGATGGTACCCAGCTGATGCGACTTATATCTGACTGTCGCAACTTTTTCTGGTAATTCATTTTGACTTGTCAAGGAATTTACTAGTCACGTCTTTTTTATACTTACGAAGCTCTAGAACAACAGCATGCACATTCTTATGTACATTTTTATTTTGAATGTCATTAAACTGGACCTACGTTTATTGTAAACTAATTATTGTGCTGGCTGAATAATCAAATTTCTATTTAAATAGTTAGCACTCTGACAGATGAATTCGTATTTTACTTTACAATTAGTCAATTAACGAATGACTAACCAAAATAAAAGGACAAATTGTTGACTGAATCAGATTTTCCCGAGGATTTTTGTTTATAAATACTAGCACAGAAAGTTATGTTCTCTTTTTATTTCCAACCCTAAGTTCTTGATCATTCATTGTATTGTGAAATTCAAAAATTTCATATCATGTTTTTGAGGGTGGACCTTCAAAAACGCCTTGGGGATAAAAAAAACTGAATAAAGTGTTTCCAACACCGTTTATGGTAATAACGATTTATATCCAGTTTGAAACCATAAGTTGAAGACTCCAACAATATCACAAAAGTATGTACTCAGTACAGCTTATCAAATTCTAAATCAGGTCAAATAGAACACAAGTAGTCGATCCCATCAGTTTCCTCATCCAACTCTACATTTGAATAGACAAAATTTAAGTATCAACCGCAAGATCGTCTCTTAAATACTTCGTCACAAACCGTCACAGTCACAGACAATGCGTGGACAAAAAGTGTTTAGCATACATCTACATGACAATGTGGCTTCGACCTTAATCCCCCGTCACCTTTGACCTCAACCAGTTTGACCTATCGAGTCTGCAACGTGCGCCGGCAAAGGATGACCTTACCCGTCCATAGTCTAAAAAAATATTTCGGTAAAATTTTGAACACTGTGCTTTTTAACGTTCTTGTTAAAGGTGTAGTTTTGTACTGTGGCAGATTGAATGGTATTGTTGGTATTCTTTAGATGACTTATGGATCTCGTTTGCCCCCTGGCCCCTGTTTGCGTCAGTCCACGGAATAATTGCCTATGTGTTGTTCATTAACTTCGGTATAGCCTTTGACAATGTTGGGGGTCAATGTCACACTATCCGTAGTTGGATGTTTTTGAGAATTCTCTTGAAAGGAAACCGCGGGTTTGAAGTAAAGACTACGTTAGTTGAAGGCGCCAGCTCGTAAAACAAACTGTGTTTAGTTTCAGTTAACTATGACTTTCGTTTAACTAATTCATTTATTTAATAAAAAGCCTTAACAAATATCTTCACAGGCTAAAACCAATATTATAAGTAGTGTGGCTATGTGACTTTGGTATCTTATCTACTATCTTGACACTTAATTAACACACACTTAACAAAATATAGCCTTCATCATGGTTCTATTGCGTTTCTATATATCTACCGAATTATGAAAACATGACTTTACAAGACATTGTCGGCATAGGATTTTTATTCTTTCTTATAGGTATTTCTTATTTACACAAACAGGCTAATTTTGTTACATTTAAGATTTTGTGAAGAATTTATAAACAGCAAGTTTGTTTGAATTTTCTTTTTCACATCTTGTTTTCTTTTTTTTTTTACTCGTTCTGACCAAAAACTTTTTTTTTCATAATGTTTTCACTTTATGACGTGATGTGCATTATGACAATACAAATCCAACAGCCCATATTACAAGTGAAAACAAAATAATCAAAGCAGTGTCGAAAGCGAACTCTATCAGGGGAAAGTCGGAGTTCGATTTACGAGGCGACTTGTCTCGGCCAAACCCCGAATTGCCCATAAAACACGCCATACGACTATATTCAAGTTATTCAAACAAAATTACTACCGGTAACTGCTAGGACAAACACTGATGGATAAGTGTTGTGTGACGTAATTTTGTTTCAACAATAAATATTCGCTCTATTGCAGATTTGGCAGATTTAATCTTTGTGGTGGTTATAGGCATGATATGCATGAAATTCTGTGACTTTTACTGGGCATAACAACAACAAGATTTCCGGAGGGGTGCAAAGTCAAAGATAAACCTCGTTGTCAGATGTTATCAAGCCGCCCTGAAACTTCCGACTAGGCTTAATAGCTGACATCTTAGATCAGCCGGGACCAACTGCTTAACGTGCCTCCTAAAGCAGGAAGTGCCTGAAAAACTTATCACCAAATTTCGGTCGGGGTGGTGGCCTATCTCATTACCAATGGCATGCGTTACCCAAAATACATCACAACGGCCATTGTGGCCGATTTATTGTCACAGTAAAATTGAGCCATGGCACCTCTAGTTTGGGGATTGCTCTCGGCGTTTGATATAATTATCTATCTCAAAACATCTTCACCAGTTCTTCTCCATTTACCCTGTTCTTTTAGATGATTATAAAATTGTAGATAGGTACTGAATATTTTTTTGTTTAGTTCAGTATTTAATTTTAAATCACTTTATAGTGTTGTCCAGGTGCCACCAACATCACTTCATCAGATAAATTTATTAAGGCTTGGAAGGAAACAAAACACAAAAGAAAACCTTAGCTAGCAAATCAAATCTTAGATTAAAGGAACTAAAAAGCTAGTGGCACATCTGACCGCAAACCTTTATTGTCGTCAATAAATCCATAAACAAACTCACAGTTTCCTTATTTTCTCGCATCTTCAAATAGCGGGTCCGACTCTGGCGTCACTCGCAAAAACGTCTCATATTTGAAAAAGGCCGTATATTGAAAAATCCTTGATGTTTCTGGTAAATCTTCAGGTTTGCCAAAATTATTACCGAATGTAAAGATTTTAAAACAAAATGTCTCGAGTTTCTATCTAGAACATCTAGAATGTGTAGTTTGACTGATAAATTATAGTTTTCGTTTAAAACGTATCGTATTTTAGACATCCACCGTTGCTTTCATTACTTTGCCAGCTACTTAGTTAACATCTTTGAAATAATAACGAAAAACCCATGTTTTAGAGCATTCAATCCGATTGGGCGACTAAAAGCCAGACAAAAGAGTGACATTCAGATATCAGCACTACTCTTCTGCAAATTAAGCTACGTACTTATGTATATTTCAAAAGACCATTTAACCAAATCCAACATCCACCGCTTGTTTGCTAGTAAATATATACAGAACCATATGACTGTTCTTTTGAAGATGAAACCATTCATGTCAAAATGCATGATGTTATTCAAAAGTGGGTGAAAAGAAGTGTACCTTCTAGATATTTAAAACAAATACTTTCAAAAAAACCTATGTCTACTGGATTCAAAGGTGACACCCCATTTATACAATAACGTTATTACATTGCGATAATAGAGGAATAATAAGCGAGAGGTGACCGCAGGAAGATGGCGGTAATAGCACCGTTCACCTTGTCATGATGGCAGGAAGTATCACGGCACGAGTGGAAACGGTCGTGGGTTCATTTAATAATATGTTTGGATGCTGTCGCACTATCGAAGATATTCAAAAGAAGAGTCATACTAAAGGTATTTGCCTTCTACTGACGTTTCAAATAAGACTTGAGGTGGAAACACGCTAAATCCGACGGCCGAGTTATGATTGAACCGCGAAAGCTTTCATGGCAAAGTCAAAGGACTGGTGTTTACTAGAAGAAAGCGAATTTGTTGAGCAAACAATCAAATATCAAAAACCTTACCTTATGAAGATGAAAAACTTTGTTTTTTCTCAATGCACATAATTTGGCTTCCCAATCAATATTACTGTTAACAAAAGTCATGCAGTTTGTTAGTTTGTTTTTTTCATCATCATCTCAAGACTGAACCTCCATCAGTCACATGACATCCATTACTGCGTTTCTATAAGTTCTGCTCTACTGAACATAGACCTCTCTAATTTTCAGAGCCAGGCCGAAAAATAAGCGAATGGTATCCTCAAAAGTCCTGCGACCTTTACCAAGATATCCAACCAGCCATTGTACCCCAATAGCATCAGTTCTTCGCGTCCCACTGCTGGGCACAGGCTTCACCTCAACTATGAGGTAGAACGAGCCATACTCCAACACGCGGGCTCAGTGCGGATTGTTGGAGGGGTGTAAGGTTAGTGAGCAACCTCAATGTCAGAGACTATCAAGCCGCCCTAAGGCCTCCGACTAGGCTTAACGACTGACATCTAACGACGTCAGCCGGGACCAACTGCTTAACGTGCCTTCCGAAGCACGGAGATGACCGAAATACACATCACTAAATTTCGGTCGGATTACCCATCCCATTTCCGACCCGGCGTGTGTTGCTTTACAACGGCGATCGTCGCCGATCACTGTCACAACTGCGCCACGGGCACCTCTCAAAACGATATATTTTTATTTTTCAAAACAAATTGTTTATGCATGAAGGTGTCAAAACACAACACAGGCCACAAATTGCCGCCGGCTTCTAAGGGCATCCTATTTGAATACCATTCGGCCTAACCATTGTGCGGTCAAGACCACATTTGGCGAACCATCCCACTTTAATCTGACTCCTAAACATAACAGGATAAGGTTCAAGGATTCGTAATAATGGGTATGCATATTATAGTCCAGAGTCGAAACTATGGGCATTCTGGATTAGATTGTTCCTGCTTAGATAGCCTTCTAAGACGATTTATTACTTAAGCATCGGCTATTGAATTTTAATGGTTATTATTCAAAATATTCTATTGTTCTTAAATTTGCTCGTTGGGTGATATTATTTGTGGCAAACGCCTGCGCAGTGTATGCGGTGGGAGCCGCGCTGTTGGTTTTAATCTGAACATGAGAAAGCATAATGTACTATTGAAATCTTAGTTAAATTCAAAATGCTTCTTACAAAAAGCCACCAGCGAATATTATTGAAATAAGCTGATAATGAGAACCCCATCGTCGAGTGATTGAATGATTTAAAAAGCAACAATATCTCACACAATGCTCTACCTGGTACCTAGTGGACCTGTTAACTCACTTGGAACTAATTTATAAGAAAATTTAATACCGGCATTTTTAAAGCGATTCTGTAAATCTTAAGTAACAGAGTTAAGTATATTTATCTTATAGTATATGTAAGCTTTTAAAACTTGTAGTATGCAATAAAGAATATGAAGTTGAATATGAAAAAATGTGTTGAGTAAATACTTTTGTGTTGTACAAACCAGAAAAAACATAGTTTATTACCATAAAAATTAAACGGTGTTAGGCCCTTGATCAATGTAGGTACCGCTACATCTGCAGTTAAGTTGCAATATTTCCAAACTAGGAACCACTGTTTTAAATAGCAACCAAAACCTTAATTTCTTATCACTTTAGGATCCCTGTCATATGTGTACTTAGTGCGGCACAAATTAATTAAGTTAAACAAAACCCGAAGTTTCAAAGAGGCTCTAACCCGAAGCTCGTCGTATAACTTTTAAACCTGCCGTTTGCCAATCGACAATTTGAGCCGTTAAGCTTAGAAATGATAAACTACAGCTTCAAATGTCAGTGGACGCTGCCTCGTAACTCAGGCTAAACATCTCTAACCAGCTGTTTTCAGCGAACAAAACAATACAATAATTTGTCGAGATGTGTTATCGAATTTACAGCTACACCTTTCTACACTGGGAGTGAAGTTACATCTGTCTTTACGATGCAAGTGGTATTTGATGTGAGAACGACACGTCATGCTGATCTTGTGGGGTTTCATTTCATTTTTTTTTAAGGTTTCCACAGCAATAGAACTTGGATCTCTTCAAGAAGAGAGTGAACACTATTTGTTAGGCCGGCATGTACCCCTTTAGACCACATCATCCCTTACGATCAGGTGAGATTGTGGTCAAACCAAGTTATAAAAAAAAAAACAAGTGTTAGTATTTTATTGGTATTTTTACAAAATGAAAAAACCTATTTATAGTGTATCCGGAAAAATTACCCTTTTAATGTAATATTGTAATTAAAGTATTTTAATGTAATATTGATTCCAGCTAGTTTTTTTTTTTCAGAAATCAGTAATTGCGTTTTTAATTAACACTGATAAGTAATGCATTAAAAGGCTTATAATTCGTTATGTAAATCAAAAGGGCAGCTTTGCCCTAAGTGGCGACAGCCGATATCTGTGCATATGATATACTAATGGGTGACGGACGACGCGTGCGAGTGTAGTGGCTCTCGCCAGACTATGAGCCAACTCAAATCATGACGGACTGGACACTTGAAGATTTAATGCCGTGAAGTTAGTGTAATTTTGGTCACAAAGAACATAAAGTAGCTATCGACACGATAAGAAGAAGACGACAACCCTAAACTGTCCGAGTACGTGCGCCGACCACTCACAGCTCTCCGCTCACACGACCCGCTAAATTAGCGAATTAAATACGACTCGTTATTTTTCCCAATCTTACTGTCGTTAAAATTATAACCATTCTTTCTTGTTGACGCTCTCCTGTAAAGTAATCAGATATACAGTTGACTTAGTATACTTAGGAGCCATCGTAATGTTCGACACGACGATACGGACACGCGGACAGATTTACCTTCCACCCAGCAGTAATGAGTGTTGATACTGCAATAACAGAACTAGAGGTAGTAGCTATCGACACGATAAGAAGCAGACAACCCTAAACTGTCCGAGTCCGTGCGCCGACCACTCACAGCTCTCCGCTCACACGACCCGCTAATGTTCGACACGACGATACGGACACGCGGACAGATTTACCTTCCACCCAGCAGTAATGAGTGTTGATACTGCAACAACTGAACAAGATGGGTACATCTCATCAAGCGTATGGGTAGGAAAATATTATTAACACAACATAAATTGCCCAAATACGGGACTGCTGGACACGGGCCTCATCTCAACTATGAGGTGGATTGAACCATGCTCCAACACGTGGGCTCAGTGTCAAATTCCATCACTTAATTTCGGTCGAGGTAGTCATTTTCGATCCGGCGTGTTTTGCTAAACAATCGCGATCGTTGCCGATCCACAGCTAGAACTGCGCCACTATCACCTCAAAATATTATTTAAGTCAGAAAAGATCTAAAGCGATAACTAATCGGGAAAAGTGACTGTTCACTGCCAGAGTTTTCTAATAAAAAGGCATAAATATATGGCGATACTAGTTATTTCCATATTGCTGTGCCCTTAAAGGGTTCATGTTCTAAGCCAAAAATCAAAATAAGACCTGTAATGTAAATGTAACAAAATGAGGGCAATAAAAGTATGAAGTTATATTTCAATGCATTTGTTGATCAAAATAACTTTTCCTACAAACCTATGAACGTCGTTTCGATACAATAACGTAAAAGTCTTGACTTTCCCACCAGATCGTAATCTTGGCTGAAGTGTACAAATCCACCAGCTCAATGGTCGTGCTGAGTGCTGGCCTGTCGGAGGTCAAGCGGACGCCGGACGAAATGTCACCGACCTATGTTGAATGTTTCTCAAATAAACATTACACATAACATACACTCACGACTTAAGCCCAAACGGGCTAGTCAATAAGGTAGATACTGATTGTTGCGGTCTTAGTGAACGGGTCTTTCAGAAGCCCACATTTCGATAAGTGAATTTGACCCCAACGTAGCAAGGGTGAGTAAGCTGCCGTTATGTGGGTTGCTTGGATTTTAGCCGAAACTTTCATAATGAACTCAAAGTGTTTCACACAAGGAGTCAGATTTGAATCTGAGACCGCAAGAGCTCCGAGCTAAAAACATACAAAATTATATTTTCTATAGTTTTTCACTCAATCCTTAATTATTTTCCCCTGCCTGTGGCTGGTCATCGGTCCAAACAATCCTTATGAAGAGGTAAATTGACAAGAATACAGACAAGCAATCGTAGTCAAACAACTGTGTGACAAGTAATTGTGAGGTACGTTTAGTAACGCTTCATAAATTTTAAAAACAATAATTATTTTGTAAGAAAGAAGAAAACATGTAAAATATTTTATTGCCCCAACAGAACAAATACAAACATGTTGACGAAGTATTTTGATTATTTGGGCCAATCAATTTTATTATTTAAGTCGTACTTTTACATTCTTTCTCTACGTACAACTTACTAGTGCATTCATGGAGAGTTCCCAACCACTACTTACAGCTGAATTGCAACGCAAAAGAGTAATCATACCATAAACGGCACTTAAGCTGAACCGCGCCGAAATGTGTGAGCCCCATGTGGGCTCAAAGCATCTTCAAAGGTCGCGGCTTGACCGATAACGACTGCGCCCGATTAATTCGATAGGTCCGACCCGCTTACTCAAGGTTGGCACTTGCTAACATTTTTTTTTTCAAAATGTCCAAAATCGATGAGATTGAACAACCCATTAGTAGCTGTATCACCGTCCGTACTTATCAAACGCATATTCGCGTATTGATTAAGTAAAAAAAATTGCCAAATTTTTAAGGGGTTTTAGAGTCGTAAAAGCACAAAGTAAAAAAATTGGAGAAATGGCTTATAAACAAGCAACTATGACAAAAAACCCCTCAAAATGATGGGGCATTTTCAGAAGGTTTTTAGTCAGCATGGTTCTTTCAAGTCACTCACGACGATCACGTATGTTAACTGAAATAATATTACTTGTTCCGTAATTTGCACTAAAATCTAGTTAAATATGAGTAATCTTCAATTTAACTTTGAATTATCTTCATCTTTTATTGAACCTTTATTTGTTATGATTTTTAGTTGGAATGATTTTAATGGTTTCATAATATTCGTTTATTCCTAAAGGTTTCATTAGGTAAATAAATATATTTTGATCTTTTCCTTGTCGAATTAGTTAATTACTGTGCATGCAGGTGTGTGTGCTAAGTTATTACCATAATAATTTCAAACGTTGATAACCCTATGGTTACTATGGAAACGTGGTGCGATCTACAATAGGTTAGGCATAGTACTTAGATATTATGTTGAAATCAAATAGTGGAAAGTTTCTGATCCTTGTATGAGAATTCCTTCTTAAACTGTACACAAAACAAAGCGTATGAACCGGAAAAAAGGGCATTGGTGGTTTGTAAAAAGCTAATCTAATACTATAACGACAGAGATGTATGTTGTTTGATATCGAAAACAAGTCAAACACTTTTCACTTTGATGCTGACTGCAACAATGATATTACAATAAAAAAGACGTAGACAAGTCAGGTCATTGCTGACGCGAAGTCAAAAATTGACCACCTAAAATTGATATAGTTCATTTGACCGTGTTATGACATGTGAACAAAACTGTTTTAATAGAAGGTCAACACAGTCATTGCTTTGCTCAGGTGTACGAATCGTTCTGATTTCGGGTGTTTTTTATTATAAAATCATTGGACTGCACCTAATAAACCATAAGCCGAAAATAGTGACCTAGAGAAGCTAAGAAGCAGTTTTTGAATGCCTAAGGTTGAAAGGCATTACAGAGCACAATTTGCCTAAATTAGCTAAAACAAAAAATGATACCAATGTCAATATTTATGGTGCGCAATAAAAATAAGACAGTTTTGAAAATAACACTCTGTAGTGAACGGGTCATTCTTTAAATATATAGGTAGATGAAGATATGGTTGAAAATGGAATAGATTCTATTTAAGATCTGATAAATATTAAAGAAAAAATAGTGTTAATTTATTTCAGAAACAAGTAACACATTCCCCATTGTTAAGCCTCATACTATTATAATCATTATTAGATGATGTAAAACTCGCATTACAATGTTATTCGCAAGTCTGCATATTCATGCGCAAGCGACGCCGGGCGCGCAGTCCACCTGGACAATGCGCGTGGGTGAGTCTGGTATTATGCACGCCCGCTTCATATCGAAAGCGAATGGTACTCCACTTTGGGAAAAATATTATTTAAAGCGAAATAAACAAAGTCAATGCTATTTATCGAGACGGCGTGATGTCTCCGTGGAGCGTTGTGGCACAGTATAAACCATACAGTAGGCTACCTAGGGCCGCCCGCCGAGTTATTAGCCTAGCGTGCACACAGACACGCGGCACAGCCCGTCCGTACTGCCGCCTCCCATAATTGTCTCAACTACAGACTAGTAAATGAAATTATGAGCACTAAAATCGCCTTCTGTCCATTTTTCAAACTATCAACTGGACTTTTTAGACGCTGTGCAAAGACGTGCTTCACCGATCATTGTAAAAAGCACCTTGGAATCAAAGTTACTCTACGAGACCAACAAATAACTTTGCTGGTGTTTTATAGGATTTATTCCAAATTTTTTGACGTGATAACGTCTTTAAAATCGTTTTAGTCGGGTGACATGTTCAGAAACTTGTGTCACACCAAAACCTCACGAGCGCGATCGCAGGTATAACGAGAGAGAGACGGACCGATCTCCCGTCTCATCTCGGGCGCTGCCAGTCATTCCGTGAAATGCCGTTATCACGTAAACATCTCGATCGTAAACCAACCACAACCAATTTTTTTTTTGTGTCGATTTTTTTTTAATGCTCCGGCCTTCGGCGACAAAAAAATGCAATGACAATAGTGGAAAAGCAATGGGGAGGTCTTTACATTACGGTAGTCAAATATTACCAATGTGACTTTCATACTCTGCAATCTTGTAATATTGTCCCAAATAATCTACTTTCATTAGTTGAGCTACATTTCCTGCAGTCCAAACTCTCCATAGTCCACGCCATAATTGATACGGGGCGATGCTAAAAACCAATAGCAAACCCTCAAGTGATTTACGTGCAGTTAATGCGCATGTGCAGTGACTTTATTAACATTTATTATGATAATGACCACGCTGAATAATGTTTCAATACGAGAGAGCCCGCGCGTGGGGTGAACAAGTATATTGGTCAGGATATGCTGTGTGACGGCAATATTTTGGTTCTAAGTAGCTCACTTTTAATCGTTCGATCAAGAACTAGGAATTTACAAATATAAAAAAGCAAAAACATTATTTAAAATTTAAAAAAATTACCAACCAAATTTTCTTAGGTTGTAGCTTTTTAGCTCATAAACCAATTATATTTTTTTTAATACAAAATCAGTACCTTTGAGGCATACCATTGTTATTATTATATTTCTAATTTTTTAGACAATTCAGGTGAACTTGAACGTTAAACTTATAATGTTAAAATAACTCCGTTTTGCACTATGTGGGTTAAACACAGTATTTCATTGAAAAAACTTTCCGTTCAAAGTTCAAATTAGCGTAGACTCATAACTTATGGAAAACAACGAAGTTAATAAACAAGCATGCGGATCTCCTGATGGCGAGCGGTTACCGCGGCGGCTGGACTCTTATAATATAGTCTAGTATTGCTCATTGTTGACCATGTAAGAACCCTTTCAAACTCCCCTAACAATCCATACTAATTTTATAAATTCGAAAGTGACTTTGTCTGTGTCTCTGTGACGTGTTCACGCCTAAACTGCTGCACTAAAGTTATTGAAATGACTTACGAATAGAGTAGACCTTAGACAGGGAAACAGAATATTTTTTATCGCCAATCATAAGCTGAACAAGGTGGAAAACCTTCGGTACGTAGAGCGCCAACAACCACATTTCACGCAGGTAAAACCTCGGGCGGAAAGCTACTTTAAAGGTCAAAGATTCTCCGCTCAAATATTATTGTTCCCAGCAATTGTAGAGATATTCACAAAACACACCCAGATGAGATCAACAGAATCCATGCTACAATGCAATGATTTATGTATGATAAATGGATGACATAACGTGGTGAGGCATTCGAACAAGATGACCAATATGCTTTAATGCAATTTGCTTGGATGTGAAGTGTCTATTACTTTTGCGCTATAGTGTAGTGTAGAGCTAAAACTTTACAGAGGTTGCAATTTATAAGAATGACTGCAGCACTGGATATATGCATTACTGTCGAAGATGTGATCCCTAAAAGCACAGACAAGTTTAACATCGAAAACATCACTAAACTTGTTCTTTTACTACCAGATGAGAAAAAAAAACCACTAACCTTGAAATTTCAACTGGCGCTCGCGTTTTTGATGAAGCTGAACGGGTCGTAAAACATAGAAATGTAGAAGGAGTAGTACTCTACAGTTGGAAATATCACTTGCCTCTCCTTACATACACCAGATTCTGATCTTCATCTACAGAGTACCAGACGGTTTGTGGACAAAGACAACTACAGAATGGGCCATATCGAAACAGCAGTCGCAACAAGGCAGACTACGGCACAGGTGGCGCGAAGAAAATTTGATGTGTTCGGATAGGATAGGAACGGCCTAAAAAGACTCAAGGCAGGCAGACATGCAGGATAAGACCCTTCCTCTCTTCAATGACATCCTGCCTTAAGGCCGTTAGGCCTCCCTAGGCCTTTGTTCAGCTGTGGAATCCCAATTCTAATTCAGATTTTAAATTAGAATTCGTCAAACGTCTTTGAAGCGCGTGCCTTTTTTCCATCAAAAATTACTGAGCACTATGTTTTTTAGGTTAGAGAAGAACCCCCGCCGACTCTCAATATACTTTTTCCAGTCTAATTGACCACTACAACGCCGTCCCAGCTCAATACCGTCCATTTGGCATGTAAATTCATTCATACAATGCTGTGCTGGTTGCACAACCTACAATTAGTGTATGGTCGTCCTGCGTCTGCGACAGACCGACGGAATTACATCTGGTAATGTATTGTGTCGCTAATATGATAATTCGTTTATTTGCAGCTTATGTAATGAAATATTGCAAAGCAAACATACAAACCGTTTTATGGTCTTAGCATATGAACACTTTTGACCCTAGAGTCCACGTTAAGAAAAAAGAGAAACATCATTACTACATACATACTCTCACGACTAATATCCTTAGTGTGGTAGGCAGAGGCACACTGATTGTTGCCGTCATGGTGAACTGAACATTCAGAAGCCCACATTTCGCCGAGGGAGTTTGAACCCAACGTGGTTAGAGTACTGAGAGTATTGTACAATGAACACAACGTAGATGACGTGTTCCGGAATTACCCTATGGCAAATCTGGCATGAACTCCAAGCCAGAGTGTTTAACCACTAGGCCACGACGCTCTTGATATTTTTTGGGCATGATCATTCAGTTAAAATTAAAAAAGTTTAATCGAACATAAAGCCCAAAATTTTCTGGCAATCTCGCTATTTTAAATAAAGGAATTACAAAGTACGTGCCTAGGGGGAGTGTGAAGTTGCGGGTAGTTTAAGTTTATACGCATGCGTGTGGAACCGCGGGCACCCTGGACCGCTCGTTATCTAATACACGCATAATGTGGAGATAGCTTCTTTGAAGATATTTGTTGTACAGGTTAGTCAAAACTCGCTGGTTTGGCTACAGCTAGCCTTTTTAACAGAAGTATCAAAATATTTCAAATAATATAGGTATTGAAACAGTAAAAAAAGAATAGTAAAAGTCATCTTTAACAAATTACAAAATAATTTTGATGTTTACTAACAATATTAATTATGTTATTGTACTCATGTGGAAGTGACTTTAGTTTGGCTTAATGAGCTCATGTCACCGGAAAATAACAAGAACCGTAAATTTATAAATTTCCTAGGAAATTCATAAACTTTCGTAGGATTCTAAACGAGAGATAAATTGTATTATTTTACGCCCTCATTTCCAAAAATTGATAAACTTTTGGAACGCATCCTAATTTTTTACCACTAGTCGTCGCAAATTGATAAACTTCCGGGAATGTAGGCGTAAAATAATACAATTTATCTCTCGTTTAGAATCCTACGAAAGTTGATAAATTTCCTAGGAAATTTATAAATTTACGGTTTTTGTTATTTTCCGGTGACACTTATAAAGAACATTCGAATCCACGACCTCCTCTGTGGTAACCTTCTTTACCCTAAAATCGGTTTTCAAAGTAACAAACATACCTACTACCATAATACGAGTACAGACATCTCAACATTAATTTTATATTAGGCTGAAAATCCGAAACACATTTTTTAGGCGGCGGTGCTGGGAATCATATATTTTTCATAAGATAGAACTTTGGATTTTTTTCATGTGATAATACACAGTGGCTACTTCATGAGGACAAAATTGTTAGTGAGTTATCTATTAACAAATTGGTTGAAAAAAAAATTAAACTAAGCTTTTCTAATTTTGGTGTCATGTCCACAACCTGACTATCTGAACATATGTGTTATTTGAGCTGAAGATTATGAACGTATTTGAAAAACAATATTATTTTTAAATTATACAATACATAGAGTGTCTAAAATGGCCCAATTAAGCAAGATTACTATGTAACTACGATTATGCCACGTCGCTAGATTTTGTCCACGAGAAACTTATAATTTTGGTGTGAATAATGAAATAGCTCGCCAGTTACTATATATGGAACTAAACAGGGTAACATCCCCACCAATCTTTCGGTTTAGCATCACTCTCACGACTAATGACGGTAGACGTGTACGAATCCTTTGCGTCTTCCCACAAAACACGTATATATGAGGTTTTTTTTTACCCGGACAACAATTTAACAATTCAGGTGTCCTGGATTTATAATTTCTCAGTTGTTACTTTCCGTTGACTTTGTAGTATAGTGTAGAGACTCAGTTTTTGTATCTAATGTTAAAATGCTATTACTATCTGTGAAACAGTTTTTCAGTTATTTAGTTTTTTTAACAAAATTCAAATTTAGGTGTGCCAATTTTGGTGTATTTAAATTAGAATAAGAAGATTTGAACGACACCGTACCTTACAATAGGAAGTCTTAACTACCAGATGAGATTCTAGAGCAAATGCTACTCCGAAGGGAAACACCAGAAGAAGCTTTGCTAGATCCCCAATCTCCCCAAAAAAGGATCCGGAGCTTTGTGAGGCCTTAACTCTAAAGCTGGACCTCTCGCCTCACACAGGAGGTAATTGAGTGAAATTAGGGGTCAAAAGACTACATAAATACACGGAGAAAAAGTCTCCAGACAAAGCCAACTACCTCCAAAGGCGATACCGTCACATCGGTACGAATACTACCTTAAATTGAAGATATCTACGGAAACCTGTATGCCTCGCACACAACAAAGCCTCCACCAGACGCGAGTGATCCTACCAGACTTGAAAACCAACCTGGAAAAAACGCTATTCAAAAACTATTGCCAATCATACTTATGAACCAAGTGTAGAAGCTCATCCTGGTACCTATAGGGCCACTTGTTAATTCACGACCGATAGTGCGGCTTCACACCGAAACGGTCCACCTATGATTTTCTAGCGAACGTAACTCATTTAGGGGGTGGTGGCTATGGACAAACACGGCGACACACAGTTGAAACGTGTGTCATGAGTAGAGCACCGTTTATTGGCGTTTTTCTAGAGCTTTATTGCAAAGCGAAAGATATATTTCGAGTAGACGAGGGATTCTCTTGTTGTTGATCTTGACGGAATGGGGTGTACGCAATCTTGTGGAGATCAATACACCAGATGTGCTCATTCTTTACCCGTCCTACTCATCAGAGCACCCCACTACCAGTGAAGGATAGCCTAAACATTCTCAGCATGGATGTTCACAGCAACATTAACCAACAGGGCTGAATCGATAGCATTATTAAAACACCATCCCGTAAGACCTAATTCTCATTCTTCACGCCTGAGTTGCTGTCTTTGTACAAGACACAAATTCACTCGTGTGCGGAATATTGCTCTCATCTCTGCACGGTACCGCCAAGCCAGGTACTTGAAGCTCTCGACAGCTTGCAATGGCGTTTATCCGCATCATTGGTAACCCAGAGGCATGACCATGGAGTGATTACAACTGCGTAGAGACATAGCCAGGTTGAGTGTCCTCTACCGGCTTCACAGAGAAGATGTTCAGACGAGTTGTTCCAATTGATATCAACCTTACTCATCTGTTCTGTGTCAACATCCATTCACGGTCCAGTCACTATTGACTATTGGAACGTTCTTCTGTCTTGCTCTGTAGATGTGAAAGGCTCCTCCAGCGCATGTAGTTCCATTTTACTAAGATCCCTAAAGTATTTTTAAGAGGGGTGTGAAAAAGCATTTATGCATGCCTTCAAAATGAGATTGAACTACCCCCTTATCAATCCCAAACGGACTTTACGGCTGCATCAGTTGTTTTTGAGAGTTGTCAGGAATCGTAGTGCATGTAGATCAAACTCCTTCCAAACACTGGAGCAGGCTTTCGTTAAGGATTCAGTAAAGGTTTTAATTCATTTAATCTCAAAAAATACATGGAGTCATTCACTTATGAATAAAGCTACATTATTTAATTGGATATTCCGATTAATACTATCAGTTTGACACATTCATGCTCACATGTTTGGCAGGTTATATAAAAGTCCGAAAAGTAAAGCCGGCCCCTGGCTTTTGTTGACTACGAGAAAACCTTCACTAAGCTATGTTACCAAAACCTAGGCTGTTCACGAGTCTTTGAAGCGCTGCCAAGTCAAATGACGATTTATGGGGTTGCTTTCTTAGCTATAAGATCCATCCAGTTGCTATAAGGTGTAAGACCCCTTTTACGTTATACTCCTGAAACACCAGCGCGCTGAAAAGTCCCAATTACGTAAAGAAAACTTTAAAAGTGAAACCTTCAGAAGAGCACAGCTGGACTGAGTGGCATTTGGGAAGTGGTGTCACGTTTTAGCATCATCTTTGCCTTAAAACCAAGGTGTTTGATCAATGCGCGCTACTAGTCAGGGCTTCCGGAGCAAAGACGTGGAACCTGATGGTGAAGCTAGCCAACCGATCAAATGTCACTCAGAGAGCTATGGAAAGGTCTACGCTCGGGATCTCACTGTGAGACAAAGTTGGGGATGAGATAATCACCGGATTATACACTTTAGAATCATCTGGTCTTCTCGGTAGAAGATTCTAAAGTGTAGCAAACTGACATGGTAAATGCTAGCCATTTACCATGTCAGTTCGAAAAATTAATCGTGTTGCTGAGGAAGACAGGTTCTGGAATGTAAGCCACGGCTTGCTGGCAGACTGCAAAAATGTGAAAGAAACGACTTCTGATTGTTTTAGTAACGAAAACATACGTATACATTTGACTAAAACGTTAAAGATAATGGAATGTTGAGAATTTTCTAAGTTTGGAATCAGATTTAAATTTTGGTGACAGCATTTCCAATTTTGCTGTGTTAACATAAATTTTGGTGTTTCCTTAATTTTGGTGTGCGTAATATAAAAATAATTACTGGGCCAAATTTAATGCCCAAGTCAATTTAAGCACAGTATACGTTTCTGAAAAATAAGATTATAACATAAAAAAGATTAAGCCAGTAATTAAAAAACCCAGCAAAATTAGGCAAAAAATGGCACTTGTTGATATTGCCCCATATTAATAATATTAGTTAGATTATGGCAGAATTGCAGATATAAAACGATGTATGCATGAATTGAACCAACCTCCTTCACAAAAGCCCTCTCTATACTATAAGCCTTAAAACTATCAACAGTACGAAGTTTTTCAACTCCAGATAAGTAAGTAAGTACGAGTAGTCCTATCTTATTTCACAGGTGGCGCTCGCGGCCTCTCTTTGTGCGGTTTTCTTTGTGGACACCGCCCGCATACGCAACCACTGTTTTTGGAACTTTGGAAGACTTCATTAGTTAGTTTTTGAGTAGGACTCACTCAAGTTCAGTAGTCGGTCATAGTTTTGCTGGCGTATCTCAGTATATTATTAATACTAATTCTTAGCGCCGTGGTCCAGTGGTTGAACACTCTGGATCGGATCCCAGGTGATCCTGAGAACAAATCTGGGCAAGACCCAAGAAGTGTTGTAGCACTTCATTTTACAAATTTCTGTGCATATGGAAAACACCGCTAAAAACACAAGCAATCTATAAAAGGGAGGTTGGCTTTTCCCTTACAACGTGTTCAAGCGCTCGCTGAATCGTAGACTTCTGAATGTTCCGCTCACCACGACAGCAATCGTCAGTGAAGAATTATTAATTAGAAGTCGAAACTGTTTAGCGCTTCTAGACTAAATTTTGGTTCAAACAGCACCTCAGGCAAGTAGTATTTTTTGTTTATTTTTAATCAGATGTCCAGAGAGCAGTTATTTTTAAACGAAATGAACTCTTTACAAGCGAATCGGACGACTAATCATCGGTAAATGCTTAGCACCAGCCGACGCCGAATTCCGTATATCCGCCGAACGAAAATAAAGTTTTCAGACGAGCTAATGCACTTTTCAAACGTATACAGGCTGTTCACAGATAAGTAAAAATTTCAACAAAGCTACGAAACGAACGAATCTAAGAATGTTTTAATACCTTTTAACCTCACAACACTGACTTCAAATTTATGTTAAATGACTTCGCTTACTGCCTTTTATTGAATAGATTTTTGTAATTAATATTTTTCCAAATAAGTGGTAGACGGCAATTGTACAGCCTAGCCTTGGATTGCTATTCAACTAGCTTATAATAAAGCTTATAGAAACATCCCATCTCCTCACGTAGAAAAGCACACCTTTCCTACAGTTTTAGTTATTCAGTTAGCTCCGTATTAGTAACACATCAGTTATGTTTACTATTGTTTTAGCATTTTCCATGCAGTATCTTTACTAAAGATCTAAAAACCAGAAAGAGATGGAGTGTTAGAGGTGGATGCCTATAACAGTGATGAAATCACCCTGGCTCATAGGGTAAATATACCAGAAAGATTCGGCCGGTCTGTTAATGGTCTCGGTAGCACAGTGGTTAGTGCAGCCGCCCGGTTTGCGGAAGATACGGGTCCGATTCCCGCCTGATGCCAAAATGACCAAATGTCTTTTTCTGGTTTTCAGATCTTTAACACATCAGTTATTAATCTTACTTCCAAGTTTTCTACCAAGATATTCAAAATGTCAAATACCTACTGCTAATTCCTGCCACCCTGTATAGCGCATGCACTTGATCGCAGCGGCAGCGGTCATCTGGCAGCGCGCCAGCAAAAAGACAAGTCGAGAAATCACACGTCCAGCCGACTCTCAATGTTACTCGAGCGTTGTATTGTTTATATTCTCTTCTTCGAGCCGAAGGTCAACATTTCTATCTATTCAAATAATCATACATGCTTACATACCATCACGCCTCTTTCCCAACGGGGTAGGCAGAGACCACTTCTTTGCACTTGCTACACACCTTGCGCCTCCTCTACTTTCATGAGACCTTTTATACATGCGCGACGGTTGAAGGTACTCCTGACCTTACTGTTTCTGAGAACATCAAATAATAAAATAATCAACTCATCTCAAAGTCAATTTGTTATTGGAGGAAGTGTTCAAGGAAAACTTTGGCTGTATCAAAATTTGCTCAAGGAAGATTTAAAGTTCAGTGTTTCTAACGACACACTGGAATTGTAAACTCTTTGCTGAAGGTTTTCCGATTATTAAAATTTGTTTAGAGGGTAAGAGAGTTATAGCGGGCTAGACGCCGTTCTCTCACATTTCTATCTTACTACATAGTATAAAATAAAGTTGCTTTCTCTGTCCCTATCCCCTATGTATGCTTAAATCTTTAAAACTACGCAATGGATTTTGATACGGTTTTTTTAATAGATAGAGTGATTAAAAGGAAAGGTTTTTAAGTGTAGTAACATCCCAATGCAGCCGTTCAAAGCCGGGGAGGGTCGCTAGTAAGATATAATATCAACCAGGCATTGTATTTTCTAGATTCGCTCCTGCAGAACGAGTATTTAACACTATAGTAAGATTGATACAAAGGAGAGCGAGTACAGCAACGGTCACTGGCGCAGTGCCAAAAAAAAATGAATCGTCCGTGCGTCCACCACGATCGTCTGGCACTTGGCAATTTGCATTGTTTGCCCATGACTACACTTGTGATATACTCGTATGTGTGATGGCTAAAACCAGAAAATGCATCAAACCAAACATAGCTTAGCTTACAAAAGGTGAGGTTAACATCACGGCATATTGAAACAAAGTCGCTTTCTCTGTCCGTATGTACGCTTATATCTTTAAAACTATGCAAATAATTTTGATGCGATTCTTTTAACAGATAGGGTGAATAAAGAGAAAGGTTTATATGTGTAATAACATATCATTGCTTCTGTTCGAAGCCGGGGCGGGTAGCTATTTAAAAATAGTTATGAGCTTGATTATAACACTTTTGACTATTAAAACATAGAGATGTCTAAGTATAAGTTTTGTTAGGAAACCAACTCAAACAAATTACTAGTTAGAGATTGTCTAATGTAGCGCGACTCTACCTATGTAATTCTCCACGATCAAATTGTATCTTTACAATTTATATAAAATGACATTCTTCATTGGTTACCTTACCCGAAGAGACAAAATCAGATGTCAACAAATTCAAGATTTATAATTATAATTCAGGTTAAGATAAGACAAATTCTAGCTCAATATATGGAGTACATAAGCCTTAATAATATTCACATAAGTTACATCGTATAGGTACTTCGGTTTTCAATCTCAGCTCCTTATTCTTAAAACCGTCATAAGCAAATTTTCTTAACATAACATTTCATGAGACGCGGAACATAAGGGGTCCCCTCGAGGAGGCCCCTTGAAGGGGTCACTCGACCGCGGTCAAGCCGCCCTTCCGGCCAATTGAACCCCGTGTGCGGTGAGGATGAAATATTCAAAGGGATGATGGGGATCAAGTTTTTATTGAGAAAAAATCCCAGATTTTGTTTTGCTATCTTAAATTTACATATGACTGGTGCGTGTTACCTGGAGATATCATTGAACACTGAACACTAAGGAACTAAACGCTGGTGCTATGGTATACTAGACAACGAACAAACATACTTTAATTTTTTTTTTTTTGTAATTGCATAATTATTATACTATCTTTCCATCAAGATATGATTAAATAATCAATCAGACATCTGACTTATGCCTAATGGAAATAACGAAATGTGACGGTGGTTATAACAACTTTACCAGCTCTAGTAGATAGCTAGCCTTATGGTCATCATCATTAACAGCTGCATGACTTCCTCTGCTGTTCATGGCTACAGTATAAACAGTAGGTTATCTAAGGCCGCCCGCCGAGTTATTAGACTAGCGTGCACACAGACACGCGGCACTGCCCGTCCGTACTGTCACCACCTTATCCCGCCCTATTTTATGCTAGCGTGTGCGTGAAATCGCGACACGGCGCGCGACGCGCACGCATATATTCAAACCGAGAGCGGCACGTTTGTATGTAGATGTTTTACTTGTTCTCTGTGTACTGTGCCATGGCCTAGGATCTTGTGTAGCTGGTTAAAGGCTGTCTGCGCTGAGGTATATGGGAAGAAAAACATTACGCACTTTCACTACCGCTGCCCAGCCGAGTTGAATTTGGTGATTTACCTCTTTCTTGACGTTAGGCCTTTGAATTATTATGAATTTCACGAATTCATTCAATTGAGAATTAAGCACTTAACATGATATACTCGAGGGCTGTTTCAGTTTTCATGACTATGGGAGTTTAAATTGCTACCTACTTTAATAAGATAAGTCGTTTTTAACTGCAAAAGTGACAATGATATCTATTTCACCATATCAAGTGTGCCATTGATCTTCGATAATAGTTAAACAGTGAAATAGAAATGAATCAGGAAACCAAGGTGATGTTTTTATTGCCGCAATCTACCCCGTTATTAACGCCTAACCGCACCCCCAACTACGTGTGAAAATACCAAATAACCCATAGGAAATTCCACTAAACCCAACGACCCCCTGACCCTCAGGCGCCGGCCGAGAAGCCAGCTCACTCCTTCCGACATATGGACCTGATTACCCGAAAACTGCCCAGCTATCAAACACTACTATTAAGACCATAAATCAACCCATCAAGGTTGCTTTTCCTTTACTAGTCTTTCGCTCAAAAGTTAGCGATTCACTTGTTTCGACGTGAGTACGAGATTGTTCAAAGGGTGACCACTTAACAATTCATCTGTTATTTTGGAACGTAATACCGTGGGATAAAGTTTGTTTTTGATTGAGGATAGGAATGGGAAAAGTTGAGAAATTTTCGAGGGTGGAAAATTGTCGATATCCTTACCGGACTTTGTGGTGATTTTTATTTGAGGGTGCGTGTTAACAGTTTTGGGCCGTGTGAATGTTTGGTCAGGGGCGTCATGTTTGGAATATGTTTGATTTGAAAGCTGGGAAGTTTGATGAGTCCACAACTTTTGGGGGAGCCATTTGTTTGTTTAGTGAAGGTTTTGTGTGTATTTCAAAACTTTTAGTTGGCTCTACCTGTGTTTTCAGTTGTTTCTAAATTGATGGCATGAAACCAGTTCAGAATTTCCAAATCATTGGTATTTCTAAATCTAGAACCTTATCAGGATCTTAATAAAATTTTCGTTAAGATTTCAGAAGAGCAGTTTATATATTTAATTATTAAAAAAACCCAAAGTAATTTTCTTTGATATCGAGTGCTCAATGCAACAAATGGGTGTAGCTTTAATATCATGGCGATTAGCGCCATGATTGTTGAGTAGAGTCCTTGAAATAGAACCAACTTGTATGTCCCCGAGCCGGTCAGCCGCCGATCAAAATTATTAATTTAATTCCCCATCCTCCAGCGTATTAATTATAATTGATTATTTAAAACTATAGATGGCTGACTGAACATCTAATTGTAAGTAAAAATTTATAAAACATGGAGTCACCTGCCTTTATTAGATCGTGTAATGTTAATATATTTTTGACACTTTACATCTTTTTGAAAAATTAAGTTTTTGTTGATTCGTAATCTGGTTTAACTTTTTCAGTCTGAAATACTGAACCTAATCTATGGGTCGAGAAGCTGAGTTCGGTTCCAAATAAAGCCTGTTAATTTGCAATCAACTATTTTAATTTTAAGATTCAGCCCAAATTCGAAGTGGTTGCATTCAGCCAACACCCTTACCTGATCCACTGTATATACAATTATTTAATGTTCTTATGGCTTATGAGTACTAGGTACTTTAACTAAATGCTTTAATGCCTGGTGTATCTTATCAATGAAAATGATACAACTGATGCAAATATTATTATTATCATAGGTGAGATTTACAATCTAAACGCATGTGATGCACCTGGACAGTACAAAAGCGCAGAGGCAGTGATGGATCACATCGCAACATTTGGCACGCTCTGACGGTCAGCGAGTTTGCACAGCACTAGAGACGTGACGCTACTTTAGTACTCGTTATCGATATTTGCTAGTAAGCTTTATCGCAAGATGAAGATAACAAAAGTTACTCGGTTTTTTTTTTAGCATTTTCCATGCAGTATCTTTACTAAAGATCTGTGAACTAGAAAAAGACATTTGGTCGTTTGGCATCAGGCAGGAATCGAACCCGCATCTTTCGCAAACCGACCTTTTTATGGTTCACAGATCTTTAGTAAAAGTTACTCAGTTCAGGTGCCATTTGTTAGGAAGAATGGTGGAAAAAAATAAGTTTTAAAGACTGTACCGGTTAAGACACCTAATAAGTAAAATAGAAAATAATAGGTACCCACTTAAATGTTATCGGGAACAGGATAAGATTTTGTTGCGTTATTGAATGAAAGAGTGGTCTGACTTCTTTGAAGACCACCTGCAGATTGTTTGAGTGTACTTTCAAGGGCATTCATCCAAAAATAATACGGTTATTTTTCAAAGCTTTTACAGATATTTTTCTAAAATTATTTTCACACAGTTTTAGGTAATTTTATCATCTCACACTGGTAAATGTAGCATCTGTTGGATGACCATAATTAATATGTGCACAAAACTTTTTATCGATAACTATCAATGTCTTCCCTATACAGTAAGTGACAAGTTTAACACATACAATTGACCGGATGATCAATGATCTACGGGTATCTAGATCAATAAAATTATGCAAAATCATCGCTTATTGTCGATGTCACGCGTGTTGACCGTTTTACTTAATTCAAGATATTATACAATGCAATATTTAGGGTTCCGCTTGAAAATCAAGGTGTTCTCATATTTTGCTTTAGAATTTGTGTGCATCAATATGCTTTTTTGTATTAGTCTGTATGTTTCCTCGTATTATTAGGTTTAGATTTATAAAATAAAAGTATTTTAGCATGTTTATCCATTGTCTAGTATCCTATAGTCCGAAACTTAGTTTAGCTTTGCTTAGCTTGGGGCAAGGCGAAACTGTGTGGTATCATGTCTAATATTATATTTATTAAAAACAACGAATGTGTCATTTACAAATTAAATGAAAAAGTGCTTTACAGAATCAAAAGTTTATTATAAAACAATAGAACTTTGAACACCCGACAATACGGCACGGAACGTTTATAGCCACGATACACACAAGACCAAACTTGTCAAATGCAGTTTTTTTCGAAAAATAAAGATTCTAAAATGTTGCGTTGAAAATTCAGAACCCTTACCATGACTTCAAGTGCCTTGTGTCTATGACAAAAGGTTTAAAATGATAAAAAAACGTGTTAAATTTTCATAAAAATAGTTTTTAATTAATTTTGTCAAATATGAAATAGGTGTTTAAAACCTAAACAATCAATATTATCCTGTGAGTAATGCAGATATGTTTACCGAATAATAAACAGAAGTAAGCAACGTGCTGATAGTGTCGATATTCTAACCATCAACTATTGTCGATGCTTGGACATGACTATCAAAAAGCCCTAATACGCAGTTTTGAACTAACTGTTGTACCAAAAGCTACCTTTCATGTGGAACTGACGAGGCAAAGAAAATCATGGCAAAGGTTCTGAAACTCCTGCTATACGACAGAGACCTTCACTACCGTCTGGAGGACCAGCAGGATGGTAACGAAGAAGAAGATTGTCGGTTGCACCGTCTTCGCCTTGCTGGTGAGCACTCTGGGGGCGGGCACCACCGGCATCGAAAATGCTTGGTTGTTGCAGCGGTTCAGCTGGAAAAAAAACGTTTTCTTAGAGAGAAATCATGGTCTCGAACTCGTTCGCCACATGAGTTCTTTCATAAATATACCGATCCCACCGTGAAATTTCACAAGGTTTCGCCCTTTATTGAAAAATAAGGAAAAGTGCAGTCGCCACGAATTACTGAATTAATTAGGCTAGATACCGTCGTAAATGAATTCAACCAGCACCATCCACTAAGCCACTCGATGGATGGTACTCCGCTGTTTCACTCTGTTTCCGCTTTACTCTACAAAGCTGTAGGACAAGCTGGTCTCTCAAACCCCGAAAACATAAGATACGTGCGAACGTTTTTTTACACACAATAAAGCAAGCGTAACTTAGCTTAGACCCTTGCCATTTTTTTTATCCAAAACATCAACTGATTTACGTACCCAAAGGGTATGTATGCCCCTATGTGAAGCCTAGACTTAGGGCGTTCCTGGGAGATGGCAATGCGACGTCAGTTCAGGCTGCGTTTTCACCAGAGATGCGTAGCGAGGACGTATTTTAAGAACCAATAGAATCGCTTCATTGAATGAAGTTAGGGTAAATGGAGGCTTTTGGTTCTTATGAACCCATTTCTCGCAACGTATCTCTGGTAGAAACGCAGCCTTAAGGAGAAAAACGGCCGAGTACGTGCCGGTTGCCGCAAAGCATGGCAAAAAGGAAGAAGCCGAGACGCTGTCTTGGACGATATCTCTGTCTCGTGGAGTGTCAAGTTGGCAATATGTACCTCGCAGCAAGTAGTCTCAGGCGAGCCGACGCAGCCAGACCGGCAGCCTCGCACCACTGCCTCGTAGTTGGAGCCTTTGGACATGACCGACGTGAAGCACTTGTCGTATGTCACGGGCACTTGGCTGAGGTCATCAATAAGCCATGAACACCTATCCTATCAAATGTACCTCGCAGCAAGTAGTCTCAGGCGAGCCGACGCAGCCGGACCGGCAGCCTCGCACCACTGCCTCGTAGTTGGAGCCTTTGGACATGACCGACGTGAATCACTTGTCGTATGTCACGGGCACTTAGCTGAGGACATCAACAAGCCATGAACACCTATCCTATCAAATGTACCTCGCAGCAAGTAGTCTCAGACGAGCCGACGCAACCAGACCGGCATCCTCGCACCACTGCCTCGTAGTTGGAGCCTTTGGACATGACCGACGTGAAGCATTTGTCGTAGGTCACGGGCACTTGGCTGAGGTCATCAACAAGCCATGAACACCTATCCTATCAAATGTACCTCGCAGCAAGTAGTCTCAGACGAGCCGATGCAGCCGGACCGGCACCCTCGCACCACTGCCTCGTAGTTGGAGCCTATGGACATGACGGACGTGAAGCACTTGTCGTATGTCACGGGCACTTAGCTGAGGACATCAACAAGCCATGAACACCTATCCTATCAAATGTACCTCGCAGCAAGTAGTCTCAGGCGAGCCGACGCAGCCGGACCGGCAGCCCCGCACCACTGCCTCGTAGTTGGAGCCTTTGGACATGACCGACGTGAAGCATTTGTCGTCTACGCTGTGGCATGTTATCGTGTGTACCCTGCCAAGAAACAATCATGCGTTGAGGTTTCATGTATAACATTTTCGAATAGTTCACATTGAAAACGGTACTTATTCTCCAATCACAAAAAAGTGATGGTTACAGTTACGTCATGCACCGTTTAAAATATTGAAAACCGTCGTAACTCACTACTCAATTTATCCTTACTAATCCACAATGGTAAGAATTTTAGGATTTTCTATTTATTGATATCAATCAAATGGGGATTGTTCTCAAGGATTTGGATGAAGTATGATTCTAATTTTCTAATCAGAATTATACTACATCTAGACATTATTTTCTGGATAACTTGTGAAATAATCATAACAAAGGAAAGTCAGTAGAGATAATAAGAGAAAAGGAGTGTGTATTTAATAATTTCAATCTAATTAAGGCAGTAACCCAAGGAATCTATTGTAGCAATGACTTAATTTACGCTACGCTGTCAGTCTTAAGATCTTAAAGATGAAGAAAGCCTATAATAGGCAGAAGAAGTCTTATCTACAAAAAATATTTGGATATGAAAGTAATTGCGGTCTTCACCTGTACTTGGTCGGATCCAAGCAGGCTCTGATCGGCACCTCGGACTTGTAAGCACAGACATAGCAGTCCAGGGGTTTCTTCTTAGGAGTTCTGGTAATCAGCAGCGCTTTAGGTGAAGGAACCATTTCAGGTGCTCGTCTACCTGCTACGTGCTCCGCCTAAAAACAAGAGGAAACAATGATAAGGGAATAATTGCATTATTGAATCTTAAACACAAAACTGAAAAACCGTGTAACTGCACAAGCATCAAATCAACTAAGTGGTACAAAACAACTACGGACTCAGTGCAAATTTTTTGGGGAGGTAAGTGCTAAACACTAACACCAAGCCAAGTTGTTGCCAAGCCTTTTTTTCTTGGACTAACCAGTTGTTAGCCCAAGTTGAGGCTTTCACAGCTTCTACAATCTTTACCAAGCCCCTTTTTCGTAGAGATAAGGGTATATGTTTAGTCTAATTCTAATGTAAATACGGCAGAAAGCAACTCATGTGAAGTTAGACACCATCTGTTACTAGATGGCATTGCTAGTCACTTGAATCGCGCAAGCATTACGTTTTGTACATAACACATAAGGTTTATGTCACTTAGAAAATATATTCTGTTTTTGGATATCATGTAAATGTGAGTTTTATTTACACATTCTGACCATCAAAGGCTTTTGGGATTTGTACATGGTCCTTCAGTAAGCCGGATTGGCATTCTAGAGGATGAAGATTATTAAAGGATTTTCGACCTACGGCATTGCACTACTGCAGCAACTGTAGGCCAATGTTGCCTTTACTGGAAGTGGTTTTGAACGTGGAATATTGGAACTAAACCAGTCGATGGGTGGCTCTGCTGGCGAAGAACTAATAGAAGGCTTGATTCATTAGTGAGTGAAGTATGGTGAAGTAACTGTAAGTAATTTGAACTCTTTAAGCTTAACTTCTTGGTGCAGGCAGAAAAAATAGCAAGCTAAAATTGAAACATGCAAAATTGAACTTTATTTACTGGAGTAAATTAACTTGTGGTTTGAAGACAATATTAGAGACTTTAGTTTGTTTGTAGAATCTAGCACTTAGAATAGTTTTCCCAAAAGTGAACCAACGGGGAACCTATGCCCGATTTTCAAAATTTGTTAAAACACTTAGAATATTTTTATGTTAAAAAAACTTGTTTTGCAAATTATTCTTGTAACTGTGTTTCTTCTGTGTAGTTTGACTTTGAATTCCTAAGAGTTATTTTAGAAACATCTTTAGCTAATTTGTCAACAATGGAGTCCTTGGTAAATGTTCAATTGGATTGTAAAACAGCTATGTCTAAAGCTAAAATTAATTTTAAAAAAGCTGGCAAGGACCGCTTAAGTGTACCTTATATCGAAACTCGGTTGGAGGCTTTAGATCAGCAATGGTCAACGTTTTGTGAAACTCATCGTCAAATTGTAAGCGAATTTCCAGCTGATAAAATAAAAAGCTCACCTTATCAGTTCGATGAAGTTTACGAAACGTCTAAAGAATTGTACTTTGATTACAAAACATTGTTAAAAGAAGGTTTAGATAAGATTTTATCCACCCGCAATAGTGAGGTTGCAATGTCCGGAATTTGTCCTGCTAGTAATGAAAATAGTAAGTATAATAACCAAGTTAAATTACCAAAGATAACGATTCCTATGTTTTCCGGAATCTATACCGAATGGACCACATTTAGGGATCTCTTTGTTTCATTGATCCATAAAAATGATACGCTGGATGAAGTCCAAAAACTTCATTATTTGAAGGGTTATTTAACTGACGAAGCAGAGAAACTTTTGCGACATATGCCCATCACAGCGAGTAACTATCAACTTTGTTGGGATCAATTGAAGCATAGATATGACAACAAAAAATATTTATCAGATAATATTTTAAAGCGTTTCATGAGTATTAAAACATTACACTTAGAATCTTGTGACGCTATCAAAGACATGTTAGACACTACTAATGAATGTTTGTTTGCTTTAAGAAATCTTGGTATAGACACAAGCACTTGGGATGTGATTGTGATTCACATTGTTAGCCAGAAACTAGATCCGGAGTCGCGGAAGTTATGGGAGGCAAAGGCAAGTGAGACGTGTGATGAGCTACCCACACTTAATATATTCAATGAGTTTCTAGAGCACAGGTTCCGATCGTTAGAATTTCTGTCTCCTAAGTCTAGTAGATCTTTTGGTAGTCGACATGCATCATCAAACACTTTACAAATTCAACAGTCTCTGCATGTAGCCACACAATCGTGCCCATATTGTGATGAAAATCATAAACTTTATAACTGCAAAACATTTGCGAAAACAGAAGTAGAATCCCGACGCGAGTTTGTTCAAACGAATGGGTTCTGTTTCAACTGTTTAGGTCCCAACCACTCAGTGTATACTTGTCGCCAATCCTCTAGATGCCGCGTATGTAAAAGAAAGCATCATTCGTTGCTTCATCCTAAAAGTCTTTTGAAATTGTCTGTATCAGACGATAAGGAGAATGAGTCAGGAAATCAAAGCGTTAATAACGTTTCAATATCAAGAACAGATTCAAGGGAATCAGAAGACGAGTCTGCCAATGTCACTTCGTGCTTCTCCAATGCTACGAATCAAGTTTTGTTGGCGACCACTTTAGTGAGAGTGGTCTCTTCCAAATCAGGAGAGCAAGGAACAATAAGATGTTTGTTGGATCAGGGCTCGCAAGCCTCGTTTATAACAGAGTCCACAGTTCAAACACTGGGCCTCAAGAAAGTGCCTAACAAGGTTTTAATCTCTGGAATCGGTAGTGGGCCAGGTGACAACGCGTCTCTCGCGTCAAAATCTGTAGTTTTTGTTAAGATTCAGTCCCTGCACGATCCTAAAACTATTTTGACTGTCAAAGCACATGTACTAAGCAAACTAACTACAGTGCTGCCTCTAACTAAGGTTACTTTAAGTCCTTGGCCAGAGCTAATCAAGGTCAAACTCGCTGACCCTAGGTTCTACATACCTAACAAAATTGACATGCTGCTTGGCGCAGATGTATATGGCCAGATATTAGAAGACGGCATGATTAAAGGTCCCTCGGGTTATCCAGTAGCTCAGAATACAAAGCTAGGGTGGATTCTGTCTGGTAAGATTGGGTCTGGATCTGTGGCCGACCCCAGTTTATGCACTCATATCGTTTCCATGCATACACAGTGGAATGAAAACGATATATTAAGAAAGTTTTGGGAGTTGGAGGCTGATACTTTTGAAAGCAAACGGACTCGATTAACCGAAGAAGAACAGTCTTGTGAAGAAATATTCGCCAAAACAACTACTAGAGATGAAACTGGTCGATATGTAGTAAAACTCCCATTCAACAAAGAAGACCCTCAGTGCAAAAATGGAAATTCAAAGAAAACAGCAGCAAAAAGGCTTACTATGTTACAAAGAAGATTGGACAAAAATCCTATTTTGAAACAGCAGTATTCTGATGTCATAACTGAATATATTGACCTAAAACACATGGAAGTTGTGCCTGAGGATGAACTTAATAAACCTGGAGCAGTATATTTGCCTCATCACCCTGTGGTACGCGAAGATAGAACTACTACTAAGGTATGAGTTGTGTTTGATGCGTCCTGTCAGTATGACAACGGAGTATCGCTAAACAGCGAACTGATGGTAGGTCCATCGCTACAATCAGATTTACGCCATATTATTATGCAATGGCGTACACATCCTATCTGTTTAATGGCAGATATAGTTAAAATGTATCGGCAAGTGAAAGTGACCGAAACAGATGCAGACTTTCAACGCATATTATGGAAAACAGGATCAGACTTGCAACATCTCAGAATTCTTCGTGTGACTTTTGGCACGGCCTCAGCGCCATACCTCGCTGTTAAAGCTCTACAACAGTTAGCCAAAGACGAAGGTGAAAGTTTTCCTGTAGCAGCAGAAAGAGTCCTTTCTCAGTTTTATATCGACGATTTGATGAGCGGATGTGACGACATTTCAGAAGGCGTCCAAATCTTTGAAGAAATGAATGCGCTTTTAAGTAAAGGAGGATTTGAACTTCAAAAATGAAGGAGCAATAATGAAGAACTATTGCAGAGAATAGGAGTCAAGACTGAAAATGTTAAAGAGCAGTTAGAGATCAAATTAGAACCTGATAATGTTCAGAAGGTTCTCGGCTTGGGGTGGAATAGCACATCCGATCATTTTGAGTATTCAACAAATCTGCCAGAATCAAACACACCCGTAACTAAGAGAAAGGTGATTTCTGATATTTCTCGTTTATTTGATCCCTTGGGATGGTTGGCTCCAACGATAATAACAGCTAAAATCTTCATTCAGAAGTTATGGATAGCTGGAATAGAATGGGATCAGGAACTCCCTCCACATCTTTTTAATGAATGGGTGAGGTATCGAGACAATCTTTCTAAAGTAACCAATTTTAGGATTCCACGATGGATTCAGACGCACCAAAATGATTTAAGTAGAGAATTACATGGCTTCTGCGATGCGTCCAATGTTGCGTATGCGGCTACGGTGTACTTGAGAGTCATTGATAAGAATGAGAATGTTCATGTCAACCTAGTGACATCAAAAACTAAGGTAGCACCCATAAAACAGGTATCAGTTCCGCGTTTGGAACTTTGCGGTGCTGTGCTGTTGACTAGGTTACTTTTGGAGGTAGCAGAGGTATTATCCATACCTAAAAATCAAATACATGCTTGGACTGATTCGTCGGTTGTGTTATCGTGGTTGAGTGACCATCCAAGCAGATGGAAGGCTTTTGTTGGAAATAGAGTGGCCGAGATTTTAACTCTAACAGACAGAAGCCAATGGTCACATGTTCGATCATGTGAAAACCCTGCAGACTGTGCATCGAGAGGCATAACTTCTCCCGAAGACTATGACATATATTTGTGGAAGGAAGGCCCAGGTTGGTTGAAAGAACGTATGATAAATTACAGTCCACTCAATATTCAGGATACCAACATGGAAGAGCGAACGAAAAAGGTATGTCATTTAACGACTGAAGGTGAAGATGTCTTCTGGGAGCGGTTTTCAAATTTGCGAAAGTTATGTAGAGTAACAGCTTTCTGTAGGCGTTTTGTTAAGTTGATAGCTTCTAGGCAAAAACCTGAATTTCCACCATTTTTATCAAGTGCAGAACTAGAGGAATCTCTCATTGCATGTATAAAATTCTATCAAGCGTTGCATTTTAAGGACGAAATACAGAGCATAGTTAAATCCAAAACTGTTAACAAAAAGAGCAAAATCGCGTCATTAAGCCCTTTCATTGATGAAAGCGGTATTTTAAGAGTTGGTGGAAGACTGAACAATGCAAATATTTGTAACAAAATGAAACACCCTATTTTGATTCCAAAGAAATCTCATCTTACAAATTTAATTATTGAGGAAGCCCATAATAGAACTTTCCACGGTGGAATTCAGTTAATGCTAACTCATGTGAGAACAAGGTACTGGATAATAGACATGAAAAGGCAAATAAAGCAATCTATCAGACAATGTGTACGGTGTATTCGGTATCCTTCTCAAGTTTCACATCAACTGATGGGTCAACTTCCAACTGAGAGAGCTACTCCAGCACGACCGTTCTATCGAAGTGGAGTCGATTATGCGGGTCCAATAGCGGTTCGGTCAGCAAAAGGCAGAGGACACCACTCAACGAAGGGATATATTTGTGTTTTTGTCCGTATGGTAACAAGAGCGGTACATTTGGAAATGGTAAGTGATTTAACATCTGAAGGTTTCATATCCGCATTTAAGCGTTTTGTGGCAAGGCGGGGTCACTGTGGGGAGTTGTGGAGTGACAACGGCACTAACTTTGTTGGCGCAGCGCGTGAATTATTAAGAAGTTTATTTGTTCTAGAAAAATCTTCTGTAGCTGTTGACATCGCTGACTGGCTTGCTACCAATGGAACACACTGGCATTTTATACCACCTCACGCCCCGAATTTCGGTGGACTATGGGAAGCCGGAGTAAAGTCCACCAAACATCATCTTAAGCGAGTCATAGGCGAATCTAAACTTACATTCGAGGAAATGATCACGGTTTTGACTCAAATTGAAGCGTGCCTAAATTCGAGGCCGATGTCGCAGACTGTTGATGCAAGTGCACTAGAACCTTATCCACTAACGCCTGGTCATTTTTTAATAGGAGAGCCGTTAGTATTAGTCCCTGAAATAAATTATGAAACGTCAAATGTGAGCAGTTTGCGGCGGTGGCAACTGACGCAAAGGATGGTTCAGGAATTTTGGCGTCGTTGGTCTAGAGAGTATCTGACACAATTTTTTCATCGTTACAAATGGAGCAACGAAGTAGCTGAACCTAGGATTGGTGACGTAGTTTTAGTAATGGAAGACGACCTTCCACCAGGCAAATGGTTGTATGGAATAATAGTTGAAAAGCACCCAGGTTCAGATAATCTTACTAGAGTGGTTAGCTTACGATGTAAGGGGTCCAACATCATTAAACGACCTATGTCTAAGATACGTGTCCTACCTATTACCGAATAACGTATAACATGTTTTTGAATAGCGAGTTTAGCATTTTGGTTTATTTTGTCATAAACATTAATGTTATGTTGTAAAAAAAAAAATGTACAATTACCATAATGTCATCAGTCAGAATTTGGTGAGTGATTACTAAGTGTACTAACTGCAACATGCATAGGATTATTTGTTTTGTTTAATTTTTGGTATTTTTAAGGAGTTTGCAATTTGTGTTTCATGATTTTTTTACTTGTTGATGTCGATAATGAACATTCTGTTCATAGGAGGCGGTATGTTTAGTCTAATTCTAATGTAAATACGGCAGAAAGCAACTCATGTGAAGTTAGACACCATCTGTTACTAGATGGCATTGCTAGTCACTTGAATCGCGCAAGCATTACGTTTTGTACATAACACATAAGGTTTATGTCACAGTATATGACTGCTTTCAACACGTCAGGCGACGGCCGTTGAAGCCAAATAGCTCTGTATTAAAGGTCTTAGGATGTACATTATAAAGGTGATGATGATTTGATGATTTTATGGATGACCTGATGAAGGTTGCTGAAATTAATTTACAACTGGCCGCACTGTACATCTATGGATGAGGCCTATTTCATATTCAATGCTGTTTACTACTCATTAAAAACATCATAGCAAAAAAAACACCTGGATGTCAACTATATCATTGACATGAGGTTCTACTCGTACTAACTGTTTTGGTGATGTTATAAGTGTATCTATAATCAGATAATAAGCCAGTGAATGTTATGACTGTGTAACTTTATGTGTACATCTTGCTGTTGGTGTACTTTTACAAATGAATATCTTTTTAATGCTATGATGTCAAACTAAATTGTTAAAAGGTGACTTATTGCCAGGCTCATGAATACGAACTTGTCTGACAGTGAGTGGACCTGAATGAAATAAATTCTCCACCTTCTCTGTTACATCATCATCGTCCTCGTCTTCATCAGCTTCGTCTTCATCACCGTCCTCATTTCGGCTGTTAACAATCAAATAACCGAATGATATTATAATAAAAAGACGTAGATAGGTTACTTGTGCTAAGAAAGTTGCACCCGATATCAGGACTTTCGACCACCTTAGCAAAGCATTGACGGTTTGAGGCGATACTGCGCAACACGTATCTGTCTCGTTTACGTTCTAGTAAATAATCATACTATCTTGTACGCACGCAATTATAGGTACGTACGAGAGGAGACCATTTTTGACTTCGGGTCATTACTGACATAACCTATCTACGTATTTTATTGGAATATCATTGATATAACCGGTCTAACTCATATCGACTGTGGACTGCCAATAGTAGCAATATTTATTCAGAGTGACTTGGCAAATTTAAAAAATAAGCTGTTTAAAATAATATCAAACTAGTTTCTAGTCTCCCGATATTGAGGTTTTAAAAAAACCTATTTTAAATATCTTAAAAAGTGACTCTATAAGGCTAATTTTCGAGCAACATAGTTAAGTCACTATGGTGCTCGAAAATAAGCCCTGCACTGCTGCTGCACTTGCAGATTAGCTATTGTGAAAATATCCTAACGTATATGGGCGTATTTTCCATGAATGAATTAATTTATCAACTCGTATTATTTTCAAACAGCAGCAAAAAATACTATATTACCTATGCTGATATGGAGAAAAATACAAAGTTTTTGTTTAGAATCAGAATCAGAAATATCTTTATTCAAATAGACCTGTTACAAGTGCTTTCAAATCGTCAAAAACTTAATCAAACAAACAAAAATACACTTAATAATAGACTTCAATACTATAATAGAAATAATAAATAAATACACAGTATACAAACATAATGTGACTCAACCACTGCTGTCGAAAAGTTGATTCTGTACTGAGAAGAACCGGCAAGAAACTCAGCAGTTTATTCACAGCATTACTTCTCACTTCTTCTGGCGTCACTTCAATGGCTCAATAATGTAATTTAAGCTTTGGTGCATTCAAGAATTTGACATTGCAAGTAAAGATTGCGTTTGAACAAAGAGAATGACAAATTAGCAGCAGTAAATGTCACTTAGGAAATAAGGCACTACTGCGAAACCAGGTCAATAATTCTAGGTATCTAAGTATTTTGAAAGTGTTTCATAGATGTCTTATTTATCGAACACCACTGAAAAACTAAAAAATGTAGCCAATACTCACTCTTCTTCCTCTTCATCCTCCACCTTGGAGCCAGTCCTGACGGGTAGAAGCAAGAGCAATGCCAGAACTAAGGCATACCTCCACCGGACCATCTCATCGAAATTCTCTCTCCCGTCAATAAATACTGCATACACTTACGCTGAATTTGTCATTTTATCACAAATTAAATTGTTATCACGACTTCGTGAGGGGGTCAAAAATTTCAGAACTGACAGCAGATTTCATGTTTTTCGTGTTTGGAATTTTTTTCTTTGTTTTCTTGTCTGTCAAGAGTAGGAACTGCTTGCTAGCAAAACGTTTTGTTGTGCTTTCCACCTGCACAGTAATGTTCTAACATTCAACATCGATGTTTTCATAACATTGCAATGTTATGCATTGTCTTATTGGATAACATCCAGTTATCTGTGACTTAGTCGCATTAATCTACAATGATTTATTAAAAATCCAGGCATTAGCTGAGTGGGGTCCATTTAATTTTGGACATCGTGACACTGCTGCCTGGTGGAAATTATTCTTTGTTTTTCTATTGTTTGTTTTTTTTTTGTTTTTTCCTAACCACCTTGTTCTGTATGTTTTTATCTGTTGCGATGTTCAGAATCAATAAACTCTTTTTCTTTCTTTCTTTCTTTCTTAATATTGTTCTCTGCCAATTTTAAGTGGCAGTTCGTTTTTAGATATATTTGACATGTTTATTTTCCATTAAAAAAAATAATGTTTTTCTAATCTCGCTTCCAAAGTCACCAAAAGAAAAAGCCAGGAGGGCGCAATAAATAACAGACCTAACGCCATCTAGTAAGCAGCATTGTAACTAGCTATTCGCTGCTAGATGGCGCTGTTGTGAAAGTTCTTGTTAGAAAGCTCATTGTAAGCTTTTGCGATTCTATAAGATTTTGCTTAGTAAGTTCAAGAATACTAATAATGTGAATTATAGGTGAATGTTAACAAAAAAACGAATAAGTGTTAAGATTCAATCTTATATTTATAGTGCCTTACATCAAGGAACATTACTAACCTACTCGAAAAAAGTTATAAGGCTTCATTTTACCGCGATTATGTTTACTGTGTTCCATTTATTAGTATCTGGCTTAATGTGCCATCTTGATAAGAGTAATAAAAAGAGCAGGTATATTTATACCGTCTTTCTATCTTCAATCTATCCAAGTTATGAGGTAGTCGTGACTGGATAACAACGTTATTCAAAATGCATCTTTGCATTAAATGAAATGTAGGTACTAACAGTTGTTGATAGTTATTTATTTTGACATTTGTATGTCCTATGGGTATATGATTAAAATGTCTTAAGTTTTATGATGTGCTGTCTGTTTTTTTTTCAATACTAGTTATTGCAAAATGGCTCTGCCACTAAGTACAAAACAAATCTATACTGAAACTCACTTTTAAGTAAGCAGTTCATACAAAAAACTACTGTTCTGCCTAGTCAAAGCCTAGTTCATCACACAGCCATAAAAGCAGCCTTTAGACTTATAAAAAAACGAAGTCGACCTACTTGAAGGGGGAGAAGCATCCTTACACCTCATAGGCCGTGGGCTGTGAATAAATTAATAGCAAACATACACACGCATCGTCGAACCCAAGTCTTTTTGTCTAGACTTGACTAGATGACTAGATGGTAAATTAGAAAGTGATTTTAGACAGTAGGTATACGGGCAGTAGGTATTTCAGTCTACTTATTGATTGAATTTTATTATTGTTAGATTATTGATGAGAATCATTCCAACCGGAAGGTTTGGGCCATGTTAAAAAAAGTAATTTACATAATATTATTTTTCCTGAGAGACACATGAAATTCAGACGGCAAGACTGTAAAAATGATTTATTTCATACAAAGCACTAAACTCATCGAATGATATAGTAAAGTTTTTAGTTGAGACATTGTAAGTGAAGTGCTTCTGTATCTGGCTTAATTTCCTAGACAGTGTTAGGCCTGAATAGTTTCTACTAAATATAGTTAACTAGCTCATAGTTTTCTTTGTAGTTATAGTTATTATTGTTAAAATTAATAATTACGTGGGGTAAGCTCCAAAATCAATAATGTATCGTAGAGAACATGTTGTGAAAGTAACTGTTATTCATACATATAGAGTTTGAATTTAGATCAAGCAAATGAAATACCTTAATTTCCTGTTAAAACGTCAAATTAATAAAAAAAAATATGACAAAAACTTCCGCAAAAGCTCCAATTCATTGACTGTAAAATTGCTAAAAACGTGAAAGTCTCACAAACAGGTCTACACATGGCAACTCGATAACTTAAAGAGGTAGCCGCTCAAACCGAACGCGACCTCATTAAAACTGAACCCAAAAGCCAAAGCTCGCTCAAAGCTACTCTCAGTAACCAGCCTCTGTGCGTTTTTAATTAGCGCCATAGACCGGCTGAATGCGCGGAATGCGTCAGTTCGGCGCGCGTTAGTTTCGGCTTTGACTGAAGTGAGGCAATTCGCAAGTGGCCTACACTCGGTGCTTGCACACCACAAGCACTATTTTCTGAGTTTGTGTTACGTGTATGAGGGAGAGGTAATTAGCAACTGAATTATTCTTAGTTCGAGGAAAGTCTGGCCTTTTTTCAGTTGGTGACTGGTCCGTGGCAGAGGGTAGAAATTGTGGCCATAGCACCAAAAGTTTTCAGTTCGATTTCCATTTAAGATAATTAATGAGCTTTTGTGCTTGCTGTGTGCTAGAGTGGAATTTATGTCAGTTTTATTTCAAAGAATGTACTGATATTTATTTATTTATTAACACATGTTTATTATTCTTTGATTTTCATGGCACAAGCTCTGCTAAGTTAAGAGTGAAATGGGTTTAAAGTACCTCAGATAATACGTTATTATTTTGTTAGTTATCTTACATAATAATAATGGGCACAAATAAAAAAGACGAAAGGACAATGTCAAGAACAAAGGATATTGTTAGCTGGTTTACGTTAAGACTAAACTGCGCGGAATGCGTCAGTTCGGCGCGCGTTAGTTTCGGCTTTGACTGGAGTGAGGCAATTCGCAAGTGGCCTACACTCGGTGCTTGCACACCACAAGCACTATTTTCTGAGTTTGTGTTACGTGTATGAGGGAGAGGTAATTAGCAACTGAATTATTCTTAGTTCGAGGAAAGTCTGGCCTTTTTTCAGTTGGTGACTGGTCCGTCGGCGCAGAGGGTAAAAATTGTGGTCATGGCACCAAAAGTTATAGGTTGAATTCCCAGTTAAGAAAATGAATGAACTTTTGTGTTTGCTTTGTACCAGAGCGTATTTCTATATCAGTCTTATTTTAAAGAATGTACTTACATGTTTATCATTCTTTGATACTCATGGGACAAGCTCTGCTTAGTTAAGGCTGAAATGGGATAAAGTGCCTCAGATATTACTATTTTGTTCGTTGTCTTACAAAATAATAATAGACCCAAATGAAAATGACGAACGGACAATGTCAAGAACAGAGGATCTTGTTAGCTGGTTTTCGAAAGCTAAATAGTGCGGAATGCGTCAGTTCGGCGCGCGTTAGTTTCGGCTTTGACTGGAGTGAGGCAATTCGCAAGTGGCCTACACTCGGTGCTTGCACACCACAAGCACTATTTTCTGAGTTTGTGTTACGTGTATGAGGGAGAGGTAATTAGCAACTGAATTATTCTTAGTTCGAGGAAAGTCTGGCCTTTTTTCAGTTGGTGACTGGTCCGTGGGCGCAGAGGGTAAAAATTGTTGCCATAGCACCAAAAGCTATCGGTTCGATTTCCATTTAGGATAAGTACTGAACTTTTGTGTCGGATTTATTTCTAAAAATATACTTAAGTGTTTTTCATTAGATACTCATGGGACAAGCTCTGCTTAGTTAAGAGTGAAATGGGTTTAAAGTGCCTCAGATATTTTTATTTTGTTAGTGACAACTAACTTTTTTGTGCTTATTATTATTATGTAAGACATTACATAATAATAATAAGCACAAATGAAAAGGACGAAAGAACAATGTCAAGAACAAAGGATCTTGTTAGCTGGTTTTCGAAGGCTTATCAGCGCGGAATGCGTCAGTTCGGCGTGCGTTAGTTTCGGCTTTGACTGGAGTGAGGCAATTCGCAAGTGGCCTACACTCGGTGCTTGCACACCACAAGCACTATTTTCTGAGTTTGTGTTACGTGTATGAGGGAGAGGTAATTAGCAACTGAATTATTCTTAGTTCGAGGAAAGTCTGGCCTTTTTTCAGTCGGTGACTGGTCCGTCGGCGCAGAGGGTAAAAATTGTGCCCATAGCTCCGAAAGTTTTCAGTTCGATTTCCATTTAAGATAATTAATGAGCTTTTGTGCTTGCTGTGTGCTAGAGTGGAATTTATGTCAGTTTTATCTTAAAAAATGTACTTACATGTTTATCATTCTTTGATTTTCATGGCACAAGCTCTGCTAAGTTAAGGATGAAATAGGTTTAAAGTACCTCAGATAATATGTTATTATTTTGTTAGTTATCTTACATAATAATAATGGCCACAAATAAAAAAGACGAAAAGACAATGTCAAGAACAAAAGATTTTGTTAGCTGGTTTACGTTAAGACTAAACTGCGCGGAATGCGTCAGTTCGGCGCGCGTTTGTTTCGGCTTTGACTGGAGTGAGGCAATTCGCAAGTGGCCTACACTCGGTGCTTGCACACCACAAGCACTATTTTCTGAGTTTGTGTTACGTGTATGGGGGAGTGGTAATTAGCAACTGAATTATTCTTAGTCGAGGAAATTCTGGCCTTTTTTCAGTTGGTGACTGGTCCGTCAGCGCAGAAAGTAAAAATTGTGGCCATAGCACCAAAAGTTATTAATTCGATTTTCATTTAAGACAATAAATGAGTGTTTGTGCTTGCTTTGTGCTAGAGCGTAATTTATTTTATATCAGTTTTATTTTAAAGAATGTACTTACATGTTTATCATTATTTGATTTTCATGGCACAAGCTCTGCTAAGTTAAGGGTGAAATGGGTTTACAGTGCCTCAGAGGTTATTATTTTGTTAGTTGTCTTACATAATAATAATAGGCACAAATAAAAAAGACGAAAGAACAGTGTCAAGAACAAAGGATCTTGTTAGCTGGTTTTCGTTGATACTAAACTGCGCGGAATGCGTTAGTTCGGCGCGCGTTAGTTTCGGCTTTGACTGGAGTGAGGCAATTCGCAAGTGGCCTATTACGTGTAAGGTATTACGTGTATGGGAGAGAGATAATCAGCAACTGAATTATTCTTGGTTTGAGGAAAGTGGTGGTGGTGGTAGAAATTGTGGTTATAGCACCAAAAGTTATGGATTCGATTCCCAGCTGAGATGAACAATAATATGATTGATGAGATGATGAATATTTGTTTTGTATCTGAGTGTCTAGGTGTTACAATCTAAGTGAGATTTGTTTATCTATAGGTGTGTTTATCAGTCTCTGATTCTCATGGTACAGGCTCTGTTCAATATCAGGTGATATGGTTTTAAAATGTCCCAGATATTAATATCATATGCCACAATATTGTTGTTTTATTTACAGTAAATGAAAATTAAAAAATAATACGAAAACAAAGGAGCTTGTTAGACGGTTTTCGTTAATACTAAACTGCGCGGAATGCGTCAGTCAGTCCGGCGCGCGTTAGTTTCGGCTTTGACTAGAGTGAGGCAATTCACAAGTAGCCTACACTCGGTGCGTGCCGAGAAGAAGAAGTAAGGCCTGCTACGAGGTTCTATTCCCAGCTAGCTTAAACATTTATGTTTGTTTCTGTGTATTTGGAAATATTAACGTTCGTTTCGATAATAATAATAATAATAACCCGCAGGGGCGGCTCTTATGAGCTGTTGGTGCGTTACGACACCACGGGTTAACCCGACGTTACCGCAGGGCAGCTTGTGGCGAGCTGTTGGTGTGTAGCGACACCACGGACCCGAGTTCCCCCGAGAGTCGGTCAGGCCCTCCATCTCCGCTTGCCTTCACTGGCCGGCTGGAGTGGACCCCAGCGAGGGCCGTAGGACTCTCACCTCTGGCTTGCCTTCACTGGCCGTCCGGAGTGGGGCGTTAGAGCTGAATGCTCGCAGGGTGGAAGTGAAAGATGCCTAAGTCGCGAGTTGGTGAGGTGGGAAACCACCTCGCAGAAAGCGGTGCACACCTCTCGACACCCTGAGCCGCCCACGGCCATGTTGCCGCCTTTGCTGACCTTATGCGTCAGCACGTATGGGTGGCCCATTTAGTGAGCGGCTAGTCACCGTCTGCCAAGAGAGTAAAGAATGAGACAATTTGCATGGCAGACGTCCGTTGTCTCAGGCAATAGCCCAGTTAACCGGTCCACCAAAAATTCCCCTTCGTCTTTTTTGCCTTTTTACTACCTGTACAATAGTCCTTGCATTTTCTGGGTGTTGTCTTTGGGTAGATATTCAATATTTATCAAGAGATAGAACCAGGCAGATGCACACATTTCAAAATAGAGTAAATGGTACCAAAAAGCCTCTACGTGTTGGCTTCGGCCCCACGCAAGCTTCAAAGGACCGGGTCCCTATGGACCCGTGAATTTCCAAGTACCTACATAATAATAATAATCTTTATTTGCTTAGAACATGGTACATTACAAGTTCTTAAATCATATTTTGCTCATACATGTCCATCGGTTTATCGATGTGCAAATACTCAGTCGTCATGCATTAATTTAATTGACATAACAATTACAAAAAATAGCTTTAATTAGAATAAATTAGTCACATTATTAAAAATAAGTCATAAATTAAACGGAAACAGTACACTAAAATGAAAGAAAAAAGTACCAAAATCGGGAAAAAAATTAAAATAAATGGTCAAAATTGCAAAAAGTAAATTAAAATAACATGTCAAATATAAAAATTAAAATACTGAATTCATGCGTCACATAATAAAAACAAAAGTCAAAATTGAAAAAAAAAACAAAAATACTCAAATTACATAAATGGTCGAAAATGCAGATTAAATTTAGATGTCAAATTAACCAGTTAAAACTCGACAACAATTCGCTTGAGGTTACCAGCATGGCAGAAATTTACAAATTCGTTTATGTCATAAAAGCAGTTGTCTATTAAAATTTTGTGGATGATTCTCTTAAAAATATTCAATTGTGCATATTGGAAATGGTTTGGTAGTAAATTAAAAAGACGGATGCACATACTATAGCTATTTCTAGCAAAACCAGCTGTGGATGCTGGAGGTACGGATAACTTCCAATCGATAAGGTATTAGGTATTTTTTTATATAAGGTCTGCTCGTGCTAAGTTTTGAGTCAGTTGATCTTGGTGTACAATGTCCTAGACTATTTATATATATTCGTATCTCGTGATTTTTATAGCATAATACTGTGATAAAGTCGACTTTTATTTTATGTATCCGGAGATCTTATTTTAGATGATGTTTTTCTTTTTAAATTAATTAATGAAAAATGTTCCAAAGAACTTCGAATTGATGAAGACCAGTAGTGCCTTATTTCTTGCTATTACAAATGTTATTTAGATGAAGAACTGCAACCGTCTTATCGAACTGTTGACACAAAGGCACCAAAATCAGGCATTACCTTTCCATAATTAAACTAAAGATTATTAATCCTTTATCCTCATTAGATGCTTAATCTAGAGATTCTAAAGGACAACACTGCTACTCCTACCCAAAAAGCCTCTCGGCAAAGATGAGTCGCCAGTAGCTACAAAACCAAACTTTCCCCGCCACCGCTCAACTTCTTTTATCTCCGTCTAGGTTCGCTCAAAAAGTGCAAACTCTGTACAAAGTTCACTTTCGCCTTGTGAACTAATTTTTCGCTGGTGTCAAGTTCAGGGCTGCGAGGGGGAGGCGGGGAGGTATGATAAAATAAAATATTCATTATGATTGCTCAGCGCTGCGATGTTCGCGAAACGCGGTAGCGATGCTGCGCGGAATTGGTCGTTGACTAGTTTTTATGGTGCCCGTGGCGCAGTTGTGACAGTGATCGGCGACGATCGCTGTTGTAAAGCCACACACGCCGGGTCGGAAATGGAATGGGTGACCATTCCGACTGAAATTTTGTGATGTGTATTTCAGGCATCTCCGTGCTTCGGAAGACACGTTAAGCAGTTGATCCCGGTTGACGTCGCTAGATCAGTCGTCAAGACTAGTCAGAGGCCTTATGGCGGCTTGATAACATCTGACATTAAGGTTGCTCACTATCCTTACAATCCTCCAACAAGCCGAAATTAGCCCGCGTGTTGGAGTATGGCTTGTTCCACCTCATAGTTCAGGTGAGGCCTGTGTTCAGCAGTGGGACGTTTATAGGCCGTTTATGTAGTTTTTATTATCTTCAAAATGCATAAAATTCTCATTTTGACTAGCCTTAGTTCTCTAAGTTAGTTCTCTTACTATTTCACTGACCCTACCTTATGGCACGCTATTTAATTTATTTCTTTGGGCAATATTGAATCCTAAAATTATGTGAATCTCATAGTGAATGAAAAAAATGGACAGAAAATATTTTTTTTGTTCGTACGAGGTCATTACAATGATGACTATCTATGTTATTGGCTATATCCCTTCTTATGAGCTGTAAACTCACCTAATTTGTATCAATATCGAGTAGTAGTAGTAGTATCGTAGTAGTATCGTCGAGCCGTCAGGGACCATCTAGTCTAGAGAATAGTTTTAATTGTTTTAGTGTTTTAAAAAAAATATACATCATTTGTATATTTTATAATAGTGCATGTTGTATTACCTATAAGTGTTTGTTACATTTTGTTATATTTTTTTGTACCTTCCTTTTTATATGCATGTATGAGTGTGAACAGACGTTGGTAGATCTAATAAATAAATAAAAAATAATAAAAATAAATATACTTGTGACACTATCACGTACAATGCGCAGGTTTTACGCAACGTCAATTGTGTCCTTGTGTCATGAAAAACGTCAAAACGCGCCAGTTGCCAATTCTCTTCCAGCTTAAAACAACGTAGAAGTCTTGTAAACTGACGTAAAAATCGTCCCCGACCTACCCCAAACAGTTGAAAGTGGATCGCGCCGTTTCTTTCCTCCCTAATTAGCCGATTAATGGGGGGGTCCGGGGGGTCCGTTATCAACGTTTCGATTATGCCTCCAGACCCAACGACACTTGTTGAACAAGTTTTTATTGAATTAGACTTCTCTTATTCTTTTGGAACTCTTGTAGAATTTGCAGCATTAACGGTTTTGTCAGGGCCGTTTCTGGAGTTTGCTTCTCAGCTGCAATGCTTGTATTTTTGAAAGCGGCTTTAAAGCATTTCATTCATTCCTTATTACACAAGAAAAACCTTAAACTTAGTGGAATTATTGCCTCAAGTTATGTTCTACCAGTCAACAATCTTGCGAGGCAGAAAACTTGTTGGCGGTGTCTAATAAAATGAAATTCTCATGCTGTTATAGATTGTTTTGTTTCTCAAAATCACTGGTACCTATGTAAAATTGGTTTTAAATAGCCGCGATTAGCAATTAGATCTTAATTAGTTTTGCAATATTTTTTAAATATACGAATGGTTGATTTAGTTTTTGATTAAAAGTTCTTGATTAGCAGATTTAGTAAATTATGTTGATGCTTTTGTCAAAATGTTTCTACATGTAATTATCCTTTGAAGTTTGAAATGTATTTTTAATTTTGCAGATTAACCCAAAACTTATTTCAAGAACAAAACAAAAAACAAATAAACGAACTAAATACTTACAACTAATAACAAAAATCTACTATATAAAAATAAGTCGGGTTTTCTTCCTGACGCTATAACTCCAGAACGCACGAACCGATTCAGGAAAATTTCAACAGAAAAGCGGTAAAATTCACATACAGCTAAGTCCACGCGGACGAAGTCGCGGGCAGCTGCTAGTCGTCTATAAATTCGATGGACCTCAAATCAGTATTCTCCCTCATTCATATTATGAAAATAATTTTAGAATCTAACGCGGCTTAGATCTTTGCACTCAAACGATCACAAAATTATTGATTTTACAGAAGGCCACCACCAAAGTTGATTGGAGAATGCAATGATGTGTGTGTATCCAGTAGTTCCAGTGATTGAAATAAATAAACGAATTTTTAAATAATTAGGTATTTGAAATATATTCAGACTCTCTCCAAGAAACCTTATCTGCGCATCTCCTATCTAAACACACCAATTTGGGATCCGAACTACAGTGTAACTAGCTCGGCAAATGAGACACTCGCGGCCAGCGTATCAAGAGCTATCAATCTCTTCGAGAATCCCCCTGAGCCTATTTAAACAGACAGGAGGGAGGGGTGGGGGGTTTCAGCGGAGGCTGGTGCTGTCGTGTACATAGTACACGCTGTCAGAGTTAACATCCAAGTTATTAGACGTTTCGGAAATTCGGTTTCGTCCCGCAAGCACCACGGGCTATGCTGACGTGCTAGGGAGGTTTGGATTGATTTATCGATAATTGTTTTAGGATATGACTCCACTTTGTCGGAAAAAGCTCTTGGCAAATAGAGGTACATTTCCAAAAAGAACTGCAAACCGCAACCGCCGTGAGCAGCTGTAGTCGACCTGCAGGCATGTCGGCTCAATTCAAGAGTAGCTTGCAATGGTTAATAGAAACCAGTTAGACACTTAGAATAACTTTCATATAGATTTTTAGACTGGTTTCGCTTGCAGTTTGCACGGACTCACGGGCTTGCACCTTAACCAACAGTATTAACAAATGTGTACTCAGTTAACTGTCGAATTAAAGTTAACCTTTTTTGCGCCAATGAGGCTATGACGAACTTTTTGTCAAAAGACACACGGTACCAGACTCTGGCACTTTGGCGGCGAAGCTGGGGTTTTTGGAATTCTGTCACCTAGCCACCAGGTCTTGTAACATACAGGACGTCATTTAGAGGAGCCCTAGGGCTCTAAGGCCCAAGATTACAAAAGTACAAGCCTCGCACACCTAGGTAGGTGAACTCGGTAAATATAGGTATCACCTATATTTACCGAGTTCAGCATAGCACTTTTAAAAAGTGATCTTTAGTTTGATTGCCTAGGGTGGTACTTACACCCTGTCAAAGTGAACGCACGTGACTTGTGGCATTTTGAGAAGAACTTCTTCAGTGTTATTGTGTCCTAGTTTAGAAAGGTATAAATTATCAGTTGTCTTTTGTTTCCTTAAAATCGATACATATCGCCACGTCCCCATCCCTAGTCGGTATCCAGTTGGTAATGCAAACGTTTGTAACCCGCGGCCCGGCTCCTCGGGCAAATACGTACGGTAAATACGCTTATATACGACGAACATCGGATACGACACATACGAGCTCAGACACATCTGAGACCACTTGCAAGGCTGAGCTTGGATCTAACTTGCTTATGTCGGTCATGGGATACATACTAATACCCGTTTTCTATGCAATTTTAGCACATTGTGAACCATCAAATTTTGCTATGAAATTATTAGGGTAAAATATACATTATGTCAACCAGAAGGATACCACTCAACTCAGCTGAAAAAAAATTTGTCTAGGCTTACCTAGAAATGCTCTTAAATATCTGTTGCAAATGCTACAATACCACCAGTAACGGTTCATAGTGAACGGACTTGATTAATTACTCTTTTAGTCTGTACTTACTACTACTAACTAATAAACAGATAGAAGAATGCAAATGACTAAAAAAACAAAACCTAACTAACTGCCCTGAAAGACATTACATGACATTAAATGCACTGAAAGACATTCGCAGTTTTGATAGTGATTTCCTCCTCTGACTGATCCAATAAAATCACCATCAAAGTGTTGAATTCGGTATATAGATACTTCAACAACGTTCGTGTAAATTTTTCTGTTTGATATAATATCGGAAGGGTGAGGATTAGGTAGCTCTTTAAACCTAGTTGTTTTAAACTATTAGAACCGCCACAGCACACGCAAATGTCACTAAAAAGTCGTTGTACATTTTTACACGTTAAGTTAATGTTGCTGAAAACCCGATAATTACGAGTATTAGTATTTAATTTGGTCCTTGTATCAAGAATTGTTGCAAAACGAATGTGTCCTAATCCGGACAAGGCTCAACAACCATCTTCCCTCCAAAAAGTGGCATACCGTTAGCGCCATTATCTTCTAGTTTCAGACGATCGTATTCAAAGGTGTCTGCTAGCCTAACGGCAGCACTAAAGCCAGCGAAGCCGCAGTGGACGGAATGCGAAACGGCTGGCTGTTTGTTTGTGGGCGGTTGGTTCAAGCGGAATTTCCCCTTTGTTGCTTACCCGACAAGCGGGTTGGGCGGAAGACATGAGGGATGAGCGAAAATTTCTCACATATAAAAAACTTATAAGCCTTTCCTTCTAGGATCTTTCAAACTTGTTCAAGCTAATATCTTCTTTCACTTATAACAATTCTGTCACACACTCTCTCAGTGAAAGGTTATCTTAAGTGCGAGAATATTTTCAGGGAAAATCTTGAACTTGCTCGAGTGAAGGCTTCTAGGTTCCCTTCCGTTAATTAATTTCCCAAACCTAATAAATTAGTTCATACTTACTGCAATCACAAACAATGCTCCTTCCTGCCGACAGCCTTAAAAAATCAAACAAATGTATGTACATCTGCCTAAACGTAACTCTGTAGAGCAGAAATCTCATCACAACTAACTTCAACGCGTTTCTTGAAATGTGAATTCTCGGTTTGACAGTTTGTATCTTCCTTCTATTTCCATCAGTTTGTACCTTACTGTTTTTTTTTCTTAATGACTACTGCTGTGTGGCCTCAGATGGCATTGACTGCATCTTATCCGGACTGTAGGGTGAGCGCTGAGGGCTCTCAACCTCTAATATTTAGAGAAACGAGGTAAGGGCACCCCAGAGTGGGGTCAGAACCTCGGTTTAGGGCGTTACTTGGAGAGGGCAATCGGACATATTACTTACTGGTCATGTGGCTCTCTGCACAAGAGACCTGCCAGGAGTACCACATTTGTAATCAGTTTTTTTCAGGAAATATTGTAAACTGAATTTGTACGCGTTTAACTTGAACCACAGCAAGAGTTAGAATTTGGCGGGCATTAAGTACGTGCGGGCTTTGTTTCCCTTACATAATGTATTCGTCGCGGACGGCTGTGTGGCCTTATGTACGCCGCTTTACGTCACGAGTGAGACAATGAACGGTAATGTACTTACTGTACTACTCTCGTCTTGTACTTTGCCAATTTAATGCTTTAATTTTATTTTTAATTGCTTTCAAGATTCAATGCAACGCCATTGAAGATAGAAAAGAACAAATTAATAAAAAAATAAAATAAATATCACTGGGAAATGTCCCGCCTAGACCAAACAAAGCAGAGGCCAAAGTCGGAAACGTATTTTTTTTTGTAAATACATAGAAATACCATTAGACATAGATATTCTTGTTAATGCACACAAATATTAGAATAGCAGGGATCGAACCCGCGACCTCTGCTGTAGAAGGCAACTTCTAAACCAAGTTTTTGCATCCATGTCGCTTAACTGGTTTTATCTTAAACCTCCAACAAAGTCATCTATGAAACCCTAGACAAATATGAATAGGCATATTTTTATAATAAGATTTATTCGATAGATAATTTTAAACGCAAAAAAACTTCTAGCTCGATGTAAGAGCGATAACAAAAAAGGCACCAACATCAGGCATTGCCTTAGATTCCTGCGTATCTTAGCCCTCCAGAATTAGGCTAACTCCACACGTCCCAAATCCCCCGACAATTCCTAATACTCCTCAATCAATACCACCGTAAACTTGTACATAGAGTGGGTGCAGGCAAATTGAGCACACGTAGGGAGGCCGGGGAGGAGCGTTCCGAACTTGCTTAGATAATGTGCATACATTAAACTAAAACTAAACTAACGCGGGAGTATCTTGATGAAGGAACTTCGGGAGTCGCCTGCGGTCTAATTACGGGGAGGTTGGGGAGAGGCTTAGAACGGGATGTAAGTGTTGTTCCGTATAGGGTGAGTAGGGAACGAGTTTAGCCATGTTTCAGTTGTTAGGTTCCGGTTGTTGCATCCGCTTTAAGGATGAGGAAGTTAATACGGGAAGTTTAAGATGAAGGCTTGATGGCAGAATAACTTTTACCTGAAAACCTAGACAAAAATAGTAAATCATCAAATTATAATTATTTATTTTCTTCCAATAAATGGTTGTAAGTAACCGGCTGTGTCAATTTATCAGCCCCATAAACTACAACATGAGAGTTTTAAAATGTTGAATGTCACATTTCGAAGTAGAGGACGTATGGTGACCATTTCAAGTTCTTACTTAAGTTTCTGGTGTATTTTAAAATGGACTTACAAATAAAAACCATGAGCCAACTGGCGGGATAATTCGAGTACAATTTTAAATAATCTATAGATGACATTTTTTTTGTTCCCCTGACAGTAAGATTTGTAGGCGTAGTCATAAAAACAATTCTTTGGTACTCATGGACTTGCTTATCTTGTCTTTTGATTCCAGCATTAAGACCGCCTAAATTGCAGGTCAATACTTAAATGGATTACGTACTTACATATGACTTTGTTTATGCGGTGTGGAACAAAGGATTTCATAACCTTTCAAATGTCAGTTAAAATGTCTTTAAGTTTAAAATTCGCGAAATCGTTTAAAATAACACGGATTCCAGAGCTGGAGTTGGTGACACCAATATATTATGGTAGACCGTCTTACCGCCGTAATCCGGATCAGCTGGCGAGCTCCGGTTATCCGGTTCGAAGGACCACCTGTGCCGGGCGCTTTTCTACGTTTGCAAGCAACGTGTAGTAACTATAGATTGGCAGTACAACGCAAAGCAGAGACTTTTATGCAATGAATATACCAAATAGTAGGTAATGCAAAAAGATCAGAAATCACCCTATTTTACAAATAAGTTAAAAATGATTGTTATTGCACATTGCTTTTACTCTGTAGTAGAATACTGAACTAGTAAATTCTAACTTATAAATTATTACTAGCTTAAAAGAATGTGTTCAAACGAACATTTACTACACCTGTATCAGGCAACTAAGTTGAATATGCCTATTTTTAAGATGCTGTGTAAAACTTGGTTTTGCAATTTCTTTTTATTTTTCTTATCAACCAATAATTTTAAAAAGTACTCTCAAATGACACGAAGAAGAAATTGTATTTTTAGGATAACTCACCACGAGCGAAGTGAGTTTTGGCGATCGCCGGAATACCATAGCAGTGCGATCAAGTGTCGCTCGAGAATCATCAAATAACCTTCATCAGAATTCTGCTATATTAATTGGGTACATAGTACGTTATGCATAATTACCAAACATGTAGGATATGTGGTTCGAATCCCGGGCGAAGTTTGCACATTAAATGTGTGTGGTGGAGCCTAATGTACCTGGAGTTGTATGTGGGAACAGCTGGGTTGTTACTCGCATGTGCCGTTACAATAAAATTAAATTACGGCTAATTTGAACGTAAAAGTGATAGATAAATTGTCCGTTTATTATCACTTTACAATGAATAAGTAGACTCGTCAATTTTAAGTGTAACACTGCGGTTTTGAGCTATATCCCCACCGAAGACAAACTTTCATGTTACGAATAACTGAAACAACAATCTTTGTTAATTAAAGACTAAAGGGACATATAATAGGTAATAGCTGATAAGAATGTGAAAATGTGTATATCATAATATAGAAAATAAATATTACAGAATCTTTTGTCCAGTTTGTTACAAAAAGGATTAAGGTATTTTCTGATTGTTGAAACAAATTGAATGAATATTAGTTTTCACTTTGCTAAAATAGTCCGCCTTTGACATTTAGGAGCCGTGAGTGCCAAGTACGAGTTTGCTCGACCAAACGCGACGAGGAAGTAAACGCGATGTATGGCATCGTGATCGCGGCCTCTAGTGGCGGGTAGACCTAACCGTTTTGTTATGGATATTAGCGTTCACTTTCCCGCCGAGTTTGGTCGAGCAAACTTGTATTTGGCACTCTGCTTTACTGTATTAAAAGAACTTTGATATTAGGACCACTAAGTAATTAATTTCCATCCGTATGTCTCCAACAACCCCTTGGGAGAGAACGTCAAGATATCACCCTTCCGGATACTCGCTGATATGCCCTGGGGCACATTTTATTGATTAAACACAGGAACCAGCTTCTTCTTAATATAAATACATCCATCATTATCAAGACAAAACTTCAATAGATTAATTGATTTTTGACCGTAATTAATAATTTTGTTTTCATATTTTCCCCATTTTTCTCTATCTTTTCATACTATTCAACCTATAGAATAAGTTTAAGTGTTTTACAAAACTTCGCGTATTAGTGACTCCGGCTGTATATGAAGCTTTGTGTAACCCACAGCCTCGTTCTAAGAATATTAAAACAATTTTTAACATTTTTCTAGTTCCCAAAGTACAAGCTTTGCTGCGTTTCTAGCTAGATGGCGCTGAGTGGATTACTTAAACATAAACAGACTACTTAACAAAAGGAAAAACCAAAATACCTCGACTTAATGTTATAACCCTTTTAGTTCTAACGCTAAATTAAATTCAGTACAACACAAACATCAGTTGTTCGCTAATTAACTATCTGCCTATACATCCACGACATCCGCTAAGCCGTCCTACACACAAACACACAAACAAACAAACATCCCGAGCGATCGCACACGTCTCCGGAGACAAATAGGCCCCTGCCTCCGCCGACCCGGGACCTGGGGTTACCAGCTTTTCAGGCTTCTTGGGATAAGTCCGTTTTGCCACTATATGATGTGCTGATGTCACTAGATGGCAGTCACAAAGCTACTGGAGGGGTAAGGCCCGGCTTGATAATACCTGACTTAAATAACTGCTGAGTTTCTTCTCAGTAGAAACACAGGAACAGGAACTCAGTAGAGGAAGTCTACACAGTCGACCGCAGTACAGTGTACTCGCAACGCACAAAGTCGACATAAGTGGAGAGACATCGCGCGACGTGCGGCTGCCAGCGGCAGCGGTGAGCCGCTACCCTGTTCATCATCAGCCACGACCACTCTGCCAAGAGTGTCCGACTAAGAAGAAGAGAAACAAGCTTCCGATGCCTGTGGTAAAGTCACATTATGTACATGTACATATTTAAGTATTGTATTGTTTTATTATGTGTATGTTTACTATGTGGTTAATATTGAGATTCTTGACGATTCGAAAGTACTAAGTATGTAATGGTCTACTTGAATGAAGAAATATTGAATTTGAATCTAAGATTATTATTTCCTTTCACGTTTTGGAATTAAGCAAAATAATATATCTTTCTGAAAAATTGTCTTCTACTCGTAGATTGAGGAAAGACGATAAACATCATTACGAGTATCTTAGAAAACGGTTGTTCACGTTTAAGTGACTGTATGATTTTTGGAGAATAACAAATTTCAGTAACCCTAAAAATGTTATGTCAGTTCTACGCTACAGAATAAGACTGTTGTTTAGTTTTCGTTTTGTTCATTGCAAGTAAAACCACATAAAAGTACTGCACTTACAAACCTAGATCTTCCTTATAGTAAGCATGAATACGGTACTCTTGCGCTTGGAAAGGATTTTGACTGGCTGGGACGTATTTAAAAAACAAACTTGTGAACAACCATCTCATTTTTTATGTGTGTTGGTGTAGGAAGGCACAGCGGTAGGGACCTCGTCACTGGCATCTTGTAAAGGGGCTTCCTTGTCGACAAGCAACTCAGAGAAACTCAAATAGCAATCCACTCTTATTAAATTTTGGAATCACACACGTAGGTAGGAGAGTACGGTGAACGTGACAGGTTGGATAATAAACAAAGCAAACGTATTGATTGTTCGACTCTGTCCTCGTGAAAGCGCGCCGAAACTGCAAATCGATACTAGCGCCACCACACTGCGTTCACTGCACTTTACCACCAAAATAGACGAATCATAAAAGAGCGCCGTGTCATCCAGATACTTATTTGTCAACACGTAATGTAGCCCGGTGTGCGCGCGAATTGACAATGTTTCCAAATATGCGCGCGACGACATGTGTATATTTCAATACCAAGAAAAGGCTTAGCTTAATTTAGTTAGTTATATTTTTTTGTTTCATTTACGAGAAACAAAAGCGAAAGAAAATTAACTGTCCTGAAACTGTAGTTGCCATGGCAACACTACACACCCCCTAACCCCGTCCATCTCAGGACCGCTGACAGTTGGTATCCACCTGAGGCGAGAGACCACCTCTCGGTACATTCCTCTAGAAACTCGCATATAAGCTTTCAATACATAGAACGTGCCAGAATGGACCCTATTCCCATACGAGGAAAGTCCTAATACGTTCGAGTTGTATCGTAAGAGCATATTGATTTAGGATTGTATAGTGTGAGGGAAATGCAATTAGTACCTACATACATTATTTCTATACAACTTGTACTTGTATATTTAAGTAAGATGTTAGCAAAATGTTATTTTATATGAATGTGAAACGGCAATAAACCAGTTTTGCAAACCAAACGTTGCTAGATGTCAGTCGCTAAGCCCAGTCGGATTATTTAGGGTGTCTTGATAACATCTGACTGAAAGGTTTCAAGCATTTTTCTTTATACCTCTGAGATGTTTGTTGACAAATATTAGTTCTAACTGAATAAACACATTAACCGTTCACATTTTACTCAGTGATAAAGTAAATATTCTGATCTAATAAGATTTATAATCATTCTTATAGACATTAAATAACGACCTCTGTTGGTTGATAGCAACTCTGACAGCTTAAAGTACAGTTCTTGTTGGATTCATAGCTATAACAGAAAACTATTTATTCCCTATAATGAAAGTTTCCAATAAGATCTATTCCTAATTTTCAAGGAGCAGTTAATGACATCTATCGGCGGGTAGCAAATCCTAGTGCTGTAAAATAATAGTTTGTGCGTAGCTCGATAGGTGGAGGCAGGAGCGCGTCGTAGCACGCGCAGTGTCTACGAATGCTACGAGCCATTCTGCGTAAGCGCAGCGATTTTCTTTTGTTGTGAATTCCGGGTTTTTGCTTGGCTGATTTATGTAAGCTAGCATAATAAGCTTCTTGAATGAATAAAAAGGTTATTATGTCAGTGTTATTATGTTATTCTAATAACAACGACTCCAACGAGCTATCTCGACTAATTTAAGAAGATATCGCTTACAATGCCTTTGAAAGTACGTAATGCAATTATTTTCATAAAATGTAAATCCTTTATTGGCTGTATGATACTTTAATCATATCACTTAAGAGTTGTGGATTTTGTTAAATGAATAAAATAAAAATAAATAGTCCGTTTCAAAAAAAACACCTTGGTGTCTGAAACGGACTATTCATTTTTGTTCATATCTTGATATGACTATTAACAATTACCGTTTTTAGGCTTGTTTTATGAACTTCGTTGTAGATTTTCTGTTCTGGTTCAGATTTTTTATAGACAACGTTATTTTCTACTTTGAACTGAAATGAGTATTGACGATTATAACAAAATTTGTTATACGCGGCTTTAGACATTAAAAAGCCTCCTAAGTCTAAACCCGCGTTACCACTAGGCATCAATTGACGAGCAACACGTGACGCTCAACATGTACGGCAACGTTCCACAACCAGCGCAACATGACGCCTTGCTTGGAAGTTCATACTTTGTGCACTGATACGATAGTTACGCGTTGCTAATCAACATGATGAGCTACATGTTGTGCAACAAGTCGCGCAGAAAATGTTGCCTAGTGGAAACTCCGCTTAATTATATTAACTACGATTTTTATTACAGTCAGTAATGTGTGAATCAACAATACATTTTAAAAAATCCCCTGTTCAAAACTGGTATTCCATTGACCGGCTTCAAAAAGATAATAATTCTGATATCATTTCCATCTTGAGGCATGAGACAAAGCAAGACCATAGTTTTGCTGAGAATTTTATTTGTTACTAGCTGCTGTCCGTGACTTAGTCCTCGTGGACTTAAGTGGGAAAAAAAGAGATATTTTTGTTACAAATTGTAGCCTATGCATATGTATAAGCTATTTTATTACAAAGTTTCATTCAAATCCATTCAGTAGTTTTTACGTGAAAGAGCAACACGGCACATCCACACATCCAAACTTTCACATTTATAATATAACTAGGATTTGTGAAGATCATTCAGTAAATAGTCAAGATATTTGCCATTAATAAAAATGTGTTCACAACACACTATGTAAAAACAAAAGCTTCAGCTTTTTATTTACCACCTACGTTATCGGCGATACATCACTGCCGTCGGAGTATTTACCTCAAAATCCATTAGGAAACAATACATGGATGTAGCCGACCCCCCCTTCCCCCCCCCCCCCCCCCCCCCCCTTGGTCCCCGCGGTCTAGTGGCTTCCATCAGCGGTGATTGATAAGCCGCGCTGCGACTTCGGCGACGTACCAAGGATGAAGCGCGATTTACCTCTTGCGAAGGTTATAGCGTTTGGTAGTTATCATTTAGGCCGACTTGCCAAGGTCACTTTTAGGGTATTTTAAGTTTGCAAACCGTTTCGTGGCAAATGTTAATTAACTAGTCGTAGAATGCCGTGTTTATTTAGAAGATGTCTAGGAAAATTGACTTAAAATATTTCAGCCATCGAGACATCCTATTTTTAAAAAAATGTATCATTGGTAAACGAGCCAAATCGATTTTATTAAACTTGTAATAGATAAGTATGACATTACGATTGATGTGTGTATAATAAAACATCTTTCAATTTTATATAAACAGCTGCTTCATTTTAACTTTTACAATCACTTTGACGGCTGCTATCAGCAAAACACACATTTGCATACCTAACGTCAAAGTATGTTTTCGTATAATTGTTGTAAAGTAGGTACTTTTCTAAAATTGTATATCTTTTAACACTTTTTTTTTCATAGGGTCATTTTTTAGCGAGATCAAAAATGTTCGATCTAATCTTATTTTGTGACGTTCCTAAATAGGAACAAACTAAACCATACACCTACATACTCGTATATCATATATATTCTGTGTTGTTACAGTGAGTTATAGCCTCAAGCAGTTTCTATAAAGCCGTATACACAATACCCTCAGCATCACGTAACATAACGGATCGTGCACGTCTCCACTAAGGCTTACCTCCAAACATTATTGATGACTAAAACATCCCCTCCCGCGTCCGAAATACGAAGAGGGGTCAAACGACATCTCTGCCGACGCATTATAACGCTTCTGAAACGCACTTTTATTCAAAACTCCATCTTACTCCGAACCTTCAAAGTGTTTAACCCTGTTTACGGCTCCGCGCTTACGTCTAAAAGCTTCTAACGCAAGCGTAGGGGGTAAAGTTTAACCCCCCGCAGGTGGTTGAGCCATTTTACCACGTTAGGCTGTGACGGTGGCCTGTAATTTTGGGCCTAATGCGACTGTTCCTATTTGAGTAACCCCTCCAGCTTAAGTGTGGCCTGACGCGGGAGATAAGGCTAAGTGCCTAGCTGTGTGTAAGAGTTATGAATTAGATAGGTGCAATGATTTTTTTATACAGCAGATAATATGTTGCGTTTATAAAAAAAACGTGACTTTTTAAAAAGGCATCAGCTAATATTAAACACGAGTAAGGTAACTATAGCATGTGGTAATAGCTGTAATATAATAACAGAAAGTAATTAAAATATTTTTCTTTTTACTTTCAATAGTTCCTCATGCAAGTTCTCTCGCCTTATTTTACTTGTTGCAACGGTTTTAGCCAGTGAGCTTCTGGTTTGCTTCATAGCCACATTTCGTGTCAAGAGCGTCCGGGCTGGAGATGATAGATGGGAATTTATTAAATAACGCATTCACATATATTTATTTAGCCGTTAATTTTTAGTCCTCTAACTCTCTCTCTTGCAACCTGATGATCTTGGTGCAAAGATATTTCAGATATGTGAACGCTGGCTTGGCGACCCAATAAAATGCGTCGTCGTCTCTGAGTAAAAAAATAAATTGACCAAAGGTCGCGGTTTCAATCCCCACATAGAACAAACATACAAACATGAACATGTGTATGGGCTAGGTATTTCCTTTGTATTTTATGTCATAAAACGTGTTGAATATATTATATTTACTGCTTAGGTATATTGAAAAAAATGGCAGATGTAAAGCCTCTTCCACTTTGACTTCAGAGAAATACTTAGAGTAACCCATTGGACAACCCAATGTCTATTCATATGTTTTTTTTTGTTTTGCTTTTTCCAATCACAAATCTCACACACGTCTCTCACTCGTACGTGACCGTGTACTCCCATCCTCTTCCAGTAAACCCTTTGGCTTGTTGTCTCAGGCAAACATTAATTAATCCTCACTTGTGTAGATTTAGTAGTTCGCAACCGAAAGGCAAGTTCTAAACAGAGATCGGCTCGCCACAGCGCTGCGACTTGCTTCTTCATTTTGGCTATTCAACATTGTGGGTGTAACCCACCTTGGTCTTGATTCTTTTAGGCGGCAGTAAAATTGTTGTGGTTAATGTTTCAAAAACAGCAATGTCCATTATGATTACCATAATTGGACATTGCTGATTTGGATTCTAGTAAACTCCAATCACTGTTTTGATCAAAAAATAATTATATTGAATTGAATTGATCACATCTCATTTCCATCACATGTAGACGAGTGACTGCATAATAATACGATTAAATGTAACTGTCTTCACATTTAATTATTTACACTTGATATTTACTGAATCAAGCTTGCGTGACCAATTAGTTGAGAACTTATTGTCAATGTATTGCTAATGTGCATTGGATTTAATCATGAAGATACTAGATACTAAGTTTGTTTGGTTTTTCGCACTTCAAAGTATTTCTATCTATTTATTGCGTAATGCCACCTAATGGCTTTGCATCTTTGTGGCGGCCGCAAAAGCAAAGGTAGGTAGAAATGCTCTCCGAATATAAATCGGTGCAGTAAAAGTTGGCAAGGCTTAATTAATTGCGTTCGGATTACGGACAAGGCGTGTTCGGCCCCGTTCGGCCCCGTTCGGCCCCGTTCGGCTTTCGGCCTGACAGCTCGGATTTGGGGCTTAGACCAAACGACAAAGGACCTATTAAGTTTTGTAGAAAGGATAAATTATAATTTGTGTTTTAGAGAGGAAACATGTAGTTGCTTAGTACAAGAAACAACGGTTTGTTTTGCTTTATAGCTCTTTATTTCATAAATTTATAATAAGGACATTTCGTTGGTAAATCTTGTAAAATAGGTTTGTTTAGGCGCAGAATAGAGAGTATAGTTATCGAGAATCTAAACCAGGCAAGATTTTTTTAGTGTTTAAAAATGGCTGACTAAAATAAAATATCTACTTACCTGAAAAGAATATTAAAATATATACGATCAAAAGAAAAAGGTTTAAGCACATTACCGAAATCAGGTCACCGGCTTAAAATGAGCTATTCTCCATAAAATAAAATAAAAAAGAAATGTGACAAAATCTTTAGGTAATTTGTCCCCATTCGCGTCTCGCACGTAGTTACGCGCACACCTCAGCCGTCAAACAAAAACCAAAAATTAAACAACCGCCTTTGTTGGCGAAAACGCTAAATTGGGGAAATTTCCATCCATTCTCCAGCCAGGCGTCATCCGCCTAAACCCCGCTTCAATTTCAATAGCACCCCCAACACACTCCCTATACACCCTTTAGGACGCCCCCACAACACTGTTCCCCTCACGCGAGGGAGATAAACATAAGTGCGACAGGGACAGACTTACCTACAGGGCCGGTCCGAAAGTTAGACATATATTATTGTATTATACGGCCGTAGGTGGCGCGGGGGTAGATTGATGCTGGGGGGAGTAGTTTCGGCAACCCTATGGATGGCGAGGTAACAAAATTTGTGTGTGCGTGTGTGTCGGCCTCATATTTCAGGAGGAAATTAGGTAGGAATTAATTTTCAAGTTTTCAATATAGAGAGGAAAAATTGCTTCGGCTTTGCGGCTTCGCGAAATTGAACGAGGCTTCGATACGTTGCGTTTTAATTTGGATAACCCATGGCGGGTTATAGGGCCGCTCGTAAAGATTTCTTTCTTTGAGGTTTTTTACGCCATTGAGTCGAGAGAAGACGTATACGTGGTGAAAATAAATTAAAAACGAAATAGGATGTTTATTTGTTTTAACCTTTTTGACTTTTGTGTTTTCTTGAAACATTAATGGTTTGGTATTTATAACAGTGAAATGAGAGTTAGATCAAGTATTAGTGCATTGCAGTGAACTTTCACACGTTATGTCGTTCGAGTATATATTGTAGGCAAAATTAAGTTAGTATGTTAAGTAAGCAATAACTTGAATAAAAGAACATTATAGGTAGGCATTAAGTTACGAAAACAAAAAATCCAATCCTCTCGCCAAACCGTCTATTTAACTTTTTAAAACCAAACCCTAAGCATCTAACTTGTAACTGGCCACTAACAGAAAAAAAACGGCGGGAAACAAAACGCGAATGACAATTAAAAGATGAACAGGGCGATACCCAGAAGTTCAAAGTCAGGAAACTCCATTGTACTAATTACGCGGCAGACGGCGCGCTTTCACTTTCCCGTCGCTCGTTTTAATTATTTTTTTTAGCGTCTCGGCGTCTGGCGGGAGCGCCAGGAAAAATCGACGATAGGATTGGAGGGATGCGCCGTCGTCATTTGCCACCAAAGTACAGATACGAGTAAAAAAGGTATACCTACCTACTGACCGATGTACTTAAAAAAAAGATATCATTGTGAGAGAGCAGTTATTCAGTAAATCAATCACTGGTACTTTTGTGCTTTGAAGCTCTATTTTTAAGTTTACCAGGACTTTCTATGAAACAATTTTAGAGCAATGGCTGTAGCTCGTTTGTGTGTTTATACCAATATTTTTAAGCTTTTCATACTGCACCATGAGTTACAATTGTATTTATGATCTGTTTATTTGCAGGTGATGAATTCTATAACCTAGCGAGGAAGCAACTTCTGGCATTTTCTAGCATTTCTCGCTCTTCCATAGAGTTTAGGATTGGCCTAAACTAGAAAATTTACTCTGTACCAGTAGGAAACAGATTAAAACACTTATTGGGTCCTGAAGAAGTAATAATTATTTTTAACGTTTTCTCTCATATTAAGTAAGCAGTTACCAGTATTGCGCTTCCAAAATAATGCAAGTGAAAACTGAAAAAAATAGAAATTGTTTTCTAATGGAAAACAACTTTATGGATTCTACTCGCGGTCTTATATTTTCTTTTATAGGTTCATAACAAGTCAATAATTGATGACGAATTCCTCATGGTTTATGAATACGATAATTACTTCCAAGATAGTTTCTTCCAACTATTAAACTATTATGATACCAGTAATGTTGTATCGTAATTATTTTTATTTCTTCCTTGTATTTTCCAGAAATGCCAGCCGCAGCCTCGCAAATCTTTCGCCGCCTGTTAGCGAAGTTCGCGCTCCGCTCAATCTTTGATACTTTCTTCGTGCATTTTTTTAGCTCGCCTTATTAATGAAAAGTGGGTTACTAACTTGGTCCGCTTTAAGAATGAAAGTTACGGCCACGTTGCCGTAGGTCGATGAACTCAGCAGCTGTCTTTTGTTTTTGTTGTCATTCAGCGTTCTGTTTTTAATTTCGCGCGCTATTTAAGCAGTTTGACGTTTTAGATTTTTTTCATTAGTTTGAAATGGTAAAGAGGTCGGTCGCGTAAGAATTACTGTGCCAGTTTAAAGTTCTTCAATCTTATGAAGTGAAAAGTATGTTAAACTCGTATGTGAGGAAAATTTTGTTTTTTCAGGCAGCTTAGAAATAAGACAAATTAATGATTTTGATCAAAACGGGGGCGAAGGAAAAAAAAAAATCTTTAAGTCGGTACCTTTTATGAAATAGGATTGAAGTTTTTGTGTTTCACAAGCAATAACTTCAAAACAAACAAGTCAAACTCAAGATCACACTTTAATAAAACATTTCCCACGACACTACAAATGCTCACAGCACGGATTCCATACAAAGAAACCAAACCGTGACAGCCGGAACATCATTAATTATCTATTAAAACATAATCCTGTCTATACATCTATCTGTAATCCTTTGGCACGTCAAAACGCATTGCGGAGAGCAGCAGGATTACCTGGACCATCAACAAACAGTGGCACAATGCGACCCTAACGCAAGGTGGGGTTTTTTGCGATGAAAAAAAAGATGAATAAAGCTTTTTTTAAGGTCAATGAATGTTTGATTTTGATGTGTAATAGTAATTGGTTCTTTATTCAATTATTGATGAAAAACGCAAAAAGTTAAATGTTTTTGGAATCACAAATATTTTAACAAAACCTGCTTAGTCCGTCATTTTAAGGTGAAGTTGGAAAAATTGACCAACAGCAATTCCTTAGTCATATTCAGCCATTTTTGTCTTGTGACTTGTCATTACCATGGCCTTAGGTAAGACATTTTTATTTTAAAACAAAGCGTCTCATTACAACATACCTACCTACTGTAATCCCTACTATTTATTTTTAACCTACATTGTTAATACCTACTTTGTTAGGTGGAATTGAGATATTGAAAGAGTTATTTTTTTGAAATGAAGGTTATTCTTTTTAACAGTCGCTGTCGCAGAGTGGCAAAATTCAAATAACATAGTTGACAGGCCGTTATTCAAAATATCTGTCATATTACCAACGGTATTTTAACCCTAAAATGCACGGTCCATAAGTTCAAACCCTAAGGAAGCATTCTCTCCACTCGCCTAAGGCCATACTCCAAATCCTCCTGAGAACGCTTGCATAATAATCATCCTTAAAAAATCTCGCGTTACACTTGCCCTCAAAAAAACCAAGGGCTCAACCCTTTCCGTACCTGAGGGTGACATTTTTTATTCACACTTCCGACAACGCATATGCAAAAAGGACTGTTATTTTCTTTGATAAAGTATCGGAAATAATAATTATATGCATAAAGGAACGGATTAAAGGTTACTAGTTTTGTGTTCGTGACATTTTTTTTCTGTTCCTGTCACCTTTTCTATCAGATGTGAACCCTGAAAAGAACTAATAATATGCATTGGGAATGCAAGCTGAACCGATATTCTTCTAATTGATAAGGGATTCGTATTTGTAAAAAATGTTCGTTGGGGATTTACAATTTTATTGATTTCAATAGATTCAATTGTTATGCTAGTGTATGCAAATTTTGCCGATAAGTTATTGTTACCAAAAAACGACTGTTTGAAAAGCTGTTTAGAAAACTTGCGGAATAATTGGCAAGCAAATTTTGCTGAGCAGCTGATACATGCTTATCATTGAGAATACAATAGTATATAACACTATCGTTAAAAATCGTCTACAATCTCACTAACTAGTATAAGATAGTATTTTTACAATCAAATATGACTATTCATAAATATATCTGAACAGAAATATGCAAAAATTTTAAAATTACTATTCAACGTATGGGTAAGCATTTCTTGACGGTTAACCCTCGAACGCCGTAGGTGTGAATTTGACGCGCCGTGAATTTTTTAGATTGCCCGTCGAGCACTTGAGCACCGCGAAGGCGCGTATCCACAATGCAGCGCTGACGATATCTCGGCGTGCAGCCTCTCGACTCCAATCAAATAATTACTGCCCCACGGTCGAATACGCCCTTGCCACTCCAAATATTCAAAATGGCCGCACTACTCTGCACTCCTTTTAATTTATGCGCATGATAAAATCTATCAGACGAACGCTTTGGTGAATTTCGATTTCATGTCTATTTCGTTTATAGCTTTATGAAATCGAGATTAAACCAAATAGATGCTCTTTAAAGGTGTAGTCAAAAATAGCAACAGTAACGGGTGTACGGATTTTATTGTTATCTATGCAACGCTACAACTGATATTCCATAAAAACATTACACCCTTGACACACCGCATATCCCGAATAACAATAGGATGCAGATTCTAAATCTCTAAAGATAAATAATACATTTTGATTTATAATGGAAGTAAAAAAATACTCTTCATTTATCGAGAATGCATAAATAGACCCTATTATTTGATATCGGGAAGTGCAAAATATGGGTGTAACTTTTTTACATCGGTTCAATACGTGTCAGTGAACGGGTTAGCTTACGTGGGGCAAGTTTTTTTCTATAGACAGTAGTCGCATTCAAAATAGTTCAAAAATATTTTACGGATGCATTCAATGGTGATTTGATTTATTCCAATGACATGCAGATGTAAGAGTTCTCGTTAGATTTATTTGACTGCTGTTTTCCTTTGATGGCGCGTTCCGCATGATCGGTCATGTCGATTGGCAGTTAGTGTGCGTTGTTCCGATGTTTGGAACTAGGGAAATTAAATTTATGACCGACCCGCATGCCAATCAAGTTTATGATTTGGTCTTTTGACTTTAATAATTATTAATATCAAACAGCAGTAATAAAAAGGATAATGCAAATTAAAACAATATAGGTTTCAACTACTTTACAGTCATTATTAATAGCTGACAAAGACGATAATTAGAAGACTAGGCATAGACACCGTAGGTTTTATTTCAAGCGCATCAAAAAATAAAAAGAATTGAATGTGAAATTTTGATTTTACTGCTATTTAAAGAACCAAAGTAAGCAAGCAAACTTCATTATTTTAATTCGTTTGCAAGTACAACGTAGACACTACAGTTAGGAAGTATCCCTTTTAGACTCGAAGCTAGCCTAACAGAGGCTTAATAATTCCTTTTCTTAAATTCTCATATCTTATAAGGAACAAATTCTAATTTCTATGAAACACCTGCCAATTCACTCAATTCAATCTGGCTAAAAGTGTTTTTTAAAGGCAAAAATACTAAAAGGTATGTAAAACATCTGGATACTTTTATACCACTCCACAAAGTAACAAGATGTTATGCTGCGTGTGTCAAAGACATTCATAGATAATTAAAAAATGTTTTTTCGTATAGACATGTTATTATGTCTGTCCAAATATATTTTTTCCCCTAAGATCTTGATTTCCCTTTCTTCTACCCTTTTAATTCGCATCAGAATTTGTATCTTTAATGTTTCCAAGACAAAACGGGGTCAAAGATATTTCCCGCCGAAATGTAACAGCAACCCTGTTTCGGGTACAATTCAGCCAAATCCGCGTTATCTAAACCTTGGGCCGATAAAGCCCTAATCTGCATAATAAAAAGAAGCGTCCGGGTTCCGGATGCAGTGATAATGGCACAATGGCTGCAGACCACGGAAGGGTTACTTTGTATACTTCTCCAAATTAATGAGCAAAAAAATGTTGCACAATCGAGACGTGCGATCAGCGGAGGATCTCAAAGTGTCAGGTATCAGTAAGATTTATAAAACCCTTCTATTCACACATACAATTTAAAGATATTTTTAGAGACAATTTTTAACATAATCACGCGAAGTTTGCAATATGTTTCCTTGGTCATTTTAAGTATTTAATTTTAAACTACTACCTAAATTCTTATTTGTGGTAAAAAAAGAACATAAAGATAATGTTTTCACACCACTAATGTTTTCAAAGCAGTGGGTATTGCAATGAAAAAGCAACCATTAGATCTACCTACTTGCCAATCAAACTATGATAATGACAAAATTGACTTTATCGTTTTCGGAGCGTGTTTAAAATAGATCATTTGACAATGTTTTAACGTAATTTGTTTTTTACGAGTATTTAAGTTCCTATATTTTGTAGGCAGTTAGTTGTTTTGTTTATATCAAAGTTCACAAATAGTCCATAAAAATGTAATAAATACGGAAAAAGTGTATATTTCTTTATTACGATTTCATGTCTAGTCTAGTTCAAAATAAATCGTAAACAAAATTTCGTAACAAAAGTTTGAGAACCCCCGTCCGATCGTCGCTACCTACTGATCTAATTTCCATGCGCTCGCGCAGAGGTAAAGGGTTAGTTTCTATTCACAGTTTCAATGGGCCGCATTTATTAACTTGCAGCCACCAACAAAGATTAGTGTGTTTCAGTTATTTGATATGAGCAGTTCTCTTCCTGTGATAATCTATTTGTGAATTTTGTGAGATTTTTTTGTGAAATATGTGTGGAAGTGGAAATGGAGGGTTAAAAAGTTGCGCAGGAGTTGATAACTTTTTGAGTCTTAGTCAACTTTCCCAGGTCACGGAAAATGTCACGCGTCATTGAAAATAAATAAGTTCAAAAGATCTCTATTAGATGAGCGGTTTGGTGTAAAAGTTAGGAAGTAGGCCACTGCACCAAAGGTCGTGGGTTCCATCCTCGCACAGTACAATCGTGTGCATGATCAGTGAACATGTAGGTTTGTACTGATCTGGGTGTTTTCTATGCATATTAAGTAGGTATGTGTTTACAAAAAAAAAAGTAGGTTTTTAAACTTTCTTGTTGCATTTTTCACAATATAAACACTAAATAAACCGGGTTTTCTGCAACATTTAATCCGCTCGTGACCACAGCACATGCAATTTTCGCCGAAACGTCGAGCAAATACAGGTAAAACAGTAGTTTTTACCGTAGTTTATATGTTGCAGAAAACCCGGTTTATTTAGTGTTTATAAAAAAATAAGTATCTTTAACCGTTGTCTAGTAGCACAAGGAAGCTCACAAGCTTTGCTTTATTTGGCACTAGGTGGCGCTGTGTGGAATAATGTCCCGTGATGTTAATATATTTATATTCACAAGTCATCTGTGACATCTTATATCAACATTGTTTTTGGTGTGAGCCAATGATGTTAAAAATATCATTATTCTTGACATTCATTAATGACTAGCAAGCAACAACTCATTGTTGTGAAGTGATATTGACAACTAAGCCTCGAATAACATTGGCTTCGACATCATCATGTCAGCCGAACGACGCCCACTGCTGGGCATAGGCCTCCCCCAAAGATCTCCACAACGATACATACATAGTACATTTTTGCTTAGATAATTATAAATAGATCGATCACTGTGCTGAAAGTCTTTCCATCAGTTTTCAGGGTTTGTTAGAAAACCATTAAATTCTAGCAAAAGTGCAATCGGTACCTATATTTTTTTTGTGTCTAAATAATTTATATACCCTCACTTGAGTTTATATATAATACTACCTATTTCCTGGATTATTTGCTTCATAAATTTTCGATTCCCCGTCGTTTTTAATATTATCCCCACACGACTGTTTGAGCCCCAAATAGCCTTGAGCCAAAGCCATAAAAATCAGACGCACTTCATACAAACTCACATGCATACATATTTATGAAAACTGCCAGCCATGGGGTATTGCTTAAACAGGATGAGGCTTTTGACAGTTAGTTACAAACGGTTCCGTTGTTAGGAAAAAGGCTTGTTTGTTTTTAGCCACTGAACTAATTTTTTTTTAATTCTTAGGTATTCAAAGCTAGATTGGACTTAGTGCGTGAGTGAACTTGGAAAAAGTGTATAGGCTACATATTTCTGCCAGAATAAGCATGCATTATGCAGTTCAGAAGCCAGCTCAGAAAACTTTTATTGAAAACTCCGTTTTATTCAACAGTAGAATTTGTGAACTGTGACATGGATTAATTAATTTTCTTTTGACAGTGTTAGATTTGATTTGATTTTTTTTTACTTTATTGTGTTTTTATTTAATGTTTCAATTCAAATGTCAATCTTATTAATTTCATTTTATTTGGTTTTAGACTTAATTTATGTAATTTAATTCATATTTTTATTAATTTAATTTATCTATTTGACGATCTCATTTAAAATTCCTGTATTATGACATTTATGTAGCTTATAGTGATATTTTATATGAGAAATAAATCTAATCTAATCTAATCATTACATGTGCGATAAGAATATGTATGTCGACTTTCCGTGTCCGACCGAGTTTCAGTGTAATGATTAGTAGTTGACCAATAATTGGCATGAGACTAGGATTCTAGGATTAACACACTATAATTATACGTCTATTTTGCACCTCGTTTAAAAAACTTTTTCGAAACTTATCAAATCAGTGAATAATTTGCTAATAGGTATCTACTAAGTGTTTCGTAGAGGATTTTGTTAATAGAAAAGTGTCTAAAACTTGGTTGCCGCTAAGGATTAGATTCATTGTTTTCATCTCTGTAATGTTTATGTTGAACCCTTTCAAAAACCCCGAACTTTTCCATAGTTCTTTTTAATATTTTTAATTCCGTTTGATTTCACAGTTGAGCAGTTAAAATGTTCATATTATCGTGATATTATATGATAAGTTACGTCATTGTACTAGTTGGAAAACTTATGTCGTATATCTATCGAAAAGAGGCCGGTATCAGTCCAGGACGCCATCTTGCGACGCTTCCCGACAACAGGACCGACAACATTGTAATATAGGCTTTTTTGGAGACTACATACTACTACTACAACTACATAGACTATTTCAGGATCTTAAATATGCATACCTCCTGACAACGGTGGTTTCTAAGAGTAGTTAAGAATATTGGCAATATGTCAAACAGAACACTGAATTGAACAAACAAATTCTTTTTAATATTTTTAATTCCGTTTGATTTCACAGTTGAGCAGTTAAAATGTTCATATTATCGTGATATTATATGATAAGTTACGTCATTGTACTAGTTGGAAAACTTATGTCGTATATCTATCGAAAAGAGGCCGGTATCAGTCCAGGACGCCATCTTGCGACGCTTCCCGACAACAGGACCGACAACATTGTAATATAGGCTTTTTTGGAGACTACATACTACTACTACAACTACATAGACTATTTCAGGATCTTAAATATGCATACCTCCTGACAACGGTGGTTTCTAAGAGTAGTTAAGAATATTGGCAATATGTCAAACAGAACACTGAATTGAACAAACAAAGCGGTTGTTTGTATACATGAAGTTGGTGATATTTCTAGAATCATGTTTATAGGTTGTATATTAACTCGAAAACAGAATCAACAATTCGTAGAAGTATTACCCAAAGCTAATTCGTATGAAAATCCCCAAATGCAATCCAAAAAGACATAAATATGACAAAATTCATAGAAAGACAGATAATAATATGTTGAAGAGTATATTTAATTGTATTTAGTTCACCAAATAATAACCATTCATGTTATAATTCATAGAAAGACAAATATGTAAAAGAAATATTCAAGTGTATTTAGTTCACCAACAAACACATACACTTTTAAATTGTCAAAGAAAAACACAAAACTAGATTTTGGATTATCTACTTAGATAAAAAGGTTCTAACAGCCTTAACTATAATTTAAGTCAAAAATAAAATCCTCTCAACCAAAACAACTTTACGTCCCAAGACGCTCCCAAAATATCCAATAACCATAGTTTCCTGGTCCCTGTACCCTCTGAGATCGATCGCCTCCCCTCCTGATGGATTACGCCGTCATCCCGGTTGATGGAATAAAAAGAAAACATTAGGCCAAGATCCTTGGGGACGCCTCGAGACGTAGGGCACGTCGGGTCTGATTCCTCTTGGACCTCAATGTTTGATAGGTACGTGCGTGCCATAAAGATATTACATTTGGAAAGTGGAAAGAAAGATAATATTTTATTTGGTGCAAATATGACAAAAAACAGGTACTTAAGTCAAAAACAAAATTTCAAAAGCACTTAATGCACTGAAGATAGTGGCCACATATCTACAGCACTCGAGCAGATATAGATACAGGTACTAAAATAACCTATCAATGAAATAAAATCCGTGTTTGGAACAAAATCATAAGCAAATCTGGAAACAAATTAAGATTCCTTTAAACATAATGTACTTCCTGTGACCGAGAAAAACAGCTTAGCAAAAGAGGATTTTAGGTTTCATTTTTGAAATAAGGTTTTTCCGTCAGTACAGTTATAGAAACTACAGGATATTTAGGTATAACCTTATTTACAAATAATTTATACAATCTTGAAAAGCTAAGCGTGAAATGTGACAGAAAACTAAATGGACCGGGGCCGACATATCTGCTGCAAACAAGGGTTAATAAATCAGCCTGACTCCGACGCCAAGCGTCTCACTAAATCAGCTTTGGGTCGCCCCGCGATCCGATGTCCAACTATGTGCCGTCTTTGGTACATAAATTTCGTCTCTCACAATTACGTTGAATAGACTGGGACATAAGACGATTGAAGTTTTACTTAAGATGCTGAGTACTTAAGTACACATCAAGCAAAAGACGTTAACTTAAACTTTTATTTTTAACTAGCTGTCCTGATAGACTTCGTTCTTTTGTCAAATATTCAGAGTCATGTGACAGGTAGAAACGGATGCTAAGAGAAAACTAAATTGTGGTTTTTTACCATATTTGTTGCCTTTCTTCATGATTACTCACCTTTTTAACCTTCCCTAAACTTTCACAAATATTTTGAAACCAAAATTAGCCAAATCGGTGAAGCAGTTCCTGAATTTTAGCGAGACTAACGAAGAGCAAACCATTTTTATTCATGGAGATGAGTGAAACTCAACTAGAAACTTAGGTCGATTTAAGAATTCATTTTGGATCAAATGTTTGAATGTTTATGTTTTGACATTAAAAAACGTAAATGCTTAAGAATGATGTAAATAAACGAAATTAAAAACCTAAACAATGCATATCTGAATCATGACAAATAGGGTTTTATAATGGTTTTTCAGCTAAAAGGATTTACTCCAACCTTTATCATTATTTAAGTATATACCTATTCAATTTACATTTACACCTTTTCAGATATTTGTTACATTATTTTAAACTTTTCATTCAAAACTCCAATGAATTTTCTTAAGTAAATAAAAGTCAAATAAGACAAGGGTTACTAAATCTTCCCAAGACACAAACGTCTTACTAAATCAGCATTCGTCCCTCCTCGTCGAATGTCCGACTATGTACCCCCGGAGGTACATAACCCGCGGGGGTGACACCCCGGTAGATACGACTGATTTACGGAGGGTCTCAGAGACCCTTATCAGGCGCCGTTATGACCATGTGAGAGCGGAGTTATTGTACCGTTACGGGGGTGAATTCACCCCCCGAGGTGAAACGTTTGAGGAGGAGGCACTTCGGAGGGACATAATATGTTATTATTTTCGGAGAGGCACGACGCGTGATGTTTGCTTTCGATTTTCCTTTTTGTTTGAAACGTTTGTTTTAACCCTCTTCTATTGAAAGCCTTATTTTGGGCTATTTATTTTTACCATTAAGATTATGCGCATCTTAAATTCAACAAATATTTGGGTATTTCAAAAACATTTGACGTAAATTTTACTCTCGCACTAGCAGAAAATTTTGTCTATGAAACACTAATTTAAGATGTGTTTGGTTTTTTGTAGTATTTTCAGAGATTTGTGCTAGGATGAAACAGGCTCGAAGTTTTATACTGATACTGACCTAACAGGTTCAGACAGTAATTTGGCCAAAAATACATTATATAAAAATGTGAGACGTAAAAGGGTCATCCATTATGAAGCAAACCACACTTTCTGTCTTATTTATAAACACTTAACTAAAGCATTCTATTTTCCCCCTCAAAGTTACCAATATGGCAAACCTTTTGACAACATCAAAAACTAAACTTATCGATTTTACAGTCCAACTTTAAGACATTAGCGCCACTCGTGGCTCCGAAACTAAAATGGCCGATTTATTACAAGGGACATTAGAATCCGAACACGGAACATAAATTTCGAGTATTACCTATAGTGGCGCAACTGCGATTGTAAAATTAAATTTTGCATGCAGAATGACGCCGCTAGGGGGCGCTTTATTTCGTAGGCGTATATAATTTTATTGCAGGGACCAATGGTTTGCGAAACATGTCGGGCATTCCTTATTTTCATGATTTATTAAATATTTCGTTTGTCGCCGAATTTTGGGAAGGTGGGGAATATTAATGTTGGACTTTTTTATTAAAATACTGTGAGGACAGCTGTTAAATTCATTTCAAATTGTTGTTTAGGTAGTCAGACGAAAAGTTGGTTTTACTAAGTGTCAATTGCATTACCTTAACATTTGAATTCGGGAACAATTATTTTATTATTTGAACAATTTCAAAGTGCTTACTGGTGAAATCTATTGGAATATAGATGGGTATTTTAGTATTTATCATTTTACTATTTAATTCGAGATGGTAAATACTTATCATCCCAAGCGCACTACAATCGTATCTATTGAGGCTATATACTGCTCATAAACATGAAAATATACGAAATAAACTACTTAACTGATCGTTTAATTCGGTGAGCTGAACAATGCACAAATTAAAGTTTATTACAACTAAATTATTTTATCAGCAAAAACAGGGAAAAGCTTCATTAATATTTAACGAACTAACTAAATAATGACTCAATGTATCTTATTTCACGCCCAGACCGAATTAAAAACGCATTGGGCCAACGGTTAATGCAATAACGTCATAATTGTAGGGCGTGGGTTCGACTCCTGTCTTAAGTGATTTAATTATCTCGACTTTTTCTCCCCTAGCTAATTACAAGACATTTTGTTAATGAAATAATACTTGCGGCTATTATTTTAACTGTTTAATTTTGTTTTTTTATGTAAGTTTGAAGTCAAAGTTAGTAAAATGATGAGTAAGATGCTACTGCTTAGATGATCATAATATTATGATATACGCGGAGATTAAGTTTGTTTTCTATTGAATTCAATAGTTTCACTTAAGTTATCTAAAGGCTTTAAAGAAAACAGGAAAATAAAAAGAATTCCAATACACTTATACATCTCTGGACATTAAATAATTATCAATTCAAATCATTTTACAACTATGGGTATTTCAGTGATCCATGGGCCTTAAGAAACCAAAATAAAAAAAAACTTAGAAACTTTAAAATATATATAGGTACTCAATGCCGAATAACACGAGAAATAACAAAAGAAAATATGTTTTTTCCAATTTGCAAGTCATCAAATAAATTATGTCCAAGCGGTCAGCTTCAACCAATAAAAATATTTAACCAGCAAACGGTGACGTGGGCTCGCGGGTCAACCATTCCCCAAAATATATTTGAAAAAGGAATGATATACGGTTTGTTTATTGGTGGGCCTGTTCGTTCCTTTTTTGAATTCCATTATGCTTAGTTGACCGACGCGCGCTAGGGTCGCCGTTGGTCATTGGGGCTAGGATTGACCCCTCGCGTGTTCGCTACATTATGTACTAAAGTCCCGATATTTTCACAGCTTGGGTCTCTCAGACCGGTTCTATAACTAAAGGGTTTAGGTTATTGGAAATTTTACGTATAATTTGAGATTTTGTGAGCGCGCGTGTCCTTTTGAAGGGTTAATGTTAGGGTCAAAGGTTAAGTGTGAGACGTTTTAAAGACGTTGGAGATATCACATTTATATTGATATTCTTCACTTAAGCAGACCATAACCTGTTTTTTTCGACTTTGCGGTGGTGCTAGTGATTAAAAAGTGTATTGGAAATTATAATATTAGGTGAAAAAAGCCATGTTTGGAATAAGACTTTTGGAGATAAGCTCAACCGTACCTGGTCTGTTCTAAAGGTTTACCATTTTCGTTGTTTGATTATTTGTTTGAACAAAGCAGTTAATAAATAAATAAAATGTTATATGCTGGTTAAATACTTATAGTTAAAATAACTGGTTTATTGGTTTTTTTTCTGGTTTTTTTTAGCTGTTAGTATTTAAATTAAGTTGAATAAAACATTACAACTCGGTTACGACGAAAATACGCACAGCCACATACGATACAAAGTTCAATATTAAATCCAAACGCTATTATTTGGTCGGAAATTTGAGGAACGGCCCTCGGAGGGTCCCCGGGGGTGAAAAACGAGGAAACTTCCCTCCGCGGCTTTGTTTACTTTGCACTAGTTATGGAAAACCTCCCAAACAGAGTCACGTAATATTCCTATATTTTATTATGCAAATAAAATATAGGAACATTTACTTTTACTTCTGAAATAAGATAAATAGTACAATAACATGAATAGTTTTTTTTAATATTTCATTGATATGATTAGTCAATGTCACATTATTTTTGAAGCCGAGTCATCAATTTGCCTTTTGTTGGTTATTTTATTTTATTTATTTGGATTGCCAACACATTATCATCTTACACATTATTACCTAAATAACATTTTTAAATCTCAGCCTAGTGTAGTGACTACTTACTAGTATGCACAGCATGCACTAATGAATATCATATTATTTAAACATCACTACCTACATAGTATAACACATAGTCGCTTTCTTTGTTCCTATATCCCTATGTATGCTTAAATCTTTAAAACTACGCAACGGATTTTGATGCAGTTTTTTTAAACTGCTAGAGTGATTAAAGAGGAAGGTTTATTTGTATAATGACATCCCATTGCACCCGTGCGAAGCCGGGGCGGGTCGCTAGTAAGAAAATAAATCAATATTTTATTATTGTTTTTAGCATTTTTCCATGCAGTATCTTTCTAAAGAAAACCAGAAAAAGACATATGGTCATGTTGGCATCAGGCAGGACTTGAACCCGCATCTTTCGCTAGCCGGGCGACTGCACTACCAATTATGCTACCGAGACCATTAACAGACCGGCCGAATCTTTCTGCTATATTTTGCTCTATGAGCCAGGGTTCTTTAGAAAGATACTGCATGGAAAAATGCTAAAAACAATAATAAAATATAGTAATAGCTTTTTCATCTTAATCGGGAGTTAAATATTTGAAATAATATTTCTTCCGAGTGTTAGAGGTGGATGCCTATAACATTGATGAAATCACCCTGGCTCATAGGGTAAAATATACCAGACAGATTCGGCCGGTCTGTTAATGATCTAATGTTACTTGATCTAGATCTTGTTTTACATTTTGTGATTATTTAAGGTAAAATCTATGCCTACCTAATTGCATTAAATAGTAATGTATGTAAATCACTATGTTATTCACAGTAATATTTTACACAGTGTTACCAACACTGCCATAGTGACATCTACATAGAATGTGACATGAGTAGCATGCGGCTCACGTCCGCTAGTCGGGTTCAGCATGCGGGAGGCGTGTCATCAATTAGTGACATTACCTTACACGCCGCCGACTAAGCTGAGTTGTCCCTTGTGAGTTATTCTGTGGAGTAAGTCATAGTAGATTTTAATTTATTACAATTTCCGCTCAATAGGCTAGATGACTGTAATTTTTATATGTTTATTATCGAAAGATGTGTTAACAATCGTAAAAGAATCACTTTATTAGTATCAATACTACCCGAGACATCACAATTTGAAATGCACATTTTTGGACTAGACAAAATCTACTATATAAAAATAAGTCGGGTTTTCCTTCCTGACGCTATAACTCCAGAACGCACGAACCGATTTCCACGGTTTTGCATTCGTTGGAAAGGTCTTGGGCTCCGTGAGGTTTATAGCAAAGGAAATTTAACAGAAAAGTAGGAAAATCTTTTTTTACATACAGCTAGCTAGCTAGCTAGTCGCTTCATAAAAATGTTTTGTAAGGAGCGCGTAGGAACTTTGATTGACAGCTATATTGAATATTGCGTTTCTGAAAATGGTCTTCTGATATAATTTCTTCATAATAGTATGGGTTACAAAATATTAATATTGTTTTACAAAAAAATACTTACCACTTTTGAAATGGACTTGCCCACCCAAGTTTGCAGGCCTATTGTAGCCTCATTTTGTAACAAATTTCGATTGTGGTTTCACAATAAGATTTGAACTCAACGATTATTCTGGGGAATATAAAAAAAACATGCAAAATGACTCATAGTCATCTACCAAATTCTATATACAGACCTTGTAAATAATTATTTTGATAATCACAACAGGCGTAGCATCAGCTCGTTACTATGGTTAATGCTCTTTTATAGTCTGATTTTTAATCAAGTGCAGTATAATGACAGGTAAATTGACAGAAAATGACTGATCTAAAAATCTTTATTTACTTTGCGTCCGTAAAATGCGACACTATCACGCTTGACAGCAAACGTTTTTTAAATGGTGTGAAAAGAAAGAGCTTTCATATTGAGAAAAGTAAAATATGTAGCCTATTGTAGCAAGGTACCTTCTGCCAACAATAAGTACAACAGAATGAATAAAACGAGGAAATGCTAGAATTAGTACCTAAAAAAGTAAATTTTTTAACTGTGAAACTATAAAAAAAGATTATTTAGGATTCATTATCCTCCTACTTTTTCCTAAATTATTATTATTTAGCATTATTCTTGTTAAAATTTGGAATCCTGAATCATTGTATTAGTGTAAGTCTTGTTGGTGACCTAATAAATAAATAAATGAAACGAACAAGTCTTGGCGTTTACCTTACAAAAGTCAACCATTTTATATATCATAATTATCCATAATACATTGTATCTGCCACAAGATAATTAAATATAACGTTTCCACGAAATCCAAATTAAATAAAATGTACTCCGTTTTACATAACCCTAGTACATGCCTGTGACCTCTGGGAAAATTGCACGCACACCAGCCCCCGTACATACATGTATGTGTATGTAAACACACATAGATATACGTGTATGTGTATGTTATGTACACACATGCATATGTGCCTGTAATAAAATGAGAACCGTCCCGTCACGCCCTTTCACAGGATTCTGTGTCGAACTCCTTGGTATTTCAGGCTCTATTGTGGTTTCAGGTTGGGGCGTATTTTACAAATTATAATATTAAATTACGCAGAAAGATGTGTACAGAAAATTGTTTTATGAGATCTCATTATAGTTCAATACAATAGTGAAGGCGATGCTACAGATAGATAAAAAATAACAAGTCCTAATTATGTCGTACTAGTGGCCCTCGACTTCGTCCGCGTGGACTTCGGTTTTAAAAAACTGTATAATTTTTTCATACATTTAGCCTATGTCTTAGCCAGATGTAGCTATAAAATTGTAAAGTTTCATTAAAATCCTTCCAGTAGTTTTTACGTGAAAGAGCAACACGGCACATACATCCATCCACACATACCTACATACTTTCGCATTTATAGTATTAGTAGGATTGCTGGGCACAGGCGTCACCTCAACTATGAGGTGATTCCAACAAGCGGGCTCAGTGTGGCTTGGAAGAGATGTGTCAGTTAGTGATAAATCTTACTGTCAGATGTTATCAAGCCACTCTAAGGCTTTCAGCTAGGATTGATATCTAGTGACGCCATCAGGGATCAACTGCTTAATGTGCCTTTCGAAGCACAGAGATGCCCGAAAAATACATACAAAATTTCGATCAAGTTCTTCACCCATCCCGTCACCCAACCTGACGTGGATGCTTAACAATGAGCCACGGACACTCACTCATGAGTTCGTATTAAAGCAGTTTCGAAGTATTAATTCTTAAAATTTCAAAACTACTTTGCAGTAGATCTACCATGAGTTTACCTAACCGCTAAGTCGGTAAGTACCTAGTCGAATCGTCACCTAACTGTTTTCTGGCATGATTTTGGTAGATGCATATTATGCATCTACCAAAATTTTAGCAGATGAGCAAAACAACTCCAAATATCAGACGTGTCATTACAAAGCTTCCTCACTGTTAAAGTTAAGTCTCCTCAAAACATAATAATGCAAAATCACAGTTTCATAAGACGCGAAAAACCGTCTACCAAGACCTCCAAACAAGACACAGTGATAGTAGGAAAACACACACTTGCGTGCGTAGGTACTTACCTACATAATATTCGGACCCCCACACACACACCTACACTAATCCACACACGACACACACGGTGCGGGAGGACGTGCGGGAGGGAGAGGGCACGCGTGAAAGGGACAGCCATTGCAGGACCAGCGATACAACAAATCAATACGAGCGGTGACCGGTAGCCTGTGTCACCCCGCCCCCCCTCCTCGACCCACAGACCGCACGGCTCTACCTACATTGTCAACCACAGACTAGGTGGCTGCAGAGTAGCTGGGTTTGGTAACGTTGACACAGCGTGGCGTAAGAAAGAGGTTTGAATAGACTGTGGCAGTAGCGTTAACTTTTGGTTAAACCTGGAGGCATTTCTTAAGTTGAACTGTATCAATACACTTATAATTATTACTTTTGAATTTAACAAATTCAAACACAAGCTAATCCCACTAAAGTATTCCACCATTAACAACAAAAACGTCCCAAAATTGTTACACAAAAGAGGTTTTCGTGTTTCAATTACTCACCCCACACGTGTAAGCAACTGAACGTGAATTTGTTATGTTGACTTTGAACTGAAGTTGTAGGGTTTCCAAACATCATTATGCTCAAACAACGTAAGTTAGTTAGGTTTTATGAGCAGTATTTCTTTAAGCACCGAAAAATCAGGTGTATTTTGAAGTGAAACTAACTTAAAGTACGCAGTTAGTAAAAGTGATTAAAGTTAGCACGTAAAAAGGTTTTATTATGGCGTAAAAATTATTATCAGTGATCAATACATTGTTTCTTTTTAGCAATACAAGCGTCTCTCGCGGTTTCTCTGCATATTTTTTTAGTCTATGGCGGAAAACTCGCTTGAGCTTGACCACGCGTACGAGACGCCGGAAAACTCTGATAAAACATTCTTGATACTTTTCGAACTTTTTCAAAGCACCAATCTCTAAGCAGTATCATAATCGCGCTGTTATTAATACGACATCTTATTTTTATAGGGTTAAGGGTGATTTTAGAACGTAACTTCAAAGTATATGATTATAATACAGCTTTAAAGCTATTAGTGGTTCAGTATTTCTTGAATTCATGCTTGGTATAATTTCACAATTATGTGAATGCATGAGAAACATGTTATTGCGGGAATTGTTTGTTACCGAGTAAGCCAATTAGTAAGAAGGTTTGTTGTCTTAGATTGTAAGTACATAATATTCCTTTATCTAGTTGAAATAATGGCTGGCTTCAACAACGGATTTAAATAAAATAACTTGAAATAAAATTAAGTTCCGACCATCTCACAAGTTAAAAGATATTTAGGTATGTTTCTATTAAAACATATAATACTTCATTGCACATAACAGTTAAAGATACAAGCACAAAAAACTCTTAAAAATCCCCATCGCATAGTATTGCTCAGTTTGAGGCCAGACAGCGCTGTGTAGAGTCCAGTGATATCTATTTAATAATAAAAACAGAAAATGTACAGCTTTAGTAATTTTGTGAATATTGCCCTAGAGTCATCCTTTACTTAGCAGATAAGAATACCTATCTCGAAATTAGTTTGTGAGTTTCTCCATCCCATAACATAGCAACAATTTATTTATCCCCAAACTCCGCCATAACAGTAAGTACGTCGTGTCCACGAAGGGTCCCGAATGTAAGGGTCGCATTCTGCTGAGCCACGGCTTGTAATTCACTTCTCTTCCCTCGCCCTCCCAGCCTCATACAGAGGGCCGATAAACTGTAAAACCGCGCCCTTCCCCCCTCAGATAAACAGGGCCGTAATTTATGACACCTAAAACCCTTCTTGGGTGGACGTCAGGCGGATACGGATACTGAATACCGGTTCGATAGTGTTACCGAAATGTATCGGTTGTGGGATATACCGGTAGTGCAGAACCGATTTGGGGAATAAATACCGGTACTTGTAAATAATACAGGTTTCCTTTACCTGTCTGTTGTTTGGTAGAGAACACTTTTTAGCTATAAAGCCGCCCAGATTGTTCTTTTGCATGTTCTTTTTTACTGATTAGTAAAGTATCATTGTTGTTTTAGTGTGTAAAAATAACAATATAATTTTAAATCACTTACTTTTATGAACAATAACACTTATAGTATTTGTTAAATATTTTGCTTAGGTAGAGATTCGCATTCACATTCAGGTGGGTTTGTTGATGCCGATTTCAAATAAAAACGGAGCCATTAGAAAAGTAATACGTACTCAAATTGCACACTTCACAAGAAATCCATTGTTTTCAGCCAGTCAGAATACTGGTTTTTATCCGAATTTGACATTTACCTTAAATTATATCAGTCTAGCAATGTAAACTACTTTTCGAATAGTCTGAAACTCACATTTAATTCAACAAATCGTTTAAATAATTGAAGATTATTATTAATGACCCACCGCTGGACGTAACGAGTGAAATCGAGATCAACCGATTGAAGTTAAGTGAAAAAGTTAAAGATTGTGCGTAAATCGAGTAGATCAAGTACCTCCGAAGTTGAGAGGCGGGCGGGAAAAACTTCGCGCCAACTTTATGGGCATTTTATTTACTTTCGAACGGCTAACAACCTTGATTTTTTGCTCTCTCTGGGTTCCGTGATAAAAATTGTTGACCTTTTTATACGTTAAATTTATCATTCTCCGTTGATTATTATGATTTATCGTTCATCCGCCCTATTTTCGTCGAAAATTAAAGTTAAGTTTTGCTTAATTTTTCATAGTCCCACTCAAAATTGTGTCTTTTGTAGGTACAATTAGCGTACAATGTAAGTATACTAATATTATCAACGTTTAATTTATCTCTATCTGACGAAAACGTATCTAATCACAACATTCAAACCAAACTCAATACAACCCTACATTCCCAACAGCTCCTCTCTTGCGTCTCACCTAAGCTCAGCCTCCAAAATCAATACAAAACCAGCGGTCAGACCAACAAACTAACACATACATAAATATACGGCCTTCTATTTTACCCTTATGGCCGGCCGGCAGCCATCTTGGATCGCTCCCCGCCCCCACACTCAATCTTACCCCGACATGCCCCCCGGTCTAAGGGGCTGTAGAGGCCGAATCCAGCTAATACTAATGTCCCCTACGTGAATGTGTGCACACACACTGCCTGATGGATTAATGAGTGGGTTTGCAAAATTTGGAGATTGTTTTTAATGGATTCATTGGATATATCACTTAGCAACAGGCTTCAGGAGTAAGCTTGATTGTCAAAGACGTTTTGTAAAAAGTCAGTGGTGCTGACTTGGTTATAGAGAAACTAAAGACAGGTGAAGGCTTAAAAAGATCTGAAAGCTTAATAATGAGAGTCAAACACTAGACATATTGGAGTTAAAGTACGAACATCTACGTTATTTTTTTTTAATTATTGAAAGAAAAGAAGCAAACATTTTGAAACCTCTGTCTGAAAGACTACTTATCTAACTAAAGAAACCAACAATGTTACATTATTACTACAGTTAATTATGACATAACCACAGGGGGTATTTAAGTAGGTACTTGTTTATGCAATTTCTTATCATTCTTCCCTGTAAATAGTCTATAAGAAAAATATTTTTATAGCGACCATAATTCGACATAATATTAGGTTGGTTATATGACGTCACATAAGATTGACTATGTGCGTAAATATTTATAATAATTCAGTTATTACATGTTTTACGACGATGTTTTACGACTACATTTTATGATATGTTACGTACATAAAAGTCGAGATTTTCCTCTAAACATTCGCCAGTGAATAACTTAGTATGTTATACGGATTTTATACATCTATAATAAGGTTAAAGTACATACATAACGAGTAATAATAAAACCTGGCTTATGAGTTACATTCAAGTTTGTATTTTAGATATACATATAGACTAGCACTCTTTCAGAGACTTGAAATATTTCTGTTTATTTGTATCTCTTATTGCCCAAAGAGTGAAACTCCATAGTTGTATAATAAAACTTAAACAAAATTAGTTTAAGTCATTCAAAGCTATTATAAAATGAACTCAACAAAGTTGCGTAGCATAAACTATAAAGATGTTTACATGCGACACATTTTGATTTTCTTCTAGTAAAAAGTTCTTTAACTACTTTAAATTAACAAACCCAAGGTTGCCAAGACCTCAAAGTACTACATACCTACTTATTTTGACATTTAAAGAAGGCATTAGGGGCGTATTATACCCGTCCATTTCTAAGCTCAGACATCAGAAAGCGGGTAAAAGCAACGGGCGGAATCCAATCAGTCACCTCAAAGACTCTCAAGACATAATTGGCATCAAGCTCAAAGAAGTACGCGTCACACGAATGCATTACCGAAATAAAATATTCAAGCGAACTTCCAAAAGGGATTTCCCTCAGCCGATACGGTGGCTAAACACAAAACCGAACGTGGCACACGCCTAAAATATTCACTCGCCACTCGGATACCTACATCATTCATTCGTCCGTCGAGAACGGTTCGACACCAATCTTCCATTTGGCAAGAAAATCGATACACGTCGTGGCCATATAAGCATTCCGGGGGTGGTAGACGGGGAGTCTTAAGGGGAGTTAAGGTTTAGTCCCGAATATTGAATTTCCCTTGGGACAAACCCGTTTCGCTTTGTCCCTTTGGCCGGGGTCGTGTGGGCCGAAATGCCCGGGCTTCTCCCTACATAGCTACATCTTACACGTGTACCGTACATATATAAGTTTCTGTGTACGTACGTGCGTAAGTGTTGGATAATAACATTGCGAGCCCACGATACGTGACTTTCAGGGCGTTTGACGGCCCCCGGGCTATACGCTCTTGATTATATGTACATACGAGCCATACACGGGTTGAGTAGGCGTTCCACCCGTACATAGCTTCAAAGCCTTTAAATTAGGTCTCTTTATGTGGAGTGGCCTCCAATTTGCTATTAAGTTTAATGTGCTCAGCTAGATGTCAGCATTTACGCTTTGCTCATATTTAGAGGGATGATTTTCAAACGGTTTTTCATTTTAATAACTGGAATTGAATTCAATGTTCAACTGAGCAGGTGAAACGCATCTTTTATTTTACATCTCTACATTCTTTCAACTATTGAATATGATGCGGTTTGAGCGTCATTGAAAATTCATATTTCAATGTCATAATAATGTTTGATTGGACAAGGTTTCTCCTGGATGGGGAATGACTTCATGACCTACGACTTAACGGATTTACCAATGGGGCCACTAAGCCATTCAATATCACTACAAAGTCCAGGCATCGATAAGTCCTATTCTTAGACTAAATCGTAAGTATCATAGAATCAAGAAATTGTCAAAAGAGTAGAGAGAGTTTTGACAAACTAATCTTCTCGATAGAAGCAACTTCCGAACCAGTGGTAGAGTCATTTTGTTCTTTTAGATTTATTGATTTTCTGTCTTGACGTCTCATAAATGTTTGTTATAAGCTCACATGAATATTTGTTTTACTTTACTTTGATAATGAACAGTGCGAATGGCTAACTCAATGCCAAAACAAGCTCTACCAGTCAAAAAGGAATAAGTATGTGTAAGACATCGTGATCGTGTTTTAATTTTTTCGAATTCAATATTTACTATTTATTACTAGCTGTCCCGCCGACAGACGTTGTTCTGTTATCAATCATTAACAGGTGGAAATGGTTGCTGAGGAAAACTGAATGGCTAGTATTTTCTCATGTTTACTCACTTTTTAAACCTTCCCTGGACTTTCACTAATATTTCAAAACCAAAATTAGCCAAATCGGTACAGTGGTTCTCGAGTTTTAGAGAGACTAACGAACAGCAATCCCTTGTTTTATAATTACAGAGATAGAGATTTAAGATAGAAGTACTATTTGTTTTACTCTTTCAATCATCTGTTTTGTTGGTTTTAGTGTTGCATTAGTCCCAAAATGAAAGATCTTTTTTCTTACGTAAAAAGGTAAGTACAATACATAAATCAGGACATAGACAAAGTGAGATAAATCAGTGCGAAGCGACAGGCGTAGGTGAGTTGCGACACGTTGCGTTAATCTCGCGATATATGGGAGGGGCTTTGATATTATTATAAAAAAGAGGTAGATAGGTTACTCGTGCTAAAAAGTGGCACCCGAAATCAAAACGATCGTGCACCTGAGCAAAGCATTGACAGCGTTGACAGTTTGAGACGACACTGCGCAACATGTATCTGTCTGGTTAACGCTCTATTAAATAATCATACTATCTTGTTCAAACGGTAAAATTATATAGGTACGTACGCCAGGGGACAATTTCCGCCTTCGCATCAGTACTGACATAGGTAACCTGTCTACCTCTTGTTTATTATAATATCATTGGGAGGGGCTCGTATATCTAGCACGCGTTAGCTTTCCATTCGTCGCTTCGTATCGTATATCGTCTGTAGAGGAGATTTCTCTTGCTCATATTGAAGTGGTTTTCTAGTTTCAGCGGTTTTTATTTGGAAGGCTTTATGTAGATACTTCATCAGGTTATTATCAAGATAACTCTTTGGGCCCTTTTCAAATAAATGGTTCGTGTTGTACTGTTGCTGTGTGCAACTGAGTTCTAGTATAATTGCTTAATTTACTTACAGAAAAGTTAATTTTATTTAGAATAAGCATTGATTTAAATAAAAAGTTACGTTCACACTTCGCGAATTCGAAAACTGGCACAAGACATTGACGTATGCTTGACGTGTACGCAAACAAAACACTGTCATATTGGCTTGAAAACAGGTCCATTAGACCTGTTTTTGTGTGACCAGCTATTGTTTGTTTTTTTGTTGTTCTGTGGCAACAGCAGATGATGATAACTGATGTTTTCACACTCAATATGGGAAATTTAGATATACTTACTTATATGCTTAAAGAATCCCCGTGCTTCGGCAGGCAAGATAGGCTGATACCAAGCAGCACAGAGAGTGATAAAAATGGTCATTCAACTTATAAAAACCTATACAAAGTATAAAAAACAGAGCTCAGCCGTGCTATTCCGGCGGTGCACATCGGACATCACTTCACATCTCGGTGCTTCACGCTTACTCCAATCATCAATACGCTTTGGAAGGAATTGGTATTTTCTGTCATTTTGTATGTGAATAATTTAAAACTGTTATTTGTCTTAGTCCTTTTTTTTCAAACGACCACAGTTGCAAAGAAATTGAATTTTAAAGTTCACTCACACGAGCGAAGGGAGTTTTGGCGTCCGCCGGAATAGCATAGCAGCTTTCATAATTTTCATAATTACTGCACAGGATTTTGTCCAATAAATATTAAAAACCAAGTGACTACAATCCACAAATATTTAATTCCAATATTGTATCCACAACGGCAACCTCCTTGCGCCTATCAGTGGAGCCATCTGAAAAAACATTTCAAAAATAGAACACAGTCATTCAAATATCCCATTACGACCTAAAAAACTTCAAACCAGCCAGTGCGTTCGAGTACATACACCCCAAAGGACTAATACCCACGGCTCAATCAGAACTTGTATTTTCATCAGCAAATAAAAAAGCTAGCGAGGCAGCCCGCCTGTGATATTTGAACCATAGCGTGGGTATAATAACGCTTCTGATTACCATTCGAGAACTGAATATTACGCTCTGGTGGACTTTTTGAAGCTCCACTCCACAATTGAGCTGCCAATAAGTAATTGCTGGCGTTTTTGTTTTCTATTTGTACTTATGTATGCTGGCAACTTTTAATCGGTGGTTAAAGACTGTTTTGAAAATAAACATCCTTGGACATTTATTTGTCTTCTAACTTCAAACTAAGCAAAGCTTGCACTATGGGAACTAGACCACGGATAAACATACATTACATTACGGTTCAATCCTTTTTTTATTAAAAACATACATACTTAAATATAAAACACCCAGACCAGTACAAACAGACGTGTTTGATGTTTATGCAGGCGAATGTATGTAATTGTGCAGTAATCATACCCGCGACCTTTTGATGTACGAGTAGTAGTTAACATCTTAACCATGACACCAAATCGGTCGCCAATACAAAAGTATAGTCATTGAAATGATAAAAAAGTGAAAATCACCGAAACATTTTTTGTAATGTAATTAATACTAACCCTAATCAAAGGTATACTAACCCATGGATCTATGTTATCTGTTAAATAAAGAAATTGAATTGAATTGTTTTTTTCTAAATGATACCTCCGAACGAACACCATTATTTTATTGCAGAAATCAGTTTGTCAGTTTAGATGCTACTTAGAAAGCCGTAAATAAACAGGGTAAACTCTTATACTGCTCGAGTCAAAGATTCTCAAAACGTGTAACGAAGTTTGAGAACAGTGCTTGATGACTGCAACATTCAGCTCTGATTAACCCTTTCAAATCCACTAGCGCACGTAGATGTTGTCAATGTTACATAGAGAAAGCCGCAAGATATTCCGAAGCAATATCGCGAGCTTAGAAACTACCAAGGCAGTTTCGATCTTAACTTAACCCTGGCGTCGCTATTGTGAGCGCGTAATGTGTCACCTTCGACTTGCACAAAGGTGCTGATTGGAAACTGCACAATACCGACAATAGTGTCGATATGTCCCGCAATTTGTCTGAAGGCACATATTCCTATGACTATGTTTAAGTATATCCTGTGTCTGGAGGGCGCAATTTAGTGTTGCATAAAATGGCTACCATGTCTTCTAACATTTATCAAGATCAGAATAATGATTTGCGAACTGACTTACAATTACTTTATCAGTAACTCTCTAGAACTCCTAATACTTAGAAACATACTTGTCATACGCAATGATTTTATCCACTGCAACGACCCGTCGAACCTGATCGAAGGTGAAGTAAGACGTTATTTCATACGATGGACAAACCCAATGCAAAATGGGTCTTATGTCAGCAGTACGAGTATAAGGTGCCCTTGTTTATAGGTTGATGTGAACACGAACGACTGACGCGTCAAACCAAATCATCATCGCAAATGTCAACCGTAATGTTGACATGATCTTGAGCTGAATTTGTTGGTTAATCTCATTAAAATAAACAAAAAGAGGAAGATACGGAGTCCAACCTTAACTGAGGTAGCGTGAGCCACAATCGAACCCACGACTTCAGTGCGGATTGCTAGATCATTTGCGATTTGGAGTAAGTTGCCGATGTACTGTCACAACAGAGCCGTCAATTATTTGTGTATAAGCATGAGCACAAATAATAAAGAAATACCTGCCGGAAGTAAAGCATGTGTCTACAAAAGGAATCCCTATTAGTTCGCCGCATATCAATCCGCGTGACAGATCAAAAGAAACGTCAGAAATAAAGCGCCTCCACACGGTACACGCCTCGGAAAGTAACCAATTCCCTAGCACGGCCCATTCAGAATGATTACATAATGCCCTGACGTTTTGTTTTTTTCATTTTCAATAAATCATATCACAAAATATCATTGGCAGTTAAGTAGAAGTATAGTAGTTTCCTAATCAAGGACCGATTTCTTGTTAGGGTAAAGAAGTTATGTTCTGCACCAAAGGTCACGGGGGCACAAACATTCGTGCATGAACATGTCTATTTGTATGTTTTTCCTAAGTAATCATTTATTTACAAAAAATGTGTTCCAGTATGACTAAATTCTTAAGACATTTATTTTTATTTACTCTAGGATAAACTCTTGTCTCGCCTCAAATAGTTATTGATATTTTTAATGTGCCACTGACTTATTTCCAAGCAAAGCTGCTGCTGTATTGGGGCGATTTTCCTAAATTTTGCAGATTTATTGAGCATTGGGAAACCACATAGGTTTTTGGTACTGCTACTTCTTTAAAAACTCTAAAAAAAAAAACTATATAATATGATATTGCTAACACTGCTACCTACTTACTTAGGTTAGTTGGACCTATATTGTATTATTTTGGTATGGATTTTAATGAAACTTTACAATGATGTAGCTTATACATCTGAATAAGCTTATACATGTTTTTTATAAACCCGCGTTTACGCGGACGAGGTCGCGGGCGTTCGCTAGTACTTCATAGATTTAAAACATCAGGACATTTAGTTCAGACGCATTTAGTGAACCTTATGCTTAAGTGCGTAAGGTTGATATCGGTTGTGCTTAAGTCAAAGAGTAAAAGGCTTAATACTAGTGTAGGGCTGCTAGTGTAAGGACACTTGCTGGGACAGAATCGAGAAAAAAGGTACCATGATGTACAGTCAACAGCACATCAGGTTACCCCATTTCCGTTTTTTCTCTCGCTCTTGCCAAATGACATTTCTTCGCGATAGAGCAAGGAGGACTGACCGGAAATGGGTAGCGTGATGTGCCGGCCACCGTACATCCTACTAATCTATGAAGCATATACACAAATTGAATACAAATAAAACGTAAAGAGCAGCTACTAAAATTATTTTATTGAAGATTCACACTTTATGTTTTCGTGGTTTAGGTAAGAGCCAATATATTGTTCGCGTAAATATTGGAAAACATTAAATAGCCAATGAGAAATTAGTTTAAATTATTACATATATTAAGTCCTCAAAATAAATGGGTACGAGTATGATGAAATATTGTAAAGTATTGTTTTAGGTCTTTGTTTTGCATAAGTTTCGTTATGATTGCTTGATATTTATTTTGTATAGCCCATTGATCACTCATCAACCTTATCATTTACTACCTATAGCGCCGAGTCATGAGGTCGATTGTTACACAGGACAAACAGTTATATGACGACTCTTATGTTTATCTTATGGCTGGCTTTACATACTACAAACGCTCACTTTGTTACTTCAAACACTCTGGGTCTGAAACTGGGAGCTCGATTCTGAGTTGAATTCTAGCCAGAACACATACGGATGGAAAATACGGATAAACTTAACGCAAGCACCTGGATGAAGACGGCAGCCGCGCCCCAGTTCTGAATATTCCGTTAACCATGACGGCAGCATGCTATGTTAAATATGTAGATATTAAAGTCTCTGATAGTCCTTGCACAATTTCTGCTATATTTCTGGTCAGAAGTTCTTGATGTAGAACTGTCCCACATATTTATTAATTGTTCACGTATTTATTAATTTAACATCTCACGGGACACGGTCTCAGCACGCGACATCGAACATCCCTAAACTAGTGGGAGTTGTAACGAGTGCGTCAAAGGACGCTCTCAAAGAGAACGTGATTCTCGGCCGATGCTCTAACAACTCCCCTCGGGGACTGTCTATGGATATTTTATATTGTTTTAATGTCTTTGGTGACTTCTATCGTGTGCGGCCAGTATTGTATTCGATATTCGATTGAATTTTGCTGTCGCACGTCTTCGCCTACGAAGTGACACATTAAATGATTGATTTTAAACGTTATTTACGAATTCCACCACGACAGCAGTTTCCTTCCAAGAAAATAAAGACCAAAAAAAGCGGTTCAGAAGTTTTCGAATTATATTAGTTCTCAAGCCGACATTATTTTATTCATTTATTATGTATAGATTTTTTTTAAGTAGGTAGCTAAAAGTATAACAACTTATCTGGGATTACCTTCGTGTTTATTTTCTTTCTTAAGTAGGTTTATAATCAATGGGACAAACTAATTAACAAGACAGTAGAACTGTATTAAAAGAGTTGGTATTTTCAACTATCTGAATCCCTTCCGCATATTTTTCTTCAATATATTTCCTTTCTTAAAGTTTACCATTGCAAATACATGTTAGTGTACGAATCAATTGAAAAAAAACTTTATGATAATCACTGCATCACCTACGATTATTCTTAATTCCTCAGAACCCCTAACGGAAATAATATCACTGCACCAAAATAAATCAGCAATAACTGAATTAATTCTCAGTATTGTTTTAGAGGCTAAAACAAAGGGTACCGAGTCACATGCAGAGCTTTAGAGTAACCCAGCTTGCCCTTTGTGCCCTGTGTCAACGCACGTACCTCCATTGTTTCCAAGGGCCAAATTAATCTCAGTATATTTCTTTGATCGCGACGTTCGGTACTGTTTGGAATAAAGGGTAGAACTGACAGCTAGATGGATATGTAAATGGATAGGAACTTTTTGTTGAATGCGTGCTGGCTGGAAACGATTGTTTTCGAATTTCAAAACGCCGTTTTTGTTTTTTAATGAGCATGAGAAACAAAACGCGGCAAAACAATGACCGGTCGTTTTTGCGATTAGGTTTACAATCTCGCTCAATTATTGAGGTACTTTGTGACACCTCAAAGACCGAAATTCGCAATTAATTGACCACAGCTATGCTATTCCGGATGGCGCCAAAGCTCACTACGATCGTGGTGAGTTATCTTTAAAATTCAGTTACCTTGCGACTGTGATCGTTTGATAAAAAAAGCTAAGGCAAATAATATTTTTAAATTATTTACAAATAGTGAAGCGTATTGATGATTGAAGTAAGCGTGAAGCACCGAGTTGTGAAATGGTGTTAGCCGGAATGCCACCCCATGTGAGCTAATTTTTGCTTACTTCGATATAATGTCAAGTTGAATGAGTGTCACGAGATTTTACAACAGCTTTGATAGTTTTTGTGATTTTCATTCTGTATGATACGAGTATATCTACTATCGAAACCGCGAAAATTGGGCTCTTAGGACAAGGGCGTAACTGACATACCTAATCTTGAATTTAAGAGTACTCCAGAAACTCTAACAGAGGACGATATATTTCCAAGAACCGCAAAACCTAAAGACTTTTTCTAAAAATTGTAAATAAACTGGCTATGAGACTTTTTGAAGAAGAACATGCCATATGAAAGTCAGCACTGTAACTTAACTACGAGATTTTTTGTATATTGCGTTGTACTAAAAAACTCTCCATCATTACTAAACAGGGCTCTCAAGTAACAAGACGCAATCGAGGGGTTCCAACTCACATCAGCGTCGATAGACGTGCCGCTCATTTACTCACAACTAATTTATATCCTCTAATTCGAGCCTTAACAAGAGTGCCCGTACATACACGCACACATACGCCACGTATTTAACATAGGGCGGCTTTCCACGGCACACGAATGTTTGGTAGACACAGAAAACGACAAAAATCGGAGAAAAATGTGTAGCTCTCCGGATTTCTCCGGAACACCTGTTTCTAAACTATAAACTTGTATAGATAAACTTAAGGACTATATAAGTTAAGTGTATTATATTTCGACAGTTTGTTTTACCGTTTGCCATTATGCTAAAGGTCATTTTCAAACTTTTGGGAAAATAACTACACTAGTAAAACTTACTTAACTTCGGCAGGCTTAGCTAAACATCGACGATCGTAGCCAAATGGCTGTTGCCACTGCGCCACAGCACCTCTTGTCTATCAACCAAATCGGTCTTTGCATGGTTTCCTCAAAAATGCTAGTCTACCTCTCGTCAAATATTTCCATTTATTTTGTACATAAACTTAATATCAAGTTATGTAACAACGCAACCTACCTTTCCCGTGTAGCGGCGCCTTAAGCCTCCCGTGCGCGACACACACACGCTCACTAAAGCCGCAAGGCACGTAACATAAGGAGCTTTGAAATTAATTTAGCTCGGAACTAGCTGGCAAATGGATAGACGTGAGGCGGCTTAGGGGGGTATGGAGAAGGGGGGAAAATTCGGCGCTTAGCCGAACCTTTGTGGCGAGCGGTTGTGAATGTGCCGCGTGTTTGTAATTAATGTGGGGGGATATTTGAGGCACCTAATGGATAAGCCAGCGTTCGATTTGGGCGTGAGATTTACATTTTCTTAAGGGAGGAATAAGTGGTGTGACAGTTAAAAGTAGGGCTTTCAGGGTGGCGTTGGTGTTTTGCACCAAAATCCGCAAGACCCTTGATCTCAAAAATGAAGACACTCTCTTGAACAGTTAGTCGCCTACTACTTGTATGAGTTCAACAATGGCCTGTCACTTTTTTTGATGAATAATCTCATCGATTTTGACTGAAAATCTTGTATAGTCACTCGAACCAAAGTTATACATAATTCATCGTGGGGCTTCAGAACATCCATGCACCAAATGAGTTTTCATTTTTTATATTTGAGGGTAGTTTATTGTAAAGTCCTCCTTCCCTTCTAAAGTCATAATTTCTTTGCCGTAGTTGGTTCTTACTTTAGGTAATACGAGGAAACTGGCTACTATTTAATTATTGCCAGTCTTTTACAAATTTAGCTCCTATGAGCTAAATTTGTAACTGGTCAAGCGCGAGTGTCCCCGATAAGATTAAAGAAATATACAGATTGTAGCTACTTGATCTGATTTGTATATGTCAAGGCCCGTACCTGCGACCTTTATACTAGTAATCCAAAAAAACATCACTAAAAACCTAAACGGTAACTAGGTAGAATGAATATTTTCCGACATTGAGCTACCAAGCACCTAAAATCGAACCATCCCCCAGGGTTAACGTTTGACCGAAAACCCATTTCAGTCCCCTTCAATATACAATATATATCTCACACATAATATCAATTTAGCAAAAACAGCCATGTTTATCCCCCTACCCCCCTGAATCTCCACACAAGCGTACGCAAACTGACAGCGCGGAACGATCCGAAGCGGATATTGCTCGGCCTACGGGACTACGAGAACATGTTAGGTACATTTAGTACAGTCGGAGGCACTGAATCTTGAGCTACGTGAATAATATTTGTTTTTGATGTCAATTAAGTAAAGTAAAAGTAATGTTTATTCATGTAAGCCTAATTAAAAGCACATTGGACAAGTCAAAACATAAAAATTAAAAAATCTAAAACAGTAATGAGATCCTACTACCGGTTCGCCTGTGCACATCATTGATTACCACCTTCATCACCATTGACAGCTGTAGGACGTGTGGATATAGGCCTTCCTCAAAGATTTACAGAAATCGAAACGAAATCCTGCGATCTCTTTCAGGTCATCCGTCCATTTTGCTATTCAAGATCTTTTTAGCCCAGGGACCAGTTTCCCACCGTACTTTCAGTATTATAGGGATAACTAGTGGCCACACGGTATAGAAAGAAAGATATGTTCCATAGATAGCTTTCCGTTAGTATAAAATACTTTTTGCTTATGGAAACTGACATTAGTATTAGGACTAAAACCACAGTCAGAAAGAAAAAACCTGTGTTTCATTATAATATTATTGACACTTATGTCAACCAAATCATGACTATGATAGATGATAGATGAGTTGTAATGGATGTAATGTCAAAATTGCCAATGCTTAAAATCGTTTTTTTGATCAAATGTAGTTAGTTTGGCAGGTAGAGTTAATTTGTGTCGAAATAAGTAGGTCAAAATCGAATCATTATTCGAATTTGTTGATTGTACACAGTGACGTGACGTGACTGGGCGGGTTTCGACGGTATGTGGAGCTTAGCGGTGGAAATTGGACGTCCTTTGTTTGGTGGATATACTTAGCAGGCTCGGATGTAAGACGAAAATTAAGACAAACAGTACAAGATGCTTTATACGACAAATAATACGTTCGTAAACCCCTAATTTATAGAACGTAATAAGTGCCTACTTTAACTCTTTGGATATGCCCGTGGCACAGTTGTGACAGTGATCGGCGACGATCGCTGTTGTGAAGCGACACATGCCGGGTCGAAAATGGGATGGGTGACGACCACCTCGACTGAATTTAGTGATGTGTATTTCTGGCATCTCCGTGTTTCGGAATGTACGTTAAGCAGTTGGTCCCGGTTAACATCGCTAGATGTCAGTGGTTAAGCCTAGTCAGAAGCTTTGAAAAAAATGAAAAAAAAATGGTTTATTTCGATAATTGTAGTGTTTTACAATAAATAAGGTTGACCTCTCCTTTTAAGTGTGATAAACACTTGTAACAGGAGAGGCCGCTCTCTCGTAACAATAAAATTTTCCTAAAGCTTATTATCTAATACATTACATTTTTTTAAATAATTTAATTAAATTTACATTGTTAGAAGTTTAAAGTAGTTGACCCATGTTATGTTAGCTTTAGGGCGGGTTGATAACATCTGACATTAAGGTTGCTTACTAACCTTACACCCCTCCAACAATCCGCACTGAGCCCGCGTGTCGGAGTATGGCTCGTTCCACCTCATAGTTGAGGTGAGGCCTGTGCCCAGCAGTGGGACGTATATAGGCCGTTTATGTTAACACTTTAGCTAATGCACTGTTCTTCTGCAAGTGTTGGAACAAATGATGGTGAAGTTGCATTCGTCAAAAAAGTCCTTCACCTCAATAGGAAGACCACTCACGTCTGCCACGTGGTCAGGCCATGGACCTACGGATGGAATGGAGCTTTCAGCTATGAGCAGGAGTGTCTTAATACTCAGTTCTTACAAGGGGGAATAATTGATAAAGACCTTAAGCTGACAAACGCTTTGGTACCCCAAGTTTAAGGAGAGACTTTACTTCGCTATGTGTTATATCTACCTCTTGTATAAGGGGTTTGTTTTGTAAAAATGATTCCTAATATGATGACAACTACATGCCATCAACCTATCGTTCGCCATCATCTGAAAGTTCTTCTTTACAATCTTGAACCGCCATAATGTTACCAAAGTTATGTAACGAACTAATTTCCTGCTGAGGTTTTTCCGACGAAAACGCACATACGAGTATTCCATAGATTCTTACAAAGTTATTCACGCGCGAGTGTTGACTGTTTCCATAATCCGTAGCCTGTGGTAACTGCTTTCTAACAAATGGCCCATGCTTATTTCAAGAAGTAAGTGTGTATTTATAGAAAAGGCGATTAAAATAAGTATGACCCTCAGCCTGTACCTCAGTCATGACAATCGCCGTTGTATATAGCAACGCACTCTCAGTGGGAAAAAGGATGGGTGACCAGCTGGACTGATAAGTGATGTATTTTTCGGGCATCTTCGGAAGGCATGTTAAGCAATTAGTATCGGCTGTCGTCGCTAGATGTTAGGTTAAGCCCAGTCTGAGGTCTTGGGACTGCTAAGTAAAATCAGATAGCAAGTTTTATCGCAAAGCTTACACCCCTCGAGATCGCCCGTGCCACCTCATAATTTAGGTGGGGCTTGTGCTCAGCACTGGTACGTGTAAAGGTGAGTATAACTTGAGCATTTCCTGGAGCGCTAACTAGAGGAAACTGGAGCTTTGCCTGTATTGTACCATTCTCAAGACGGCTACGGTACACCGAAACGCTCGAGGAAATGCTCAAGGAAGTTAATACTCACCTTTAGAAGAATGATGTTGTTCGGTAGTTCTTGAAAAATATTATCGCTTACATACCCTCACGACCATATCCCTAATGGGTTAGTCAGAGGCAAACTGATTGTTGCTGTCATGGTGAGAGGAACATTCAGAAACCCACGTTTTACCATGGGAATTTGAACCCAACGTGGTAAGGGGCGAACCTACCGCCGTTATCCAGGTTGTTTGGGTTTTGTATCGGTGTCTTCCATCCCCGGTGAATTAGCCGCAAATTGTACAATGAACATAAAGTAGGAGTGTTCCGGCCATACTTGATCTCGGGACCATAGGGTTCCGAGCCAGAGTGTTTGACCACTGGGCCACGGCACTCTCGGTAAGGAGGGTTTTGACCGAATTAACAGGAAAATGAATACGATGTTTTCGCGTATCTCACCCCTTCACACAGGAAACAACCCCAGGCGATCCGGACTTGATTTTCTTTAATATCCGGCTATATCGAACGTATGTGCCTACGATGGATTTATTCGCACATACTCCGACATTTATTAAGTGCGTGGGCCATGAAAGTGGTTATTAATTTTAAGAGGATAAAGCGGTCTCCGAAAATGGCGAGATTTACTTCAACGGACTTTTAAAAAGTCCTCTTGGTGCATTGAACCCAGTTAGAGACTCTGCAGTAACTAAGTGAATGCAGGTACTAATATAGCATTGTGTTTTTTGCTGGATTGATTTTCAAAGGAAGGAAAAAGTTGGGGAGGAAAATGGTCAAAGAAGCGATGCATACTCTTCTAAACGTGAGAGAAAAGAAGCAAAATAGTTCTAGATGTATTGAAGGATCTTGGTAAAAATCATACACAGTGCAGTGTCATTAGGAAATAAATAAAAAAATCGCATAACACAGACACACAATCAGTAGACAGTAACCCTCTATTCATAAAAACTAACTCAAGGCTGCAGCATTGAGTTAGCGATTGGCGTGTCTCGTCACTTACTCGGGAATGGCAACAGCAACAAGAATGAAAGAGACAAAGCGAACATCAGAAGTGAACGTGATGCTATAGTCATGGTAAAGGAATATAATACTATTACCGTGCTATAGTGCTGTTCAAGTTTTCATAAATAAGGGGGATACACATTTTTCGTTTTCTAATTGCCTACAACTGACCAGATACAAATCTTTGAATAATCATCATTCACTTCTCGTTCTTGTGTACTCGCACAGTGAATCACTTGCAATGCACAGTTCATAGCCTGTAAAACAAAGTTTACGATTAAGGCTTTATGGGAAAGGTTTAAGAGCAACGTACAGTGGAAGGGAGATTAGTAGAAGTTTTTTAAATATTACATACCTGTGATCCCATTGAGCATTAAGTGTGAAGTAAAGTAAAGTAAAAAAAGTATAATTATAAAGCTTATTTATTTATTTACGACATAAAATTGACAAGACAAAAAAAAAACATCTACTTACTAAGTATTGATCGATGAATGCGATACAACCGCGTTCCAAAAAGGGGTAAACTTAATTTATTTACGGATGATCATCATTGGAAAAAAAATGAAAACTTGCATAAAACAGAGAAAAGATTAAAGACATGTTGAACCCAGAAAAGTTGCTCAGTCATTGGTTAAAATTTTGGAAAAACATACAGATGTTGCGAGTACCTACCGGTCATGTTATGTAAGTTTATCGAAGTCTATTGGAATGAATCTTTCTCGTTCGTGTTTGTATCCCGTTTGTATGTATTTAAAAAAACGATAGTTTTTGCTCAAATCTCTTTTAAAAGCGCGCTTATTTCACTAACTTCTTAATATGTCACATACAGGGTTTTAATAACATATGGTAATGAAAGAAAGAAGAGAGAAAGAAAATACTTTTATTGGCCTCAAACGCTCATACAACAAACAACATTTCTTAACAACCATTGTAGCACATATCAAAAAAAAACACATACACTTTACATTGGTAAAAAGGAAAAAAAGAAGTGACAGTAAACAAAATCTTAAAAAAATGTATTCAAAGAGCCTAAGAGAGGGGGGCAACGAGGAATGCATACGCTCCGTTCGGATAGCCCAGTATCCGCCGCTCGGGTTAGAACCAGGGACCGCCAGCAGTAAAGGGTTTACGGTGCCACCGCTAAGTGCCCTCATTCGACACAATGTACCTACTAGCGCAAAATACTACTATACTACCTATTTGTGCACGTGTATATGTTGCAGGATTGTTGATGGTCCGATCTTTTGTGATTTCGCTAAATATTTTCCCTTAAATTGTATGTGTTCGCGTTTCAGCCTTCTTCCTCCTTCATCTTCTTCTTCTTCTTTGTTCTTCCTGCTTCCTTGACATTTTTGTATTGCTATATTTTTTGCATAAACTTATTGAGTGAAGCAGTGACATTAATATACAGCTTTTGTTCAGATAGATGTCCATACATGTTTAGTGTAATCCTAACTTTAGTTCTGTTAGCAGAGCTTGAGGTTAGGATTGGTTAGACCGGACTGGTGAAAACTACTGTTCTGAAATCTCTATTTATTTTCTTTATTTTACTTTAAATGATATTAAATAAGTACCTTCCAGTGTGAGTTCTCAACACTGTAATTTGACATTACTGTTTCTACTACATATATTTGTTTTGGTTTCTTAAATTGTCTGCAACATGCTCTATCGCACTTATGAAGTACTTCGATACTGAAGTTGCATCTATTAGATATAATAGGAGCCCTCTAGCAGATACGAGAAAGGCTACCTAACTATCTACTCGCTGGAGTTCGCTAGCGTCAATAGCAATGACATCCACATCAGCCTTTACAAAACCATTGCAAAATGGATCCTATCTCAACAGCATAATGTGCCTCTATGTAAAGGTTGATGTGAACGCCTCTGTAAATGTACATTACAAATGTGTAGGTACTACGTTCTTTAGAAAAGGAGAATTTACTAAGTACCTCTTTAGATAAGTATGACTGTCAATTTTCTTAATTGATGGATGATATCAGCTTCATATCAATAATACTCCCAATGGCCATAATCTATTTATTATTCGCAAGATAGGTACAGACAGAATAATTTCTCATAAGAATTTATTCCGTAAAGTTGAGGTCTAGGATTTTCAGCATCTTACCCTGGTATGTTCACAAAAAAACGATGTTTCATGACCATATAAATCGTGAAATCGGTAAAGTTCGTATTTATTAAATTACGAACACATTATGAATACATTCTGTGAAAAAGTGCCAACATACAAATACAGTTTATTGCTAATACATGAAGAAAAAATACTAGCAAGCAAAAATACAACTTGCAGCCTTTATAATACCTACATAAATCGAATAAGTTTAAACGAGAACCCCATTCCCCTACGGCTTAGCATGCTCAGTTGGTCAAAAGGTCCCGGTTCGAGTCCCGGGCCGAGCGTTTAAGAGTGACTCGGGTACGAGGGCTCTCGGCGCACACTTGTCTAAGGAACTCTTATTAAATCCCACTTTACTAATCCTTCAGAAGGTAGTAGTGGTAGCAAAAAAGTTTCCTTTGGAGGCTTTTTTTTCATTTAACTTTTCTTTTAAAAATGGTAACTTATTTGGTTACCATTCCATATTCGAGACGTAGAACGCTACAAAAGCACTTAGGCTCGATTTTCCAATAACCCCGGGTTTTCAAAACGTTGAAAAGGCGTTATTGCATCCCTTCGGGATGCCATTGACCACCTCAATAGTATCTACTTGATAACACCTATCTGTTATTTTTATTTCAGCATAAGGGATAGTGCATTATTATCTTACTGAAAATAGAAAACCCAGAAAAACACATTTGGTCTTGAGCTCAGGCGTGACCCAAACCAGCGTCTCCCGCATTCCGCAGTGCTTAAGTTAGCCAGGTAAAATTCGGCCGGTTTGTTAATAATGTCGGTAGCACAGTGGTTAGTGCAGCCACCCGGAATGCGGAAGACACAGTTTCGAGTCCCGCCTGACGTATTGGGCTCTCAATGTCTTTTTCTGGGCTTCCTAGCCCCATATCTGGACTTCAAAGCATTCAGACTAATGTTTAAAAGTAACAACCTTATCATATAACTATCATACGACATCAATCGACATGGTCTAATATCGCCCTGTTTTGCCTTGGGTTTTAGGAAGCCCTAAGAGATGGTCAGGCAAGCTGAACTCTAGTAGTCTTCGCCAGGAACGTGTTCTCACTCAATCATATGAAGCACTAGTAAAAAAAACGTGCGTGTTTGTAACACGACTATTTTAAATACGAGGTAGTTGACTGTGACGTCAAATTGAACGAATCATTCAGAAGCCTACATTTCACCGAGCGAATTAAAAACCCAACGTTGCAAGAGCCAAGCTTAATAGTAGCTTGCGTGGTTCAAGCGAGATTTGAACTCAGGACCACGCGGCTTGAGCCAGGGAGCTTTCAAACAGCTCTATTAAGCCAGGAAAATCTTTAAAAAGGCTACAATATATTTTGTGCACTGTACTCTGAAATATAAGCTTATAACTACATAACGCTGCTGGGAGCTATGTAGGTACAAGTAGATACCTACGTTTTGCACATTTTACTTCAATAACGAAGATATAGTAATAAAATAGTACAGTAAGTGAACATAAATATAAACGGCCGATGTACGCTGGCCGCTGTCCCGCTGGGCTCAGGCCTCACCTCCAACACGCGGGCTCAGTGCGGATTGTTGGAGACTGTGGTTGGAGGGGTGTAAGGTTAGTTAGCAACCTTAATGTCAGATGTTATCAAGCCGCCCTAAGGCCTCTGACTAGGCTTAATGACTGACATCTAGCGACGTCAACCAACTGCTTAACGTGCCTGCCGAAGCACGGAGACACAGAACGGAGATGCCCGAAATACACATCACTAAATTTCGGTCTGGGGTGTCACCCATCCCATTTCCTAGCCGGCGTGTGTTCGTCACCGATCACCGATCACCTTAATAAAATTAACTTAATAAAATAAGTATGTTACCCGGCATGAACTGCACATAGGTAGTGGGCAAGTTCGGTGCGGTGGTAGACTATGAGATATATACATATCTATAATAAGTATATTTTGCCGGTAATCACGTATGTGAAAATATACTTGAAAACGTAACGTCAATTTACCCTTTTCCGAGAAACGGTTAGGTAAACCGAACCACCCACGTCTCCTATGCTAACCGTAACGGTAATTAGTGGCTCCTTACATAACTTGCCATATAACGTAAGCATAGACATACACAGCGCTTGAATACTCTCGGAACAATTTGGAACTAGAGCCGAAGTTAGTAACCGCAGCAGACGTCGCCATCTTGCCGTTGCCATGGCGACGGCCGCGAATCGTCTGCTACGAAATGTAAATAACTTCTGTTCTGTTGTTCACGGGTGTAGTTGAAAGGACCGTGTTATGGGGCAGCGGTTCCTTGACGAACTTCATATCAAGAACTTGAGGACCTAAGTTTTAGGTTTAGAGCAGTTGCACTTAGAGTTATACCCCCTTTTATGAGTGCTTTGATGTCATGTCAGTTCTCAAACTTGTTCTGTAATGAAGAATTTGTGAAGGTGCTTAGGTAATAGAGCTGTGACTCGCTTTTAAGGTAATACAATTAGTTGAATTAAAAAAATAACCATGAATATTTATCGTTGACGGTACACACTGACCGTTTTGATGTGGAGATTAAGAAGTTGTTACTACTACCACGGGTTCGATCCCCGGCACAGTACAAACATTCTCGTCCTGTACATGATCATGTCTGTTTCCATTGGGTTGGGTGTTTCGTATATACTAGTAATTCACAAAAAAAAGTTTTTAAGCCGTTCTGTCGAGTTCCCACTGTACAAATTTTGCTTAGTTCGGGGCTACGAGTATAAGGCTCTGCATGGATTAATTTCCCTCGACATTTATTTAAGAAGCTAACACCCATGTGTTACGTCAATACATAATCCACTTTATTCAAATGTAAATACAATTGAAGTCTTCAATTTTAAAACCCAACTACTTAGATGCCATATTAACAAAAGCATCCGAGAGCTCAACCCCCATACACCCAGCTAACTAAAATGACAAAGCAATACTTCTTCCTTCTTAAGACAGTCACTCAGCGTGCTTCGTATTAAAGACATTCCATCTAAGGGTGCAATTTTGAGAGCGACGCTCCGACCCCCGCATTCCTGCGACGGTGGTTACACAACAATCGGTAGGGTATTTCAATATAAGGCTGGTCCTCCATTAGAAGTCTGTGCGGACTGTATATGGGGACTGCACTACTCTTACGGCCGTTGAAGGATAGTGTGGAGACAGCTTTATCTTCTTAAATTTAACTTCGATATAAAGACGCCGTTCTGACACCAAGGTTTGGTGTGTTTTCGACTGTATACAGAGTGCCTAGGTCAAGTTTCCTCGATCAACACACATCAAGATGGTTACCGCGCATTAACATATAACAACTGGGCCTACTGGTAGTTTTCCTGCTTATAAGGTTTCGGTAGGCATCACAAAACATATCCAATGGTCGCCAAAATTCATCTGACCTGCAAAACTAGTTGCCTTTGGAATGACTTCAAAGAAAAAACATTTATTGGCCAAAAGAAACAACAAATACATAAAAAATACATGCAAAACAAAATAAAAAACAAACTGAAAAAATACTGAGCTACAACAAAACGGTTAAGGGCCAATTAGGACCTTACCTCATCATATGCCGCTGCAGTAAACAGTACAACTGGCACTGCAGTGACGCTGATATTCTGGCAGGGCCTGTTGGTTTGGAGTACGTCCAGAGGGATTTGACTCCGAGTTTGAATTGATACCTAAATAAAAATATGATATATGTATCTGTTACAATAAAAGGTTTCGATTCTATTCTAAAAGTCGTCCTCCACAGTTGTCGAGCGCAGAGGGCAGACAGACGTAGTTGTGGAGCACTCTTCATTTCGAATGCCTGTCCACGCGCCGCCTCCCGCGCCCTCGTGTGTACACGCCCTATCGGAACCAAGACTACGGGGACGGTGGATAAGGTAACGACAAAGAATACATATACCGGCGGAGTCAGGTTTTTAGCTTCAAATCCCAGTGGCTTCCTAGACTTGTTTCTGGCAAGGAAATGTTATGTTAATGTGACGCCTGAAGGCGCTTTTCTTTAGCACTGGGCCTTTTTTTCTACAAAGCTAATCTTTCACTGGATTCGCTGTTTTTCTCAAAATTATGACCAGTCTATGGGGTCGGTTCGTTTGCAAAGGTTAGCGGTTAAAGATCAGGAAGTACACTTTGAACGTCACACGAGAGAAAGCTAAGGGAGATTTATATTGGCTTCCTGTTAAACTCAATCAATAACTACGGTAGCACCGCTAACTGTTATCGTGAAGGTGCGATACTGACTAAGCAGTTGAGTTTAGAAATTATTTCCATACAAAAGAGCAATACCAATTCATGCTGAAGCGAATGGACGAGCGTGCTCACCTGACAATAACAAGCACACATACTTAAATTCTTCTCTTTTTATGTAAATACATTCCTAATTAGCATAGGAAACACCCAGATCAATTCACATACAGACATCTGTACTGTCAGGGTATGGAACAACTCTCCAGTTTGTTGCCTAACCATTACACCAAATCAGTCGTCAAATTAATGAATCTAAATTGTGATTTAGACATTCTCTATTAAATGAGTAGGTAGGTAAGTACCTAAGAACTCGCAATCGCATATCCGTAGCTATTCGGTTCGTAGCTCCGCTCGCATGCCCTTCGCTCCTTGGAGAGTGATGAAAGGACGTGTGATGCGTCCCCCCCATTGTGGTTTGTCTCGGGGGGCCTCGCCATTACTCGTCACTCCACCTGCACTAATACCAGATATGGAATGTTTGTGTCTGCTCCATAATGAGCGTATTTATCGCACTATCTATAGCAGTGTTGACCCAGTTTATCAATGATATTACTATAAAAAGACGTAGATAAGTTAAGTCAGTACTGACGCGAAGTCAAAAATTGACCCCTGGCGTACGTACCTGTAATTTGACCGTGTGTACAAGATAGTATGAATATTCACTAGAGCATAAACGAGACAGATACAGATATTTGCACAATGTCGGCTCAAACTGTCAATGCTTTGCTCAGGTGGTCCTGATTTCGGGTGCCACTTTTTTAGCACACCTATCTACGTGTTTTTACTATAGGATCATTGCACTTTATAATATTAGGTACCTACTGTACTTGTTGTAAATATTACTCAAGTGCAAAAATCTGGACAGCGTAAGTCGAGCTCGTTTATTAGATGAGGCCTGTCAAAACTCTAAAATGGGTCAATTGACGTTCGATCTCAGTCGCACCTGGTCTCAAGTGATGATGAAACTGATGGTGGAACACGCTTACCCAGGAAAAGCCTTTTCACTCTAGCCTTGAAGACGTCAAGGGATCACCAAATCAAGGCACAGGGAGAGCGTTCCATACCTTAGCAGCTCGGACTAGAAAGGACGTAGCAAACCGTTTTAGATAGCACAGATAGCTAGAAAGTCCATCATATGCGGGTGGAAGCCCTCCCGGCGTCTGGTAGTCCGGTGGTGGTCATAACATTTTACTTAATTCAAATCCAAAAAACGATTTACACTCAGCTTACACAACTTACACTATAGACACAACACACAACTAAACTGACGTCAAATATCAAACCACGAGTTCGCAACGAAACAATAAAAAAAACTCAACCCTTGACTGCCAGTTATTAGCGTATTGAAGCGATGTTACTGTCAAAAAAATATTACGTTACACGAATGCAAAAACACAAATGCAACTTTAACACCGGAATAACGAACCGTCTCGAACTCAACGTGAAGGGTTAACGCATTGTGCTGGTGCGTAATAAAAAAATTGGTAAGTGCGAATCGCTTAATAGTTTTAATGTTCCGTAGCTTCAGTAGTACCTAAATAAATGTATTTTCTTTCTTTCTTTTAACCTATCTATCTCATTAGTATTATTAAACGCCAGTAGCGTATTAAAAGAAAAATTGGAAGTAAAGCCGTGACAAATTAAGATAAAAAAACAATAAGTAACTATGATTACTAAAATCTACTTAAAACTCTGCAATCTCTCAAAATTCAGACCGTGAAAGAGAGGTACTTCTCAATGTAATACGAGTACTATTATGTCATAAAATGATGAAATTAAAGATTTATTTAAGTGATAAAAACAAAAGAATCATGATGGACATTTTGAAGCATGCGTTTTAAACCAATTGTAAATTCAAAAAGATTGTGATTTTTCCTTGTGTCAGGATTGTCCTTAAATGTTGTCATGTTTGCTAACCCAAATATTTAAAGGTTTTTCAACTCCACCACGGAACGCAAAAAAAAATGTATTCAATTCGCGCTAACCCTTTCGCCGGGACAAAAAGACCGATTTTATATGCTAACCCGGAATCTCATTTCAATAAAGTGTAATAAAAAAAGAGAATACTTTTTTACCCACGATCCTTTGGGTCACATTTTTTGTTGAATACTTAATTTGCAACAAGGTGCATCGCAAATAGGGGATGCGTCGGGAGATTTAAATGAGAGCCGTGGGGTTGTGACTTGTGATCTGTGAGGGACAAAAGATGCTGGGTGATCTTTGACGTTGGGTTCGATTGAGATGGATTATCTTGATGCACTTTCTCACTGGGATGTAAGGGGGCGAACCTCCATCTATCGCCCCAAGTCAACCTCACCTGCACGCGGTGCATCCTGCTGAGCAACGAACGAGGCTCTGGCGACCGACCGACGGCGGTATATCCGTCCTGAATAGGCGAGCTAAATACCACAGGCCGGTGACGGGCAGCAGCGTCACCGGTGCGAGAAGCTTCGCCCTGCGATCGCCAACCCGCCTGCCCAGCGTGGCGATTATGGGCATAACCTCCTATGGAAGCACGACAAAGGCCACGGCCCCCAGTTCCCGGCAGCCCCACTATTCCTGGTTATGGTGGCGACCATGGTAACGGTGGGGCGGGGGGTGCAAAGAATCTCCGGGCTACGGGAGGCCACCACAACCAACTGACCCTGGCGACGTACAACGGACGCACGCTGCGGCTCGACTCGCATCTGGCGCAACTCGAGGTGGAATTTGGGAACATCAGGTGGCACATACTTGGGTTATGTGAAGTCCGAAGAGAGGGAGAGGACACCATAACTCTCAATTCAGGCCACCTGATGTACTTCCGAGAGGGAGACCAAAAATCCCAAGGTGGCGTTGGGTTTCTGGTTAATAAGTCCCTAGCTAACAACGTTGTGGAAATATCCAGTGTGTCGAACAGGGTGGCGTACCTCATCATCAAGCTCACCGAGAGGTATAGCCTCAAGGTGGTGCAAGTGTACGCACCGACCTCGTCACACTCGGACGATGAGGTGGAGGATATGTTCGATGACATATCGAGAGCCCTCCACTCCACTACCAAGACCCATTTCACCGTTGTTATGGGGGACTTTAACGCTAAAGTGGGAGTACAAAATTGCAGTGAATCGGTAGTAGGATCCCATGGATATGGAAGCAGAAATCATAGGGGGCAAATGCTCGTCAATTTCCTCGAACGGGAGGGGCTCTTCTTGATGAACTCATTCTTCAAGAAGCAACCCCAAAGGAAGTGGACGTGGCAAAGCCCCGACACTAGGACAAAGAATGAGATCGACTTCATCATGGCGGACAAAAAGCACATATTCAGAGACGTCTCCGTGATCAACAGGTTTAATACCGGTAGCGATCACCGACTCGTCCGAGGCTCTCTGAATATCGATTTCAGAGCTGAAAGAGTCCGCTTGATGAAGGCCAGGCTCCGACCAACTCTGCTTCAAACTATCATGGGATCTGAAGCGTTCCAGTCAAATCTGGAGAACCGATTTGCTGCCGTGGAAACCACAACTGACGTTAACCAGAACCTTGAAGATGTGGTTCGAGTCCTCAGGGAAGAAGGTACGAGATTTTGTAAAATTCAGCGTAAAGGCAGGAAGTCGAAGCTTTCCGAAGAGACTTTGGGTCTAATGAAGAGACGACGGGAAAACCCACCCGTCACTTCGTCAGGGAAACGGACTCTAAACCGAGAGATTAGTACGCACGTGCGACGCGATCTCCGTTGCTCCAGTACTCTCTCTATTGAGAGAGCGATTGAGCAGAACCGGGGTTCAAAAGTGTTTGTACAATCTCTTGGAAGAAGCCACCTGACGAAGTTGACCATAGAAAGTGGAGAAGTCGTTGTCTCGAAGCCGGCAGTCCTTTCGGAAGTAGAAAACTTCTATGGCCGGTTATACGCTTCGCATGCATCTCGACCTGACCCCGGAAATGAGGACTCTAGAGCCACTCTTACACGCCACTACACCGAAGACCTGCCAGAAGTCAGCATTGACGAAATCGGGATCGCTCTTGGGAGGCTTAAAAATGGAAAAGCCCCTGGAAAGGACGGCGTAACAACAGAGCTGTTAAAAGCAGGAGGCAGACCCGTACTCAGGGAGCTCCAAAAGCTTTTTAACGCTGTCCTCTTTGAAGGGAGAACTCCAGAGGCGTGGAGTAGGAGTGTGGTCGTCCTGTTCTTCAAAAAGGGAGACAAAACCCTACTGAAGAACTATCGACCCATTTCCCTTCTAAGCCACGTCTATAAGCTGTTCTCAAGAGTGATCACGAACCGTCTTGCGCGAAGACTCGACGAATTCCAACCACCGGAACAGGCTGGGTTTCGGAGCGGATACGGCACCATAGACCACATCCACACAGTGCGGCAGATTATACAGAAAACTGAAGAATATAATCAGCCCCTGTGCCTAGCATTTGTGGACTATGAGAAGGCCTTTGACTCGATTGAAATCTGGTCTGTTCTGGAGTCCCTGCAGCGATGCCAAGTAGATTGGCGATACATCCAAGTGATGAGATGCCTTTACGAAGCAGCCACTATGTCCGTCCAAATCCAAAATCAGCAAACAAGTCCTATACCGTTGCATCGAGGTGTGAGACAAGGGGATGTTATCTCCCCGAAATTGTTCTCAAATGCAATGGAGGATATGTTCAAGACGCTGAACTGGAAAGGACGTGGCATCAACATCAATGGCGAGTACATCTCTCACTTGCGATTTGCTGACGACATCGTCATCGTGGCAGAAACGCTGCAGGACCTACAACAGATGCTGAATGACCTGGCTGACTCTTCTGTGCGCATCGGTCTACGGATGAACTTGGACAAAACCAAGGTCATGTTCAATGAACATGTACTACCGGAACCGATTGCGATACACGGCGCCGTTCTCGAAGTTGTTCAAAAATATGTATACCTCGGGCAGACATCGCAGTTAGGTAGAAACAACTTCGAGGACGAGGTGAACAGAAGAATTCAGTTGGGTTGGGCAGCGTTTGGGAAGCTACGTCGAGTCTTCACATCGTCGATCCCACAGTGCCTAAAGACAAAAGTCTTCAATCAGTGCGTCCTACCCGTCATGACATACGGAGCCGAAACGTGGACACTAACGGCACGACTGGTCCACAAATTTAAAGTCACTCAGCGGGCTATGGAGAGGGCTATGCTCGGCGTTTCTCTGCGAGATCAAATCAGAAATGAGGTGATACGGCAGAGAACCGGATTAGCAAGCTGAAATGGCAGTGGGTTGGCCATGTTAGCCGTAGAACCGACAACCGTTGGAGTAAACGTGTTCTTGAGTGGAGACCGCGTCTCAGCAAGCGTAGTGTAGGACGTTCTCAGGCAAGGTGGAGTGATGATCTGCGCAGGATGGCTGGCAGGAGCTGGATGCGAGCAGCCGAAGATCGAGCCTCTCCTTTTGCACGCCACTGTAGGCGTGCAAAAGGAGAGGCCTATGTTCAGCAGTGGACTACGACAGGCTGATGATGATGATGATGACTTTCTCACGGTCAGTGTAGAAAGTGGTAGGGTTAAAAAAGGATTGCGTTGCGTCAGGATACATTTAGACACAGGATAAAGCTTCTCTTCAACAACTGTGGTCTCTGTTCAAAGAAACAATCAGATTTCATTATTTCCACGAGGAACAGGCAGGTCAGATGTTAAAACACATTACTGTTCTAAAAACGTATGTTCACGACGACCACATCCCAAACGGGGTAGTCAGAGGCACACTGATTGTTGCAGTTACCGTATACGGAACCTACCGTAACCCCTCATTTCATTGAGCTAATCGAAACCCTACCTGGTAAAGAGTGAGCCTACCATCGTTTAGTAGTTTTAACCACTAGGCCGGGAGCTCTCTTCCCCTCAACTCTACTAAATGTCTGTAAAGCAATTGTCAATGAAGTTTTACTTTTGACTCTGCTCTTTTGTAAGCCGGGTCTAACATTGTTACAGCAACAGTTTCACTAACAATCTGCGTTTTGCTCTCTTAAAATAAGGTGTCTTATGAGCCGAGTAAGTAAGTAAACCGAGTAAGTAAGTAAGTAAGTATGATTAGTACAAAGTGCCTACTCAATCATGTCACATGTAATTTTTCAAAATATTCGATTTTCAATGAGTTAAATGCCAACGAAACCTCTCAATGCAAGACCATTAACAAACCCGATACCACCTCCCAGATTAGATTAGCATGTTTATCTAACAGCGAAGATAAACAGTAATGGGGCCGCTCCGCAATTAGCGGGGCTCGTCGCCATGGAGACGCGTGTGGTCGACCGTGCACCCACTCTATCCGCGGGACGGTCTGCAGAATAAACTGCACATGCAACAATAAACAAATGACTATCACTGGACATTATTCCACTCAGCGAAGATAAACAGTAATGGGGCCGCTCCGCATTTAGCAGGGCTCGTCACCATGGAGACGCGTGTGGTCGACCGTGCACCCGCTCTATTCGCGGGACGGTCTGCAGAATCAACTGCACATGCAACCATAAATATATAAATATCACTGGACATTATTCCACTCAGCGAAGATAAACAGTAATGGGGCCGCTCTGCAGTTAGCGGGGCTCGTCGCCATGGAGACGCGTGTGGTCGCCCGTGCACCCGCTCTATTCGCGGGACGGTCTGCAGAATACACTGCACAAGCAACAATAAATGAATATCACTGGACATTATTCCACTCAGCGAAGATAAACAGTAATGAGGCCGCCCCGCAATCAGCGGGCCTCGTCGCCATGGAGACGCGTGTGGTCGACCGTGCACCCGCTCTATTCGCGGGACGGTCTGCAGAATAAGCTGCACATGCAACAATAAATGAATAACACTGGACATTATTCCACTCAGCGAAGATAAACAGTAATGGGGCCCGTCGCCATGGAGACGCGTGTGGTCGACCGTGCACCCGCTCTATTCGCGGGACGGTCTGCAGAGTAAACTGCACATGCAACAATAAATATATAAATATCACTGGACATTATTCCACTCAGCGAAGATAAACAGTAATGGGGTCGCTCCGCAATTAGCGGGGCTCGTCGCCATGGAGACGCGTGTGGTCGACCGTGCACCCGCTCTATCCGCGGGACGGTCTGCAGAATAAACTGCACTCTAACTGTTGGAACCAAACTGCAGACTTTGGAGCATCGGCGTAGAGTTACCTGTTTATCGGTTTCTTAAAAGGTGTGTTTCGGAGAGTGTACGCAGGAACTTCACTACCTGATACCGCCCTCTACTTTAGGACCACTAGACGACGTGAAGGCTCTCACCCCCATGTGGTCGACTTCCCGGCGCTCCGGACTAAGCGGTTTGCTGCTTCCTTTCTGGTCCGCACCGCTAAGGAGTGGAACGCTCTCCCTGCGTCTGTGATTTCGGAAACGTACAACCTTGGAGTCTTCAGGGCAACGGTAAATAGGCATTTTCTAGGTAAGCGTGTTCCACCTTCGACCTCTTCGTGTCAAACCAGCAACACAGTAATTAGTAAGCGGAACATGGAAGGCTGTCCTCACCACCATAATATGAAATATACCTATAGCTAGGAAGAGATCATTTTAAAGCAGTTGCAAGTATTAGTGAAAACTCATGGTAGACCTCCAGTGTCTGACCTAAATACATTTATTTATAACTACACACATCACATTGATAATCTAATCGATAACTACATCTTTAGACTTCAAACATTTGCATGAACATCATTACAAATGTTGAAGTTCCTATTTCGATTAGAGTAATGATAGAAAACATTGCATGGTGAACATCGCGCGTATGAAATTGGCGATAGCAGTAAATTGTCTGACAGTTGAATACAAATATAATTAAATCTCGAAATATGTTTATAGATTCTTTACATTCTCTTCTGGTCCTGACTTGTTACATTACGGGACAGTATATATTTAGATATATATGTATAGTTTCCGAATTCAGAGAAGTGTCAAACTCTAGGTATGCTGACTGTAGGTCCAAAAAAATAGGTCTTAAAATTTTGATAAGGAAAAATTGTTTCAGTATTTGCTGTCTGTACTAAATGGTACCTGACTACGTACCTCTATCACAAACGGGCAATTTTAGAGCTCTGTCCTGTACAGGATTTCCCTTTGCGACGTGTGCCTTCAAACAGGAAAACGTTACCCCGCGCCTCCTCCACCACCCCCTGCTTAGTTGACGAGCCAAAGAAGGGGGCTAAGTGAGGGGGGACCAGCGATATATGATTAAACTGTTGGGAACAAATATGCAAGTTTCTGTGGAGCAAGGATGCGTCATAGCGATGAACTGGATAACAATTCAGGTCACAAGTTCTGCTATTGAGACCATTTGAACGCCGACCCTCGAAGTGGACAGATGATCGGATAAGGTTGCAGTATTTTAGTGGATGTAGACCACCTACAATCTTATCTCTAAACTTTTCTGTTTTTTCTCCTAACAGGATAAATATCAAGACAAGTCTTGCAAGTGGCTTTTCATCAGAGCGCCTGGAGACTCCATAATAGCACCGAGGAAAAAGTCTAGATAGTTTTAGAGTGTAGCAAACATACCCACACTGCTGTGTCCCTTCTACATTCCGAGAAACATGATCCATAAAAATGTTAACCTCTTAGCCCAATACTTTAGGATAATAAGAACATTTCAATGAATGGAGAATGAAACCAATAAACTGACAAGCCAGGCTATAATGGGCGTGATAATGATATTCTGAACAGATGATTTCTACTGAAAGAACTGGTGAACCATGAACGTTTCTGCTTTGTTTGCTTATCGGCATTTGTCATTGTAGGAAATGAAGTGAAGCATTTCAAGAAATTATTTAGCATCGCGTTCAAATCTTCATCCATCTAATCGCTTGTACATACATACATACATACGCTCACGATTACTTCCCAAGCGTGGTAGTCAGTAGCACACCGATTGTCATCATGGAGAACGGAACATTCAGGAGCCCACATTTCAACGAGCGAATTCGAACTCAACTTGTTAAGAGTCTAGCAAATCGCCTGTAACTTCCACTAACCCCCTAAACATGCGTTAGAGAGCCACCCTAGACCAAACAGGGTCGGTTATATACAACGTCGCATGATATAGAGCGCTCCTAACCGGATTACCTTTGATATATTACGCAGGCACCGCACCAATCTCAGATAGTCGGTCTACGCTCAGATGTGATTGCTTTTTGAATCCCACTTAAGTAATTAGACGCAATCGAAGTGACGCGAATACATGATTCTGAGCAGCTCTGGCAGCGGTGTAATGGATATTATGTAATCTATTTGGATGGGTTTTATACATATTTGATAGAAAACTTGGCGTGAGTGGTGTATTTTGTAACTGTAGGTGACATGATATTATAATACAAATACGTAGATAGGTTACTGTGCTAGAAAGTGGCACCCGAAATCAGGACTTTTGCCCACCTGAGCAAAGCATTGACAGTTTGAGACGACACTGCACGACATGTATCTGTCTCGTTTACGATCTAGTAAATAATCATGCTATCTTGTACACACGGTCAAATCATGGGTGACATAACGTGTATAATTATAGCTCTTTTAGACATCATTGGTTGGTGATAAGTATGTAATTTTAGTTTTAATTACAACGGTTCACGGTTTTAATTTCAAACTAAGAATCTCTACTTATTTTGAAGTAGGTTTTCAATCTATTTCACGAATCTAATTGCAGTATAGAACTCGCTGACCTTCCGTGTAAGCCAACTCCGTGATACTTGTGTCATCGAATTGTGGAGACTTCCTTCCATTTCTGCTGCCTTAGTACTATGTGTTTGAAATGGTAATGAGTTGCCATATTGACAATCGCTAAGTATGTTATTAATTAAATTATTTGTGCGGTATTCATTGCGGTGATATAACCTTAATGGTGGTAACTTAATTTAAAATAAAAGTAAAGTTAAAGTAAAAGTAAAAATAGTCTTTATTCATGTAAACTTATTAAAAAGCACTTATGACAAGTCATAACATAAAAAGTAATAATGTGATTCTACCACCGGTTCGGAGGTGTTGATTGAAAAAGGCGTTTCAACATTTTTCGTTCACTACATAAAACAGAAAAACTAAAGCTCTATAGAAGAATGCAGTAATTTCATACTTGTCCTTTGATCTAGCACGCCCTCTAACCAATCAAAACGTTTCCATTAGAAAGCAAAGTGCACAGTGACCAGTTGAACGCATACCTACTACCGAACACAAAGGTTGTGGATCAGAATTTTTTGTATGCAACAGAGTTAAATGTAGAAATCCCTGCATTCTTAACACGAACGGACTTTAGTTTAGTCTCTCAAACACTATTCTCATAAATTGAATTATCCAATCACAAAGAAGTCAAGGGTTTCGAGGCGACATGATAATGACGTCACAGATCGAGAGCGATAGTTATCGCATGAAGCACTCGAACGAATGAATGAACGGTATAAAAGTCGCTCATAGGTGCCAAGTGTGAAGTACGATCGTATCTGCACCCTTTGTCTGTGGAGATACAATGACACGCTCTGATTGTTGGGACTTTATCGGTTTTTATTATTTGAAAGGTTGGTAATTTGATGAATTATTTCTAAAGAAAGTTAGAGTTCGGTATTGTTTTTGAATAGAAACAAAAGCACAATACACTACTCAAGGTGAAATTAGGGCTCCTTTTACAAAAATTGTTAGGCATCAGGTTTTTCTCTTTAATTTGTAAAAAGGAGTTAATCTATAACAAAATATTAAATTCAATTTGCATACAACAGTAATTTTAGGGTGATTTGGGTCCATAAATAAAGCTTATTTTAAGAAAACAATGTAGAACACATTAGGCAGCAACGAAACCATAAAATATTGAAAAACTAAGTTTTGCAAAACGATAAGTAGTTGCCGAGTTCCCAAAATTTTAAATATATCATGGTAAATAGATCCTACTAAACATGGAAATCCAACCTGATATTAAAACACATTACATATATCCTACTTTTACTATATTTTCTCTACACTAACCTGAGTGCTAATCATTTACCCTAACGCTGTGGGCAAATAGCGTCAAATGATTTCAAATAACTCAAAATTCAACCATACCACACAAACGAACGACAGGTCATACAAGCATAGGTGATAAATAACAGCACAACTCATCCATAAAATCTCCAAACAACATTAAAAAGGCGTTTCATGTCCACAAATCTAAAAAGCAAACGTCATAAATTTTCCTAACCCGTCAACGGCGACATGTTTCCCAAACTCCTCGCCGCCGTCACTCCCTCCACATCGGGCCTATTTACCAATAACCCTTCTGACCCTTAACCCTCTACCTAAATATGACCTCTTGGGCTGGCCTCTGGTCATTGTGTCCCTATTAATCGGCTGGTAGGCCATTGTCCGGCACGGCCCACCGGTACGCGTCGGTCATTGTGTTTGTATTAAAACTTTTTAAGTGTACCCCGGCAGTTTAGGGTTGATGTGGAACGGGTTTGCGATTTTTTTGCGATAAAACTGGTTTTTCGGCTTTGCGTTTCCGTATCTATTCTTATCGGACTTTCTATCATTTTTATAGGGTTAGTGGATATTATTTTTAGCAACAGTAGAGTTTTGGTTGATCAATGTCATCTACTTATAAAATGAAAAATGCTTTGCGAGGCGGAAACATTAGATAAGTAAATAAGCAACAGTAGTTTGTAAATTTGGACAATTTCTATCTATTTTCAAATGGTAATTTTGCCTATAGTGTGTTTATTACTAATTAAAACCTTCTGAGAGTTCCAAGACGTTCAGAATTACGTTTGTCTGAATTAGGTTAAAAAACACATTTCTATGGAAAACTAATGTTTCAAATGAAGGGAAAGTTGGATCCCACAAAGTCAATAAAGTACTTCCTACTATTGGAAATATACCTTGCTGTATTGTAGGTGATGTTTCAACAAAACAAAATTGGCAGCAACTATGAACATAAACAGTCGTTTTAATATGAGTTTTAATATAAAATGCATCTTAGATGCGCATCTGCGCCGCCAGGGGGCCGGTTGCACCGAATCACTAATAACAATAAATCTATAGCGAGGGTTATGCAAATTGGATATTGGCAAAACGGGGTGATCCATATTTGTGCCGAACCCGGTGGAGAGTTACACTAGACAATATTATAAAATCACTTTTTTTTTTGGTTTCTCAACTACTGAGATTCCTAGTTGATAAACCCAAAAAAACAAAAACGACAACAGGTAAATTACTGAATACACATGTTTGATCATTTATCACGTGACTTAAGAGAGTTCAATAAAATCATTTTTTTTTACCACTAACAAATAGGTATATCGATGTCGATTTTCATATTTTTCTTCTATTCGATACAGAGACTAATCAATCAATAACATAAATAATGGCACTGAGAAAAATATTAAACTTTGAAAAACGGTTCAACTGTTCACGGTTATAAGTGCTGAAACGAACCCGAAACTTTTGAACCCTACTTTTAGTTAATTCTAGAAATATTTTTTGTAAATTTCAACTAACGTAGCAAAATTTAACCCTGCAGAATCATGCTTAAACTTTGCTATATATTCCGCAGTATTTGTTGCAGATTAAAACCATCCTTATTTACCTTAGCACAAAGCATTATGAGTTACCTATGATTGTAAAGCTATTCCCCGCTCCGGAGCCCTATTCAACGGAACTGTCTGTCAAACTGCACGGATCAACGCAAAGGTGTTCCTTGTATGCAAATTTTTGCATTCCTAATCTATTAAATCACAGTCAAAAGTGAACTCTAAAATGTAGAGTTGTAAGTCCAAAATTGAGTGTGACAGTTGTAATAAAAATAATATTTGCATCGAAGTCTTTTCTAAAAGAATTCAGTTACTGTGTTATTCGGGATAGGGTTAAAATTCGCGTGCTCTTTTTAATATTGTAAATGGAGTTGGTTCCTAATTTGCATGGGCTGTTGTCAAAGGAAGCTTTATTTTTTAAAAGGCCACAAAGGATTTTTTTAATAAACAACATTGCGAATGCACGCCACGTCTAAAATAGAACATCTGCTCTATCGGAGGTGAAACGGTCACAAAATTGCATTAAATTGTATTCAGGATTTATTAGATAATATCGATTAACATTTTTTTTTAAAAAAACCCAAATAATTAAAATAAACCGATAATAAATTAGGTAGGTACTTACACCGAATCATTACAGACAATGCTTGCAAATTAACTTCACCTAAGGCCGTATCAGCCTATAAGTGAGATTTTTTTGACCAAAATTGTAAGTCCTATAATGAGATGTGTGCATTATGTATTGTACATAACTGCGAAATCAACTCAAGCAAGTCTCAAATATAAAAATGCCAATTTTGAAATGAAAAACAAGTTGCACTCATATGCAAGTGGATTTTGAAAATAAAGATTTTATTCTAAATTAAGTTGCTTTTACATCTCTTGAATTATTGGTTTTTGTATTTTTAGGACGCTCAAGTTTTGGAATCAAAAACTAGCACAGAACACTCAAAGAGTTTGAAAAGGGGATTTCTGGTTTGATCTCTTTGCTCCACAATTACTTAATACGTATTTACATCTGAAATGCAAAAATTCCTTGTAAGTAGCGTCTATAAATTTTCAATTATGAAATTTGGCACCAAACGAACCCACTGCAATACGCAACCGAACACCCAATCCCAATAATTGCAACGCGTGCTCACCTGCCGTACCAGTTTCTGAACTTAATCATTTTTATTTACACGCAAAAAGCGTGAACTAGCGAAAACTAGTCCAAACAAAGCCGGCTATACAAAATCATTATGTTTTGCGAATGTCCGATTCGCTACAAAACCAGAAAATCTGGTTCATTTCACTAAAACTGGTTCTGACCACGCGCCTCCTTTTAAATTTGCTGATTTTTCGCAAGGGTTAAAACTTGGGCAAGTGTGGGTTTGAATTTATTTGAAGGGTTCCGTATTTTATTGTACGGTCTACTTAGCTTAGCTTAGCTATATTCCCATTTATTCTTGCTCTACATATTGCTTGGAATAAAATTGTCTTTGACAGGAGCAACATCAAAAACGGAAATGGGTAGCCCGAGTTACGAAGGTGGAAAAAAAGCGAGTTAATTTAGGTAAGAATTGTGGAAAAAATATTTAGTTTTTAATCACTAAGTAGATCGAATTACATTGTATTGTGACACGTCCCCTAACCAATCAAATCGTTCCTAATTAGAAAGTCAAGTTCAGTGTCTAAATGAATTCATTTCATTCTTTCAAAAGCAAAGGTTTTGTACCTGGGTTTTGATGTGTGTAAAGGAATTAAATTTACAAAATGCTGCATTTTTAACGCGAACATACTATAGTTCTTAACGTAAATAAAGCCTTTTTTATATTTTAGTTCAAAATAGGTAATTACTGTCACTTAATTTTCTGATATTACTGTACTTGATGTACGTTCAAGCACTCATACCTGTCTTAGTTTCCGCGACGCTGAAAAGAAAACCCACAGAACCCTAAATGGCTGAAGCAGTGAAACCAGCTACTTTAGTACGTGTCCCTTCTATGCTTTACAAGTTCCATCGCCCGGAATGACCTGCAATTGGGGAATAAGTACTGAATTAACTAATAATTATTATATTTGAGTTAATGTATGCTGTTTGGTTAGCTGATTTAAGTAGTTACCAACAATTGATACTACGGCGGTAACATTTTCCTCACTGTGGTTTACTAGTATTCAAGTCTATTATAAAGATATATTTGATTTAGATTTCGTAAGTATTACCAAAAAAGGCATATTTCCGACGGATCGTTCAAGTTTGGAACCGAGATCTTGGCTCCAATCTCGCCTAATGCCTTGACCGAAAGATTTTTCCTAGTAGGTAGGTATTACTATCTTCTATCTTCAAATAAAGATACAGCTTCTTGAATACCTATTTAAATACCTAACAGAAATAAGTAAGTATTTTTGGGAAGTCACTCAGAAATAGACTTCTTTGAACTAAAACAATTAAATAATGGTTCCCAAAACCTAGCAAATAGGAGTTCACCCGCAATGCAAACACTATGTTTACATGCTTATTTCGTGATGGAGATTCCAACAAAAGTGCGCGCCTTAATTTTAGAATGCGTGATTGACAGGACGCATCGATCTATGGTCGTCGTCTATGGTGCCAGTAGTGTAAATCCTCTGGAGTGTAGTGGCCCTCTACGTCTGCCAAGGAGTATCATCACCTTCACTCAGTAACTTGCTCTACTAAATAATCTATTGGCTCGCCTCACCTTTCCGTCAATCGGTCGCACCTACCTAGGCTAGGTATAGGCTGTGAGATAAGGCACCCGCTAGGCTCGGTGAGGTGAGGCGTGAACATTGCTCACCCAGGCGGCATGAGCGCCCAACGACCTGGACAGGTCTCTCGGAGCCAAAACTCAATATTTAATATAGTTATCTATCGCTTCACACCTACCTATAGTCCGTTCACGTTAAGAATGCAGTGATTTTTAACGTTTGCTTTTGAAAGTAAGTTTGAAAGTATGCGTTCAGGTGGTCACTGTGGACTTGGCTTTCTAATTAGGAAAGATTTGGCCAGTATGAAATCACTGCATTCTTAATGCTAACGAACTAGAAGTACTTAGATACCTTGAATGCATTTAATGATAGAGAGAGTGGTGGTTTCATATTATCATTTGCAGTCAAAAGACAATCAGGGGGAAACGGGACTTATTTAAACAGAATTTAACACAGACAAGGTCATAATCTTACAAAGCTATTCATTGAGAAAAAAAACTACAACTTGAAATATGTACTTAGGTAAAGTATGTCAAAACTACGAAAAAAAAACCCAGTGCTCTGAGTTAGAAATAATTCAACTTATTTATTTATATTTCATTATTCATATTTCATACATATTTTAGACGTTTTTTGAACCGATTTTGGTTAAAAGGAAACAAGGTTTCAAAGCAAGCAAGGTAGAGCTCGCAAGTCACTTTTTGTGAATAACCATTAGGTAACTAATAGTTATATTGATTAGTACTTAGGTAGGTAACTAAGTAGGTACTTACTACAAAAACCTTTTCTCACTGTGTTATATGTTCACCAACAGAGTTAAATGTTACGAACTCTACATTTTCTTATACATTTTTAAAATAGGTAATGAGTGGTTGGCTAATTTAAAAATGATAAAGCTTAGTTAAAAGAGCCTTGGCTGATAGAACTACCTACCTGAGTACAGAAAGTAAGTATAATGGAGTTAGTATTGCTGATACTTAGATTAATATTTATGTGATTTTTATCATTTTTTACCATCCATACTTTCAGGTCAGACTTCGAATACTACTGGCAGCCTAAAATGCAAACAATGAAAAAACAAATATCACGACTGCGACCAAATTCAAAATTGGAATGCCAGATTTGGCGCCAAAACGCGTCCTACGCGCCGGGCCGCCTCACACACGGCTCCGCCCCACACACGCGGGCCAATCGCGCGCTCTGTACACCCTCGCGCAACACACTTACACGCATATTGATCTGCGGACAGCGCTCGAACCGTTTACATTTCGACATATCACATGCTAAACACCGACAAACAATAACATATGCGCATCACACAAACCAATTTCAACTCTATCTTCATCACTTTAAGGTTGAAATTGTAGTCACTATGTAGAGGACTTATACGACACATCCCAATTCTACAGGGGTGTAATTTATAATACGAGCCAATGGCAAACAAATTTGAACCATAAAACTAAGCAAATGCGTTGCAGTTTTGGTAGAAGTGGGTAATGCGTTTTAAGCCATTTTACCGAAGGAATCAACCGTGTACAGTAGTTGTGTCCTCAAAGTACCAAAGGCAAGTTAAGAGTTATCTCAAGGTGACCACGTACGTAGACTGGGCGTAGATGTTTGACGCAATATGATGAAAAAAGGTTGGCTTAGAATTTAGATTAAAGATAAGTTTCCTACCAAATTTGTGATCTGCAGCATACCTACTCATTGATCTGGGGGTGATTTGGGTTAGGACTTCTAATATTTTAAGCAAAACAAAAAAAGGGGTATGTAGTAAATGACCCCAAATAACTATTTTTACACCTTACGACGTAGGTAGGAAGACTCGGCAATAAAATTAATTAATAGACCATTGCGATTTTGTCGATTTACAGAAAATACTAACTATTACTCGGGAATTTCGTTCATTGAAATGATGTTAGTACTCAAAATTATAGAGTTTTAAAGTAACAAACTGTGTAGAGCAACTAAATAGGGAAATATAAAGAAATGAAATCACATCACGCTTACAGTGACATCTAGTATGTACGTCAGATATTTAAATACCTACTTTGATTCACGCATGGACATAGCTCGTGCGTGTGCTCTCCAAATTACAACTATTCCACGCTAGATGGCGGTACTTTCAGAACAATGAAAGTGTGGAGCATTTAGTTTTACATAAGTATGCCTAGATGTCGCGCATTCATGATTTTATCATCAGCGATTAAAATTTATTTCATTCTGCCTTTTCCTTTTATCAGTGAACGAAAATATGCACAAACGAACTATCTACCGGAGACTTTGATTGCGACATAAAATCAGCTTTTTTGAAACATTTTGGGGCCCCGCACTTCGCTCGTAGTAAATTAACTTAAAACATTAAAATTCAGTTTCTTTGCAACTGTGGTTGTTTATGAGAAAAGCATTGAGCCAAATAACATTTTTCATTTTCTACATACATTGATGATTGTAGTAAGCGCTAAGCACCGAGATGTGATGTCTGCCGGAATGCCACCCCAGGGGCCTAATTTAGCTATGGCCACACATACCTCTCCGGCAATGATCGCATGACTGCATCAATGTAATATAAATGTAGGGGGTTCATTAAAACATGTAATATGTATTTGCTTTTGTTTTTAATGATAAAAGTTACAAATCACACAATGTCATTTCATGATCATAGTTTAATTTTAATTCTAATTAAAATTAACTCCGGCAATGATCGCATGACTGCATCAATGTAATATAAATGTAGGGGGTTCATTAAAACATGTAATATGTATTTGCTTTTGTTTTTAATGATAAAAGTTACAAATCACACAATGTCATTTCATGATCATAGTTTAATTTTAATTCTAATGACTAACATATACTAAACTAAATTAAAACTAATTAAGAGACACGTTATTTAAATTAGTAATAAACCATTCATCTAGTAACAAACAATAAACACAACTACTTAACTACAAAATACTTAAGAACTGAAATATATTAAACTCTGAACATACAACCATTTCCATTCTCTGAATAAATAAAAATTCGGATTTAACTAAAACAGTACTGAAAACAGTATACACATTCACAATTCAAAATGAAACCCTAGCTAATAGCAGCATTTCTGCATCACCTAAGATGACTAATAATAAGGTTAACAAATGATTTGCAACATTCTACTGTAATGTAAACGTAAGTTACACATTGGTAGTCAGGATCAAAATGATGTGTGCTGAGAGAGTGGTCAAAAAGGCATAGGCGTTTTGACAACTGCAATTTTATTACTGCAATGACAGAGTAGTATGTCATTTGAAGCTCCACCAAACTATAACAAGTGAAATACTATTATAATACTTTAGTGTTATGGTTGTTTTTCATTAAAATTTCAGACATTTGACCACTTTGTATGCGCCCATCATTTTGATGCTGACTGTACACAATGGACAGCACATCACTTTACCCATTTCCAGTTAGTCCTCCTTGCTCTATTGATTGCAAAGAAATTACATTTGGTAAGAGCGAGAGAAAAAACTAAAATGGAGTAACCTGATGTGCTGTTGACTGTACAGTGAGCTGCTTCATAAATGCCACATTTAGGTTAAAGAAAAATGCTCAAATCAGTTACAGGCTCAAAAGACAATGCAGTCAGAAAAAGAAACCTATGTCTAACAATTGCACAGCAAGAAATAGAAATGAAATGGACTCTCAGTATCTAGAAAGGTTGAATGCAATAACAAAATAATGTGATTCATTTTATATCCATCAATTAAACATGCGCTTTATCTGTCAGTTAGTCATGTTAGCCTTTCAAAAGCTATATTAAGATTATTCATAAGGTTTTCTTTCTCAGTCTTTCACCTCAAACACTCCTTACATTATAAATACTATGTTATTGTGTTAACCGTGTAGATGCAAATGCAAAAAGAGTGATATCAGCATTACATAATTAAATGTTGAGTATTGTTTCCCTTCCATGTGTCCATTTAAACTTTAGTAGGACTGTCTACTTCTTTAGATGGTTCATTTAGGACTAAAGGGATATCGCCACCACCATCTTTTGGTACCCAACCAGAAGAGTCTTCATCCATCTTTCTCTTTTCCTCCTGCATTCTTTCATATTCACTTATCTCAATTTGATACTTTGGTGTAGTTATACCAAAGAAACTGGCCAATGATTCTCCTGCATAATCAACAGCATTTAACACTTTGTTACCAGATTTCCAGGCATAGTGGCCAAACCATGGACCCCAATCTAAAGTTTTCTGTAAAAAAATACATATTTATAACAGCACAAGGAAAAACATCGAAAGTATTCCTGTAAAACATAGTTTTGCTAATGTTTACTAATTCAACAAAATATCTTTGAATGTGTATGCTCTAACACAACAATGTAAACAAATAAACATGTTAAAGTGTGAATCACGCTTGCATCATCATCCAAATCGATCACCTCTGGACCTTGCGTAAAAATGGAATCAAGGCTTCGTGACTAACTACGTAGAACGGAACAAACAGACAAAAACATTTGTTATGGGTTTTCATGGAACACTGCATTATTTGAGAATGTACTTTAGTAAAATTATGTTTTAACTTACCGGGTCAACAGTTTCTTCCATCGGCTCATTTTTGAGATCGCAAAATGTTTCATTTTCAATCTCTTCGTCGACGCCATCGCTGAAATGCAGAACTCTCTGCGGTTTATTGATTGTTACTTCAACTGCATCTGAACTATTTTGAGTCGACATTTTTAGTAACTTTTGACTGGAAAAGGCAAAGGCCCAATTCGAAGTAATTCGTTAAGTCTTGTAGACTCACAAAAGTTAGGTACCTGCTCGGTTCGGCTATTTACAAACAAACAAAAACTTCTATACGGAAGATGGAAGAGTGTGAGTGAATTGTTGCTAAAATTGCTAATGTCAATGTCATTATTGTCATTGACATATATCGGGTGCGTTCCGAATTGAGTCAAAATCGATAACAGCGCTCACAGAGCGTCCCGAATTGAGATATCACGCTAACGGGCCATCTAACGTCAGACAGCTTTAGGTCATGGGTGACGTCAATATCGGCGCCATTGCGCTCACAACGATAATGCTCCTGAGCGTTATCGCCGTGAGCCTTATGTCAGATGCATAGATGAAACGTCAAACAGACACTTTCGCGTAAAAATATTTTTGCTAATGTTCCTCAGAATAAATCTTTGCGACAAATATTTTTCTGTGATAACGTAACAGAAAGTTTTACTACAAGAACCACAAGTTTAACCTAGGAAAGATAGAAATTAAAAGTTCAAAAATTGTTACGTAATGTGTCACTATCCAGCGGTCCGAATAATTGGTTTTGACGATGACAGCACTGTGAGCGCTGTTGACGCGATATTTCAATGGGGCCGACAAGTGAAAGCTAATCTCAGATGGCGCCACCCTAGCATGAACCTTTATTTCTCTGTGACAGTGTGTACAAACCACACCTTAGTGGTGAACTAAAATTGATCTAATCGGGTAATAAATAAAACACCGATATAGTGGTCTGAGAAAGTCAGTATATTAACATAAGTTTTGCTGGCCTCTTACCTAATTACAAAAACACATTGATTGCGCGTTTCAGCAACAAACCTATAGCTAGAATTACTAACGCCATCTATTGGTGTCCAGCATGAACTACTACCAGTTCATTAGTAGATCGCTGAGAAAATCTCAACACCGCGATTCAGGATCTTGATCTCCTAAATGGGGTGGCGCCATCTAGCGGTAGCGATGGTGACTTAACATTCTGCCCGCCAAGGACAACATTGACAAAATGTGTCCTTTCTGGGGAGTGATTAACATAAACATAGCAGTAAAATGCAATAATAACTCGTAAACTAAACTAAAATGATAATGCATTAACAACACTAGCAAACAACTACTAGCAAATAAATACTACAGCTTCCAAATTGAAATTAAGCAGTACACGTTTCTAAAGGCTACTAAATTAGCGTTCTATATACTACTAAGCAATTAAGCTAAATAAACACATTGATAAACTATAACACATACTTATTTAGAGACCGGGAGGATGCATACTTTTGAGGTTGGCCTCTTTAATGTTGACGTTTTGGTTTTTAACGTGACTACTCGGGTTATACCATCATTTCCTGGATGCTTTACTACCACCCGACCCATTAACCAACGACATGGTGGCATATTGTCCTCTTTAATAAGGACTACGTCTCCCACTTTGGGCTCATTCACTTGAGATGTCCATTTATGTCTCTGAAGTAGAGATGTTAAGTATTCATTGGACCATCGAGTCCAAAATTGCTGCAACATCTTTTGAACGAATTGCCAACGTTTGAGTGAGCTAATATTTGAATCTAAATAGTCCACATCAGGTACCGATAATAAGGGTTCACCGATCAGGAAATGACCAGGTGTAAGGGCAATTTGTTCGTCCGGGTCCTCCGTGCTCATCGTTGTCATAGGCCTAGAATTTAAGCATGCCTCTATTTGACTTAGAAGCGTACTCATCTCCTCATAAGTCAACGTAGATTCCCCTATGATACGTTTCAAATGAAATTTGGTAGCTTTTACGCCCGCCTCCCAGAGTCCGCCAAAATTAGGTGCGTGGGGAGGGATAAAATGCCACTCTGTTCCCTGAGACTCTAAGTGCGTAGCAATTGAGTTCTGTACAGTCTGCAACTGCTCAAGCTCTCTCTGCGCACCAACAAATGTGGTGCCGTTGTCGCTCCACAATTGGGCGCAGTGACCTCTCCTAGCGACAAATCTACGAAATGCTGCCATAAAACTCTCGCTTGTCATGTCGCTCACCACCTCCAGATGTATGGCTCGGGTTGCCATACAGACAAAAAGACCTATATAACCTTTATACGAATGGTGTCCTCTCCCCTTTGTTGTTCTTATATTTATAGGTCCGGCGTAGTCCAAGCCACTGTGCAAGAATGGCCGAGCTGGAGTACACCTAACAGAGGGAAGAGAGCCCATGAACTGGCTTTTTATGTTGGCGTTCTGTCTGATACACGTTACGCATTGCCTAACTTGTTGTTTAGCGAGATTTTTAATTCGAATGATCCAGTAGCCTGATGTCCTCAAATAGTTGACCATTTGTTGTGGGCCCCCATGTAAGGTTTTCAGGTGAGCATCCGCAACTATCAACCTACTCAAATTGGATGCCGGGGATAGTACTATAGGATGCTTCATATTTTGATTTAATGTAGACTTTTGCAATCTACCACCCACTCTGATAATATCTTCTGGATCAAGGTAAGGACTTAATGATTTTAATTTGCTATCTTTTGTTTCAACTAGGGTTTTTGTTTTTAATTGTGTATATTCTTTATTAAATTCTTCTCTTTGTGCTATTTTAATACAACATTTCATTGCTTCATCTATTTCTTGTTTTATTAAATATTCTTTATAATTTTTTGATTGTTTTTTATATTTCAGGAAACGTCTACAGTATGCTACAACTCGCACCAACCTTTGGAGTTTTGAAAACCGTTGAAGCAGTGGCTCCTCACGGGTAACTAAATGTGTCTTTACAGCTTCTTCTATTTGTACTTGCAAATCCTTGGGTCTTGTGTATATAATTTCACTTTGGCGTAGGAAATGTGGTCCATTTAACCAAATTTCGTGATCTTTCAAAGCCCCAGGTGAAATACCTCTTGAAGCACAATCAGCGGGATTATTTTTGGTAGCCACATGAAACCATTGGGAAGAGTCCAGCGAGGTTAGAATCTCTGAAACTCGGTTCCCGACAAATGTCTTCCATCGACTTGGATGGCTGTTCAACCAAGCAAGTACTACCGTCGAATCAGTCCATGCCCTCACCGACGTCTTGGAAATATTCATGACCTGCATTGCTTCTACCAAAAGACGGGTAAGCAATACTGCAGCGCACAACTCCAAGCGTGGAATACTGACTTGCTTTATTGGCGCAACCTTCGTTTTGGCGACCAATAGGGAAACATTAATTTTCCCATTACTGTCCACCAAACGGACGTATACTACCGCCGCGTATGCCACCTTGGAAGCGTCGCTGAAACCATGTAATTCCATGGAGGTGTCATTCTCATTGCTGCCAATCCATCTTGGAATTTTGATTTGAGCTATGTGTGGCAATTCTTCACGATAACACTTCCATTCTCTTACTAATTCTATGGGAACATCTTGATCCCATTGAATACCTGCTAGCCATAATTTTTGGATAAACATTTTCGCTACTATAACACTAGGCGCCAACCATCCTAATGGGTCAAACAGCCGTGCTATGTCCGAAATCATTGATCTTTTTGTTACCGCTCCTGATATCTCCGGAAGGCTTACCGTGAATTGAAAGCTGTCTTCGCTGCGATCCCAGGTAAGACCTAGTATTTTTGTAGTTACTGCTGTTGAATCAATTTTTATCTCCCTATTCTTCATATTATCATCACTTTTGTTCTTATCAGTTCTTTGTGTGCTCTTACATTTAGATATTCCTTCTAACAGTTCTTGACTATTACTATTCCACTTCTGTAGTTCAAATCCTCCACGATGTAATAACTCTTTCATTTGTTTAACTAATTCTATTCCTAGTTCCACAGTTTGAGCTCCGGTCATTAAATCGTCCATGTAAAACGAATTTGAAACCTTCTCAGCAGCCATTGGGTAATTTCGTCCTTCGTCGTTTGCTACTTGATTTAATGATCTTACAGCTAGGTAAGGCGCAGATGCAGTGCCAAAAACTACCGTTACAAATTCATAGTCTTTTATTTCAGCCTTTGGATTATCTCTCCATACAATGCGTTGGAAGGATACATCTTCTTCTGCAACTCTGACTTGTCGGTACATTTTCACTATGTCCGCTATTATACCTATAGGATGGATTCTCCATCGCAGTATAGTGTGACGTAATTCTGGCTGAAGAGTAGGACCAACCATTAGGGTATCATTGAGTGATAAACCATTATTATATCGACAAGAGGCATCGACTACGACTCTGACTTTTGTCGTCTCTTTATCATTTCTAATGACGGCATGATGAGGTAAGTATATGGCTTCTTTCTTGTCATTTTGTTTTACAGGGCGCATATGATCTAGCAGTAAATATTCATCGATAACTTCTTTGTACCTTTCTTTTAAATTGTGATCTTTCTCAAACTTTCTTTCTAATGTGTAAAATCTTTTCAGGGCAACATCGCGGGAATTACTATCAACACATGATGGCATGTCATCACGAAATGGCAGCCTTACCATATAACGACCATCTCCTGTTCTTTTTGTAGATATTGTAAATAGTTCTTCACATTTTTGTTCTTCTAGGGTAAGTATTTTGTTTGTACTAATTATTTGATCTTCTATTTCCCAAAATCTTTTTAATATATCATCTTCATTGACCTTTGTGTGCATTACTGTTATATTTGATCTATTCTCGATTGAACTATCCTTGTTATCAACGCGTGTGGCATTGATCACGCCTGATATGATCCAACCTAATTTGGTTGACTGAGCAACGAGATTGCCAGCTGAACTCTTCTTTACGCCGTCATTCAATATATAACTATAAACTTCAGCGCCAAGTAATACATCTATTTTATTAGGTGTATTGAACTGAGGATCGGCTAGCTTTAAATCTGCCAACTCGATCCAATTATGCTCTTCAAACTGATTCTCCGGTAGACAGCACGTGATATGTTTGAGAACATATGCATTAAGTTCCATTTTGAAATTTGTATCTGTTAGCGATTGAATTACAAGCCTAACCATATATTTGGAAACCAATGAACCATTACCGCCTAACCCCGAGATTGTACTTTTGATAGGTATCTTTTTTAACCTTAAGTGTTGGACTGTAGCTTCAGTAACGAAGGATGCTTGGGAGCCTTGATCCAGCAAGGCTCGCAGCACTTGAAGCCCACCAAGTGTAGACTGAGCTTTTATTAGCGCTGTGGCTAATATAACTTGTCTGCCCCTGGTGATATTGCGTCTTGACATAAGTGACACAACAGGAGGACTGTCTGTGGAGGTGTTGCCACCTCCAGATGCCCTACCAGCGATAGATTCGTCGTTCGATGTTTTCGGGTGTAACAGCGAGTGATGCCTTTTTTTGCATACTCTACAGTAAGTGTTCTTTTTGCAATCATAAACTGTGTGGTTGCTTCCTAAGCAGTTAAAACAAATTTTATTCTTTAAAACGAATTCACGTCTAGCTCCGTAATCTAACTTAGAAAACTGCTTACAAAAACACAATTTATGATTCTCCGAACAACATTCGCAGCGAATACTATTCGTTGAGTTGGTCGCATGCAAAACTTTAGTATATTGGATTTGTGAACTATTATTATTTTGACCCGGTGACCTTTTCAAATCCAAACACTCTAACGCTCGAAAACGGCTCTCTACAAATTTTTGAAATTGTGAAAATGTAGGCAATTCGGTTGATGAATTACTAGAAACATTCAACTCCCATTGTTTTCTACTTTCGTTGTCCAGTTTATAAGTGATAATGTGAATGATAATTATATCCCAAGTACTCACGTCAATAGCCAAATTAGTAAGAGCATTCAAACAATCTGTGGTGGTATCTAACAGATCCTTCAAAGCAGACGCTGACTCAACCTGCATGCGTCGCTGCGAAAATAAACGTTTTAAAATGCAATTGGCCAGGTATTTTTTGTTGTTGTACCGGTCGTTTAATTGTTTCCAACATTGATCATAACTCGAATCGGAAATAGGCACGTATCTAATTAATTGCTCTGCCTCTCCTACAAGATGACTCTTTAAATAATGCATCTTTTGCACTTTATCTAATCCGTTGTTATTATTAACCAACGATGTAAATAAATCTCGAAAAGTTACCCATTCGGAATATTTCCCCGAGAACAAAGGAATGGAAATTTTTGGTAATTTTACTAATGAGCTTGATTTGTCCCCAGTACCTGCACTAGTCATTCCTGAAATGGCTGAAATGGATGACGCAATTCTATTTAAATCTATTTTCATAAAGGTCTTGTACTCAATGTATGCCTCCTCCGTGGTATCGTACATAGATTTTGTTACATAAACAGAATCATCTATATCTTCGATTTTATAAGCCTCATACAACTTCGAATTATTTTTCCGAAACAGCATCCAATCTTTATCTACAATTTCCAACCTAGTTTCAATATACTCCTTTGTGATCCTATCCTTAGGAGATTTTTTATAATTAATAAATCCTTTACAAATTGAATTTTGGAGATCCTGTTGTACGTTAATAATACTATCCATTTTGGTGAACAACAATATTAACAATAAAAATAATGAATGTAAATGTAACCTTTGACCTAATTAAAGATAATTTTGTATTTTAAAAGTGTACAGATGTTACAAAATTACCAAACAAATCAACTCACTACAAATAAATGTTTATGATCTAAATATTTACTTATTAAACACTAAAGCTTAAGCCCGTGAAACTAGTAAGCAAAAGTAAGCCATGATCTTGAAGTATAAAAATTTCCAAAATAATTACAAGTCGAAAAAACAACGATAAAATTTACAAGTGTTTTTAACTTAGAGGAAAATCGGGCATGGATTCCCCGTCTCGTCGTTTTTTCGCAAACTATTCTAAGTGTCTACTTCTAAGCATGCAAATAAACTAAGTCTAAAATACCACTTATACTAAATTACTCTAAACTTAAAACTGGTGCGAAAATATTCAAAGTCCCAAGCTCTCAATGCCGATGAATCCAATCCAAGCGAAATCTTCTAAGTTTTCTACGCAATGTCTATAAGGCTCAAATTAAACTGATAAAAGTACTCACAGTTGAACTTCACTTATGCACACACTTGCACTGGCAATACCTCTTCTGGAATGCTCCAGTTCCGGTTCCGGTTCCGGCGCTCCTTGGCTTCCTGTAGCTCCAGTTCGTCACATCCGCGGACTTCCGCTCCTTGGTGACGCAGCTGTTGCTGCTGACCGTACCTCCTGAACAGCGATCCACTGCTCCTCGAGGGCGGTGTGTGGTACCCAGTACCACAAGTACTCAAAAACGTTGAACTTAGCCAGAAGCGCTCCGGCTCTCAAGGACCATGTACAAACCACACCTTAGTGGTGAACTAAAATTGATCTAATCGGGTAATAAATAAAACACCGATATAGTGGTCTGAGAAAGTCAGTATATTAACATAAGTTTTGCTGGCCTCTTACCTAATTACAAAAACACATTGATTGCGCGTTTCAGCAACAAACCTATAGCTAGAATTACTAACGCCATCTATTGGTGTCCAGCATGAACTACTACCAGTTCATTAGTAGATCGCTGAGAAAATCTCAACACCGCGATTCAGGATCTTGATCTCCTAAATGGGGTGGCGCCATCTAGCGGTAGCGATGGTGACTTAACACAGTGTGATAAACAATAACAATTGCTTTATTTCTTGATCATTCCCTACCTTTAAACATGTATTCCACTTGGAGAACATGCGAGTTGAAAGAAGAATTATGAAAAAGAGGCGCCTCTTCACGTGGGAGGAAAGCAGCTCTAATTAAATGGAAATTTGGGTTACATGAACTCCCTCTTATTTTTTCAATTTAAGGCCTCGGAACTTGCTTTAAAGTTTATTAAATGTTTACCTATGATAGTCTAGCTAGTGTGTAACCTTTTAATCATTTTAGTAGTAATGAAAACACGAAACTTCATACTACCTAGTTTTAAAGAGTTTGAGGTTATAATTGAAGACTGAATGACTTCAAATAACCTTTTCATTTATCAAATTAGTGTCGTATATGACCAAAACTTATTTCGTATGTACCTTATCTGAGTATTTACCGATTATTTCATAAGCACTGGCATCGAAATGTTTATGACACACCCTGACCCGGCTTTTAGGCTCGAACTTTACTCTCCTTATTGCTTTGAGGCACATTTTTTTAAGTTGCTCATGTCAGAAAAACTAGTGTCCTCCAGTTTCTTTGCAATTTGGTACACATCACCCGGGCATTTGTATGTTATTCGTCTTCAATAAAGAATTCTCCACAAATTTCATACAAAAAGTCATTGTTATGGGTCTTTGCTCTGCTAGCGCCACTTTGACAGTTGCCCGCCCCATTGGGACGCCTGATATAGCTGTGAGCGCTCACAGACCTGTAATCGCATTACGGACCGCACAGTATGACAGTTTAAACAGAGGTTCTATAAAAAAGAATTTCTAAGTATTATAGTTAAAACTGGCACTTGATTTGGTTTCTACAGTATCACTGATCTAAGAAATACATTTTGACAACTGCCAGTGACATTAGACATTGAACTTCAATCCAATAGAATTACGATTCATGAGTTGTGGCTTGACTTTTCATAAAGCTTAATTTCCAATGACCCTGGCAACTGCTGAATAGTAGATTATGCCACAAGGGCTTAAAAAAGTGTATTATGTCCCGGGCGTCATATTGAACCCCGAGTATGAGGGATTCTACGGTTAACTTTTATTTACTTTAACTCCCTCGCTCCGCTCGGGAGTTAAAGCTAGAATCCTGAATACGAGGGGTTCAAGACCGCCCAAGACAAATACACTTTTAAGCCCGCGATGCATACTCTACTTTTTATACTTTCTGCGAGGCAATCGAAATTAATGGCTGAAAAAAATAAGTGCTTAAGTATTTCTTTCAAGTGAAAATAGGTAGGTAATTAAATATGAGAAATTAGTATTTATAAAAAATTCAAAGTGATGTTAGAAACATAAGACAGTTGTGCGAAGACATTGGAAAGATGAATTACAATCTTTGGTACGTTCATTTTATCAGCACAGGACTCAGGAGCTATTTGAGCCGTTGGCGCCTTTTTTCTTTCTTTGGCATCTATTTTGTTAGTGGCCAGTACGACATTCGAACTCAGGATAAAATCTCATTGCACCTAAACATTTTTGACTACACGGTTGCATTCCAAATTCAAATCACTTTAATCCCCAGGGAATAATGAAATTCAGTACAACATTATGTCCCGGCTAGACCGTAGGGCTATAATGACCTACTTTAGGACAGGTTTACATGACACATAATGTCCCATTGACGAGCAGGTAGTATAAAAATGTATTTCTTGTTTTAGTAAGACTAAACCTGATAACAATGTAGTTTTAGGGCATTTGACAATGACATTGACATTAGCAATTAGCAACAATTCACTTTCACTCTTCCATCGTCCTTCAAGCCGATTTTTCAACCAACGATAAAGTTCAAGTTATTGAAAATTTTTAAATACTATCTGAATTTATTCAATACAACTTTTCATTAAATGTTCAGTTTGTCTGAATAAAACTATCCACCGAAAGTAGCAAAACTTCTACCTGACAGCTGTCAGGTGAATTCTACCTGGGCCCTGTTTAATACACATTACAATTCTACAATTATGTAAAATACTTACATCAAGGGCCCTGTTCAATAAACATTACAATTCTACAATTATGTAAAAAACTTACATATTTGTAAAGTTTTGCTACAAGTGCTGTTTAATAAACACTACAATTATGTAGAAAATCTACAAGTGAAAACCTTACAAATATGTAACTCCAAATGCTGTTTAATAAACACTACAATTATGTAGAAAACGCCTGTAGAATTGTACTTACAAATTTGTAAGTCACAATTTACATAAAATGTAAGATTTTGTTGCTTTAAGCGGATTTGTTTTTTTCATTCATTTACAGTGATTAGTTAACCACCTCTAATGCCTGATAATTAAATTTCTTCAAATCTAGGGATTTCGAGACAATGGGGCGTGCAACTGTCAAAGTGGCGCTAGTAGAGCAAATACCAAAAACACAGACGTTTTTGTATGAAATTTGTAGAGAATTCTTGATAACACACAAATGCCAGCATGGTAGGTACCAAATGCAAAGAAACTGGTTTTCCGAGATGGGCAACTTAAAAAAATGTGGCTCAAAGCAATAAGAAGAGTATTAGGAGATTTTCTGAGTGGAGTCGTATTAAAGATCATGTACGGTGGCCGGCACATCATGCTACCCATTTCCGGTCAGTCCTCCTTGCTCTATCGCGAACAAATGTCATTTGGCAAGAGTGAGAGAAAAAACAGAAATGGGGTAACCTGATGTGCTGTTGACTGTACAATCTTTTTAACCAAAAAATATTCGACGGTATTTTGCTGACCCGAATTTTTGGTGAAATGTTTATTCTTTTACATTAAAAGTAAAGTTTATGTGTTTACTCAAAACGCCGCTGCATTTTTTATAACCACTCATTACTTCTGTCTTTACTTACACTACTAAGTAGTTGTTAGGAATATTTCTTTAATTTCATCCAGTTTCCTTTCCTTTTTAGGTTGAGGCACAAAATTGTAAAGTTCTGACACAGGGTAAGCCCACCTGTCGGAATTTTACTACAATTTACATAAAATGTAGACTTGTAACTACAATTATGCGTTCAATAAACCAGTTTTCCCTACAAATATGTAAATTGTCACCTGTAGAAAGAAAATGTTTATTGAACAGAAACTTGTAAAATTGTAGCTACAATTCTACAAATTTGTAGATTTTCCACCATGGTAAAATTGTAACTTGTAAGTTTTATTGAACAGAAACTTGTAGAATTGTAGCCTGTAAGTTTTTTACATATTTGTAGAATTGTAATGTTTATTGAACAGGGCCAAGGGCGTACCCAGGATTTCAGCTAGGGGGGGGGCAGCTCATACCTGTTTCGTTTTTCGTAGAGAGGGAAATACGTTTTTAATTCCCACTTGTAAGGAAAATTGACTTCTAGGGGGGGGGGGGGGCAGCTGCCCCCCCCTGCTCCTACCTGGGTACGCCCTTGACTTACATATTTGTTAAGTTTTGTGGCAAATGCTGTTTAATAAACTTTACAATTATGTAAAAACCTACAAGTGAATACTCTACAAATATTGTAACTACAAATGCTGTTTAATAACCGTTTACCTAAGTACAAAACGCCGGCATTATGCGACTAAACGAATTTAAATGACAATTTTGTACTTACAAATTTGTAAGTTACAATTTACCTAAAATGTAAGATTTTTTTGCCTTATGCGTTTTTTTTTATTTACCTCTTTACTGTGATTAGCGAACCACTATAATGCCTGATCTATACTTCATTTATTTTAGCATTAGACAGAACCACAGTAATAGTATTATCCAGTATTGTGACTACGAACAAGCGGACGGAACGCAAGTTATACCTACGCGCCCCGGCAATGTCAGTGTGCAGTGTCGGACGGAAAGTTTTGTGTGTTTTGTACCATTTTGTGATCATATTATTGTAAATGTACGCACTATGGCAGGGCAAGGTATTTTTTTTTATTGCGAAAGGTAAGTTTAAAATGTTTTGTTACGTACCTACATAACAGCACGTAAATTGTAACAACATTTTTAAAGACAGGTATTTCGCTTTATCTTCCTAGTAATACTCTTAGATTATTGAATAAATGAGTTGACAGGGTGAAGGATAGTGACAGACAAAGTGAAATAGGTGGTTCAGCGGTAGATTGGTCGGTTGGATAAGTAAGTAATTCGTGAAGTACGCTTGCATTAAAATGTACGGGTTTACGGTTTAATTTCACCACACCGGGTGAATGACCTTAGGTCGGAAATCCTTTGCGCGCACGACACGTTTCAATTGGTAGTGAAATTATGGACCTACATACCTACTTTTCAAGTAAGGGATGCGCTAACGTAATAGTTTTATAGCTAGTCCGCCGCAAAATTTGGTTCATTGTAGGTATTAAGATAGGATAGGTCTTTCAAAAAATTTACGCTCTAAGTAATCTTACTTCCTACTAATATTGTAAATGCGAAAGTTTGTGAGGATGTATTTATGATTCTTTTTTCACATCAACAGATCCTTTTTTCATTCACATAGGAATTTCATTTATTTAAACAGGAATACAATATTTACCATCACAAAAAACAATTTCAAAACAAGAAAGAAACGTGTATCCGAATGTTTTAAAATACTACAGGCGGCAGCCCTATCGCGTGGCGACGAACCGCGCGGCTGTAGGCACTTAACCCAAGGACGGGGCCGAGTCATATTACTGTTATATTCCTTTACCGTGACAGAACTTGACAAAAGCAAAAAAAGGTTATTTTTAGGGTACACTTTGGGGTAAAAGTACAATACATGATACCGTCTTAGCGCGCGCCCTTAGACAATATGCTCTAAGCGCGCGCCCCAGCTTTTTTCGATTTGGACTCAATTCGGAACGCACCCTGTGTCTTTGACTATTTGACTGACAGATGGGAGATGGGCTAATTTGCTAATTATTAGTCTGTGGAGATGGGGAGCCCGCGGGGCGAGCTGAGTTCGTTTTCGATCAATAAATATTTAATAACTTAAATCAACTAAATAAAAGTGCTTTATATGTATTTGCTGAATTAAAAGAAGAAATGGCAAATCAAGATGAGCTATTGGAGGGTTTTTGTCGAGGATGCTTGGTTAAATATGATGATCCAACCGATTTATTGCACTACACAGAGAGAAACAGAAGAATGTTCATTTACTCAACCGGTATTCAGGTAAACATAACTTTTATGGCTACTTTGGCTCTTAAACACAATCATCATCTTTAAAAGCTATTAAGAACCTTTATGACAAAAATTGGTTAAGGCCTTTAGAAATCCCAACAGCAAGCAGGACAAGCAAACTTCTGTTATTGAATTCGTTTTGTTCTCTTTGCTGTAGACATTGCCACCTTATTGCAATATTTTAAGTACTTGCATTATAATTTTGCAATAAGTACCTTCTTGTATGTGACACTGAATATACATTAGTTGCCTAGTTGTCTGCTAATCAGTGCCTCTATACTTGTGTAGCGACATCTATCTCGCCACATTGGTACTACGAATACAATCCTGAAACGCGCTATCAAAGTTTTCTGAGCCTTTGTTTTCTTTCGTCTGGTCGGAGGATCCTCCCTTTTCTATGGTGGATGAGGAACTTTACACCCTGTTCCTCACTTCCCCAAACTTGTTTCCCAGGTCAAACGCACAGATGCTTTCACATTCCAAATATGCAAAGACTGCAATATGAACATGAGGCTTTCCTGCAAGTTCAGGAAGCTGTGCCGTACCTCTGATAGGAGATTCAAAAGCTACTTGAGGCTAAAAGAGATTGGAGAAGCTACAGATCTTGCTACATATGTCAAAAACACTGATGACAACTTCAAGTATGTATATAATAATATAATCACCTATAATGCTGATAGTTTTGGCAATTTATCAGCAAAGAAGTTCAGTTAGCTATTTTGTTGCTTTTTGCATTAACCAGGTCTAACCTGTATGCTTCATGTTGCTGCTGGCTAGATGACCAGCAAGCCAGACCACACACACACCTCTTAGTCAAATAAAAATACCAACTATAGGTTCAGAAATAAATATATTGATTGGAGGTTCCAAAATAAATGTTAATTTGTAGCTTATTGGCTTTATGTTATCAGCTTTTTCAACACAGTCTTCATAGGATTATTTTGACTTACAAAGTTATAATATATCAAATCTAAAAATATTAGTTTTCTTTCGTTCTATTCTGTGTCTTGTAGCTCAACAAATAGAAATTCCCAAACCAAATATATTGGCCACCAAAACCAAATAATTAGGCATACAAGTAGTGAAAAAGTTGTCGAATATGCTGAATATTGACTGACTATTTGGTGCATCTCTAATGAAAATGAAATTTCGACTGTGTGTACTCTCTTTGTTACCTCAGCTGTTTGACTTGAAGTGTATTCATCTTCACTATTGATCTGTATTTTAGATTCCCTCCATTAAGTGGAAATAGCACACCTGCAAATCAGAAGATTCGAGAAGAGGATAATGGTAAGAAGATATTTTAAATCTCACATCAGGTTCAAGACTGAAGACAAAAGTTTACAAATCTGGTCCATTTCTGTTTTATTATAGAGTCAACATGCACAAGTATCAGGAATTTCATGTCAGACATACTCCAAGGAGAGGAAATGCCAGACTCTGAGGCAAGAATTATAAAAGAGGTGATCGAGGAGGAAGCAGACTGCCTGGATGACTCTTTGGACTCTCACTGGCTTCAAGATGATGTTTCCATGGGTACTGATTATAGATTGGATTTTAGGTGAGTATTATTGGAAAATGGTGCTCCTGGGTTCGAAACTGGCTAACTTTGTGTCCGGTTATAGAAAACACCAATTAAAAACGCAAGCAACCAGAATAACGGCGGTAGGTTCGCTCCCAACCACATTGGGTTCGAATTCCCTCTGCAACATGTGGGCTTCTGAATGTTCCGTTCACCATAACGGCAACAAGCAGTGTGCCTCTGACACCCACTTGGGATATGGTTGTGAGCTTATGTATGTTGTACAACATACTGTGTAACTGGGAATGAAGTCGGCTCCTTCAGTTAGAAGGTCAAAAATTTGCTGAATTCCTTTCATGCTTGATTGGTATTTTACAGGAATACAGGTTTTTTTTATTCCATTCTAAAAAGTTTGAAGTGATTTACGAAAATTAGAATGATTTGACCAAACCATGAGACAACTTCAGGTTTAACTATAATACAAGTTTATATTAGCAACCTACCTGAACTTATCATTTTTGTTAATGAGTTTGTAATAAGAATTCTGAAAAGCTTTTTCTATCTAAAATCATAACATACATGTATCTAAAATCATAAAAACCTAAAATCATTGAAATATTTGTCGTTTTTAGTTTCAGCCCATTCACAACTCCGCACGCCATAAACAACGATAACCGTTACATTCCTAACAAACAAATTCCAACAAAAGTTCCGTATCGCAATAACCATGCTAAGAGAGTATTCCAACAGCTACCAACAATGCACTATGATCAGGATGATAATGCTGTAACCATGAAACCATTGGATGAAAGTTTCGGACAAGACAATCAAACTGATCAGAATAATTTAGAAGAGAAAGCCACTGATGATGACTTGGATGCTAAATTTCAAAATGATGATACTATGAATGATATATTACAGAGTGAGGATTATTTACATCATACAAGCAATAATGATGTGCCTGTAAAAAGTTTAGATTTAAGTGCTTTTGCAACTGAGTATGAGATTAGTAGGAAAATTACGAATAAGATTAATATAGCTGTGAAAAATGTCGGTGTTAGTGCTTTTGAGCATAAATCCGAAGTTCAAAAGAGAGATTTAAGTATGAATGATATGTCAACAAAATGTGGCGACATGAATACCTTTGAAGCTGTATGTGGAAATAAACGAAAAGCAATAAGTGAGGAGAAAGCTTTAGTTAGTTGTAATGATCTAGATTTACCAAATAAAACTATATCTAAGAACGCTGCTAATGAGTTAGATATAGCAGTAAACAGCATTAATTCGAATACCTTTGGAATCGAATCTGAAAATAATAGTCAAATTAACGAAAATGATATAGAAGATATGAGTATTGATTCAAATGCTTTCGAAACTGAATCTGAGACCAACAGAAGAGCCACAAGTGAGCTAGATATAGCCATTAACAATATGGCGTTAACCACATTCGAAACTACATCGAAAATAACCGGTGAACTAATAGTTGAGGATGAAGCAGTTGAATCAAATGGTGATTTCAATGCTATTAAAACAGCAACTGAAATTGACGGTAAAAAAACCAATGCTGACAAAATATCTGTTGCCAGTTTTGATTTGAATGCTTTTGGAGAGGAGTCCAAAGTTGATAGCAAGTTAACGGAAAACGAGCTGGCAGTCAAAAGTATTAGTACTAATCATTTTGGCATGGAATTTGAAGATGAAAAAAAAGCCCTTGAAAATGAATTTTTGGAACAAATAATAGGTGACTGTACACCAAAACAGGACCCTCTGTTTGAAGAATGTGTAGATAAAGAGAAAGATGTAGATGGTATTCAGAAAGCTGTAGATGGTATCGATAAAAACTTAGTGGTGGCATTGAGGGATGAAACTAATAAAATGTTTTCTTTGGATGATTTATTAGTTTCACCAGCAAGAGGTAAGTCTAGCAGCGTAATCTGAAACTTATTATATTATTTGCTAAACCTTAAAGAATCTGTGTACCAGCTATCTTGAACTGATTTCATAATATTCCTCATGTTCAATGCACTATTTCAGCTTTCTGTATCACAAATATTACCTTATTACTACTAACATTTGCTAGTCCAGTTGAAATGTCTAAAATATATGAAATATCAATCAGTTTGTAAATCAGTAGATGTAAACTACCTTCAACCGACTGTTTTGGCTAATATTGCGAGGGGACACGTTAATTATTGGACGTTATTTAGCTGATTGTGATTGTGGCAATAATCCATTGCCTAATTTCAATAATTTCAGATGTAATAGCAAAAGTTTTAGGCCCACCCAACGGAGCATCAACGCCTACAATAAACAACATACTTTTTGGCGAGAAACTCAACGAAGACAGCAACGAGGTATACAAAATGGGGCACTGTGTCGTGAAATTGGAGAAGGTTGACGAACAAGTGGACGACCTTGAAGAGTTCATCCAAGAAGCAGTTAAAGAATTAGACGTGGACATAAAAATTGAACCAGATAACCCCGTGGAACTACCGTTCGGTATAAAGTACCTGGAGAAAGGCGTGGACATAAAGATTGAACCATACGACCACATGGACTTACCGTTGGTTTTAAAGTACGATCTAGAGAACTGCGAATGTAAGGAATGCAAAAAGAAGTATAAGTCATTGAAGGCATTAAAAGTTCACTTGTGTAAAGTGCATAAGATTAAATTTCCTAAACAGAAACCAGATTATACACTGAAAATCTGCCCTCATTGTGGGTATTCTGCGACAGATACTGGAAATTATGTTAGACATATGAATACTCACAAGAAGAAAACGGTAAGCTGTAACTTGTAACTATCCTAAACACATGCATTATCTTACTGGGCTCAATAGAAAGTTAGTGTTTATAGTATACAGGGTGATCAATCCAAATAGGTCAGTAGGGTGAAGTCATTATTGACGCTACGAGTTGACATAATAATACAGGCTGACCTTTTTGTTATAAAACTAAATAGGTTCGATTCCCGGTTATGTTTAAGAGATTTAAAAAAATGCCAACATTATTTAAACTAAAATCGAAGCCAAAGAAAAGATTTCACTACCTTTCATAGTTTCTGACTTCCCCCTACTGACAAATTTGCATTGATCAGCCTGTATAGTGTTAGTGTTATACCCTTATTTTATCTCAAAAGTACAATAACTCAGCTATAAATATTACACATTTCCGGAAACTAACTGACTACTTTCCATGTCCATGAAGTATTCGATTTATCGTTTATCTGATCTTGTATTCAGAACTTTAGAGACGTGTTGTCAAACTAAAGTAATAGCAGGGTGCGACACGGATAACGCTATACGATGCTTAGATTAGCTGGTTGCCCCTCTCCATAAGTCGATGTGCAATATTTACCGCTGGATATAGTACGATTGAAACTTAATGGCGGCTGTGAACATCGCGCGGGTCGATGCGCAGAAACCAAATTAAGGTGTCAGCTGGTTGCGAGGTGAGGTCAATCTTGCGCACTCGGCGCTCGCAGCTAACTTCCGAGCCGCCATTAAGTTTGAATTGTACTTTACCATACATGTACAGGTCTCCCAATAATGCGCATAAAAATCTTCGTCACGGTTCGGCAACAGTCGTATTCCACGAGCGTCTCAAAAGGTGTACAGAGCGGTTTCGTGCATTTTCTTCATGCATATTATAGTAGAATTTATAATTTAGTAGAAGTAGCTCTATGTAATTTCACACAGAGGAATCTCGTTCAATCACCACCAATATCTAAAGACGACTGAGGGATCTTTTTGACTGACCGAAGTGGCCAGCAACCGTCGCTGACCGCCCGAATTGTTTTCGATTGTGTTCACATGATATTGACTCCTATTTCTTTCTAACAAGGTGCAAAATGCAAGTGCATTGTTTAGGGATCTATTCAATGATTCGGGTGTTTCCGGGAATACGACAATTAAGAGCGAAGATCTGCATGCGCATTATTAATTTGGGAATGCTGTACGTCCTTTTCGGGTACATGTACAGTCAACGATACTAGTGCTTTACACTTTTGAACCATGTAACATTAACTTTGCTTTAGTTGTCATTAAACATATGAAGGAGCCGACAGATGAGCCAATATGAAAAAGTATTAAAGTGATCAAGCACTTTTAGCGTTAACTGTACAATACCGCCAACATTATTCGCATGTTCGTGCCTGATGAAATTTTCTTCGTTACGTTTAAGTTTTTGATTTATGTTTGTTTGTTATTTTGTTTTCACTATTTTTATTTAAAAAAACATGTGTTTAGAAGGACTAGTAAGAATCAAATAATCTTTACTTGTATACCAAGCCCAGCACTTGACGTTTTCACATTAGAATTACGTAAGTCGTAACTTTTAAATACTAGGTAAGATCGCCATGCCTGAAGAAGAGGCGAGACCTAAGTAGGTCCTCCAAGCCTTATTGCGCGAGGCCGCCACTTGGCGCCTATTATGGGCTTTAATTTGTTGTAACCCAAGTAACAGTCACTTTTTTAATTTTTTTTTATTTTATTCCAGGGCCCATTCCAATGTGCAATATGCACTATTTGGTTCGAATCTGAATCCAGATTGAAATTGCATTCAAAAGTGCATAATATAGTAATAAATGAGACTAAGAAGGTCCATGATAAAGTTGAAAAGGTAAATAGGATTGAATATATTATTAGCCATTCAAAATGGCAAAAATTGGAGCTTTAATCTGCAGTACAAATTTCACAAAGACTAAAATCACTTTCATAGCAAAACTATTTTAAAAATAAAGTTTGTGAGTTTGCTTTTTACTGCTTTAGTTTGAGTTAGTCTGCTTTACTTTGTGTTATTGTTTTGTAGATTGTAGCCCTTATTCATAAAAACATAAATAGCGCTTTATCACCACGTTAACTTTTCTACTTTACTTACTTTGTCCCTTTCATCTTTTCGCTGTCGCCATTTGCCAGTAAGTGACAAAACACGTCAATAGCTTATTCTATGATTTAGCAAGGCGTTGGATTTTATGAATAAGGGGGTAAAGTTGTAACTTATATTATCTATTAGAAGATGATTATGTCCTACGCCGCGGTTTTCATAAATGGTACATGCAATGACATGGCATGTTAGGCAGAAATTCATCGTAACAGAAGTGTTATATCTGCCCATCTGTAGTTAGTAATAGTGCATTAATGTTTGTAATCCTCAAAATACCAGTATAGTTATTTATTTTCTTGTTTCGCGAAGTTTCCTTTGCTGCAATTCTCTATAATATGCCTTATGCCTTCTCTATAATATGTCTTACGAGTTTGTCTGATAACAAACCACGTGACTCTTGGTCACTATAATTTGGTCTTGTTAAATGATTTACTTAAATGTGTATCATCAAAACTATTGTAGAATTGTACTGTAGTGAAACTATTATTTAGCTACTGAAAACCTCTGAATATTAAAATATCTCAAAATTCCTTGCGTTCGCTAGCCCTTCCTTTCGGCTGCATATTTACTATATCTGTCTTAAAATGTGTTAAGAAATTGGGAAAATACACCATGTTATTGCAATCACCTTTTGCATTGTTTACTTATCAATAAATTAATATTCATTAATCAAATAAAATGAGGTCCTTTACTGTCGTTCTAGAAATATGTCTGCAGTACTTGTGGAGCACAGTTTAAGACTTCGAGCAACTTTGCTATGCACAAACGCAAACATACCACCGCATACTCTCAAACATGTGATATTTGTGGCAAAGGATTTCATAGGATGGTTGACTTGCAAACACACAGGAGGTATGTTTTATTTTTATAATAAGGCCCGGCGCCCATTATCGGCATCGGTACGACAGGATTTAAGGTGGCGAATAGCAATATACTTTAACATAATGGCAATAAAGTAGTAATTTCCGTGATATGTGTCATAATACAAAAATACCGCTTCGGTATGCTTGAGGCTGTGTATCGGCATTTTCTACTTTATTGCCATTATGTTATAGTATATTGTTATTTGCCACCAAAAATCCTCAGTCGTACCGATGCCGATAGTGGGCGCCGGGCCTAAGAATGTCAAATAATCATGTGGTACAGTCATAGTCATATCAGATAGCTATATTGAAGCAGAAAAGGTGACCATACATCTGATCAGCTGTGGGTATTCCGGTTGGCACCAAAACTCACCACACACGTGGTGAGTTATCTTTAAAACTAAATTTCTTTGCGTCTGTGGTCGTTTTGAGAGAAAAGAACTGAGCCAAATATGTTTTTTGATTTACATACAAAATGCGAGAAAATACTAATTCAAAGTGAAGCGTATTGATGATTGAAGTATGCGTTAAGCACGGAGATATCAATTGATGTTAGCGGGAATGCCATCCCAGTTTCAATAGCTGGACATGAAAAGGAAAAAAAAAATTTTTTTGAATCGAAGAACTTATAACAAATAAACAGTTGGGCTCTTTCTTTCAAGTGCTACGGCACCTATGTTAGAATGAGCTACTCTTCCATAACAAACAAAATGTTATTTCACTTACAATATAAAACTCGTAACAAAATAAAGTAGGGGTCGCCAAAGCTGAAATGACGCGCCCCTCCACTGCATCTACGTTTAGAAGCACTCTTGTATGCTTGCACGCGGTGGAGGGGCGCGTCAATTTCAGCTTAGACGATCTCTATTCACCTACATCTGTTGTTGAACATGCTAGTCACTATAAACTTCTAAACAAACGTGTCAGATAAAGTCAGGTGTCATGTCATGTTCGGATATTAATGGTCACCTGAATGTATTGAATGTGGTAAACACACATATTGCCATAAAACCAAAAGAAGAAGAAGAATGCATTGAACTTATTGGCAGTGAATCTGATAAGAAATATTTGTTCACCTTTTGCATTGATTAAGGATTTAAAGTATCGATAATAATAAATGTACAGTCGGGGAATGAAAGGGTTGACCACCCTAAGATCTGTTTTTGCTTGCTCAATAATGACATTGACAAGATCAATTGGTTCAACTGCCAATTGTGAAGGATAATACGTGTAATCGAATTTTAGTTTTATTGTCCGACAATAAAGCGTACTTTTCGGCATACTCTAGCCTGTTACACAGTTTAAAAAGGTAACATGTGCTTGCAACGCGTAAATGAATGTGTTTGAAAACTGGTCAACCTTTTCATTCCGCGACTTTACATATTTCAAAATTTGCAGGTCTCACACAGGGGAGCGCCCTTTTTCATGTCCACAATGTGAAAGGAAGTACGCTACCAAATATCGTCTCGTCGTCCACATGAGGACACATACAGGTAACTACTTAAACTATCTTTTCTAAACAACATGATTGGCAAATATTTCTTAGTTGTTATTTATATCAGCTTACCTAAAAAAAATCATCATCATCATCATCATCAGCCTGTTGTAGTCCACTGCTGAACATAGGCCTCTCCTTTTGCACGCCACTGTACTCGATCTTCGGCTGCTCGCATCCAGCTCCTGCCAGCCATCCTGCGCAGATCATCACTCCACCTTGCCTGAGGACGTCCTACACTACGCTTGCCGAGACGCGGTCTCCACTCAAGAACACGTTTACTCCAACGGTTGTCGGTTCTACGGCTAACATGGCCAGCCCACTGCCACTTCAGCTTGCTAATCCGGTGGGCTATGTCGATAACCTTGGTTCTCTGCCGTATCACCTCATTTCTGATTTGATCTCGCAGAGAAACGCCGAGCATAGCCCTCTCCATAGCCCGCTGAGTGACTTTAAATTTGTGGACCAGCCGTGCCGTTAGTGTCCACGTTTCGGCTCCGTATGTCATGACGGGTAGGACGCACTGATTAAAGACTTTTGTCTTTAGGCACTGTGGGATCGACGATGTGAAGACCCGACGTAGCTTCCCAAACGCTGCCCAACCCAACTGAATTCTTCTATTCACCTCGTCCTCGAAGTTGTTTCTACCCAACTGCAATGTCTGCCCGAGGTACACATATTTTTGAACAACTTCGAGAACGGCGCCGTGTATCGCAATCGGTTCCGGTAGTACATGTTCATTGAACATGACCTTGATTTTGTCCAAGTTCATCCGTAGACCGATGCGCACAGAAGAGTCAGTCAGGTCATTCAGCATCTGTTGTAGGTCCTGCAGCGTTTCTGCCACGATGACGATGTCGTCAGCAAATCGCAAGTGAGAGATGTACTCGCCATTGATGTTGATGCCACGTCCTTTCCAGTTCAGCGTCTTGAACATATCCTCCATTGCATTTGAGAACAATTTCGGGGAGATAACATCCCCTTGTCTCACACCTCGATGCAACGGTATAGGACTTGTTTGCTGATTTTGGATTTGGACGGACATAGTGGCTGCTTCGTAAAGACATCTCATCACTTGGATGTATCGCCAATCTACTTGGCATCGCTGCAGGGACTCCAGAACAGACCAGATTTCAATCGAGTCAAAGGCCTTCTCATAGTCCACAAATGCTAGACACAGGGGCTGATTATATTCTTCAGTTTTCTGTATAATCTGCCGCACTGTGTGGATGTGGTCTATGGTGCCGTATCCGCTCCGAAACCCAAACTGTTCCGGTGGTTGGAATTCGTCGAGTCTTCGCGCAAGACGGTTCGTGATCACTCTTGAGAACAGCTTATAGACGTGGCTTAGAAGGGAAATGGGTCGATAGTTCCTCAGTAGGGTTTTGTCTCCCTTTTTGAAGAACAGGACGACCACACTCCTACTCCACGCCTCTGGAGTTCTCACTTCCAAGAGGACAGCGTTAAAAAGCTTTTGGAGCTCCCTGAGTACGGGTCTGCCTCCTGCTTTTAACAGCTCTGTTGTAACGCCGTCCTCTCCAGGGGCTTTTCCATTTTTAAGCCGCCCAAGAGCGATCTCGATTTCGTCAATGCTGACTTCTGGCAGGTCTTCGGTGTAGTGGCGTGTTAGAGTGGCTCTAGAGTCCTCACTTCCGGGGTCAGGTCGAGATGCATGCGAAGCGTATAACCGGCCATAGAAGTTTTCTACTTCCGAAAGGACTGCCGGCTTCGAGACAACGACTTCTCCACTTTCTATGGTCAACTTCGTCAGGTGGCTTCTTCCAAGAGATTGTACGAACACTTTTGAACCCCGGTTTTGCTCAATCGCTCTCTCAATGGAGAGAGTACTGGAGCAACGGAGATCGCGTCGCACGTGCGTACTAATCTCTCGGTTTAGAGTCCGTTTCCCTGACGAAGTGACGGGTGGGTTTTCCCGTCGTCTCTTCATTAGCCCTAAAGTCTCTTCGGAAAGCTTCGACTTCTTGCCTTTACGCTGCATTTTACAAAATCTCGTACCTTCCTCCCTGAGGACTTGAACCACATTTTCAAGGTTCTGGTTAACGTCAGTTGTGGTTTCCACGGCAGCAAATCGGTTCTCCAGATTTGACTGGAACGCTTCAGATCCCATGATAGTTTGAAGCAGAGTTGGTCGGAGCCTGGCCTTCATCAAGCGGACTCGTTCAGCTCTGAAGTCGATATTCAGAGAGCCTCGGACGAGTCGGTGATCGCTACCGGTATTAAACCTGTTGATCACGGAGACGTCTCTGAATATGTGCTTTTTGTCCGCCATGATGAAGTCGATCTCATTCTTTGTCATAGTGTCGGGGCTTTGCCACGTCCACTTCCTTTGGGGTTGCTTCTTAAAGAATGAGTTCATCAAGAAGAGCCCCTCCCGTTCGAGGAAATTGACGAGCATTTGCCCCCTATGATTTCTGCTTCCATATCCATGGGATCCTACTACCGATTCACTGCTATTTTGTACTCCCACTTTAGCGTTAAAGTCCCCCATAACAACGGTGAAATGGGTCTTGGTAGTGGAGTAGAGGGCTCTCGATATGTCATCGAACATATCCTCCACCTCATCGTCCGAGTGTGACGAGGTCGGTGCGTACACTTGCACCACCTTGAGGCTATACCTCTCGGTGAGCTTGATGATGAGGTACGCCACCCTGTTCGACACACTGGACATTTCCACTATTTTCCACAACGTTGTTAGCTAGGGACTTATTAACCAGAAACCCAACGCCACCTTGGGATTTTTGGTCTCCCTCTCGGAAGTACATCAGGTGGCCTGAATTGAGAGTTATGGTGTCCTCTCCCTCTCTTCGGACTTCACATAACCCAAGTATGTGCCACCTGATGTTCCCAAGTTCCACCTCGAGTTGCGCCAGATGCGAGTCAAGCCGCAGCGTGCGTCCGTTGTACGTCGCCAGGGTCAGTCGGTTGTGGTGGCCTCCCGTAGCCCGGAGATTCTTTGCACCCCCCGCCCCACCGTTACCATGGTCGCCACCATAACCAGGAATAGTGGGGCTGCCGGGAACTGGGGGCCGTGGTCTTTGTCGTGCTTCCATAGGAGGTTATGCCCATAATCGCCACGCTGGGCAGGCGGGTTGGCGATCGCAGGGCGAAGCTTCTCGCACCGGTGACGCTGCTGCCCGTCACCGGCCTGTGGTATTTAGCTCGCCTATTCAGGACGGATATACCGCCGTCGCGCGTCGGTCGGTCGCCAGAGCCTCGTTCGTTACTCAGCAGGATGCACCGCGTGCAGGTGAGGTTGACTTGGGGCGATAGATGGAGGTTCGCCCCCTTACATCCCTAAAAAAAATACTATGTTTTAATGCCGTTTAATAGTTGAATCAAAAAAATATACAACTCCAAAACTACGAAAACGCAAACAAGTAAAATGTGGATCCGATTTCCATTAAAACCAAACGCTATGTGTAGAATTTTTCATTAGTATCCAATAAGTCCCATAATACTTTTATGAGAAGCGGCCTTATTTTTTTAATGAAAACATTACATCATGTGTTCTCTGTTTTCAGCTGAAAAACCATTCGAATGCGACTACTGCTCTACGCGATTTCATAAAAAAGACAATCTCATCGGACACATCAGAAAATCCAAGACATGTATGAAGAAAAGAAAAGATCCAGTAAAGAAGAAAAGTGTGAAAAGATTCAAATGCTCTGTCTGTGACTTGAAGTTCGCCAGCCAGAAAGGATTGGCAAAACACGAGTGTAAAAGAACCTTCATAGTAGAAAGCAAAATCATTCCAAAATCAGAAAGGGTGCCAGTATTGACTGAAGAAAATCTGAAGGATATGCCTGTGCTTATTATGCAGCAGTCTCTGCCAGAGATTATAATTCATTAAATCTAGTGTTTTCCTGCCGAACGAGTTTGATTTTCTAAATAGAATTGCACTCCAACATGTTTAAACATTAGCTTTTTGTTTGTTACGAGGCTTTAGAATTGTGCTGCTGACACGCCCCTCCCCCCCCAAGGTGGTTATTTTCATAATGATACCTTTTATAAATATAAATAACACCAAATACAAAAAAAACACTATAAATACCTACCACATAAATCATCATACTATAGATAAAGCTCCTCTGCTACATGGAACCCAGAGTTAGGGGGAACTCTCAATAAGCCTACTTGTAAACATCGTTTTGTTCACCAGACAACGAACTATGGTTTATATTAATGAACGTTTGCACATGCACCGTAAGGATAAATCGCGGTCCTTCTCAGGAGCAAAAACCTAAAGCCGCGTATCCACTGGGCAACAACAGACTCGCAACATGTACGGCAACGTTGCACAACAGCGCGCGGCGTTTCCAACAAACCGCGTGGCTTGTTGATACTATGCGCACCGAAAGGGCATTTGCGCGTCCTTTATAAACATATCTCGTGTATTTTCTTGCTCTTGGCAAATGGATTTCCTTTGCAATAGAGTTAGGACTGACCGGAAATAGGTAGTATGTCAAGTCGTTGTCCGTACATGCATTTAACGTCAGTAGCCTCGGGCTACCAAGAAACTAGCCGACAGCGAGTGCTTTTGCCGATTAATATACTAACTGAGGTAGTAAAAAATTCGATCAGTAAATAAAACACAAAAATAGTTCAACACTTGACTATATTTTCAGTCTGCACTAAATAAAAAAATAAAAAACAAAATTGATGTAGGACAGTACTTCACAGCAATATTGTACTGAGTAGGTAGGTATTGAGTAATAAAATTCATAACTCATTTAGTTATAGGCAATTCATTGTCACTTTGAGAAAACAGGATAATTTCAAAAAAGGTGATACTTTGGGATTCCTTTCCTTTCAAAAATGATGTTTCATTAGATACATGAAGATGAATAACATAATAATACTATCAGTGTGGTCGGAAAAAAATCATCTAGTGAAAAAAAGAGTATATAATGTCTCTTTTAGTAATGACTTGTAATTATTGAATTTTAAAGGGGAATTTGAACATGTTAAAACTAATCCCGGTTCTAATACGTATCTCCTCCACCGGTGAAACCTGGGAATAAATCGTGTGTTTAGTCGGCGTCAAAATTATATAAGCACATTAGTACATACCTAATATGACACCATCTTAATCATTTCTGTGACAGTTACTTAGTTGGTGAGCGTATACATATTTTTGACGCTAACAGTACCAAAATAATTTACCAGACATTTCTACGACCATCTAATACAAAACTACATACTGACACTGTCCATTTGTGATAGATTTACTAACAACTTTAAATGCAATAAATCTAATTTGTTGTGAATAAAAAACATCATGTCACTATGAGCTAGACTTACAATTTACAAACTTACGCGATGGTAAATCAACTATAACTACATAAAAATGTATAACTAGGACAACATGATTACAACTTAATACGTTTCAATGAATGATTGGACCCATTAGCACGAGTTTATTGCCTTAGGTAACCACAGCTGAAGGAAAGAGCCTACCGTGAGTTTACGCTAAAAATAATAAGACCTCTTTTTTAAATGACACTGGTGACACAGAACTATTTTCTTTACGTTACATAATGAGATAAGTTGAAAGAATATTGAAACAGGTTTGATTAGAAACCTATTTGGTTTTTATTGGGACTTAGTAATTAAATCTATGGTACAAATTGCATACAATTCTAGTTTATGAAAATGAAAAGAAGAAATCTCATACAAATAATGAGCGTAAACTCATGGTGAGGGCGAGCGTTCATAGCGACAAACTTGCATACTATGTGGAAGTCCAGTGTCAAATGAGCTGTTGAAGTTGATATTCAAAATCACCAAGGACTTTTATTATTAGTTAGTATGACAATACTAACAGATTATTTTTGTTCGTACAGTCAGCATCAAAACTATATAAACAATTTTGTACGTTATTTATCATACTAATTTGACAGCCTCTACATCATTTATATGTAAACGTCAATATAGCTCAAAAGTGTACCCATATTTTTGAAGCTGACTGTCCACTAATGTTAACATCAAGTTCAAGGGACATACAAGTGTTGCAAAATACATTTTATGTTGAAATATTACCTTTGATGTGTGAAGAGCTGTTTCTAGAGATTTAACAATTTGAACAAATAGGCAAATTGCTGAACTGGCGGTAATAAGATTTTAAATAAATATAATACAATGTCACTGTTTCAATAGTAGGCCAGATTTCCATGAACTTGTTAAATACTTGCTACTATGTATTATATCCTGGTTTATATTTTATACTTTGTACAGCCACTAGTGACCATTTTGTGATTTAATTATACCGTAGATTTCGGTAATATTTCAGTGCAGTATTTTTATCTCAGCTGGTCATGGGCAAGTAATGGAACATGGAACGATGACTCCCAAGCACTTCAATCGTCTATTTTCACTTCACCTTGAATTTCTTTACCCTGAATTAGTATTTTTCCCTCATTTGTATGAAATTTATTTAGAAATCTTATTAGCTTAGTTCATTACACTCAAATGATCAGAAGAATTTGTGCCGAGAAAATATGCCAGTTTCATTTTGTGTAAAAGTCCAAATAGTTTGTCTCATTTTAACAGATAATAACCCATTCTCGGTTATTTCATTTAAGTTAAGAATTCATCTTCATTAATACACTTAGACATTTCATTCTATATCTTAGACTATAAATGAAGTAACATTGCTTAGGCTCATAAGTAAATTAGCTTTAGTACATCCCTAGCAAGTCCATATCTTACTTATCTATCAAATAGTCCACACATTTTTATAATTTAGAATATTTTCTTCATTAAAATAAGGAACTACTTACATAATTTTGCCTTTTTAATAAATGGATAACCCAAACTGAAACCCATATTTTATTTCGGCAAAAAGTGGCAACACATTTTTGAATTATACATATTATTCGAAATAACACTTACATTATTAATGCATTTGTTGAAAAATCAATTTCCAATAAATCATGCCTTAGAAAGTACATATGAAAATTGTAAGAAATCTATTTACTCCATAGTCTAAATTCTCTTCCAATTTTCCCACGGGAGAATTGTTTGAGTGAACCTGGCAACTTTAGTCCAGTGTTGCCAGGTTGTAAGCAAGGTTTAGCTTTTATGACGTCACTACACAGTCAATCACACTTAGCCCTATCAGCACCTTGGTTTAAGTTCTTTGTTCCGCTTAGCGCCCAACAGGACGGGTGAATACTAGAACTTCGTGCGTTTGGCCCTCAAGTTTGGTAGGAAGTTGGGTACGATGCCCGCTAGTTCTAACTGGCTTCGAAAGGTGGTGTTCTGGCTGCGAACTTCTCCTAATTCCTTGTTTAGTCTCAATATTTCTACCACAAGTTTCTCATTTTCAGCTTCTGCTTTTTTTATCCTGAAAGAAAATATTTTTTTATTGTTAGAGCATACGAAATTCCAGGCAACAAGTCGCTTATATGAACGCTTCAAAATATTCTCGATTAAGTTTCAATAGAATAGTTTAGACTCGTTGTGCGTTGTGACTCCAACCATAGGTTATGGGTTCGAATTCCGCCAAAGCCTGATACATCTACTATATAAAAATAAGTCGGGTTTTCCTTCCTGACGCTATAACTCCAGAACGCACGAACCGATTTCCACGCTTTTGCATTCGTTGGAAAGGGCTCGGGCTCCGTGAGGTTTATAGCAAAGAAAATTCAGGAAAATTTCAACAGAAAAACGGGAAAATCTTTTTTAAGTCCACGCGGACGGAGTCGCGGGCGGCTGCTAGTGTTCTTATATTTGTTTTGTTCAGTTGGCTAGGACTGGTGTGCTTAGCAATTGGATGTAGAGGCCGATTTATATAAATTTTGTTTATTATCATAAACTGCCCATACACATCACATTGCTGCTTCACCTCAACTATAAGGTGGATTGAGCCACACTTCAACACGCGGGCTCAGTGCGGATTGTTGGAGGGGTGTGAGGTTAGTGAACAAACTTAATGTCAGATAGATGTTATCAAGCCGCCCCAAGGCCTTCGACTAGGTTTAACGACTGACTTCTAGCTACATCAACCGGGACCAACTGCTCAATGTGCCATCAAAAGCATAGAGATGTCCGAAAATTACATCGTCGAATTTCGGTCGGGGTGGCCACCTATCCCATTTCCGACCCGGCGTGTGTTGCTTAACAATAGCCATCGTTGCCCACTTTCACAACTGCACCACGGGTACTTCAAATGAAATAATTTTCATTATTCTTGAATATGCCTGGTTGACGTCGCTTAGATGTCAGACGTTAAGCCTAGTCAGAGGCCTTAGGGCGGCTTGATAACATCTGACATTGAGGTTGCACACTAACCTTACACCCCTCCAATAATCCGCTCTGAGCCCGCGTGTTGGAGTATGGCTCGTTCCACCTCATAGTTGAGGTGAGGCCTGTGCCCAGCAGTGGGACGTATATAGGCCGTTTATGTTAAGTTTATGTATAAATACATACTTCTTAGCTTGCTTAGTGAGCTCGTTAATGTGGTCGCAGGCCTTCGCCAGGATGCCTCCCTTGCTGGCCGTGTCAGGGCCGGAGTCAGGCACCAAAGCAGCCAGTTTGGTGATCCAACTGTTTATTTTGTCTCTTCGTCGCCTCTCCACTTCGTTATGTGTGGCCCTTCGCTTGTCATCGCGCTATAACAGAGTAAAGGGGCTTTTATTTATATTCATTCTGTCAAGTCGCCATCGAAATGATGCCATGAAAGATATATTTATACATATTAGTTCATACACAAAAATAAAGTTACATTGAAAATAATTAGAACAAAAAGAACAGGTGAGCTTATCTCTAATAATAGGTTTCTTCCAGCAGACCATCCTGACAGGATACGAATTCAAAAAGTTTGACATTTTAAGGCAGTAGTGTACAAAAAGAAAAGAAAAATACAAAATAAAAATAAAATAAAAATATTCAAGTCGCCATCGAAATGATTTGTGCGTACAGACGTGTGCGGTCAGATATATTTATATTAGTTCGTACACAAAAATAAAGTTACATTGAAAATAATTAGAGCACGAAAAAGTACAGGTGAGCTTATCTCTAATAAGAGATTTCTTCCAGAAGACCATCGTGACAGGATACGAATTCAAAAAGTTTGACAATTTAAGACAGTAGTGTACAAAAAGAAAAGAAAAAAACAAAATAAAAATAAAATATTTAATCTATCTGAATCTATCTCTAATTAAATACAGGGTGTTTCTTGTAAGGTGTCAAGCCGGTGCGAGCTGATAGTAGGGTACCATACCTATCGATTTAACCCCCATGTATGTTCTACGATTTTTTGTAGTTTTCGAGATAATGATGTTTTTGTTATTTTTTAAAAAAATGTGAGCACTTGGCTTTAAATAATTATAACTTTTTTTTCGATTGACTTTTATTGGATATTTTCTTTTTATTATAATGTCTATTAATTGCAATTTTATGATTAAAATAATCTCTGTCCTAACTTAACTACAAGATAGAAAATTTTTGATTGATAGTGAAAAAAAAGTGAATCATGCAGAACATAACCAAAATTCAATCGTAAATTAAAAAAAAACAAAAGGTATTCCATAGCTTTTTACTAATTTTAAAAACTGCGCAGCATCATAAGCTTTCATAATAATACAAGAAAACATGTCCTTTGTGGGGCATTATTCGCTGTAATCGATGCTCAAGTCTTGAGAATCGGAAATAAGTGTAATTTTCATACTTAATCATTTTCTAGTATTTTGGCATAATTTTGTCATTTCTGAGATTTATTGTATTCTAACGTTTGAAAAAAGCTCATTTGTTAATAAAACAGTCATTTTTTAACTTCCAATCACCCGAAAGTCACAACTCCTGTTGTAATTAAAATGTTGAAATTGAGGAAACCGGAACATGTTTTGAATCGATTATCGAACTGTTTTGAGTTACTATGTTCAAAATACGCGTACATAAAAAATAATAAAGATGGTCCGGTTTCCTCAATTTTAAATTTTTGATTACACCAGGAGTTGTGACTTTCGAATGATTGGAAGTTAAAAAATGACTGTTTTATTAACAAATGAGCTTTGTTAAAACGTTAGAAGACAATAAATCTCAGAAATGACAAAATTATGCCAAAAAACTAGAAACTGATTAAGTATGAAAATTACACTTATTTCCGATTCTCAAGACTTGAGCATCGATTACAGCGAATAATGCCCCACAAAGGACATGTTTTCTTGTATTATTATGAAACCTTATGATGCTGCGCAGTTTTTAAAATTAGTAAAAAGCTATGGAATACCTTTTGTTTTTTTTTAATTTACGATTGAATTTTGGTTATGTTCTGCATGATTCACTTTTTTTTCACTATCAATCAAAAATGTTGTATCTTGTAATTAAGTTAGGACAGAGATTATTTTAATCATAAAACTGCAATTAATAGACATTATAATAAAAAGAAAATATCCAATAAAAGTCAATCGAAAAAAAAGTTATAATTATTTGAATCCAAGTGCGCACATTTTTTTTAAAAATAACAAAAACCTCATTATCTCGAAAACTACAAAAAATCCTAGAACATACATGGGGGTTAAATCGATAGGTATGGTACCCTACTATCAGCTCGCACCGGCTTGACACCTTACAAGAAACACCCTGTATATCTGACTGAAGTTTTGAAGAAACGCAACATTATCACTACAGAGTCAAGATAGTGTTACACTTGTTTCAGATTTTAGTGTCACTTTGACATACAACCCTCCCATTGCAGTATTACAATTGCTTTTGTCAAACTGTCCACCCTCACATCATTGTGATGTCGACTATACTTTTTTTTTGCGACAAACTAATCCCTTTAAGTCATAAAGTTATAAAGTTGACTAGACAACATGGAACCAGATTATAAAAGTTTATTTTTCACTTACTGTTCTGAGAATTCGACAACCGATTCGGTGTAATGGTGGAAAAGCCGCCATTTGCGAGTAAGTGACATAACACGTCATTGCTTAACCCACAAGACAAATGGTAACAGTCCCATTTCCAACGATTTTAACATTGACAGCATTTGGTTGATACTTCAGTGAAAATCAGTAAGGAATGTACCTTCTTTGCTGTTGCAGCTTTGGCCTGAATAGGATTCCTGGATCTGCCTCTTTTCTGTGGAACAGGAGCTGGATACACTTCCACTGGATTGCTGATGACGTAGAACTCTGAAACACAAACAAATGAAATCATATTACTATGGTAAACAATGTTTTATAGGATAACAGTTGCTATTTCATTATTGTTCGAGGGTGGTGACTATTGTCCGTTCGCGTTATAAAATGCAGTAATTTCATACTTGTCCTTCGATCTAGCACGTCTCTTAACCAATCAAATCCCTCCTAATTAGAAAGTCAAGTCACTGTTCTTATTGCCGGAGTTGCGCAAGTTATGGATTTGATCTACACAAGACAAAGATTTGTGTCAGATGAGATGAAATTCTCTGCAGTGGACTGGTAGAGAATGCCTCTAGGTATTAAGTACTTTTTTATTATTTAATAATTACAGTATTCATGAATGAGTTGAGTTTGTAGTCAATTTTGGTGCATTATTCATAAACATTAATTTAAAATATTGTCTCAGTATGTAACTAATAGTAGGCAAGTCGTAGCTTTTGCTCTGAAAAGATTGGTTCTGAAAAGATGTCCAAAGGATTCTGGACAGGATGATCTCATGCTTCTAGACGTGCATAATGAAAAAATTACGAGTGATTCCCAGTTGAGCACACAGGCATCTCCCCCCACAGGTGGTAACTGGTTGATAGTGTTGTAATGAGGGTAAAATAAAGATCAAATTAATTAATTAATTTAGACTATGTTGGTTTCTATTGTGAAGTTTCAAATAAAAACCAAATATTGAACAGCCCAAAATGAAATCATTTATATTACCTTGTGATGATGTATGTGTCTCCATATTATCTTCACCAGGCATTGGTATCAGTTTGTATGTCACAGAGTTTGCTGAAAATAAACACGAATAATTGAAAAATAAGAATAATGATTGCTATCTAAAAAAATGACTATAATATGCAGATTGGAACAGGTACAGCTATTTAAGTTCATTGAACGTAAAGTTGAATAGTGGTTATAGCGAATAGTCGAATACCGATTAATCGCCATTCTCTTTGGCAAATAGGCGAATAACTTTTTGACATAGATTTCCTATATTAAGTAAGCTCGCTAAACAATACTTAATCACACCAGCCAGCTTTGTTTATTCAGAAAGACTATTTTCCATTTTCCAAAACGAAACTGACTGGCTCCCCTGCAGAAAGAAAGTCTATTTGCACCACAATCTGCCTCTCTTGGATAAAACTGGCTATTATTCGGTATTGGCGAATATAAAAAAAAAGTGTAATGCCGAATACCAGCATCTCTAATTGAACCCTAAAGTTGATGTTAATATTCCATGGGATTCCAAATAATACTCTAGGATTTCAAAGAATTTAATTGATTTAAAACAGTTCAGCTAAAACAATAGAGGGGTTATACAATGTTAAGTGAGTGACAAGCCTGTTTTTGTCTCTTTCTTATAATAAATCTAAGCCCGACTACTAAAAACACACCTTAAAAATAGTCTCTAAGAAATGAATGATTTTAGTAGTAAAAGTATTTTAAACAGAGACTAACAATCTCTGCTAGGCGGATAGGATAGCCATAGTTGTATGCCACTCTGTTTTTATTTAATTATCATAATGAGACTGTTGTTTTGCTACAATAGGCGGCATACGACCACGGCTATATTAGCCAAGCCTAGTCTTCTTGTCAGACAATCAACCACAAATTACAAGCAGGTACTCACACATCTCCTTGAAGCTGAAATATTCGTTATCACCAGCGCTCATAACCGCCTGTGACTCCAATTCTGATCCCTCCTCGGCACCTGTAACGAATAATAATTAAATTTAACCTTAATTTAATAACTATGCGTTAATTAAATTGATAGGACAACAGCACAACACTCATGTTTACCATACAATGTTTTTTGTGTTTGTCAGAAGTGTTTGTGTAATACTAACCTAAAGAGCCTTCTTCCACCATGCCCATGTACTCGCTGTCGGCACTGTAAACAAATACACAAACTTAGGGCATTTAAATTAAATCTAATTTCGCCGCAAGGACTTATTCCCATGCCAAGTTGCAAAATTGTTTAGGGGATGACCTTCGCGTCATAAATCCACAAATTATATAACGCACAATGCATCTCAAACACTGCACTTTACCTATTTTCAAGAGAAGTTTCATGTACGACATCCACGTTAATTTCAACTTTAGCCATTGCCACTGCGCGTAATTATTTTTGAATTTTCTCAATTTGATCACGGGGACAAAATAAAAGAGGTCATGTGATGTTGTCAGAGACAATGAAGAATTGAAGACATGCACTTATGTTGCCAGGAAAATACGACTGAATTTTACCCATTTGTATAATTAATGTTTTTTATATTTTCTTTTAAAAATAGAAGAGAGAGTCTTAAAGAGTTCTAATTCAGTTTACATAGCCCAACGTTGACGGGTCCTTCATTTCAATTGTTTTTTATTTTTTTATGTCAAACGCAAGTCAAAGGTAAGTCTTATTTAAACTTTGCCTTTCGCATAATGCTATGTGGTTAGATAAGCCTACTTGGAGGTCAAAAGTTACACACGGCTAGTAATGTTTAATAACTAGCAACACTAGAATTATTCTTAGTCTATGGTACATGTTTCAGCGAAAAAAAACACAAACTAATCTTTATTTTACGTAAAAGTTATGAATTATTTTATACATCATTTTCATTTACAAAACGTAACAAAGCTTAGTTTGATAAACTGAGTTTTGTTCCATTTTTTTGAAGTTTTTTTAGGTCATTCTATCTTGACTTACGAACTTCTTGTATCTACATGTTTGCACTAGATGGCGCTCTTCAAGATAAAACTACGAGCCTGTTCACACCTTACGATAGTTGGGCGATTTCTATGGCGAGGCGATTTCGCCGCGATGAAATATACGCCGCGAGCTCGCCTTGAAGCCCGCTTTGAGTTCGACTCTCTATCGCTCCATAATTTTATCACGGCAATAGCACGCCGCGAGCACGAAGCGCGCTCGAGGCACCGAGATGATGAAGTGAAGTGATGTTAGCTGGAATGCCACCCTAGGCTTTAAACTCAATTGAGAGAAAAAAGAAAAAAAGGAACAATGTTGATAACCTCAAGTGAGCGTCTTTTACACTATTACATGGCGCCTGCGTAAAAGCGAACTCGTGGTTGCGCCTCTGATGACGGGTAGACGTCATCGTTTCTCTTTTAAATCCGATGTCTCTCTCGATGCCTCTGATCGAGGCGATTCGCACTAGGCACTTAGAGGGCATGAACTTAATTATGTGATGCTATAATATTAAAAACATATGTATATCTATATGCCTACCTACAATAAAATGGAAAGGCCTGTTACCTTTTACACGGTGGGTCCATGAGCGGCTGCTGAGCGACCAAATCGTGCGATTTGTATTCTTAAATCTTTCAGTAGCCTATTTATGTATAATGACAATATCAAAGAGGCATCTCGACCCACCTTTTTATGTTTAAGTAGGCTTGGCTTACATTTGACCACAACAACCAGAATGTCACCAGATCAAAAGTGAAGTTGTGGTCTACCGTGGTACACAAGTTAGTCTAATAAATGGCTGTTCACTCTCTTCTTCAAGAGGCCTTAATTGTATCGCTCTGGAAACACCTCAGCAGGAAGCTCGTTCCACACCCTTGCTGTTCACATTTATTTATATATTTACTTAATGAGTCACTAACGGTTGGTGAAAAGCTAGTTTCCGTCTTATGGTCCGATAAGGCAAAAAAAGGAGCTGTCGAGATCGTGGCCCAGTAGTTAAACACTCAGGTTCGGAACCTGCTGGTGGTTCGAGATCAAATCTGGCCGGAACACATTTTATATACTTTGTGTTCTTGTACAATTTGCAGCTAACTCTTCGGTGATGGAATGCACTGATATAAAACCCAAGCAACCCGAATACGGCGGTGGGCACGCCCCTTACCACGATGGGTTTAAATTCCCTCTGCAAAAAGTGGGCTTCTGAGTCTTCCGTTCACCATGACGTCAGCAATCAGTGTGCCTCTGACTAAACCACTAGGGATATGGTCGTGAGGGTATGTTATGTATTGTTTAGAAATACTTCAATAATCAGACCAGAAGTGAGCTGTAAAAAGATTGAGTAAAGGCCCCTAGAGTCAGGAACTGCCGTGCTATTCCGGCGGTGCACATCGGACATCACTTCACATATCGGTGCTTCACGCTTACCTCAATCTTCAATACGCTTTACTTTGAATTAGTATTTTCTCTCATTTTGTATGTAAATAATTAAAAAAAGTTCTTTGGCTTAGTTCTTTTGTCTCAAACGACGACCGTCGCGAAGGAATGGAATTTTAAAGTTACCTCGCACGAGCGAAGTGAGTTTTGGCAACCACCGGAATAGCATAGCTGACAAGTTAAATACAGGGCAGCAGCGAAAAAGGCCGCACGTTTAGCCCCGGCAAATTCGCTCGCCGCAAATTGAAATAAAGCGAAGACGAGAATATTCGTGTCCCATTCGCGTCGAGTTTTATTTTATTCATTCGACTCTGTGAATCGTCGTCAGTGTCACTTAGTTAAGTGGCTCCTCCGCCCTCTAGGGCCATTCTCGCATACAGCTTCGTCAAGACGCGTTTCCACGGGCTAGTGATCTCACGGCATATACATGCGTTATTTTAACATAACTATAGTCCGTTCGCGTTAAGAATGCAGTGATTTCATTCTTGTCCTTCGATCTGGCACGCCCCCTAATCACTCAAATCGTTCCTAATTAGAAAGTCAAGTCCACAGTGACCAGTTGAACGCTTATTTTCGAACGCAAAGGTTGTGGATCCGAGTTTTTTTGTGTGCAACAGGATTAAATCACAATAGGTAGGTAGTATGTTCAGGTTAAGAATGCAATCATTTTTTAATTTCATTCCGTTACACACAGAAAAACTGCGTTTAAAACAATGCGTTCAAGTGGGCACTGTGAACTTGACTTTCTGATTAGGAAAGCTGACAGGAAAATAGGATTTGATAGGGTAGGAGGCGTGCTAGATCGAAGGACAAGTATGAAATCACTGCATTCTTAACGCGAACGGACTATAGCTACTTACGTGGTCAAGGAAATGAACCTGATTTACGATGGTGACGTAGGATTCTGAGACGAACAGAAGCATTTTGTTTGCGTGGATTCAATAGTCCATAGTTAGGCTTTCTCGCTTTTGATTGGTCTATCAAATTGGACAGCTTTCAGGATCCCTTTTATCTCACTGCGGAAAAATTAAAGTATGCATTCTCGTATCGTCTGGTATCGTGAAAAACGAAACCAGATAACGAGTGCTTAGCAAAAATGAAAGTTGCAGATTTACTTACATATTTTTAAAACTTTAAAAATTCCATGTTTCATGAAAATTTGTATAAAGTATGGTTATTTTCTCTTCAGGATAAGCTGCTAAAAAGCAAAGTGGGTAGGTACTTACACCAAACAACACATACATGTTCTTATTCGAAAAAAAACGTTTGTGTAACGCAATAATTATTATCATCAAGGACTGAAACCGACATGTCTCATGCCATGAAAAAGGCTCGGCCTTTCCATAGCGTTAATTAAATAATATTTTTTTGGACTTTCTTTGGACTCTTTTTCTTTGGACAACAAGCAAGTTAGGTAAATATTATGAAAAATACCTATCATAAAGCTCCTAAGTATGGAGAATTTTGAAACCACTATTTACCAGGCTATCAATTCAGTAAACAGGTCGTATTTTATTCTTATCTTATCACTTTGGAAAACTCATTTTAACTTTCAAACTGTCGAACCGTTCGCGGCTGTCCCGCCATGTCTCAATAAAAGCTGAGCGAGCCTCCGATAAAGCGAGCCGAGCAAGCCGAGCGAGCGATAAACGCCTCGTCGCCTTATCGGCCGCCTCCACTAAACGACAACAATGCTGTTGAGGTCTTTGAAATGCCTGTTTCGTGCTTATCTTTCTGGTTCGTGGCGTTAACTGACATTGATATTGAATGCAGCTTTTGTCAGTAGCGTTGGTTGGTATGATGCAGATTCAAGTACGGTATTTATAGGGAGAGAGATTGATGATATTCTGACTCATGTCACTCATTGCTTAAATTACTGCTACGTTGGACCTCATCCGTATGCTTTTTTATAAGAAGACGTTATTTCAAATGTGCCCTAAGCACGCCATCTACCTGACCTACCACCTACTTGGTTATATAACTAAAGGTGACTATACAAGATCTGCCTAGATACAGTTTAGATGATCTTCGAATAAGCCGTACTTAGATATTTATTTATGAGTACCTATTTGTTTATTTAAAAAAACAGTACGCAGCCTAAGCAAGTTAAATAGAAATTGCAAGTGGCCCGAAGTTTTTTCCCGTAACCTATTTCAGGTAAATTTGCCCACAAATCCACAAGTCATACACAGCTTTCAGAATATTTACGATCTGCCTCCCCGGGTGTCGCGTTATCTGCGTGTCATATCAAACCTTATAGAATGCTGGTGGAAAATGTCCGACGAAAATAAAAATGTACGGCGAAATGTTTCAGAAGATTCGGCATATTGTTAGGTTCTAGGAAACGGGAAATCGAAGTTGGGGAAATGCGAGGGACGCTTTTTTGCTTATCAAAGTGTCATTTAAGCTTGACGTTTTCAGGCACATTCCCGGCCGGCAGTAAAGTTGTCACGGCCGATGTGGTGTAATTAATTGTGTAGAAGTCGGCTACTACACCAAAGGTCGCGGGTTCGATCTCCGCAAAGTACAAACATTTGTGTGCATGAACATGTCTGTTTGTATTGGTCTGGGTGTTTCCTATATTAAGCATTACAAATGAAAAAGTATTTAGGAATGCTTATCCGTGTGGAATAATGTCCAGGGAAAATTATTTAGAGGTTTTTCTACCCTGTGAAATATATTTAAGCATTTCTCGCTGTTCGAGGCAGCAGGGGAGTGTGGGACTCGCTCACCCCAGAAGCGGGTGGGAATACCCACTAAAACACCGGAGCGGCCTTCTTCTGCGCGAGACCAGGGTTTACCGAGAACTCTCTCGAGGAGGCAATCTACCGGTGAAACCCGGCTCTCAGTAACGGAGTGGTGCCTTCCCTCTTAAACCTACCAGTGTTTACGACACTGCGAGGCCACCACACACTGCCACCTTTTTAAAAGTATAGCGCTGATAAGTAGTTTCGTAAAAAAGTGGCTGTAACCTGACGATAGAATAAGATAAGAGTTCCATTTTTTATACGGAATCCTAAAAAGGAGGTATTTACCCTTAGATTCTTCTAATGCCGAGAGTGTACTCTGTCTACACATTATCTGTGATTGTCTGTACATTGATTGGATAATGCTCACCTAATTAGCTAGCTGTCTACACCGTGAAGAGATTGGCGTAAGCGTTGATTCAAACGTGGTATAGATTACCATAACTCCAAAATCGACCTTACAGGCACGTTGCGTCAAATAATCCGTATCCAATAAATTCTTTGATTACCCAACAAAATCCAGAAACGGAATAATTGGTTCATTTCTGAGTACGTGCCAAATCTTTGATCTGTATGTTATTGGGGGGTCGCAATTCCACTCATCACTCTTTGACAAGTTCTTCGGAAGGAATCCACAAGGTTCCGCTTGTATTATTCAAATCAAAGAGCGCTCTTTGCCTTTTTGCTGCGTATCCCGGATACCTACTCCATATTAGGAAGAGTGACATGAGGGAAAAAGGAATTTGTTTTTTTTTACATTTTTCATACTGCTTGTCGAGAGAATAGGATGGTTGACCACCCCGACTGTAGTGATGTATTTATCGTGCATCTCCTTGCTTAAGCCACGAGCAGTTGATCCCTGACGTAGCAGTCGTTGAGCGTAGTTAGAGGCCATAAGGCGGCTTGATAGCATCTGACATAAGGGTTGCTCACTAACCTTACACCCCTCCTACAATCCGCACTGAGCCCTCATGTTAGGAATGTAGCCTTTTGACAGCCGTTAGACAGCAAGGAGGACATGATATTCTCTGATATGAGCTACAGATTGATTTTCAGTTAGAGTAGGTACCTACCTTATCACAACCGATCTCTCTATTGCGCCAAGGTTCACCCGAGCTACGGACAGGAATAGCCTCGCTACGTGATCGAATTGGAACAGGGAAATTCGTAAAATAAATAAAATCACCTCGCAGCCTAGCAGGAAATTAGGCAGGCGGCAGAGCACACAACACAAATACCTATGTACTTGATAGTTGCTGGGGCAGAAAATTTCTAGAATGGAGTTCATACGATCGCAAAAGGAAGAAGGACGACCTAATCACGTCAGCAAGTAGCAGGATTCCAGGGTTAGTCCAGCAGTGGACAAGTGGTACCGTAGGTACTGCTCTATTTCGCTTCAGGTGACTTCGACCTTGTTATTAGACTAAAGGGGACATACGTAGAAGGCACTCAGCTTAACGTACAAGAAGGAAGCGTCAGACAATTTATTTACAATAATTATGTTTTGAGAGAAAACCGGTCTCTTCACATGTCAACAACACGGGACATACATATTTTTTCCAAGTAGTAAGTTGTAATGGAAAACACCGATAAATACCCAATCCCTTACTTCATTAAGTCTGGACTTCTGAATGTTCCGTCCACTGTAACTTCAACAGTCAGCTTACCTCTGACTATGCGTTTGGGATGTAGTCCTGAGATCCAAAATCTAGTGAAATGTGCCAACAAACGTTTTTCTATTTCCAATTATATTTTAAAGATGGGTTACATTTCGACGATGGTAGAAACTTAGTCCAGGGATATATCCATGGACTTATACAATTAGGTTTACAGTCAACAAACTAAGACAAAAATAATGTAGAGCCCACTTTCAACCCTACTCCGCTAGAGGATAATGTTCTGATTTAACGCGCACGAAGTCGCGAGGGTAAGCTAACTTGTCCTTGTTTGATTCGTAAACAACCAACGTATCCTAGGATAAAATATCATTCTTAGTGATAATATTTCACCGCATAACAGAGATAGATCGTCGGTCGAACGCCGCCGCCGCGTCGCGTCTTCTCGGCGCCGTTGCTCAGACTCGTACACGTTACATAACATAAGAAAGCTAAAATTGGGTCTACGTGCCAGCTAAATTACTTATCTACTGCCTTGTTTATAAAAACTAATAGTCAGAATGATTCTTAACAACCTGATTGAGGTTAGAAAGGTGTTGGAAGGTCTAATGCGCTGATTTGCGTGTGAACCTTACGGTAGCCTGATAGGTAACAAATTGGTTTCTAAATCGTTCCAAGATAACAAGTTTTGAAAAACTGTGTTTTATTTCAAATGAGGTATTGAATTTTTAAATATATTTCATCAACAATATTTAAATATCGACTTATAGGACTTTTGTTGATGAAACACATTTTTCGTGGTCTGGGTGTACCTGCGTTGCAGGTTTCCAAAGCAACGAAGAAACCTCACTACTGCTCGTGCTACCACACCAACCAGAAAGTGTTGTATTTTCTTCATATATTTTTTAAAATAGATTTTCCCAAAGCTCTTTTTTTCCTTAACGTACAGGTAGGTATATCGATTTAGATCAATGCACCCGATTTCCTCTGCGCGCATCAGCATGCCACCCCCGTAAGTCGGAAAGAGCATCCCTTTATCTTCGCTCGACGTGACCAACCCACCCCTGATTGTACATGCGTTACCACGGTATCCGTTTGTATCCCAGACAGATAAATATCTTGTATTTTGGGGTTCTTCATCGAAATTAAATGCTCAATACGGATATTGAGCCTTTCTCCGAGTGCGAGTGCATGTGACTTGCACTCGGAAGTGCGAGCCACAAGCTTTACCTCAAGAAACACGAGCCATACTTTACTTGGACTTTTAATTAAGTCAAGTAATCACACATGCTTAATTAAGTCAAGTAATGACAGATGATTTGACAGAAAATAATATTGTATCAAATAAGATTGTGCCATTTAAGAGCAGCTAATTTAAAGTCCTGCTAGAGAAATCTTATAGCCAGAGTACTGTTATCACAACACTGAAAAATGACCCACTGACCTACTCGTATTACTGCTTTTTTTGTTATTCCTGCTTTGGTAGTGAAGAAACGAATTGTTACCATTTAAAATAAATATCGGTTTTAAAAGGAAACAAGGTTTTGTTGTTTGTAAGTAATATCCCGATCGCCGAAATGTTTGATCTATAAAAGTCGGTCGAATTTCGCAGTTTTAAGCTCCTTACTTTTAAACCGTTGTTGGGAGTAAATGCGACGGACATTTTATGTAGTAGGATAACTGCATATTTTAATATTTTTTGGACAGTGTTTGGTCACGTTACCTCATGTGACAAAAACATGTGATGGTTTGTATAGCTTTTTGGTGGTAGTTTCCGATCAACGGTGGCTATTGTAAATCCTAAAATGCTGAAACGTAAAACGTTCAGCCGATTCTCCGAATCGCCGCGTTCCAGTTCGCCGAACAGTTACCAGCTGATTTTAATTTCGGGCTTGCTGTTACGCCAACTATTGTGCGAACCACCCTATTGTTTGTCAGATGCGTTGAATATAAACGATGGACTCGTAAACTATCTATGAAATCAATGGTTCTATTTTTGGGAAATTTTTGCCTTTAGTTGAACATTTAGTTGATAGTGAGTTTTATTTTTGAGTAGAGGCTCAAACATTATTTATCGAAAACAAGAGCAGACGCTTTGGTAGGTAAGTTAATTTCCGGCCCCTTTTTATCTTTAAACGATTTCATTTAGTTTACTGTCATCCAAAATTTTGATAAACACGTTTTTTTTAAATAAATATTTGAAATATCGTGATGCTACTTCACCAGGCCAAATATTTTTATTGAAAACATATAGGCTAGAAACTCATAGGTGATACCATGTTTTAGCATTCATCTTGTGCACTGCCTTAATTTCTCTGTCTTACCATGTGGTTGACTGGTCGAGAATGCCTCCTGGCACTAAGTCGGCCATTTGTACTTTTTATGTGCAATCTCTATATATAAAAATGGATTGCTGTTCGTTAGTCTCGCTAAAACTTGGGAATGGCTGGACCGCTTTGGCTAATTTTGGTTTTGAAATATTTGTAATGGTCAAGGGGAGGGAAAAAAGGTGAGTAATCATGAGAAAATGCTGGGAATATAGTAAAAATCACAATTTTAGTTTCCTCTTAATAAATGTCACTACCTGTCACGTGACACTGAATGTTTGACAACAGAACGAAGTCTGCTGGGACAGCTAGTAAAGAATAAATAAATACCATAAACGTACAGTTCGATACCTAAATAACCAGCAATAAACATGAAGCCAAAATTAAAAAGAGAAGTTCAGCAACACATTTCAATAAATATATGCCTAAGCCAGATTTAAAAAAAGCTTTGCGTTGAGAGCTAGCCATTTGGAACGTTCAATCCCAATGACAGTATTTAAAAAACTTCCAAATATTATGGTTCTATCTCTCTTGTAATTTTGGGAACTTTTGCAAACCATACCTACGCCCTGTGTAAACACAAAAAACCTTTTTAATATTTAGGGAAACGTTAAAACGAGGATTGCTACTAAAAAGATTTTAATACTGCTTTTAATTATATAATTTACTTTTTAATTCAAGCTTATAAAAGCACCTATTTGAATTTCGGCTGCCAAAAAGGTTTTTCACACCTAAGGTCCAATGTAACAAACATTGGACCTTTGGTGTGAAAAACCCACACACAAAATTAGGTAGAAATTACATTTTCAAACCCCTAGAAATCATCAAAACCATAAGCTACCTATATCCAACTAAACTGAAAAACCGAAAACGGTGTCCAGTAGATTGACAATGAGTTATGAGCATCCAGTGCGATCCCGCTGTCTCTCCTCAGGTCACCGGTCCACCTGGCCGGAGGGCGTCCTAAACTGAGTTTGGCGCAGTTTCCACTGAAAGACTCATCTGTTCCAACGGTGATCCCTCATTCTCCAGGCATGAAGAGCCTGCCACTTCAACTTGCTGATTCTGAGAGCCATGTGTCTAGTTCTCTGTCAAAACCTTACTACCATTGTAAAGTGTTCACATACGTGCACAGGCCTCACCTCAACTATGAGGTGGCGCCTAATATCAGATGTTATCAAGACGCCCAAGGTCTCCGAGTAGGCTTCACGACTGACATCTAGATGTCGAATTCAACTAGCAATTGCTTAACGTGCCTTCCGAAGCACGGAGGTCTATGCCCGAAAAATACACATTGATTTTCGCTCGGGGTGGTCACCCATCCCAAATTGGACCTTGCATGTGTAGCTTTACAACAGCTATCGATACTGTCACAACTGCGCCAAAAGCCCCTCATGCCATAATATCTAGTAATTTACGACGACGCTAGCGACTATGTAAGCAAGAACCAATAACAGACTGAACTCACACTCAAACTCATGGCTACTTACTTTAAATGAGTACCCGTAATTACAGCCTCGTCTCGGGAATCTCTCATTCCCGGACATAACAAGACAAATGTCAGTTTTACGAGCTCGTAAGTCACGGTAATGGTCCTTTAATGACGTCACCAGTTCGTTAAGATGGCAAAAGTTTTACGAAAAGCTTTCTTAAAATTTTCGGTTAGATCATTGTGAATCGCAAGTTAAGCCGAAGAGCAAGCGATGTGTGTGCTCTGGTTAGGGTGTGGTTAGAATAAAAATGTGAAAGTTCTCAAACCTGTAATCTGTAGGTGTCACAAGTTAATTAGCTCTGGTTATCAAACCCTTAGAATTACAAAGCTTACGAAAAACAACACGGAAATTAAGAAGTTTCTAAAATGTGTAGTATTTGTTGAGCATTTCCCCGCTTTGGAAGGTCCCGGTAAGCTTTAGGCCTAGCTAGACTTCATAAAGCAGGTTGACAAAATCACTCTAAAAATCTGTACTGATGATCGTGTGACTAAAATATATTATTATTCTAAGGAAATGAAGGGTGCCTGCAAGAGATCGCTCGCTTAATTGTACATTAGTCTCTACAACTGTATGTTTTGTGTGCAATAAATAATATGTATAGATAGATATCATGTATTACATGGCAAAACTGCGTCATATTGCCACTTTCTAGTGAAATAATGTGTTCTTTTATGATTCGAAATTTGGCCTGGGCGTGAGCTTACCCAGTTGTATAAGAAAGCTTACATCCCTTAGCTTGTGCATTATACTCGTAATAGTTGTCTGAACTCTACAAAAAACGTTTTCCCTTTTATTATCATGTTTTGATAGGATAGCATTTATTTTAGGGCTTCTTTACTTTGAGTGACGTTTCACACAAACAATACGCCAGCTTTACCAGTCTTTGTTTGCCCAAATCGAACCTCCGTCACCGACAATGTAAATACAGTAGTACTAAGTATGTATTTACAAAAATTATCAATTTAGGCTATTTGTGCTTTGTTTATTTCCCAAAGTACAAGTTTAATTCAGTTTGCGGCTAGATGGCGCTGTTTGGATCAAATTTCAAGGATATTTATTTATTTATTTTTAAATAGTATAGGCATCATATACCCCTCGATAGCATCAGGCATATATTAGAGCCTTTGACATATAGCCCATTTACATAAAACGTTACTTATGTATCACGATAACAGTCTGGCTCTTAGTCACAGTTCAGAACGTTTGGCAATTTACCTCTACCAATATTGGGTATGTTAAGTACGCAGGATTCAATTGCAAGTTAAATTAAATGTAAACAAGCTTGTCACGACTCGAGAAACACGATATGTTACCGTTACCCTACCGAAAACACATAAACATTGTCCCCAAAACCACATGAGCTTACTCCAATACCAGTTACAAGAAACCGTCTGCAAAGCATTGTACAATTAGGTCCAATACAAAACAAGCAATGGAAATCAGAAGTTCGATAAAGACGCGAGGGAGATAGGACAAGAAACCATCTGCAAAGGATTGTACGATTAGGTTCAATACAGAACAAGCAATGGAAAGGAGAAGTTCGATAGAGACGCGAGGGAGATAAGATTGGATCAAACAAATGAGGTCGTAAAGTTCTTCAGCAATGCAATAAGGGATGATTAACGAATTTAGTACTTAGTTACAAGTTTTATTACTTTCACTTTGCTATTCTAAACATCAATAATGTAATGAAATTCAAATAATGCTAGTACTGCCAAGTGAGCCATCCTAGTTAGTGAGAGCGTCGTGGCCCAGAGGTAAAGCACTCTGGCTCGGAAACTGATGATTCCGAGTTCTAAACTGGCAGAGTTCATTGTATGATTTGCGGCTAACTCTCCGGTGATGGTAAACACCGATAGAAAACCCAAGCGACCCGGATACGGCGGTGGGCTTACCACGTTAGGTTCAAGTTCCTTCGGTGAAATGTGGGCCTTTGAATGTTCCGCTCACCATGACAACAATAATCAGTGTGCTTCTGAATATTTGGGATATGGTCGTGATGTTATGTTATATTAGTAGTGAAATAGCTAGTGTAAATACGATTATTCAGATTATTTAAAAAATGCGAATGAAGAAAAATAAGAACTACCTAGTTACAATGAAAATAATTCGCGCACTAATAAAAAGGAGTTACAAAACATTGTTGTAAAAGCGAAATTCATACAAAAACAAAAAATATTGCTATTAAACGGAGTTAGCTGGAAAACCAAAGTTAACTTTTGTTTTTATGATGTTGTTTTGGTTTCACAGTTTTCTTTTGTTAACATGTAATTTTTCAGTTGTTTTAGTACTGGCATCCTTTTGCTGCGGTGGCGGTTTGCGATTTCGCGTTAGTCATTTGTTCCGGTAAACTGTATTTTCAATGCTTTGACATTGGCAATGTAAAGTCAGCGTCAGAAATATCGAAACACTTCAGATCTATATGTCACTTAACATTGTTGCCGTACTCATAGAAAATTTGATGAAGATCCTAAAAAAGTACCTAGTAAGTCTATGGCAAAGTACTTATTATAGTGTAACAATGGCAAATATCTATTTATTCCTTGTCATCGTACCGGTATATGCCCACTTGGTGTCTATTGATAGGAAGGTTTTTTTTCAATTGAAATTACATCATGAATCCCAAAAAAACATTAATTACCAGCATAAAAGACAACCACCATTGATTCACCACTTTCACACATCAACTAAAAGGGAACTGTCCCTTTTAGTTGATGTGTACTTCAGGGATGCTCAACGTTGATTTGCGTTTGTGGATTCGGGGTGAAAATAAAGTGTTAGGGAAATAGAAATAATAAGTAATTCACAGGGCTCATAACAATTTATAATTTTTTTTCGAGAAGAAACAAAACACAAAAAGAAAAACAATCTATGCGGCCCTAGATATCATTATTTTATATTTCAACAATATGGTTACACATGTATACGGTGAACAATTTCTCCTTCTTCAAAAATAAATAATTACAAATCTAAAAATAAACTTAATATTAATATCTTTTACCAGAATTAGCGTACAAAATTAAGATAGTTCCAAATTGTGTCTTCTGCTTCGATTTTGATGATATTCACGCCATAGTTCCCGATTATAGTTGTCAGAAAATACTCTTATACCGATAACAATACTTCGCAGCAAGTCAGCACTAGTGAACACATAAATATACGAAACATCTCCTTTACTCAAAAACGTAAAATAACAAACGAAAGTAACAAAAACACTCATAAAAAACAATAATGTGGCAACTAAAATCTTTACACACATAATCTGTTTCGACTGCCGAATGTTTGAATTCCGTAACAAATTCTTTAAAACTACCGTGAAAGTGAAAAAGATGATACACGGGATAGCTATAAAACTACCAATAATCAGGAAATTCCTAATAAGATACAAATCGAGAATCTGAGTAGATTTTGCAATCGTATCGATTAAGAAATAAAAAAGTGCCAAAAGCAATGGAACACCCCATGCCAAAAAAGCGCTTTTCAAAAACACACGATTGACGTGGCGTTTGAATATTTTTACTAAGCTGGAATATAACATGAAAGTTAAGATCAACATCCAAAAACAGTATGAAAATTTTGAAAAAATGATTAGTAAGTCTATAAAACTTAACTTGTGTAATAAACACGAGGAAATTTCTACGCAATGATTAAAAATGTCTGCTATACTAACGTTAATGAATACATAGTTTGTGAATGATCGCCATTTTGGTAATAAATACCATGAAGTAAGTTCGTAAATAGTGATTGCTAATGATATTAAAATATCACAGGTTCGGATTGTGTCCCACGGTTGCAACGATCCGTTCACAGCATTTCCATCGTCTAGATTATTTGTATGGATAGTAAGTGGCTTAAAAGTATTCATTTCGTTGAGAGTTTTATTAAAATCATAATCATATTCATCCATATTAGATTATGGGATGAAAGATTTCAGACAATCAACAAAGTTTTCTGTTTTGTTCATAGGTATAACCTTGTTTCTTGTTTCCGTTCTCCTTCAGATTGAGTATACTGGTCTGATGAAGTTGAATAACTTTATCAGAGTTGATAAATCTATGTTTTGTTCTTATTATTCACTTTCAATGTGCACTGGTTTACTTTTTCCCAAATTGGTACTTTGGTATTCACTTTTTGAATGAACTAACAAACTTATAAGAGGGTTCTTTCTATGTACGTCCAACAGTTAAGCACAAACGCCATGTTGTAACCAATAAATGAATGATACTAAACAAAAAAATAATAAATATGTTGCCTAATTAATTGCCCTTATTAATTTTATCTTTTTAATCGAATGGAGAAAACCCGATGGATAATAACATTACGCATACAAAATATTTATGCATTTGATGATAGGAAGAAAGAAATAAATAAATAAAATTTGTTTGGCTCATAAAATCAACAAACATGAGTGATCCTAAAGCACTAGTAGTTTGAAAGTAGTAGTAGTAGTTTGAAAAAAGTTTAGAAAATTATGGGTAGGTAAATGTCCCAGACCATTCTATACTAAATGGTTAGAACATGATACGAAGATCATGTAACTTCAAATTAAAAGGTTTAGAAGGATTAATGATCTATTAGAGATCGTCTAAGCTGGAATGGCACGCCCCTCCACTGCTTCTACGCATATAAGCAAGCACTTTTGTGTCCGTAGATGCGGTGGAGTGGCGCGTCATTTCAGCTTAGACAATCTCTACTTATTATTCACTTTTTGCAAATATTAACATAAATAAAGCAACCAAACAACCTACATTAGTCCTGGTTAGCGATTGACTAAAAGCGAGTTTTTTTTGATATTTCTGTCTTTACTTAACCTATTTCTCATATTGTGTGGTTCCTGTCAAACAACAAAAGCTCGAAAATTATATTACTCTCAATATGAAAGCTTTAATAACCCACTCCAGCCCACTACAGGCCCTCTGTCGACAAGTCGGAGTGGAGGGCCATCGTGTCGATAGCGGTCGGCTGAGGGCACTAAAGGGATAGGTTTGCTAATGTAGGATTATATAAACTAATTAGATCTCTGTCTAATTCAACGTCATTAACAGGTTAGTGGAAATGCTCTTTGTTTATAACATTATGGGACATTCATCTACTTCACGGAAACAGTGACAGTTAGGTTTTATTAGATAAGAAACTTCGAAATTTCTTTTAGCTGATATTTATATTCACTATTTTTCGCCATTCATTTGTATTAGTTACCATTAGTTATTAGTTAAGATTCGATTATTTTAGTACACTTTTCCACATTAAGTCGGTATAATATACTGACAGTATAATATACTGACTTAATGTGGAAAAGTGTACTAAAATTATATTATACTTCTCACGCAAGTGGATTTATTGTTATTCTTGTGGGAAACAAATAAAGATCTTAAACCAGACTGTAGATAGTATTTACAGGCTCTTATGTTTTAAGCCTAACCAGGCTTAAAAAAAAGAAAACACTTATAAGTAGTTATTACTAGTTTTCATAGGCAATTATTGCTTATCCATCGAATTCTAAAACATTACTCAAAGATAAATTACCCTTACAGGCTTTCATCTTTCTAGCCATGTTACATAACAGCATCAACTTAAGTTCTGCTCGACATTGAGAGACGTTTCAGTAATCGATAGTTAAGCCTTGCATTACCATTTAAAATTGTGGGCTCGAACTAAGCACGTTCCACGAAACAAAACACGGAACGGAGGACCGTTTCCTCCTTAGATGTAAATTAATTTCCTCTTTGTTCGACTACAAAGGGATTGTATTAAGCTAGAATTTCAAGAACCTTCGGCTAACAATGAAAATATCAGAAATATTTGAGTACAATTAATCTAAAAAGATTGTTTCAATGCAATAAACTTGAGCAACCCTTTTTTTGTTTCGACAATATTTGTGTTTGGTTTCCTTGAATTTTTAGTACTTATGATGTAGATTGTAGCTATAGTAGTTAAAGAACTTTCTAACTATTGGAAGGAAACATACGTTGTGGAAAACGCGTTTTCCGATATGTTTTACAAATTCTTACAAAAAACCTCATGGCAAAATTGAATCAGACGTTTGCCAATACACAAGACATATTTAAGTATAGCATGCTTGTATATTTAAATTCTAGGTAAATTAAACTATTAGCTTAGACAACCTAGACATTTCTTTAATATTTTTTACGCTGTTCTCACAATCATACGCAATCGAAAATCCCGCAAGGAGTGTTTTTCTCCCTCATGTTATGCCAGCAGCCTAGTGATTTTCACTAACATCATTTCACATGTCGATGAAGCACGCTCCCTTCAATCGTCTATTCCCTTCACCTTGAATTAGGATCCTCCATCATTTGTTTGTCATTAATTGCAAAATGTGGTGGCTTAGTTCTTTTTACTCAAAACATCACAGTTCACAGAACGCCAAAATCAAAGTTAACCCCCGAATTCACAAACGCAAATCAACGTTGAGCACCCCTCAGAAGTATAGCTGTCCTTTTCAGTTCTATTAACATATTACGGGACAGCATGAGCGTGAGCGCGTGCTTGGGGTTGATTTACGTTTGTGAATCCGGGGGTGAGTGAAGTATGCATTGAGAATGACACCTCAGTTCTGAAAGTGTCAACTAAACTTGAATGAGCTCACAGAGATATTGGGCCTAACTTAGTTATCTACCCCTATCTTCACGTCTGTTCCCCACGGCTGTTACCTAAACAAGAAGAAACTCAGTCAGTCAAGCTTATGATTAATTCATTTAGCCACCGAGATGCAGGATCAAAGGTACCACAGATAACGCTAGTGATGGGCTAGGTCGATATAGTGAAGCATGTGTTAGATCGAATTGTGTTGGTAATAACACAGTAGACAACAATACTCATATTAGTGAGAACACACTATGTACAGTAATACATAGTTTCACTCGTTTTAGTAATAAAATTACATCACAAAATTGCTGAGCCGTAGTTTAGTAAGTGTCGTGTTTAGAACAACCTACAATTATCAATAGTTTATGATTATGATTATGAAAATGTAGCTACGGTTTTAAAATCACGCCTACAATAATTTTACTGAAAGATATTTTCAGTTCATTTTTTATGTAAATTCCAAGGTTTTTCTCCACCCAATTTCAAAAAACTTCATGAATCGTTCTCCAACCTCAATTGAAAAAAACCACACCGGATTACCAAGCATCTCGATAGAATTCATAAAACTAACCTTCAAGGTGGTTAAAATTACGTCTATTCGCGCCACATGACTCCAATTTCTAGAAAATGTTTGTGAGATCACACATTCAGAATCTTGACTTTTGATATTGTTCCGCATCGTGACGTCACTATACGGCATGTTATAAATATTGCATCAAACCTTACAATCTCTATTCACACGACGAGACCGCGCGGGTTACGTCTGACACTAGCCGGGGCATCGGAATATAATCGTAGTGTTGGTTGGTGTTGCGGACTTACAGCACACGACAGGTTGAGGAAATTAAACCCTGACCTAGTTAACTAGGTATGGTTAATCATACCCTTGATTGATGTCAACCATGTCCTAGGTATACGTTTATGATTTTGTCTACCGTTATGAGGATTCTACATAGCAAAGAATACATTTGAGAGATGAAGATAAGAGAGCTATGCTCGGAGTTTCTCTGAAGGACAAAATCCGAAATGAGGATATCCGACAGAGAACCAGGGTCATCGACATAGCTCTCAGAATAAGTAAGCTAAAGTGGCAGTGGGCTGGCCGCATTTGCTGTAGAACGGATAACCGTCAGGGTAAGCGCGTTCTAGAGTGGAGACCACGTCTTGGCAAGCGTAGTGTGGGACGCCCTCCAGCTAGGTGGAGCGACGATATACGAAATGCTGCTGGCAGGAGATGGATGCGTCTAGCTGAAGATAGGGCGCGATGGCGCGCATTAGGACTACGTCCAGCAGTGGACCAACATAGGATGGTGATGAGATAAGTGTGCACAGTTTCAATTTAGGTAATTACATTGAAATGTGTCTTTGGTATAGACGCGTTCACATGAACCTTTATATAAGGACATTTTTATACTGCTAACTTAAAACCCATCTTGAAATTGTATTGTTAAGGTTAATGTGAATGCCTATGTACAAGAAACATAGAAAAAGTGTCTTGCAAGCTGAGATTGCTACAGCGAAACATTTTAATTTTGTTTGCAAGTTATTGCTATCCTATTCGAGGCTAACAAATATCTGACAATTCAAAAGACATGGAAAGCGGTCCAGGAGTTCGCAAGTTAAAAGTGCTTGAGCAAACAAGACTTTGTTTTGTCTGATTCAAACAGGATGATTTTGCAAGTACTTGCCGAATTTTTAGGAGCGACTTGATATCAGGGCCTGAATATGTTTTCGAAAAAAATTTTTTTGGTCACATACGTCACGATATCATTGTACAAGTTGAACTACAATAGTGTAGAAGTCCTGGGAGAGAGATTGGCCGACATTGGCCTTTGACCGTGTGGGATGGAGATTGGGAGGGGAGGCCTTTGACCTACAGTGGGACGGAACGGGCTGATTAAGATTTAGATTTTAGTGTAGAAGTAATTTTTACATACGAAAATAAGCAAAATCCCTAATTGACTTACTGTTTACGATATTTAAATACATTTTTAAAAATCTATTATTCGTTCTACGTTTAGAATTCTCTAAAATTCTTATTAAAATTCTCCTAGTATTTACTAGGAGAATTTCAAGAAGTTATCTTGTGTTTATACCTACCTATTATTATGTGGGTAAAAGTCCCACTGGCTTTAGCCCGTACAAACAAGGCTTAGCCCGCCTGATGGAATATTAAGTCGTTTTCAGTTAAAAAGCCCTTTTATGCAAAAGTCATTAGACCCCAATGGACTTGAATAAATCGTCTAAGTCTTTTTAGAGCTTTTGGTCGGCTTTTTGGGAGGTCGAACACACACGAGGTTGTAAGTAGGCACTTATTAACATCAAGAGTTTTATTATAGATACTGTGTGATAGGAGTCGATGCTTTAAACTTTACATAAAACATAAACGGCCTAAATACGTACCATTGCTGGGCACAGGAATCACCTCAACTATGAGGTGGAACAAGCCATACTAGATAAAGCCATAGATAGATAGTAAACTTTTACAAATGCTCGACCTTCCTCTATTCTCCTTCTTTGTACATCAACCACTAGAAGTTTAATAATAACTAATTGAGCCCAATAAAACTTACACTTTTCTTTCATATCGTACATTACTAACAACGGCTCTTCTCTATGACTTTCTCTCATACATGTAATCAATATCCTTTCAAATACCCTACATTAAACTCTAAAATCCTCTTTGCATTGAACTCCATTCTTTATATTGAGTAATTGTAACGAATCTACTATCCCTTTCAGATTAATTTTAACACAACATATTCTATCCCCCTCCCCTAGATGACTTCATCTCTTTAATGCGCCAAACAGTCGCCATGTAGACGCCATCCAGTCTGCAAACATTAAGCTACAAACAATGTTCTTACAACATCTGTATCAACCCTTATCACAATGCACTAGATCCTATTTTCCTTCATTCATCTGAAGACAATTTCTCCTTGAACCATGGGATCCACAGTATTGCGTCACGCCAACGCACAGCTTTGCCAAGTCACTAGTCATTCACCAATATATTTAGGCCTCTGGTTTGGTAAAAACTATTTTGAGAAGTGTGCCTTCGTCTGTGGTCATGCGTAATCCTATTTATTGAGAAAGTGGGCCCAAGGCTATCAGCTAGATTACCTTTTAATAAATAATGTCAAAGAAGGTTGCTGATGTGGACTCCAGCGCATAATAAAAGCAAAGTAAATAGACATTTGAAGTCGCAAATTAAATTCGCAAGTAGAAAATTGCCTACACTGACAGCTATACAGATGGATTTAAATCCCTAACCGGCGAACAAACTGTAGATCTTGAAATTATTTCTACAAAAAAACATTAAAAATACTACTCCGTTTTTTAAAATTGCAAAACTAAATATTTAAATTATCACTAAGTAGTATTTGAGTTTCAAGGTCGGATCAACCAGACCATTCAGTCAACCAAGGATTTATATTTAAAACATGTATTTTGTCTGCAAATAAAATCAAGTTACGGCAAACATTGGGAGACTATAACAGTGCGGTACTGTAAAAAAAGAAAGCTGAAGTAAAACTTAGTTATTAGACACTTCCAAATCACAAAAAGTAAGATGAGTTCCTTATTAAACCAAGAGATAAAAAAGGCGAGCGGTCAACCAAATACGCTCAGGATATAATCCCACTTCCGTCTCGCTTGTTTAATTCAAACATTGCCACTTGGAAAGTTTTAAATTTACGAAATGAACTTGGAAGTTCTGGATGGAAAGTGAGCGGAGAAGATGATCTATTTATAATAATACTCCTTCATAACTTTATTATAATAATTAATTAGAATTGTAAGAAAACCGTAGTAATAACTATGCTATTTTAAGATTTTTAAGGTAATTCTAAGTAAAACATCATTTACTTACTTGATGGCCACATACGGAAAAGGAATTACTATTTTTTTTCCAAAGTAAATTGATTGTTTGACATTTTTTTTTCTTTCAATGGAACCTTCATAATCGCTGAGTGTCGTGGCCTAGTATCACAGTTTAAAAACGCTTTGGCTTAAAACCCGGGTGATCCTTAGTTCATTGTTGCAGCTTTAGACGCTTGACTAAGTCTGCGTTTTCATTAGAGATATGTTGCGAGGAATGTGTTTTTAAGATCCAATACAATTCCTCCATTTACCTAGCTTCGCTCAATAAAGCGATTCTATTGGTACTTGAAAACACATTCCTCGCTGTCGAGTGTGTTAAATATGAACGCCGGTTAGTTGCAGAATGAATTTATTTTATATGACAATCCACTGACACTGACTGCCAGACCGAAGAGTCCACAGATAAATAATAAACATCATCACAACTCCCTTTTTAAAATTAATATACAATCAGCATCTTATCCCCTCTAATTATTAAACTTCATGCAGTTTAACTCAAATTAAATTTCCTTCAACAGATAATAAACTTAAAACTTATTTATACCACCCATTCACTACACACATTGCTGAGCTAGTAAACGCAAAAAATATAAGAAAAATACAAACATCATGTTCTCCTAAATCTATAGCTAAATAGAAAGATGACAATTATGATAAGTACTTTATGCTGTATTATTATTAGTGGAAATCTTACATTTATATTATATAAATAAGAAATCGTATGGCAATGTTCACAAAAAATATTAAACCAGAACACAGATTAATTGCTATACATTAATTATTACAAAGAAAAAATACATTATATTGAATATTGTTATCAATTAAAGTACAAGCATACAGGTAGGTATTATAATAATAAAAACATTGTTTTATCAAAAACATTAGGTATGACACAGAGAGCTTACATTAAAACATTGTTCAGATTCAATTTGCAATTAATTCACTAAAGATTGTATTATGACCAATTAAAGTAAGAATGTTTTTTTTTTTTTTTTTTTTCTTATACATTTTGTAGGTTGAAAACTTTCCAAATAATTACATATTTCAAATTATTATTATTATTTATCAAATCATTTATATCAATGTAATGTCATGCTTGAATAGAAATGTGATTAAAATAGATCTTAAAATCAGTAATGTTCACTATATGTTTTCTTTGACGTTGCTCTGCTTGGGAAGTTTAGGTATGCATCCACCGATCAGGAGGCCTCACTGTCCTGCCAAAACGGGTGGTGTAATTAGCGTCATTACGGTTCAATATCGTTCGCGTCGGAACACAGGGGACCGGAGAAGAAATCTGGATGTCATCATAACTATTCAAACAATAATGCGGACTATCATTCCTGTACTCAGAGTCTACAATAAGATGGCGACGATTACGCCTTAGTATATTGCCATTACCCATTTTTATTAAATAAGACCTAATACCTACAATCTTAAACACTACACCGTTTTCCCAACCAGATTCTAATCTGACTTTTACCTTAGTTCCTTCTGTTAAAACTGGCAGATCTCTAGATTTGTTGTCGTAATATACCTTTTGTAACAATTGACGTTTTTGTAGGTTATTACTTATGTCTTTAGGAATTTTGGGCTTCAACAAATCAGGGTTACAAGGCAAAATACTCCTTAGCTTTCTGTTATTAAGAAGTTCAGCAGGTGACGCAAGTTCATTGTTTAGCGGTGTATTTGCATATTCTAAAAGTGCAATATTTATATCAGTGTTATCGTACTTGGTTTTTTTTAACATTGATTTTACAATTTGCACTGCTCTTTCAACTTGACCATTTGATTGCGGATATCTAGGTGATGACGTCACATGCTGAAACTTCCAATCACTGCTGAACATCCTAAAACTGTTCGAAGAAAACTCAGGGCCGTTGTCTGACATTATTATTTCTGGTTGAGTTCACACGCTTCGTAATAAATCATAAATGATCTTTTCCATTTTTCCCATTCTCTGCTCAAGTTTCCTGAAGTCACGTTGACCAAATTATTTTCAAAACCAAAAGTCGACGGCGGTTGTAACACGGATTCCATTTTTACAATTTTTAATCACACAGATCGCACACTCGCATAGTATTTCTTTTTTAGCTTTTGTTCTTTATTTATTCATTGTCCATCACTTGTTCCAAAACCGTTTGTTTTCTTTTCCATATTTCTAATTTACGACTGCGCCATGTCGAGTGTGTTAAATATGAACGCCGGTTAGTTGCAGAATGAATTTATTTTATATGACAATCCACTGACACTGACTGCCAGACCGAAGAGTCCACAGATAAATAATAAACATCATCACACTCGCAACGCATCTCTGGTGGAAACTCAGCCTTACTCTTGGTACCAGCTACCCGGATAGGGGCGGTAGGCTCGCCCCTTGCTCAAACCCATGCTTCTGAATGTTCCGTTGACTATGACGTTTCCAATTAGTGTGACTCTGGCCACCCTCTTGGGATATGATATGTTTATGTATGCTGTTGTAAGATTATAAATTGACTCTTAAATCTCTTATGATGATAACTAGCCTTACTAAACACCCCTGCACTTTTTACCCTTGTGCCCTTACTGCTTCACCTTTTACGACTGAACAAAGATTTCTTTGCTACTTTACAATCTTGAATTCAGGATTTTCCAGTAAACCATTTAGTTAATGTACAAACATTTCTTTGCTAATATTATTCACCGCTTTCTCGCTAGCCCCGGCCGCACGCTGGTGTGTAACTCAATAAAATTCTAAATGAGACTTTGGGGTGGCGCAGTCTCCCCGGAAGGTGTTCCTTGATTGTTTAGAGAAAGTAATTTCCTCCGATGACTGAGCAGTTACTTGCTCTGAAGGATGACTTTACTCGTAATCCTTTTATTAAGTTTGCAGTAGCTTCGAAATATAAAACTGTTAGAATGACATGACTTGATATAAGATAAGTAAGGAATATCAATTTATAGATAGAAGTACGAGTAACATTATCAAATTGAGTTTGTGTGGGGAAATAGGTCTTCTTAATTGGTATTTTTTTGAGCTTTTTGCTGTCAGCCATAACGCGGACAAAATTGTTTTTTGAGGCCAGTTATATTTTTTTTTTTTTTTTTTATTTTTTTTATTTTGTATTTAAATCTCCGAAATAGTTTTAATAATGTATATTAGATTCGGCAATAATTAGAAGTCGTATCACGAACAAGAGTAAGAAGGCGACTGACTGGTGGATACGTAGGAACGAGTACACCAGTTTGCTCGTCAGGAACTATGCTAGTCATGTCAAGGGTGTAACAGTAAGATCCAACGAGGACGTAATAATACATTATCCTACTTCCCATTTATATCATAAAGGCGAAAGTTTGTATGTGTGGATGTGCCGTAAAAACCACTGAATGGGTTTTAATGAAACTTTACAATAATATAGCTTATACATCTGAATCGCACATAGGCTACAATTTATAAAAAAATGTTACATTAAGTTTTTCAACTTAAGTCCACGCGAACGAAATCGTGGGCGGCCGCTGGTTGAGTATATGTCGGCTACGAACATTCGTAGCTGGTTACGAATGTCTTCATAGCATACTCTTGACAAGAAGTGAAGCGCGCTAAAATGTACAACATTTAGTAATTGCCATGATTGCACATACTCGTACCTACCTAATTACTGTAACCACATTCCATTTTTTTCACTAATTACATAGTGTATGCTCGGAATTCGCGACTAAGTACGTGCTTTATACAGCTTGTAGATTTCACACGGAGTGGATGATAAATCCCACAGTCTCGGAACCCCATTTGATTGATGATAACGGTCTTCCTGGCGCTCCCTGACAAAGATTGCTTTGCCCCTTTTCTCGATAATGTTTATGTTAGAAAGGTGTGTCTCAAAGGATGTTAGCGAAGGCAGAAAATTGCGGAAAACGATGCGAAGTTTGTTCAGGAACGCGAAAACGTTGTTATAACAAATAACATGATATAATGATGTCATGCTCCATTAGTGCTTTACTTCGTTCCCCGCAATGTCCAATGTATATAACAACGCACAGAAACGCACTTAGTGGCAAGGGGCTAAGTTGAGGTCCTGCTTACAGCAACGAGAGATGGAGGATTCCAACATTTGTGTTTGTTCAGTGTCAGCCTCCAACACTCATACTTCAAGCTTAAAGAAAAAACAAATTTCCATGCTTGCCAAAAAGTCCTTTGCATTTATGAGACGAACCTCCTAACTAAGAAAAAACCTGGATGGGTGGCTATACTTTACTGTGTTTGAAATGATATTACATAGAGCATTATCCTTCATTGTCGATCTACCCAACAAGCTTCTCCAGTCTTCTGATAGTTGGTTAAAATTCAATTCTATTCAAAAAACAACATTATAAAAAGTCTTTAGTACACGTTTCAATGCAATTTAAACATACAGTAAATAAAATCTAATTAATAAAAAAGCTCCCCAAGGCATTTCAATACGTTATCTCGCGAACAACTGGCATGGCAATGGCAGCCATTCATCCAACTGCTCGAGACGTTGAATAATTGTCTAGCATTGACTGATGGCGGTGCTATTAACTTTAACACTCCAATTGGTTTTGTGGCGGAGTTAATGTAGGGAAAAATCTATAATGGAATAAATTTTAACATGAAGGATGATTCAGACACCTAACTACATCGACTTTCGCTGAACATAAAAACGTTATTTAAACTTAAGCAGCCCTTAAAATCATAGCTATCATTTATCGGATCTATTGACACTTAACGAAATAGCATGTGCTTGAAAGTGTGAAATCCTTGATTGACGTCTGAAACTTGAAACCTCTTGCGAGTCTTGCTTTTGCGAGTTTTGACGTTGAATAATTTAAAATTTGTCTTAAATCAAAATTCACCATTATTACTTTTATCAAATGAATCCATCAAGTATTCAACATCAGTGTAGTGAAACATAATTTAGAATAACTATTTGTAATATTTGACTTTTCGCTTACATCATTATGCTGTTTACAACGTTGATAAAATTCACGTAATGAATGACCGATAAAAATAACAGAACATAGTTAGCGATAAAGTTTCATTAGTATGATTTGTTAGTCTTTGTTGTTCTGACTCATGCACAAAGTTAAAAGCAATTGGAAATACCAGGGGTACATATAGTGTATGTCAAACTGACATATGCACTCAGAATAATAACTTTGGTTGTGTTTTCAAGAAAAACAAGGGCAGTGAAAAGTGCGACGAATGTTCCAACTTTGAGCGTTTATATTCAACACGAGAGCAATAAGTTACTTCTTCTACTTAGAGAACGTAGAATCTGCTCATGCTATGACCAGGAGCTATGAAAATCTCAAGTGTACTTGTTATAAAGTGTTTGTTATATTTATGTAAGTGAAAACGAACAAAAACACAGATGTTAATATCAGAAAATTATACTATTAGTAGTAATATATCGGTGGATGACGCAGAACTATTCAACTCCTCGGTAGAAGTTAACTATACTTTAGCCAAATTTGAAAGCGAGTACGAACTTTATTTTAAGATATACTCCTATGTGAATGCTTTTAACTTAACAATATTATCGTTGACGATATTGTACGGTTTTGTGTCCTGGACATTGTTGCGAAAATGGCGAATTTTCAAAAATTACGTGTTCTTAAACGTCACTCTTGCAGCAATATTGAAACATGTTTTAGAGCTAATCATACATTATGCCGACGACTCAGGTATTGTTATTTCTTGCTATATACTTTTCGTAGTTAATTGCTGTTCCTTTAACATTTGGATGTTAATAATGTGCGTTATGTTTTATTCTAGAATTGTGAAAATATTCAAGCCACCCGCTACATCTAGGTTCCTAAAGTCTGCTATCATAGCTTGGGGGATTCCCATCGGCTTAGGACTTATAAACATTGCTTTTTATTCTGATCTTCTCGAGATTTTAATGTATGTCTTACCATACCTTTTACAGTTTATAATATTCGTCATGTACATGGTGGTTTTGTGGAATTTGTTGAAAAGTTCTAATATTAGGCAGTCCAACAAAAAGTTGTGGCCTACCATTCAGACCGCAACCCTGCTGTTTCTAATGAGCGGAGCTTCCTCCGTCATTTGCCACCTTGTGGATGCAATAAAAGTGCATTTTACTTTTTATACGTTTGTTATAGAAAATGCTGACATAATTCCGAATTTTATCGTGTGTGCTTGGATAGTAGCCGCTAAGTCCAACCGTAGCTTGTGGCTTGAATATCATCGAAACAGAGTTCGACAGCGAAATTATAATTTTGCTATTAATAATATGCCTTAGTTGCCATGTGGCGGCAGTGTGACCCTGAGGTTGTGACAAAGTTTACCTTATAAGGTCACCACCGACATAGCCTAGTGTACGGTGGATGGCACATCACTGTAGCCATTTCCGGCCAGACCTCTTTGCTCTTTTGCAAAAAAATGTCATTTGGCAAGAGCGAGAGAAAAAACGGAAATGGGGTAACCTGATGTGCTGTTGACTGTACAATAAACGGTGAAGGCTTGTACGGCACTTATCCTATGCCAATGGCGGCCTATCTGTCCGGCTACATGTACTTAATTCTGAAATATATGGTTTGATATTGTTACTAAAAAGATCTTGATTGTTTTTTTCTTATTAAGGTTCGCTACTAGGGTCGGCCGGAGAGAAAATCTGTCAAATTTGAAAGCGATCGTGACAGCTATGGTCACACAGTGGTTGGGCCGTGCAATCCGTGCATAAATGCAATGCATAAATCCGGACGACCGTCTTGGTGTAATTGTTTAGAAGTCGGCTACTACACCAAAGGTCGCGGGTTCGATCCCCGCCCAGTACAAACATTTGTGTGCATGAACATGTCTGTTTGTATTGGTCTGGGTGTTTCCTATGTATAATAAGTATGTATTTACAAAAGAAAAAGTATTTGAGTATGTTTATCCGTTGTCTAGTATCCCATAAAAACGGAGTATAATTAACTCACTTGGGGCTAGATGGCGCTGTGTGGAATAATGTCCAGGGATATTTATTTATTTATAATTATTATAAATCGCGGCATGATAATCATTTGATGCGTTCACCAAAGATATTTTTATTTCGCCACCCAATATATTTCAGGATATAGGGCAAACAAAAGAAACTAACCAAAAAATTTATTTTATTAAACATACTAACAAGCGGTTTTGCCAATTATTTTTTTACACTATTATTTGCAATCTATTCTCGTGACCACGTTATTTGCACAATGTTATATCTGGTACTTGACGATTCCATCGAGATTTAGTTGTAACTTGGTTTATCCGTTCGATCATCATCAACACAAAATATTTCTTACATCCAATGCATATGATATAGCAATACACGGAGCCATTTCTAGTAACATGCAGAAGAACCCACTAATTAATTGGTCTTACTTGTAATGAAAAGCTGCAAGAAGCATTAAACGGAGCTATCTTGTTAATAACTAAAACGAGGAATTTAACAGTTGTCAACAGTTGATACACTTTTAGTGGATAATTTATTTTAGATAATAACACTTGAGTAATACCTTTAGTCTCCTGTAGAGGCCATCGCGCTGAATTTAATACAGAATCCACCGTGATCTTCATCTTACTGGAATTGATCTACGAGTAGAGCATGGTATGAAAGGAAGTCACCCTCCGCGTTTTTCTGTCTGTTTTTACATAAGCTTTCACTATCTAAATGATAGTTGATGCTAATTATATTTTCTAGAACGTTTGTCTGTATAGTTCATTCAAATTACTACAGTGAAAAGCTGTGTGCAAATAGCCAGTTAGAGATAAAAATGCTTGCACTGCCATTTTTCCATGGCTGACGTAAATATGATAATTCATATTTATATCAAAGTTCTATCTGATCCATTTTTTTTTAATTTAAAATGGGTTTGCGTTTGACATCAGTCTTGCCAGCCACGCTTACCCAAAAAATGCCTATTCACTCTTGCCTTGAAGACACCAAGGTTGTATGTATCCGGAAACACAGACGCAGGGAGGGCGTTCCACTCCTTAGCGGTGCGGACCAGAAAGGAAGCACCAAACCGCTTAGTTCGGACCGCTGGAAAGTCGACCACATGGAGATGAAATTCCTCGCGGCGTCTTGTGGTCCGGTAGTAGAAAGTAGAGGGTGGTATCAGGTCATGAAGTTCTTGCGCACACTCTCCGAAATACACCTTATAAAAAACCGATAGACAGGCAACTCTACGCCGATGCTCCAAACTCGAGTTTGGTTCCAACGAGCGTCTCGTCACCTATCAGTCTCCTGGCTCTTCGGTCTACTGAGTCCAGTGCATCCAGCTGATACTTGGCAGAGCCATCCCAGTGGTGGCAGAAGTACTCCATACACAACCGAATTTGTGCTTGGTACAATTTTGTAAAAGCTGTTCCGGTGTGAAGTGTGTTTCCATTTCGAATAACTTGTCATTATGTTCTATTGCAATAACTTTTTCTGTTTCGTATAAGCAAACGCAAACTTTAATTTTTTTTGCTCGAGATCTCCATCCTAATACTATGGAACGAGTGAAGTTTCTTTGACAGCCGTCTGCGCAGTCCCGCAAGTCAGTCTTCCTCATGACGCCGGGTGAGTGCACGTCACTGCGTAAAGAATAGGAAAATGAAATGGCAACTAGTACGAAATTGTCAAACCCAAGAGAGCTTTTAATCAAGTGTACTTATGAATATAAACCTGCCTTAGAACTCTCATGGTGAATCATGATAAAATCATACGTTTGATAAATTATGCATAATGCATATGAACAAACAGTACGGAGGAAAAAAAATAAAGTTGTACTATTTTCAACAAAAGACCCTATGTGCGCCTATTTCGTGTAAATTATCCGCGTAATTATAAATGTCATTTTCGTCAAAAGCGACGTGCGCTCACCTTGGGGACATGGGGGGGAGTGAGCTGCGACGGTGCGCGGACAGCTATCAAAGAAACTTCACTCACTCCATAGTAATTTGTATGGAGATTTCAAGCGAAAAATTCGGAATGTTTGGGAATTTTTTGCACAAAACTGAAATAAAGCAATGAAAAACAACTGATTGGCAATGCTTCTTTGATATCTGATCTTTACACGTTATTTAAAACACGTAAGTTGTTAGTTTATATGATGCCTAAACTTTTGAAATACGGGAGTGCGTTTTGCACGTTTTTAGCGATATTCAGATTTTTTTTCACATTAATCTAGTAAGTTGATCCATATACTGGAAGTTTGAGCTGATTGTGCAACTCTTTGACTACTATGACGATTTTTTTCGTGCCTCATACTTCATATTTTCTATATAAAACTTTAGTTTTCCCGAGAGCCGTTTTCCTGGTATCGCACCTTAATATATTTTTTTGGTTATTTTTAAAATTTTCTTAACTGGTTATAAAAGGCGTATTTTACGCGGAAAATACCTACACTTTGTGTTGTTGATGGCATTATTATTTCAGCGGGAATTGTCTTCTTAAATACTAACCCACAATGGAGTAAGCTCTACAGTGTGTCTGGTCACCGATGTCCGACCCGTTAAGGTGAAGTAATATGATCTATTTTATGAATAAATCCACCATAATTAAGCACTTTTAATTATTTTTTTTTTATTTTTTTTTAATTTATTTCAGGTAAATTTTACCTGCGTTTCAAAGGGTCTCTGATGACAGGGTGATATTCAATTTGTCACAACTTCTAAACTATTTTACTTGGAACTTTGATTTTTGCTTCAGTGTTTAGGTGATGTCTTTGGGTATCCAAAAAGTTAAAAATAAATGTATGTTGACAGTTTAGTTTTTCTGAAAAAAAAAAAAAATGTAAAAAAAACTAACAAATTCTATCACAATTTTCAAGTTCAAACATTTTTTTGAGGTATTTTAAGGGAGTTATGAAAAAATGCTTTTTTGTCAGCTTATTGCCTACTTTTGTAGCTGTCCAACGATATCACTTTTGTGACTGTAGGACCTCTAAATCGGCAGATATTGCAAACTAAAATAACCCACCCGTACTCCCGAGAAAAAAAAATTAAAATGGCGGCCATTTTAAAACAACTGGGGCAAAGTGCTTAATTATGGTGGATTTATTCATAAAATAGATCATATTACTTCACCTTAACGGGTCGGACACCGGTTCCCAAACACACTGCATAACGAACAATTAGTAGATAGGTTATGATTTAATTAGATAATGAAATACTAAATTGGATTTATGGCTCCTTAGACATTTCATGTGTAGATTTAATAGTTATTTGTAAAACAATGAAAACAACGAGGTATAAACAACGTATGTAATCATAATCAATGGTTTAATAGCAATAATGATATACAGTCAACCTCAACTCAGGCATAACTTCGTCACACGTAAGTATGCGAGTTCTCAGTATTGAGAGCTCAGCTTACACTGGTGCTACTCTGTGGTTGCTTGTGCTTATACAATCACAGGCGGCAAAATTACGTACCCTTATTTGATTTAATTAAAACGCGTTAGTGTAAACACGGGAGGAAGATAATTTATGGTCGTCGGTGGGTATATTCGGGAACTACTGTGCGCAAGTAAGCGGTGTATTCAGGAGAGATCTCGTAAATAATACAGAGAGAGGTAGAGAGAGAGAAAATCCGATAGTTCAAAGTTAGTCCATATTTTTGGTCGCCAAATGTCTATTTTATAGGGTCAGGTAGGTAAATGATTAATTATAAATATTTAGCAGAAAACAGGGAAGGAGAGAAAAAACAAACTTTTCTTATACTTTCATGTACAAGTAAGTTCAGCACTGTTGTTTACTCTTTTGATGCAGTGGGAAGCAATGTGGCCGTGTTCTCCGCGACGGAGCTCGAATCCGACGACGATAGGGCTTGAGCAAATCCCACTTCTTATACTTCCAAGGAAAGTCCGTGTAAGTAAGTTAAAAACCTTCAAACAAATTGTCCACTTGTCAAGCTTTATGAAATGAGGCCCAGATGCCAAGTTACATTTTAACGACAGCAAATCTACTCGTTTATTTATCTCGACGTGACCCATCTCTGAAAAAGTTTTAACTTCAAAAAAACTTATATAAAGACTGAGACTCTGCGGCGCCCGTCCGACCTTTGGCTGGCGAGCTGAGCCAGGACTCCTATCTCTCTGGGATACCATACTTGAATGTTACTAAAAAAACTGTTTAAGTCCTGCCAACGGCGCTGGCAAGTTTTAAGAAGAACAAAATTCTCATATTTGTAGCAGCAAATAATCCACCGCATGCTTCGATCATAAAACTGGTAGATGCACAGTAAGCGCTTAAATGTCATTTTCATGAAGTTTTTCAAATCAGGCATTGGATGACCTTTTCGGCATGTCTCTCTTATTAATTTGAATTTCATCAGAACAGGTTGGAGTTGTAATGTACTTATAAATGCATCTACCAGTATGTAATATGATCGGTCATTGATCATATTACATACTGGTAGATGCACAGTTCTTTACACAGTTCTTATGCTCATGAAAGCATGGATTGCAAACGAAGTTTTACCGTGTCGATTGCCCCCTCTTCTATTTCTAGTAGTAAATAGAACAAAAAATATATTTAATTGATCAAAAGTCTGTGAAAAGCAACGAATCTTTCCTATGCAAATAGTCGCCACTGCGCCTGCTACCGTTTATATTTGGCCTGGGTGTTTAATATTTAATAATAGATTTAGTAGATATGAAGCTTAATTATAAACTTACTATTGTCAATTATTATTATTAATACCTGGATAATATCAGTATCTTAGTAGAGAAGGTCCCATTCAAGGTTAAATTGTTAGGGCTACACACTTAGCCAAATAATCAGATCACATGAATCAATAATTTTTCCCATCCTAATGGAAACATGTGGAGGTAACTCAAAGTGTTTCTTTACTAAAGATCTGAAAACCAGAAAAAGACATTTGGTCATGTTGGCATCAGGCAGGACTCGAACCCGCATCTTTCGCAAGCCGGGCGACTGCACTTCCAATTATGCTACCGAGACCATTAACAGACCGGCGGAATTTTTCTGGTTCCAAGTGTTTCGTTTTATTACCATGAAAAAAATATCTCCAGTATTATTTTTTATTTAGGTTTTTTTAAATAAATCATGATGTATTTCAGAACCATAAACTCGTAGATAGAGAGCGCAAACTCTGAGAAACTTCTACGTAGGTATTGGCAATATCAATGAGATTGATTCTTGTTTTAAAGAATACCTCTTGGCATTGTGTCTGGTCCACCAATTGGACCTACTTTTTATGTTCAATAAAGATCCTCTTTAGGCTTTACTTCATCTCTGGTGGAAACGCAGTCTAAATCGTTTTCGAAGGACATACAACATGCTACAATACACTGGTGACCCATTAAGCACATGTCAAAGACATGTTGAAAGTGCTAAAAATGTATATAACTTGAGCTTTTCTCGAGCGTTTCGGTGTAATGTAAGGTTCTTACCGTACAGACAAAAGCTCAGTCAGCCTATGAATTTCCATATAAAACAGCGCGTCAAGTTCACGGTTCGAGTAAATTTCAAAATGGCGAATGTTCGATGTTCTGATACAAGTAAATGCTCTAGCTTATACTCACCTTTATGAGTCGCCAAATCGGCGACAAGTCAGAATGACATAACCTAAACGTGCTGGCGTTAGTATTATCTCTTATGAGCAACGAGGCAGCCCTATCTACAGAATCTTGTTATTTTACAAATGCCACCAGGGCGAACCTGATTTCTGGGGAACAGCTTTAACAATAGACAGCATTTGACCTGAATTATATCATATTTCCGTAACATTTCGTAGATAGGGGACAAAGGACGAGTTTACTTGTCATATTTATCAGAGCGATAATAGTTGTTGGTGACACTACCTCAAAAGTAGTGTAAAAGATGTTTTGGTGGCCGTGGCAAAGTTGCAAGGTAATTTGGCAAGTAAGCTATCCGAAAACATGCTATTCCATACCTTATTTCCACGTATAGTCAGAGGCACACTGTAGCTGGCATATGTGGGCTCGCATGTAGCTTGTGTAGCCAATTTTACTGTCAAAGATCCTTGCACGCTGCGGGTATGTGAGCACCTTGATTATAATTACAGCTGATCGTCCCAGGTGTTCGGACTTTAAAGGAGTTGCACCAAATTGACCCTAGCTCCAAAAAACAAAAACTGCATTCTCATATTCTCAAAAAAACTTTTTGCTAATAAATAATATTGTTATGTATGTATATTGAAGTAATTTATGTATCTGTGGTTTGTATGCCGTATCTTCTTTTTTTTATTTATTTTTATTTATCATTTACTCTCTCATCTTACTATTTTACCTTACCCACATTTGTTTTTTTTTGTTTTCTCACGATCCTCTACCTGAAGGTTGTCTGGAAGAGATCGCTCCCTAGCGATAAGACCGCCTAAATTGTACATTGGTCTTTGTAATTTAATACAACTGTAATGTTTTTGTGCAATAAAGAATATCTATCTATCTATCTATCTATCTTAGCCGGCAATCGATCCTGTTGGTTTTAGCAAAACTGTCGAGTCTCAAAACAGTGGACCTCGGTTTTAACCAGACACCGCCATTCGGTTCGTTTGGGCGCCTGCTGCTCCCATTGCGAGGGTTCTATACCACAGTCGTTCTTGTGGAGTGTGAGAAGATGTCCACCATGCTTTCGCGTGCCTTCGTCAAGTTTGAGTTGAAGATGTGCTTTGCCACTCGCTGTTCTGCCATGGTGCTATATTTATAGTGGGTGAGAAATAAACATATGACCCCAAAGCATGCAGGCCAAGTTGTACTAAAAAAATAAATATCACACACATTGCTCTGTTCCTAATGTAACGTTTCCGTTCTGACCCTTTGAGTTTCTACTTTCACTCGTAACCACTGCTCTAAGCTGGTCACAGTAGGTTTACCTCAAGATACATACTCCATTTAAACCCGTATCACTGAATGTATATAAACTCAAAAGCAACTTAATTTTTACTGTGCCCGCATTCATTAACTTCACATTTACATATTTACTCGTTGCCAACGTTGCTTCTTAATTAATTGCAGACATTTAAGCAAACACTTACTAGTGTTTTGAGGGGCTATAACAGACAAACAAACAAAGACACAAACCATTGCCTTTATGCGTATCACTGCTACGGCGCACAATGATAGGTAGATAGGTTATGTCAGTGCTGACGCGAATTCAAAAATTGTCCCCTGGCGTATGTACCTATAATCTGACCGTGTGTACTTGAAGCATGATTATTTACTAGAGCGTAAACGATACAGACACATGTTGCGCAGTGTCGTCGCAAACTGTCAATGATTTGCTCAGGTGGTCAAAAGTCCTGATTTCGGGTGCCACTTTTTTAGCCAAGTAACCTATCTACGTCTTTTATTACATTATCATAAGCGCCACAGATTTCACCTCTACTATGAGGTAGATCGGAACGACTCCAACACGCGGGCTCGTGGATTGTTGGAGGAGTGTTAAGTTGGTGGTAAACCTTGCAGTTAATAATAATAATAAAAATATCACTGGACATTATTACACAGTGCCATCTAGCCCAAACGAAACAACTAATTGCTAGAGTTATGAATTCATTTTTTTTGTAAGTACAATACTTAGGGTAAGTTGCACCATAGTAGAAGTTAAGGTTAAAGTTAAAGTTTTTGTCAAATTTGACAATTTGACGTCATTTTTGGCCTGACCGGTAACTTTAACCGAAATTTTGATGTTTGTTATTGTTAAAGTCAGATGGTGCAACCCAACCTTAATAATATACATAGAAAACACCCAGACCAGTACAAATCAAATCAAATCAAATCAAAAATAGCTTTATTTAAATAGACCTGTTACAGAGTACTTTTAAATCGTCAAATCTAATTAACAAACAAAACATACTTAAAAATAGACATGAATACCATAATATTAAATGTAAACAATACATATACTGTACTTAAATAAATGTGATGCTACCACCGGATCGGAAAGTTGTTTCTGTACTGAGAAGAACCGGCAAGAAACTCAGCAGTTACTCTTTTCAACTGTTTCTCTTTTTTACAATAATTGTTAGTATATTACAACAGAACTTAGAACAAGATAATACAAACAGACATGTTCATGCACACAAAATGTTTGTACTCTGCGAGGATCGAACCCGCTACCACTGGTGTAATAGTTCACTTCTGAATCGTTATACCAAATCAGTCGTCACACACACAGTTAGATGTTATCAAGCCGCCTAGAGGCCTGACTAAGTTTACCGACTGAAATCTAGCGAAAACTGGTGCTACCGAAAGCATGCAGATCGAATCGGATCCGATCGAAAATACTATGAATCGATACTATAGATAGCCCAATTGGTACTATGATTATTAGATGTACGGTAACTATTAATGTAACCACTATATTCGGCAGTTCGGCACCACTAACAGATCCCACCGACCGCTAACTGTATTGGCTAACTTAATTTTTAGGCGCATTTTTCCACGAACTGGCAGCGCCGTTCCCAGAAACTCAATTACCAGCTGTGGAAATGTACGGCTGCCGTTGCGTAGATATATAATACTAGCCGAGGCTAGCCACGGGCAACTTGCCGCCGACACAGAAACCAATAGAAGTGCCAAAACGGTATTGAAATGACATCTGTAGGTCTAGCACGATACACGAACCGCTAATGTTTTCGAAATCGAAAAATTAACGTTTTTTTTTTCTTTTTCCTATGTCTTTATAAGAAGTAACGTTTTCTTTTCGATTATGAAAACGCTAGCGGTTCGTACTGTCTCCAGGACATCTCAAACAAAAGCAGTTTGTAATACCTACTTAAATACTTTAAATTAAATTACTTGAACAACACCCCGGACATAGTTAGTTAGTTAGTTTGAGCACCATAGGTTGACGTCGGAAGAATGCAAACGTGCATTAGCTGGCATTTCAGGCCTTTTGAAGGCCTCGGCTATTCCAAGGATTTTAGTAACATCTTGCTATTTCCTATAGAATAATTGCGAGGCTCATAAAGTCTCGGAAAAATACGAAAAAGACATTTGACAGTAAATCGGGTGCGTCAAAAGACTTAAAAATGGGTGACAGAGTTCCAAATCTAACTGTGCAATTTCGCAGAAATATCTATTTGAATGGGCTCATTCCTTCTGTTACTGTTATACGTTTATACCCCAGAAAACTTTACTGCATTGCTATATTTTACTAGTAATACTCGTATCCACCCAGATTATTCATTCTATGCATGATAAATTGTATCCAAACACTCTCGGGAAAACCGAAAATATAGGAAATTTTACCCATGGGAACATTTTTACAGGATAAACCTTTTAGGTTCGGTGAGATATACATTTGTTATCCTTTCTGCAAGTGTTAACAGACTTATAAAATTATGGTTTTTCCCTTGTGATGTACGAGTATGTCACAGAATGAATGAATAACCTCCTGTTAACAAAATAACCTATTGCAAGAAAAATAGATCACCTTGAAAAACACTGTAAGCCACTGTATAGCCCAGAACATATAAGACTGATCAATATTGTGCGAGTGTCTTATGATAATATACTTACGATGTGTGAACTAAATAATATAATACAGGTAAGGACATTCGACGACAGGCTATCCATTTCTGTTTTGTCTTGCTCTTGGCAAATGACATTGCTTTGAGGAGGTCTAACCGAAAATGGGTAGCCTTATGTGCTGTTGACCTTACATATAGCGACGTGACTCTATCACCTGATAAAATGGGAAGAATCCAGTCTAGGATTTTACCCTTCACCTGTGTACTACATACAGCGGAGTCTTGATGATAGATGTAAACGTTTCATAAGGCAATATTTAAATCAATCAAATCGGCCAAAAATTTCAGCAGAATAACTCCGAGTTCCGTATTTCCCCGCCGTATTTTGCTTTCCAATATGCCCCTGGCGCTGTTTGTACAAGTTAAACAGCGAGTAAAACATTTTTCCCTCGATACCCACTGTTATTTTTGCACGTAAAATTGCGATATTTTTTTCAAATACCGCTCTGCCGCCTGGATCGTGGTTATTGAAGAAAAAAATAATAGAACTTCAGGTGGAAGTCAAACCAGAGGGCGGCGACTGCTGTGACAAGTTAATTCTAACCCTCAAATTCACAAACGGCAATCAGAGTTGACCACGACGTCGAAAGACGTTTCAGGCCACGCCATCGAAAGACGTTTGCTACCACGCCGTCCTGTAATGTCTTTATAGAATTGAAAGCGACGACTTTGAAGGCGTGCTCAATTTGATTGACGTTTGTGAATTCAGAGGTAAGTCGCATTACTGGCAATAGCAGTTACCCGAAACGCGAACTATGGGCGTGGTATACTTTTGTCATATAAAATTTCCTTTTTACCCGACTGCACCAGAACGTGTTTTTTGTGGAAATATATAGCATTGGTAAAATAACGATTGTAGGGATATAGTATTTAAGAGAATAGTTGAAGCAAATCGAGCATCGAACCAGACACTAATAATGAAAACAAATTATTCAAAAACCTCAATTCCAGTTATTAGCAAAACCTATGATTGAATAATAATCGAAAGCGAGCATTTTAATTCAATTACCTAGCGGAGCAGAAAAGCCGAGCTATCCGACAAGAGATCGGCGACAGAAATTAGATCTCAGCGTCGGATGATAAATCGATTCTCCCTGAGCGCATTCGATTTGTCTAACGAGTCTAATCGAGTATTACTCTGTTTTTACCATAGAGCTTGAAGAGCGTGGTAATCTGGTTTTTACCGTTGCGATGCAAAGAAAGAGTAATGTGCAAATCAGTCTACACATGTATGTTTGTTTGTTACCAACCTTGTTGGACCCCTATTGTAGTGGTATTGGGACCCTTGGAAAATGATTGGGGGAGGCCTTTGCCCAGCAGTGGGCATCGTTCGATGATGATGATGATGTACCAACCTTAATTGTTTTGTGCGTATTTTAATTATCTAGAGTTCTACTTGTTATTTTTAACGAGCCTACGGCCTATGTAAGGCCAATAAAATCCTTTCCTTACTTTCTTTTTGACGACAATAATCAAAGTTCACCACAGCAACAACCATACATAATATTGTCCAAAAAAAAAAAAAACTTCCAAATACATCAAGTCCATCAACTCAAATAGGTATTCCAAAGTGATTTTTATCATTTGTAATTTTAGAGACAATTTAGGATTCATCGACTTAACGTTGCTAGAACAACCATTCCCGCTACAATTATGCGAGTTAAAGTAAACGCAAATAAATGTTGTCCTGTGTTTTCAGAATTTGTAAAACTTTTAATTCATTTAGCTTTTTTTGCAACCAAACATTTTCCAATCAGACTGCTCCAGCCCATTTAATTAAAAGTACAAAGAGAAATAGCAATTTGTCTAACCGAACCTAACAGGCAAACGGCTCTCGGGTTCGGCAAGTTTTTTATATTTGCGATTATCTTGTTAATCTCTTAAAATGAGGATTAATATTCTTATTCCTGAGTTTAGATTGCCTTCCTATAACTTGGGGAGTGTTTTAACGAAGTTATCGATTGACTCGTTTCCTAGGGGAAATGGCTACATAAATTGAATAGCAATTGGGTGGTATGTTTTTGCTTGAGGTTTCCTGTTGTTCGTGTTATTTTTGTTACTTACTATGTATCTACGTCTTTACCTAAATATGTATCTTCTTCTTTTGTAGATCCAAGGGCTCTGAATCTTTTTACGATACTAAAATAGTATTTCTATTAGTATTGTTTCTATTGTTCTTAAATATTTACGCGTAGGTAACAGTGCAACACAATTTATTGACACACTAGCTGTCCTGTCAGACTTCGTTCTGTTGTCAAACATTCAGTGTCACATGACTGGTAGGAACAGTTACTAAGAGAAAGCTAAATTGTGGTTTTTCACTTTATTTCTAGCATTTACTCATGTTAACTCACATTTTAAACCTTCCCTGGACCATAACAAATATTTCAGAACCAAAATTAGCCAAATCCGTTTATGCCGTTACTGAGTTTTAGCGAGACTAACGAACAGCAATCCATTTTTTTATATAGAGACTAGCTGTCCCAACAGACTTCGTTCTGTTGTCATACATTTAGTGTCACGTGACAGATTTTTACTTTATTTCCAGCATTTTCTCCTGATTACCTTTTAAACTTTCCCTGGACCATTACAAATATTCCAAAACTAAAATTAGCCAAATCGGTTCAGCCATTCCCGAGTTTTAGCGAGTCCATTTTTATATATCTCTATGTAGAGATATAAAAATGGATTGCTGTTCGTTAGACTCGCTAAAACTCGGGGACGGCTGGACCGATTTGGCTAATTTTGGTTTTGAAATGTCTTTGAAAAAAACCTCAATTTACTCTTCTCTTAGCAACTATTTCTAAATGTTTGTCAACAGAACAACGTCGGTTGGGATAGCTAGTTCCATAATGAATATTGAATTACAAATTCTCCCAGCGTTAACGGCCTTCATCCACAGTTATAAAGGCATAGTCAAGCGCAGTATTAACAAAGGATCCACTTAGGCAATAAATAGTTATGTCGGCTGGCAATTTGAGGTGCGATCGATCGCACTCGCATTCAATCAGCGGCTCTGTGGAGTCGCGTTCCAGTGTCAGTGGAGGCATCGTTTGTGACTGATTTACGTCAACGTGACGCACACACGCCTGATTCATTCAATCAGGGGCTCTGTGGAGTCGCGTTCCAGTGCCAGTGAAGGCATCGTTTGTGACTGATTTACATCAACGTGACGCACACACGCCTGATTCATTCAATCAGGGGCTCTGTGCCGCGTCCAGTGTCAGTGAAGGCATCGTTTGTGACTGATTTACATCAACGTGACGCACACACGCCTGATTCGTTCGGAATACGGAACGGGTTTAGCCGTTGGCCATTGATGGGGTTTCCGAAATTGAACATTGGATTCATCGTTTCGTTTTACGTTGCTTTTTTAACTCTTCGAAGTAATAGTTTGCTTAAACTCGGGGACGGCTGGACCAATTTGGCTAATTTTGGTTTTGAAATGTCTGTGGAAGTTCAAGGAGAGTGAGTGAAAAAGTATGAAAAAAACTCAATTTACTTTTCTCTTAGCAACTTTCTAAATGTTTGACAACAGAACAACGTCGGTCGGGATTCATAATGAATATTGAAATATAAATTCTCCCAGCATTACCGCCCTTCATCCACAGTTATAAAGGCATAGTCAAGCGCAGCACTAACAAAGAATCCACTTAGGCAATAAATAGTTATGTCGGCTGGCAATTTGAGGTGCGATCGATCGCGCTCGCATTGTATCAGGGGCTCTGTGGAGTCGCGTTCCAGTGTCAGTGAAGGCATCGTTTGTGACTGATTTACATCAACGTGACGCACACACGCCTGATTCATTCAATCAGAGGCTCTGTGGAGTCGCGTGCCAGTGTCAGTGGAGGCATCGTTTGTGACTGATTTACATCAACGTGACGCACACACGCCTGATTCATTCAATCAGGGGCTCTGTGGAGTCGCGTCCAGTGTCAGTGAAGGCATCGTTTGTGACTGATTTACATCAACGAGACGCACACACGCCTGATTCATTCTATCAGAGGCTCTGTGGAGTCGCGTCCAGTGTCAGTGGAGGGATCGTTTGTGACTGATTTACATCAACGGGACGCACACACGCCTGATTCATTCAATCAGGGGCTCTGTGGAGTCGCGTCCAGTGTCAGTGAAGGCATCGTTTGTGACTGATTTACATCAACGAGACGCACACACGCCTGATTCATTCTATCAGAGGCTCTGTGGAGTCGCGTCCAGTGTCAGTGGAGGGATCGTTTGTGACTGATTTACATCAACGGGACGCACACACGCCTGATTCATTCAATCAGAGGCTCTGTGGAGTCGCGTTCCAGTGTCAGTGAAGGCATCGTTTGTGACTGATTAACATCAACGTGACGCACACACGCCTGATTCATTCAATCAGGGGCTCTGTGGAGTCGCGTTCCAGTGCCAGTGAAGGCATCGTTTGTGACTGATTTACATCAACGTGACGCACACACGCCTGATTCATTCGGAATACGGAACGGGTTTAGCCGTTGGCCATTGATGGGGTTTCAGGAATTGAATATTGGATACGTCGTTCCGTTTTACCTTGCTTTTTAAACTCTTCGAAGTAAAAGTTTGCTTAAACTCGGGGACGGCTGGACCGATTCGGCTAATTATGGTTTTGAAATGTCTGTGGGAGTTCAGGGAAGGTGAGTAAAAAAAATATGAAAAAAAACTCAATTTACTTTTCTCTTGGCAACCATTTCTAAATGTTAGACAACAAAACAACGTCGGTCGAGACAGCTAGTTCCATAATGAATATTGAATTACAAATTTTCCCAGCATTAACGCCCTTCATCCACAGTTGGTCCGTCCACATCCGAGGTGCCCGTGGCGCAGTTGTGACAGTGTAAAGCAACACACACCGGGTCGGAAATGGGATGAGTGACCACCCCGACCGAAATTTAGTGATGTGTACACGTTAAGCAGTTGATCCCGGTTGACGTTGCCAGTTGTCAGTCGTTAAGCTTAGTCAGAGGCCGTAGGGCGGCTTGAAAACATCTGACATTAAGGTTGCTCACTAACCTTACACCCCTCCAACAATCCGCACTGAGCCCGCGTGTTGGAGTATGGCTCATTCCACCTAATAGTTTAGGTGAGGCCTGTGCCCAGCAGTGAGACGTATGAGGCCGATTATGTTTCATGTTTATGTATCCACAGTTATAAAGGCATAGTCAAGCGCTGCATTAACAAAGGATCCACTTAGGCAATAAATAGTTATGTCGGCTGGCAATTTGAGGTGCGATCGATCGCACTCGCATTCAATCAGAGGCTCTGTGGAGTCGCGTTCCAGTGTCAGTGGAGGCATCGTTTGTGACTGATTTACAACGTGACGCACACACGCCCGATATATTCGGAATACGGAGCCGTTGGCCATTGATGGGGTTTCCGAAATTGAACATTGGATTCGTCGTTGCGTTTTAACTTGCGTATTTCACTCTTTAGTTTAACCCCCGAATTCACAAACGCCAATCAAGGTTGAGCATCGCTCAGAAATTTAGCTGTCCCTATCAGTTCTATTGACATTTTAAGGGACAGAATGAGTTTGAGCGCGTGCTTAGCGTTGATTGACGTATGTGAATTCGGGTGTAAAAGTCTTAGAAGTAAAGTTTACCCTAGTAAAGTTTTATGAATAAGAGGGTTAATATTCGCAAATTACGAGGTAGAATACTACTCCACAATATTCCAAAGTTTGCAGATAGTTTAATCCACAGTTATAAAGGCATGTCAAGCGCAGTATTAACAAAGGATCCACTAAGGCAATAAATAGTTATGTCGGCTGGCAATTTGAGGTGCGATCGATCGCGCTCGCATTCAATCAGCGGCTCTGTGGAGTCGCGCTCCAGTGTCAGTGGAGGCATCGTTTGTGACTGATTTACATCAACGTGACGCACACACGCCTGGTTCATTCGGAATACGGAACGGGTTTAGCCGTTGGCCATTGATGGGGTTTCCGAAATTGAACATTGGATTCGTCGTTTCGTTTTACCTTGCGTATTTAAGTCTTTAGTGTTAGATGTAAAAGTTTACCCACTTAAAAAAGGCAGAATACGTGTTTCACATCAAGTATAATTCCTTACTTACTTGAAATAATATTTCTTGTGTTAGAGGTGGATGCCTATAACATTGATGAAATCACCCTGCCTCATAGGGTAAATATACCAGAAAGATTCGGCCGGTCTGTTAATGATCTCGGTAGCATAATTGGTTAGTGCAGTCGTTCGGTTTGCGAAAGATGCGGGTTCGAGTCCTGCTTGATGCCAACATGACCAAATGTCTTTTTCTGGTTTTCAGATCTTTATGATTTAGCTAGCTCCATAATGAACATTGAATTACAAAATTCTCCCAGCATAAACGCCCTTCATCTACAGTTACAAAGGCATAGTCAAGCGCAGCATTAACAAAGGATCCACTTAGGCAATAAATAGTTATGTCGGCTGGCAATTTGAGGTGCGATCGATCGCGCTCGCATTCAATCAGAGGCTCTGTGGAGTCGCGTTCCAGTGTCAGTGAAGGCATCGTTTGTGACTGATTTACATCAACGGGACGCACACACGCCCGATATATTCGGAATACGGAGCCGTTGGCCATTGATGGGGTTTCCGAAATTGAACAATGGATTCATCGTTTCGTTTTAACTTGCGTATTTAACCCTTAGTCTAACCCGAATTCACACCCGCAAATCAAGGTTGAGCATCGCTCAGAAGTTTAGCTGTCCCTATCAGTTCTATTGACATTTTAAGGGACAGAATGAATTTGAGCGCGTGCTTAGCGTTGATTGACGTATGTGAATTCGGAGGTAAAAGTCTTAGAAGTAAAGTTTACCCTAGTAAAGTTAAGCAGTAAGTTTTATAAAGTTTTATGAATAAGGGGGTGAATATTCGCAAATTACGAGGTAGAATACTACTCTACAATATTCCAAAGGTTGCAGATAGTTTCATCCACAGTTATAAAGGCATAGTTAAGCGCAGCACTAACAAAGGATCCACTTAGCCAATAAATAGTTATGTCGGCTGGCAATTTGAGGTGCGATCGATCGCGCTCGCATTCAATCAGAGGCTCTGTGGAGTCGCGTCCAGTGTCAGTGAAGGCATCGTTTGTGACTGATTTACATCAACGTGACGCACACACGCCTGGTTCATTCAATCAGGGGCTCTGTGGAGTCGCGTTCCAGTGTCAGTGAAGGCATCGTTTGTGACTGATTTACATCAACGTGACGCACACACGCCTGGTTCATTCAATCAGAGGCTCTGTGGAGGCGCGTTCCAGTGTCAGTGAAGGCATCGTTTGTGACTGATTTACATCAACGTGACGCACACACGCCTGATTCTGCCTGACAGCAGCATACTGGTTTTAAATCAAGTACTTACATCCTCATATCAAGATCATCATCTGTCCTAATACCAATAAACTGATTTTGATTTTAACATTTACAAATTCTTAAGTGAACTTTGGTCTCGGGCAAAATCAAAACAGGCATTTGATTGTCGTAGGTACATTTTTGATTTTATTAGTAAAAACGTTAAGTTTTAATTAAGTAAACAAACAGAGTTTAACAAAATAGGTTAAGATAATTTTCACATTGAAGTTTTAGACGTTGCACCACACACTATACAAAGATATTATAACGTCAACACCGCGCAGGTAAGGAAAGTACCTATTAGGTTATGGCTTTGAAACACTTAACATGTTCCAAAATTCGAGGTAGAACACTACTCCACAAATTCCAAAGGTTGCAGATAGTAATTCATGCCAAAATTACTACTATTTATAGCCCAATAAATGACTAAGTAGTTCACTGGTTTACGGCATCCCCGATCCTAAAACGACTATAAACCGTAGTTAACTGCTATATCTGTCCTATTGATGACACCACAGAAAACGACTTCCGCTGGCAAAATCTTCTCGTTTACTTGTGGCGGCATAAATCACACTATTGAATCTAAATCATTTGATTCCTTCATTCATACTGCTGGGCAAAGGCCTCTCCTACCGTTTTCCAGCTCACACGGTCCGGAGTTGGTGCCGAACGATGCTTCCTATGTGCAATTGTGCATCCAGTTCGTCTCTCCAACTTTTCTTAGGCGTCCTACGCAGAAGCTGTCCCTTTATGCCCCTGAACCTATTACTTTGTCTCAAAACCTCTTACTGTGTCCTCAAACCTCTTTCTATGTCCATATACCTCTAACTACGTGTACATACCTCTTACTGGCAAAAAAGACTGAAAGCGACGTTGTAAACACGTCACTATCACTTAAAATTGGAAAATGTGTCATTTATTGTGTTTGATAGAAAATTTAATAAAGACACTATCTTTTGAGTACCCCATCAAAAACACTGCTGTCCAAATGGTTAATGGAATGAGAAGCGCCAGTTAATAAATTGAAAACTTCAATAAAAGTGAGCGTATACTCGATGTCTCCGAAGAGCTAATTAAGTCATTACCTCCTTTGAAAACTTTCAGAGGTTGGAGTTGTTAAATCTTATCGAACTAAATCTTGGTTCCCGGTTCTTTTGCGTGACTTGTTAAACATCTTTCTAGTTCAACAAGTTTGCCAGTAAGTATTTTGAGGAGTGTCTATTTATTCGAAATGACGTTGAAAGTTGAACGCTTGTGAAAAGTTTGGTGGAAGTTGGGCTTCGGTGTTTGATTTGTTATTTTTTTAAAACGTTTTTTTTTGTTAACATCTGCAACTTACTTTTTCCAGTTGATAGTCCAGTAATGCAAAAAAGGCCTCATTTGATACGGCTTATCTCAGCGTAATAAATCTTCATTTCACAAGATTGGACTAGAAAACAAGTGAAAACTTGAACATTAACACATGCTCGATTAGATCACTTTCAAACTAACTTTAGCGGGGTTATTATAGCATCAAATCAGTATTATAGTTATGGCAAGGACGCCGAGCATAGCCCTTCTAACAAAAAGGGCTTTGATGCTTTCAGCGATGTTTAGCTTTCCTATAATAGTAGTTCAGCTACGGACTTTTTGAAAGACTTGATCGTGAAAACATCTGACCCTGAAAGTATCGAAATGGCGGCGTCAGATTTTCTCATACGCACATTTGTCACATTTGTCCGGACGCGCTCAGCGCCTCATCGCTCAGACGAAATACCGCAGATGGTATGTCAATCCGAATAGGCATAAAGAATTATTCTCATCTATCTTGATGGTTCCTTCATACTCCAAGCACGGACTCCGAGGATGATAAAATGTATTTGACATTTTTCATTATGGATGCAATCATAACATACGCATCCTCACGACTATATCCTAAACGGGGTAGTCAGAGGCACAGGTTATGGTAAACGGAACATTCATAAGCCCACACTTCGCCTAACGAGCTGTACAAAACGTGGTATGAAACTGCCTGTCACCGTTATCCGGGTTGCCTGGGGCTTTATCGGTGTTGGGAGACACCGGAGAGTCAGCAGAAAATTTAACAATAAGAACATTATTCCACACAACGCCATCTAACCACAATCTAAGCAATTGTATGCTTGTGCTTAGGGATACTAGACAACGGATGACCATACTTAAATACTATTTTTCTTTTGTAAGTGCATACTTATTAAACATTATGAAACACTCAGAAAAGTACAAACCGACATGTTCATGCACACAAAATAGGTATGTTTGTACTGTGAACACAAAGTAAATGTTCTGGCTAGACTTGATCCTGGGACCACATGGGTTCTGAGCTATAGTATTAGTAGTAGTACCACTGGGCTACCACACTCTGTATGTTGAATCAGATGTATTCATTGACAGTCCTCAGTCGCTGTTAAACCAAGATAAGAAACATGTGTAATAATGTAATGTTAGTAATGTTGTTTAAGCTTACATACTTACTTAAGTATATTAGTTGTAAATCGGCCTTAGCACCTCCGCACTGAGCCCGCGCTTTATTTTTTTTATATTTTTTATAGTCAGCTATAAGGTGGCACCAGCCATAAAGCGCGGGCTCAGTGCGGAGTAAATAAATAAATTCGTTTGTAACAGAAAAGTATAACAGTTAAAGGATCTCACCGCGAACGTTTCCTAGTTATACAGTGTGTTTGGGAACCGGTGTCCGACCCGTTAAGGTGAAGTAATATGATCTATTTTATGAATAAATCCACCATAATTAAGCACTTTGCTCCAGTTGTTTTAAAATGGCCGCCAACTTAATTTTTTTTCTCGGGAGTACGGGTGGGTTATTTTAGTTTGCAATATCTGCCGTTTTAGAGGTCCTACAGTCACAAAAGTGGTATCGTTTTTTTCAGAAAAACTAAACTGTCAACATACATTTATTTTTAACTTTTTGGATACCCAAAGACATCACCTAAACACTGAAGCAAAAATCAAAGTTCCAAGTAAAATAGTTTAGAAGTTGTGACAAATTGAATATCACCCTGTCATCAGAGACCCTTTGAAACGCAGGTAAAATTTACCTGAAATAAATTTAAAAAATAATAAAAAAAAAAATTTAAAGTGCTTAATTATGGTGGATTTATTCATAAAATAGATCATATTACTTCACCTTAACGGGTCGGACACCGGTTCCCAAACACACTGTATAAGTGCTGAATGCTCATTGATGAGTAAGTAGCATGAGAGAACCGAGAGCTATCGACACTCTGAGTAATGACTGCAGGAAACTCATTTAATGATACCGCAGAGCGCTGTGACTCTGCTGGTTGCAATCTATGCATTTATTCAAAAGTTAAGTAAAGACAAAACTAAATAAAAACTAAAGTAAACTAAAGATGTGTCATTATGTGAAAATAAGAAATGAACCATGTTTGGGAATTTTGGCCACTCAACTATCCCCAACAGACATCTAAGTCTGATATTCAAGCATTACACGCTTACACCTGTATTACTCATATAAATAAGTTATTAGGTCTGGGTAGTTGACCTCTACCTCTACAAACCGAATCACATGTATGTATGATCAGTTATACCCAATTATTCACAGTTATCAAAAAACCTTGTATTGCATAGTACCTACTTTGAACGTATGACCGCAAGTTGACGGCTCAAGTTCTTACGTACTTTGAGTGCTGACTATAATATAACCTGCCGACTCGATTTTCCATAAAAAAACTTATAAAAACACCTTCACAAGTTGATACTGAATGCTCTAGATGTAGAACAATGTCAGGGGCGCTGAGCCGTGCTGGGCGGGCGGCAAGATCAAAGCGACCTCGTCTTTGATGTGCCGCCGAGCGCGCGGACGGGCCGGCCCGAATGCCGCTTGATCCGGTTATTGAATAGTTTATTTACTCTTTTGATTGCTTTTTGAATGACAAAGAATTGATAGACTTATTTTATACTTTGAATACCATTTAAGGTTAGGTATAAGTAAACATAGGATGATTATTTCGTATGAGTACTCCCGTTGCGGGCGCTGTGTAAACGCTATAAGTTAAGCAGATATCAGTGGAACAGAATTGTATTGTTATAAACATGACATTCATCCTTATCCAAATAAATACGTTTTTCATCCCAAATATTTAATTTTGAACCAAAATTGCCGTAAACATCATTAGATTTCGAAGAATATCTTAGGTGTCATTATAGATAGATAGATATTCTTTATTGCACAAAAACATTACAATTGTATTAAATTACAAAGACCAATGTACAATTCAGGCGGTCTTATCGCTAGGGAGCGATCTCTTCCAGACAACCTTCAGGTATCATAGTTTTAAATAACTCAACAGCTAAATGATGCTCTAGCGAGGGAAACTGTCAGCCATAAAAACATCCATACACAAAACAAGCATAAACGTTCAACACAATAATGTTTTTTTTTATGAGGATCAATCCCAAGACCCTCAGCGCTAAACGATCCAGTCATTTCATAAACAAAATACCATCGAGAAACAACATGCCGAAGAGCCTCGAGAAAATCCCCACAGACCAGTCGAGATTGCGCTTTGTCTCGGCCTCGCGCGGGACTCATCTGATATTTTGAGAATTCCAATCTGCCGTAGCGAGAATTCGCCGAGTTGTCTCTCGCCGGTATGCACAACCTTGTTAGCTTGAGGAAGTCAGCAGTTTTGACGTCTTATTAGTATTGGATTTCAACTATCTGCAGATTTCTGAAGGCATGTTTTGAATGCCTTTAGGAAATAAGTAACTTCACGCTTCTAAATGCATTAATGTAACTGAATGACTTGGCGGTTGGTGTAATAAGTAGTAGGTAGTAGTTCATCCTAATGACAAAAAGCTTCGTGTGCTTAACACTAGTGTTTGTTTTTTACTGGGGTTAGGTCCTAGTTGCTACGAGATACTCGAGGCTAAGAGTTGCTCATGTTTACGGGTAGCTCGTGGCTACACGCTGCCTATGACTACGAGGCGCTCGAGGCTACGAGGAGCTCGATGCTACGATTCCCTATGTGTGTGTTGGTAGCCCATCCACGCCATGGGAGGAATTCGAACCCTGCTTGTCATCAAAGAGTCTCCATTCCAAGGCTTTTCTTCCCAACATTCCGTTCATTATGTTGCGCTGGGACATGTCAATGATTCACTGGATTTTAGTTCCAGAACAAATATCACAATAATGCTGCTGATTGTTGGCAGCAGATTCATTTTTAAGTTCTCTATGTTAAGCTAAACAATCACAACAACCACTATCAAATAAAAAAATACATTATTTTCGAATTTTATAGTTGACAAACAGCATGGAGTTGAGCAATCCCGAGCAATTAAGCAAAGAGCAAAGTAACTGCGACTTATTATACAAACAGTGTCGTTCAAAGTTTCGATATAAATGAAAAAGTTTATACGAGATCGGCTACAACTCGTAATCAATCATCGGTAATAGCACTTTTGCCGGTCCATATCGTCAAATACCCCTTAAGGGTGACGTCACACAGCTGTAGCAAAGATGTGTATCGACACATAAATGTGCGTACTCTTATCAAAATGTTCTTTGGGGACTTTTACTTTTCTTATCGCCTTACGTGTCATGTAGCTGTACAGTAGGGAGAAAATATTAGCAAATTTTTACATGAATCTACATTTTCTGAAAAAGCAAACATGAAGTTATAAAAGTTTTTAAAAGGTCTAAGGTTCTTATCACATTAAACAACACAGCACCTTCACTCAGACTTTCATTATGGTGCAGTAAATAACAGGTCATTATGACCATTATTTTATCATTTTTTTACCATTATTTTTTCTTTTGGAAAGCTGAAATTTTCTTTCCCATTATAATATGCTGGCAAAGTATTACGACACTCAACACGCCGTCATATGTTATCAAGTTGCCCTAAGGCCTCTGACTAGGCTTAACGACTGCGATTTAGCGACGTCACCGGGATCAACAGCATAACGTGGCTCCCGAAGCATGGATATGCCCGAAATGCTCATCACTAAATTTTGGACGGGGTGGTCACCCATCCCATTTCCGACCCGGCGTGTGTTGCTTTACAACAGCGATCGTCGCCGATCACTGTCACAACTGCGCCACGGGCCCCTCTGGCGCAGGCGCTTATGCCTTATTTTATCTGTTCTCAAGTGTCAATTTCGTTCAAAGATAATTATTGGTTAGCCTAGCTCCAAGTAGTTGAAGTCATAAGAGTTTAGACGTATCGCAACACTCTCCCGTATCGTTCGAAGGTCTAAGCCCACCCCTTTGATGGATCGCTCGGCCGCCTCTAATCTGCAAATCTGCTCCAAGTATAGCCTTATTGGATTAATTACTTACGGGCCTAATTGTAAAGTTATCAACCTAAAATAGCTTCGCCTAAATGTTATTTAGTTTTGTGGAATTGGTTTGGCTTAATAGATATAATTTAATAGCAAAAGCATTTTGTGTCAATGGATGATCTGATAAAGGTTACAGGGTTACGAACATCTCTAGAGGATGAACTATGTCGAGCAGGGGAATGTTTAATTTTCGAGTAGCTGTTATGATAAAATATGAACAGTTTATGACTTTCTCATCATCATCACCGTCCACTGCTGAACATAGGCATACCACTACTTGCAGATTTTTCGTAGCGGCTGGTTGAAGGCGGCATGGATCTACTGAAACCATGCGATTTTCATCAGGTCATCAGTCACCTTGTGAGTGGTCTCCCGAGTGGAGCGAGGGAGTTAAGGCTAGAATCCTCCAGCGGTGCTGGTATTAGATAACGCACCATACCATTCAAGAAAAGTCGAGCGTATCCCCACTTCAAACTGGCGGAAGGCTGATATTGTTCAGTGGTTAGATGAAAAACAAATTAAATATCAACCTACAATGATAAAGGCTCAATTAATCGAAATAGTAAAATTACAAAAATCAAATTACGAACGCTGTGCTGTGGAAAAGTTGGCCGCTGAATACGGTGTCACAATCCTGCGTCTGCCACCTTTTCACTGTGAGCTCAACCCAGTAGAGTTAGTTTGGGCTCAAGCAAAGGGGTACGTTGCCAGTAACAATAAAAAATTTAAAATAAAAGAGGTAAAAGAAATATTTGAAGAAGGCCTGAAAGAGGTGACGCCTGATAATTGGAGACAGTGCATATTGGAGACACCATGCCATAAAAGTCGAAGACAAAATGTGTCAACTCGACCACATTATAGACCAATATGTGGATTCCTTCGGTATAAATGTAACTGATTCCGATTCCGATTCTGAATATACCGATTCAGAATCAATAGCAACCGTAACGAATAAAAACGTATATAATTACTTGTATTTTCCTGACTCTCAAGTGTTAATTCCCCTGAACCTCTTTGAACATTTTTTTCCCAGCTATGGTTATAATTTTTTAGTGAGAAGTTTTAATATGGAGGTAGGGTGCATATTTCTTAAATCGTATTATTTAATTCGTTGTGTACCTATTAAATATTTTCAATTTAAAAAAGCCTTTGATACCTAATAAAATAAAGCATGACTAAATGTCTAAGTCTAGTGATTGCCGAACGTCACTATTGTAGCGGGTCACCCTTTTTTGTATCAGTCACTGTTGAAGTTGTCATTTTGCTGACTACAATTATTAATCGTACTATAGGTATGGTATGGTAACTAGTTATTAGTTAGTAATTAGTTAATAGCCTGGCACGGGATCGAAATGTTTGGAAAGGATTGGGAGAGACCTTTTCCCGGAAGTGGCATGATGTAGATTAAAAAAAAAAGCTAGTCTTCTACTTTATAAAAATAAGTCGGGTTTTTCTTCCTGACGCTATAACTCCAGAACGCACGAACCGATTTCCACGGTTTTGCATTCGTTGGAAAGTTCTCGGGCTCCGTGAGGTTTATAGCGAAGAAAGTTCAGTGACATTCCGACAAAGCGGGAATAGTACATTGTTATCCTAGGGGTGAAAGTAACTTATTTAGTCCCGAGACGGGGTTTGGCGCCCGGAACGAAGTAAGGGCGCCAATAGTTCGAGGGACTAAATAAGTCTTTAACCCGAGGTAAACACTGTGCTTTTCATTACGAATACAAGGAAAGTAAGAATAAAAACATGAATTAGCTAAAGAAAAAATGACAAAAATAAATGAAGATCGAATTGCCGCTTTCCCGCCTATTTCGTTTGTTTTTTTTTTCTGTGGCCGGCCCGCTATTCAGCCAATATTTTTTATTTTCATCATTCAAAAAATGGTAAATATTTTGCTCAAAGCTAAGTTATTTTATAGAAATTGTTGAATCTGAATTATAATAAAGGTATTTAAAAATATATATTCTCTAATCAATACATAATTAACTTTAAGTATTTCAATTTTACATCGTGGCTGTATAGAAAGTTGGAACATGGTTCAATAGATATGTGAAAAATAACTAGTTTTGTTCTTTATAATTTGACAGCTGTCAGTTGAAAGTGATTCTCCCTAGGGATGAAAAGTACTACTTTCAGCCCGCATCAGCAATCAGCATGAAAAAAGATTTTTCATTACTCATACCCTGAAAGTAGGTCATTACTGACCTGAGAAGCGGGCTGAAAGTAGTACTTTTCATCCCTAGGGAGAATCACTTTCAACTGACATCTGCCAAATTATTTAAAAAAAACTTAGTTTTTTTTCACATATCTATTGAACCATGTTCCAACTTTCTATACAGCCACGATGTAAAATTGAAATAACTTAAAGTTAAGTATTGATTAGAGAATGTATATTTTATAAATAACTTTATTATAATTCAGTTTCAATAATTTCTTCAAAATAACTAAGCTTAGAGCAAAATATTTACCATTTTTCCAATGAAAAAAATAAAAAATAATGGCTGAATAGTGGGCCCGCCACAGAAAAAAAAACAAACAAAATAGGCGGCATAGCGCCAATTCGATCTTCATTTATTTTTATATCTTTTTCTTTGGCTAATTCATGTTTTATTTTTACTTTCCTTGTATTCGTAATGAAAAGCACAGTGTTTACCTCGGGTGAAAGACTTATTTAGTCCCTCGAACTATTGGCGCCCTCACTTCGTTCCGGGCGCCAAACCCCGTCTCGGGACTAAATAAGTTACTTTCACCCCTAGGATAACAATGTACTATTTCACATACAGCTAAGTCCACGCGGACGAAGTCGCGGGCGGCTGCTAGTTACTTATGTATTTCAAGTTCCTCAAAGTGTGAACCATTTAATTAACCTTTTTCCATTTTCGACGGGTTTATAAATTACATTCTACTCAAAAAAGCAGCACAATTATAAATTGCTGCATTGTCTGTAGGAAGCAGTAAAATGAAAAAAATAACAAAGTTACTCTGAAATTCATGCAAAAATAACAGTTTCGAGAGAAAAATGATTTATTCGCTATTTAACTTGTTCAAACAGCGCTGGGGGCGTATTGGAAAGTCCAATACGGTGCGACGGGCACATGCTATGGTAGTACATGGAAGTTTTAATCGATTTTTGATATTAATTGATTGATATTAATATCTTTTACTTGTTTTTTGAATTTAACTATATACCATTTGAGTTTAACTAAGTATACCACTTGTAACCTAAAAGTCAAGCTACCTACCCGAATAACACCCATACTTAGTACCATTAATTTCTTGAATGTAAAAAAATATTATTTAAAATTAAAAATGTTTATTTACTAAAATTCATAATCCATTCTATCTTTATTTTTTTTACAAGTTTCATAATCATTAGTTATTATTTTCCGAGTAGCTATTGAAATTATTAAACACAGAGGCAATTCTCGTGTATCCTGGTGGTCATTAGCCAGGGCGGCCCGCCTAATGGCCAGCATTTGGGCGGCATTTGGGCGGCTAATGAGCTCAGATTTGGGACCCGACGGCGAATATTTAAGTAGTGTTTCGCAATTTACTCTTAGTTACCTCTTTGTGGCTGTTCCAGTATATGCTCGTCATCTTCGGAATGGCAGGATATTATTTATGAACCTACTTCCATTTTTCATGTTGGGCAACGCACATCATTCTGAGCCACGAATAAAAGCAACCATAAACTCAAATCAATTACATTTAAATAAACATGAACAATAACAACAAGACCATCTTTTGAATTTGATGTTATGAGGTTTTATTATTGTTTAAGCATTTTCTATGCAGTATCTTTACTAAAGATCTGAAAACCAGACTTGCGAAAGATGCGGATTCGAGTCCTGCCTGATGCCAACATGACCAAATGTCTTTTTTCTGGTTTTCAGATCTTTATGAGGTTTAGTTTAGTTATCAAGTTGAGTATGTATACTAACCTCCTAACAGTCATCAGAAATTAAAGTTGTTATTCATTTTCAGCCTACAAGCCCCAGTTTCTAAGGCCTGTAATAACAGAAAGGATCTTGAATGCGAGTCCCATACCACGCAGTGTTTTGTCAATTAAGCTTTCATCATATCAGCCGAACGAAGACCACTGCTGGGCATAGGCATCCCTCAAGATTGCTGTTTTTTTGGTTGTGCCTTCATTTGGGAGGGTTTGCCATAATCGCCACGCTTGGCAGGCGGGTTGGTGATCGCAGCCTGCTCTTGTATGGAGACTCTGCTGCCCATCTCCTAATGGTAGTTTTCCCTCATTCGGCTCTTACGACACCCACGGGAAGGGGTAGTGCTATTCTATTTACGTGCCGGCACTACACGGCACCATAAAGTCTTCATTATCCTTTAATTTATTAAAACAATTACAAAAAATTTAAAGGGTTTGCTAAAGACGTATTAGACTCTCTTGAAGAGTTAAAGCACGCTAGGCGTTTATATTACAAAGCACCTAACTCGTAGTAACAAATGTCTCGAGCCTTATTCAACCGAACGAAACGAGAATATACCTGGACGTTATTAATGGCTCACAATCACCTGCCTACGCTCAAGAAAGGATCAGGTTTCACCCTCATAATGGGGTACCGGCGAATGGTAATGGGGTGGGGTGAGGCATTTGTTGTTGAAAAATGGCTACGAAACTCTACCTTCGCGTCTGGTGGCAGCTATTCGAGTTTTGGTTCAGATTTACTCTCTACACGTAGCCTAAACACAGTTATGTAACATAACACAAACGGTCTATAACGTCCCACTGCTTAGCACAGACCTCACCTTACGGCGCGAACCATACTCCAGCACGCGGGCTCAGTGCGGATTGTTGGAGGGGTGTAAGGTCAGTGAGAAACCTCAATATCAGATGCTATCGAGCCGCCCCGAGGCTAGGCTTAACGACTGTCATCTAGCGATGTCAACTGGGACCAAATGCTTAACGTGTCTTCCGAACCACGGAGATGCCCGAAAAATACATCAGTATCGTCGAATGGTCACCCATCCTATTTCCGATCCGTGTGTGTTGGTTTACAACAGCGATCGTTGTCGATCCATTGTCACAACTGCGCCTCCACCATAGGTATGTAATTGTAGTAAATAAGTACTGTAAGGAAAACATACCTACCTATTCGAGTGCCTAGTGTGCGCCTAGATGTTCTGTGGAGGAAATCACATAGAAAGGGGATGGTATAAGCTCATGGAGTTTTGTGGCACACACGCCGAAATACATCACCTCACCATATAGCAGTTTGACAAGCAGGTAAACTTGCAGTTATGTCTCAATTTAGAAAAATGTCAACTTATTTTCTTTAAATCAATAAATGTAAGAAAGTGACCAATATCGTATGTACGTTTTACGATTTGATCGGAGGCGTTATTTTGGTGCGTGATTTTAAAAAGAACTTAAGCCTCCTTCTGATACAGTTGGGTAAAAATAGTTTTTTTTTACTAAAAAAAACAGGATCATAATCGAATATTTCACAAATCTGGGGGATATTTTTCCATCGTCTTGAATGAGCCTTCAGGCTAATGAAGCGCAACAACCGCGAAAAAATCCCTTCCGGTCGTTTTCATTCGTCCTCTTCAATATTTTTAATAATCTGGTTAACTGTGTGATAGTTAATGTTGTGGAATACAGTCATTTATTATTATTTGTATCAGCAACAGTCTATTGATCGGGGTTTCTCTGAAAAGGTGCTAGAACCAGCCTGCTGTTGCAAGAGCTTGTCTCACTCTTATTCCAACCTGCTTCCACGGATAACTGATTGATGATATGAGATTGAAGTGTCGTCTATGCAATGGAAGACTGAACTTTTTGAGCAAAGCAATAACTAAATAAGGTAAATGGTCATAAATCAGATTTTTTTTATCCAGCGGCCATTAAAAAAAGATACGAAAGATAAAAGCTTCAGCGAAATATAATTTCCCTCAATACATTATTTCCCCTGTTGGAAAAACTATCCCGCGTGTTGTGCGTGACGTGAAAGCCGAACAACACGGTTCACGCGGCCACAGTATAAACAGTAGGTTATCTAAGGCCACCCGACGAGTTATTAGCCTAGCGTGCACACAGACACGCGGCACAGCCCGTCCGTACTGCCACCATCTTATCTCCCCGTATTTTATGCTACCGTATGCGTGAAATCGCGTGCCGACACGGCGCGCGACGCGCACGCACACATTCAAACCGAGAGCGGCACGTTTGTGTGTAGATATTTTACTGTTCTCTGTGTACTGTGACGCGGCCTTGTCACGTCGCAGCATAAACCACCCATCAATATTCACTGGAGGCAACTTGATAAAGTTTGCGTTCGCATTTTCAATATTATACCTACAAAGAAAAAATAAGCGCCGTACGTGAGAATAATGGTGATGAGGTGTTGACTCATTCAATTAATTTAAATAGGTATTTTCTGTTAGGTGGCAAATTAATTTTTAAATCTGAGAAAAGCCTTCGACCTGAGCGACAATCAACGACTAGAGAAAGAAAGCTGCAAAATGTGAACATCCGGATGTTCTGTTCAAAATATACAGAAAATTAAACAGAAAAAGTTAGAAAATCATTTACTGTTCGGTCGTTGGGCAATAACATCCACAAAGGCTAAATATTAGTGAAGTTTTTCGTAACAATTTTAAAGCATTTTCCTCGTTCATGCTGCAGTTTTCTAATTTGGCATGTCCGGTGTGCTGTAAATTGTAAGGGACAACCAAGTTAGTAGTCTCCGCCCACTAAAATAGTTGTCTGTTGATCTATAGACCAACTAGTTAAATTGAGCAGTGAGCTCCTACTCTAGCTCTACTTGTAAGAGCAAGTTTTACTTTCGCAAGTGCTTTTAGATTTTCTTCCCCTGTTTTGTTTAAAATATATTATATAAAAATATAATAATCACTAGCTAATCATTATAAAGTCACTTTATTATTATACAAATCTAAATTACTAAAATACATAGGTAAGCATCAATTGTATCTGTTTTTGACAGCTGCGTGCCCAATGATCTTTGCTCATTGGGCACGCAGTATTGTACTCGTAAAATGATAAGCTTGTTTATGCTTAGTCAGAAACATTATACATCCATATGACTTCAGACCCGAACCGATGACCCGATGGCCGTTGGGGCGAATGGAATGGCGACCGCGTACCGGACGACGTTCCGTGGGCAGGCCCTCCACAAGTTGGACCGACGATCTGCTCAAGGTCGCGGGAAGCCGCTGGATGCGGACAGCGCAGGACCGATCGTTGTTGAGATCTTTGGGGGAGGCCTACGTTCAGCAGTGGGCGTCGTTCGGCTGATATGATGATGATGATGACTTCAGACAGGTTTCGTTTTTTTTCAACAAACCATATCATCTCTCTGCTGAGCTAAGGTCTCCCCTAATCTTGTCTATAGATTTTGACCTTAATTTGGCTCTTTTTCATGATGTTCCAAGTCGTCACTACTACGTTTCCTGAGCCTTTTGGAAAACCATCTGTAGCTGCCACAGAGTGACGATTCGAGACCATTGCTTGGATGCATTCGATGATTGTCCTGCCCACTCCCACTTTAACTTCGCAGATTTTTCGTTCACATCTACTATGCCTGCTCCGGTGTGAATAATAATAAAATTGGTAATGTGTTTTGTTCTTACCAAAAAAGGTTCACAAATTGAATGTGATTCTGAGAAACCTAAATATTTAAAAGCCTCCTAACCAGAATAAATATTTTCACAAAACTCTTGCGCTAACATTTCCACAGCAAATAATAATAAAAAGTAAATGCCCATCGCTGTGACGTTTATGGGGTTTATTTAACGTCCGAAGCCTTATAAAGAAACTAAGTATAAAAGCATGTAGACACTGGAGACTAAATGGTATAAAACTTTACAAATCTTAGGGTCTTGTTGAAGGTGTATGAAATGGGTTCCTGCTTGGAATTGAAATCACTGTTTAGGTTTAGATTAGATTAGATAATTTATTTCTCAAATTAAAGTTCACTACAAATTACATCAGATGTCAAAATATAGGTCATTCAAATTGAGATCGTCAGAGAAGTGGAATTACAATAAAAATACAATAAAATTAAAATTAAACTGATTGGAATCAAAATTAAGTCGAATAAAATTACAATAAAATAAAAAAATAGATCAATAAAAAGTCACAAATAAAATCAAAATAAACAATGTCAATGGGTTACAATAAAATTTTCATGTCAAGGTTTATAAACTCGGTTGTTGAATAAAATGGATTTTCCAATAAAAGGTTTCTCAGCTTGCTCCTAAATACCTCGTCTGACGGTTCGCTTTTTAGCTTGGCGGGCAGCTTTTCATAGTAAGTAGGCCCAATGACACGTGGATTCCTCTCCGAAAGTGCCATGCGACGAGGAACTGATCTAAGACGGCCTGCAAGATGGCTCCGTTTATTACTATCCATACATTTAAATTTTGGTAAATTTGTCCTGACATATATTAAAATTTCAAATAGATAGACTGAATAGTGGGTCATTGTGCGATGCGTCACAAATAAATCTCTACATGAATGCCGAGGTTTCACCCCCAACAGAGTTCGTAACGCACGCTTTTGTAGAATCAGAACTCTGTTGGCATCAGTTGAGTTTCCCCAAAGTAGTGTACCATAGGACATCAAAGAATGAAAGTGGGCAAAATAAACCTGCCTTAGCGCGTCAACTGAGACTAGCGGCCTCAGTTTTCGCATCGCAAAGACCGCACCACTCAGCCTATCACACAGTCTGTCTACATGGCACTTCCAGTTCAGATTTGAGTCGAGTGTAAACCCAAGGAATTTACTCTCAAAACACAATGGCATTGGGCCTCCCACCAAGCACGCAGGTAGTGTGATGTTTCTGCCTGAAAACACCATGACATTCGACTTAGCGACGTTTAACAATAGCCCATTTGCGGAGAACCATTCCTGCACCTGATCAAATGCCTCCTTGATTTTCATACTGAGTTGTTGATACGTTCTAGCAGTGACTACCACAGTTGTATCATCAGCAAACAGCACAGACAGGCCGGTCGTTATGGAGGACGGAAGGTCATTTATAAAAATAAGGAACATGGTATTCCCAAGCGCCGATCCTTGTGGAATGCCCACACTAACGAAACCAGTGTCCGATTTTAAATACCTGCCATTTGCTGATATGCGCACTACCTGCCTTCGGCCGGACAAAAATGATGCAAGCAGTTTGTGAGCCAAGTCTACTATGCCATAATGTTGCAGCTTATTTAATAAAAGATCATGGTTTATGACGTCAAAAGCCTTGGATAAGTCACACAGTATACCGGCCACCTTCAGCCGCTCATCAAGGCTGGTCACTATACAGTCAAAGATTTTGTGTGCTGCTGCGGTGGTTGACATGTTTCGCCTATACGCAAACTGCCTATCTGTCAGTAGGTCATTTGTTTCAAGGTGGTGCATGAGACGTGATGACAAGATGGACTCGACCAATTTAGATTGTGTCGGGACTATCGTTATTGGCCGGTAATTGCCTACGTCAGATTTGTCACCCTTGCCCTTAAAAACTGGAGAGACGCGGACACTCTTTAGTACATCGGGATACAGTCCAACCTCAAACATCTCATTAATCAAATTTACTAATACGTCAGAAATAATTGGCCAAATAATTAAAATAATGTCAACGGAGATGTCATAAATATCTACTATTGTGCGTGTCTTAAAAATTGACTTAAGCTCGCTATCTAAGCAGTCACGGGTTACTATGGGCAGTCTAAATTCAGAAACATCCGAACCGCACAGATGTTTACGCAGATATTTTGTTGACGCCGTCTTATCGCTCTGTATCATGTAATTTGACGCAACGTTTATAAAATGGGAATTAAAGACATTTGGTACCTCATTGATAGGTATATCAACATTCGACCCTTGATCCGAAAGCTGAATATCCTTAGACTTTGGTTTTGTGCCTATTTCTTCATTCACAATGTTCCAAATTTCTTTATTCGGGTTTTTACTATCGGCGAGCCTATTTTCAATGTGCGCTTGCCGAGCCCGCAGTGTTTCGGACTGAATGAGTTTCGTATAGTGATCTATGCAATCAGATATAATAGGTTCGTTTGGGTATTGTCGTCTTATTTCGTGAAAATCGTTGTGTCGTCGAATGTACTCTAATAATTTATCCGTTGCCCATGCAACAGGTTTTTTACTACTTGATTTAATTCTTTTAATAGGAAAGTGGATGTCGATGAAAGATGTCAATATATTGAAAAGTTTAGTAAATTTATAATTTATGTCAAGATTATTATTGTAAATAAAATTAAAATCGTAATTGCAAATGTCAAGATAGAATGAATGAATTGAATGGTCATGGAATAAACGGCGTTCTACGAAATTGTTAACTTTAGTTGTGTTGGCATGCTCCAACATGAAGCTAAACCGTTGTGCACCGTGGTCACTGATGTAGGTATCTATCGCTGATACGGTAACGTAGTCACGGGAATGGTTTGCTATGCCGCAGTCAATAGAAGTAGCCGAGTCGGCCGTCACACGGGTTGGGAACGTAACTATATTACAACAGCCATAACTACCGATCACGTCATCAACACGCCGCCTACAACTGTCGTCAGACAGGTAATCCACGTTATGGTCGCCCACAATGAGAAACCTTTTATTTTCGTCAGCAAGTTTACATAATAATAATTCTAAATTCTCTAAGTACACATTAAAATCACCTTTTCCAGTTCTATATAAACCAATTATTATCAATTTACTATTACAAACTTCTATGGCTGTAAATTCGCAGTGATATTGAACCGAGATGGCTTGGAGGTCATTACGCTGCCTATATTTTATACCGTCGCGTATGTATATTGCAACGCCGCCGTGAGCGATGCGCGTGCGACAGTAGCAATTCGCGAGCGCGTAGCCACATAACCTCACTCGGTTCAATTCAACTTTGCGGCACCAAATTTCACTTAATACTAAAATATCAGGGTTTTCATCATTGCTCAGGAGATTCAGCAATGATGTTTTGCCGCAGATAGATCGTACGTTCTGATGAATAACTACGAACTCATTGTACACCTTATTTTCGCCGTGGAGCGTGGTGCCTCGGAGTTTTTTGGACGCACAGCATTGAACACACGGACGGACACTCCGTCTGGCCAGTTATTGACGCTTCTGGCAATCTTCTGCTTCTCGGCTGACACATCCAGGCGAAACGACGAATATTTTCCGCGTGTAACGACGAGCTTTTCGCAGCCCAGTACCGGAAGATGCAATTTGGTTTGGACGTGGCGGATAACATCCTCGGTAGTGGTGTCCTCGCTCAGGTTGAAAATATGAAGGCTGGCTACCCGAGGAGCAGCCGCTCGTAGACCACCCGATGACGGGTGACATGATTCCGAAGACGATCCAGATGAGGGCGATGGTGGAGAACTTGGTGGACATAATGGTGGTGCAGGTGGGGAAAGGGCGAGAGCACTGTCTTGGGTGTGGTGTTTCCTCGGCGCAGTGTTAGATTTGGCGCGATTCTGCCGGGCTCGGCGCGCCCTGGGCTTAGGAACAACAGGGCTTGCAGTTGCTACCGGTGCTTGCATAGTTGGCGGCAGGAGTGGTGGGTGGCTGCTATCTTCTTTAGTGTGCTGTGCATTATTTATGAAGACCATAGACTAGGTATAGCATATTTGTGAGTCTTTCCTAAATCTTCATACATCCCTAGACCAGTAAATTTTTATTTAATTTAGTGAACTTACTCTATTTAAAAGTTATTTCAAAGTTAAAGGTTTTTAAGTATTTCTTGTAAACTAGCACAAGTTAAAATATGACACGTCGATTTGAAAAGGAAATATAATGTATTTTTTGTACAATGAAGTCTCACCTTATATCCCTTCGCTTGTCCAAAGAGACAACTAAGCGGGCCTTCGTTTTAAGGTGGTTATGTCTTCTCATTTTCATGAGGTGACCTCTTATGGAGGTCACCTCTTATGGAGGTCACAGGCAGGTGACCTCGTGCTGGAGTACATTCCGGAAGGTTCCGAAAGCCAAACTTAACCGGAAATTGCCGCCCGTAGCAAAAGGCATACAAACAGTCCCGGTAGCTTTTCTGTGGTCTATCAAAGCCTTTGAATAAAAGTGCATGCTGATGTTTTCCGAAGCTTAGCCGATATGAGGCCGCTTGGCTTAGCCACACCGATAATATGCCTGCGGCGTGCCTCCATCACTATTTTTCTTCTGTAAATAGAGCTCTTACACAATTTGATGATTGACATAGTACTTGTATGTAGGTAAAATGAAATAAAATTATGTTTTAATAAATGCGTATTATTAAAATTGACTTAACTAAGTCAAGTACTCTTGAATGAGTAGGTATACTGATCTAGTAATTAGATATCACTTTTACGACATTATGAACGAGTTACTTGTTTATTGATTTAGATTACCAACTACTGTCACACTTACCATAAAAAACTATCATAAGCAGACAATTTCTTTACACGAGTAGACAGTAAGTGTACTTTTAATTTAAAAATATGACAGTTAAGTATAAAATCTGTTTACGCCTATGATTTTTATTTTCAAACTTAATGAAGCTTTGAATCTTAGTAAGAAATTTACAGGGTTCATATTTATGGAGGAGTTTGTAATTAATTACCTTAAATTAAGTCATTTATAATGCTAATTCCAGACTCTCAGAAGGGGGGAGGCGAACAGCCTTAATTTCCCGTGACACGAAGTTTTTTTAATAACATTATTCCGGTTTTTTGCTGAACTGGGTCAAGGTTACAAGCCGGAGACAAGAGCCCATAATAGGATAAGATTTGTGCTCTGGAGTGAATTTAAAAGGATTACAAAGAGAGGAGAAGTTAAATTCCAATTACAATGTTTCAGTTATGAGGACTTTAATACTCAACTAATCTTCTTTAGGAACGAAAATTTTATAGAATGTCTGGCTGTTTTGGAAAAACCCTTAGGTGAGTATATACTTACTTAGTTAAATTATGAACTCAGCGATATAATGGATAAGGATAGGTCGTTTATGCTGGTGAGTTTTCTAAGGCCTTGTTTATGAATGTTTGTCTCTATAATCAGATGGAACGACTTCACTACCTAAGAATCGTAGGTCAAGAATTACCGATTGTTATCATGGCATAATTTTGGGGTTGGCTAAAGTTTCCAATGGTGGTATTGATATATCTATATAATAACACTTACTATAGCTTTCAAGTTTTAATTACGTGGTACTTATTTTCTTTACTATTTGGCTATTCAGACGATGTTCACGCACTCCTTTGCTCCCAAGTCACCTTGAAAGAACGTGCGCTCGACATTTTGAGGATCCATCTTACCACCAATGCCTTAAATACCGGCTTATTTCAAATACATTTTGCTAGTGTAGGCGGTTGAAGGTGAAATGCGAGCTGGCTTGCAAGTATCTCAAACTTCTAACGTACAGTCAGCTCCATGAAGATTAAGGTGACAGAGTGGTCAGATACATGTTTAAAGAAAACATTCTATTATATCTTTGGTTGTTATTTCTTCAGCTCACAATTAATCCCTCAGTAATGACATGAAATAGGTATAACATATTTTGATGCTGTGTAATGATAATGTCTAACATCCAATGTATTGTACCAAGTGCCACAGAATAAATTATTTTTACTTTTTTCTTTACTTTTTTGATATTAAACACGACTTTCCCAGTCCGTGTGCACACATCATCATTTCCATAATTACACAAAGCCTAATCAAAATTGAGGGGATTGTAGACTTATCTTTAGATTTGTTTTGATACGATTTTTGGCTTACCAGATTTTTAAAATAAGCTATAGAGAATAGTAAAAAAATATTTTTTTACTTTTTTTTCCTTTAACTAACTTTTTTTAAGTTGGCTTGGGCTTGTTTCTGCTTAAAAAAAAACTTACCTAACAAAAAATTTACAACATTATGCTGCAATGCTGTAATTTTTTTGTTAGGTAAGTTTTTTTAAGAAACGCTGTGCTCAAAATGATTGCAAGTAAAATATTGAATACATGCAACGGTGGCTTCTGATGCCTCAAAATCATTGAACCCATCTCAAGGCCTCATCATAGTCACCAGTGACTAAAATCTTCGAGTCATGCTCCTTTGTGGTTCTGCAAATCGTCATCAACTCTCAATAGGCGAGAAATACGTTTCTAATCAATTTCAGGTGTAATAGATAGTTGTGGCAGGGTTGTCAAAACCAATAATAATAAATTCGTGTGAATTTTATTTTTTATTCTGGTTCTGTTGGCGTTCTGTTAGCCACTATTTATTTCGGTATATATTTTTTAAGTAGGAGAAAGATGGTCCATAGCCAGAAGAAGCCCTCGCACTCTTCAATAATTACTCGATGAGTATCAAATAAGTCAAATTATTTATTTGCGATACAGGGGTAAAAAGGTCTTCAGTATTTTTTTTAAATGATAAAAGCTGTGATCTCTGTTTCTGTGGATTTTGTTATAAGTAATTTTTCTATGCAGTCGTGTGACCACTAGGAAACGCCCCTTGGAATTAAGTACGCACTTTGTACCACTCGATGCAATAGCAAATAAAAAATAAAATGTGTACTCTCTTTATCTGCTAATATAAGAACTTGACAACACATAGAATCAATGAAATTATTTATATGTATTGTCAAGTGTCTTTTTTTTCGCTATATTTTCGTCAACCCTAAAGATCTGATAGGCAGCCTCTATCATGCAGGATGTTGACTTTGAGGAAGTTAGCTTAGTATAAAAATGTTCAAGCTTGGACAAAGGCATCAGTGAAGTTTCGGAGACGTTGATAGTTACTCAAGACCAAGGAACAACGATGAAGATGTTCAAATCAGGAATCTGCTTCTTTTTCTTCGCCAGCTATATCCAATTTGCTGTGGTAAGCTACAACAAAGTCAAAATTTATTTAGTTTTTTATCAATATTTATTCTTTAGTAGTCAATTTTTATTACCGAACTTCATTGATTCATTAAATCATATATCCTACTAATATAATAAATGCGAAAGTTTGTATATGTGGATGTGTCGTGTTGCTCTTTCACGTAAAAGCTACTGGATAGATTTTAATGAAACTTTACGATAATATAGCTTATGCTCCTGAATAGCACATATGCAAGAATTTGCAAAGATATATTACATTTTTTATCACCTTAGTCCACGCTTACGTTGTGGCGGGCGGCCGCTAGTATTTACAAAATTATTAAAAATAAGTCAAGTGCTAGTCTATGCGGACAAAGTTCTAAGAAATCATATAAACTTCCTATCATAACGATTCAGTAACTACTTTCTAATTTCAGTCTATATCCGAAGAGAACAAAGCTCAAATTGAAGCTTCGTTCAAAAGCGCTGGAAAGAAGTGCTTGACTACAAATCCTCTCACAGCAGAAGAGATAGCAGACTTGAAGGAACGCCGGTTCCCTGAAGGACGAGACGCTGCCTGCTTCAGTGCCTGTGTGCTCACCCATCTTGGAGTCGTACGTATTTGCAACTTTAAGAGTTCAACCGCAAGGTCCAGAGTCTCTCTGGCAACATATAAACTTTAGAAAAAAGTCAGTGACGACTGGTCTGGTGTAATGGTTATGAAGTTGGCTACTACACCAAAGGTCGCGGGTTCGATCCCCGCACAGTAAAAATATGCGTGTGCATAAACATGTAGGTTTGCACTGGTCTGTTTAAGTATGTTTATCCGTTGTCTAGTTTGCCATAGCTCAAAGTTCCTTTTTTTAGGGTAGAAAGCGCTCTGTGGAATAATGTTCAGCAGTGATGTTTATTCATATTTATTTTATTTACTGTAGTTATATTTTCTAGCCATGTGCATCGACGTTCTGAATCAAGAGACTTACCATCCAATTCACAAATGTGAATCTAAGATGATCAGCTAAATGATCAGATAAAGCTGTCCCTTTCAATTCAATATACAATTTACGTGACAGCATGAGTTTGAGAGCGTGCTCAATTTTGATTGTTGATCGTGATGTTTGTCGTTTGCTCACAGTTGGACGACAAAGGTGAGATAGCAAAGACCAAGGCTGTGGAGGGCGCTAAGCAAGTGTTCGAGACCGAGGAAGAGGTCAAAGCATTAGAGGAGTCCTTTGATACTTGTGCTAAAGGTTCGAATATTGTTCCTATCTATTTTATCCATCTTATTGTATCACCTTTTGTGGGCTTTCATCATGATGGCAAAAGTCCTGGGTGCCTCTATTTAGTGATAGTAACTATAGTCCGTTCGCGTTAAGAATGCAGTGATTTCATACTTGTCCTTTGACCTAACACGCCCCCTTACCAATCAAATCATTCCTGATTAGAAAGCCAAGTCCACAGTAACGAGCTGAACGCATATTTTTAAACGCAAAGGTTGTGGATCTGAGTTTTTATGTCTGCGACAGCATTAAATTAAAAAAGAAACGTATTATTAACGCGAACGAACTATAGTGGTTTTGGATATAGCTGTGAAAATGCGTTATTTAATTTTTGAGCTGCAGCATACTTACCAACAGTTCTGGATCTTGTTTTCTAAAGAAATTGATTGTCAAGTGAGGAATCTATATGATTATTTTATGTTTATAGATGCAGAGGCTGGTGAAGATGCCTGTGAGCGCGCGAAAATACTTTTCAATTGTTTTGTTGAAAACTCTGTAAAGGTCAGTTGCCTATTTTGATTTGACATTTTATTTTCAAAATCGGAATTCATTGTAACAATAATCTGTTTTACATACAAATTCATTTAAATTATTACTATTACCACCTCAAGAACTAATTAATAAAATCATATTAAGCTAAAATTGAATTAGAAAATCTTATCACATAAAAATATTCAAAACAATTAAATAAATATCAAAAATAATGTATGCATCAAAACCTATTTATTGAATTTATGGAATATATTATTGTTACGGAGGTCCCCGGGGCGCAGTTGCGACAGTGATCGGCGACGATCGCTGTTGTAAAGCAACACACGCCGGGTCGGAAATGGGATGGGTGACCACCCCGACCGAAATTTAGTGATGTATTTTTCGGGCATCTCCGTGCTTCGGAAGGCACGTTAAGCAGTTGGTCCCGGTTGACGTCACTAGATATCAGTCGTTAAGCCTAGTCAGAGGCCTTAGGGCGGCTTGATAACATCTGACAGTAAGGTTGCTCACTAGCCTTACACCCCTCCAACAACCCGCACTAAGCCAGCGTGTTGGAGTATGGCTCGCACCACCTCATAGTTGAGGTGAGGCCTGTGCCCAGCAGTGGGACGTATATAGGCCGTTTATGTTATGTATTATTGTTACGCACTCATGAACACAATAAAATATAATAACTTACGTTTTTCAGTTCAACTTCTGAACAAAAATTACGAGATCAAGGGACGTCGGATCACCAATATTATAGTTTAATCCTTGCATTGATGGATTGTGGACATGTTGTACTTTATTAATAAATAGGAATTAGTTATTGCATTATAGGTTGGTTTATTTTATTTCAATACTCTATCCCCCGAGTTCACAAACGCAAATCAAGGTTGAGCATCGCTCATAAGTATAGCTGTCCCTTTCAGTTCTATTGTCATTTCACAGGACAGCATGAGCTTGAGCGCGTCCTAAGTGTAGGTTGCCGTTAGTAAATTCGGGGTTCTATGTTACGTTCCTATCTACGCTATGACGTAGAAACACACTCTCAAAGACAATCTTTCTTTTCTCCACAAAATCCTCATCTCAACTATCTGGTACATAGCATGCTTATTTGCCTATGATATTATAATAAGAAAGAGGAAAATAGGTTATTGGAAAATCCATTTTATTCAACAACCGAATTTATAAGCCTTGACATGATAAATGATTAATTAATTTTATTGTAACCCATTGACACTGTTTATTTTGATTTTATTTGTGACTTTTTATTGATCTATTCTTCTATTTTATTGTATTTTTATTCTACTTAATTTTGATTTCAATTAGTTTAATTTTAATTTTATTGTATTTTTATTGCAATTCCACTTCTCTGACGGACTCAATTTGAATGACCTATATTTTGACATCTGATGTAATTTGTTGTGAATTTTAATTTGAGAAATAAATTATCTATTCTTATCTAGTGCTAAAAAGTAGCACCCGAAATCGGTTCTCTATTGTGTCTCATAAAATTTTTGGCCATAATTTAACGTGTGATAATGTTTTCTGACATAATTATCATTTGTCCGAATGATAGGTAGCCCTAATTTACTGTCTCATAATATCACTTGCCCTAAAATCATAATTCCGAAATGTTATATGTCCTAAAATTCTTTGCTATAACTATCACAATCTATAATATTTATAACACCTAAAATCTTTTCTCATAATAGTGTTTAGTCCTAACGTCTCTTCTCATAATATATCGAGCACTAAAATCGAAATTGCATAAATGTTAATAAATGTCCTGAATATTATTTGCTATAAAAATTGCAATGGATAATTTGCAAAAAACATCGGTTTTCTAATCATCAATTCATCGGATTCACCTTCCTCATTCAGCATGCAAGCAAGCATGAAGCATGCAGGCAAGCATGCAGCATGCAGGCAAGCATGCAGCACGCAGGCAAGCATGCAGCATGCAGTTATGCAGCATGCATTTTATTTTAGGGTTTGAAAAAAAAATAACTAACCCTCGAAGGTTAAGGCGTGAGCTGCGCTCACGCCTTATCCTTCGAACCTATCACGTCCATGTCGGATCCGCCCTCGGCATTCACCATGTAAACAAGCATGCAGCATGCAGGCAGGCATGCAGCATGCAGGCAGGCATGCAGCATGCATTTTATTTTAGGGTTTGTAAAAAAATAACCAACCCTCGAATTCGGACTTACATTGTTATAATAAACCACCATTCGGACAAACATTCATTATGTCAAATCATACTTAGACCAAGTGATTTTATAGCTAGTAAAATTAGGATGTCTAATTATTATAGCACTCAATTTTATAACACAAAACCATTATAGTTGTAGACGATTAGGTAAAACAAAGTTTCGTATACGAGAGCATTATGGATAGTGATGATTATAGAAAACGCGTTCGGGATATCGATTTTCGGACGTACGATATTCGGAGAAGAAAGGGACTACCCCCGAAATCAGAACGATCATGCACCTTAGCAAAGCATTGACAGTGTTGACAGTTTAAGAGACGACACTGCGCAACATTGTATCTTTCTCGTTTACGTTCTAGTAAATAATCATACTTTCTTGTTCACACTTTCAAATTATATGGGTACGTACGTTTTCGACTTCGCCTGACATAACCTACATGCCTCTTTTTTATTATAATATCATTGTTATTGCCCTATTACTCGTACAGTGTCGGAAACATTTAAAATAAGAGAAAAGCTCACTCAGAAAACAAAAGGCGTAACGAGCTGAATGAGAATCCCCAACGAAGTGGTTTTTAAACCCGTTGTCACCTGCTAAGGACTTCTTTTGTTTTATTTTCTCTCATCAGTTTTTATTGCCAGCTTGTTTTTAACTACGGCCCCTCGTTTTTTATGTACGTTGACACATCTCAGAGAACTTCCTTTTAAGTAAAAATATTACTAAAGTACCGTAGTTAGAAGTCTACTAAATTTGTGTTTACTGTATTAATAAAATCTAGTTTATAGATGGATATAAGAACGACACCAATTCGGATGTAGATTGTGTTCGTGTGGTCTAAGGCCGCAATTTGGATGTCAACTTATGTTCGTGTGTCCTAAGGCAACAATTTGGATGTAAGTACACTCGGTTTACTACTTACATGGTATTGTAAGTCATTTTCTGTGTTATATTATGAATGTAAAAGCCATACAAAAAACATGTCTAGGTGTTAGCCTTTTTTGCTAATTGCCTTTGAATCAACAAAACGAACGAATTGAATAAAATTTTAAAGCATTTGAAACAAATAAAAACATAACTAATCTGGAGTCCAAAACAATCAAGTAGAATTTACATATTAAACTATGTTAAAAGAAATGGTAACAATATTTTTTCTTATCTCATAATTCAAATTTTACAACAGCATTTCTATTTCGAACAATGATTGACCGGTAGAGAATGCTTGTAGCTTAAAGTCCGCATTTCGTTAGTTTTGTAGCAAAAAAGTTAACTGTTCAATAATAAAAACAATAGCATCTCTAAGGAAATAAAACCATTTTTTCTTTGTAATACGTAGTTTATTGAAAATAATAAACTTCTCTCGCTCGTAATTTACAATCGAAAATATTTAATTTGTAGCGTAACTACAATATTATCCGTATGTTACAATATAATTAATCGTTATGTGCAACATTAAAAGCGGCCCTTACAGAATATATCTACAAAACTCTTCATGTCTTTACAATCTTTTACCAACCATCGCACTGCAATCTAGTGCAATAATTAATGAACAAATTCAATGTAGGAGCTTTGAACAAAAATAGCAAAAATAAATTTCAAAAATGCATTAATTTTAAATAAATTATTTCGCGTTACCGACCACACCGTATTCAAACTCTACAATCATATCTTAATAAAAAAATCCTACAATTTCTAAAGCTCTTTACTAGAGATTTCATTCATCATTGCACCATAACAAGACATTGCACCATTGCATATTTTTTCAACATTCAGGCATTCATGGTATGGTGAATCCTGCTTTTAGGAATTGTCTGACAAACACTACTTAATAACTCCGTGAAAATGATAAAATCAAGAACAGAACTATTTTAAAATCAAAAATATTATGGGTTTTTAAACTTTCTTCTTGCATTTTTCACTATACAGGGTGTCCCAGTAAACCTGTACCAGCGGAAGTCTGTGTTTAGGGGACACCAATACCTATCGATTGGACCCCCATGTATGTTCAGCGAAATGTTATAGTTTAGGAGATATGATTTTTTTTAGTTTATTTTTCTTTTTTCTTTTATTTTAGATGTTTTTGGTTGTAACTTTTTCTGAGTGGTGTTTCCTTGTTTTTTTTTCTTGTCAGTATTGTGGTTGGGATATGTGCTATCCTAAAAAAATACAAAACACCTACATTCTAACTGAAAACAGCTCGAATTTTATATCAAAAGACGAAATTTAGTGTTAGAGATATTTTTGCACATGATTTCAATTTAAAAAAAATATACTTTAGCCATACTGAATGACTTCTTATTAATCTCAAAAACTTTATGGGTTCCTTAACTTTAAAATAGCTACAAAAAAAATACTACTTTATGGGGCATTTTTACGCGAAAATAGAGTTTAAACTTGTCATAGCCAACAACAAGGGAAGGAGAACAACCATTTCGTACCCAAAAATGAAAGTGCCGACCAGACAAAAATACTGGCATCCTATTGGAAATGACGCCCTGAAGGTTTCTTTTTAGCACAAGAACCGTCTACAATTAACCCTTAGACTGCTACTTGAGTTTGATATTAAAAAAATATTATTATTTCCTAGGATTAATGGATGAATGGATTTCAGCTTGTGAGGTGTCGTTAGATTCGTATTTACTGTGAGAATCCCTCCAGCCAAAATGCGCTTAGTCGTTCAGGCTGCAGGGCGTGAAAACATTAAATTTAGCGCCAAACATCCGCCATTTTGTTTTTTTTTTATTTTGATATACCCAGTGTCATTCTCACAGTAAAGACAAATCTAACGACACCTCACAAGCTGAAATCCATTCATCCATTAATCCTAGGAAATAATAATATTTTTTTAATTTCAAACTCAAGTAGCAGTCTAAGGGTTAATTGTAGACGGTTCTTACGCTAAAAAGAAACCTTCAGGGCGTCATTTCCAATAGGATGCCAGTATTTTTGTCTGGTCGGCACTTTCATTTTTGGGTACGAAATGGTTGTTCTCCTTCCCTTGTTGTTGGCTATGACAAGTTTAAACTCTATTTTCGCGTAAAAATGCCCCATAAAGTAGTATTTTTTTTGTAGCTATTTTAAAGTTAAGGAACCCATAAAGTTTTTGAAATCAATAAGAAGTCATTCAGTATGGCTAAAGTATTTTTTTTTTAAATTGAAATCATGTGCAAAAATATCCCTAACACTAAATTTCGTCTTTTGATATAAAATTCGAGCTGTTTTCAGTTAGAATGTAGGTGTTTTGTATTTTTTTAGGATAGCACATATCCCAACCACAATACTGACAAGAAAAAAAAACAAGGAAACACCACTCAGAAAAAGTTACAACCAAAAACATCTAAATTAAAAGAAAAAAGAAAAATAAACTAAAAAAAATCATATCTCCTAAACTATAACATTTCGCTGAACATACATGGGGGTCCAATTGATGGGTATTAGTGTCCCCTAAACACAGACTTCCGCTGGTACAGGTTTACTGGGACACCCTGTATAAACACTAAACTGCGTGCGTGGTCCGCTTGTGACCACGGCACATGCAATTGTCGTCGAAACGTCGGGCAAATACAGGTGAAATAGTTGTTTTTACCGTATTATGTTGCAGCAAACCCGGTCATTTAGTGTTTATACAATAATATTATGTTTTGTTAGTGTACGGTTTATAACCACCGAAAACCATCGAGCACAATCCAATATCTTAATGTTTTACTTTATTGATTTTCTTTGCTGGGTAAGTTATAAATACGGATAATTACAATACTTTATTTACTACTAGCGGCTGCCCGTGACTTCGTCCGCGTGGACTTCAAATCCTTTAATAGTGCTTAATTAGGTGATGACGCGCCCCTCCACTGCATCTACGCATACAAGCAAGCACTCTTGTTTGCACAGATGCGGTGAAAGGGCGCGTCATTTTAGCTTAGACGATCTCTATACTCCTGTATCTAATTTCAAAGTTTCTAAGTACAATAATTTCGGCTGTAAATTGATCTAAATGAGTCGTTCAGGATTGCCTTTTAAACAGGATGATTTTAATCAATGTACGAGCAGAACGAAGTTCTGTTTATAATTTGGATTAGTATCACCTAAGGTGGTAAAATAAGGGGGTAAATTTTCACGCGGACGCTGTTAAGGGGCGGCGCTATTTACTCGTAAGTAATAAAATACAGCATTTCAGCATTTTCAGACAATTTCATAAAAAAACCAGCACTTTGTGCATAAGCAAAATACAAATTGCCAATTCCGTTACATTGGTTTTACTTATTTTTACAATCTTAATAATCTTTATTGGCACTTCATAAATACCTTACTTCCGTAATCTTAATTATCTATCTTATCATTTATTTACAAGCATTTGAATCTTAATTCAGTTTAAATGTAAAGAGGTTATGTCTATAGGACGTTTTCCACAGTCTCAGCAGAGTAGAGTATTGAAGGTATTGACAAATTGTGGCTTAATCAATTTATCTTACATTGTTATTTCATTCCGAACTTGGCCATTCGAATAACAGTGTTCCTTGACAAAAGGCTTTGTTCATAGTTAACAAAAGACAACATAGATTATTGCATTAGATTATGTTTGTAGTTGAAAGTTTGAACTAGTCAATATTAAAATGAGCCGCTGCATCCAAAGAGATTTATTTGTGCAGAATCACAACGATTTACATTTATAAAACAGCATTCTAAAATAATCCTTCTGAAGAAGACGTTGCAAAGATTGTTAAGAAAAACAAATAATGTAAAATGAAAGGAAGCGAAAGAGATGATGATGATTTTTCAGCGAAAGAAATGATGATCAAAAACGTTCAGTGATTAAACACAAACTTTCTGTAATTAACTTGCCAAATTTGGTTCAGAGATCGAACTTAATTGAACGCCTTGCCTAAATTAGCCAAAACCTCTTGTTTATTCATATTTATCGTAGTATCACTTTTGGGTACTTCAGCCTGCCTCTAGTTACCTATAATTAGGCGACATTTACTACCTACTTAGCTAAGTTGTGCTTTAGTGTAATTTTGAAGATAATGCTTCTCATAATAATTATATCATATTGGCATATGTAGTAGCATTATAAACTAGTCTAGTTTATTAATTGGCCAAATAAGTTTATTGGATTGAATTTAGTCTTTAGGTACTTGATCTTGTCTTGAAAACTTGGGAAGGTGTATGGTTACAAAAACATACATGTAATTCGAGGAATAAAATTACTTCACGGATTTTGCTTGTGATTTTATATTTTACTTCATCTTGGTATAGGTACCAAGATGAAGTAAAATAAATATTGTTTTATTCCATTGTACCTCTACGTTATATGGAGTGGTCCAAAAGATGACGATACGTAATAAACCATGACTTGAAAACTATTGCAAACCGCGGAACATGCATTTCTTTCTATATTAAATACAAAAAATGGTGGATGTCACCTTTTGGACCATCCTGTAGAATTGAAACATTGCTTATACTCTGTCATTCCCATAAGCCATGTCATGGTAAGCCAATTAATCATTAAAAGTATATACTTTACCATAGTTACCATGCTTACATAAACATGATAATATGTAAGAAACATTTTACTCATACCGCTTTAATTTTCCAATAATGAAATAAAGCAATCATTTTACGTCTGGCTAAAGTTATTTCATTATGAGAAGCGATATCGTGTTCTGTACAGTCACGTGCAAAAACATTTAACGTTAGCATTTTGAGGAAGATTGTGAGAGAGAAAGATATTAAACATTCTTGCACGCGACTGTATTATACAGGGTGTCCCTGGAAGTAAGGATCAAATCGAACAGGATTGCGGGGATAATTCCTGAACGTTTGCTGAATAACTTCCCTTGCATTTTCGACGATTCTTAACTTAAGACTTTTTATGATGCAGCATAGTGCCCAAGAATCTTAAACAAAAACCAAACATATCAGTCCAAATTAGGGTACGTTTCAATCAGAATTTGTTTCTTCCATTTTCAATTTGACCAACTATGAATTCACATAACTTTTTGCTGCACTTTTATGCCTAAGTCAGACAAAAATCCGGGAATAACCCCCGCTATGTGCCTCATCAATCCTTACATACAAGGGCACCCTGTATAAAAGCGCCTACAGCTCACTAATAATAAAGGCACTGCCTTATACGTTTCATATTGGCATAATCAACAACAAATTAGAACGCATAGTCCGGGCGTAATAGCAATTCTGAGCCCTTTGTACAATTATTGCGGTTGTGGGTCCCGAGTTGGAGTACAAAAGTAATTATAGGCTGTGGTTTCATGACTGATCGAAGATCGTATAACAACGTCATGGCTGTTCTAAAACAAGCCTTAAGTTGTTAAATAAAGCCAAATTAATTATACACCAGAATTTAACAATGTTATAGAGAGAGAGCTTCTAGAAAGGGTTCAGATACCCGTTTCAGGAACCAGTCTTTTACAACACTACTTCCGCTCTGGAGTTTTTTACTTGATTTAAATGTTGTATGCAATACAATGTGTTAGACTACCTCTTAGTACCTCCTTTTACCTCATAGCACCAGACATTAGAGGAAACACATAAAGGTCAGTACAATAGTTTTAACAACACCTGCTGCTCGACTTTCGGCAAAGTATCTACTTCTTAAAGTTTATTTTAATACATATAAATTATGTATCGCATTACTTATATTTGTTGCAGTTATCATTAGTTCGTACAATTAATGGCTCTCGCTTGAATTTAAATAGTAAAAAAGGGAAATAAAATATATTGTACAATGAACATCCACTTAAAGCTGAAATAATTTGTTGTTGATAGCGCATACTAAACTTCTTAATCTATATAAAAAAACAAGCATTGGCCTTCATTGTGCTCTTCCCAAAACAACTTTCAATAATTGTTTTCAGAATCAACAAGAACTCGAAATAATTTCTCGAAACGTGGAATTTGAGGTCACTGGGTGAAAAGGAATTACGTTAAATAAACCTTGAGATGGAATTTATTAAAACAATTCATTTATTTACTCAAAGTGGATGGAAGTAAAATTTTATTATTTAAAAGAAGTATGTTTATTTTAAAGAACTGGATTGAAATGGTTATAACTTTGGAACATTCAATATAGTATTTATGTGTATAGCGTCGTAGACCAGTGGTTTAACATTCTGGCTGGGCACCAGAGTAGTCCCCAGTTAGAGTCTGGCCAGAACACCTACTTTTCAAACTATGAAAAGCTGCCCGCCAAGCTAAAAAGTGAACCGTCAGACGAGGTATTTAGGAGCCAGCTGAGAAACCTTTTATTGGAAAATCCTTTTTATTCAACAGCCGAATTTATAAAACCTTGACTTGAAATGATTAATTATTTTTTTATATCCTATTGACATTGTTTATTTTGATTTTATTTGTGACTTTTTATTAATCTAATCTTTTATTTTATTGTATTTTTATTCGATCTAATTTTGATTTCAATTAGTTTAATTTTTATTTTATTGTATTTAATTGTAATTTTAATTCTCTGACGATCTCAATTTGAATGACCTAAATTTTGACATCTGATGTAATTTGTAGTGAACTTTAATTTGAGAAATAAATATCTAATCTAATCTAATCTATTGATACCGTGATAACATGGTAAAGTGTCTTGGTAGTCTTTTAGTGGTCTTTTGCTTGCTGAGGAGCTTTCAAAAGGGGCATAAAAAGCTATCAATTCAAAAATTTAAGCAAGTGCCTGAGCGCACCCCAAAATGGATCACAATCTCTACTTAGTCTGGGAACGTCAATCAAGTAGCGGAGTAATTCAGTTTGATTTAACAAAAAAGCGCCAGTAAATCTTTTCATTCAACAAATGCGTCCATAAGGGCGCGACCAGCCGACATTATCATAAATACAGGGTGTTTACTGATTTCCAGCGGCGATAAAATGGCCGCGAAGGGTGATTTGGTCGATGTAATCTTTGCGAATATTCCCTCTAGATGAAATGTTCTGGAATATTGCCAATACGCGATCCGTCATTTCGTTAAATGTATTCCAGTAAACTTTGGTTTTATATGTCTCAATCAAAAAGCCATTAGGGAAATAAAATGTAGAATTAAATATTTATCTACGTTCTTTTTCGAATGTTTCAGACGTACTCGTATTGATACGTCGTTTAGGTTTATTTAAAATACTATTTTCACCAAGATCAGTTTTTTTGAAATTATCAGTTATTTGATTTTGCCATCGTAGTTTGTTGATCCTGGTAAACAATATAAACATTTGTTCCTTAAAATAAGAAATAATAATAACTAACTTTTAAAAATACTAAAAATATTCACAACTTACGTTCCTGACTGTACATTTAAATATAATTTGTAAGTATTAAAATATATGATGAAAAACTTAAAACAGCTTTCCAGTAACAGCGGTCAAAAAAACAATAACCTAATTTTAAAACTGCTAAGTCAAAAACACAATCATTAAACCACTCGCTAAGAAGATTTAGTTTAGTTAGCCGACCTTAATGTACTACGTACTAGTATAGGGTCCCTCACGACATACCGATAATAATTTATATTAATTAAATCCTTGAATGGTACATACTACTATTTGTCTTCTAATAAGCATTTTCATATTCTACATGCTCTCCGCCAAACCAACGTATTTCCAGCCCACATTTTTGGGGACAAAATATCCAATGTTGTAAAACCACAACCTAGGCGTAGCAAAGGTTAAAAGCCAACTCACACATGCGAGGAGGACAAGAGTACCATTCAAGAGTTCATTAATTCGGTCTAACGTTGGTACTACCGCATGCTAATAATTGCGCAAGCTCTTCAGATTAGTTGGACAATTCCAAAGCCTTAGTAAATATAACATTATAAACAACATCTCACTGTTTGACTTTTTGTATAACGATCACGTTTATCTACACGAACACTAAATTACACAATTTTATTGCACCATCAATGTTAATTGCTTCGCTATAGACGCGCTATAGTGGGGTCTCTTCTCCTGGATCACTATACGGCAGCCTTACTACTTTAGCCCCCGACAGCACCCCCACGCCTTCCAAGCACGACCTCCTATTCGATAGCACATCCCTTAAAAATGCTCTCCTAGGTCCAGCTAAATCAGTCCCTGTTATCGACCTAGTCAGTTTCCTTAACGCTGGAAGTCTAAGAGCCTCCTCGTACGACGGAGGTTCATCCGTTGGTGTGGTTAGTGCTCGGCCACCAAACGGATCTCTAGAACAAGTAGGAGACAGCTCTCTTGAGAAGTATAAAGTACCTTCACCATTGGAGGCTTGGTTCTCCGGCATAGGTTCATAAGTGACTGGATTGGTTGCTCTGAAGTCTTCAAGAATTTGTCTCGCGCTGCGAGTTGTGGTTAACACCCCAGCCCAAGAACGTCTGTTCTGCTGTTTAGCTTCATTAGACCTAGCGGAACCAGCAATGTTGTTACTAGAATGAGTTCCAGCTATAGTGACCCTTGGTCTTCTGGGAGGCTCATCAAATGAGGCCGCTTTTACCGTGGGTCTACTTGGTCTTTGTTCTTGTTCGATGTTTACCAGGACGTTAGTGTTTTCAGTTGGCTCTTCCCTAAGAGCAGCGTCAATGCGCATCGCTTCTGAATAGGAGGGGACTAAGGCACAATTGCCTCGAATTGCTGCAAAAAGCTCGAGGCTGTCTACAGTGGACGCATGAGATAGAGGAAGGGTTCTAGGTGGACGGGGAACCGAACAGAGGACTGCGCTCTGTTCGTCTGCTAATGCCCAAGCGTAGTTGGTGGCAGTAACTGGAGGCAAGGTATCTGACAAATGTGTGTCCAGATCCAACTGCCGGCTCGGATCTAACTCGTAGTTGGTACCAAATATTTTTGTTATCTGAAACCAAACACATTGATCAGACAAATACCAAAACAGATTGATATTAGTAGCAAATCATTTGGACTAGTTTCTGAATCAATCATAGTAGAAGACAATCCGATTCACAACTGTCAGAGTTATAATATACGAATAGTGGGTCTTCTGGAATGCCCTTGACTAACATGTCATATTAATTGATAACAACCAATAACTTTCAAAACACTCGGTTACCATAAGTCGTTGAACTAGTTGTTGCTATTTTTTAAATAATTCTTCTTTGATAATACTAACCGTATAATGTACATAAGCTGTATTACACTCTATAAGAATTCTAAGTGGCCAAGAGAGAAGTAGACAGGAAAGAGTCCAGAAAAGAAGTTGTGACGAGTACCACGGACACCGATCAGCCTCCCTGCAAAGATAGTGTTTCTATAATTTTGCTAAAAGAATAATAAAATGAAACACAAAACAAAGAAGAGCTTTTACCTGTACGCTACCATATATTCTTTGAAAGAACTAACTCCTATGAGATCTAATCCTTCACGCATTTCCATGAAATCATCAAACCGCTCATGCTCAGCAAAAAATCTTGATCTCTGATCTTCAAATTCTGTAATAAATGATCACATTAACCAGGTTCGGCCATGCACGAAAAAAAATAATAATTAGTCCTCATCTTACCACTAGCTGCTTCAATATTGGCGAAAGCGAACCCTTTGCTAAAGCGGACTTTGGTGATGGGCGTCTTGGCGTCAAGAACGAGATTTCTGGACGCGTCGCGTTGACCACAGCACGCGTGCGCGAACGACGTGCTCGCGCTGTGTGTGTTCACGCGCTCGTAGTATACCTGATGAATGAAAGACGATTAATACCCACTAAACAACAGAAAATCTGGAGTCAAGGATAACTGATGTAATTATAATTCAAACATTCTTAGTTCTACGGCATCAATTTTACTGTGTGAAAGTCAGGTAGTCCTAATCAACAAGTGTAGTATGCTGTAGGCTTCGTGCCAGTCACCGCAGTCCCTCCACATGGATGATGAGGGGGGGCCGTTGGGGATTTGGTCGATGGTTCCACTGGGTTTATATTCCAAGTAGAGATTCTGACATAACTCAGTCTCTGTGGACGGGTATGCGTAAAACAATTTCCTCCTACAACGTTGAAAAAAAAAACAAAAAAGGTATTCCTATTCAAGCAAAGAGATAAACAAAAAGTAGCGCGTACGTTTTTAAAAAAAATGTTTTATGCCCACACAGGATGAGATAAGCCCCGCTTTGACTTTTTGTGCATTGGCTGTGAGACATATGATATTTTAATCTTTCCTTCTTGACTAAAATTAATCTTCCCTCCTTTTTTATCCTTTCGTAAGCGCATGCAAGCGGCTCACTCCTTATTGACCACGTACCTGGGTGGTGGTGTACGCGTCGCCATTCCTGTACCTCGTGACCTGTCGCTTTCGCCGCACGTAATGGTAACAGATGGCCTTCCACCTGAGGAATAAAATGACTCATCTGAGAACAAAGATACATTTATTTGTGCCTAGTTCAGCTCTTAAAACTTATTTACTTGGTCTATAATTCTGAGTTTTAAAAATAAGCTAAAATAAAATAATTTAATAAATATCGTTGTTTTTCTAGCAAGTTGCACAACCTAAACTCCCTAAACTCTCTGTTGAGTCTTGCGGTTGACTGGTAGAGAATGCCTCTTGGCATCAAGTCCGCCATTTGTACTTTTTTTTGTTGTAAATTTGTGCAATAAAGAATAAATAAGCAAATTACATATTCTGAATTATTTGCTACTTCATCTATTATTGAATACGTATTTAACGATTAGACAAATGAAAATATTTCCATAATAGCTTGTCACCTCCAGACGAGCAATTAAATGTTATTGTTATTTCCAACAACGGCTTTAACAAGGCTATTTTTGGAAGTTCAGCGTGGGCGGAAAATCAAAGGGATATTTTCAGGGTTCGAAGTACGTAACTATTCCGGTGAGACTGCGGTTATTATAACAAGGTTGTTTAGAGGTAGGCGTTCACGTTTAGAGAATAGCAAAAGCAAATCAATTAGTCCCACTATATGGCTTCTTTCTGTTTAAGATGTTTGAAGAGAAGTGTTTCAAGGAATAGCTAATTTTACATTACTACTTATGGTTGTAGTGGAAGCTTGGCTGAAGCTTGTGTATAAGACTCAAGCTCTTTTAACAGCTCGAGCTCTTTTGAAGGTTAGAGCTCTTTTGATAGGTTTAAGCTCTTCTGAAGGCTCGAACTCTTTTGAAGCCTCGAGGCATGAGTCAGAGCGCTCGCGAGCTGACGGCAGCCACGTCTACTCTCCTGGCCAACTAGATACGCGCAGTGCTGTGGTAGCATTCCACCAAGTAGACCAGGTACAGAAGCAGCACGATCGCCTTGGGGATGTCCGCGTAGCTGACTCGTAAACTGTCCTTCTTTATTTGGTTCTTGAGATGAATAGGAAGAAGCGGTGACAGCTTACCAAACCCTCGGAGTGGCAGTCCTCATGGCATGAACGCGAGCGCTAACGGCAGTCACGTCGATTCTCCTGGCCAGCTGGATGCGCGCGGTGCTGTGGTAGCACTCCACCAAGTAGACCAGGTACAGGAGCAGCACGAACGCGATGGGGATGTCCGCGTAGCTGACTCGCAAACTGTCCATTTTTATTTGGTTCCTGAGATGAAGGCACACGCTGATGGCGGTTACGTCTACTCTCCGCGCGATACAGCAGCAGCAAGAGATGTGAACGTGCGAGTGAAGCCGCATGGTAACTAGTTTACTGTCCGTATTTTCCTGAGATGAAGAGGAAGAAGTGATGACAGCTTACCAAACCCTCGGAGTAGCAGTCCTCATGGCATGAACGCGAGCGCTGACGGCAGCCACGTCGACTCTCCTGGCCAGCTGGATGCGCGCGGTGCTGTGGTAGCACTCCACCAAGTAGACCAGGTACAGGAGCAGCACGAACGCGATGGGGATGTCCGCGTAGCTGACTCGCAAACTGTCCATTTTTATTTGGTTCCTGAGATGAAGGCACACGCTGATGGCGGTTACGTCTACTCTCCGCGCGATACAGCAGCAGCAAGAGATGTGAACGTGCGAGTGAAGCCGCATGGTAACTAGTTTACTGTCCGTATTTTCCTGAGATGAAGAGGAAGAAGTGATGACAGCTTACCAAACCCTCGGAGTAGCAGTCCTCATGGCATGAACGCGAGCGCTGACAGCAGCCACGTCGACTCTCCTGGCCAGCTGGATGCGCGCGGTGCTGTGGTAGCACTCCACCAAGTAGACCAGGTACAGGAGCAGCACGAACGCGATGGGGATGTACGCGTAGCCGACGTCGCATGGCGACTCGCGAACTGTCCGTTTTATTGGATTCCTGAGATGCATGAAGCTGATTTAGAGGTTAGTGGGCAAAAATTAAGCATTTTGAGGTCTTTAAAGTGAAATGTTGTGCATCACCTTTACTAATTTATTCGTTTCCCCGTAGGTTGACCATGTGGTGCCTCTTGGATCTACTTAAGTCCAATATATTTGCACTTTTTTATATTCATTAAGATCAAATAAATTAAGGTGTACTGAGTTTATTAACTGCAGAGGACAGAACGTATTTGGAAAAAAAACATTTGGTTTCAAATGTACATGAGAAAGTTATAAAACATAAATGCTTTATCACGGTCGCGAATCAGAGCTCAAAATAAGAGTCAGTATGATTACTGACTCCAAATACAAAAACTATTTTTCTAACGTAACATTATGTAAGTCGGAAGAGTACCACCACGGTAACACGAAAAACAATCAAGAAATTATTGAGTTACACTTCTGTAAGAATCCTTGAATATAATAATGTTAACGTAATGAAATGAAATGAAAATTATAAAAAACTAAACTAAACTAGTAACTAAAGAACAATGTCTTCTTTATTATGAAAATTTAAACTAAAACTCGCTAAACTAATCTAATAATAATCTATGAAATAAAGAATATCGTAATAAATCAACATCATGACAATCATGTATGTCAGTATAAAAAAAAAACTTATCTTTTGATAAAAAACATTAAAATGTAATAACAGGATTGCGTCTCTGCCTATCCCGAGAAAAAGGCGTGATGATAATATTATAAATACATAGTTCTGAATAAAATTAAACTAAAAAGGAAGATCATGAAAAAAGTAAAAGTACATTCTATCCGTTGAAGCGAGTTTCATTTAAGCCCATAAAATAAAATTATGCATGGCTGGTTTCGTATTCAACGGGTTATTTCATTTGCACATTTTAAACAGGATAAAAGAAAGGACTGTAAGCCTTTTATTCACATAGAGTTTAATGTAATTTCTTTTCTACGAGTATTAGTTATGTGTCCTGGCTGGAAACTGTCACCTCACACCACTACCTACACTCGGATTCGTAATAAGGTGCAGTAATTTATATTTCAATTTCAAGGAGATGTTAGAGTTACTGTCAAGGAACCTGTGATTTTGTTTTCGAATAATTTTTTTTTCCTTCTGTTTGTTATTTTGTTCTGCTTGTGTTTTTTATTAATATTTTTCTTTTGGCCTATAAATGTTTTTTTTTGTTTCTATATTTCACTCAAATCTGAACAAGTAAAAAAAATTGTGACACTGATGTGGTAACAAAGTGAATTTCTCTAATACTTTAAATATGGTCATAATATGCTAACTGAAACACATTTTACGATAATATTTTCAATAGATAGGCATGCATCGAGAAACAGTCTAAGTTGCCAGTATCTTTTAATAGGAAAAAACACACCAAATAGTTTACAATTATAAATAACTATGCAGTATACATTAATTACGTAACGTAAACATTCTCTTTCTATGTATAATTAAAAACAGCGGTCTTGTTAAATTATTAGGTACATCTGAAGTTGTAAGCTAATCAATTGGAGGCAAACAGGGAAAATTGTGTTGGAATCAAGGTGTTCCCTCGAGAGCTCGGAGGCCAATTATTTTAGCAAGCGCCGGGTCGACCCTCCCTGGATTACCAGCGTATATCCGTCCCGAATTATATTATCTACTCTTACTTGTCACCTGACACGTATGACTATGGCTGAGTAAATAGACATAGGAATTTAATTTCAGCTTTATTTCATGATAATATTGCAACTGATTGAGTAACTGAAACATAACTTAGGAACGTTAAGGCTGCTGATAGTAGGTAAGTATGTCTAGCAGATGATAGGGTCGTATGATGGCATTCGTGTAGTGGACCAGGTATAGGCTGATGATGATGAATGATGAAAGTGAAATTTTCTGTCTTGCTGGTGACCGCTGACAAATACCACTTCTTAATAATTCAAATTGTTTTTCCCGCCTTCGCATGGGTAAGACATCAGAGACGCAAACCGCGGGATCATATAAAAATTTAACGATCTCTAATAATAACGGCAGTAAAAACACAATTATAATTTAGTTACAAACTTAGATGACGGCAACAAAAGAACTTACGAGCTGAAGTCGATGAGGTCCCGGTCTATTTCGGCGGTGCTGCACCAAGCCACGGAACCCAGGCAGCCGGTTATCATCAGGGTCAGCAGGAAGCACTTCCAGTTGCCTTCGCGCCGAAGCACACCCCCGAGGCTCTGTTGACGAGGTCGCTGGAAGAGAACACTGTCGTTAGAACTAATTCACAGACTCTGAACTTCCCAGTACTTGGCACAGGCCTCCACTATGAGGTGGCGCGAGCCATACTCCAACAATCCGCACTGAGCCCGCGTGTTAGAGGCGCGTGCTCAGTGCGGATTGTTGGAGGGGTGTGTGCGGATCGCAGATGCTAGCCTAAGGATTTCGACTAGGCTTAACGAAAGATGTCTAGCGACGTCAACCGGGGCCACCTGCTTAATGTGCTTTCCTTCACCATATTGTTAGTGTAACCTTATTGGTGATCATAAATAAATAAATAAAGCACGGATATGCCCAAAAAATACATCACAAAATGGGATGGGTGACGCATCACCCATCCCATTTCCAACACAGGGTGTGTTACTTTACAACGGCGATCGTTGCCAATCCACTGTCACAGCTGCATCACGAGCAACTCGACACAGTCATGAAAGGTTGAAATTAAAAGCCTGGAAAAGTTACCAATCATGGTTACAGAGGTAATTACGCTTCTAAATATAGTATCTTTTTAAGTTAATATTCAAGTTACAAATAACTTTTATAAAATCATCACGTCTAAGCAAAACTATATCAACACAGAATGTGTGTAGTATCAAGTACGAGGAAGTAAACTTTACCGGTCTGCTTTAGATAGATTACGGTAACCCATTGCGTCTGGCCAGCCTTCTAATGAAGTCTGTAGAGATAATGGAACTAATCTGGCTTTCCCTTGTGCCTCGTGGACACACTGCATATTCATGAGCAAATGCATTGTCTGGTGGACCGGCTTCCGGGCCTGCTGCACCGGGACATGTTATGCAATATTTGTAAGTCGTCTCGCTCTCCGTATGGTCGATCCGAATAAAATGGGGTTCGCGCGAGAGGTGGCTCACTACTTTTTTGCCACTTTTTTTTAAAATGCCTTCTTGCTAGCTTAACTATTTATTTTAACGACCAGTACCTACAAGGCCCCTAACCCATTAAAAATTTCCGGGCACATTAACTCAATTGTTTTGTGTTGTTAAATGCGCTATGAATTCTGTTGATTGTACTTTTGCTAAGTATTTGTATGCCAGATCAATGGCCGAACATAGTGGCACTTTATACTAATTGTAACACTTGTTTATTCATAGCTATGTCTACAAATGAATGATATTATGATTACGACTATTATCACTACAAATTCTAAAGATCAGATTTTCACAAAATTCAAAGAAATATTACTAGCCGCCCTTAGCGTTTTTTGCGTCAGCTTTTGGCTGACTAAAAATTATTTCCGAAACAAAATAAATATACACATAAAAACTTACAGGTGAGAAAGGGTTGTGATTGGCTTCAGGATTAAATTCAGCACAATAACTAACCCATCAATAACCGTAGTCATTAATCACATTGATAATGACGTCTGTGGTTGTATCGGGATTGGCAATTAGCTGCTGTAATATACTGGATAACTACATAAAGTGACGAAAATTGACAGTCTACCTTTTAAAGTTTAAATGTATGAAAAGTCTCTCCGTTTCTGTCTAGTAAAAGATACTGAAACATTTATTAGTCCGAGCCACCTAGTATCATGCCTGTGATGTAGCAGTTTTTTTAAATTGGTCTATCCGATAAACATTGAATATGAATACAGACAGATTTATTTAGCATTCTTTTACAAACACTTCTGTTTTTACATAACAGATTTGAACACACGACACAGTAACACTTCTGTTTTTAAGTAAAAACAGAAGTGTTACTGTGTCGTGTGTTCAAATCTGTTATGTTGATGATGTCCTAATTGTAACATACTCCATTCTATAGTATGTTCACGTTTAGAATGCAGTAATTTTATAAATTTAATCCGTTACATACATCTAAACTCAGGTACAAAACTTTCTAATTAGGACCGATTTGATTGGTGCTAGATCGAGAAACAAGAATGAAATTACTGCATTCTTAACTCGAACGAACTACAGTATCGTTTGTTATAAATTTATTTACAAACTATTTTTTTTTCAAAAATGTTTCTTTTTAATTACTTACATTCTTACTTAAGACATAGTTAACAACGTAGTTCCGGTGGTAGCCACAGTCCATTTCTTTAAACGTTTTACAAACATTAAGGCCATTATTCCCCAAACTCTGATGCTTTATTACAATAATATGATGAAGAATGATCGCCCGTCAGAACAGTCTTAAATACAGCAAGTTACCTGAGAGTGATTCCGTTGTATTTATCATTCTCTCCTGGGATTTGACTTTACAAAGTGTTTACGTTATTTCAGAAATACCAGGGAAAACAGACAAACATCTGTCTTAAAATTATGGCCTAAAACCTATTAAGTGCTGAAGTTATTAACTTTACTCCAATTTATTTTACGTCAGTCATAGGTACCTACTTTTCTATTCAAATTAGTTCACGACTTACCTATCTATAAAAAACAATGGAAAATCTTATTCTCGTAACAAGATAGATTTGAGTAAGAAAAAATCAATGAAGAATGTTGTGATTCTACCTCCACTTTGGACGTTGCTTCTACCGTAATTCTGTCAAATTTAACATGAAAAAATTTAAACAGTTTTACAGTTTAGGCTCACATTAACAAGTTTTAAAACGAAGAAGCCAAATAAGTATTCGCTAAAGCAAATAAAAAAAAACCAGACGAGTTTCTACTAAAAATTTTAACATTGAATATTCCGTGTGTATTTTAAAACGTAAAAGATGGAACGCCAAACAACTAAGTACCCTTAACCCAGTGGGAAAATATCGTCAGGCCACAGTTAACGCAGTTACAAACTTAATTCCGCACATATCCCTTCGGGGCTCAGTCGCGTCCTCAAAGCCTAAGTTGTGATCGCAAAAGCTGTTAGTCTTCGGTGAAATTAGCCTCGCATGGAGTACGTTTTATCCCGAGCGTAGATGAACATTATGATGTTTTCAGTTTGACCTCTTTACACTAGTGATGTTGAAACGGAGAACGAATAGCGTTATCTTAAGCGAATGAAAATGTAGGATAAGCGAAAATATAGAAAAACAAGAGCAAATGAAAATTTGTAAGGAAGACGCTTCAGAAGAGCGTTCGTTGTGTTGCGCGAAGAAGTTAGGTTTCTAAACTGTTCAATTCTAAAAAATTGAGCAAGAGCCAATTTTGGTCCCAATGCTGGGCACAGCCCTCACCTCAAATAGCTCGAGCCATACTCCAACACGCGGGCTCAGCGCGAATTGTTGGAGGGGTGTAAGGTTAGTAAGCGATCTTAACGTCAGGTGTTATCAAGCCGCTCTAAGGCCTTCGACTAGCCTGAGCAACTGCCATTCAGCGACATCAACCGGGACCAACTCTTTATAGTGCCTTCCGATGCACGGAGATGTTTGAAACACTCATCACTTAGTCGGAGTGGTCACCCAACCCATTACCAACGCGGCGTGTGTTGCTTTACAACTGATCCACTGTCACGGCTGCAGCACAGGCGGGTGCCTGTCTGGGGGTCGAGAGGGGGCCCAGTGCACGCCCAACCTTGATTTCGTTTGTAACGATTCGGGTATCACTTTAATTTCGAAATAAATCAGCTCGGAGTTTCAAAATATTTTTTTTTAGTTGTTGATCCCAAACTTTCGTTGCTTAAGTATCTCCAAAGGTCAATTCAACTTTAGTCGCCGGGTGTACCCATCCATACACACAAAAGGTGTGTTTGCCCGCCCGGGACGGGACACGGGATACAAAACCAATTGTGGAATTTCCCTCTATTTACACTGACCTAATAACTTGCGCGGCTCCCACGGGAAGCAGAATAAATACGTTTTCCGTTGATGACACATTGCGCTCGTTCAAAACGCTGAAGTAAAATCGATGTGGTGCTTCTACAAAAGTTTTACTGATTACGGCCTATATACGTCCCACTATTGGCACAGGCCTCACCTCAACTATAAGGTGGAACGAGCCATACTCCAACAAGTTGGCCCCGTGCGGATTGGTGGAGGTTAGTGAGCAACTTTAATGTCAGATATTATCAAGCTGCCATAAGGCATCTGACATATAGCGACATCAACCGGGACTCACAGCTTCCTGACGGGTTTTGAGGCGTACCTTAGCCCACGCCGAACTGTATACTGCAAAATGTGTCTTGGCGAAGGTTCAAACCCACGACTACTGCGGCTAAGCGGCTTGCTGTTACGAGGGCGTTATAGATAATAATAACTTAACCTGATAACGTACACACACCTACAAGATAAGCATAATGGCACTACTAAGCTGGGTAACTTAAATCTAAAGGCGACCTACACTTGTCAAAATCAAGTACTACCTACTGGTTGTTGTGTTCGTTTAAATGTCACATAGCTGAGGAGAAGCGAGGTGTGTCCACCAGTGCAGTAGTGAGATGTTAATGCCGATGTTGAACTTTTTTTTTTTGTCCTAAGTATGCAGATACGCTGAGTTTCGAGCTTATTTTTACCATAAAGCCACTGAGGGGTATCAAAACTTTATGAAACAAGCAGGAAATATAAAACCATGTTGCAGCCCCAGGGCTCCCTTGGGGAATGAACTTCGGGAACGAAACAGTTATTTTACGAATTTTTGCCTTACATCCAAGGGAAAAAAACCTTTTTGAGTCTTTCCAATTTTCAGGAAGGTGTAAATTATTTTATAACGTGACTGGAATAGTTGGGCTTGAATTGTTTTCTTTATAGATCATAGATCCTCGTTCATACTGAATTCAAACAGTTTTGCGGGTTTCTCTCGCTGTAGTTACTTAACTTCTTTGTATATGCATTGATAAAAAAATATTTTGAAAAAATATAGTTCGTCCCGATGTCGTTCTGAACCTGGTAGTGTAGATGCCTTTTTGTGTCATGTTTACTAAGTGTCACTTTTAAATCATCAAACAAATACGAGTTTGATGTCATCCCAGGGGGGCTAAAACAGCAACATTTTAGCATTTCATATTATGAATCATCTATTTGACGTTTCATCTAGACCGCGGTCCGTTTCGAGTCAAAAGTGAGTAACAGCGCGCTGACACGCATCCCGAATTGATAAATTGTATGAACGTGAGCGACGTCAGCGCGCTATTACTCACTTTTGACTCGAAACGGACCGCGGCCTAGATGAAACGTCAGTTAGATGTTTCATAATATGAAATGCTAAAATGTTACCGTTTTAGCCCCCCTGGACACAAAATGTCTTTCTCATAGAAAACTTACTTAGTCCTTAATTTCAGTTTTCTACTAAGGGTGTAAGGGTGTTATATAGTATGTATTTTAAATATTTATTTTTATAATCATTGCTTAGTGGCTGCGAATGTCCGTGCGTCCACTCAGTTGGTCCCACTGAAAATCAGCGTCTGAGCCTATCAGGTCCAGGCATTAGCTGAGTGGGGTCCATTTAATTTTGGACATCGTGACACTGCTGCCTGGTGGAAATAATGTTTTTATATTGTTTGACTTATTTTTTTTTTTTTGTTTTTTCCTAACCACCTTGTTCTGTATGTTTTTATCTGTTGCGATGTTCAGAATCAATAAATGTTTTTTCTTTCTTTCTTTCTTTCTTTCTTAATCTACGAGTAAATAAATTTTATTTGTTAGGATACGACAAATGAAATGTAGGTAATAAGAAAACAGAAAAACTAAATCCGCAATATTCAGCCCTAATGTAGTATAAAAGAGACGAGTAGGTAAATTTAATCAACCAGTCGTGAAAGATGGTAAATTGTATTGTAGTAACATCAGCCGCGATTCAATTTGTGCGGATGGAATGGCAAGGAAAGTAGGAACCAGAATGTTCTTTGTGATTACATTACGTCACGGACGATGGTGATGGACCTCTGGGCCGGATCACAATCTCATTTACAGTTTTGTTTGGATATTGAGCTTTTTATGTCTACCTGACCTCATTTTCATGTGATGATAAATATCACTGGACGTAATTCTACATAGTGCTATCTAGCCCCAAACTAAGTTACTAAATGCTTGTGATGAATATGTAGTATTTGGATACTAGACAACGGATAAACATACTTAAATACTTTTTTTTATACATACAAACTTAATACAATACACATACCAAGACCAGTCCAAACAGATATGTTCTTGCACACAAATGCTTGTACTGTGCGGGAATGTACTGTGTTTGAAATGTCGTAACCACTTCTGAACAATTACACCAAATCGGCCGTTGATCGTCGAAAGTCGGTCACACCCTTATTCTTCAAGACTTAAATCCCTTCAGCCTATAAGTTCTACTATTTCATTTTCGTCTTTAAAATTTATGTATTTACCATTCCAATATTACTATGATTTAAATTCCATAGCTTCTAAAAACCACTGACGTTAATAGTCCTAAATTTTCGTGAATTTATCAATTAAAAGCTTAGCTTATGGTTATTCATTATTTACAATGATTATATGAATTAAGGGGTTACTGTTTTCAGATCATGTTAAATTTAAAATGCAGCGAGTCCCTAAACTCAATTCCAAGCAGCCGGACTATAGGCCAGATTATACCAGTTCTAAGAAAAATAACAAAAAAAGATAGATATGTCATTAATTGTACTTTCGCTGTTATTAAAAAAAACAATGCCCATGAAAGTACTTAAAAATGGCGAATGCTCGATGTTCTGATACAAGTATCAAAGTAGTAAGACCGTTGGATGATATTTTAAAAGAAAACGCAAAGGAAAATGGAGGAGATTTGGTAAGTTCTGGGGCCATGTGCTGAGGGGAAATTAAATAAGATTTATGAACGAGGAAAACGGTACAAAACCTTCGCCTCTGTTAGATAAATTGAAATAAAATATAGGTATTGTACTCTTGGAACTGCTTTCAACTTACAACATAAGTAGGTGCAATGGGAAAATGTGAAATTAATGATTTGGTTGCCTATATTTTGGTGAATGAAATGTAATGAAACTATATTCATTTCAAAAACTGTATTTAAGACCTGTAATGTGAATGAAATAAAAAATTGATGTTTCATTTTGAAATGAATAAGGACTAAAAATCTTTTTAATGGCGTCTGGGTGAGTACGTAAGGCTCGAACTCGGAAAAGTGTTGCCTTCTGAATGTTCCATTTACAATGACGGCAACGGCCTCTGAGTTTGTATTCGTGAGCGTGTGCTATCGTGAGAAAATGAAAATAATTTACTTTACACACAGCCTCTTAGTTTGTACTGTATAATACAGTTAATTTAACAAAGATCTGAAAAACAGAAAAAGACATTTGGTCATGTTGGCATCAGGCAGGACTCGAACCCGCCCAGGAATCTTTCGCAAGCCGGGCGACTGCACTTCCAATTATGCCACCGAGACCATTAACAGACCGGCCGAATCTTTCTGGTATATTTTACCCTTTGAGCCAGGGTGATTTCATCAATGGTATAGGCATCCACCTCTAACACTCGGAAGAAATATTATTTCAAATATTTAACTTCCGATTAAGATGAAAAAGCTATTACTATTTTTTATTATTGTTTTAGCATTTTCCATGCAATATCTTTACTAAAGATCTGAAAACCAGAAAAAGACATTTGGTCATGTTGGCATCAGGCAGGACTCGAACCCGCATCTTCCGCAAGCCGGGCGACTGCACTTCCAATTATGCTACCGAGACCATTAACAGACCGGCCGAATCTTTCTGGTATATTTTACCCTGTGAGTGAGCCAGGGTGATTTCATGAATGTTATAGGCATCCACCTCTAACACTCGGAAGAAATATTATTTCAAATATTTAACTTCCGATTAAGATGAAAAAGCTATTATGTTAATTTAAGTTCAAAAAAATGTATATTATATTATGTTATTAGTGACCAAGAGACTTGTATTTTAACAATGAAGTAAATTACAGTATTGGGTAATAAAGGTTTTTATCACAACTCCCTACAACTAAAGTGAATAAATTAACCCTAACCACCACACTGAAGCCTACTAAACATCTAATATGAAGACATTAGCCATTTTGTAACATAACCCTTCAAAGCTCTCTAATTACGTAAAGCCTAATACATTCCGCTCAAACAGCTAATATAGTCACAACCACAGTATAAACATACAGTAGAAAATCTACATACAAACGTGCCGCTCTCAGTTTCAATGTGTGCGTGCGCGTCGCACGCCGTGTCGCGATTTCACGCACACGCGATTTCACGCACACGCTAGCATAAAATAGGGAGGCATAGGGAGGCGGCAGTACGGACGGGCTGTGCCGCGTGTCTGTGTGCACGCTAGGCTAGCGGGCGGGCGGCCTTAGATAACCTACTGTATGGTTTATACTGTGTCACAACCCTCCATTACGGGGTCGGCTGAGCCGCGGCCAGCTGCTAAGTGGTCGTATTGATCCCCAATTACCTCACGGAACAAACCCTCTGATTGCTGAGCTAGCAATTGCCTTACATCTTCGGATTAAAGCCCTTTCAAGGGGTTGTTGGACTGGTTTAACGGTTATTAATTTCATTGAAAAGGCTTCGGATTTATGTATTTATTGATCAATTTGTACAGAAGCAGGTATTGATAGTTGTAAACATTTACCAGAACAAGTTCAGGTAATTTTTGAAAAGTTTTTTCTTTCAGCAGACCATGATGACAGGAGAATTTTAAACCAGCTAAGCTTAGTTAGAAATAGACTAACAGCTGTAATATGCTAGTAATTCAAAATTATCTTACATAATACCTACTTTAATTCAATCCAATGAAGTAATAAAAGAAAGATGATCCAATCCAACCTAACTGACACGAAATAAAGAGTGTACCTACTTTTAGTTTTTCCTTAAAGGAACTATGGATTTTATCATCATCATAAACAGCCACACGACGTCCACTGCTGAACATAGGCTTCCAAGAGCCACCCTCGGATATCCAGAGAGGCTGGTTGTAGGTGGCCTGCATGTGAACAAACGCTGGCCTTGCCTTGTCACCTTGAGGGTGGGTGTCCAACGCTGCGTTTGGCTTCAAAATGATCACCACTCGAGAACATAACGGCCCCAACGGCCATCAATTCTTCGTGTTATGTGCCCTCACTATATGTAACTACTATGGATTTATGTCCAAAATTTATTCGTATGGTGTGTTCATGAGGTCTCGTAATTGTTCACTAAACAATATTACAAATACTGTATCCAGAAGAGAGACGTTAGTCCTGATATTCAGCTGTTGATATGCCAGAAAATGGCGTTAACTGAATTCGTTGTGCCAAACACTAATTATTGTTCAAAAAACAACAGAGTACGCCATAGCAAAATGAAGTTGGGTCTTTTTTGCAAAAAAGTTCTCTCTGTTTGTCGTTATAATGAAACGGTGCACATACGGCGTTCTGCGTCGCTAATAAGAACGAGTAAAAATAAGCATCGCGCATCCCACGGAAAAACTTTTAACAAGTCGGAAATACAAAAGTTTTGATACTGATATTACGAGTTAAACCGGGCTAAACTTTAACCCGTTTTATGCAGATGGTATACCTATTTATAAAGTCGTATTTTTGTATTTAACCCAAGCAAATAACCAGGCATACGGAGACCGCTGGCATTGCTGGCATCCCATGAATACATTAAATACTATAGAAACCTCATTTCAAACCTTCCTTAATAAACTACATGATACAACTCTTTTGAAATATTTCATCAGAGCTCATTCAACTATTGAATAATTCTTGGAAAAAAAACATCGGTGTAAAATGATGGTGGTTCCAGGTGATGCGGTGAAAGAAAAGAATCAAAAAGTTATTCAGAATGAAACTAATAAAATTTCGAGGTCCCACTTTTCACTATCCAACGGTGGACGGCATCACTCTACCCATTTCCGCTCAGTTTTCCTTGCTCTATTGCAAAGAAATGACATTTGGCAAGAGCGAGAGAAAAAACGGAAATAGGGTAACCTGATATGCTGTTGACTGTACCTAGCAAGAAGTTGGTTAACTATTTGAGACTCACCTAGTGAGTTACTTTAAAAGTTTATTTGGTACTTTAGTGGCCGCCCGTGACTTCGGACTTAAGTATACATTTTTCAATTCCAACCAGTAAATAGGTCCTAAGATTAGCGCGTCCGAACAAACAAACTCTTCAGCTTTTTGTTATTAGTATAGATTGTCTTCCCTGGCAGTCTGTTTTCGGTTCGGGAGCTTTCGAAGTGAATTAAAGTTATTTATAAAGATTCAACAAGACGAGGTGGAGGAGGCGAAAGTTTGGGAAAAGATCTATTTCGCTACTACGCGCTTTTATCAGTATTGGTGTTTGTTTACTATTTAAAGTTATCGAAGTCTGACCGGGTACACTTTTAAGTATAGTTGATGAAAATAGAAATAAATATTTACCTACCCATTGTCCGTGGTAAACGACCGCAACTTAATTAAGTTTCAGTAAGTAGTAAACAATGGTCAAACTACACATATGGTCATATAGGCAACCTTATTTATGCGCTCAGATTGTTCAACCTACTTGCGTGACATGCGGTAAATTACAAACTTAATCAGGAACACAAAATTTAGAAACGATAATATACGTTGGCTAGAACTAAGTCTTCTTTAGCTTTTGAACACGGTCCGTTTGCATTAATTGTCACACACACTAATTTGCAGTCTCAAACACTATCACGCAGTCCCCCAATCCTGTTAGTGTAGATAGTATAAAAACTATAGCAAAGAAATAAAGTACTTGCAAATACCCTGGCTAATGCTCGTCGGCAACCAGTTGGCTTAATTAAAGGAGGTCTCTACCCTTCTGGAGGCGAAGTGGCTGTGGAGGAACTGAGAAAACTTCATTTGGCGGCGAAATGCCAGTCAGCGTTTTTCCCTACTGTACTTACTTTGGGGAAATTAGTACGTAGAAATTATAAGACATTTTTTTTTCTGTACATGCAACCAATCACCATTGTCAGTAGATGAGCTAGTAAATACTAGACGCGGTTGTTAAGCGATCATCTCCTCGTTTGTGAATCAAATTAAAGTAAAGTGATGTATCGTCGGGTATCTCCGTGCTTCGGAAGCCATGTTAAGCAGTTGGTCCCGATTGACGTCGTGAAACCTAGTCGGAGGCCTTTGGGCAGCTTGAAAATATCTGTCAGGAATCACTTAATCATTTTATCACTAGCCTTATACCCTTCTAGCAATCCGCATTTAGCCCACGCGCTGGAGTATATCGGTCGCCACCCCATAATTGTGTTTAGGCCAGCAGTGGGATGTATACAGGCTTGTCATTTATACTTATATGTAAAATATCTTTACATTTAATGATAAAGGATAGTTCCGCTATCGAATTAACATTAATTACATTGCTCAGCTCCCAAAGTAAGCTATTAAGCCATAAACAACCAACAAATGGTGATTGTCTAAATTACCTACAACTCCACGTTAGTGTAATTAGGTACAGTCAGTTAATTATTTTAGTCATTAAAACTTGGTCTGTTTGAAGCATCAATTTGAAATTCTCGACAAGGCGAAAGTTCCCCGCAGGCGGGAGGCTCTCCGACTGAAGCATTTTTACCTTACTTATTACCCTTATTAGGGACATAGAACACACTTGCATACTCATATGAGCTTTTAGATTTCATTATAATTTGATGAAAAGTGCTCGCTCTTGTATAATGACGTGCACATTATTTTCGGCAAGATTTTGTTCTACAAAACTGTTGAACCTATTACTACTAAGCTATCTTGGTAAGTTTGTAAATGTTAAAAACAGCTGCTAGAAAAAAAAAAGTAATTATGCAAATTCGGTTCACTGTGAATATCTTAATCAGAAGGCAGATAAAAATTACTTGTTTTTTAGTTTTAATTTAGCACTATCAATGCTCATATAGATACTTGAACATCTACCTCTCATCCACTTGTTATCAGGAAAACAGGCGAGAGGAGTCTATTTTCAGAATCTACCAGCCAATCAGTTTCAATCATTGCCGTTAGCTGTCAAGTGACAACGTTACTGATTGGACAATTGATTGTCCTATTGACCAATCAGTGATGTAGGCCTCTCTCTCAGGTTGTTGACAGCCTTAATTTCATTTCATTTCTTAATTTCAAGATATTGCATGTTTGATATGCAAATCATTTGAAATCAGTTTAATGAACTATACATATTATGTATAAATAACTAACACCACTGCTGAAATTAACTAAATACGCTGATACTTAATTTAGTTATATACCTCATAGTATTCATCAAAAGTTCAAAAATAGATCGTAAAGGTTCTGTTTACTTTTAACCAAGTTGGAAAAAAAAACTGTTCAGCTGTCCATGAAGGCCTCAAAAAAATTCATGAAAAACTGGTAGCAGGTACCTGAATCATCATAATATGACGCCCATTGCTGGTCATAGGCCTCTCCTAAGAGTCTTTACAACGATCGGTCCTGCGCTGTCCGCATCCAGCGGCTTCCCGCGACCTTGACCAGATCGTCGGTCTACCTTGTGTAGGGCTTGACTGTCGTCCGGTACCTGAATAGCGATTCATATTTTGTAATCGATCGATTCAATTTTCTAGCGTAAAATTCTGTACCGCGGACTAACTAGACAGAACAGCAAACTCACCCTTCCGCCACAGCCGCTTGCAATTCAGGAATATTGCAGCTAGCTCTAGGATATCGGAAAACGTTTGAGTGGCTCTGAAGTTTTAGTTCCGTCCAGGGTTGGACGTCAAATTTAATAGTTTAGCTCGTCAACTAGTGCGAAAGCTATTACATCCAGTGGAGTGCTACCTTCATAATATATTAACTTTAACTAGCAAATCAAAACTTTGCTAGCCACTAAAACTGGTAATGCCCTTGAGATGTAGAGTGTATTCAAATGACATGTTAAAGTATGTATTCACTTTGAATTAGTATTTTCCGCATTTGTATAAAGAAATCACAGTCGCGAAGTTATAATATTGGCAGCCAACGACAACATGTAAGTTTAAAATTATCATGACCAATGAAGTGGGTGATTTACGTTTGACGAATTCTCATGAACTAAAATGGCATATTATATTAAGTAACTGCTGATTTTCTTGCCGGTTCTTCTCAGCACTGAAACAACTTTCCGACACTGGTGGTTGAGTCACGTTATGTTTGTATACTATATATTAATTTATAAATAGTATTTAAGTCATAATAGTCAGTCATAGTAATAATACTTTTGTTTGTTTTTGACGATTTAAAACCGCTAGTAACAACTCTATTTAAATAAAGATATTTCGAACTTTGAATTTCAAGAAATTGTAAATGTATGATTAACAACAAACATGAAAATACACTATACTGCCACTTGACATTGGCAGAATAGCCGCGACAGTAAGCAGTGTAAGACATTAAAAAAATTAAAAAGTAAGCTCTACGTCTTTTGTATTTTTATTTTACTAACACATTTGTTTTTTCCTTAGCAAAATAACTCTAGGCTAAGTCAAAGTTCAAAGTTCTTTATTGCACCATGTTGTTAACAAGATCTTAACAGTAACATGAGACACAAACATGACCCTGTAAGGGCACAGCAAATACTTAAAATCTAAGTTGCACCATAGTAGAAGTTAAAGTTAAAGTTTTTGTCAAATTTGACAATTTGACGTCATTTTTGCTTACCTGACCGGTACTTTAACTGAAATTTTGATGTTTGTTATTGTTAAAGTCAGATGGTGCAACCCAACCTTATTATTGTGTAACCTTATTCAGAAAACCCTTCTTAGTGCAACTCAAGGTCACTCACTAGCGAGGTATGTAAATAGCGGTGCTCGGAGGTTCTTTGAAGGATAAAATTTGCAACGAGGTTATCCAACAGCTACATTCACAAGGGGCTGGTAACGATGCGAACGTTGATTAGCATTTTAATTTCTTGCGGTTAAGGATTAAATTAGTCCGTTACTTGAAATGAAATAAATAAATAACAATAATAAAAATAGGCGCAGATGGCGTGACGAGCTGGACGCCTTTGCATGGGTCTGGCCGAAAAAGGCCCAAAATAGACTCGCGTGGAAAAGGGGAAGAGAGACATTTGCCCAGCAATGGGATCCTCATGGCTGATTTAGATTAGATTAGATTTACTTAAAAAATATAATGTTCTGTTGTGACAGTGAATTGGTTATCATAGCCGATTCAAAGCTACCCATGCCGGATCGGAAATGGGATGGCTGAATTACTCCGACCGTAATTTAGTGATGAAGGTATTTTTCGGGCATCTTCGTGCTACGAAAGCCACGTCTTGACTGCCGTGGTTAGATAACAGTCGTTAAGCCCATTCAGAGGCCCAAGGGTGGGTTGATAACATCTAATAACAAGTTGTCCAACTGATTGAATGGATGGAAGGTTAGTGTTAATTAATCTTTAAACCCTATATCCGTTCTGCGTCCTTATGTTGGAGTGTGACTCGCACCACCTCATTTGTGGTAACATTGTTTGTTGTTGAAAAATGCTAAAAAAGTATTATTTCAGAGAGCAATAACAAAACTGGCATGAACCGTTCCAAAATAACATTCCTAAACCACCACCGAGTACAACAATAAGAGGGATATCCTCTCAAGAAATTATGCGGCGGAAGCTTCGGAGGGATGAAGAGCGAAAAAGGAAGCACTATGAATTTCGGTTAACGAGACCCGGAGGAAACTCCTCGAGGAATTACATTCAGAGGTGGAGTGCACTCGCATTCTTGCGCTGCCCTCTCGCGGCCTTTTACGCTAATGCCGAGTCTCTTGAGGAAGGATTGAGGTTGGAGGGAGGATAAGTAGTACACTAACGTTTATTGTTTTCTACCTTTGAATGTGGAATTTGTTTTTGTTTTTTTATACTAACGCTATAGTTGGATGATTATTCTTCTCCTTTTTCATTCTTATTATTTTTGTTATTCTTAAAAAGTTTAGACCAACTTAGATGCTAGCCGCTGTATGTTCGCTTAACTTTAGTCGGAAGTTCAATGTTTTTAAATATTTGCCGAGTTAAAAATACCTAAGTACAATCTTTACACACTTAAAATCTGTACAAAAGGATGGATGAGAGTATGCTCTCTCTCAGGTGGTGTAGTTAGAGGAACATTTTATTGCTGTCATGATGAATGAAATATTCAGAATGCCGCTATCCGGGGAGCTGAGGGTTTAATCCTTGAAGTGACAGACCACAAAATAACAATAGAACAGGCCGCCGTTCTCATGACAGGACAAAAATAAATTATTCAAATATAAATTCAAACCTAATTTAACAGAAGCGTATCTCATTCATGACTTTATTACCAATAAAACAGGCCCGCACTCTGCCCTTTCATGTCGAGAGCAAAACATTAAAGTGGCCCAAAACGTCATGTAATAGGATTACGTGAGGGCTTGTGTACGCGTTTGTATTCAGGCAAGGCTGGGCGGGCGGGAGGCTTCGGCGGTAATTAAGCACCGGTGTTCGCGCCACACGTAGGCCTAGCGGGGAATGTACAGTCGGGGAATAAAAGGGTTGACCACCCTAAGATCTGTTTTTGCTTGCTCCATGATGACAGTGACAGGAACCGTTAATCACATTTGTAGTTTTTGTCATTATGAGCAAAGAGGATGTAATAATTCGATTTATCAACTTGACACTGCAGCGTAAAGGCAAGATCAAACAAATGAAAAGTATTGATTAAACTGTCAATCGTGAAGGAACATACGTCTAATCCAATTTTAATTTTATTGTCAAACAGTAAAGCCTACTTTTCGACACAACAGCCTGTTAAACAGTTTAAAAAGCTAACAAGTGCTTGCAACGCGTAAATGAGTTTATTTGAAAACTGGCCAACCCTTTCGTTCCCCGACTGTACACGAGAAAAAATCTATTAGTTGCTTTAAAATGGCCTTGAATTGTAGGAGAACCTGCAATCATATTACATTTATTTTTCTTATTTCATCTTCGGATTGTAATGAAACAATTGTGTTAAAGATAGGAATACCAGAAAAAATGGTCTCTAACGGCTGCTATTACTACTAAGCTAACGACACCCTTCACAGACCATCTTTAATAAAGATACAGCATTGATAATGCTGAATAACAGAGAAGTACCACTTTTGTTGAATTTTAAACAATACACATTATGGCTAAGATACTTCAATGAAGGAAGCAACCCACATAGCAAGTCACATTTTATGTGTAACCGGTATTTGTTGACAAGTAGTAGAATTAGTATATATTATAGGATCTCGATTGAAATCATTTTTTCCGATCCGATTTCCGATATGTTTGGTTTTCCTGAAAAAAGGTGTTGATTATCAAAACCTTTCTGCTTTTCATTTTTCATGATTTATTAAAAATATTTTGAAAGGCTATGCAGTGAATGCAAAATGCTAAAACACTATTTATTTTGATAAAAAACTTTTTTTTCGAACCGTAGTTCGAAGTGTTAGAAGAAACAAGTAGGTAACTTTAGAAACCTTTATCACGCCAAGATTATCTCTCACTAATTACGAGTGTTGTTATTTTCGAATTCAATAATACAAAAAGCTTTCACAGTGACTGCGATACAGCGATAAATAATAAATATCGCCTAAAATAGACTAAGTGTCCATCTAAGTGTCCATACTAAGACCCATCGACATCGTACGATGGAATAGCTAAGTGGGAATGAGCACCTGCCAGGAATCCAATATCCAATCAACGCGATAGTACGAAGCCTGTCAGTGGACTACACAGACTACAGAGACCTACTGAAACAGAGAACTGACCTCTCACTGAAATCCCTTTGTTGGACCGTTATTGAAATTTCATGTCCTTTGTTGACATTTACACCCTTACAAACATTGAATAAGGCTGAAAGACAAGTGTTTTAATAAATACACTTAGGCAATCAGATGTGAATAAACTAACAATGATCAGAGCTACCTCACGTATAGGACCTATAAAAGCGATTCATACAAACATCATTTAGAACTAGATCACCTGAGGGAGGTTCACACGCACGCTCATTTCAGTTGTCTTCACCTTGAAACAGATGACCTCTCTCATTTGTATGGAAATCGTTTTTAAGTTTCCAGTTCTTCAGATTGACGAAAGAAAATACAAACGCAAATCAAGGTCAAGCATACCTCAGAAGTATAGCTGTCCCATTCAGTTCTATTGAAATTTGACGGGGTCAGCATGAGCTTGCGCGCGTGCTTAGCGTTGATTAACGTTTGTGAATTCGGGGGAGAGTTTTACAGAATGCCAATATTAATATCGGAATGTGATTAATGTCAATAGTTAACATACGAAGCTTTTTTATTATTCATTAGCTCTCCCGAGGTGACCTTTCGAACCTTCCCTGAACTTTCAAAACTATTTCAAGATGAAAATTAGCCAAATCGGTCCAGTGGTTCTCGAGTTTTAGCGAGACTAACGAACAGTAACCCATTTTTATTTGAAGAGATAAGCTGACCGAATTATAACTTCATAAACAAAAACGCCGATGTCTACAGCAGTTATTTGCTTTCAGAGGCCCTATTACAATCTCTTATAACCTGACAGTTTTAGTCACAAGCTCAGCTTTTGAGCTGCATATTTCACAAATCGTGTTTTGTGTGGTAAATAGTGTCAAAAAAAACCTTAATTTTTCTTCAATGCTGTAGTAACTTAGTTCGCAAGTTTTAGTCAAATTTCAATGAATGAAAAGACGTAATCTGAGCTAAAACTGAGCTGTAAAAAGATCGTAATAAGGCCCCAGGGGGTCTTAAAAGGCAACATTTTAGATGATTCATAAATGAAACATCTAAGTGACGTTTCATCTAGAGCGCGGTCCGTTTTGAGTCAAAAGTGATCATAGCGCGCTCACGTCGCTCACGCTCATACAATTTATCAATTCGAGACGAATATGAAACATCTAAAATGTTGCCTTTTTAGACCCCCAGGTTTCAATATGATAAAATCGCAACCAACTCCTGCGTGTTTGACGATCATTACCGAGCTGAACTGAAGTGGACTCATTAACACTTACAAGCACAAATTACTGTGGCGTGAATGCAAAAATAAAACCTAGCTTTAAATATAGAAAAAATATTGTTAACATTCGCTACCTGTACTAGTAATAGCATGGGCAATATTTCAGATTATGTTTTGCTAAGATTATGTAAGATTATGTTTTATTATGTTTCGCTTTTTAGCGATAAAGCCGCCCAAATTGTACATTCACGTTAATCTTTTTTTTTTTTTTTTTTTTTTTTTTTTATTTAAAATGGGTTTGCGTTTGACCTCAGTCTCGCCTGATGGTAAGCGATGACGAGGTCGAAGGTGTAACACGCTTACCCAGAAAATGCCTATTCACTCTTGCCTTGAAGACACCAAGGTTGTATGTATCCGGAAACACAGACGCAGGGAGGGCGTTCCACTCCCTAGCGGTGCGGACCAGAAAGGAAGCACCAAACCGCTTAGTTCGGACCGCTGGAAAGTCGACCACATGGGGGTGAAATCCCTCACGGCGTCTAGTGGTCCGGTGGTAGAAAGTGGAGGGTGGGATCAGGTCATGAAGTTCCTGCGCACACTCTCCGAAATACACCTTATAAAAAACCGATAAACAGGCAACTTTACGCCGATGCTCCAAACTCTGGAGTTTGGTTCCAACGAGCGTATCGTCACCTATCAGTCTCCTGGCCCTTCGGTCTACTGAGTCCAGTGCATCCAGCTGGTATTTGGCAGAGCCATCCCAAAGGTCTGTGTTGATTTCTGTTGTTTTGGTGTACAATAAAGAATATATCTATTTATGTAAGATAACTTATTATACGTCTAACTGCTGGGCACAAGACTCAGCTCAACTTTTAGGTGGTGACCAATACTTTAACACGCGGGCTTGGTGATTCTTTTTGAAGGGGTATGAGGTTAGTGATAAAATATGCTGTTAAAAGTTACTAAAGACAAATGTTCGTGATTAAAAATGTGTTTTTATTTACCGGAAAGTTAGCCGCAAATTGTACAATGGACACAAAGTAGGTGTGTCCCGGTCAGATTTGATCTCGGGACCAACGGGTTCCGAGAGCCGATGCAAATGAAGATGTTTTGAAAGTCTGGGTGAAACTGGGAAACCAGATTGTCTTTGGGTCACTCAAATAAATCCATACATCCGTACATTTTAATCAAGCAAATCTTGTAGATTACCCGTGAACACTCATTTTATACCCTATTTGGACAGTTGCACATCTTTTAGCCAACAAATATTTATCGTTTAAACCTAAGTTATGAAATGAAAAACAAATTAAAACGGCATTGATAATATTTCGTACACAAATTATTCGCCGTAACGAAGCGCTTTTTGGGCAATTTGTAAATGAAACCGGGTCCGGCAATCCGATTAATAGAAAGAAGTAGGGTCTAATGAAACAATTAGTTAAATTACAACTCTATTGCCACCCCGGTGAGTAAACAGTCCGTTAACATTACGACAAATACATTTTAGGTTAGTGAATTTTAAACGAATGAATACGGGAGATAGAGACTCGTATTTTTAAAGTTTTAATGGAAAAGTGCCAGACAATAGTAACTATTGTGGGCTTTGTATCGTTCAGAAACTTGTATTCTTTTATTTTATAACTAGCAACACCTGGTCGCGAACCCTTTTTTCAGTAAATACTGTGTGTAAAAAGTAGTATTAAACGGAAGGACAAAGGTAGAGCTTTTAGGTCTAGCAGAATGATTCCTATGAATGGTCGCTGATTCTTTGTAGTTTTCGAGTTATGTTTTTGTTAAATATTGACCTTCGAGCAATCAATACTCACATTCAACTTTGGAGTTGGGTTTCAACTTGCGCATCGTTTCCTATGAGTCTGGCCCATCGGTCTATCGAACCCAGGGTATCCAGTAGTGTACTTGTTAATAAAATATCATTGTTTGTTAGATTCAGCAGTATCTGACGTTTAAAGCTTCTTCTGAACTCATTTCGAACCCTGAACCACTGAAACTGAAATAGAGCCCCCGAATGTCAATCAACGCTAAGCACGCGCTGACGTCATACTGTCCCGTAAAATGTCAATAGAACTGAAAGGAACAGCTATACGTCTGCGGGACGCTCAACCTTGATTTCCATTTGTGAATTCAGGCTTGAGTACCGTATAAAAAAAAACTGGCAGGTAATTCCAATTAGTATCATCTACACAATAGTCCTGCAAAAGATATATACAGAATATCTGTCATTATATTAATATTTCATCTTTGGAAAGTTACAGCGTTCTACAGAATTAAACAACTATTGAAGTTTCTTCAGGGTTCTTGAAACTTCGCTTTCCTCTACTTGAGGAACTAATTAAAGTTATGCAGCTTATCAGTCCTCACTCCAACGTGAACCCTTGATTTGTCTGCTCAAAATTAATGTGAATCTTTGTCATAAAACGTAGTAAACGGTTAGGAATTAATTGGCTCAGGAAATAGTCTGAAACTCTGAAAAGCGTCCCGAGAGACGAAGCTGATAAATATAAGTAGGTATACGAGTAACAAGTAGATCAAGTTTGTCAGACGCTTAAGCAAAACCATGAATAATATCGTACGATATTACAATTCATCATGGTTTCATATGCCGCTGGAAGTTAAACAGGATTCTTAACGATTCAACTCGAAGGGGTCTAATAACATCTGACTGTAGGTAATGTCATTACTAGCCTCACATACATCAATACCAACCGCTCCAAAAATGTCAAGCGTTCGCGGTACTGACGCCGCTCTGTTGTCGCACCGTGCTCTTTGTATGCAAACAAACGTCTTTAAGTGCGACACACGACAAACGCACTGCTTCGGCACTGCAGCGGTTCGATAAGAAACGCTTTAATCAATCAATCAATCAAAAATAGCTTTATTTAAATAGACCTGTTACAAAGTAATAATAGACATAAATACATAACGTAACATAAACGGCCTATATTCGTCCCACAGCTGGGCACAGGCCTCACCCCAACTATGAGGTGGAACGAGCCATACTCCAACACGCGCGGGCTCAGTGCGGATTGTTGGAAGGTTTAAAGGTTAGTGAGCAACCTTAGTGTCTGATGTTATCAAGCCGCTCTAAGGCCTCTGACTAGGCTTAACGACTGACATCTGGCGACGTCAGCCGGTACGTTGGTACCTTAATGTGATGGTGGTGCTTAATGTGCCTTCCGAAGCACGGAGATGTCCGATAAATACATCACTAAATTTCGGTCGGGGTAGTCACCTATCCCATTTCCGACCCGGCGTGTGTTGCTTTACAACAGCGTTCGTCGCCGATCACTGTCACAACTACGCTACGGGCACCTCCATCCAATCCTCAATAAGTAGCAACTGAAGAGCGTCGAGTTTGCCATCGTTTAAAGCTATTTTCGGACATTAAATTAATGAATACTTCGGATCCGTGACAAAACAATGTTATCCACGAATGAGGGTATCCTCGAACCAGCCTTTTATTGAGGTTCCTTTGTGGAGTCGAGGCAGCTCCGGGGGACATCAAAGGGCTCCGGAATCCTGAGGTGCCTCAACCTCAACTTCTCGGCATTTCAAAACTTTCTCCTTGTGTAGTCGAAATTAATATTTTCGCTACCTCAGACGTAGTTATGAAAAGATTTCCTTCCAAGTTTTGAATGAGATTAAAATATTTATATTTTGTGTTAAAAAATATTTAGCTGTGGGTTTAAAAACGTGGCTTTGAATGGGTTATTTATTTGTCATCGCCCAAGTTTAATGTTACTGAAAACATGACATAAACCATCCTAGTAAGTTTTTGTAATATCCTAGTTAGGAGATCGAGACATTTTACACTACGTTTAACGTTCTGACAAACGACAGTTGAATTTTTACTCCACCGAATACTTATCGATCCAAAATTAACTAGGTATACAGTTCCTATTCTTATAATAGTGAATTTTACCTCATAACTGTAACCGTTTAGGCGTAATTAGTAAGCAGAATATATCTATTATATATAATATACAGGTGCAGTCTCAATTATATCACCTTTTTATGACCCGATGGGCCGACATATTGACACGACCAGAGGCGCATGATCGCCTATTGACATTCCTATCCGACAACATGGATCATCTTACTTTTCGGAGACGAGGTGATCACCCGATCAAGTGGATAGAAATAGCAATCATAGCATAAATGAAGGCAGTGGCAACCATTTGACCTCACATACGTATGTATGTGGTCTGTGTGGTATGGAGGTCGGCCATATCCCAAACGGGATTTAGTCAGAGTCTGGCACACTGATATTTCTTCCCTTATGGTGAAGAGAACTTTCAGAGGCTCACATTTTGCCTAGGGAATTTGAACACAACGTGGGAAGAGGCCTATTGTCGTTAATCGGGTTGCGGGAGGCGCAAATATTACAATGAACACAAATTAGTGTTCCGGCCAGCAGTTCCGGAACACCGGGTTCCAGACCAGAATGTTTAACCACTAGGCCACGAAGCACTCTTATCTCCAATTTGACCTTATCTGTTCTATTTCGGTTGGCTCTTTGATTAATTCACCAACTTCTGCTGTCCTTGTCACTCCGAGTTTGTTTCACCATTTTGGTTAGATTGGATTGACTCAAACTTTAAAATTAAACAGAATACTTCGACCGGCGGGGCTTCATTTGACTTTCAAAGCGCCTGCAAAAAGGTTGCTGTGTAAATAATTTTTAAAGGAGCTTTGATACAATTACTTCTTTACGCATTTAATCATGTTGTTTAAAGTACGAAGTGGTATTTGAGAGAGGGTTTTATCAAAGAAATTTTCGTTTGTTTGAAGCTTCAAAAAGGTAAGTTCCTATTATTTAAGCAGGTACTCAGCACACTAGGCTAAGTTCCAAGAGCTTTTGAAAAGGTTGAAAAAAATACAAATGAGAAACAAAAATTTAAAATGAGTCATTCATCCAAGAATAGGATGTTTAATCTTTCGAAAATAGACGTTGAAACTTGTAATTGGCGGATTGTTAGATATTGTAAATGTCTAATAGGAACAACAAGCTATTTTCAGAAACCACTTCAAAGGACAACATTTGTTTTTGTTCGAAAATTCTATTTGTTTACAAAGACAAAATGCCCGCTTTTAATGATTCTGCTTCAGATAAGAGTCCTCGGGCGAGATCTCGAGATCGAGAGCTTTTGAAACGGTCTCGAAAAATTATAAACAGCTTTTGTTCTAGCGGATGTAAAATGTTAAACTGATTTTCATTCTTTCATCTTTTCACGATAAGGGAACCGTGAAAAAAAGAAATTATGATTTATTTTGATGACTTCAGAATAGGCATTTAAAAATTTGTAAATATTAAATCATTTATCTTAAAGTTTTATTTAAGGATGTTGTCTAACAATTTGTAGTAAAGCAACTATAATTTCAATACTCAATCATTTATTTACATTCCATGATGTAGTGGTAGATGTTACAAGCTTAGTATGTTAATTTTGAATTATGTAACTTGAGAGAATAAATTATTCGCGTTTGGTACAGCCATTGGGGAGAAAATACTACAATTTTCAGAGTGTGGGTGTGATTACATTACACAGAAACACAGTCCTTTTTTGCATCTTAACATACATGTCACTTTCGCAGTAAGAACAAATCCAACGACACCCCCCAAGCTAAAATCCATCAAGCCGTTCATGCTGCAAAGCGTGCCAAACACTACTACATACATACACTTGGAAAACCACCTTCCTTCTGGAACAGTCGGAAACAAAGTGAAAGTTTTTTCATTCTGATGGGATTGCTTTGGTTATATGCTTCAGCCATGTTTGACCACTCTTTATGCACACATCATTTCGTAGCGCACTCTACATCGCGTGCTTCCATTATTCTGATTAAAACGCGACTGTGCAAACTGATCTATGTATGTATCTCTCCGTATGTGCTGGAAACAAGGGCGATAAATTGTGTGTAATGTTCCATATGACACGGGGCAATTTTGAGCAATTGCTGTTGTGAAGTACAGCACTTTGTTTTGTTTTTTAATTAGAGCGACTTATCAGAACTTTTCGCCTTTTAAAAATAATTTTCAACGCATTCAATATTTTTTTACTCTGGAAACCTATGCATGAGGCATACTTATGTTTAGCATTAGACGTCGTGTAACTGTTGATGGTGATAGATGAAGTTTTTGTATCTAAACAACATAAACAAAACGCTGGTCACACACAGGACTATAGTTCATTCATGTTAAGAATGCAGTGATTTCATACTTGTCCTTCGACCTAGCACGCCCCTTTACCAACCAAATCGTTCCTAATTGGGAAGCCAAGTCCACGGTGCCGGGTGCCACAGCTGAAGGCATACTATCGAACGCGAAGGTTGTGGATCTGAGTTTTAATGAGTGCGACAGAATTAAATTAAAAAATCACTACATTCTTAACGCGGACGAACTATAGACAGCAAGTGGGCTCGGGTCGGGTTTCTTCTTCTGGCCGCCAGCACGAGCAGACGTGCGTGCCTAGCTAGCTGAAGCAGTGGTTGTTACTATTAAATACCCGTGCACGATATCAGGAAACTACAATACAATATTGAAAAAAATGCTTAGTAAAGACATGGTCCACAATGTGGGCCACTTGTTATTTCACTTATTTTGCAACAAATCCTAATTGTGATTTCCTAAATAGCAATGATTATTTTTGGGGCACACAAACTACCTAATAGGCGAGCAATATTTTTATAAATTATTTAGCTACTGGCAGTTTATCTGCAGTAAGTATGAAGCACAGTAAACACGGCATGCGATGCAAAGCGAGTAAACGTCCGTATCACAGTCAAACGCAAATATGTTCCACCGCTCGGCACGACTCCTGCCCAGGGATTTACATCTCGCCGAGATAAGCCCCTTGCGTTCCTTTGCGCAAACTTGCCAACAGATTTTAGAATTCCGTAGGTGGTTATCTGAATTACCAGCGTTTCTGTACTCTTTGACGCACTGGCTTCAGTTACCGCTATACTGTTACAATGGACGTGCCACATATACGCACAAAAGCGCTTTGCTTCCACCACCATGCGTACCGCTAAGGAGTGGAACACTCTGCCGGGAGCGGTGTTTCCCGATGAGTACAATTTGGGAGTCTTCAAGCGAAGAGTGAATAGGTATCAATAGGTATCTTTTAGGTAAGCATGCTTCATCATCAACCGCATCGTCGCGTTCCATCAGGTGAGATTGCGGTTAAATGCTGGTCGATTATAATTTGAACAAGAAACTATCAGAAGACGGTGTCATTATGCTGAGTGTGGCCCTTCTGAGTTATGTCATCATGGCACACAGTAGTACACCTCGTTCGTTATTATGTTCATATTTATAGTTTTCATAATCTTTCGTCGCGGGAAAAAGCTCGTTGGAAAACAAACATAATTCACTCGCCATGATAGGGCTGTGTTTTAAACAACCAATCAAATTACATCTTTACGTCCACTAGGTGCAAATTGGATGTCCAAATATGGATATCTGATTGTTTTTGTAACATCATCATCATCATCAATATTATCTCCTCTCCATTCAGCTCTAGTGAAAAACAGTCTAATTTCATGATGGCTACGTAAGTAAGGCAAGCTAGATGCAATAGGGGTTTTTTGTGATTTATCAAAAGCTTTCGATTGCGTAGACCATGAGATCCTACTGATTAAGCTGAGACATTACGGTGTGTCAAACATGTCACTTAGCCTGATAAAATCCTATCTCACAGACAGGATTCAAAAAGTGAGTGTCAACGGCACGAACTCTTCCGGTGCCACCATACGTATGGGAGTGCCCCAGGGATCAATATTAGGACCCCTGCTTTTCTTAATTTATGTAAATGACCTTCCTTTCTGTGTAAAAGGAGTATGTGAGATTGTATTATTTGCTGATGACACCTCGTTGATATTTAAAGTCGGCAGAGGTACAAACGCATTTGACGACGTAAATAATACTCTTTCAAAAGTAGTGCGTTGGTTCACTAGTAATAATTTATTACTCAATGCTAAGAAAACTAAATGCATCAAATTTTCCATGCCTAATGTTAAACAGGCTGAAATTGTTGTTAATATGAACGATGAACCATTAGAAATTGCGAATTCCACTGTATTCTTGGGAGTCACTTTAGATTCCCAATTGCAGTGGGGTCCGCATATTACGTCCCTGGCAGGAAGACTTAGTTCGGCTGCTTATGCAGTAAGAAAAATAAGACTGTTGACTGATGTTAAAACAGCTAGATTAGTTTATTTCAGTTATTTTCATAGTGTAATGTCGTATGGACTAATGTTGTGGGGGTCAGCGGCGGACATAAATACTATTTTTGTACTTCAAAAAAGAGCCGTTCGCTCCATATACGGCCTTAGACCACGCGACTCGCTCCGAGAAGTATTTAAGGAGATAAATATATTAACTGTACACTCTCAATACATTTATGACAACATAATGTACGTACGCAAAAATTTGCACCTTTTCAAGAAGAATTGTCATAGTCATAAATTCAATACAAGAAACAAGAACAAACTTGTAAATCCTAATCTTAGACTTCATAAAGTAGGAAAATCATTTGTGGGTCAATGTGTAAAATTCTTTAATAAAGTACCTCAAAGTCTTGTTGAACTACCCCTTCACAAGTTTAAATCGCAAATTAAAGAAAAGGTAATGACACGAGGTTATTACAATGTAAAAGATTACTTGAACGACAAGGATTTGTGGTCATCTCAGAAATAGTCTGCTCCTCTGCACATAATGTATTTTGACTTTACTGTTGTTACTCTGTTATCGCAATTATTGTACACAAACAAGATTAAAAAAGAGTAACTACCGAGTTTCTTGCCGGTTTCTTCTCGGTAGAATCAACACTTCCGAACCGGTGGTAGAATCACATTATTACTTTTTAATTTTTATGTTATGACTTGTCATAAGTGCTTTTTAATAAGTTTACATGAATAAAAACTATTTTTACTTTACTTTACTTTACTATTATGCTTTTGGAGATACCTATTAGTTTTCTAACAACAAGCTAACTGTTTCTCAAGAAACTGATTTATCTTAATTGCAATTCTGAAAATACTCCAAACTTAATTTTACTAGCTCATACATAGATATTAAATATTATTATGTTGAAATAGTATCCTTAATTCGGACAAATAAAACCCTTGGTCGTTACACAAAGAACTCTGAACAATGCGAACGGATTCGTGCTTGACTGGATACGACTTCATCTTGGGAACACGCAATGTGACGTTGCGGATTACTGTGACGACGTGGATTCTGTACGATACAGCCAAACCGAACGGAACAATGAGGACCTCGTACTATATGCACGTGAAGTACGGTTCTCTTTTTATGTACTTGTCTTTTCGTGACGTGTCATGTTCATTGTATTGTTTTTTCGAGTTAGCTGGGACAGTGGAGGCTGATCACCTCGTGTCTGAAAAGTAAGGTGATCCATGCTGTCGAGTGGGCATTTTCAAAGTTAGGCGACACGATCTGTTGTCCCATCGGGTCATAGAAAGGTGATGGAAAAGAAAAAAAGGGAAAGTTAAGGGTGCACCTGTGTATTGCAGCACACTTATGCAGTATAAAATCTCCGGTGTACCTGGTGTATCTCGTTAAGTTTAATCGTTGTGGTCGATATCGAACAGGAGGCCTTATTTTGTTTTATTTAGTAAACAAAGGTAAGTAATTCTCAATAAAGTTTTTAACGTAAAATTAGATGCGTGAAAGTTGAAATATCAATTACCCAGACAGTTATTATAAAATTATATTACCCAGTTCGACCATAGCAAAAGTTGCGATAGATATTTGTGTGTTTTGGTCTGTATTCGGATTTTATTACATATTTCGGAGTGTTTTTGACTACACAAACAAGAAGGGACTAAAATTAAAGTGCGTGCATCTGACAGGTCGTGTAAAAGGAAATGTTTTCATTAGTGCGTGTTTCCAGGCTTTGAAATAAAAAACATTGGCTATTTTTGTTGTAAAAATAATTGGTTTTAATTTATTTTAGTAACTTAAATATACAGGTATATGTTATAAATAATTTACGTAGTTGCTAATGTAGTTTGCATCATTTCATAATTTTATTATGGTAAGCTCTGTGTGTGCGTGCATTTGAAATAATGAAAAATGCTTCATTCATATCTGAAATTATTTAGCTTAGACTTTATATGGCATTTCATGACCTTCGCATAATTTGTCGATTTGTCTAAGACTTACTTGAAGAACAGGGGATCCTAAACTAGGCACAACCTCTTTCTCGGGTAAACAAAAGACGAGTTACTCGTATGTAACAACAGAATTACAGTATCAATTACTATGTAAAAAATAAAAATAACTATGTATGTTCACATACTTCTCTAAGCCTTGTTTTATGTGTGAAAAACGTTTTATTTGGTTCGTAAAATAATAATCTTACGAACCAAAAAGACCGTTTTACCTTCAGTGATCTTATTCCGCAACAACCTGCAATATGAAGTATGGGCAATACTTGCGTTATTTAATGAAATAGCAATTTTAACGACCCCGGTGATAAAATCAAATAATTGGTTTTATTCACAGACCAAACCTGCGTGAGAGCGGTCACACGCAGTGTTGGTCGGTGAATAAAACACACTGAATTATGTATGCCATTTGTCCGAAGCCAATATTGATTTGAGAGGCATTTAGTAAACAAATCCCGAACCGAAGGCTACCGAAATAAAAAGCTTTAGCTCTACTAAAAGAGCTTCCTCAAAGTAAATAGTAAATGCGTGCTGAAATGTTATTTTCATTATATCATTCACATTCACAGATTTTTAGGTAAACTCAACAACACGTTGCCATTTGTGGAACAAATACAATAACCTAATAGAACACGAGCCGTTTAGGCATCGTTGGAATTGAAAAAAGAAGTTGAACACGCTTACCCACGAATTCACAAACGCAAATCAAAGTTGAGCTTCTCTCACATGCATAGTTGTCACTTTATAGATTTTACGGGACGGCTCAATCAACATTGATTGACGTTTGTGTAATCGGGGTTAGTGTACCTAAGAACGATGTTACATTATGAAACAAAAAAGAAATGTTTTTTTCTAATGAAACCTTGTCTTATCTTATCTTAATTAGCCATTGACATCTCACAGGTTTACATTCTCAACGGGTTCAAAATCGCTCAGCAAAGTGTGAGCATCTGAATGTTCCTTCCTTTTTGACAAAAACAATCGGGGTCTAAGTAGGTACCTCGTTTGGGATATAATCGTGAGTGTATTTTATTTTTGACAAGGCTTATCTTAACGAAAAGTGTCAACTACAAGATAATTTTAATCCAGGTTAACGTGTGTGGGTCTAAATATATTCGTCAGCTTCCGCGAACTAATTCGCACCGCGTAGTTCGGTCACGCACGGCGCGATCGATGGGCCTGAATAAATAACTTGTTCGTTTGTACCTTCCAAGTGTTCCGCCTATCGAAGGCGAAGTTGAGATTGACTTCCAGTCAAGCGATATTGACAGAGTTTTTATTTACATTCATGATTAATGAAATGTTAGCTGAAGATTTTACTTTTCATAATAAAAATAAGATTTACTTAATCATACAAAACAATGACAGATACTATAGGTACAATAACTACTAAAATTTAGGTTCAGGCAGTTTTATAGCTGAAAGCGATCTCTTCCAGAGAAACCTCAGATAGAGAACCGAGGGAAAACTAATGCGGTGATGCAAGATAATAGGCAAAAATACCTAGTATGTTTATTTTATTAACATGCTTATTATTATTTTTTTATTGAAACAGTATTTATTTGAGCATAGAATCATTAATAACAGAAGTTTACAGACAGAAATACCAAAATAGTATAGTCAAGTCGTTTAAAGTACCAGATGGGATATTTTAGACAACCTTATTTCGAACAGCGTGGTCAGTCATTCCATTATTCAATTTTAGTTATTCGCTTGTTCGGCGGAAGCCGGAAGCGCTTATTTATTTATGAGTAAACGCCAATAGCCTCTAACATTTGAAAAAAAACAGTACTACTTAGGTAAAAATAGTGTGGCGACTATGACAAACTCCTTGTACTGGCCACTTATAAAATCTAAAGCGCATGCAAAAAGAAAAAGACATGCTTATGTCAGCAGATACAGATTATTGTTATTGGTTTTGCAATAATTGTTTCGCAATTTTAAATAATGTATGTACTTAAATTGCGGGTTCGATTCCCGCCTGACGCCAATTAAATAGACCAAATGTATTTTTCTGGTTTTCCTATCTTTAGTAAGATGATAATGCATTATCCCTAATGCTAAAAATTAAAAATAACCTAAAATTAATATTTGATAACCCGGTTCTAAGCCTCCTGGTACAACTAGCTTGGCATCGATAATTCCTGCCGATCCATTGTCAGCCCAACATTATTGAGCCACAAACATTCCGTGACGACAACCGAGCTCATATTTGTCACAACATGTTTCCTGAGGGTGCAAGGGCGGTCGATGGGTGCTGAATAAGTTACTTTCCCTTCGCCTTCGTCAAATTCCTTCCCCTTTTGTTGGGGCGTAGATAGAGACTATAATCCACACGTGTTCTGTGTAACGTATTTATTTCTTTGGCAATTTATCATTTCTTTCTTGGGAACTTTTTTGTTACTACCACACACTTTTTACACAGAGGAAAATTTTACGTAGTGAATAGAGCAGTGTACGTAACATTGTAAGATATTAAAAAGAAAATCTCAACATTGTCAAAATTTCAGCCAATAATATTTTGAACTAAATCAGCCAATAACATTTTGAACTAAATTAGGCTTTAGGTTACAAGGACAAAGAAAGCCTGAAGTTGTGTTTCTAAAGCCCAATAATCTGTTCGGCTTAGGATTGATGCACACTATTCTCCTTATTCACTTTTAACCAATACTAACAACACAATGTATTCTTTAAAAATATGACAAGCTACCGCACGTTGGGTTCAAATTTTCTTGCCAGAATGTGAACATCTGAATGTTCCGTTCACCAAGACCGTTACAATCACTGTGTGTTAACACAATCAACTTGGAGTTGTAACTTACTAAAGTTCAAAAGTCGACACAAAAAACTAGGCATATTGTTTACCAGGCGTAACTTATCAAACTAACTTAATCAATTCTGCTCCAAGTTTACGTAAAACATTACAGAACTACGAAGAAACTAGACAATGCCAGCCCGCCCGCCCTACTCCGTCACGAACGGCGGGGAAAGTCTTCACCTGGGGTTGTTCATATTGTTGTATGCACTATGATACGTAGGAATGTATGTTTGTGAATGTGCAGTGTAGTTCGCGAAGCGTGCTGAGGAAACTTGAGTAGGACCTTTCACAGGAATATTTTAAGAGTTACACCTTGAAATTAGTTCGTCTAGTTCGTTATCAGCTTTAACAAAATGACGATAACTGAATATTGTTCGAACAGTGTTGAGCAATTCAGTGAACGATTTGACTTGTCGGAAATTTGGCTATTGCAGTGTCCTGATGTATGGGTGTTCAATAGTACATCCACTGCTTCACCTAGCTAGGCACGAGTATACGAGGCGCGGTACACACCACTGACAGATCTGTCACTGTCACTCGCTGTGAGGTCCTGTGTGACCAGCGTATTTTTTTATATTGTTTGGATACAAACACTACAGCTACGTTCGTATTTTATACGTGGAGAGTGATTCTGCAACGCCCTGCATGGCACTCTACTTTCAGTCGGCTAACATCGGTCATTGTATCCATTCCGCTATCGCCACGAACGTAACTAAAAATATAGCCTCCGATTGTTTCCTGTAAGTCCCTACAATAATATTAAGTATCGGTTGGGAGCGTAACTAATTACCTAAATAATATAAAGTTTTTAGTAAAATGTAGTTTTAATTTGTCTACTAGCAAAGTATTGATCGTGTCTTCACAGTTGCAATAATAACTTGACCTTACTGCCGTCGTTGAAAAGCCTAGCCCAGGGAAAACGATAAACGGACGTCTTTTGCTTTGTAAAAAGAAATGTGAATAACTCAAGTGCAGAACTACAGGTCCGGACTCACAGGTGGGGAAAAACTTAGATGACAATAGTTAGGGATGCCCCTCGAAGATAATATTTTAAAGAGGGCAACTACTCTTACTTGTCAGAACCATCTGAATCTACCTTCACCAACACACGGTTTTTCTCCCAACATTCCTTTAACTTTGTGAATAAAAAAAACCTATTCACCAATAATTACGGACTAGAGGAACTTGTACGGACAGTAACCTAAGTGGTTGTAAAGCACCAAATCCCAGCCGCACTCCGCATAGAAAGAATTAAGATTAGGAAGGGAGCTAACTGCCTAGAAAGCCTAGAATCCCTTGCTTTGAGACGATAGGTCACTCCCAGTTAATAAATACTTGAATACATTTAAAAACATAGATGATGATACTACTTAGCTATCGAGTGACATAGTACATCATCTGTTTGTTTGTTTCTTTACCAGATATCCATACGACAATTTACAAAGAAAAGATGTCTGTACATAACATTTTGAACCCGCAAGAGTAGGCACCCTTTTCTTTTATATTATACTTTATGGGATCATAATGTTGTTTCATCTAACATTTTATATTCTCCTAAAAGGCTCATCATACATTTTTAATTAACATCAAATATTTAATCAATTAAATTTGAAAGCGGCTTTTTCATTTGATCAGTCTAAGAGTTTTGCTTTCATTAAATCAGCTTAGTGTGTTTTTAACTATCTTGGAAAGGCACAAAGATAATTGAAACTCGACATTCAGATAGGGCTTGTAACGAAATCGAAGAAAAACAAATTTATACTTACTTTCAAAGTCTTTAAGGGGTTTACTTGTATTAATTATAGAGCTACTTGTAATAAACCACACTTTGATCTTTTAAACGAAACTAGGCGGTGTAATCTAATATGTCATAGGGCATTTTTTCAAAACAACGTTTATATTTTGTTTTAGCTTTTAAAGGACACTTTATTCAACTGTTTTCGCAACGAGATGTAAATTATTACATCGTAGGCAAAGGTCGCGAAAGTTTAGGGCTTGAGGGCGTTCTGTCGGCAACCTTGCGTTTGAGAGCTTTTTGTAAAGCTACACTGCTAAAGTCAGGTTACTAAAAGCAAAAATAATGTTTCAGTTAGAGTCATCTTCTCTTACTTACACGTTTACGGCTACACTGGTAATAAACAAGAGAGTTTCATTGTTATAGTGTCGGCGGTGAAATACATACTTAAATAAGTTAGAAATATTTTTTGGCGGCCTACATAACTAAGTAAAGTTTTGCGAAAATATCTTGCTCTGTATGAAAAAACAAATCACCTAGCGACTTGATTATATTCTAATAATCTGTTTAGTAATTCAAATTACGCTTAGACAGCAAAAAAAACACAGTTAAGTTAGTATAAACTTTTTATTTAAAAGTAGGTGACGAAGAAGAAAGACTTATTTATATATTCGTTTGTACACAAAAAGACAATTATAATAGACAATATTTAGGACTGTAAAAGTACAAGTGAGCTTATCTCTAAAAAGAGATTCCTCCTATTTTTGAGATATTTATGGTAATACCCTTAAACTGTACCTAAACCTTGTGTGGACTAATAAAAAATGTCTTTCTTTCTTTCTTTCTTTCTTTAAACATACTTACATGTACACCTTGATGTATTTCTAATGAGAATATTTCTCACTGCCCCATACTACCTTTTTCGTGATTTACGGGCGAAGCATCGAAGGCGATAAATAATTCATGGCTACGACTAAACAGAAGAATCTCCAGTGCGCAATGGCTACTTTCTCGAAATGGCCCGAAAATGCGAAAAGCGAAATTTATAGGCCATTCGAACAGGCCTGCGTTCGAGTTTGTCTCGCGGCGGAGGAGATACGGATTTCTTTTCCGTTTTCTTTTCAGACGGGTTCTGATTCAGTAGTTTTTGTACTATGAATAACGTTAGTGAGAGAAAATAATAACTTAGATATTTTTTTACCTTTTTGTTGGAATTGGCCATGCCTCAGTTGTCAATTGTGATAGATATTAAAAGATTCAAGTTTCAAAGGCATTTATTTCATGTAAACTTGTCTTATACTCCATTTAATATAGCATTAGACAGAATTTGACAGAAGTAAAAAAAAGGTTATTTTTAGAGTAAACTTTGTGATAAAAGTACAATAAATATTATAACTCTTAAGATCTATGCCGAACTGTCACACTTAATTGTTCTCATTTAAAGTAAATAACTTCAGAATTTATGAGGCTTTTACTATATTAAATTGTTTTGTATTACGTAAAACGATCGATTGTCGATCTTAAAAACCTGAAAGAGTTAAAGAGGTTGTGTATCGAATCGAACTTTTACTGTCATTATAACTCTACCAAATCTAAATGTTATTTAGTACCTCCATACGTTGTGGCGGAAGGGCTTTTAGAAGCCAATGTCTGAAAATGGCGTCTTTCATTTTTCTTGCGGCCAGCGACCGAACCTTGGTTTTTGAATAAAAATTTAGTATTTTACCAAGCTTACTATGGCACGTAGACCCCTAGCTCAGTCCGACGTGAGGTATGGGCTTTAGAAGTTCGCTGATTTTACAAACTAGATATTTTACCTTTTGCGCGAAATTTTGGCATAAATCGCAACAAAATAGAGACATTATACGAGTAAACATTGTGTGTGATATTTTTAGCAAATGGAAAAATATCTTAAATGTCATTGTGTGATATATGTCATTATGTGTGTCAGGTGTGTGATAATCTCTATCCTACCGATATCTCGAATCTTTGTGCATATCCAATATCAAATTGGTCTATCTAATATATGTAATTTTTTTTTCAAGCAAACGAACTCCTTTCACTTTCGATAGTTGTTGGGAGCACGAACATTGTTTAGAAAAGCAATACCACATTCAAACTGAAACAGTGTATTTGTTTTAACCAACAACACTGAATAAACTTTCCAAGTGGCCAGCGGTCGGGCAGAGGTAACTCCAAGTTGCCTCCTTCAAAGAAAAACTTCATTCGAGACTTCGCTACATTTTGTTACCGTCTTTTTCATGTTAGCTACTGGTCGCGAAGTGGCCACCACTGATTTCTTGTATTCTATTGGTTAGAATGTTTGGTTGCTTTTGTTAGTTTAGTGTTTAGTCAATTTTAAATTATTCTATGAATTCCTTCTCATAATTTATGCACGTTGTAACTATTTGTTATGCTGCGTTTTGTGGTCGCACGAAAATATACAATTTTAGTTCAATTAAATAGGCCTCATAACAGCGGAATAGTATTGTAAACGCAGTACCTTGATGTTATGCACCGATTAAAAATTAACTACATTGCCTCTAATAGCACAGGTTTCTCTTTATTTTAAGGTGTGATTTAAAGAATTACCCCCTTATTTATGAAAACTAAAACAGCTCTTCAACAACACGTTAATTTTTTTATCGCTTTGAGAGTGAGTGACTTATATATTATCACTTCAATTGCTTAAACAACGCTATAGCGTTGCCTTCGTTTTTATGAATAAGGGGGTTAGGCTAAGAAGACCTGCTCGGTATAAACTGCATAACTGTAAATGTCAACCTTATTAGCACGACCTTAGTTGCACCGTTGACAGATAAGTACTTCTTTACAACACCAATAAGGACTCCAATTGATTTTGTTTTCCTACGAAGAACATAAGAAAACCTTATTTTAACTTTAATAAGCACTAGAAGCTGTGCACAAAATCGTTTACCATTTTCCTGATCTCAACAACGTAACCAGTTATCACTAGTTCTATCATTTCCCGCAGATGAAATGCATTGTACTTCAATATCGCATTGTTATCTTCAATTGTCGATTGTACTGCAAATGCTGTTCTGCAGTGGCTGTAAATAGAAGAGGCCGTAATCGGCGAGCGCAATTCACGTCTACTCAGTATATTTGTTGCGAAAATAGTTTTTCATTACTCATACTCTGAAAGTAGGTCATTACTGTCTTGAGAAGCGGGCTGAAAGTAACACTTTTCATCCCTAGGGAGAATCACTTTCAACTGACAGCTGTCAAATTTTTTTTTTAAAAAACTGGTTATTTTCACATATCTATTGAACCATGTTCCAACTTTCTATACAGCCACGATGTAAAATTGAAATAACTTAAAGTTAAGTATTGATCAGATAATATATATGTTTTAAATAACTTTATTATAATTTAGTTTCAACAATTTCTTTAAAATAACTTAGCTTTGAGCAAAATATTTACCATTTTTCCAATGATGAAAATAAAAAATGATGGCTGAATAGCGGGCCGGCCACAGAAAAAAAAACAAAGAAAATAGGTGGGAAAGCGGCAATTCGATCTTCATTTATTTTCCTCATTTTTTCTTCAGCTAATTCATGTTTTTATTTGTACTTTCCTCGTATTTGTAATGAAAAGCACAGTGTTTACCTCGGGTGAAAGACTTATTTAGTCCCTCGAACTATTGGCGCCCTCACTTCGTTCCGGGCGCCAAACCCCGTCTCGGGACTAAATAAGTTACTTTCACCCCTAGGATAACAATGTACTATTGTTGTGTTGTGGCGTAGTATGGGGCTTCCACGAATTTACTTGGAGTTGCAACTTTTAACGTACCTACTTACGTTATAGTAAATGAGGTTTTTGTTTGGATAAACAAGTGCTATTGTTAGGGTTTTTTTCATACGAAGAACCTATAAAAACCTTATTTCATTTCAACACGTTCCCTGTCTATTAAATATCACAATTTGAAAATCCATTGTTATGAATCACTCAGGGGACAGCGAGTGTGTTAACAGGCTTGAGAAGCTATGCACAAAACCTCCCACTATTTTCCCGATCTCAACAACGAAACCAGTTATCACTGGTTCTATCATTTAACGCGTTCAATCATTTCCCGCAGATGAAATGCACTGTACTTCAATATCGCATTGTTGTCCTCAATTGCTGATTGTACTGCAGACGCTTCTCTGCAGTGGCTGTAAATAGAAGAGGCTGTAATCGGCGAGCGCAATTCACGTCTACTCAGTGTATTTGTTGCGAAACTATAGTTTTGTTGTGTTGTGGCGTTGCTTCCGCAAGTTTACTTGGAGTAGCAACTTTTTGACGTACGTTAGTAAATTAGGTTTTTGTTTAGATGAAGAGTGCTCCTGTTCGGGTTTTTTTTAAAACCCGAACTTTGAAAAATAATTAAAACGGCACCAATGTCAGCTTTTGTAGTTCGACTGGGATTACTTTGGTTAGCACTGGTTGCAAACGGGGACATTTGGATCCCTATTTAATCTGTCTCAAAAACAGTAGCTCGTACATGCATCTTCATTTCTATACAAACTCTCACTTTCTATAATTTCATTAATCGAAATCAATCAATAATAACTGTAGTGGCTGAAATTATCCTAAGATTATGCAAAAAAAAAAGGTTTTTGAAATAAAGTAGAACATGTTACGATTCTTTACAGAGTTTGTCAAACACTCACAACAACAATATAAAGTAACATCCATTAACAGGAAAAATAAAAGCATTCTTCACATGAAGTTTAACTTCATGTTTGTCCTAATCGGCATTCTAAGCAGCAACCTTGTGTAGCGCTACAAAGATCATCTCCACCCATTGCGCTAAGTTTGATATATTACTAGCAACCCGCCCCCGCTTCGCACGGGTGCAATAGGATGTTATTATACATATAAACCTTACTCTTAAATCACTCTATCAATTAAAAAAACCGCATCAAAATTTGTTGCTTAGTTTCGAAGATTTAAGCATACAAAGGGACATAGGGACAGAGAAAGCGACTTTGTTTTATACTATATGTAGTGATTTGTGTCAGTAGCACTTCCTCTACGGCGATGTCCATCTGTAGGGCGCCATTGGGTGGTAATATGGGCCCATCTCTCTGGATGCATCCTGCATACATGGCCAAGTAAACGATGGTGTGATGACTTGAGCCATCACTCCAGCGAATGGTAAATATTTGCATAACAGGCATAGTTGGAGAGTTTTGGGAGAGACCTTTGCCCAGCAGTGGGACACATAAGGTTTTTTTTTAAAGTAGCACTTCTCGACAGACGCCGTTTTGTCAAATGTTTTTGGATTGTGAATTGGTGAAAACAACAACCAACAAGATAGAAATTGCGATCACGTCCGGTTGGGAAGTACAAAATTCAGGAATATTTCGTCCATCTTTGTTATTTTTTTAATCGAGGCGGAAAATAGGTCCAGATGTTTTCGAGTTATAAGAAACTCGCACAAATCCGACTTTGTTTAATAGATGTAACACTACAACAATAGACTTAACTACTAAAATAAAAATTGAATGAATATTATGCAATTTATAGTCTTTCACTACGACAAATTGTGCAAGTTGCATTGGCACGTTGCCAATTTTGCACTGAAAATCTACTCAGTAAAATATTCAATTTGCCAAAACGTATCTGCATTACTTTTTCATTACTTCGCTTTGCGGAGATTCTCCTCTATGTCAACATTTAAGGCAATAAAAGTAGCTCGCTACCTATGAAGTACCTACGTTTTATACCTCTGTCTCATAAAGTGCTCATGAGATATTCTCTCTCGACTGTTCCTACATCTTTATGTTCGAGAGGAACATGGAAACATTGTATAGTCACTATGTACCAAGGTAGGTAGTATTTCCTTGGGAAAATATTGTTCATAATGTAATACTTAGTATGGATATGCAAAGCGGTTCTTGTTGTTTCGAAATTCATAAAACTGTGGAAAAGTTTCTCGATATTGCTATATTTTGACCCTCTTGAAAGTTGCAGAGATTTTTTCAAGAAATATAATCTGTTGACTTTAACATCTTTGTACGTTTATGAAATAGCAAAATTCATACGAGATAACTTAGAATTGTTTGAAAAACCCATACAAAATCAGCGATTACGTCCACGAGATCCATTTAAGTTGCAGATTCCGTCTTGTAATACAAGTTTTTTCGAGAAAAATTGCGCCGTGATGCCAATACGTGTATACAATAACATACCTATTGAGATACGTCAATTACCCACAGTACAGTTTTTACGTAGATTGAGAGGCTGGTTGATTGAGGGTTGTTATTATGACCGAAGGAATATTTTGACATCCAATGATTTAATATTGTTCTTGACTGTTTTGTTCCTTGGACATGTTACTTTATGATTTGATATTTGACATCTTAGTATTATTATTATTAATTTTTACTCTGCATTAATCCTTCAGTTGTATTTGTAAGAATATAATAATTTTGTGTCCTGATAATTTATTGTGAATTTTTGCATGTCCAAAACTGGACAAAATACGCTTGACCATAATGTCTATGTAAGATCTCATTCATTTACCGTGTTTTAACGCAAATAAACAATTTCATTTCATTCATTTCATTTCATTTCATTTCATTTCTTGTCCAGTCTTACCCATTAGGCTTGAAATTTGCTTTTTTTGCTAAGAAAAGAGTTAAAGATTTTCGTACTGACTACTTTACATAAAAACCTACTTTACATTTGATACCTTTTGAATATGCAAGTACTACAAGCTTCTAGGAACTAGAGTTTTTAAATTTCATAAATCCATTTTAGATGATTATATGAATTCCCTCTAGTAACTTCTATTCCCATAGCAACTACTTACCTTAAGATAGCTTCGGAGTGGCGCTCTCATTGTACAAGGAAATTATCATAGAATGGAAAATAGAGATTTAAGAAAGCTCCATGTATGAGTGGGATACAATATGGGGTTTTTCAAGGAGGATAAAGTATTTTTACGTTGTTTAAACAGGTCTAAAATGTTTTGTGTTCGATGTGGCGACCAAAAATGTTTTTTTATCCAGGGAGGATATCCATATGGCGGATATATGGACCTTAATATTGCGCACTGTGTTGGTATAACTTTTTTGAGAGGAAATCATTCACTTCATCTCCAGTTTCATTCAGTTATTAAAATAGTTTTTCCCCAAACGTTTCCCAGAATAATTTCTTGAAAGCTTGGAAACGGAAGATAGTGAGGCTTCTAAAAGCGATCGTCAGAAACGTCTTCCGAGAATCCCTTTTGATTAAACTTCCGGTCATAACAATAATTCCACTAGATCAAAGACTATCCTTTGGAAAATTTTTTAAAATATTATTCCAGTAGGAAAATTACAAGTTTCTCCTTCTTCGAGAAGTTATTTTGTAGCTTGTGACATCTTTTTAAACAAAGGCAATAGAAAATTTAAACTTTTCCTGTTACAATAATTTTACTGTATTTTCCTCTTCGGAATAACTTTTAATTTAAAAGTTTAATCTGTTAGCAAAGACAAACTTCATGAGACTTTGCTATAAGTAAGTAAAACAAAATAAACTAATTGGCTTCGCACAGTATCAAATTTAATTGATAATTAGAACAAAGGTATTTGTTTATTAGCAAGAACTAGAGGAGACAAAATATTGCAACACAGGTAATATCGAGCGACTTTTTAATAAAATTCTCCAATAGTAGGCAGAGCGATTTTGTCGCCGTGTATTGCTTCCTGAGCCTGTAATCACAGACAACCTTGTTAGCCATTAATGATACTACGCGTGGATCTATTTTCTTATAAGACTAGTTAATAAGAAAAACAGAAACACATAATGGACCTCTACGGGGAGCGTAGAGGAAAATGCATGTTGCCCTAAAACTCAATTACCCTAGAGAATGTCCGGGACAGCTTATTATTAAAAAGGAAAACCCAACAGAATGAGAGTATTATTATCTCACTGATGATACCTTTCCTCTAAAAGGTGTGATTTAGATACAGGGTGGGGCGGAATAACCGACAGGGACAAAAATATCGTGTAAAGAACCTCACATACTTGCGTATTAAGTACTTAATACGGGAATTCAGACCATATTAAAAAAGTCGTAAAAAAAACAATTTTGTACGTTGTGACAACCCTATTGACGAAGTACCTATCTGTACTTTCCGTAAAGCCGCGAAACGATCAAGTCGCCATATTTCACTCGTCTCACTTGTGAATAACACAACAGTCACTTACCTTAAATACGATGCTCGATGTGCCCACCTCCTCTAAGTAGGCACAGCCGAAGACGTGATCGAGTATGCCTGTGCACACGTGACAGCATTTACGCTCCCACCAAGCAAATTCCAAATAGTCTTGCGCTTGTAAACACATTTTGAAAACTGCCATTCACTCACACAAACACTCGCACTACTTATTATTTGTATAAAAAACTCCACTCAACCACTCGCGCTTTTACGACACCCGATGCACACGCACTCGCTGAAATCTGCGAAGCGACTAAAAAAATAGGGTTCGGTAGGGAGAAGTAGTCGAGTAGAGCCCTCACCGTTTCCAAGTTTCCAATAATCGACATCGATAAATTGTGATCTTTTAATAAACACAAAGCCCTTAAGTTCGTAGTGTTAAGTTAAGTTTTCGATTATCAACAATTAATAATCGAAAGAATAAACGATAAAAACGCTTTAACAAAGTTATCGATTATTTTGTTAAATCGTGTTTGATCTAAAAAATTGTAACCGCTAACAAACCAAACAAGTTACCGGCAGGCCTTCAAGACACCTTTTTCTTTTATCGACTTTCAGTACAATGGCTAAAAGCTTGTCAGAAAAGATAAAAATGTGTGTTAAACAATGTTTTGCATTCAGCTTGCGAGTTCAATTATTGCTTTTGCTTCCAGTTGTAGTTTTAAGTTCTTTTTGTGATTCACTGTTCACCGTAAAGCAAAGTTGTCCCTATTTTTTGCGATCAATCAAATCTTGTTGGAACATCATAGGATTTTAGAATTGCAATGAAATGATATTATGATAAATCAGCGGGGTTGGTATCGACAAGTCGACTGTCGACACCTAGCGGCTAAGCGGCTGAGGAGAACACTAGCTCGGCGGCGCAGGCAAAGAAAGGCGGCACGCAAGCAAAGCGGCGCGGTCTCTTTGTTATCGCCTTTCGGCGTGTGCGCGTCGGTTTGCAAATGTTGAGGGAGACAGGGCCGGATTAAAACTTGAGGTGGATAGTGTAAATTGTTTTTATTATGTTTAATGTAAAGTTGAATTTTAGTTACTTAATTTTATTATGTTGTTATAGCACGAACAATTATGGAACTTGAATTCTTGTTTCAAAAGCTGAACTAATTAGCGTAGGTATTAAAAAAAATGTGCCTTAATTAGGAACTTGAGTTGAGGAGCTGAGATCGTTATTGTATTCCTCAGTTCATACACTCACATTATTATCTTCTCAAAGGCAAATGAGTGCTTAAGTATCATTCTAGAATGCAGTACTATACAAACCTACTGTATTTTTTCGCTTAGACTAATGGTTGACTTATTGCCGCGACTTAAGTCCGCCTTTTTCATGAGGATCTCCCCACGATAATTAAAAGAAAAAAGGTCAACGACTTTTTAAATCTTTTTCCCTAAATACGTCCCAAACAGCTGTTGATTAAGGTTGACAACGCATACTTTTGAAGCAAAACTTTGTCATTCAATAACTCGAAAAGTATCGAACTTAAAAATAAAATAAAAATACCTTAGGTATGTGTATGTGTAGGGCTTTTCATAATTTCAGGGATTGTCGGTCGGAACGCCCCACCCGGTATACAGAGACGTATCAGATTAGGAAACAAAATTAGTTTTTTTTTAATTTGTGTTTTATCACGTCCAGTTAATCTTACCTGTCTGAGTAAGAGGTACAGATAGGTATTAGGGTCAATAAAACGTGCTTCGAAATTGTTTGGGGAAAGTTGGCATACTGAAAAAACAGACGAATTAGTTTCATAAAAATGAAGTTTATAGAAGTTAGAGGATCGCTTATTTATCCTGGTCTTTAAAATATGGTAAACACATTCAAAATAACTTTATAGCCTGTAAAGCCCAGGCATTAACTGAGTGGGCCCATTTTAATTTAGATATCGTGGCGTCGCTGTCTATGATATTTTGTTGTTTATAATCAGTATTCGCGCTGGTCTTACATCCTTTTTAACCTTTTCATCTGATGATGACAAGGCTACAACTAGATAGTTCTGAGCCTTCGACATCAAGTCCTAACCTGACACCGCGTTTTCAGATCATCGACCCATATGAATAGAAGGCGCTCTACACCGCGTTAGACAATCATTGTAGTCATTCTTATCTGGTCTTGTTATAAACATTATTTTTTGTTCCATGTCAGGTAGTTACATCTATTCAAGTATTGCCATATTCAGAAATAATAAAATATGTTTATAAGACTAATATAAGGAACATAATTAACAGCAACCTTACTCAAAATGTATGTTATAAAGTGTCAGTCTCACAATTGGTGGAGCAATTACAAGCATGGAGAAAAGCTACAGATTTGTGTAACACCTGACACTTGGTAAAGTTGAGTTTTCTAGCACTTTTTTGTAGATTTCACGTGTTGAAATATTCAAATAAAAAGTGCGGGCCCTAATCCCTCCCCTGGCAGGTGAAGACCGCGGCGGCACGCGACGTCATTGTGGGAGAGATTTATATCTGCTACTCCACGTATTGTGCACTTTCTGCTGAGTAACTCTCCGTGGATGTGCCATTGTGGACGTTCAGGGTTACTTACTACATGATTTACTATTTTACGAACTCATTTTGTTTATCAAAATCGAAAATTGCTGCCATGTGCCTTTTTGTTTCGAGATTCCGATATTTCAGCACTCATATTTCATTTTGTTCAGATCAGTTTTTATACAACAATGATGGCAAATGAGCATGCGGTCTTGAATACGTGTAACCACAGGAGCGTTTTGGAGCTTGTAAGTAACTGTTCAAACAGTGTATCTTTAGTTGAAAGTATTATGAAAACTGGTTGTTTACAGGTAAATTGTAAATATCATAGGTATTCCATAAATCAAGAGCACTGGAGAATTGAACCCAGGACTTGTGTAATCTCGGGCTGCGAGTTCTTAACTGAATCGGCCAGCAACACGTTTTTCGTATACGCTTTGCCAATACATGCAGGTACAATCAGTATGTAGGTACCTTATTTGCTTCTATTAGTTACTAGTTCGATTTTAGCAGGGACATGTCTTGAAAACATTCAGTGATAAAACAGCCCAAATTGAACATCAACGTGTACATGAATTACTGGTAACTTTGTAAATTAAGTATGCAATAAAGTGTTTCCTTGTCTTACTGAAAACTGGAATGAAATGGTACCTATTGACATTTTTATTTATATTTCTTAGAGCATTTAACTTTACTTATAAGTGGTTATAATGATTGTTACTTTTTATTGGTCTTAATTCAAGGAACAGTAAACTTGCGCCCGATTTTTTTCACTATCCTTTTAAGGACGCTTGTTATTATGATATGATACACTGATATTCTTCTATTTAAATTGTCACTTTACAAAAGTTTTAGTATTATTTAAAACATTTACAAAAACACAAACAAAAATACCAGAAACTCGTAACAACGCCCACTGCAGGTGAAGTTTATGTAATAGACAAGGGAGCTTCGTTGGAAAAGTTCCAAATCCAAAGGACTCCAGTTACATAACAAGCGTCTTACCAGATCCTCATCGTCATCCGAGAAAATGTTGGCTCTTTCTTGCGCCGTCATGTCGAAACAAACATCCAAAACGTGGTGGAAACTCCCCTCATGGCGCACAATCTAATCCTCACTCATCACTATAACTGCATCCAAACATCCATTTGAACACACAGCCATTTTTAAACATATCCAAAGCTCCACTAAACATCCAGGATGAAATTGCACAGTCACGAAAACTCTGCAGTGAAACGCGATCGGCAAACAAATGACGTACGTTAATTTGAATTTGAACTTACGCCCGCCCTCGGCGGTGGTTGGACGCTTACTGCGGTCTGGGGGACAGAGAACACTGCAGCGTCTGGTATCCATGGTAACGCAGGGCTTGCACGATGCGGGAAAAACTGCATACATTCTGCTAGACAATATCTGACATGCGAAGTGAATTAGAGTGGCTTTCGGTTCGGCATTCGATTGCCTGAAGCCGCTTTCGGTAAGTGAAAAATCGGAGTAGATTTTGTAGTCGTTAAATGCTGTTCTGAAAGGTTTTGTCTGTCGATGTTCCATTTTGTAGTGGGATACAGCTTTTAATAAGTTGCGTTCCTTTGAATCAGAGGTTAGTTATTTGACTTGTGATAATTATTAAATGGGATTTTAAAAACAATTAAATTTCATTGTTTGCTTTTATGGTTGTCTCAGTCCAATGCATTTATGATTTAAACAAAATTGTATAGCCTTCATCCATGCTAGTGAACAACAGCGACAATGCGTCTGTTATTAAAACACCGAAGTTTGACCAAAATTTACAGCTATGAAATATTGTAATAATAAACGAGTTAGTAATTAATTAAAGGGTCAGACCCCCAGTGTAGGGTGTGTTATTGCTTTTCAGTTGTTTAAATGTGACACTCAAAAGATCAATGTCTGCTTGTGTACATACAGACTTTAAGTAGGCAGTTAGTAACTTAATTGGAAAGTACTCGATTTCAAAAAGGGGTTGATGTGACAGCTAATATTATGCACCTAAAGAGCTACACTTAAGACCTTAAGTTAAAGTTAAGTTCGCGATTCATTTAGCCAGTGTGGTCCTTCAGTATCTTAAGACTCATAAATATGTATTTACGTTCACGACTATATCCCGAACGGGTAGAGGCACACCGATTGTTGCTGTCACGACGAAGGGACCATTCAAGAGCCCACATGTCGCCGAGCGAATTTAGAACCCACCATGGCAAGGCGTGATCCCACAACAGCTATCACGTGCCCCAAGTCTGCTAATTTTAAAACGCTGCAATTGAATCGTAATTGAGTCTCAAATGTCAAATTCGACACATTTTTCATAGAAAATCAGTCAAATTAGCCGATTGAGACTCAATTACGATTTAATTGAAGCCTAAAATTAGCAGACTTGGGGCCCTGGTTGCTTGGGTGTTTCATCGGTGCTTTCCTCCAGGCTAGATCTCCAGTGAGAAGATTTAGCCGCAAATTATACGATGAACAAATAGTAAGTGTTCCCAGCCATACTTGGCTAATATATTATATTACATAACATAAACGGCCTATATACGTCCCACTGCTGGGTACAGGTCGTCGCCGATCGTCGCCAATTACTGTCACAACTACGCCACGGGCACCTCCAATAAATTATGTTATCGATTATTAATTCCCATTATTTATTAAAGCAACGAATGTTCTCGAAGTTTCGTAGCTCGTGGCTGTTAATTAAAGCGGGCCCTTGAGTCCAGCAACCGCGGAGTTACGGCCGAGGCCGCGATTGGCGCGCGCACACACCTGTACTCGCAAATATGCCAGCCTTGTGGACAGTGGAAACCAATGATATTATAATAAAAACACGTAGATAGGTTACTTGTGCTAAAAAAGTGGCACCCGAAAGCACGACTTCGACCACCTGAACAATGCATTGACAGTTTGAGACGACACTGCGCAACATGTATCTGTCCCGTTTACGCTAGAGCGTACAAGATAGTATGATTATTTACTACAACAAGTACACAGTCAAATTATAGGTACTTACGCCAGGGGACAATTTTTGACTTCGCGTCAGTACTGACTTAACCTATCTACGTCTTTTTTATTGTAATATCATTGGTGTTATATCATTGGTTTCCACCAATGATTTTACGATATCCTATATCTACAATTATTCATCATCATCAGCCATACGACGTCCACTGCTAGATTTCCAGAGCGGCCGTTTGTAAGCAGACTGCGTCCACCAAAACCCTGCCATTTTTATTAGGGCCTCCGTCCACCTTGGGGGTGGGCGTCCTGGGACGCTTGGTCGCGAATGGTCTCCACTCGAGGATGTTTGTTTTGTAGATTTTATAAAACATGGTACTGTTTCGTAGCCACACTACACTTGTAGCAGTGCTACGAGGACTACGAGTTTTCCGACAGTTATCAGCCTTTGGGCCTTTTTTGGAAATCCGTCGAAGAGGCTATTAAGTTGCAAAGCTAAAGCTAACCTTGTTTCGAAGTTGTTTACAAGTCATAGATACTATAGATATTGTTGGTACCTTAGTAAGCTTCTGAAATGTTTACAAGTACATCTGTTTAATTAATATTCGTTAAATAATCAAAAAATATTTTTACTAGAAGTTCGTGAAATCTAAACCTAACATCTTAGAAACAAATTAAAAGTTACGGTAATAGAAATAGACGAAATCAATCCTCTCCAATTTATTTAAAATATTACATTTCATCAAAACAATTCTAGGAGCTGCGTATAGAAAAACATATAGAACTGGTAACGAAGGAGTTCGTTAACATTCGAGGTGAGAACAAAGCGAGCTCATTACGCAGAATAATGAATTTTGAGCAGTGGCTGAATAACAAACAAATGAAACTATAGTCCGAGCTCCGTAATGGCTCAATAAGACGCGTCTGCCATTGCACTAATCTGCGGACTGGCTGTTCATAATAGAACACCATTATTTTTTAGATATTAATAATTAAGTGAGGTGCCCGTGGCGCAGTTGTGACAGTGATCGGTGACGATCGCTGTTGTAAAGCAACACACGCCGGGTCGGAAATGGGATGGGTGACCACCCCGACCGAAATTTTGTGATGTGTATTTCGTGCTTCGGAAGGCACGTTAAGCAGTTGGTCCCGGTTGACGTCGCTAGATGTCAGTCGTTAAGCCTAGTCAGAGGCCTTAGGGCGGCTTGATAACATCTGACAGTAAGTTTGCTCACTAACCTTACACCCCTCCAACAATCCGCACTGAGACCGCGTGTTGGAGTATGGCTCGTTCCATGTCATAGTTGAGGTGAGGCCTGTGCCCAGCAGTGGGACGTATGTAGGCCGTTTATGTAATAATAATTAAATAAACTCCGTAAGTTACTCGATAGTGTTATTCATGTATATTATTATTTATATTTTGTTTGGTAATTATATTTGCCCATTTGAAAGTACTTTGTAATGTGTCTATTTACATATCGCCCTGTGGTCTTGGCCGTAAGAATGCAGCTTAGGTCCACCCCCGCCTGCCGTAAGAGGCGACTAAAGGGGGCCCCTTAGGGTCGCTCGGAGAGCACACGACGGGGGCTGTGTTCTTCCATTGCACAAGTGACCCCGAGGAGGACGGCAGTGTGGGGTGGCCTCGCACTGCCGTACAGCGCGGTCAGAGGGGTAGCACCACTTCCCTCGAGGTGAGCCGGACTGCTGGCACAGCGCGCCAGGGTTTCACCGGTAGAGGGCCTTCTCAGGAGAGTTCTCGGGAAACCCTGGTCACGCACAGACGAAGGCCGCCCCGGGTTTAAGTGGGTACTCCCACACTCCTCCGCTGCCCTCCCTCAAGCAGCGGAAAGTACGTAAATGTATTTCACCGGGTAAAAAAAAGGTCTATTCAAAAAAAGTTATTTTAATTTTGTTTTTTTTTTGATTTTGCATAAATCAATAAAGTACCTACAGATTGTAATGTTTACTTACCGAACGAATTTGAACGACATCCAAATGGGCTATTCGCAAAGATAACAGGGAGTCTCCTATTATTAAAAACAAGCACTAAAATTTTAGAGTAGCACAGTGTGAACTAGTACCCTCGGATTGTGTTTCATTGAAACCGTTTTAACGGTCCATTCTCATTTCACAGCAAGTCCCTTACCCTTCTTCGCTGTCTGTGATCATCTTACTTTACCTTCAAGCGAAACAGATCACACTCAGTAATTAAAACGTGTATGTGCTAATGCTAAAATACAAAATAATATATTTTTCCTACCTTATGATCTCAATATTATATTTTGGTTTAAGGAAAGAAAACAAACAATGACTTTATTCCAGTATTGTCATGCTCGTACATGTATATGTATAACCAGTGAATATGATAAGCTCATTGAAGAATATTTTAGTAGCAATCGAATAGATTACCGAACTGAAATACCGAATAGAACCGAAATTAAGGAGTTCGAATCGAAAATATTTGTGCATTAAATTTCCAGTCTTCAGAGTTGAAGGAACTCATTGGCCTCAAATCAAACCTTTCACAGACAATACTGATATCCATAATACTTACTTTTAGTTATTTATTTAGTAACTAAATTGATGACGTCATTAACTTTAAAATCATCACTAACAAATGAAACAAATGAAAAGTTATGACATTTTGTTCAGAAATTAGCAAACTATCGTTTAGCCGCGTAGGGTAGAAGGGGCTTTAAGCTTTTAAGTAAACTACGTTACACAACTTATCGGTAGGCAAAGCTGTGTAAATATTGTTTTGTGTGAAGCAAACAACGAAATTTCACTCGCGCACTAGGCTGCTTCATTATTACTCTGGTTACCATGTAGATTATTGTTATTACTATTACTAGTTAATGGACGACGTAACAGAATGGGAAATTTATTACATGACCAAATGTTGATCTTAAGTTTAAGCTAGATTACGAGTATGTGTATATCGGAAACTAAGTACCAGTATAAATTAACATTTTAGGTTAGTTATAAGGCTAAAGTAATCAACCAATGCCCGATCGGGTTTAATGGTAAATAAACAACCAATGCTTAATGGTGTAATGTACATCTACGTAAATACATCATGCTATGTTCTTATCGTGGTGCTTTAAATAACTAACCTTATTACTGCTAATACTGAGTAACTGGCACCCTTCGCCATTCCACCCCCTTACGCAACGCATGTTGAAGCTGATATTCTTGCGTCATCTCCGATGTTAATTAACCCTGCGTTTATAACAGTCTACGTCTTGTAGACCTAACTAATTCATTAGCTAACTAGGTGATATAACATATAACATAACGTACGTAAAGAGTCTATATACGTCCCACTGCTGTCATAGACCTCACCTCAACTATGAGGTGGTGCGAGCCACACTCCAACACGCGGGCTCACGTGTGCATTGTTGCAGGGGTTCAGTAAGGTTAGTGAGCAACCTTAATGTCAAATGTTAGCAAGCCGCCCTAAGGCCTGCGACTAGGCTTAACAACTGACTTACAGCGACTTAAACCAGGACCAACAGCTTAACGGGCCTTCCGAAGCACGGAGATGCCTGAAAAGTACATCACTAAATTTCGGTCGGGGTGGTCACCCATCCGAATTCCGACCCTGCGTGAGTTGCTTTACAATAGCGATCGTCGCCGATCACTGTCACAACTGCGACACGGGCACCTCAGGTGGTATAACAACTGAACAGCCTATAAAAGTTCCTCTGGACACAGGCTTCACCTCAAGTAGCAGTGCGGATTGTCGGAGTTGAGTAAGGCTAGTGAGAATAAAATGTTCTTTCCTTTGTAGAAAATTTTGAAAAGAAAGTTCTCAAATAGTCAAAAAAAAATCCGCTCATTTTTCTATGTATACTTATGGATGCACATCGTACAGACGCCTTTACGTTTGAGTGACCCATCTTAGTACGAGTTATCGCTTTAAGATAGGTCACATAAACTTAAAGGCGTCTGTACCTACTGAAGAAAAGAGTCCAGACAACATTAATTTTCAAAAGTGACCGGACCCCTAAAGAGTAGGTACTTGCCAACCCGTGCTTAGTTAGACCCTCTTCAGTTGAACAGACACGTGTTAAAAATACACTTCCAAATGTACATGGCATGATCTCATTTGCGAGCCTCCGAAGAATAAATACAATCGCTGCTTGTGTAAACATTGTTTTGTTTACTTTGAAAAATATATTTGAACAACATTGAAAAATAGAGCAGAGTTTGCTTTAAGCGAATGGTGAGGGTAAGTATTTACGTATCCCAGGGAATTTTGTTGTTTTTTTAATTTATGTAGATACCAACTTGTGTTAAAATGTTGTACCTTATGATTATGAACTAAGTACCTTGAATCAATAAAATTTAAAAGAGGTAGATAGGTTATGTCAGTACTGATGCTAAGTCGAAAATTGTCCCCTGGCGTTATTTGACCGTGTGTTCAAGCTAGTATGATTATTTACTAGAGCGTAAACGAGACATACATATTGCGCAGTGTCGTCTCAAACTGTCAATGCTTTGCTCAGGTGTTCGAAGTTCTGATTTCGGGTGCCACTTTTTAGCACGTCTTTTTTATTATAAAATTCTTGCCTTAAACAAATTGATTGGAACTGGACTGTTCCATATTTTAAGCCGCATAAATAACAGTTCCACATTGGTGGTAGGTTATTATTATTATAAAATTATTAACTAAGTGCAATTATATCAACATTTTGATATTACAGTATGCACGTTTGTAATTGGATACATTTTCTTTGAGAAATACAATTGGACGAATCAGCGGGCCTAGCATGCGCAACATCGACAAAATAGCCATCTCCCCCTCTTTCGCTCGAGAGAATCGAAGGGCGTGACTTGACTTCGTTGCTTCACGACAGTGCTGCCATATTACAGAAAAAAAATTAGAAACTCCATTTTTTTACTGGTAACACTTGTAAAATTAATTCAAACAAAGACTCAATCAAGAGTAAGTAAAATATTTTGTTACTGCTTATCTCATAACAAAAAATAGAAAGATTTTGTTTTTAGATTGATTGTGTGTTTGAGACGAAAATTGGCCGAGTATTTCGACTCTAAAGTAAAAAGCAAGCACGCGTGCGCCATCTGTCGCCACTTGCCACAATCAAGTTGCACACTGTTATCTCAGTTGCTTTTTGTTCACATAGCCATTCATTAATTAAACTTGTGTTTATTGAAGAAATTTATATGTGAAAATTACTTTTTAATTATGAGTGGTATAAAAGCAACCGTAATAGGGTGTTTAGACAACGCCTGTCAAAGTTTCTTTAATTGGAGAACTTTTAATTTGGGCTTACCGGCGCCATCTGTGAAGATTACTTTCCATATAAAAGTAGTCCGGTCTTGTCATTTTATTGTTGTTGAACGAATATTTGTAATGTTATCTTTAATTATTGTGATGTGATGTGACACCGAATGGGAGTTGGGTTGTATTGCGGCCCCGTTTTAATTCACTCTAATGATGGGAAGCAAATTTCAAAAATATAATGTCCTTTTACTCCGAATTCTAAAAGGTTATGTCGTATCGTTTTAGCATTGACGTGTATTTTAATCCTTTTCTTTTTTTGACAAAGCTGCACGCGTTGTATTTTAATAGTTTCGCATACAATTTCACTCGTCTCGTCACTTCTCGTCCACCCTTCCGATCGACGAGTAATTAAGCCAACAGAAATGTCACAAATCGATAAATCCGTGATAAAACAGTGGTGCCATGTTAGGGCTTGTCGAGAAATCCGTATTTTCCATACAATATTTCAAATCTGACATTAAGCGACCATGTTAGCAACAGTAGAGAAAATGGAGAAATGGCTGCAGGGCGACCTGTGATTGGCTATTTGCTCTCTCGGATTTACTCGCGGCGTGCATGCTAGCCCCGCAGAAGTTGCTTTGTAACAAGTCTATTTGGATTAAGGTTGAAATCTTCGAGATTAATGTTTCTTCCATTTTTAATTGATTTTTACTACGCACAATAACTAAATAGTAGAGTTCAATGAATATTATCAACCGGATTTTATCTCCCATGTGCGCATATACAGTGGAAAATGTGTGCCAGCAGAATGGCTTAAAACAATGAAATTGTTATACCACAATGACATATTCGTATTAGTTATAATTTCGTCTGAAAAAAAACTCAGGTCATTCAAAAAAAGTGTAACACTTTATTAATCCGATGTATGATGGCTTTGCACATGCTGAGTACGTGCCTTTTTGGTGCCACAATAAAACCTATGTTTTCAGTAATACTTTGTGTCACTAAATAAACTATTTTTCTATCTTCCATTCTTCAAGTAGCTCAGACATTTGCACGCACAAATCATTAAGATGCTCACTGTACCTACAAATGCCAAATGTGTTGGCTACTTTCGCTGCTGACCCTCTCTTATCACAATACCGCCTGCCCTGGTTCCACGGGTACTTACGTCATAACGAACATCATTAAGCGGAATCATTACCCGAGTAATGAAACCGACGGAAATGACACGTGAAATTTCCAGCTGGTGAATGCTGATCAAATGTTTAATTAGGAAAATGTTTTTACTCGAAATACATTTATGGCGAATCCTTTGATCTTTCGGGTGAGGCAGAGTTACTAAAGCTTAAATAAGTCGCTATTGTGGTTTACTTTACTCATGTAAGATACTTACCCCCTCATTCATAAAAACTTAAATAGCGCTTCAACAACACGTTAAATTTCGCATCGCTTTGTCTCTTTCATTTTTGTTGCTGCTGCCATTTGCGAGCAAGTGACAAAGCACGTCAATTGCTTAAACTATGCTTTAGCGTTAGGTTCGTTTTTATGAATGAGGGGGTTAACGTTTTGTCAAGCCTCACCACTGGGCAATAGTTTAGGAGTCTTCAAGAGAAGAGTAGGAGATAGGTTTCTTCTAGACAAGCATGCTCCACACCGCATCGTCGCTTTCCATCAGGTGAGATGAGATGAGAGGTGAGAGTAGTGAGAAGAACCGACAAGAAACTCAGCAGTTCCTGATTTTAACATGATATTTACAGTAATCAATGAGAAAATAACAATATTGAATTATGTTATGCATCCAGTTAAGCAATGCAAAGAAAATTGTTACTTGGTGGTAATTAATAAGTATTATTAAAAGTAAATTACAATATTGAAAAAAAAAGACAAAGTTTCTACAAAATATTTGAATAGACACTGCAAAGCTTAAATTTCCCGTATCTGAGTTCGATATTGGATCGGTCAACGCTAAGCTGCGTTCACGAATTTTCCCTCGTAAAAAGTTCTGACCAAATGGGAGGAGACTGAATAGGCAGCTTAAAGAACTGTGTTCCAGATTTGCCTGGTGGTTTTCTCTCGCAGTGTAGCTATCTAATAAGAATAAGGACTAAACTTCACAGTCAGCTTTACCCATGATTATCACGATGGAAAGTGACTCCTCTGCCCATGGACAATACTAATACCAGGATTAATGCTGTTTGTATATTCAAGAGAAATACCTATTTTGACTGGTGTAAGGCAGGTTGACTGCTACATCAGATTACAAACGTACAATCTGGGTGTCCCCTTTGTATATTATGTGTGTATTTACAAAAAAAGTAAGTAAGTGAAAAAACCTATGATTATCCGTTGTCTAGTTCACATAGTACAAACTGTGCGTAGTTTGGGGCTGAATGGTGCTGTGTGTGGATTGATAAAAGTTAATATTATTTTTAGCATTTTCCTTGCAGTATCTTCACGAGAGATCCAAAAACCAGAAAAAGACATTTGATCTTGGCTTAATTTTACACTTTAATAATTCTACATCACACCATTGTCCAGTAGGTATGATGTATTCATAAAAGTTCCCTCCCTAGATAAACACTTAACTGGTTGAACATTATTGAAGTTGCTAAGTTAATTTCAATAGTGGCGAGTTGAGTAAGGGTAGGTCACATCTTTAAGTTTCTAAGTAATAATATAATCGAAGATGATTTAACTGAGTTGGGATAGGGAAATTGTGTCATATCAAACTATCCTTTACTAACTTACGATATTCCCTAAACAAACTTATTCGGAAATTACTAATAGAGTTTCAAACAGTAAAGAGCAGTGAACAATTATTGAGTTTGGAGCAAAATGAGGTTCGAATGTTATGGGTATTGTAATTTGCGTAATTTTATGAGAAAGAAACAAGATTGTATTGTATGATTGGTTATCATTGGATTCCCTTGGTAAAGGAAAATACAATAAACAGAGTAGCTTACAATAGTTTAGATAGAAATAGAGAAATACTTCAATAGACCTGATGAAAACAATATGGATAGCCACATATTTTATAACAAAAAATGGTACAATCTTAATACCTAAGCCAATGTAATCATTACAGTCAGAATCGAAATGATGTGCATATAGCGTGGCCAAAAATGTATGTCTTTTATCACTATCTACAGAAATAAAATCAGTGACTCTTCAAACGACTTTGCAACGATGTAATACTTCAATTACTTTGGCCAATCTTATACCTCTTTGACCACTCTCTGTTTTATTAGAATAAAAATATTTTCAACAATGACTTTTAGTATATTTAGGGCGTCGTGCTTATGAACCCAAGAATGCACGAGTAAGTCAACGTTCTGTCATGCAATTTTCATTTACGTAAAATCTTGCTCGTCTACCATACAAACAAGATAACGTCTAAGATGATGATACCAGTCAATGCTCTGTAATAAATGCCCCATGTCGCCCAACAAAGAGTCTAATTTGTCTCACAGCTAGGGCGGGCGCGGCGCCGCCCTGGCGCGCCGGAGCGGCGGCTGGCGAGGCTCTCTGTGTGGTGTGAGGAGCTCTCCGGGGCAACTAGGAGACGTTCGGATACTGCTTCTGACGAGTAACGATTCCTGGCCTTTTTAATATTAAATATTATTTTACAGTTGCTGGAGCTAGGGTGCTTTCAAATTAGACAATTGCTGCCGCGGAGTGCTAATCGACGGTTACTTTTCCTAATTCAAATTGGCAGCTGTCCGACAGCATGCTATACCCAAATGACCTTGTGCCGGTGTTACTCTGGAGGGGAGTGCACTATTTGTGAAAAAACTATTGTCACCATTGTCGCTCAATTGTGTCGATGGACCAATGACCATCAGAAAAGAATAATCCTAAAATTCATCGATCTGAACGTGAAATGCTTAGTGCTAATGATGTTAGAGGACAAAAGCACCTGCATTACTACTTGGCACCGTGCCTTTAAAGCCAAAGGCCACAGGTTCGATCCCTGCCTCTTAGGCCTCTGGGTGCTATTAGCAACTTAAATGTATTTTTTTATCAGTCTCTAACACTCATAGTACAGCATTTAATTAATTGTTGAGACCACACAAACGGGACGGGATAAACACATTTGTTGTTTGTTAAATATTTTAGTTACTGAACTGTCAGTGTCGATAAACATGTATCAAAACGACGTTTGTAAGGCCAGCTAGTTTTCAATAAATAGTGCGGATATCTAGAGTATGTATCCAAACGGGCTGATGAGTCAGCGCTGCGGCACGCGCGAACTTGCCAAATACGGCAAGGTCACCCTCCATGTATCGCTATGCACCATTTCACCCTCGTGCTGAATGTTCTCAAGCTGACCTTGGGAGGAAACACTGACTTGCATATAAAAGCACGGAGTTGTGGCAGGTTGTGCGTTTCCTCATACAACGTAGTACTCACTTGTATGTGTTAAGTAAGCATATTATTAAAAAAATACCAAAAACAAATAAACTTTACTGTTAGGGGAGTTCCACCTCACAGGCATACAAACGATTTCTTTTGAATACATTCATTGAAACTAAAGAAAAAGGTAAAGTAAAGTAGGTTGATACACAAAAATGAAATTAAACATTACCTACCATGTCAAAAGTAAATAAAACAAAATCGTTTAAACTTATTGCCACAAAATGAAACTACTTACAAGATAATTTATGTATTCATTAAGTAAGTTGCAGTAGTGAGGAGTTTTTTTTGAATAGTGTCACATTCTCAATGCTAAGAAAAACTAGAACAATGATTAGTCTAGGCTTGGAAAACAACAGCCTATTTACTAATGCCGACGAGACGCTGCGCTAGTATGACGAGAAGCCAAAGATTTCATTTTAAGTTTGCCAGACCCAACTTACAGCGTAATTTCTCCTACAAAACTTAGACTGTTTCTATGGCATCGGCTGTAATGGAAAACAGCTATGTGTAGGTAGTACAGTCGTCATCAAAATCATTTTTGTTAACAGCAATACAAAAATAGTAGTAGTATAATAGTCATAGTAAATACTACAATGACAGGGTCGTGGGTTTGGGGAGTCACTGTAATCTCGTTGCTTCTCTTGAATAATTCAGACATTCATTTTACCATTTTGTACGAATTCATAATTTGGATGATTGGTACAAAAAGTTTCAAGTAGAGCCACGGTTCATTTTTTTTAATGTTAACATTCTTCAACTATAGGTATTAGGGTAGGTAATTATTATTATACTAACGGCCGCAGCTTCGTTTATTATTTTTATAGTACAACGGAATCCTCACGAGGCTTGAAAAAAATCAGATAGTTGGGAATAGGAAATCGGACAGATTACTTTATCTCGTAGGATTATAAATCGTTCCAATAAGTGTAGATGATGTAACGGCGCGAAGAGTGAATAAATCTTTCTCACAGACAACAAGTTTTATGGTTTGAGGTTCCGCACCGAAGATGAAAACGGAAATCTCTCTAAGCTGTAATAGCTAAAAAGCTGAAATTTTCATGAGTTATGTATTTCTGTTGCTTACTAAAAATAAAAATAATAAAGGGAGATCCCCCTCCCCGGGGAAGGAGACAAATGGGGAGACTGATAATTTATAAATGAGACCTTTCCTTTAGTTTGCTTTTATAATTTTATTTCTTAGAATCGGGTCCTTATAAGCGACATGGAAAAATAGCAGCTAGGTAAAAATAGTTTAGGGTTTGGCCTACCATACCCGCTGGACAATAGGGTTGAGAGCCCTCTGCGCTCACCCTACAGTCCGGTAAAGAAGGCTGAGGCCACACAGCAGTAGTCATTTAGAAAAACACCCTGCTGGAAAAAATGTTTGCTCCGGGCGAAGATCAAACTCCCCCCCCCTCGCCCCTATGGGCAGGACTGGGCAGGACTCTATCCATTGCGCCAACAGGTCAATTCAATCCAATCAAACTAGGTAAGTTAAGTCTAGCAAATCTGCGAAGCGAGACTAAGTATTTAGGTCTGAGATAAGAAATACTGCAATAGGGGAAATGTTTTTCACTGCAAAAGAAGGTAGTGGATTGAAATGAGCATTAACTAATGGGCCGCAAAATGAGTGCGCTCGGGAAAAAGACCCGACCGCGGGGATTCCCGCATCTTCTTACGGGTAAATAAGTATGCCGTGTCTTACGAGAACTAACGAAGGAACGACGTGTATGTAAAGTATAGACAATCATTTGTCATCCCAAATCCCGTCTATTAGTGTCTATGGCATGTTTTGATTATTATTAAAACCGTATGTCACATTAAACCGCTTACTTATTTTCTAATATAAATACATCAATAATCACTACGTTACATGGTGTCAGAATTGTGAAAAAACGTTTCAAATAAAAGAAAATAGTGAGAAAGTTGTAAAATGTCGACCAACGACGCAGTATCCGGAATAAAGCCGCCAGCTTACCTACAAATTGACTCGGACAAATCCACGTCCTGGAAAAAATGGCTGCAACAGTTTGAGTGGTATGCAATCGCTGTACAACTAGATAAAAAGCCAGCCGAAGTCCAGGCTGCCACATTTATGGCGGTGATAGGCTCAGAAGCGATCGAAATATACAATAGTTTTAACCTAAGCGACGCAGAAAAAAACAACTTACAAATAATCAAAGAAAAGTTCAAAGAGTACTTCGCACCTAAAACAAACATATCATTTGAAAGATATATATTTTTCAAAATTATACAGAATGAAGACGAACAATTTAACGAATTTTTAACTAAAATTAAAACTCAGGCAAGTAAATGTGAGTTTGACAACTTACTCGACGAAATGTTGAAAGACAAAATAGTATTTGGAATCCAATCAAATCAAGTAAGAGAAAAATTGTTGACAGAAGATAACCTAGACTTGACCAAAGCTATAACGATCTGTAAAACTAGTGAACAAGCTTCCAAACAACTAGACGAGTTCGAAAGTAAGAACAAAGCAGATAAAATATTAGCAGTGAGAAACAAAGGTGTCAAAAATAAAGCGAATGAATATTTTGACTGCAAGAGATGTGGTACAAACCATAAACGCAGAGAATGTCCGGCATTTAACAAAGTATGTACCAAGTGCAATAAAAATGGTCATTTTGCCAGTATGTGCCGCACTATGAGGAACAAACCCAAACAGATAAATAGAGTGAATACAGTAGAAGAAAGCTCAAATAGTTCTGAAGATGAGGTATACATATCAGCTTTACGTGCCGGGGAAAAGAAAGACTGGACAGAAAAAATACAAGTAGGTAATGTGAAATTCATTGCTAAACTAGATACAGGAGCCCAATGCAACGTATTACCAATACACTTAATGAGCAAAACAAATGCAAGTATGAAGCCAAGCCGAACAAAAAATTTAATAAGCTATACAGAAGATAAAATGGCAGTTTTAGGCGAAGCAGAGCTGCTTTGCAAAATAAAAAATGAAGAAAACAACATAATATTCAAAATAGTTGAAGAAAAGGTGACACCGATCCTAGGACTTGATATTTGTGAAAAGTTAGAACTTATTGCAAGAGTGAAAACACTACAGGGAAGTGAACACAAAGACGACATCTTTGAAGGTTTAGGCTGTTATAAAGATTATGAGTATGATATTGACCTGATCGAGAACCCAAAACTTGAAATCAAACCGTCAAGAAGAATTCCACATGCTATTAGAGATGAGGTAAAGCAAGAACTTGATAGAATGGTGAAATTAGATGTCATAAAACCAGTAACAGAGCCTACACCTGCGGTAAGTCCTATGGTAATTGTTAGACAAAAAGGCAAAATAAGAATCTGTATAGATCCATCAGATGTCAATAAAAACATACTGAGGCGTCATTTTCCACTTACTACTATAGAGGAAATTTCAGCTGATATTAAAGGTTCTAATAACTTTGCATTATTAGATTGCACAAAAGGATTTTGGCAAATTAAACTGTCAGAAAGGACACAAAAAATACTAACTTTTGCTACCCCATGGGGGAGATATTCTTTCAAAAGACTTCCGTTTGGTGTGTCATCAGCACCTGAAATTTTTCAAGAAATTTTAACTAATTTACTCAGTAAATTTAAAAATGTAAGAGTATCGATTGATGACATATTTATCTATGCCAAAGGTAGAGAAGAACTACAAAAAACCGTTAGTAACGTCATAGAAACTCTGAAGAAATCAGGCTTCAAACTTAATAAAAATAAGTGCATTTTGAGTCGAATAGAATAAAATTTCTGGGACACATTGTTTCAGCAGATGGACTAGAAGCAGACCCAGAAAAAGTAGAAGCTATACAAGCAATGAAGACACCAATGAACAAAACAGAGTTACAGAGACTACTAGGAATGATCACATACCTCAACAAATTTATTCCAAAAATGTCTGATCTAACAAATCCACTGAGAGATTTGTTACACAAAAACACAAGCTTTAAATGGGAAATTCATCATCAAGAAGCTTTGAATAAAATAAAAAAAGTTCTTCAAAGTCCACCAGTATTGAGACTATATGATGTAAATAAACCTGTGACATTAAGCGTAGACGCAAGTTCGAAAAATCTTGGAGCTGCACTTCTTCAAGAAAGACAACCAATAGCCTATGGTGCCAGAGCGTTAACTAAGTCTGAAGAGAATTATCCACAAATTGAAAAAGAAGCACTTGCTATACAGTTTGGATGTAAGAAGTTCCATAAATATGTTTATGGTAAACAACTGACAGTGGAATCAGACCATAAGCCACTTGAGACAATCTTCAAGAAAAACATTCAATCTGCTCCAGCGAGATTGCAACGCATAATATTCAATCTTACACCATACGCACCAAAAGTCATATTTAAAAAGGGCACAGAAATACCCTTAGCAGACTTCCTAAGTCGAGACTGCGATGCATCTAATCTGAAATATGAACAAGAAGAAAATTTGAAAGTTGCAGTAATACTACCTATGTCACTTGACGCAAAAGAGGAATTAATTACAGCTACAAAGGAAGATCCACATTTACAGTTACTACTTCAGACAATAATACAAGGATTTCCAGAAAAAGTCAGTGAACTTCCCACAGAACTACAACACTATTTTAACTTCAAAGAAGAATTGAGCTATCTCAAAGGAATAATTTTCAAAGGAAATAAAATTGTAGTACCAAAATCACAGATCCCTAAAATGCTAAAGAATATTCATCAAGGACACGCAGGTATACAAAGCTGCTTAAGAAGAGCACGACAAATTCTCTACTGGAAAGGTCAGTTTGACGACATCATAAAACTAGTTAAAACCTGCTCTGTTTGTGAACAAACACAAAAAGCCAATATTAAAGATATAGTGCTAGTTAAAAAGGTTCCCACACTTCCTTGGCAGATAGTTGCATCTGATCTATTTGAATTAAAAGGAAAAACTTACCTCGTAATCTGTGACAGCTACTCTGGATATTTAGATTTTCAACAGCTAAAAGGTCAGTCTTCATATGAAGTTATTGAACAACTGAAAAGATGGTTTGCGGTACATGGAACACCAGAAGAGCTACAAACTGACAATGGAACACAATACATGTCTAGAGAATTCAAGATATTTCAAAAAGAGTGGAAATTCAACCATGTCACATCCAGTCCACATCACCATCAAGGCAATGGGCTTGCCGAAAAAGCAGTTCAAGTAGCCAAGAACATATTAAAAAAATGTTGTATTGACAAGTCCGATGTTCAACTTGCTTTATTAAACTGGAGAAATACACCAAGAAATGATATTTTAGGCTCACCCAACCAACGTCTATATAGCAGAATTACAAGATCTCCATTACCTACAACAGACAGTAACCTAAAACCTAAAATAATACAAGGAGTCACAGCTGAACTAAAACGTCTAAGAGAAGAACAAGCCAACTACAGCAATAAGCACACTAAAAGACCAGAGAACTTTGAAATTAATGAAAAAGTGAGACACAAAGTTGCTCATCGCCAATGGGAAGGGGCAAGAGTGGTAGAAAAGCCAGAAGGTCTACCAAGATCTGTAATCATCCAAACTGATCAAGGCCAAATCCTACGTAGAAACTTCAGTCATCTGCACAAGACACAAGCAGACATTCCCAGCAACAGAGTGGTAGTTCCTGAAACTAAATACACAGATGAACCAGCTGTACAACAGGTTCCAGCACAAGAACAATCGCCAGCTGTCCCTAAGCCACTCCCAGCATCAACAAGCTCGTCACCAAACACTTCTATTCATTCGCAAAAGTCAAACCTGGCTCAACCAGCGACAGCACATCAGACATCAAGATTTGGTAGAATAATTAAACCAATAAATAGACTTGATCTTTGATGATACTTAGATTAGTAATTACAATATTATTTTATAAGTTAGTTTTAAGTTGTGCTGTGCAATGTATGATTGTCTATTTAGCTAACCATTTGCATAATAGGTGGTTTTGCAAACTTTGTTATTTTAATGGCAATTAAAAATTAATATGTTAAGTCCTATTATAATTAAGAAACAGTGTATGATTATAGGTATAATTAGCTAACCATTTGCATAACAGTTGGTTTTGCAAATTTTGATATTTTCATGGTAAATAAAAAATAATTTGTTGAGTCAAGTTTAGTAAACAATGTTTTAGTTTACAAAGAAAGGGAGATGTAAAGTATAGACAATCATTTGTCATCCCAAATCCCGTCTATTAGTGTCTATGGCATGTTTTGATTATTATTAAAACCGCATGTCACATTAAACCGCTTACTTATTTTCTAATATAAATACATCAATAATCACTACGTTACAGTGTAAGCGCCAGAAGCGATGCCAATATAATTTTTGTTTCGGTTTTAAGTGTAGGTTCAGGACTAGGCATTACTGGGCTGGTTGAGGGGGGTCCTTAATCTTGGACATCGTGACACTGCTGCCCGGTGGAATTTTTCGTTTGTTTTTCTTTTGTTTTTTCTCTAACCATTTTGTTTTGTTTGTTCAAATCTGTACGTTGCGTTGCGATGTCCAGCATCAATAATCGTTTTTTTTTTTTTTCAAAAGTTTAGTATTTTCCAAAAACAATCACGAATATCACGATGTTACATTATAAGTTAAAATAAAGACGCCTACTAACACGCAAGTAGCAACAAAACCAGCAAGTTTCAATAATCTCGCAGCAACAAGCCAGGCGCTGTTTGAGTTTTGTCGAACAGCTATAGAGGGCCACACTTGCCGCATAACTGCTGTGTAGCATCACTATATAGTATAAAACAAAGCTGCTTTCTCTGTCCCTATGTCCCTTTGTATGCTTAAATCTTTGAAAATTCTTTGGATTTTGATGCGGTTTTTTTAAATAGATAGAGTGCTTCAAGAGGCAGGTCTATATCTCTATATATAAAAATTGATTGCTGTTCGTTAGTCTCGCTAAAACTCGGGAATGGCAGGACCGATTTGGCTAATTTTGGTTTCGAAATATTTGTAATGGTCCAGGGAAGGTTTAAAAGGTGAGTAATCATGTCACACCCTATGTCCCTTTGTATGCTTAAATCTTTGAAACTACGTAACGGATTTTGATGCAGTTTTTTTAAATAGATAGAGTGCTTCAAGAGGAAGGTTTATATCTCTATATATAAAAATTGATTGCTGTTCGTTAGTCTCGCTAAAACTCGGGAATGGCAGGACCGATTTGGCTAATTTTGGTTTCGAAATATTTGTAATGGTCCAGGGAGGGTCCAGGGAAGGTTTAAAAGGTGAGTAATCATGAGAAAATGCTGGGAATATAGTAAAAATCTCAATTTTAGTTTCCTCTTAGTAAATGTTACTACCTGTCACGTGACACTAAATGTTTGACAACAGAACGAAGTCTGTTGGGGCAGCTAGTGTATAATAACATCCTATTGCACCCGTGCGAAGCGGGGGCGGGTCGCTAGTCATATCATAAAAAAATAAATGGTTGAAAAAATTAAAATTGTCATTCTGTGTAATGTTCAGGTAAGCAATCTCTCATCCCTTAACCCATTCACGATAACAAAGTCTTCTGTCAATTTCCCCCTCTCCGGCGAATGTTTGCTTTAAATAACATTTTTCTGCTGAGGAAACGAAGCAATGATTGAATTCTGCACATACCTCCTTCCGTTAGAAGGAGGAGGGGAGGTTAAAAAATCTTAACTAAATAGGCAAGTCTAACGTTGACAAAGAGGTAAGACAAGTGGTGGTGTCCAATTTGGCAACTGCATTCGGGGAACTGAGCAACGTACCTATTCTCTTCTAACCCTCAGTTTACAATCAGCATGTGTTACCAGTTATGACATAATAGGGTATATACAGCATGCACTGTTCTTTTTTATATTTTTTATGATAGCTTATGTCGTTTTTTGACTGATGAATAATATTCATCACCAAAAATGCATGATGTAGTATATTTATAAGGTGTTACAAATTTCAAACTTTTTCAAGCGTTTCAAACGCCGCTATTATGGCGCGCTCCGTTGTCATGGACTTGGACGTCACGCGAGTCTATGACAACGCAAATGTAACCTACAAACTGTTGAATTCTTCTTCTTGTCGCGCTTTTGACAGTGACATACGCCTAGACTGTGACGTCACACTCGACCCACTCTGTTTCAACCACTTTGAATTTCTCACATTTTTTTACACTTTTCAATAATTATTAATACATCTACAAAGAAATAAAATTAGGAAATATTGATAGAGACGTAATGAGAATTCAAAATACCTACTACTCTAAAACATAATATGACGCTCATCTGTTTCAAGTGCATATTCCCTATTATGGGCAAGGGATGTAGTCACTGACAGTGGGCCTCATAGGAAAGCTCATGGACGCCCAGCGGGCCATGGTGGAGATTATGCTTTTCATTTTGCTAAGAAATCGAATCAGAAATTAGGAAATCCGTAGACGAAATAAGGTCGCCGACATAGGCCAGCGGGTCAGTAGGTCGAATTGGCGTTGGGTGGAGCACGTAGCGAGGAGATCTAATATCTGTTGTTTCCGAAAAGTTCTTTTTTTTTATGTAAGAGAGAGCAAACGAGCTTGAGGGTCACCTGATAGGAAGTGATCACCTCAGCCCATGGACAACCGCAACACCACTGGTGCCGCCGCTGTGTTGCTTGCCTTTTAGGAAGGAATACGCTTTTTTCTTGAAGGCCCTAATGTCGTATCTCTCCGGAAACACCGCTTGAATGGAGACAATCGGTAGGCATGGTATCGTGGGCGGAGGATCTGATAAATGTCACAGGATTTAGGTAACGGGCCGCCTACAGCCGGCCACCCTGGAAATCTATAGGGGAGGCCTATGCCCAGCAGAGGATGCCATGTGGCCCAATAGACCGACGACGCTAGAGCGACAATCGCTGTTCCGAGATATTTCCATAATATCTCAACTTTCACCGAACAGATTACGGAAGTTGAACTAGAAATACCATATTTCATCAAGTTTCACAATTTCAAGAACAAGACACGAGCGAAGTGAGCTCGACTCGAGTGGAAGACGGCTCCGAGTGAATGGTCTAAGCACTTTACACTTTATGCTAGTCTAGACTTTCAGGGCTTTTAACACTTGTGCTCGCTTACCTGTGTGTTGTGCTTTGAAGTGATGTGCTTTGATAATTCAAACAGGTAAGCTCACGCGCCAAACACATATCTTAATGATCAATAAGAAAAAAATCGCTAGTGCAATCTTACTTAGAAGTTGCCATTATTAGCAAATGCCAACTAACATGACCCGAAAAAACACTGAGAACAGACTACAAACAAGCTATGCTAACAAATTCCACAGCTGCCCTGTGGTATTACTCAGATATCTTATAAAAAGTTTATAGTATTATGCAAATGGGAAAAAAATACAGCTTTTCGTCGATACGAACGATAGGGTCGATAGGGACGTCGTGTCGTCGCGTCGCGTCGTTTAATTGTGTAGGAGCCCTAAGTTTGCCGCAATTAATAGTTGCGCGACCAAACGTTGTTTTAATCCTTCTCCAAAATTAAATATATTTCCATTTTAAAATAAACCCAAATTTATGTCCGGCTTCTTAACTAATATTAACACAACATGTCTTAAATCATTATTATGCAATCTAAATATTTAGCGTTAGCGACCCTAAGAATAGAAAAGTTGGTGAAACAAAGTGGTTATGGGTCGCTGCAGATGAATTACTTTACGTAACGCTTTCATTACTTTCGTTTTTCGACAATTGAAAAGAGATGCATTATTTTGCAATAGATTTACTCGTAGCACGCTTTCTAACTTTTGTTTTGGTCCTCCTGGGTTGACGATTGAAGAACTACTACTACTACTTTATTCTATCTCGATGTTGCTTACTTTCTTATTAATGGCGCTGACACTTACAGATTTTTTTTTATTATAAATGCATAAAAGTCTTTCTAGCATTTTTAGGATATTTCGATGATAGCTAGGTGCCTCAAAGTCTACGTTTGAGTCAGAACCCGTCTACAATGAAGTTACAAAATTAGATATTTTCATATAATGGTTAGAAAGTAAGCTTTCCCGTTGTGGTTTATATCGAAGTTAGTTGTTTGCATTAAAATACATAACTTTTCAGATATCGAACCCACGGATCCTAAATGTCTGCGTTCTGACTGTACCCTCCGCTATAAACCATTCGCCAAAAGGCTTCACCAAAATGAAGGCTTCTTGTTATTTTTTACAAAAAATACGACTAATATTCTCTTCAATGCGTGATCGTTCTGTACAAGATCGGCTCGTAAGCTCTCGGGACCGACTGTTTGCCGAAGAAACAAACAACAACAACACACGTATCCGTCTTGGTGCCCGTCTTCGTTTCTCTTTGGCTTCCTTTTGAACGATTTCCAGTCGTTTATCTTACCTGTGTGAACACGGCTCAAAAGAGACAGAAGTGCGATTCACACGAAACGCCTTTTGAGCACAATCATTGCTCATCAACATGTTAGAGAGAAAAAACTCAGGAAGTAGAGGCCAAGCACAAATCTGTTTCAGGCGAGGATGGCATCCTAAAAGTTCACGATCTCAGCAAAAGAGGAGTAGTATAATTTGAAGCTCAGACCGGGAGATGGGATGGCTCAGGCTTGTGAACAGGAGCTCTTGGTTTTGAAGAGGTGCCTTCAGAAACGCAACCAGTATTGGTGACAATCATACGCAAAGCGAATCGGAAAGTTGGGAGAGACGAGCTATTGAGATTTTTCTAGCCCCCGTTGTGCATCGTACCCGTAACGATCTGAGACAGCCTGGCGAGCAGGTGTGTTAAATTGGATGGAGTGCACGGAGTCCATCATGACGAGAGAAGTACTTGTCTACTCTAGGTGCTTCTGTGCTTTCACCTTTCATTTAGGGGTTAGTTGACAGAGCCAGCACCGATGACATTGCATTTTTTCTCGAAAACCTCCTCATGAAATACTTTTTGTACATAGCCTGTGGAAATTTGTCTCATCATCGAGGTGGTAAGCAATAAGCGGCAGTCAATTTCAAACAGTAAAAACACTGGCATAGGACATATTCGCAGATCGCCTAAACTAATTACTTAAAAATAACATGGACTGTTTGTGGTCTGAACTTCCCTATCGGTGTAAACCGCACTTTCCGCGGAACCCAGCTGCGTGCGTGTTTAGTGATGTGAAACTTCTAACAAACATTTATCTAATACGTCGCTTCATTAAGCCCTTCATATTTATCTTTAAGCCTACATCGTAAATGATGGAATTAGTAAGTTTCAGCTATGGCCCCGATTTGCAAATGGTGGGTCAGTCCGTTTGTTTTGGCGGTTTGGGATCCAACGATGGTGAGCATTTTATGCTAATGGCTTGAAGAACAGAATTGTTTAGAAGAACTGGCATCGCGTTCTGATTAAATAAACGGTTAGCACACGGGTAAAAAAAACGTGCTGCCCGGGGAGATCACGAGATTATGTTAGCTCAAACCACACGGCAATCAATCGTGGCACATTGGTGGCACTACCACCGGTACTAAGCCCCCGCACCACGACAAGACGAGAACTCATGGGGGGTAACTAAAATACCTGATGATCAGCCCATTTATCGCAACACTATTGTCTATGGAGTAACCACACCACACTATCCATGGAATATTTTACGATATTTTCGCGGACGCTATCTACAGCACCTCCCTAGCGACCATAATTTACTTTATGACATATCATCACAGCAATATGCGTGCTCACATTTTACGATATCTTATGGAAGTTATGAAACCGTGAGGGCTCACTAAATAACACCTTAGTTTAATAAAACCGAAGAATATTGATTCACAAAACATGACTTGAGGCTTTTACGTGGTTACAGTAGCAGCGTCCACATCAACCTTTACAAAGCCATTGCAAAATAGGTTCTATTTCAGCAGTATAAGGGCGCTAGGTAAAGGATAGGTATTTGTTAAAATCAAGCCTTGTAACGCAGTTATTTCACCATAAAAAGTACACCCAAGTCGGTTATTAATTTTATTCAGGTACATAAGAAACCTTCTGCCTTTAGTTGTTACGTAATTAGTTAACCTAACGATATCATATAGTTACCATATAAAATGGTTTTGGTTCTAAGTTTTCTCAAGTTTGACTGATACAAATTGAACTGAATTGGTTTACTGACAGAAACAACTTTCCGACACCGGTGGTTGAGTCACATTATGTTTGTAAACTGTGAATTTAATTATTATTTTATTATAGTATTTAAGTAAACAAGCGTTGGTAAACCTGTAAATAAATAAAAGTATATTATTAAGTGTATTTTTGTTCAAAAAAAATCTAAATCAAAAATAGCTTTATTTAAATAGACCTGTTACAGAGTACTTTTAAATCGTCAAATCTAATTAACAAACAAAACATACTTAATAATAGTCATGAATAGCATAATATTAAATGTAAACAATAAATATACTGTACTTAAATAAATGTGATCTACAACCGGATCGGAAAGTTGTTTCTGTACTGAGAAGAACCGGCAAGAAACTCAGCAGTTACTCTTTTCAACTGTTTCTCTTTTTTACAATAATTGTTAGTATATTACAACAGAACTTAGAACTTAGAACTGTTTGTTTGATTAAGTTTGTGACGATTTGAAAGCACTTGCAACAGGTTTATTTAAATAAAAATAATTCTGATTCTGATTCTAATTCTGATAGAGTCCCTTTTGGCGTTAATTCCGACATGTGTGCGCTTAATGAAATAGGATAAGAAATAAAATTAACAAATAACGTAAAATAAAAAACTGCTAGAAATAATAATAGTCTACAAATAGTTCACTTTCAACTGAGAGCTAAAGAATAGAATGCGACACGATGTAAAGTAGCCTGTTCACCGGGAACGGAACGGAAGCGTTCCGGTTCAGGGGATGCTAACTCGCGCGGCAACCCCTCGTTGTACGAACTTGTATGTGTAGAGATGTCGCTGCTAACCGAATCAATTCATCTAGAGAACTGCCCGAACTACTTTTAGGTGGATTGATTTGGTATGTTAGGGTTGTTTCAAATTAAACTTTCGTAATCAATCATCTGTGGTGCTTTTTGCGAGTTTCAATACTTAGTTCTTATTTGAAGTGCAAGTTTACGATGTGAAGCACGTTTGCCTTTATAAACGGGCAAAATTCTTGTGGAATCTGGGAATCTGGGCCTTACTCTCTTGGATTTTTCATATTTGCACATCCTACTATGTGCAAATTATATTAATATTATTTTTTTATATTGTGTTAATACCTGTTTTTTGCCATCTTCTATTGTCCTGCTTCTCTATAAGGGAAGTGTCCTTTTTGTATTAACTGATCATGACTTATCCTTTAGATATATCAAATTCTTAACTAAGTATTTTGTCTATCCGCTATAGATAGGACAGTTTTGAAATATCTAAGTGTTTCATTTACAGATTGCCTGAACGATTATAGATGAATATCGGTTCTTAGTCTCCAGTCTCGAGCGAACAATGCCTGACGGTGCATTGTCTCTTCGGTTAGCTACTAAAGATGGCGCCGATAGTTTATCGTCAGAGTCAATTTAATAGCAATGTGATACTATGGCGATCCGATACAGCTCTACCGCTGTGGCATGTGACAGTTAACCGCAACGGTATTCTTTATTCTTTACTAGCTGTCCCGATAGACTTCGTTTTTAATGGCTATTGAGCTGTGACAGTTCAATAAAAATAATATTTGACGACCAAAAAAAAATGTTACCCCACCCTGTTTGACAGGTAGAAAACACAAACACGACGCCGTTGAGCGGGATAAAAAGTATTTTTTGTCCGTTTCCTGGTTCTAAGCTACCTCCCTACTGATTTCAAGCCAATTCGGTTGAGCCCTTCTTGGCTTATAAATGGTGGAACTTACACGACTTTCTTTTAAAAATATTTAGACAAGGCATCCTCAACTCTGACAACTGTGGGACAAAAAATGAAATGTTATAATAAGCTATAATTAGGCGACCGTTTCTGAAGGCTAAAAAGTGTGAGAAGTGATGAACTGCCTTTTAAAAATCTTAGAGTTTGCCCTCAAATAGCTTGATGATGCTGATATGACCCCACTACCAGTGAAGGATAGCCTCAACATTCTTGGCATGGATGTTCGCAGCGACCTCAACCAACGGGACTACATCGAGAGCATTATTAAAACAGCATCCCGTAAACTTGGAATCCTGAACAGAGTGAGACGATTCTTCACGCCTGAGCAGCTCTGTCTTTTGTATAAGACACAAGTTCGCTCGTGTGTGGAATATTGCTCTCATCTCTGGGACGGTTCCGCCAAGTAATTGCTAGAGGCTCTCGATAGGTTGCAGCGGCGCGCTATCCGCATCATTGGTAACCCAGAGGCAACTATGGCTCTGGAGCCTCTCCAACTGCGTAGAGACATTGCCAGATTGAGTGTCCTCTACCGCCTGTACAACGGGGAATGCTCTGACGAGTTGTTCCAACTGATCCCATCCTCACCCTTCCACTCCCGTACCACACGCGCTGGTCTGCGTCAACATCCACACACGATCCAGCGACTGTCGGCCCGCACCAAAAGGTTCGGTGACTCGTTCCTGTGTCGTGCTATCCAGATGTGGAACGCTCTTCCAGCGCATGTGTTTCCTTCTTCCTACAATCCCGGGTTTTTTAAGCGGGGCGTGAAAAGGCATTTATGCAGGCCTTCAAAATGAGATTGACCAGCAGAGTAGTTGTCCAACTGTGCTTGTCAACCCCATATCTGGACCTCACGACTGCTTTCCATCAGGTGGAGTGAGGTCATCTTGAAGACCACTATAAAAAAAATATATATCCAGAATTGAAATAACCCAGGATATTTCTGACTAATAAAATCCATTAAATGACAAATGGAAGATAGATAGACTGTTTACCTAGTAAAGGTTTCCGGATAAAGGAGAGGTCATACGCCATTTTAACCTGCCCTATGTTCAGTAGTAGACGTTTTGCGATTGCTTGTAATAATGAGAATCAAATCTAGCTCAAATCTTAAAGCGCAAATCAGCTTGGCTCTTTGTGAACACTACAGATTGTCATGTAAAATATAACCATTCCCACAAATGGCAACCGATTTCACAATCGTTTACCTAATGCTCAACCAGACAATTGATATAAACAAGACGTCAAGCGCACTATTGAGAGCTCAGACGCAGCTGCGAATGCAAGCAGTTGGACATGACTAGCGTATGTTAAACTTGACAGGTGCGCCATTGTAGCCAGCGAAAGGCAGGTGGGGTTACAATTTTAATGTTTTCATTAATAATGCATCGATGCAAGGTACAAACTTCTGTGGCACTGCTTACAGAAGAAGGAACTTCTGTCAGTTTATCTAAGAAAGTATGAAAACGATTTCGTATTAATTTTATAGATAAGTCGAGGTCCCAAGAGATGATCCCATGCACCTAAACAGAGGCAAATGGTTTTAGCAAAGACAGCAATGATCCAGGGACTATCACTAAGGGGACTTAAATGCAACAGCTAAGCATACTTTTTCATTTATCTATAAGGTGCAGAGGACGCGTCATTGCTCCTAGCATTTAGGTATGACCAATGACGCGTCATCACTATTTTCTGTAATCATAATTAAGTCCTTAGATAGCCCCCAGTTTTACATCGCTTGTCTCTCAGAAAAGTCTCCGAAAGTCAAATTACCTGTCATTTAACTGATACGCACATTTGAACAACAATTCTTTCTTTTCCCATGCCCCGTGGACAGGCCACATGAATCATCATCTCCGTCTTGTCAATCGGTCGGCAACGTTCGGCCCTAAGTAGAATGTCAACGGACATCTACGCGACCTTGCTCGTTGTACGATTAATTCCCCAATCCAAGCTCAAGTCAATAGGTTGCGCGGCCTTGCCGGGTGACGTAACCGCGATGCCTCGATCTTCACTGCGCGGGCGACTGTACGGCCACACAACCGCGCGCGCGCAACCGTAAAGAAATATTCGAAATTCGAACTTTGAAAATACTTTTTTTTATGTGACAATTATTTTGTGCCAGTGGATAGAGTGGTATTGTTACTGACATTATGTGATACGTGTATCGTGTTGTGGTTTTGATTGATGGATTGAACGGAAATACAAAAGAAGATCGTCTTAACAACATCCTTGTATCAGTGTATACTTTAGTGAGTTTGTTGTGAGTATTTCTAGTACTACAAGTAGGTACCAAGTAACTTGTTTAAGTTTTATGGAAGTAGAGATGATAAAAACGAAACTTTTGAGTTTATACAAAGTAATTCCCGCGCTTTAGCCTTGAAGTTTTAAACTTATTAAACGGCTCTTAATAAAATATGATAGATTTATAGGCAGCTTTCTTGAGATTAGGGTCATTATAGGGTGCATCACCGACAAGCATAGGTATTTTCAAAAACATACGTCGTACACCTCATCCCTTTCTCTGTGTAGCATGAAGCTCTCAAATATATTATTAGCTACTTATTCCATTAGATTTTAATTGACTTTTCTATTACATGCTTTTTCCCTCTGTTACCTATTTAATAACCTTAACAAACCTATAATAACGATTCAGTAAAAACTATTCTGTCAAAAATTGGTTTGTTAGCCATACCTCTTTTTTAATTCAGAGAAACCCAAGTTTCGCGGTATAACAACTCATTACGGTTAGGCCAAAAGCACGCCTTTTTTTCCTCACTGGTATAAAATAGCTACAGTACAATACAATTATTATCTTTCTTTCTTATTGCTTATATCATTTTCGATTAGATGGCAGAACATTCTAATCACTAAGCCAATGCTATAGTACTGAAACAACGTTTATGAATGAGGTGGTAGGTACATCTTTGAAAGGATTCAATTCTTAAAACGTTCCTGACACATAATATCTCAACCTTCTTCCAGACTTTTAAATTCTTACAAGAAAGACACTGTTTTTGAGAACATCTTGTACTTGTTAAAAGAACGTGCGTCTTTTTGACCTTATGTAGGCCAAAATTACATGACATAATTGTTCATCTCTTGCCGATGCTCTAACAATATTTCTCGGATGCTTTAACAATATTTGGTTGTCAGTCTGAAGTATTTTACAGATAGTGAAATAGTCGGTTGTGGGGTCGTTTTGGAACTTAAGGCCTTGGTTTTCAGACTATGGATTATGATGATGACATCGTGGCATTCGTGGCTCGGTGGTTAGGCACTCCGGCTTCGAGCCTCTTTGTGGTCTCTGTGGTATTTAAAAAAAATGTACTACAACTTATCTCATCTACGTATTTAGTTTCTTTTAACTTGTTCAAATAGTTTTTTTTTTTGCATGGTTGACTGGTAGAGATTGCCTTATCGGCATTAAGTCCGCCATTTATACCGATTCATTGTTGTGCAATAAAGAATTAATAAATTAATTGAAGCTAACTCACTGATGATAGAAACCATTGAAGAAAAAACCAAGCTTAACGGAACATAGTGATAGACTTTTGTCACGCTGGGCTTAAATTCATTATATTTTAACAACGTCTAATTCACCACATTAAATAGCAATAGGTAACCACCTGTTACCTACTTCGTTAATCATCACAAAGAGATAACAAACTCATCAGGTAGACGAGTTTTTTACTACGCCATATCTATTTAGTACGAAATGAGCGAATTGACGCCGGAACAGGTCGCTGACCTCACCGTTCGGTCTCGTCTGTCGAAATGACGGTTAAATAACAGAATGATTTAATTAATTAGCATTATTATTCTGTCTATCTTCGATTTGATAGCAGAGAAGACAGCTGCCGATTTTGTAAAATAAATAAACGAAACGTAAATGTCAATGATGAGATGTCTCGTAAAGTCATTAGAAAAGTTCATGGCTTATTCGAATGGATTGATGTTACTAATTTCTAATCTTTTAAAATATTTGAATATGTTTGAATTTTATTGAGTCATTTTATGTGTCCAATTATTTTTTATTGCTTTCTTTCTTTCTTTCAATGAAAAATTTAAGAACAGAAAAATCTTTTGTAAGGCACCTAAAACAATTATTAATTTACAAAACCTACTAGTCATTGCAAGTGTTGGAATATGCAAAAACCAATATTATATTATAACTGAAGTTGTGAAATGCATAGGCTGTGTAAGCCATGTTACGAGCTATGCCGGCCACCGTACACCCTTCTTAAAATAACAATTATAACCTCTCTGCTTTCTGTATTATCTATGGAGACGGTCGTATAGTTTTTCTTTTATAAAATAAACTTCATACACTAAAATATAAATACGTTTATTATTCCTGCAAGATCCCACTGACCTAATTATTCCAATAGGTTATGGGCCCAGATCTCGCGTTGGAGTAATAATGTAAATTGATCAAAGTTAAAAATTTACGCCATCTTTGTCTGTCGGTTCCGCCATGAAAATGGAGACGCACGATACACGATACAGCGGTGGTTCAACATTTGGAAGTTCAGAATACGAGCATAACTGTCTTAGCGAAAGAAGACGCCACAGCAGTTCCTTGCCGCTGAAGCTAAAAGTTAACACAAATAAGAGGGCTCATGTTTTACTCACGCTGCCTTCAAGTTACGACGGCGTCATAGCAGCCATTGAAACAACACCACACCATATTGGATCACGAAGTGAAATTGAAATGAGAGCTGTGTGATACAAGCCTCAAAGTGTAACAAATAGAATAGACCCGAAGCTTAAAACAATAAAAGATTTGATGGATCACAACAAGTACATTTCAACAACAAAAAGAGTTGTTCTCAAAACTACAAGAATAAATTCCAATCTTACAAGAAGTCATTTTTAAAATGTCATTACTGCGTTCGAAAAGCACATGTAGAAAATGATTGTTTTGACTACTAAAGAACCTACACGCAGAGGAATCCAGAAAGAACCAGAACACTACAAGAAGTGACCGAAGCTTCAAATTCTATCAAGTGTTCAAGATTTGCATTTATGACTTGAGATTATGAAGATCAATCTTTTGACAAAGATAAAATTAAATCACTGTTATCATGGACTCCGGAGCTGCAGATCATATATTAAAAAGGGACGATCTCTTCCATAATTCTTCTGATTTACAAAACCCTTTGAAAATATCTATTGCTAAAATTGTGCTTTAATTTCAGCAACAAAAAGGAGAAGTTGGAATGTAACCAGTAACCTTGGCGTCATCGGCGTCATCGCACCATAGAAGAAGATGCAACAAACTGGACTCAATTTTTTAATCAGGAAAAAGCTCAGATTCATAAAAAAATAATAATGGTAAAGTACCTACTTAAACAAGGTATGTGAGAATTGCAATTGATTTGTTGTATTCTTTTATGAATCGCGCCTCTTTGCAAATATGCAATGCCAGTAGAGTTAATTATGACCTTTGGCATCAGTGTCTATGGCCACATTAGTAAAAGTTAATTCATTAAATTAAGAAATAATGGTTGATTAAATCCTTAAAGTGGTACCAAGTGACAACTTATGTGAGCATTGCATAGCTGGCAAAATGTCGCGACTACCTCTTAACCCTTAATCGGCCAGTGGTAAAATAGTTCCCATCTGAATTTGAACTTTGATGAACTCGACACAAAGTTGAAAACCAATAAAAACAAAATAACTATGCCATGACTTATTGAGGGTTAATAAATGAACTCAGATGTATGTTGGCCTATCACTCCTACGGTTAATTAAAAAAAAAAAAATTATGTATTTTTTTATGAATCAGTACACGTGTTGTATACTTTCATATGTATAAATCAGATGTGTTTAAAGCCTTTAAAGATTATACAAAAGATGAGGCTAAGTTTAATCTGAAATTAGTACACTTATAATATAGTGACAATGGTGGTGAGTACTTGTCTACGGAAATGAAAAACTATTGTTCCCCACGAACACCACAACAAAATAGTGTTTCCGAAATAATGGTTAGGACAATTACTCAAAAACATCATTGCATGATTAATGTTAAAGTGAGCCAAATTAGTTAAAGGTTTCTGGAAAGAGTCTGTTTAGACAGATGTCAACATGTAAGTGATGATGTAGTATAGCTATGTCAATTTACTAAATACTAGGGCTCTTAAAAACTAAAACAACAAGATATCATGGAAAACCAAACTGGTGGACTAGGCACCAAACGGTTATAAAGTTTGGGATATGAAAAAGCATATATGCTTTATTTATTATAAGTTATTTATAAATTTGTTACATTTAAGACTACATAAGATAATATAAGTTAAGAAAATATGTTATTAGATTATATTACATTATTGAATTAGGTTAAGTCAACCTGTAATTATAGTGTAAGAGATAGATGAATGAATAAATAAATGAATTGTGAAAAATTTGTAACTGTCAGGTATGTTATTGTGGATGAAACAAATTGGCATGTGCTCAAGCTTTAAGGGAATGGTAGTTAAAATTCTCAAAGCAAAACTGATGTACCTAAATGACTGTTAGTCAAAATCAGTAAGTCAATCAAACCACAAAACCCTGACAGAGTTAAATCAGATATCTGTAAATCTGATGGGGCTGAGAACCCAAATTCAAATTGCATATTGACAAAACTGATGTACCTAAATGACTTAGTCAAAATCAGTAAGTCAATCAAACCACAAAACCCTGACAGAGTTAAATCAGATATGTGTAAATCTGATGGGGCTAAGAACCCAAATTCAAATTGCATATTGACAAAACTGATGTACCTAAATGACTTAGTCAAAATCAGTAAGTCAATCAAACCACAAAACCCTGACAGAGTTTAATCAGATATCTGATGGGGCCGAGAGCCCAAATTCAAATTGCAAATTGAACCATGATGTAGTTAACTATATTTTAGATAACTGTAATTCTCAAAGTAATAATGTAACAATATAAAAGACTAAAGCAAAATTCTCCTACATCGTACAATAAAAACGATGAAGATTTTGAATGTCTTATAAGTGTATGCTATTACTTATTTGTGAGGTGCCACGTCGTTATGACGAAATAAAAACACGGAAGATACGGTCCACTGTTAAGAAGCATAAAATAAGTTAGCAAATAAGTTAAATAATAAGTTAGCAAATAAGTTAGTTATTAGTGTAATTACTACTAATGATAATTTCGCATAGTACTAATAAGCATAACAGTTTTTAGCCATCAATTAAAAAAAAAAGAAATTGCATAAATGCATTATGCTAAATAATAATTATGCCACAGTACATATAATGCTAAAACCAAATTCAGCCAAATTAATATTATGCTGAATGAATTTGCCAATTTCATTATGCCAATCCATTCTGGCACAAAACAAGACAAATGGATCCTGTAAGATAAAATTCCGTGGGAAGTGCCCATAAAGTAAAATTTGTCATCTTTGTTGAACAATAAAACTTGGACTTTAAGTAGTACCCAAACCAAGTAACAAAAACCTTGTTGATTGATTTATATTGCAATCCAGTAAGTACTCATTATTTAAAACCTTAAATTGACAATCATGAAGCATCATTATCATCATTATCAGCCGCAAGAAGTCCACTGCTGAACATAGGCCTCCCCCATTGATTTCCAGAGCGCCCGGTTGCGTGCGGCCTGCATCCACCGGGATCCCGCGACTTTTATCAAGTCGTCGGTCCACCTTGCGGGTGGGCGCCCCACTCTGCGTTTGGCCTCGAATGGTCTCCAGTCCAGAACCTTTCGGCCCCAGCGGCCATCAGTTCTACGCGCTATGTGCCCCGCCCACTGCCACTTCAACCTGCTTACCCGCTGGGCCACGTCGGCGACTCCAGTCCTTCTACGAATCTCCTCATTCCTGATTCGATCTCGTAGCGAGACGCCGAGCATTGCCCTTTCCATAGCACGTTGAGTGACCTTGAGCCTTCTTATGAGGCCCATAGTGAGAGACCACGTTTCCGATCCATAAGTCATCACCGGTAACACACACTGATTATCTGAGCGTGCGTACGTTGTGTGTTACCAGGGCCAGTTTCTGTTGGGGATGGCAGCTCGAACCGATCCGGGGATTCTTAGCACCCCCTGCCCCGCCGTTACCATGATCGCTGCCGTAACCAGGAATAGCGGGGCTGCCGGAGACTAGGGGCCTTGTGTGCATTGCCGTCTTCATGGGGGGAATTGCCAATACTCGCCACGCTTGGCAGGCGGGTTGGCGAGCGCAGAACGCACCCTCTCGCGCCGCGACGCTGCTGCCCGTCGCGGCCTGTGTATTTCGGCACGTTACTCATTCCGGATGGTTATCCCGCCATCGGTCGGCCGCCATATCCCCGTCCGTTGGCCATCAGGACGCACCGCGTGAAGGTGAGGTTGGCTTGGAGCTCTGGGATGGTGTTTGAGCTCCCTTACGTCCCGGAGCATAAGATAATAATAATTAAAAAAAAAAAAAATCGCCATGTCAAAAGGTCTTTGGTTGTTTGACGTATGTCATGGTACTAGACCTGACTGGAGGTTTTATGTGCAAATCTTGAGAAGATAGATATTCAAACAAGAGCACTTAATTATTATGGCAATGTCATAAGAGGGTACTAAGGTATTGAAAAGGTTATTTGATATTAAATTAATATACAAAAGACGAAGTGACTTTAACCATTTATTGTGTATGTAGACTCAGACCGGGGTGGAAGCACCACTCATAGAAAAAGTATTTTGAATTGTTCGAGTCTTGTACTATTACCTGTAATACAAAGAAACAGTTAAGTATCTGTTGTTGTATGAGGTAGTAAAAGAAAGAGACGTTGTGGCTTAAGTCTCTGTCAATCAGTTTAAATATTAATATCACTGAGCCTATAAATTATCTTTGAAGATAATAGCAGCTGAATTAATTATTGCGAATAATCCCACTAATCACAAGAGGTCAAAACATATTGACATTAAATGTGATTTTTCACATTTAAGCAAGAATTAAGAAGCAATTGTAAGCAAGTGGAGAAGTAAGTGATAAAATTGATTTATATTTCCACAGGTGATCAATGGGTGGATGGGTTAACTAAACCTTTATCTACTACAACATTGAAAATATTGTCAATTGAAATGGATTTAGAATAAATTGCTTTGTTTACCAATTTCTTGAAAATTGTGAAGTGAATATGTAATTTCAGTAATGGAAATGGTTTGATAAGGTTTTACTGGGTTTCCCTTATCCTTGCAACAAATGTTGAACCATAATATGTGTTCCCCAGAAATATTGGAAAGCTTTATGAACCGGTTAGATGATTTGTTTATATAATGATTGTTTTTTGAGGGGGCGTGTTGGAATATGCAAAAACCAATATTATATTATAACTGAAGTTGTGAAATGCATAGGCTGTGTAAGCCATGTTATCTATGCCGGCCACCGTACACCCTTCTTAAAAGAACAATTATAACCTCTCTGCTTTCTGTATTATCTATGGAGACGGTCGTATAGTTTTTCTATACCAATATTATAAAGAGGAAAGGTTTGATTTTTTGTTTGTTTGTTTGTTTGTATGAATTGAATAGGCTTCGAAACTACTTGGCAGATTTGAAAAATTCTTTCACTGTTGGAAAGCTACATCATTCCTGAATGACATAGGCTATATTTCATTTTCAAAAAAAATAGGCATCCTTACTAAAATTACGAAAAAGCGGGAAAAATTTTTTTCACATACAGCTAAGTCCACGCGGACGAAGTCGCGGGCGGCTGCTAGTCTTTTATAAAATAAACTTCATACACTAAAATATAAATACGTTTATTATTCCTGCAAGATCCCACTGACCTAATTATTCCAATAGCAAGAATTCATAGATGATGATGATTAAATGAAAAAACCAAAAAATGAATAATTAGAAAGAAAATATTATTAAACAATAATGTATAAATAAACGTACAAAAATATAAAAATTTGAAATTTTAGTACAGGAGCGTAAGGTGACTTTTCATCTTTCCTATGTCGCCGTACCTACCCGACAAGGTCCATAATTTGTAGTACTTACCTCTATGTTTTTACCATATTTTTTAACTTATGGGATGGTAATGGAATATATTACTATTACCGTGCTTATGGTGTGCAATGACAAATATGAATATGAATAAGGATCTTGGTTATGTATTTGAAATATTAGGTATTCAATAGATTATTTATGAGTTATGGCTATCTAACTTCATAAATATTCTATTAAGTAATATTTTATCATACCAAACCCTGATATAGTTATGTTCCTGACTTTTTATAAAGAATCTATGAATGTTAAGACCTGAATGTACAGACATCCACAGCGGCATAGTAATTACGCAAGTCCTTATTACAAATAATACTAAAGTTGTATATAAAAGGTAGGTATTTAGCCAGTGTCGTCTTTAAACTCTTCAAAACCTTCAATAGTTTACTTAAGTCAAGAAGTAAAAATAAATTGTACGCGACGAGCCGGATCTCTGCAACAAAAATTCAAAAAACGCCGAGTTTCTTAAAAATAATAATTTTGTTTATGGAATCCGTTTTATTTAACATAAGTATTTTGAAACAAACAGCTTGTACATTTAGTTCTAAAGCACTTTCAAGTACCTCAATTGCATGAAATAGGCGGGAGTTATCTTAACTTACAAAATAGAATAACGTTTAACTTTTCCCCTTTTTTATTAGTGGTTGACTGTGTAAACAAACGCGTGCAAAGCTGAATAAGTAGTCAATCAGAGATATGCGTAACTGATATTGTGTAATGAGTATCATTGGCATGCAATGATGCACCGGCCTGCGCAGACGACGCGGCAAAGAATATGCACCGATTATATGCATAAGACAAACGTTCAAGTGACGAGCCTTTGTTTTATTATGGGTATCTCGATATTATGTATTTGTATCTTCATTTGAAATATTATCAACTAGCTGTAGCGACAGACCTTGTTCTGTTGTCAAACATTTAATGGTTGCTAAGAGAAAACTAAATTGTGTTATAATATATTCCAAGCGTTTTTTCATGTTTACTCACCTTTTGAACCTTCCTTGGACCTACACAAATATTTCAAAACCAAAATTAGCCAAATTGGTCCAGCCGTTAACGAGTTTTAGCGAGACTAACGAACAGCAATCCATTTTTATTTATAGAGATTAGACAAATGGTCGTGTGTGTATTTGTTTCTTCATTGAAAAAAATATTATTGGAAATGTATTTAACCAGCTGCAACATTTATTTAACGTAGTTCTGTTAAAGCTACACTGCTCAAAAGTGTCTAGGGATATCTCAAGCATTTTCATACAAAGTATAGCTATTTGGGAGGCTATAAAAATTTAAATATTGAAAACAACAAAGAAATTTTTAGAACACAGAAACTGCTATATCTGTCCTTTCAGATTGTATAAAGAAATTCATTGTAGTAGCATTATTGTGCAATCGTGAGGACGTTAAAAAAAGACAGATTTTTCTTTTAAAAGGTGTCAAAATTTTAGCAAAATCAAACGTTTTTTTTGTAATATTCTTAACCTTTATCTTATGCCTCTGTCCTCGCGTTATTCTAAGACAATGCTCAACTTGTAAACAAACTAAACTTTATGAAATATTTGAAAAATGATATCCCTATGATACCCCTAGACAGTTTTGATGTGTGTATTATAAGAAAAGAAAAATGGGTTCCGATTTCGTGTCCCTTTATCCAATCCTTTTAAAATTTACGAGATTCCTCCTTCCCTGCCTGCGGATCAAAAAAAATGATTTTAATGACCACTGATCACTTTGATAACTCTTACCGCAGTGCGCAGAGGACTCGCAACCCCAACCCTTATATTTAAAGTCACGTGTCTAAGGGCGCCCTAGTGGGAGGCACGGACCTCGGTCGAAGGCGTTACTTGGACAATCGGACATGAAGAAAATTTTAGTTTCATTCGTCTTCTTGTTTTAAGCTTAAGGCAAAGCGTAAGTTTCGCATCAAGCGCATATTGAGCGAGTCATTTTTATTTATATCGATTGATCATACATTTTTAACAGTACATGCCACTCATAGAAGCTCGTTAGGGGTCAAATAACATATTGTGTTTTTTAATAATTTGTTTGCTTTCCACTCTCTGTGGTTTTATTCGTTTGCCTACTTACTCATTAGATGCGTGTTTTTATCTTTCAATCTCTTCGCTGCGGGAATAAGGTTTAAAGTTCTACGCAGTCAATTTATATCAATTTGTCAAACGATACTGCAGTGGCATTTTAATCGTTAGAAATAGTTATAAAAATATTTTTCTCTGCTTAAAGAAGGCTCTATCTTTTTACTATTCTGTATAACGTTTTTGAGAGTTAGCGTAGGTAGCTAAGTAAAAAAAAAGTTTCATTTTTAGTCTTAGGTCAAGACTGACCTTAAAATATAGAGCCACTCTGTAAATTGGTAAGCCACCCATAATGGGTATTTAATTCAAGTTTAGAGGTGCCTTTGGCCGTCTGGGGAATGACATCGCACCGAGTTCTAAACACGTTAATATAATTTGAAATAGTTTCAAAATTGTTCAAGCGTGTTCTTTTGTTCTAACCCTGCTTTATGGCGGTTGTTGGCAGTCATTAATCTTATCTCTGAGGATTAAAATTGTAAGTCAACTCACGTAGGCAGATTTAAAGCGGTTGAATGTAATAATTAATCTAAGTAATTCATCTCGATGCTATGAATGAATATTCATTGTCTATGATACACTGCTCAAAAGTGTCTAGGGATATCTCAAGCATTTTCATACAAAGTATAGCTATTTGGGAAGCAGGAAAAATTAAAATATTCATACCAACGTAGAAATTTTTAGAACACAGAAACTGCTACATGTGCCCTTTCAGATTGTATAAAGAAATTCATTGTAGTAGCATTGTTGTACAATCGTAAGGACGTTAAAAAAAAGACAGATTTTTCTTTTAAAAGGTGACAAAATTTTAGCAAAATCAAACGTTTTTTTTGTAATATTCTTAACCTTTATCTTATGCCAATGTCCTCGCGTTATTCTAAGACAATGCTGAACTTGTAAACAAACTTAACTTTATGAAATATTTGAAAAATGATATCCCTATGATATCCCTAGACAGTTTTGATGTGTGTAGTAACGCCTCACGATGACGTTTATTTTATGATATTAGTATCAATATTTACAATAAACACGGCCCGAGTGAAGATATGCGGTTACCGTAGTCTTTATACGAGTGTATCACTCGCACAATCGACCCTTTAGAACTAGTTACTTTTCCACCGGTGCTGAGCGGAGCGTGGTTGTGTGGACCTGTGCCAGTTAGAGGAGTGCACCATAGAGATATTCGATAAGATATGGATATGCATTAGTTAAGATAATGGATAATAGTTTTTGCACCGCAACAGCTTTTATTTATGTCCTGCCTAATATTCGACTTGATCATGTAAAGATAATTTTAAAAATAACATTATGAGAAATCAAGTTTTTCTTGATTCTACGAATGGCAATAAAAGTGTCGTATCAGAAACTCCTAAGTCCTAACCCTCAACTTTCTATCCAGTATGTTTACTGTAAATAGAAAACTTAACATTGCAGTATTTTCAATCTTCTTATGGCATGGCAATAACTTATTTGCATAATACCTAAAAAATACAAATCTCATTCAAAGAGAAAAATAAAGTCCCTTAACTTATCAAAAATTTCGTGTTTAAAAAAATAATATTTGTAATGTAATATTGTAATGTTGTTGTAAAAAAAGATAGAGAAACTGAAAAGGTGCTCAAATGCTTACATCTGCTGAAAAAATGGTCATTATTAATTTTTTGCTACTCTCTTCATAGGAAATAGTTAGATAAGGAGAGCAGAAGTTTGAGTTAGTTGTAACTCAACCTTTAACGACCTGCTGACCCATTTGTGTATCAACAAATCATAGAGTTTCAGTGTCGGGTTTCACGGGACGCGAGAGTTCAAAAAAGCTTAAAGTAGTATAACAGGCTAATAAATAAAAATATATATCTTTGTCTTTTAATTAAGAAGTGCGTGTCGGCATAACACTAAAAACACGTCAAGCTACTTGCATACAAGAGACTAAACTTCATTCGATCCAACCAACTGCACCACCAAAAATCAAAACTGCAGTTCTCAGCCTCGCAACCTATTTTAGCAGAGCAACATGTTTTAAAAATGTGGCCCGGCTGCATAAACACGACAAAAAGGCGACCTCTAGTGGCGGGCCATTTCCAGTTGGCCTTGGCCCATTCCGTGCCCTCGCCCTCCACCTACTCGAGGTGGGCTACACGAGGTGGGCTGCGATAAAGAAGGGGAAACTCGCGTAAAGTTTGCAATACTGGTGAAATAAGAATGCTTTATTTCGAATAGTATATTTTCAGTAGCAAGAGAGTTCAAAATAAGCAGTGTATTATGCACTTAGGCGTCAGAGACAGATTTTGAGAAAAAACCATTTAGGTACATGGTAACTTAGTAAATTGTGTTTTATTATTGTTTCAGCATTTTCCATGCAGTATCTTTACTAAAGATGTGAAAACCAGAAAAAGACATTTGGTCATGTTGGCTTAGTTAACTTAGTTTTTAAAATTTCATAAACTCTGAAGTCTATATGTATAAATACTTTACAGGCTTCATAATAAACAAAAACAGTCGTCACATACGTTTATTCTATATACGAAAATAAAACAGACTTAATCGAGCGCACTTACAAGATCACTGACTATTGCGACAATGAGCAAGTCGTCAACATACACTTTCAATAAACTTATAAAGGAGCACATAAGCACTGTAGCTTTCTATACCAACTAACCAACATATAATCAGAAAACAAAACGAACACAAATTATTGATCTAACCAAACCAAATTGAATAAACCGTTATAATATTTCAAAGTATTTATTTCCGACGTGGATAGAAAAACTTATACTTCGATAATATTATTATTGTGTTCAATCACAAGCTTTCATGTTCCGTTCAAAGCGCATGCCTCTGAGGGTACCGGATTAATCCGGTGGAACAAACTGAGGTGTCCAGGAATAGCACTCGGAGCAGCTGGCTCGGAATTTGCGGTTGTGTGGAGTGCAGTCCTGTACATACATTATAAACCTATTTCAGTTAATTTACGTCTTTAAGCAAGGGAGAAAGGTGCGTAGTAAGTTTGTATATTTTTAGTAGATCCTTCCATTGTTTTTGAGGTACAGAGAGTTACCGAAACCTAACAGATTTTCGAATAGATTTTGAGCTTTTGTTGTTTCGTTTATAGTGTCCTGAGCTAATCGTGTTCCTTTCCCTGCATCCTGAATGTGTGTTCATAGTTTATTCATAAAATTTCTAAATACATTTTAATAACATGTATTTAGGAGGGGCTAAAAAACCCTGACAAATATAATTTTTACAGATAGAAAAAGTGTAAACAAACAAATTAAGCTAAAAAGATTAATTCTTAATGGTAAAAATTTAAATGGCCAACCTGCCCTGCATCAGAATGTACAACTGCACTGCAGTACTATTCTGGTGAGGCTTGTTGTATGTAAATAATACCTAAATTAACAAAAACATAATAATTCATTCAACACCGGCTAATTCAAGTACCACGCAGTGCGCACTGGCGAATGATAAGTTTATTTCTGACTGAAGTATCTGCTTGTACCCAGTAAGTAATGGACAGACCTAAATTATTTTAACATTTAAAACTGAGAGTGTTATTTTAAAGAATGAATTAAATACAGACTGTAGTTTTCAAAACCTGACAAGTTTGAACAAAGGTTCAAAACAAAACATTTCAGCAGCAGCAAGGTTTCCCAAACATAATGTGAAAAAAACACACTTTGTATGCAGAGCCAGCATTTTTAAACCTCGGATACCACACATAATTTCAGCCCACTCTTCATCGAATTTAACGTTATAAGGAGCGAAATCTAGCCGTTTTCCGGTATACTTGTTGCTTGGGTATTGTTATCAGTGTTTTCCATATCCCGAGAATTAGGCGCAAATTGAACAATGAACACAAAGTTCCAGCCAAACGTGAATTCGGTACCATTCGGGTCCCGAAACAGAGTTATTACCCACTGGGCCGTGACGCCTTTTTCCGATGCCTGCACCAATATCGCAGCATAGATGTCGCGTTCGACCAATTCCTTTAGAAAATTCCAACAATATCCTTCCAGGCAAAAATGTCTCTGTCCCATCCTGTTATTCTGTTCCTATACGTGGAACATCTGACATCGGGACATGCTGGGACGTCCCCCGCCTTCGTGTTAACCGTAAAACATTGTTCTTGGTCGCAGAGCGGAACGAACACGGACTTGAACTCGTGGGAGAGTTCGTGACCTTACTTTAAAACAACGCTGTAAAATATTATTGTTGGAACGTTTTTGTTTCAAGGTGCCATTTTCTACTTCTTGGGTAGCGAGCTAAGGCACTTTCACAGTATACACTGTGATTTTAAGCAACGTTACAAACCCGATCTGAACGCGATGCAGGTTAATAAATAAATAAATATCCTTGCATTAATTTTTTCCTTACATAAATGCACACAGTGCCTTTTAGCTCTAAACTAAGCAAAGTTTATATCTTATTAAGAACTAGACAACGGATGAACATACCTAATTACTTTTTTATTGATGAATTATAAAATAGTTCTTTAGGTAGGTATATAGAAAACATCCAGGCTACTATAAGCAGGTCCATGCTAACAAATGCTTGTACTGCGCGGTTATCGCACCCACGACCTCTGGTGTAGCAGCCAACTTCTTAACTATTACACTAAATAATATTATTCATAATTCTTGATATTAATTCTAGTCATAATTAGTGATCCTAGCATTGAAGTGATCTGGGTGTTCTCAGTAGTCAAATGTCTGAACTATTCAGGAAAAGCAACCTAAATTGATTAAAGAATTATTAAAGTAGTGTTTCACCTGTTTTAGATTTTAGTGTCACTTCAAACGACATACCTATTGCTGTAGTGTTGTATTAAAAATGCTTTTGTCAACCGTCCATCGCTTTTTGACCAGTTAAAAAACTGTTAGCATTTGACAAAATTGATAATCTACTAATTACGTCATAATCTGTTCCAGAAGCTGGCATGACAAACAACTGGAAAATATGACAAGAAAATTCCTCTTTTGTTTTCCGCTGAGGGCGGGAAACATTGTGTTTGGATACATCGTTATAGTAAGTACACATAATAATACGCTCACCAACAACATTAGGTTTAAAAGCGCCTGCTTGTAAAGGCGGGCTCATTAGCTAGAAAAGGCAACATTGCCGCTGCGAACACGGCAGGCGCTTAAAAAATATCTAATTTTGTTACTTTGTGCTTTTATTGTGAATGTTTTGTGAAATAATGCGTTTTTTTTCTTCTTTCTGTGCTCTGAGATATCAAGTATGAGATATCATTGCATTGGTAGCAAAAAACAAGTTTGCCCTTGTGTATATGATAACCAGAAACAACGTAAGTACCACAAACACCCAGTCTTAGCACCTATGTTTGATGATGAAACAGATCCACAGAACGAACCCAACTGGCGTTATATCTTTATTGGCGCTCGCAACCACTTCTAAACAGGCTCAATTTAATAACGAAAAAATTTAGAAGAAAAGCCTTTGCTCACGAAGTTCGATAGCTGATGATGACTAATTAATTGAAGTGGTACAAAATAACCAAAATAGTAACATAACATAAACACACTCCCGAGGTCCCAAGTTCTAGCATGGCCGGAATACCTACTTTGTGTTCATTGTACCTACAATTTGGCGGATTACTCTCCGGTGATGGAAAACACCAATAAAAACCCCAAGTAAATTCGAAGTAGCTAAGTCAATCGCTGTGTAGTTAATTTGGCGCTAGGTGGCGCTGTGTGGAATTATGTCCAGAGAGTTAGTGATTTCACTTCCTTGTTTGGTACCTACCTATATAGTTCTCAGCATATTATTGATGGTATCTACTCTATGCAAAGGACTTACTAATAAGATAATATCTAATTATGATAATGACAGACGTGTATCACAGCAAGTAGCGCACAATCTGCCTGTGCCACGTGTACGAAGATAATTAAGTCTAAGGATGAAGGCATATATCTGCCTACTTATACGTACTAAATTCGTAGGTGGTTCTGATTAAAAATAATTCTCCAGAAATACGCCGAAAGATCCGGGAACTGAGCTCAAATGAAGGGATTTAGTAAGTTATATGTATCTTAGCATTAATGGAGCAATACCTACCAAATTGTCTGAATAAGCCACGTAGCATGTTAGAGTAATTTGAATCTACAACCTACTTTCTTTGGTGGGATGAATTAATTAGAACGGGCTATAAATAATACAATCGTTGTTTTATTAAGACTAGACAACGATGATCAGCAAATTCTCAGCAAAACCTTCTCCGGATCTTCAATGAGCTATTATTTACGAAATATTCTGACATGGTATTGAATGTAACGTGGCAAGGGAAGTAGGGTTCTGTCAAAGTAGACTTCATCATATGTGGCACGAGTGCTGTTTAAGTCTCAAAGGGTCATGGATTCAATTCCGACACTAGCACAAAATGTTTGTAAATGAAACATATTTTATTTGTCGGCCCAAACCCAGCGGTTTTAGAGTTTGTGGTTCCTTTGTGATTTCTGTTTTCCATAACACACCTGAAAACCTTACCTACTTTGCTAAAATCTGTTTTTCAATGGACTTATACTATAGAACGCATTTCATGAAGATTTTATTCCATTAAAAACTTGTTCTATCATGAACTTTTTCCATCACCCAGACATTATGCATAGCAGTGATCGCATACAACTTGTACGAGCTGGGCCTGACCCTCGTCTCATCAGAGCACGAGCACGGCGAGAAGTTCAGAAACTTCGAGAACCTGGAGAGCATCTTCGGCCAGTCCAAGGACGGGCTGGTGAAGACCGTCAACATGGCGTACTGCATCAGCTACATAGCCATCGGCCTGATGCTGCTGCTGTTTGGTGCTATGTTCACCTGTGGTGCTTATAAGGTATGAATTAATTCATTTGTTGTTTTAGTGTCTTTCAATCTATCCGCCGAATTCACAAACGCAAATTAACGTTGAGCATCCCTTAGAAGCATAGCTTGCCTTGCCTTGCGGTTAACTGGTAGAGAATGCCTCTAGGCATTAAGTCCGCCGATTGTACTTTTTTTTTGTGATTTGCGCAATAAAGAAAAAATAAATAGCTGACAATAGTCAGTTCTATTGACATTTTACGGGACAGCATGAGCGTGAGCGCGTGCTTAGCGTTGATTGACGTTTGTCAATTTGGGGGTTAAATGACACACTTTTACCACACATCACACAAACACATAATCCATGTGTTTTCTTGTATACTTTTATTACATAAACGTCGATTTTATCTCTACATACTTACTAAACATAATTTATTTTAAATCATGTAGATTAATTTGTCTCATGTTTGCATAATAGGCAGGCATTGCGTTAGGACCTCTGCGGCACAAGATGGGCTTACAGCAGGGTCAACATTTTTATTCAATTCAATTCAAATTATTTATTCAAGTAACCAAGACTTAATTTTGTTAGTGATTATTAAGACAATAAACATATTAGTAAAAACATATAAGTTCATGCAGACATTATTTCATTTACCTTTAACTTACTAAATTGTTACTGGTTATAAACATAATCATTATTTTGAATAAATACCCAACTTTCCCATTTCCCATCACAAATTAAACATGTCGTGTTTACATCACCACAGCGCGGAATCGAACCGCACAACGAACAAAAACGAGCAAACCATCGGCCACTTAGTTACGCAACTTAACTATTACAAAATAACATCCGCATCATACATTTGCGGACCGGAAAATTGCTACAAAAAGTTTCGATAGTGTGGCCACAATTTGAGATAGTGTGGGACAGTCCTGTTTTTACTGTAAAGAAAGTTCTACCCTTGAATGTTTTAAGCCGCTTTAGGCTGTTTTATTCTTTTTATGTAATCTAAAACGTGTCTTAAAACCTAAAATAAATAAATGTTACTCATTAAAGATGACGATCAGCTTCAAGGACACGTAATGATTGAAAACAAGGACCATTATGTCATACCGACTGCGCTCAGAGTCGTCAAATCAAAGTCAGTGATTCATAATTTGAATATTGCAAATGGGATTAAATGACCAAATCAACAAAGAACTTTTGAGAATGTCAAATTTCGACACTTACGCACCATTATCTTTAACAAACAAATATGAAGGGTTTTATTGCACAATGTCATTGTAATACTTTTTTTACACTACGAGGTTGGCAAACAAGCATGCGGGCTGCCTGATGGTAAGCAGCTACCACAGCCTGTGGACACGTGCAACACCAGGGGCATTACTCGTGCGTTACCGACCCTGCAAGAACCTCTTCAAACCCCTCTTGAAGAACTCCATGCTATATACTATAGCTCATCGGGAAAACCTCGGCAGGGAGTTCGTTCCACAATTTAAGTGTCCTAAAATCTAATACTATTCGAAAAGCAAATATTTAAAAAAATTAAATTGAAATTTGATAAACAAATTGATAACGACCATGGCGAACTTCATACATTCACTTGTCGATAAGAACTAAATCTGTTCTAGGCGTAATGTCCTGTTAAAATAAACCAAATTTCTGGTCACCCTAATCAATGGAGTAATGGCCGCAATCTTTTCCAGGCTAACCAGTGCTTGGTGTCCACTTTCTTCGTGTACAGCTTCTTCCACCTGTTCTTCACCATCGTGCTGGTGGTGTGGGAGGCGCTCTCGTCAGGGTGGATACAGCTGGGGCTCATAGCGCTGTCTGACTGTGAGTATAATTTGACGACCGTCTTGGTGTAATTGTTGAGAAGTCGACTACTGCACCAAAGGTCGCGGGTTCGATCCCCGCACAATACAAACATTTGTGTGCATGAACATGTCTGTTTGTATTGGTCTGGGTGTTTCCTATGTATTTAAGTATGTATTTACAAAAGAAAAAGTAATTTAAGTATGTTTATCCGTTGTCTAGATCCCATAATAACAAACTATAATTAGCTCACTTGGGGCTAGGTGGCGCTGTGTGGAATAATGTCCAGGGTTTTTTTTTTATTATTTTAAACTGTTTATATACCGACCGGTTTAGCGTAATAGTTAAAGTGTTCTACCTCACCAAAAATAGCGGATTCGGTCCTCGTACAGTACAAACATGCGTGTGCGTGCAGTTTTGTACTGGTCTGGGTGTTTCCTATGTATATTATGTATGTATTTTTAAAAGTATTCATGTATATTGATCCGTTGTCTATAATCCCGTTTCACAGGCAATTTATGCCTTAATTTAGGTTTAGAGGGCGCTGTATGGAATAATGTCCCGTAACGTGATATTTATGTATTTATATTATACGTCCTGGGCACTGAGGACTTTTCTAATAAGATAGCAGGGTTTCAGTGGAAACAGGCCTCCTAGGACCACACGGTCTGGAAATCTATAGCAAAGGAACGTATGTTCAGAATGCTGAACCAATCCCTCCACCACAGATTTGCTTGTGGCAATTGATGATGATTAATGTTTATGTTATTGTTTTTTTCCAGTGCTCCTGGTAATTTGCCTGTTCAGCGTCAAGTATCTGATGGAAGCAATTCGAAACGGCCACATCTACAGCAGCCCTGGAGAGGTGCTCTACAAATATTAACTTTAAGACTAAATAAATAAGTTAGTAAGTGAGGGATAAATAAAAAACTAAAATTTTGTTTTTGTTCTCAAAATGTGTAATCAGGGATTTACCCGAACTTGTCTGGTTCGTCTGAAATTCAGAATACCTAATACTGAATCTATATCACCCTCACTTTGTCTTAATTGATGATCACCATCAACGTCTTGTGGGGGTTCTATTCACTACCGTCTAATAGTAAGAAGACTAAAGGAGGTTAAGGAGCAACGAAACGAAAATTTCGTTATAACTCACTAACTGCCGCACTCAGAGACGTCAATTAACGTTAATGGTTCATTAGAGTCAAAATTTGTCATTTTGAAAAGTTCTTTATTCAATTTGTTATAAAGTCTCTTTTCAAAAATGGAATTTTGGACGCTAATCAACATTAACGGTAATTGACGTCTCTGAGTGCGGCGGTAAGTACTTACTTTTTTTTACAAATGGAAAAGAAATCATAGCTATTAAGAGAAATTATTAAATTACCTACACTAATAAAATAATCATTGCCTACTTTAAATCGAAAAGGGGTAAGCTGTTGAATAATACTGTGTTTGCTAGATTGACGCTATCAAACGATTGATTAAGGTAGCGATTTTGACTACATTTCTTGACTATCGATTTGAACCACGGACTTTCAAAGGTCGATTTGTTAGTCTATAAGACGTTTTGTGTTTTCCAATTCAATACTACTGATAACCACTTATTCGTACTTAAAATTTCATTACATTACTGTTTCTATCAATTGATTACCGAAATTCTAATTTTACTTTTTAAAATAACGTGTTTCTGTTTTATGTTGTGAGTTTGTCTTAATTATAAAATATTTTCATTTTTTTTCCTACAAATCTGTGTGATTAGCCGATTTTTTGATAATTTGTTATAGTTTTGGGCACTGAAGCATTATTTTGTTTAGAAAAGATTTTATCTTTGACAGACAGACCATCTTAGATAATCTAAGAACATTCCGTTTTCTTAAAATTATCTTGCCATTACTTAGGTTATTTTGTATAGTAATAAAAATAAATACAAAGCAATAAAGTGTTGTGTGATAACTTAACGTAAAAAAAATATACTTATTAGCGAATGCAGCTCATTAATTAGTTACTGTATTTTTTTCCAATTGAAGATGTTGTCTTGTCAGTAAATAAATTTAGAAGTGTTAAAAATTGTTTCTTGGAGTTTCATTATAAGTATTTGTACTTTTCGACGGATGTTTCGTGTAATTATTACTACTTGTGTGTTAAACATATTTTTAAATAAATATATTTTTAAGCCGAAATCAAACTACAATTTTTCATTTGTAAAAATCTGTCATTATTGTATTCTACAAAATATGTTACACAAAATCAAAACAATATCACTTTCACACAATATCAAATTAAAATAAAACATCATAATAATTTATTTACAATCACAGCAGTTCCATTTATCATTATTTCTAAACTACAATAAAATAAGTTAAAGAACATAATTTACTATCGGTATTTATAAAATACATTATCTATATTAGATGCTGTAGACGAGCTGATGTCTCTCCTTCGTCGTCTTCTTCCAAGCATCATTGGAACCACCATTGCCATGGTGGCAGGGACCATGCCTGCCCCTACAGCCGCCAGTATGGTGGAACTGTCAGGTGCCACGCTAGTGCCCACTTTCCTCCTGATAACTCTAGTCCTCACAGGCCTGTTCTGAGACGCGGCTACATCCAAATCCAGCATCTTGTCCATATCTCTCTTTGATTCTTCAACAGTTTTAAAACTTTTCTCGACTTCTAACAAGCCTCCATGCGACGTCGTCATATTTGTGTGAGCGTTGTCTACAGGTAGAACGGTCAACGCCACTGCTTGATGTGACGTCATGGTCCCGTAGTCAGAACGATTGTCTGCACTCGGGTTCAGCGATCTCTGCCGTTTCTTATTTCTGTAACCTTTGGTGGTAGAAAGCAGCACCCACTGGCCATCGCCGTGTGGAGGCCGAGAGCCACGGTCACTGTCAAGATCTGGAGTTCCAGCGTACACAACTTGAGTTGGTCGTCTATATGGACGCTTTTGTATGGTCGCCTGATGAAGCGCTTCGTATTCGTAAGGGAAATGTGTGGGTCGATGATCAGTTACCACTGAATCCGATATCCCGTAGTACACATTAGAGTCGTCGTTAGAGTTGTTGTCATCAGAATCACAATTCGGCTTCATAGGACGTCTCCCTTCGTCGGGTGACCACGATGACGGATACGAAGATTGATGGAGCTTGTTCCAAGATGGTTTGGAAGGTACTTCACTTTCGTATTCCGATGCCATATGAAGCTTGTTGTTAATGTAACCTGGACGACCCAAGATAGGTGGTTTCTTATGAGTGTTTTGAGTGTAACTGTATGGGCTACCCATGTCTTGGTAAGATGTATATCTGTCATCGGTAGGGTATCTGTCATCATCATCGTTCCAGTGATTCGGCTTTTGTTTTTTTACGTTAGGCTTCCACTTTGAAATTTTACTAGTAGACCACGCAACCGGCTCCAACGTTACCCAGCCATCTTTATCGTCGAATGGGTGCTTGTGTTGTTTGACTTTCAATCGGTTCCAAGTTGTGTACACTTTTCCATTATCTTCCTCTTCGTTATCATCCCCTTCCTCGTAACTATATCTGTCAGTTTTTAATTTTTCTTTCTTCAGTTTCGCAGCTAGAGCAGTAATAGCCTGTAAACGGTCTGGTGAAAAGTTGCGATAATCTTTTAACTTGTCTTCTGATTCAGCGTAGTCTTCAAAACCTTCATGTGGTCCTTCATCACCGTTGAATCCTTCCTGGCAAGATGGACCGTAGCACCTTGGTGTGTTTCCATTCACATCATGAACTATGTGAGTCATTAAGTTTTTGACGTCCACATTATCGTTCAATTCATGGGAGCCGTCTTTCCATTGCTTGTCGTCTTCTTTTTCGATGATGGTGATTGGTGGTTTTCCAGGCACTTCCAATTGGTACGTCTTCACTTTGTCCTCATATCGTTCGATTTGGTCATTCGGAATGGCCAGGGCAGTGGCGAGCACGCAAAACACGAGAATCACTGTCATTTTCGTTTATATTTTCACTTTCGTCGGACCGCGAGAGGCGCGCGGCAGAGGCGCGCTTAGACTGAGCGCCGGCGGCGGCTGGAGTGCGCTGATATAGTTTTGATTGTGGATGCACAATGCCGCCCTCCCTGCGCTCTATTGCAGTGGTAATTCAGTTCGGTCACGACGAATGAGCGAGATAATTATATGGCGATTGTCGTTTTGCTGGCGACTATCTTAATTGACTATCACGACTCTCACAGGGCCGTGACCCCAGTAGGTGAAACCGTTTTTCATTTGGAATGTTTTCACCAAGAATAATGGGTGAAAATTAATGTTTTTCCCACAGTAGCCAAAGTTGGTAGGCCGAGTAATGTTTGTAAAATGTTAACAGTGAAATAGCATCATACGCGGCGAGTTAAAACTCGCGGATGTTCAGAGCTGTTTATGAAAGGCACAACTTTTACAACAGAAGTTGTTTTGACGTGTTTATTTTTTGTGTGTTGAAGGTGCTTGAAATTCATAATAAAATAGAGTAGAAATGCCAGAATGAAATCTACTATATAAAAATAAGTCGGGTTTTCCTTCCTGACGCTATAACTCCAGAACGCACGAACCGATTTCCACGATTTGGCATTCGTTAGAAAGGTCTCGGGCTCCGTGAGGTTTATAGCAAAGAAAATTCAGGAAAATTTCAACAGAAAAGCGGGAAAATCTTTTTTCACATACAGCTAAGTCCACGCGGACGAAGTCGCGGGCGGCTGCTAGTAGAACATAAAAAGGTTACGGATTTTAGCATATCTCTGAGTGTCAATTCTAATCTTAAAGTATGTATGTGTGTTCATCTCCTTACTATAACTTATTTTGTTACTTCAGAGAGAGTTGTGAGTAGGTATAAGCTTTACTCTGCCATAGCTGTAATCTACTTCAATGAACTACTTCTGGGTGTCGAGTTAAGTTTTATACGATCGACAGGCATCAAGCGTAGTATAGATGTTATTTTTCTTCAGTCGTATTTACGTACATCAAGTAGAACACACGCAAGGAGATTTTCCCAAAAAAACAAGATTTAAGTTTAGATATATTTTATGCGAAGTTTCTAACTTGCTTGCTACTTTACAACAAATACCTACCTCAATTCTAGTCAAATATGGTTTTGACAGCCACATTTGTACAGTCCTACCAACTTATCTGTGAAATGGCGAAAATTGGAACTACGACCGCCATGTTGAAAATGATGAAATGTCATTCGATTGTCCGTGTCAACAATTTTTGAGTGTTTGTTTTATTGTGATATTTCGGAATTTATGAAGTTGAATATGCCGAAAGCCATTAAAAGTGATGCTCAAAACATTATTCTCAAGGTTGAAATCTTTTTTAAAGAAGAAGCTCGGGCTAGACTCCGATTATTCCATTTACCAAAATATACAAAGGAATTTCGGCTGCAACAGGTTAGTGTTGTCAGCTTTATTTTTATAAATACCTTATAATAGTTCACGGAGTATTTGTATATATTCTTACTGTAGGTTAACGTAACGGTAACGCACATCTAATAGGTCACCTGTGAAATGGGTGAGCCAACTAACCTGCCGGTTTTTAAATTTCGATGAAAAATAAAATCTTATGTTTCAGGTGTGAGTCAAGGACTCATTTCAAAAATAGATAAAGAAGGGCATGCAACAGAAGACACTGTTACTAAAATTCGGACACAAGGCAAGGATAGAAAACGCAAAAGTGGAATCAAACACGTTGATGATTTTGACATGGGAGTTATACGGAGGAGAGTACATGAATTTGATTCTGCCAAAAAACGAGGTGGAGGTTAACAGTAGGTTAAAAACCTCCTAGAGGTCTTAAAGACAGAAATAAATAACACAGGACAGCGATGATGATGTCGGTAGTGCAGGTTCATCTAAAGATCATAATTACTGTAAATGTGGTTTTGTAATACGGGACGTACGGAAAAGAATTGCCAATTTGTAATACGGGAGTCCGGGTGAGGAAGGGGTGCGCGGTGAAGTAGCCAAGTAAAACCAGGGGAGTGTGGTGATGTAGTCTGTATTCTGTTTGGTACAGATCCAATGTAGTGTGGACTGAGCAGCGCAACTTAATGGCTTAAATGTACGAGCTCAGTGCCTTTACATTCAAAAAATATTGGAAAACCAAACAGGTTTGAATTCTGCTTGAATTGACTTCAAATATTACTAAGTACGGTGAGATCTAGTACAAAATCTAAAACACAATGCTTGCGCGAGCTAAGTTACTGCCAACGCCATCTATTGGTGTTAAGCGGGAACTTTTACAGGAACATCGGCGGCTTGCCGCGGGGTTTGCTTTCAAGGTTTGCATGTTAATTTTACGTTGTGTTACAGTTTTTAATAAATAATTGTTAAGCAATTTGTTTTTTTTTATTACATCCATTAGGTACTTACCACTGCGAATTATTATTAGTATATTGTTGTTAGGGGTTAGGTACGGTCTTAACTAAATGCTGCAAATAGTACCTGGTTCCTGAAGCAGGGAGGGTACATGAATCACATTGAATGAAAGTTTTAAGTGTGGAACATTTAGTATGATTGTTAAGTTTTCCAGATTCTAGTTTATCTCTCTAGTAACTGTTTTAGCTATCAAACCTTGATATCTGCAGGATTTCCATTTCACTGGATCACTTTCTAAATAAAGCATTTTTTTAATCCTGAAGGACAACTGTTTAGCGTACCTACTTAACTAAAAATTAATTTACAATATTTAATTTTATTATTTTTATTTAATACTTATTTCAATTTAAAACACTTTAAAACTCACTCAATTTTAGGCACCTTATATTAATTAGCAACACTGAATCGACGGTGTCGTCCTCTTTCAGTTCACAGATAAGTTGGTAGGTCTGTACCAACAGGGATCATTCTAAAGACATTAGCCGACAGCTGACACTGGTCTAGGCTAGTCGTGGTGATTATTGATCAGGCTGTAACAAAAACGGACAGATGGATATTCAATTGACGTCAAATATCTTGAGAAACCGCAAAGTGGCCGAATGACCTGATAAAAGTCGAAGGGTTATAGTATAGTAGACTTAACCTGTTGCTCTGGAAAAAAGAGGATTTATTAGAAAATAACCTGTAGGTGATATACCCAGAAAGGGACTGGACCTACCTACCTTGGTATTCAGGCCTGATAAAACAGCCTTTGACACGGCAACCAAACAACAAACAAACTTTATGACTCACGTCCTCCAGCCGACCTTCCTCCACTCCCCCATAACTCCTTGCCTGGTCGTGGTTTAGTAATAGTGGGAATCGAATCTAAAGGAAAGCCAGGGCATCGTGGCCTAGTGGTTAAAGCCTCTGGCTCGGAACCCGGTGGTAACGAGATCAAATCTGGCCGGTACATACCTACTTTGTGTTCATTCTATAATTTGCGGCTAACTCTCCGGTGATGGAAAACACCGTTAAGAAACCCAAGCTACCCGGATGGTGGTAGGCTCGCCCCTTACCACGTTCCCTTAAAATTCCCTCGGCGAAATGTGGGCTTCTGAATGTTCCGTTCACCATGACGGCAATAATCAGTGTGCCCCTGACAAACCCATTAGACCATACCACCATATGGTCGTGAGGGTATGTTATGTGGAAAACCAGGTTCAGGCATGACTGTCCAGTGAAGTTCACACGTCCTAACCACTGCTGTCCATTAGATGTCTGGCTCGCCGTGTAGGCGCTTATTATGGCGGAGGGCCCATGATTAGTTGATGATGAGAGGAAGCCCTAGGGTGTTTAGTGGGTATGCTTTTGGGCGGCTTCTTGTCAAGAAGTCCCCCCCTCCCAGAAGGAGAGCCCCACACCCCACATAACCCGTCTGCGGTGGATGGGTATGCATAAGGACACAGGGTCGCCCAATAACATCTTGGGTCGGTGGCATTCACCCTACGGAAAAAAAGGTGTTGGGCTTATTTGGAACTTCGTTAACTTGACTTGTCTTGGCTTAGAGAGATTCTTGTATCACGTCCAACACACGTCAGGCCCACTTGCAGCCAAAAGTGGGCGACTCTCTCCTCAATGGCTTAATTCCTTGTCAGGCATTGGGCTATTTGGAACTACGTTGGCTTGTCTTGTCTTGGAGAGATTCTTGTATCACGTCGAACACACATCAGACCCACTTGCAGCCAAAAGTGGACGACTCTCTCCTCAATGGCGTAATTCCTTGTCAGGCATTGTGCTATTTGGAACTACGTTCACTTGTCTTGTCTTGGAGAGATTCTTGTATCACGTCCGACACACGTCAGGCCCACTTGCAGCCAAAAGTGGACGACTCTCTCCTCAATGGCGTAATTCCTTGTCAGGCATTGTGCTATTTGGAACTACGTTCACTTGTCTTGTCTTGGAGAGATTCTTGTATCACGTCCGACACACGTCAGGCCCACTTGCAGCCAAAAGTGGACGACTCTCTCCTCAATGGCTTAATTCCTTGTCAGGCATTGGGCTATTTGGATCTACGTTGACTTGTCTTGTCTTGGAGAGATTCTTGTATCACGTCCAACACACGTCAGGCCCACTTGCAGCCAAAAGTGGACGACTCTCTCCTCAATGGCTTAATTCCTTGTCAGGCATTGGGCTATTTGGATCTACGTTGACTTGACTTGTCTTGGAGAGATTTTAGTATCACGTCCAACACACGTCAGGCCCACTTGCAGCCAAAAGTGGACGACTCTCTCCTCAATGGCTTAATTCCTTGTCAGGCATTGGGCTATTTGGAACTTCGTTGACTTGTCTTGTCTTGGAGAGATTCTGGTATCACGTCCAACACACGTCAGGCCGACTTGCAGCCAAAAGTGGGCGACTCTCTCCTCAATGGCGTAATTCCTTATCAGGCATTGGGCTTATTTGGAACTACGTTGACTTGGCTTGCCTTGGCTTAGAGAGATTCTTGTATCACGTCCAACACACGTCAGGCCTACTTGCAGCCAAAAGTGGGCGACTCTCTCCTTGATGGCGATGCTTATTATCCCTATCGCGGCTCAGATCAACAACGCTCTAATTGCCTTTGCGCAGGTCTTGTGCCTTGTCTTCTGTTTTGTAATAATAAAAATGAGCTGGTTTGTTTGTTTACGTGAATTTTTTTAAAGGGCCATAAAAAAGTTTTGATCTGCATTTGCAGTATGAAAAAGGGATGTAGATTACTACATGGTAATCTCATCCAATTAGATTACTCATCCATATGAAAGAGAATATGTTTTGAAAAACTCGACTAAAAGCGACAAAAGCTGAAATTAAACAATTAAGTCAGGTTGGTTATGCTGGACTGTTATCAACAAAGGCTACCCTGGGATTCTGTAGAAAAAGCTGTAGAAAACCCTCAAAAGATGAAGGAAAACAGCAAATGAAGTACTTGGATTTTTGCTCTTTTTGCAAAAAAAATATGGAAAACTAATTTTTGGGCACACAAACCTCAAAAAATAAAAAGCCTTAATACATTTTTATCTGTACGTCAAAGTGAGATTCAAGATAGATTACAATCAAAAACCTGTGAACCTATCTGCTTCAAAACTCAAACCATAAAGTTTAAGAAGTAGTACCGTGTCTTTAACTGATACACAAGCCTACGAACAAAGTCAGAGTAGAATGTTAGTGCACTTTTAATACTTGCGTGACTCATTAGGAGATTTTATAACTAAGAATCGCGCGCATTTCTGTTAACTATATCAATCGGTAGGGGAAATAAAGTTAATTGGGCTGCGAGCTTTTACATCCTGTTCAGGATTTATGATTGTTAGTCGAACTTTCATTCAGTGCTAATAAAATTTATTTTGGGGCCTAATATGGTCATCATTTTCATCATGAGGAGTTCAAGCAAGGCATATCCAAAAAAACAGTCTGGTTAAAGGCAGCCGGAATCTTACGAACTCTATATGGTCGACGACCATTATTTTCAACTGTTATATTGGGTGTATCCCACTATTTCCATGGAAATACAAAATAGAAATAGTGGGACAAGCCATATTTTCATTTTTTATCCCATTATTTCTATTGCGTCAAAAAAAACGCCGTGTTAGGGATTTGAAAAGTATACCACTCTTAATGAATCGATTAACATTAAAACACGACTTTCTCGGTATTAAAAACACAAATAATCGTTTGAACGAGGTAATGAAAAAAATGGTTTCTGTATGTACGCCGTCATAAGAGCTGATAATGCAGCGTCTTTTTTGACGCAGCCGACAGCAATAGAAATAGTGGGACAATCAGTCTGAATCAGTCCCAGTATTTCTATCAATAGAAATACCTAATAGAAATAGTGGGATACACCCGTTATATTTTAGAAAACTTTTTTCCGAAAAGATCTAGAGATATGTTTCACGTTTCTAATTTTGCTATATTACATAAAGTATGTTATGTTATTACTCTTATATCCAGATAGTTGGTTGCATTAATAGTACAAGTTGTCTGTTAAGTGAAAATGTGTTGTATGCATATTCAGAATATGATTTCAAACTCTGAGTCTCCTAAGTTTTGTTTACATTTGCGCATATGTAATAGATGTAATTTATTTGTATAAATAAATAAATTATTATTGTTAAGCACAAGCTTGTAGACATGTGAATTCTGCAAATGCTTTGCAACGGTAAGCTCTTAAAATTACAACAAACTGACTTAGGAATCTACCTAAAAACAAATACCTGGCAAAAACTTGGTGTCAACATTCACCCTCTCGCAAATCCTCTATTTTCAGCTATCACCCAAAGCACAGATGAGTAAGCTTTTCGTTACCTATTTTCTCGTGAGCTTTATAAGCAAGGTTTATTAAACTTTCTGCTCCGTCCAAAAATACGAATGCAGATTCGCCATGAGATATCGAGACATTGACCGCGTCGGGAGATGTGACGCAGGTGACTTGCATTATGTTGCAGGCAGTTCTGGCAATGTCTCGATAAATGCCTAAATTTAATCAATTTAGAAATAATTAGGACAACACCCTACTACAGTCCGTTCGCGTTAAGAATTCCTGTTCGTGTCCTTCGACCCGTTACCAATTAAATCGTTCCTAATTAGGAAGCCAAGGCCACAGTGACCAGCTGAATGCATACTCTCGAAAGCAAGGATTGTGGATCTCTTTTGTGTGTGCGACATAATTAAATTTAAAAATCACCGCATTCTTAACGCGAACAGACGTAGAACCCTACAGCAGTATTTTTGCAGGCTGAAGTTTGTCAAAGTTTGAGCGCGTATAAAAATTGGACCGTGAACAGCGGGGCAGTAAGGTGGGTGTTTCAAGTACAGAACTTCCCTCGTTGTGAGTGCTACAACGCGAAGTAAATGTGAATGGGTGATCGATCACAAATCCGAGCTTTAGGACGGAGTATATGCCCAAGGTCTTGACCACAAATAGAAACATCATTGACCAAACTCTGAAATTACATTTTCGTGTCAATCGTAATCTTAATACTACTTTACAATACTACCCTAAAAGCCTGGACCCTTGAGCTTATGTTTTTACTTATAAGTATTTCATGAAGAAAAAGAAAATTTTAGTAGACAAGGACAGGACAATAAAAGTGTAGGTCAGCTTATTTTAAAGATTGATTTCTTCACGCAGACCATAATGACATAGTGAAGTTAAAATTGCTAGATAATTCTAAAAGCAATACACAGTATTTTCATTTCTTTATTGAATATTATGCTCATTCATGAACCAAAACAAAAAGCTTTCTTAAATAGTTTCCTGTCAGCTATTTCACCAAACGGCTGATCCCACAGTCTTCAAATACCTAGTTGTTCATCTACAATCTCGAGTAGATGTAATCAGGAGTACGTTGACCCGAATAGTTAGTTTTTGTTCATTACGTGAAACTGTATTATTATAAAGTAGAGTTAGTGCATTGTCTGTTGTTTGTTCTATTATAGGCGCTGTCTAGGTACTTGTTGTCTGGTTTCTCCCACGTAATGCCATGGCATCTAATCTGTCTATCTATCTGTGCGATCATTTGCTGTAATTTACATTAGCTTGTTGCCTAAGATAATCAAATAAAATAAAAATCTATAGCGAATGTTGGTTCATTTTTTGGTTGGATTCCTGCCTGAAGCCAATACTGAATGTCTTTTTCTGGTTTCCCTATCTTTAGTAACATGATATAATGTATTATCCCGAATGCTGAAATAAAATAACCAAGTAGAGATATTTTCTACATACTGTGATCTTTTGACCGCTTGAAAGAAAACGGTTACAGTAAAGCTTGTGCTAGTTGTGAGAAGATTTCTGTGTCTTAGTAAGTACCTTTATCCATACACAAACATAAACTTACTTTAAGTAATTCTAACCGATATCAAGAAGAATTAACTAATTATAGTTTGTCTCCTAAGCCCAATATTCGAGATATGTAATGTGCAAAACCATCGTCGTCGTTTGCTTACTGGTAAATTAAATATATTTGATAAATGGCAAGCAGTCCGTAACATACCAGTTTCAGGACAGAATAAATTATGGGGAACATTAGCTACCGAATAAATCTTATTTAAGTGTGTTTTTATGTCTTTTTGCATTTGTTAGAAAATTGTTATATTTCTTTCACTATTTAATTCAATGAAATCATTTTTTAGGCTGTAGATAAAGCCTAATTATTAAAATCGAGTCATCACTATGCTTAGTACATATTGAACAGTCTGAATTTAAAATGTAGGACATCTGGATTACAGGGCCAAAGTTTGTTTACGTGATGACTCATACCACGAATTCACAAACGTCCATCAACGCTAAACACGCGCTCAAGCTCATGTTGTCCCGTAAAATGTCAATAAAACTGAAAGGGTCAACTATACTTCTGAGGGATGCTCAACCTTGATTTCCGTTAATGAATTTGGGGGATAAGCTCATAACTTAACTTGCTAGGTTATGTTAAAGCTAATTTCTCGCAAAACATCTGTATAAAGTCACAAGCATAATTATCTTACCTAGAGCACACACAGTGCCATTTAGCCTCAAACTTAGTAAAGCGTGTACTATAGAAACTAGCAAACGGATGCACATACTTCATTATGTTACCTATTATATCTTTTTAGCATTTTCCATGCAGTATCTGTACTAAAGATCTGAAAACCAGAAAAAGACATTCGGTCTTGGCTTCAGGCGGGAAACGAACCTGCGTCTTCCGCTAACCGGGTGACTGCTCTTACGAGACCACTAACAGACCGTCTGAATCTTTCTGGTATATTTACCCTAAGAGCCAGGTTGATTTCATCAGTGATAAAGGCAGATACGGACACGGGTTCTATTCCCGCCTGAAGCCAAGACCGATTGTCTTTTTCTGGTTTTCAGATACTTAACTATGCTTTACCTAAGAAAATTGGAAACACCCAGACCAGTACCAAACAGACATGCTAAATGTTTATGCGCACGAGTGTTTGTACCAGTCGGGGATCGAACCAACGTCTTCTGGTGTAGAAGCCAACTCTTAACCACTACACCACATCAGTAGGATATACATAATAAGCGTCCCCGCACACTGGCACACGCCACGAGGACCAATGATATTATAATAAAAAGACGTAGGGTTACTTGTGCTAAAAAGTGCCACCCAAAATTAGAACTTTGACCTGAGCAAAGCATTGACAGTTGGAGACGACACTGCGCAATATGTATCTTATCTCGTTTACGCTCTAGTAAATAATCATAATTACTACCTTGTACACGCAGTCAAATTAGTAACGACATAACCTATCTACATCTTTTTTATTGTAATATCATTGACGGGGACGCTAAGCCGTAACCTTTTCCCACTACACCGGAAGCCAGATCACTCGATGTTATAAGTTCAACGACCGTTTCATCCAAGTTTTGCATGGAACTGATGGAACAATTCATTGAGGAAAGTGCAAGTGAAATTATATTTAGAAACTGTCAACATCACCTGCTGGTAGAAAGCATAAAGGTGATTGCCTGGCGTTAAATAAGATGGAAGACGCCATTACGGCGGAGTGTCATGCTTTGTGATGTGGGTAGTGGAGAAACCGTGATGGATGGGGATAGGCGATTTGTGGAAAGAAAGATTATACGGATGGTAATAGCCAGGCGTGGGCCCTAGGTTTGTGTTTAGAGATTTCGGCCTAAATACTGCAAGTTACCTGGACAGCTGAACTGTTTATGATAATTCGGCCTTAGTTAAAAGAAGATAGTTTTCTTATAACTTATTATGGTTGTTTATAAATCAAATTCCTAGAAATTTTGCCTAACAGTTGATTTTGGCTTTCATTTGTCACACTTCACATCTCGCTTAATCTTCTGTAAAACTCAATACCTACATTTACTGTCGTCGTTCTAGTGAAAAGAACTAAGCGTAATAAGATTTTGAACTTTTTTCATACACATGAGGGAGAATACTAAATCAAAGTGAAATAGTAATGAGCGTGCTGCATCTAGATGTGAAATGATGTTAGTTGGTGAGAATCGCTATGCAGGGAACAATCACTGCATTTGATAATCACAAGAGCTGGGTTAATAACCATTAAGCATTTTTTCTTGCTGTACTCAGGAAAACGAAGTATAGAGTAAGTAAGACAATACCTATTTGGAGCACTTTTCATTGTGTCTGAAATGACCCATCCGCAAGGGGAGTAGCCCTCCACACCAATCACACTGGTTTGGTAGAAGATGTGTTATTTTGGTGCCTCTTAGCGCGTTTTTCAAGCGGAATACTGAAGCAGGTCTTTTTTTGGACATTACGACCGTTTAGAACAATTGTTCATCACTTACTTCTATCCTGGACAAGTTCTCATTACCCCGAACAGTTGATCCCAAAGGCTGCCTTGACTCTCTTTGCGCAATATTTAAAGTGGAGCAGCGAGCTTCCAACTAAATAAAAAAAATTAAAACCAGAGTATTATTTGCACAATAATCCACAAGGACGAAGAAAGCTACCAACAAAACAAACCAAAGCTCCGCATAATACACAAACAAGAACGACAGAACTACACAGGCGCTTTCCGTTGTTATGGTCTACTCGTGACTTACTTGTCGAGCAAACAAATAAACATAAACCAGATGGAATTTGAATAGGTAAGTAGGCATTACGCAATGAAGTTGTAAACTGCTCATAATGAACGTAAGTAGGGGCAATTCAAAAGTTTTTTGTAGTAGGTACCTAACTCACCTTTTTATTTAGATTCTAGAACCTCAAAGAATCGGTGATGGATAAAGATACCTTAAGTTAATGATGTTTTTTTGTGCTATCTATATAATGTAAAGACTCCGAATGACACAAAGGTAGGTTAACCAAAAAACACTATTAAAACCAACTTGTTATAAGAGTATTTCGTTAAATTGAAACTTCAAATAAACTAAAGCAAACAATGCGAAATTTCTTTATTGTTGGTTACTTTTTCATAAACTGAAAATGCTTAATTTGATCAAAGTAATGCGCCGGGGTCCATTTTAATCGCTTTTCAGACTGACGCAGTATCACCGACCCGTTTTATAAGGCCCAAAGGAGGTTTCACACCTTCATTTATACCTAGAAATATAATAAATTGATCAATTATCGGTGCAAAGCTACAAATCAGGCCATTAAAACTGAACACTACCGAGCTCGCCACCGCAAACCGTGTCAATCAGTACTGGCTTTAAGGAGCTCTGTCAATGATATTATAATAACAAGGAGGTAGATAGGTTGCTTGTGCTGAAAAAGTGGCACCCGAAATCAGAACTTCGACCACCTAAGCAAATCATAGACAGTTTGAGACGACACTGCACAACATACTGTCTCGTATACGCTCTAATAAATGATTATACCTGCTATATTGTAAACACGGTCAAATTATAGTGTACGTACGCCAGGGGACAATTTTCGACTTCGCATCAGTACTGACATCTCCTTTAAAAATCATGGACCTCCGTGGTAAACGGCCAACGTCCGGTTCCGCTGGGCCAGATACGGATTGAAGTTTGGCGCCACCACCATTGTTATTTTGTTGTTGCCGTCGCTGAGAGCTCTCTCGGTTACGTGTCGCAGTTATTACTGCAATTGCGTCATGTTCACTTGGAAAGCGTAATTGCGATGTTATAAGAGCAAGAACAAAGCACTTTCGTCTGGAACCGCCTAAATGTTGACTGAACGAATTGCGGACAGCTGTGTCTGTAGAGCCGCCCGTTAAGGTTTTTTGGCCATAAAATTTTCAGCTTTGTTTTACAAATTGAAAATGTTGGCTTTTCTTTCAATTGTGTTGAATAGAGTGACATTAAAAATAACCAGAAGTCGGCAGACTGCCATGTCATGATGAAGAAATTATTTCAGATCAATATTTAGTGGAAATGTTGGTTTCTGCTTCTTTCTTTTTTTATACTTACATCATCCCACTTCTGGGCAAAATTATGAAAGTAGATAATATGCTTAGGATTGAGAGAGAGATCCCATATTAGAGAAAAACTAAGCAATTAAAACTTAAGTGGCTCAAGTTTTCATTGTAGTAGGCTCAAGTTGAGCCTACTTTCTTAACGCTTTATTTGAATTCAACGCTTCTTAAAAAAAAACAGTTTCTTTGCACAGAGAGGAAAATTATTATTTTGATAGAAAAAATGAAGGCCTTTGCCCACTGCTGGCGGTGGGACTGAATGGGCTTATTTACCTACAAATAAAATAAATCATCACGAAGTCCCCAGAATTTTTCGCTGTTGCAACGCAGCATAGTAGGTACATTACGAGTATCTTCATTCTTAGTAAAGAGCAAAAACGTAGCTCTGATTTCTACTCAAGATTTCCAGACAAACGAATTGTGCAGACGACACTGTCTTTACAGTTGAAAAACCTTCGCGACTCCATTGGCTAAAAAGCTCTTTAAATTCTGACATAATGCAAATGTCAAAAGTTTATAGGGCTAAGCGACTCCACCGGCAGCCAGCTTGGCGGTCAAGGCTGGTGGTTTCACTTTCTGATACCAAAACATTTTCACCGCGTCACGGCTCTCACGGCGCACGGCGGAGAAATGCGCGTTCGCGCTTAATGCGCGCAGAGACGGCGCCGGCGCATGGCCTGTGCGTGCGCAGGTCGATTTACACTTTTTGGTAAAAGCTTTGGGACATGCAAACTTTTTGAATGTGCAAATTCCGTCAATGGAATGCCACGACGTGCCAGTCGAAACAAATTATCTACGCATCCGCAATTCGCTAAGTTAAACTGCCCATATAAGTTTCCCAGCTTTTAAGCTCTACTTACATAATTTCAATATAGCATCCATTTAAGGCTTCAAAAGCTACTCGGCATAATTTCAGGAATTTGACAGTGCTGCGCTTGAAGTGTTGCTATGGTATTCCGGTGGGCGCCAAAACTCACTTCCCTCGTGTTGAGTGAACTTTAAAATTCAATTTATTTGCAACTGTCCTCGTTTGAGAGAAAGCAACTCAGCCAAATAATATTTTTTAAGTATTTACATACAAAATGGGAACACTCACAAAACACTCTGAAAAACTAATTCAGAGTGAAGCGTATTGATGATATAAGTAAGCGTCAAGTACCGAGATGTGAAGTAATGTCCGCAGGAATAGCACCCGGGTGGCATGCTGGCTAACATCACTACACATATCGGTGCTTAACGGTTTCTTCAACCATCAGGATTTCCTCCCATTTTGTATGTAAATCATAAAAACAATATTTGGCTTAGTTCTTATCTCTCAAACGACCACCGTCGCAAAGAAACTGAATTTCAAAGATTACTCACCACGCCCGAAGTGAGTTTTGGCGCCAATCGGAATATTATAGCTGGTCAGTGGTCCATCTGAGACACGAAGTGTAAGGCTATACTGATGAACCTCAGGTCTTTACTAGGCCAGCTGTCATCAAGCCGCCTAAAGGCCCTCGTGTCGACTAAACTTGACGACTGAGGTCTAGTAACTGCTTAACATGCCGTCGGAAACCCGCATCAGTGTGGGCACCCGATCTGATGTGTGTATCTAATCTAGTTTAACGACGGTGATCGTTGCGCATCTTGGTTCTTGTGCCGGATAATGGAATGCCAGTTACGAGGTCAAAAACTTCAAAAGGAAAGGATAAGGCCATTGAGGCAACATCAGCTCCGACAGACTGAAGCATGGCCACACCAACTGAGACGGCGGAAACTTCAAGTCACTCGACGATGGCAAGAAGGACCCCGCCGCGCCCCGCCGACGGTGTATTTATTTATTTATTCCTTATTGCACATTAAAAAAAAGTACAAATGGCGGACTTAATGCTAATAGGCATTTTATGTATCCCACATTGGGGATTACACATTGCCGGCAGCTCGCACTATAGTGGAATCTCCTGGCCGCAATACGGGGAGTATCATTGGGCCCCCACCAGTGCTATCATCACGAATCAGAATCAGAATTTATTTGCAATAAAAGTGGTTACAAAGATCTTACACATACATAATTAATCATACAGTCCTGAAGGGTCCTGAGTCCGGACCTGGCGTAACCAATTGTTTCCAGGTTGTGTTTGTGGTTTCGACCCGGTGCATAACCCTTGAACTTGGCAGTTAGGCACTCTCGCCTAGCTGCTAGCTTCTGTTGCCCCGTTGCTAGTGTGTCAGTGTGTCGCAACAATACACAGATTGTAGTACGTAAAAAGTGATTACCCTTAATCGTGTGAAAATACAGAGTGCATACATTTTAATTTATTTTCAATAAATCAAATTTAAGGGCCGAGAGCCTTTTGCGCTCACCGTACAGTCAGGCAAAGCTGTCAAAGCTATCGGAGGCTAAACAGCAGTAGTCAGTCACACACAAAAAAAAACATTGATTTTTAAGATTTTTCAGGATTACTTAAAGATTAAGGCATCCCAAAATAAATGCCTATTATCACTAATACGAATATTATATTTTCTTATTTAAATGCAGCGAGTAATAATGAGTAATTTGGGAATTAAAGATATAGATAAACCTCCGGTGAGAAATAAACTTTTTTTGCAATGTCGTTTGACGCTTTTTTTTTAAAAAGTTTAATATTAAAAAGCAATATAAAGTTACTGGAAGAATAAGTAAAACTTGTATTTAATGTTGTGTTTCTTTGTAAATGAAATTTGGACTATATTTTTTGACTGACGGTAGGTACCATGATGCAGCCCCGGCTGCTTATAAACCATCAATAAATAAATAAATATCAACGGAAAATATTTCACACAGAGCCATGTAGCCCCAAACTAAACGAATGTATGTTTGTAATGGCATACTAGACAAAGGATGAACATACCTATACAGTGTGTTTGGGAACCGGTGTCCGACCCGTTAAGGTGAAGTAATATGATCTATTTTATGAATAAATCCACCATAATTAAGCACTTTGCCCCAGTTGTTTTAAAATGGCCGCCATTTTATTTTTTTTTCTCGGGAGTACGGGTGGGTTATTTTAGTTTGCAATATCTGCCGATTTAGAGGTCCTACAGTCACAAAAGTGGTATCGTTGGACAGCTACAAAAGTAGGCAATAAGCTGACAAAAAAGCATTTTTTCATAACTCCCTTAAAATACCTCAAAAAAATGTTTGAACTTGAAAATTGTGATAGAATTTGTTAGTTTTTTTTACATTTTTTTTTTCAGAAAAACTAAACTGTCAACATACATTTATTTTTAACTTTTTGGATACCCAAAGACATCACCTAAACACTGAAGCAAAAATCAAAGTTCCAAGTAAAATAGTTTAGAAGTTGTGACAAATTGAATATCACCCTGTCATCACAGACCCTTTGAAACGCAGGTAAAATTTACCTGAAATAAATTAAAAAAAAATTAATTAAAAGTGCTTAATTATGGTGGATTTATTCATAAAATAGATCATATTACTTCACCTTAACGGGTCGGACACCGGTTCCCAAACACACTGTATACTTTTTTTTGTAAACATACATACATACATATATTAAACACTCAAACCAATACAAACAAACATGTTCATGCACACAAATATGTGTTCATGTATCCTACTGTGCGGGGATCGAACCCACAACCTCTAGTGTAATAGGCAACTTCTAAACCATTACACCAAATCGGTCGTCAATACCTATAAATAGGCTTTTGGTTCGCTAAAATATATTTTATTAGATCAAAATTACAACCCACGTTTCTGCTGCGCCGTAGTCGTGTAAGGGCCGGCGCCCACTATCGGCATCGGCACGCTTCAGGCTTTTAAGGTGGCAAATAGTAATATACTCTAACATAATGGCAATAAAGTATAAAATGCCGAAACAGAAACAGAACAAATGCATTTTGTTTTTACGAGAACACTTCACAGAAATTTCTACTTTATTGCTATAATGTTAAAGTAAATTGCTATTTGCCACCTTAAAATCCTGAAGCGTGCCGATGCCGATAGTGGGCGCCGGCCCTAAATACATAAAATAATGCCTGCTGAGAGAGCAAGTTTCTGGCTAACAGTGCCATCTGTACATTTTTAGCGGCATCAATTTGTTGCACAACATTAGAAGCAGCTGCCCGTGCTAGTACCAGAACAGTGAGGTACCAGTTACATTACTTGGTGTTAGGTGGCGCTGTTCTCCACTCCGGTTTTTTTATCTATATCCGTCATAATTGTCAATATTATGGCCTATCATAAAGTAAAAAAAATCATGTAAAAAAAGGCAAAATCTTCCAGTAATTATTGGTATAGTCAGCCTGAAAATGATGTGTGCTAACAGAGTTGCAATGATAAGAGTCCTATGTCATTTGAGTAGATCTTATGACCACGAAACCCAACCTAACGAAATTCTTGTTAGGTTTCTTGGGAAGGTGTAAATATCAGTATAATTAAATTAAATAAATAAATAACAAGAGAAACACTATTTTAATCCTTTGGTGATAAGGTTGCCCTCATTGAGATTTCGTACATATTATTTGAATGCTATTCCGGTGGTCGCCAAAACTCACTTGAAGAACTAAGCCAAAAAACATTTTTTAATTATTGACATACAAAATGAGAGAAAATACTAATTCAAAGTAAAGCGTATTGATGATTGAGGTAGGTGTGAAGCACCGAGATGCGAAGTGATGTCCGATGTGCACCGCCGGAATAGCACGGCTGTGCCCATCATTTTAAAGCTGACTGTCAAATTTTCACACTCATAAGGTGTTAAATACAGAGTGGTGCAAATTCAAATTCAATATTTCTTTATTCAATTAGACCATTACACAGTACTTTCGAATCGTTAAGAACCTTAATTTTAACCACCTAATTAACATACACATAATAATACAATATAAAAACAATACTTAGAATACATGTAGGTACATAATGGGACTCTACCTCCGGCGTCGCCGGTTTTGTTCTACTGGGAAGACCCGGCAAGAAAGTCAGCAGTTTCTTTTTTTAAATCGTCCAATGTTTCACAGTACAAAGTGAATGTTTGAATAAACCAACAGAGTCATGAGTTTTGACATGAAAATAAATAAAACAAGAAGTTATAATAAGATAGACCAAAGATAGGAAAACCAGAAAAAGGCATTCGGTCTTGGCTTCAGGCGGGAATCGAACCCAGCAGACCAGTTCCCGAAGGTAGCACCTGTTAACAAGTTGACGTGTGAGCCAGCCATCATCCTACTCAACCATATTTTAGGAAATGGAATCAGGATCTCCAGGATGTGCAGTCTGTTTTTTTTTAAAACCGCCTTTTTAAAATAATTAACTTCAATTTAATTGTAACTAAACTAAAAACTGTTCCACCAGTGTGATAAAGTTGCAATGAACCCCTAACATTACAGATGGAATTGCTAACCACTACGCCAACTAGTCCATTTAACTTTGTTTCCATTGTTATCGTAATATAACATGCTTTCGGCGGCTTAAGTGATTCAAACGAGAGTTTAGGATACACTGTGTATTTTGTCTCATGTGTTTTGGAGCATGCGACAATGTTTACAAACGCAATGTTATGTCACGACGGGTACATTTTAACTTCGTTTAGGTTACGTCATTTTCTGCTCTACTTCACAAGTAGGAAAGATTTTTGCGGTTTCATTGATCTACGTTATGTTTACATTCATTAGAATTACTAGGCGAAAGGGTGTCATTCCGGCTAAGGCCCGGCGCCCACTATCGGCATCGGCACGCCTCAGGATTTTAGGTGGCAAATAGCAATATACTATAACATAATGGCAATAAAGCAGAAATTTCCGTGTGGCTGCTGTATCGGCAGCCTTGAGCATGCTTAAGGATGCTTCGGCATCCTTCGGTACGCCGCCGGCGCCGAGGCAACCTGCGGTTCGGCATCCTTAAGGCCCAGACTCCACCGGAGCTGAGCGGAGATGTGCGGCGTCGAGCTGTGTTTTCAACAACCAATAGAATTGCGTTATTCACACATGGAGATGTGGAGATGTGATTCTATTGGTTGTTGAAAACACAACTCGACGCCGCACATCGCCGCTCAGCTCTGGTGGAGTCTGGGCCTAAGGACGCCTCGGCATCCTTAAGCATAATTGCCGATAGTGTGCGCTTGCATGCAGGATGCCGAAGGATCCTTTTCCTTGCCGATGCCGATAATGGGCGCCGGGCCTAACATCACTTCACATCTCGGTGCTTCACGCTTACGCTTACTTCGAAATGAGATTTTCCCTTAATTTGTATGTAAATGTAATCATTGTTAAAATCCCTTATCAATGACATAAAATGTTTAATTTGGCTTAGTTCATTTCTATCAAACAACCACAGTCGCAAATAATTTTAAAGATAAATCACCACGATCGAAGTGAGTTTTGGCGCGAACCGGAATACCATAGCTGATTTTGAAACCCATTTCATGCCGCAAGGGGATGAAAGCTAGCCAGCTATTGTAAAACACATGACAATTCACTTGCAATTTCTTGAAATCTATCCATAAGTGGGCCTAAGCAGGGGAAAATAGACTGATGGGCTGCAATTTTTCCATACTTTCTTTGTTCTTGTAATATTATGCAAGTTAACGTTTGAACTGGGCAGAAATGATAATATGAATGAAGTTTCTATTATTTTCTATACAGGCTTAGATGTACATACCATGAAAAACTGAAACACGCGTTTCCTCCAGCAACTCATATGGTTTAACATAACATAACATACGCTAACGACTATATCACAAACAGAATGAACAGCTTGTGAATACCAGCATACTGACTGTTGACGTCAAGTTGAAAGGAACATTCAGAGGCTCACATTTGGCCGAGCAAATGTTACTGTCGTTATCCAATTAGCTTGGGTTTTGTATCTGTATTTACCATCAACGTACAGCTTGCCGCAAGTTGTATTAATAAACACAAATTACGCAGGTGATCCGGCCAGATTTGAAACCAGGACCACACGCTAATAGTGCTTAACCACTGAGCCATGACGCTCTAAAAACGCTTCACAAAATGTTATCGCGCTGCACATCAGGCTCACCTAGGTCTAAACAGGAGGTCTATTTTAGTTAGCATCAAAAAAGTTGTACAGGAGCAGTACACTGGTCGTCAAATCGCAATCGTAGATCGCAGGGTCTCGGTGGATGCTGGCCGCCTACAACCGGCCGCTCTGGAAATCTATGGGGGAGACCTAAGTTCAGCAGTGGACGTAGTACGGCTGCTGATGATGAGTACACTGGTCGTCAAATATTATTGGCTCAAATATTGCCAAAGTGGACCAAAACAATACTGAGTAACCACTGCACAAGTGTGCCATCTCAATGCCACCTGGTAATGATAACGTTATGTCACGATCCACCGCCTCTCGTCTGTGAGTCGCAGGCGCTGGTTGCGGAACCAAATCGCCAACGCTTGTAAACAGCGTGGATAAGCAACTGTTCCGCTATGCTTCCTTGGGAGGAATGTGACCGTCGCCGCTTTTACTTTCAGACTTTAACTAGTATAGTCCGTTCGCGTTAAGAATGCAGTGATTTCATTCTTGTCCTTGGACCTAGCACGCCCCCTAATTAATCAAATCTTTCCTAATTAAAATGCCAAGTTCACAGTGCCCAGTTTTTCAAACGCAATGGTTTTGTTCCTGAGTTTTACTCCAGGTAACAGAATTAAATTGAAAAATAACTGCATTCTTAGCGTGAACACACTAAAGATACCTGTTAAGCCCAGGCACCTAAAGAGTGTGGCGCTGGCACAGTTGTGACAGCGAATCGGCAATAATTGTCCACTCTTCACCTTCTTCACCTTGTGGATGGGTGACGGATTTTTCATTTCCACGTTACGAAAACACGCAGCAGACGCTACTAGATATCCGTCGTTAAGACTAGTCAAATCCTTAAGGCAGCGTTTAACATCGGAGAGTAAAGTTTAAAACTAGCCTCACAAGTGTCTTTCTAACAATCTGTACCTAATTCAAGAAAGAGCAATATTTAAAAAAAAATACATATTCTGTATCACAGCAGGGCAGATCAGATAGTGTGCTACAACCAAAGGCAAAACTACAAATCATACATCACTTACTACTTTCTTTTAACTTATTATATTATTTGCAATATTTCCCTTAAAAAATACCACTAACTAAAACAAAGCCTGACTCGGGCCACTAAAAAGCAACAACAATGCATCTATTAGCAGATGTCATCGTGCGTGCTACAAACAAAAGGCCGGGAAGAGATAAAAATGCGGACAATACTTACTCGGGCTCAAAGACTACCTGCTTCCTCGACCAGTTGTCTCCACACCGCGGTCTAAGATGGTCGTCCTGTGCCTTATCGTGTCGTCCTTGCTGGTGCTGGCCTCTGCCGATCATGCTGGAGCGTATTCTTCGCCGCAGTACGCGAAGAAGATGTACCCGAAAGCGTACGATTCTAGTGCATATGATACTAACGCTCTACTGCCGAGGGAAAAGCCGCCAATACCTTTTAAGGTGAGTCCTTATAACCTGTGTGGAATAGGCTGGTGAAGAAATGGGTTCAAATGTATAAGAATTATAGGGGTTTGAAGTGGCCACACGTGATATCATAATGTATAGCATTTGGAAGATGACCTATCGTATTTAGTGGTAGATTAAGTATGTTCGTATTGTAGCGGTTAGAATGTTGGACTCCCTCAACACGAAGTCGTGGGTTCGATCCCGCACGAACCAATAACATGTTTATATTTGTGTTGTTACGAGTTGGCTAGGACAGTGGAGGCTGGTCACCTCGTGTAACTATGAAAAATAAAATGATCCATGATCTCGTATGCGGATGGGTATAGTCCTTCCTGCGCCCCTTATGTATCCGGGTCGTTAATTCGAATTTAGTATTTTTTCGTCTTCAGACTTATTCGTGAGCCCCTCATTTTAAGCAACTGTCATAACCTAATAACGTGAAAAACGCACGACTCATACATTGCCGACCCTATATAACACTAATTACGGTACTTTTTTGTGTCATTAGCTTTCATAGTTTTAAACAATCTTGTTGCGTTTTCAAAACACTAACTGCAAAAATGTTTATGCCTGTTTTGCACGACCTTTCGGAAACAGTTGCAATGAGCCCCGTATATGTATATTGTTGAATAAGGATCTGCAAAGTTCAATTGGTTTTAGGACAACGCGATATCTCGGTCCGATACTGCCGAGAACGACACGGCCCAGTACGGCCGGTCATCTCTGATGGAGACAGCAGGTAGCTTCCTGAGCAGCGCCGGTGGCCAGCTGGTGAGCGGCCTGGCCAAGGACTTCATTGCGAGGTCCACCGGCAGCAGTCAGGTTGGTTTTGACTGCGTGTCACAGGTTCGTAGCACTTGCACTGGTGATTGTAGAACGTAAAAATGTGAAAGCTGGGCTTCTCAAGGTTCCCTATGCGTAAGCGTCAGGACCCCCGGACCGAGCGCGATATAGTATGTTTCGAAACTATCAAGGTTCACTACCTTTCTGATACTATTTGATACCTGAATTAAAATATCTAGTACCTCGACGAGCAATGGTTGGCCTCTGACCACCCTACCAAGATATTAGTCGTGAACATAAGCAGTTTAAAACCAGAATGGCGGGTAGACGTAACCGTTTTTTTATCAAAATTTGCTCGATGCTTTTGATAGAGGCGACTCGCACTAGCCACTCAAATGGTTTATCACAGATTTACCACGTATTTTCACGCACCAATCATAACTGCACACTCACCTGACACATCGTAGACGTCGTTTAATTCTAGTTGAGCTTAAGTCTAGTTCAGTAGCTTTTTTATTTTGCAATATTGCAAAATTTTCCGAAATGTTTTCCTCTCTTCTTTAACTTCTTTCACGTTCTTGTTTTTAACTTAAATGGCAGACCGTAATTTGTTTTCAAGGACAACTTTCAAATTGTTTAGATCACTACCTTATTGAAGATAGTGCTTATCCGTTTGTTTACCTGTTCCTATAATAAGATGAGTCATTGCTTAGGGATTTTGACAATGACGTAATTTTCGTACCCTCAAGTTTTATGGTTCCCGTTCGAAGAAACGTAGATAACTAAGTAGGTAATACGATAATGAAGGGTTTCTTAAGGTTTATTTTGGTAAAGTAATGTTGAAAATTTGTTTTTTTCATAATAGTTAGTCAGTTTTTATTGGTAATACTTACAGAGAACGGCACGTAAAGTAAATTAAAAAAACATGTAATGTTAGTCAAAGTCTAACCATAATTTTAATTAGCCTTCTTAATTTCATATTCATAGTACCTATAAATTTCTTCAATCCTGATAGGTATTATCAATTTATCATGTAACTAAGTAAAATTTTAATTGCTTTTGAACACACGCACTCGCTACTTAAACATTATAAATAGCTAACTTTTACTCACACAATGACTTAGTAACCTGAAAATGTTTTTATCCCAGGTGCTTAGTCTGAACCTCACAAACTTGGTGATCTTGATAGTCCTGAAGGCTCTCATCTTGGCGGCTGGCTTCTTCGGCGCCGGAGCATGGAAGGGCGGCCACCACTATGCAAGGAGTCTGGATGGTGAGTAGCAATGCTTATTGAATTAAGACTTTTTAAAACATGTTCTGAAAGGTCGATGTGTTCTAAACATTCGTTTTTTAGTACTACAGCCTAAATTGTATGAACAAATAGTTAACGCAGACGCTCACGGCTGCGTCAGCATAAAAGTAAAAAAAAACAATAGGATGTTATTATACATATAAACCTTCCTCTTGAATCACTCTATCTATTAAAAAAACCGCATCAAAATTTCGTTGCCTAGTTTCAAAGTTTTAAGCATTCAAAGGGACATAGGGGCAGAGAAAGCGTCTTTGTTTTATACTATGTAGTGAAGCTTATAACAAGCATTTCTGACACGTCAAGACAAAAAAATAAAACATCTCAATAAACAAAGTGACTCTACCACCGGTTCGGAAGTTGCTTTTGTCGAGAATATTCCGGCAAGAAACTCGACAGTTAGAGAAGTCATATTATAAAAAGCTTCGACAACTCGCGCAGCCTAAAAATGTTGTTGTACCAATATACTGCATAAGCCGTGTAGGTAGAGCTAGTCCAGATTTTCTTTTTTGAAATTATTAACCACTATATAAATGTCTTATGACTAAAAACACAAACATATCTTAGAATCATCAAAAGGTAAAAAAAAAATTGTCATGAATTCATGATAACAAAAATGTGATACTTAAATAAACTTAACAAATATTATCCTCCTAATAACCAATAAACACATTTATCAACCAGGAAGTGTCCACTACTAAGCCCAACAAAGGTACCATCTGCCAACCCGCACGCGCGGCCTCTGGTCAAAATGACCATCCCGTATAATCCAATAGTCTGAGAAATGCGTCCTGTGTCCGGCCAGTAATCCCACGGAACAGACAAAACAGTGGAAGTGCGAAGTGGGCGTGGCACGCGTGTCACAATTAAGCACAGCTGTGCTTACTTGGTCCCAGTCGTGTTCTAACGTCGCATCGAGTTGCTCGTCTCGCGACAACTTCATATTTCCGTAGTTATGCCGTATTGCTCCATTTTGGAGTGCAAAAATGATAGTAGGATAAAAAAACTTGAAAATGTATAATTGCTAACAATAGAGAATACCGCCATCTATGGTCGATCAACGGAATTAACTCGTCAATCGAAACTAAATTGACATTAGATTACAAAAAGTCGTAAAAAAATATTATCTGTAGAGTGTGAAGGCTTATTTCCGGATGTACGATCTGTGAATAAGCTAATTTGGACTAGAATTGAAACGACCAATCAAAAGGCTTTTTTCTTTGTAGTGCATTATATGACTTTCAATAATATTTGTGTGAGTTTGGCGAGAGCGGTTCCTTCACTAATGCTGATTATTGCTGATGCATTGCACTTCCACTGTTTTTTCTGTTCCGTGAGTAATCCCGTTGCCGGATTACGGGCCCGTCCGATTGTTTGTGTTTCAGCTACCTACTAAACGGCTTTTAGGAGCTGTGTCTATTATCGGGAATTACCGGACTATCTCGTGGTGTTTTCTTTTTACTGCAACCCGGCGCTTGAAAGCGAATGTTGTATTGTTTAAATGGCAGCTATCAGTTTCGAAAATAACAATATAATGGCTGTAGTCACTAAAAGTTTAATTAAATGCAACTTAAGTTCATTTGCTATTTCAATGAAGATGATATTCTATGGTATGACAGGGATTCGCAAGGTATATGCCAAGCTTGAGGCCGCTTTTCATGTTTTTGTATTTTTTCTTCTATGAGCAGTATTAACTTTTGGCTTTTTACTTACTGCGTAAACATGAAAGCCTACCTTATATGGTATATTTATTAATTAGGTCATGTTTACTCCCGAACTTTAAGGGTTAAATGTTCTCTCTCCTTTCCACCATCCACAGATAACAAAAACGCGTCCTACATAACGGAAGACGAGGTCCTCCTATACCTAAGCTACCTCTCTGGCCAGCAGAAGAGGGACTACAGCTGCCTGTACCGCCTCTCTTGTCAGAAGCCCGACCAGGCCGCCCTGTACTCTTCAGGGGCAGAACTGCTGCTCCAGGGAGCTAAGCTTTTGCAAGGGTGAGATAAGTAATTGACTTGTCAGCAAACTGATCTCTAATATAAGCAGGTTGCAGGTGGAGGTACCGGTGCTGGCAGCCGGTAACATATGATTATAAATTCCCAGTGACCACCGGTGTGTTTGATGCCTGCCGTGCTATTCCGGCGGTGCACATCGGACAATACTTCACATCTCGGTGCTTCACGCTTACCTCAATCATCAATACGCTTTACTTAGAATTAGGATTTTCCCTCATTTTGTATGTAAATAATTCAAAAATGTTATTTGGCTTAGTTCTTTTCTTTGTAACGACCACGGTTGCAAAGAAATTGAATTTTAAAGTTCACTCACTCGAGCGAAGGGAGTTTTGGCGTCCGCCGGAATAGCATAGCTGTAGGGGCAACTGTGAACAATCCATTCCGAAACCCAGAGGGCCCGCGTCTATGAATCCAGGGTCGAGCTTATTTCATACTATCTAAAACAGCCCCGTTTATGAACTACCCGCATTCGTTTCATTAAAAGGGGTGTGATCAGGTAATAACACATCAAATCAGTGATACCTGAATGCGCAATATAACCTTAACTGCTGGTATTTTTACATTTGTTAAGTACTATAGTTGTTGAGGTATTGAACCTCTACGGTAACCATTGACACTTACTCTGTTTATAAAGAAGTTGATTGTCATGTGTGTGTCATTGTAATTGCATGTCTTGTACGTAGTTGTATATTATTAATTAATATACTGATTTACTTTACCAATCAATAGTTTGTTTGTACCATGTAGCTTTATTAACCTACAAGAAACCTACAAGAGGTTATGGGCCCAGCACGCGGCAGTAATAAGGTTTAATTTTTCATACGTTCCTTACAAATTCAAATATGGTTGGCGGCGGCGCAATCGTTTTGACTGAGAAACTGAATGGCGTGTCCAACTACAGAGACTGGAGTTTTCAGGTGAAAAATCTGTTGGTATTTGAAAATTTGTGGAGAAGTGTGACCGGAGAGGTTGTACAAGGAGAGACTGTAGAGCAGGCTACTCGTAGAGAGGAGAGAGCTCGGTCTATGCTTTGTCTGTCTGTAGACAAATCATGTTATTCTCATATAATTCATGCGAAAACTGCACGAGAAGTATGGGAGTCCTTACAAAAGGCTTTTGATGACAGGGGATTGAACATAAGGTTAAAGTTACTTCGGCATTTGTGTATGATCAAGCTGGTTGATTACGACTGCATGGAGTCGTACGTCAATAAAGTTTTATCGATAGCAAGTCAACTGCGAGGTATGGATAAACCACTTGATGATGAATTCCTGGCTGCCATTATGCTTCAAGGTTTACCGCAAGAATATGAGCCGATGATTATGGCATTAGAGCACTCTGGTATAGTGATCTCGACGGATATGGTCAAACTGAAGCTATTGCAAGACAAGCGGTGGAAAAGTGGCGAAGATGTTGGCAATGACTGTTTGTTTACACGACAGCGTGTTGAGAACAAGCGCAGCATGTGCGATAGCAACAATCCTAGCACAGAAACGAAACGAACCGATTCGCCGAATAAGACAAAGAAGTTGTGGTGCTGGAAGTGTCGGTCAAAAGGTCACTTGAAGAAAGATTGTACTCAGAAGAATATGTCTAGTAATCTGGTCCTATCGGCGCTCAGTACAAGTAATGACAACGGTTCTTGGTTTATTGACAGTGGTGCAACTAACCATATGACAGGATGTCGTGAGTGGTTTGATACACTGAAACCGTCTACGACGAAGGAGGTGCGTGTTGCTAATGGCAAGAAGTTAGATGTGAGTGGTATCGGTGATGTTCAATTTTCAGTGGAGTTTAACGGTAAAATTGTCAATATTACTTTAACTGATGTGATGTTCGTACCGAAACTTGCTGTTAACTTGTGTTCTGTTCATAGTTTGACGCAAAAAGGCTACAATGTTGTGTTTTCTAAGACAGAATGTAATATTTCTAAGACTGGTGTAATAGTCTTAAGAGCTAGGCGATCTGGGAGGGTTTACAGACTCTCCTATGATTACTAACATTAGTAATTCTTTAGGTAGTTCTACTATTAAGAATAATGTTGAGGTAAAACTTAGGTAGTTTGATGTATTTGTGTGTTATCACTCGACCTGATATTTTATTTTTCTGTGTCATATCATGAGCCAGTTCAATCGTTGCTATACTGTACAATCCTTGAATTTAGCTCAACGTGTACTTAGGTATTGTCTTATGTGTCTACTTATCATAAAGTTTTAGCATTTAGAGAAATAGTCCTCACGTTGAGCTGTTCTATCTGCTGACCGGTCAAATGGTGGCGGATGTTTTCACGAAGCCCTTCGGGCGTGTGAAACATGACTACTTTACAGAGGGATCTTGGAGTCTTGTAAGATGTCTTGGTTATGGGAGGGTGTTGAGGTATTGAACCTCTACGGTAACCATTGACACTTACTCTGTTTATAAAGAAGTTGATTGTCATGTGTGTGTCATTGTAATTGCATGTCTTGTACGTAGTTGTATATTATTAATTAATATACTGATTTACTTTACCACTCAATAGTTTGTTTGTACCATGTAGCTTTATTAACCTACAAGAAACCTACAAGAGGTTATGGGCCCAGCACGCGGCAGTAATTTAACTTACAAGAGGTTATGGGCTACCCGCATTCGTTTCATTAAAAGGGGTGTGATCAGGTAATAACACATCAAATCAGTGATACCTGAATGCACAATAACCTTAACTGCTGGTATTTTTACATTTGTTAAGTACTATAGTCCGTCCGCGTTAAGAATGCAGTGATTTTATACTTGTCCTTCGACTTAGCACACTCCCTTACCAAGTAGTCTAGAAATCGTCCTTAGTCAGCCAAGTCCACAGTGACCAGCTGAAGGCATACTTTTGAACGCAAAGGTTGTGGATCTGAGTTTTGCTGTGTGCGATAGAATTAAATTGAATTGAATTAAATTGAAAACATCACATTTTGCACTAATTTGAGATTCTGCACTTGTTTAATTTATTTTGACTGCCGTACTCAGTCATCAATGTAAGATGATGGTTCATTATATAGATGGTGCTTATGGTTGCCTTTTGCTATATGCAATTTTGGTACTAATGGAATGAACCATTACCTTTAAGAGTGGCCACTAGATCTCTTTTCTTTCTACAGGAACAACATAGACTTGGAGCCATACGAAGATGTATCCAGGGGTATCAGACAAGCCGTGGAATGGGGCGAGACCGGCGGGCCCTGCGAATCTCGCTACCACTGCGGAGAATAACTTCAAGTCATCCTTATTATTCGTCATCACCAGTCGTGCAAATGTCCACCGATGAACAGAAAAGTAGACTGAATTCGAATTCCTATTATTAGTCTCTTTTGTTAAAGAATCTTTAAGCATTGGACAGTGAAAGATATCGAGTTAGTCTAAAAATTGTTGGTAGAGTTGGGAGGGGTAGAGATAGGAAACTGCGAATACTGACAAGGGAATTGCTTTGCGTGAGTTTTTTTCTCGTCGTGTGATTATTTGAATCCTTAATACCGGAAAGTTCGGAAATTCGTGAGAGAAATGTGAAAATTAAGTTCTCTGTCAGGTCGATTTGAAATCAAAGGAAGTTTACAGAATTGCTATATTAATTAGACTAGTAATTCAGTTTCTGATTTGATTAAAATACGTGTTTTCGTTCAAATCAGTCTTTATCTACACCTAGATTCAAAATCTTGAAATCCTGACATGCTTATTTTAAAGGAATCAATTAAAATTTATTCAGTAAATGTTATTAGGCTGAATGTAAATATTAAAAATAAAAAATTAACTACCGATGCTACTGTATAATAGTAAAATAAATAAAAGTTAAGTCAGGGGGGCTAAAAAGGCAACATTTTAGATGATTCATATTAAGAAACATCTAACTGACGTTTGATCTAGAGCGCGGTCCGTTTCGAGTCAAGAGTGATAATAGCGCGCTCACACGCGTCCCGAATTGATAAATTGTATGAGCTTGAGCGACGTGAGCGCGCTATGATCACTTTTGACTCAAAACGGAATCATCAATCATCTAAAATGTTGCCTTTTTAGCCCCCCAGTTGTCTCAATTTGACAGCTAAAAGGTATCCTAATGTATTTATGCATGCTTTAAATTAAATACCTAATAATCTTTTAAAACTCGTTTCATTTGTATTTGTAAGAATTACCGAATTTACGAAGATAAAAGTTGAAAGGCATAATTAATAAAAATATTAACAAATACAATCACACCATAATTTATTCAAAACAAGACATTTTGTTAAATTATGTAATTTACAGGCATTTGTCACACACTTTTCAAAACATTTGGACGTTATGTACAGATAACAGCGCTTCAGAGCCTTCAAGTACCCACAAAACCCTCGCTATAATGTACAGGGGCCTTATTACGATCTTTTTACAGCTCAGTTTTAGCTCAGTTTACTTGTTTTCATTAATTGAAGTTTGAATAAAACATGCAAAATAAAACTACAGCAATAAAAAAAAATTAAGGATTTTTTTGACATGTGACGGTAAATATGCAGCTCAAAAGCTGAGCTTATGATTAAAACTGTCAGGTTATAAGATATTGTAATAGGGCCTCTGACCGGTACAGTCAAGTAGAGCTGCCAAATAACGTTTGACCTGTGGTGGACTTTACTGACACACTTTCAATAATCTTTACATATTGATATAGGTACTCATTACATTAGACAGTTTTTCAATATTTACTTAAAATATCATTTTTTACAAAATGTTCAAGTTGTCTGAGCACAGAAACTATAAGAACTAAAAGTTTGTTGAAAACCTTAATCTAAGCATACTGACCTGAAGACAAATTGATATAATTTCATAAGTAGGACTTGGCTAGGCCGGTCTATCCCTAGGCGTTCTTTTTTATGAGATTATGGGTAAGCATCCACTGATTATTTTCATTTTGAGGCATCAGACTAGGCTGAGACTTTAATTTAAATCAATGTCTTTATATTGATGTCATACTTAAATTATTGTTTTAATTCTTATAAGTCCGCTATCCGGACATCCGGTTGCTTGTTTAGAACTGGGGTTTTTTTCATTGTCCTTTCACCTAACCTATTTATTCCCTATAAGAAGTGCCAAAAAAGCGCTCAGCAAAAGTCGCAATAGAACGCTTTACCTCGGTTCTCTGCGAATGACTGACTAATGTGTAGTTAGGTTGTTGTGTTGATAATTGGAAATTGTACTTCAATCCAATAGAAATACGAATCATTAGCATTGGCTTGACTTTTGAGCCTGACAGGACACTTGGACCTTTCATGTTCATAAAGTTTAATTTTCAATGAGACTGCCAGCTCCAAATGTAAGAACGTCACAACCCCGGTATCCTGCGAATGCCTGGGTAGTGTGAAGTTAGGTTGATGGTTGACTCAGGTTGTCGCCAACACTCGTGGGGTCCTATCTGCACCGCCTTCCCTGGCCGCCCTGTATTCGGCGTACGAGACGTAGCCGTCGCCATCCGTGTCATCTGACTCCAAGGTGCGATCCACCATAGCTGGAAAAAAATAAATGCATTCTAGTTTATAGTCCGTTCGCGTTAAGAATGCAGTAATTTCATTCTTGTCCTTCGACCTAGCACGCCCTCTAACCAATCAAATCGTTCCTAATTAGTAAGTCAAGTTCACAGTGAACAAATGAACGCATTCTTTCAAACGCAACGGTTTTGTACCTGAGTTTTGATGTGTGTGACGGAATTAAATTAAAAATTACTGCATTCTTAACGCGAACATACTATAGTCTATTGGGATATGTTTCAGTTACATTAATTTACTACCAGTTTGGTGTACCTAATGGTTCAAAAGTGGGCTATTCACCGGTGGTCACGGGTTGGATCCCCGCGCTGTTCAAGCATTTGTGTGCGTGAAAATGTTTGTTTGTACTGTTAAGTATGTATTTACAACAAAGAAAAGTACTTAAGTATGTTTATCTGTTGTCTAGTATCAGATAGTATAAGCATTTTGTTGCTAAAATGTTTAGCACTAGATAGCGCTGTGTGGAATAATGTCCAGTGATTTTTATTTAAAGAAATATATTTTTAATGCCTATTTTCAAAACCGTAATACGAGTAAATTATCAATAATGAAGGCCTTTTACGAATGTTTAGAATTATGTTTGACAAGATATTTTTTTTGTTCTATTCTAATTTTTCGTGAATACATAATAGAAAATGCATTTTTTTCACTTGCGATCTACAAACACACTTTATAACAAAGACTAAGTACATGTTTTTGTTCATTAGTCTATTTCCCTTACCAACGTAAGCATCAAACGTGTTGGCCTCTGGTTCGATGGCGTTTTCGTTGTCCTGGTGCGGGTCTGGTTCTTCGTGCTCTATCGTATGGTACACCGCCTGAAAAAAGTATTTACTTCCATTAATACGATTTACAATACCAGCGAAGTTTTATTAGACCTATAGTGATTAAAGTCAGTAGTATAGGTCTGAATAATATATGAAGCGATATCTAGTGACCTAAATGTAGAATATAAAAAAAAAACTATGTAGTTATATTGCCATCTGAAAACATCTAAAAAGCTCTGCATATTATGAGGATTCTTTAAATCCTGATTTAGGCAAAATGTTTATTGGATCGTGTTTATGCTTCGATTATAATTATGGATATCTCTTGAAAATTAGACAGGTTTTTGAAAGCGAAAGCTTGTCGCGTATAAGTCGATGCAAAAACTTGTTAATCGCTTCCCACTGGTATCAAAATGCAGTCGTGGGACTTGAAAACACCCGTTCGTATCGCTCCAAAAAGTCATAAAGTATAAGGACATAAAGGACTAGCACTTACCTTGAGAAGTTCCAGACCGTCCAATTTGGAATTCCTATCGAAGTCATGAGCAGAGAAGTAGTGGAACTCCAGCTCTTCCGGCGTCATGCGTGCGAGCATCTCGGCTGTCAACACCTTGGAGTCTTCTTCAAGGTGCCTTTAAAGAACAACAGCAATATATTTTTCAGAAAAATACGATGGTTATGAAAAGGATGAATTCATTTTTGTAACCAATTTTAAACACTAAACTTCTTAAGTATAGGACAATGTTTAATTTTTATTGCATGTACAAAATATTGATTACCAGAAAAACATTCAGACTAGGTTTTAGGCCTAGGGTAGTCCTGAAACCTAAACCTAAAGTCTTTTTTGAAAAAGATAATGCATTGGTAATGCTAAATAATACACGACGAAATTGTTGCACCTAATAAATATAATATTTATAGGAACTCTTGTCTTTACTCAAATCGAAGGTATTGCCGAGGGCGTCCTGGTCCGGTGGTTAAACTCTGGCTTAGACCCCTCGTGGTCCTTTATTAGAATCTGCCCGAAACAGCTGGCAGCTGGTCGTCGCCTGTGAGTGAGTTGGAGCCGCAGGGCTGGTAGTGGTGGTGGTGGTGGTCAACTGGGGTCTGTCCCTGCGGGTGGTGCACCGCACCGCGGCGCAGGCCCAGCGCCAGCGAGTGGAGCAGCACTAGCAGGCATGCTGGAAGGTGATGCTGTCATACTTAGCGTCATGCAGCAGCTGATCGTCGGCTGTGAGAGAGTTGGAGCCGCTGGGCTGGTAGTGGTGGTGGTGGTGGTCAACTGGGGTCTGTCCCTGCGGGTGGTGCACCGCACCGCGGCGCAGGCCCAGCGCCAGCGAGTGGAGCAGCACTAGCAGGCATGCTGGAAGGTGATGCTGTCATACTTAGCGTCATGCAGCAGCTGATCGTCGGCTGTGAGAGAGTTGGAGCCGCTGGGCTGGTAGTGGTGGTGGTGGTGGTCAACTGGGGTCTGTCCGTGTGGCAGGTGCGGCGGCCCGCAACGTAGGCCCAGCGCCTGCGAGTTGAGCAGCACTAGCAGGCATGCTGGAAGGTGATGCTGTCATACTTAGCGTCATGTAGCAGCTGATCGTCGGCTGTGAGAGAGTTGGAGCCGCTGGGCTGGTAGTGGTGGTGATGGTGGTCAACTGGGGTCTGTCCGTGCGGGTGGTGCGGCCCGCGGCGCATGCCCAGCGCCAGCGAGTTGAGCAGCACTAGCAGGCATACTGGAAGGATAAACCGTTTGATTACTTCTACGAAGAAATAGCAGGAAAATAATACTATGTGGTAAACGAGTATCAAGGTGGATACAAAAGGAAGTGCGACAGTGACCCCACAACTTCGTCGAACTGATGGCAAAGTTGGAGCACGGTGGGGTTTAGTAAGTAGTGTCTGCTGCCTTTTGGCAGATGAGTCCCACACTCCCCCACCCTTCCCCCGGAGACCGGGAAGTCCATAAAAGGATTCCCCACCAATATAAAAGTTTTTTGTTAAATCTGAGTGTGCACTTTTACGTTTTGCCAAAATCGGCTTCGAGACTCCTTTCAGTATTTTTCGATAGGTATTCCTAATAGGTTAAGATTTGGCCTACCACGCCCTCTCGAAAAACTCACCCTGTATATGCAAGATCTTTTTTACATCCATATTTTCTTTCAAGAACCTATCTTTCTTTGCAAACATTGTCCTAAATAATCTTCATTTTGAAACCTGCGCCGACAAACTAAATTATGTCAACAATACCAATAAAATACTATTGCCAAGCTTCGACACGCGTCGTCAATTTGAAAAACAATCGACAAATATGCCGTCACAATACACGAACGCAAGACCAGAGCTGATTGATCTCAATACCTGCCTATAATTAGACGAGCATTGTGCGCCGAGGGAGATGGACAGATGGGGCGCGAGCCCCGGGGGCCGGGGCCCCGCCGCGAGGAGCCCCGCGGGGCCGCAATATTCACACCTCATTTCACATACCGCCCCCGGCATTTGTCATCAAGTCAGAAATGCGAAATTGAACGGTTATAGAAAGTAGTTATTCCAAATTAGGTGCGATTTGCATGAGACTGTTTGTGTGTTTGCGTTTTAATTTGGATAAGTTGAATAAGGGGTTTCCTAGGAGTTTTCGGCATAAAAAAATCCATGAGTAGGTATTGCGTAGAGCTTATTTATTTATTTATTAGTTCGTTCACAAAAAGGCAATCACAATAAACAGACAATTTGGAGATTAAAAGTACAGGTGAGCTTATCTCTAAAAAGAAGTCTTCCAGCAGACCACGTTGACAGGAAAAGATTTTTTAAGTTAAGGTGGATAAAGTGTGTCTTAGTGTAAGTAAGTGGAGCTTAGTAGATACCAGTACGTGATTTTCGGTCAGTCCTCCTTGCTTTATTGCAAAGAAATGTCATTTGGCAAGAGCGAGGTTAAAAAACGGTAATGGTTAGCCTGATGTGCCGTTGACTGGACACTTAAGCAAAGTTTCTAAATAGTATTGGCACGGTATTGGGTTTGTACCCAAACCTAGTAACGTTACCACAGACTCAGCTGATTCGACATGAACTTAGTGAACCGTTAAAGTACACTATTAGACCTGTATTTCAGTCATGCCAGGCATTTATAATGAACACATTGCTCAGTCTTATTAACAACTATTTGCCGTGTCTTGAGCACTGTTCTCATGTTCTAATTTAAATTTAAATTAGAAGGCCCTCATACGAATCTGAAAGAGATTATTTATTTATTTATGGCCACATATTTAACGCCACAGCCAACAGCTTTGGGTCATCTGTATCCAACAACGGCATCTCGCAAACTGCACTAGGTTATCGGGCCACCGCTGCGTCTTCAGTCTGTGGTCCCCTCTCGAGAATTCTTCCTTCACAACGGTTGTCGGTTCTTACGTCGTGTCGGATGTGGCCGGGGCACTGTCACTTCAGCTTGGCTATCCGAAGAGCCATGTCGGTGATTCTAGTTTTTAAATGACGTGACAGTTTCCGTTATAGTTTAGTTTAGTTTGCGTGCTTGACCGCTTTTTCCTATTATGAACAATAAAAATGTGTTATTTTTTTAAAAAAATATTTTAGAAAAATATTTTTATGTCTGAGCCCTATCATCCTAAAGCCCACAATAATCTTATCAAACTTCAATCTTAATGTGTCATCTAAAAAATATCAAAAGAACAGGTGCGGTGCCGCCCCCAAAATCTATTACAAAGGCCTTTCAATGTATCAAATGCATAATTAATCCACAGTCGAACAGTTGTTCAGAAAGACGACACTGTCGCGCCCCTCGACTCCGTCCCTCAGCGCCCTCTATTTGGGGCACGGAATAAAATGGACTCGTAATGGAGTACAAATTACGCGAAGACAAGTGCAGAGTCCATATGTCGGGGTGTCTGGTACAAGCGGACTGACACACGGCCGATGAGAACGACCGGCAAAAATAGAACGGCATTTTTTTGACTAATTGAATTAATGGAATCCTATCGAGATTGCTCCGGTTTTAGCACTGAACTTTATTGTACGTCAGATGATTGGATATCGAGTGTCAATCACTATTGTAAAAAATTGAGCAACTCTGCAGGCATCTGAAGGATCAGCTCACACTAGACGCGATGCCACGCGACGATGCATGAAACTTTTACCAATACAACATCAACAAGAGTTTGAAAAAGTGGGTCTGTGAGCTCCCATCTGTATATCTGTCCGATTCCGGCAAACAGGGTTTCTCCTCTTGATCTCCCCAGTTGAGCACGCTCACTTCGACCATTTGTTCGCTTCACCTTGAATTAGTATTCTCTTTCATTTGTAGGTATGTAAATAATTTTCCTATATTGTTCAGTTTGGTTTGTTTTACCAAAATCACAGCCGCGTTTTAATTAAGTTGTACATGTCGAATGTAAACTCCCTTCGCATTCGCTCGTGTGACGTTAAAAGTGATCGCTCTGCCGTTCTGGCTTTATCACAAGCGCACCAATCCTCAAATCTGTATGTCACAAGCAAAATCAAGCCTACAGACCCTCAAACTAGAGGTCTGCCCAGAGCGCCCGCGCACCGGCGATAACACCCTAATCCCCAGCGATTACAACACGAACGGGTCACAAATTCCTTTATTCATATCAGCTTTGGTTACATTTAAGGTCGGACACAATAGGAATGATAGGGTGAACGTCTCTTGCTAAATGTGACAACCAAACAATAAAACTCTCGTTAGAGGGCATTTTCTATGTGTATTTATTTTGATTAAAAGTTTTTCGAACATTCTAATCATATGGAAGAACTAAAAGGAAAATGCAAAAATCAGTCTAACTCCATAACTCACGAACGTAAAATGAATCAAAGTTGACAAGGGGGCTTAGCCAAAGTAACATTTAGAAAACGACAGCGAAGTTCGAAAAGAACAAAATGTATGGGACTGACATAAGCCATCGTTCAAAAGTCATCGTTTTCGATGGCTTAGCCAATGTACCATCCTTTCGCGATCGTTGTTTCGAAGTTGTTAGGCCCTAAAAAGTAAAATATTGGCTATGGTATCGAAAAATTCGGAAATTTTGCTGTCACTGTCAGTGTCAAGCAGATCAACAGGGGCTGCGGTCCGAATATCGCTGAAAGTACTATAAGCGCTTTTAGCACATTCGTGCGGTCAGAATTAAAAAGTGCGATTTTATCGCTTAAAGTGCTTTCAGTGCAGTTAAGTACAAAATGGCGGAAGTTGGTGATGTCATTTATGGCGTCGCAATATCTTTCAAAATCGCGCTCGAAGTGCGTTCGGCGCAATTCGGGACGCTTTTATGGGTGCCAAAAGTACTTTCAGCTATATTCGGACCGCAGCCTACCAGAGTCTGGTCAAATCTGTCAGGTAACCAGACAGATTTGTCTCTCTGTGACAAGTCTGTTAATAGCAATCCCTTTTGGTATATATTTATCTTTCTCTATGTAACAAACTAAAATGGCAAACTAATAGATAAATTATTAATAAGTTTTGAATTTTGTATAGTTTATTAACTTTGGTTCTATTAATTTTATTCAAAGCTTTAATCAGTCTAGGTTATCATAAAAGGAACTTATTCATATTATATTTTGTTTGTCTCTTACTCATTAGGTAATTAGAAAGGTAAGATAAGTTGACTGCGTATTGAAATGTAGTTTAAATAACTTGTATTTGTGCGGGTCTGCCTGCCCGCGCTTGTTTATCGGAGATGTTCTGTTTTTAAAAATGAAATGCTGGATTGCTTCGCGAAACTTGTAATTCTTCACAACGTTAGATATAATATTTAGGAATTTGCCGGTTAACATTAATGGATGATCGCCTCTGCGCGCCAGGAAAAAGTGGCTAGGCTAAGCGTCACTTGGCATAGACACACCTCAATCGCTGCCATAGAAGATTGAGGTGCGTTTACAATAATGCGCACCACATCTTTGAGGTGCGTCGACAATAATGCGCACTACATCATTGAGGTGCGTCGACAATAATGCGCACTACATCATTGAGGTGCGTCGACAATAATGCGCACCACATCATTAAGGTGCGTCGACAATAATGCGCACCACATCATTGAGGTGCGTCGACATTCATGCACGCCACATATTTATAAATTACTTTTTTATTTCAATCGTTTCCAACTGGCGTCGTAATTTTAATCGCTTTTGGCGTCTTTCCCATGTGTTTTTGTTATGTGCAGCCTACAATAAACGTAACGCATGCATTTTAGGCTCTGTTAATATATTAAGCCGTAATCAAATTCTTTTGAGAATCACAGCTGATGAATGAAATCGGCCATTTTGTTTCGATAACTACAGCATCCGAGTGTTCGTTTAAATATCATTTCTGACGATCGAAATCGTAATGAAGGCGAACACTGAAACTGCTGCTTGTCTACGCATTTGTATGACAGCGGCATGGATAGCGTTCGATAACAACTCGCTATCTATGGTTACGTTTCGCTCACAAGAGAAGTTACTTTGGCTAAGCCCCCAGCTCTTACAACTATAGTTGACACTTTCCGTTCTATAGACAGTTTACGAGACGGCAAAGGTTTTTAAGGTGTGCTCAACCCTGATTGAATTTTTGGATTTCAGGGTCAAAGTTTTACTTTTAGTAATTTCCACATGGATGACGATACAATTGCGATACGACTTGGATGAAGTTCAAAAAAATATTAATCTAAGGCATTAAGGTGAAGTCTTTGTACATCGGATGAGGACACTATAATATGTGTAACATGTTTCAGAAAAACCAAGAGGAATAGTTTTTTTTTTACTAAACAACGTACCTTACTGTAGCAGCCCTAAGTATAGCTGTCACTTTCAGTTTTATTGACGCTTTACGAGACAGCATGAATTACAAAGGGTTCTTAACTTTGATTGACGTTCGTGAATATGGATATGATTATTTTGTTTCGTTTTGTAAGATAGCATACCGAGGAGGTTTAATGACACAACCTAACATCTCTTGATTGCAAAATAAGGGAATTATTAAAACGGCCAGGCATATTGGCAAGTTACTGGCCAATAGCATCTGTTGCTGGGAACATTGCCATTTTTTGCACAACTATCCTTCTGTCACTTTTAAGTGTCATAAAATTTTATAATAATAGCCCTGAGAACTTTAACTAAAAATGTAACACGTGTTATACGTGTAATCCGTGCGTGTAATAGTGTAGTTTTTACTAAAAATAGTGTTTAATATTTAATTATTAACACCAACCAAAGAGTCAAACTTCGTCGTATACTTGCGAAATGTAAAGCTAAGGTAATTTTCTATCATAAAAAAACACAATATATTCACCTTCAAGTTTCATCTCTACCACATCACTCAGTATTACTTTGTTTTCGTTTATTATTGCACAAAAATAGACCCGACATTTCAACTAGCATCTGTCAAAGGTGACACAATAAATCAATTTCTCGGCGCAGGCGCAAAAGGTGCATGCCAATATAACCCTTAGCTTGATTTGAAGAAGGTACAGAATACCGCAACCATTGTTTTGGTTTTTGCGCATGACTTCTAGGTGTCTTTGTCCAAGGTTCAAAACAATCTAACTAGATGTCGCTAGAAGGACTCAACGAAAAGCATAAAACGGTATCAAAGACATTTGGCTCAAGGGACCAACTTGGCCGACGAGAGCACACAAGCTATGCATCATTAAAAACGTTTGAAACGGTCATTGTATTTTTGTCAAATAAAAGTTTTGTTTGTTTGATAATGAAACAATTGAATAAACTGAAGTACTCGTACATATTTAGGGCATTCTCACACTGCCTGACCCTGAAACTTACGAGCTTGTAGAATTAGTACCAGGAATTTGTGAAATTTTTGAGTGGTTAATATTTTATAAGTATGTACTTAATTTCTGACATAGGTAACCTTAGTGACTCTACAAACCAATTTCGACTCTATCATTATAGGTGTTCGATCTCTTTACTCAAGACAGTAAAGATATTTGCTACTCTCACAGGTTGCTTTGGAAGGTGTAGAAACGAAGGTGGAAAAAAAATTGAGCTAATTGTACAAGTTTATACCTCTATACCTACAGTAATGTTAAATACCATGTACCTGGTTCTGAAAAAACTTGTCAGGATCCCATCCTTTCACTCTAATATCATCTTCTTGTACTTAATCTTGACGTCACAAAACTTTATGTCCTATTAAACGAAATTTGTTTTAGAACCACCAAAACCAGATGAAGTGGCATGCCATTCTTTCCGGTTACGTGCATCAACGCATCTCTTGACCCTTGTGGTGTTGCGGTTGATATTAAAGGATGGCGGTTTCGTTTTTCTAAAATCAATTCAGATCTAAAGTATATTACTTAACACAAGAACAAGAAACTCACCTAAGGCTCCACGTATACATACATATAATACAACATACGCCCATAACTATATCCCAAACGGGCTTGCTTGTGATAGAGTCCGCTGTGACTCCCAATTCACTCTGTCGGAGGCACGCTTACTGCTACCAGAAACACTGTATACCTAGGTACTGGATTTAAGTAATGTTTTGATAAATATTCAGCTAAAGAGTAAGCTTTTATAGGTAAAATCTCAAATCTGATTTTCTAGACCAATAAGTAGCGTATTTACTCACAGACTTGTCAGTAGATTATAGAAGTATCTAGCCTGCGACTACGACCGCGTGGTTAATATTGTCATAGCGTGATGTAATGGCCTAGATCCTTCCTCAATGAATTGACTATTCAACACAAAAATGTATTATCAATTTGAACTAGTAGTTCCTAAGATTAGCGCGTTCAAACAAACAAAATTGGATATCAATGTGTGCTTAAATCTTTAAAACTACGCAACGGATTTTGATGCGGTTTTTTTCCAATAAATAGGAGAGTGAATATGTATATAAAATCCTGGACGGGTCTCAAGTTTCAGAATAAATACCTGGACATTATCCCACAGAGCGCTACCTGGTCCCAAAGTAAGCTAATTAAAGCTTGTGTTATGGGATACTAGACATCGGATAAACATACTAAGATTCTTTTTCCCGTAAATACGTACATAATATACATAAGAAACATCCAGACCAGACCAATACAAACATACATGTCATCATCATGCACACAAATGTTTGTACTGTACGAAGATCGAACCCGCGACCTTTGGTGTACCTAGGAGCCTTCTCTTCTTCTCAACCACTACACCTAATCGGTCGTCAATAATGTATTAGGTTTATTAGACATAGACATTAGTTTATATTGCAGGTACAGTAAAATTACAGGTAATTCATATAATCGGATTTGTTAGATGATTTTCACAATAGCATTTTCTCATAGTAGCGAATTTTCGCATCCTGATTTTTCATGATTGCTAAATTAATCAATCGTATTTCTTCTTGTATAAATTTCTCATAAAGCTATTTTTAATAATCGCGTATTTTTTTTTGTTCTAATTTAACCTGATGTGTCCCACTGCTGGGCAAAGGTCTCCAAAGCTCTCTTTTATTATTATTTACTCGTAGATTATTTCTGCACTCGCAAATATTTGTACCTTTTTTTTACGTTAGCTCAATTGCACGCGGTGATCTTTTATTGGAAGCGTAGTATAATATCTGTTCCTAGTACCTAGGCACCGCATAAAATGGCTTTATAAGAAATTGTTTCATGAAGGAAGACGATTGATTCATTTTGCGATCATGAAAAACCGCAATGTGAAAATCGCTACTATGAAAAATTCATTTACGTCCATGGAAATATTGTTTTTGTGAAAATCATCTACTAAATCAATAACCTTGAATCGTGCCTTGAATTGTGTCAATTTTTGTCTTGTCATCTGTCATGTAGTTGGAGTATAGTCGAGTAGTTCGTCAGAAAATGACAGATTTTAAAGGGAATTTCATCATAATAATCATTTTTGTTAAATCACCAGTAATTTTACTGCTACAGACAATGTCAGTACAGGAACCTACATTTCTGTAATTTTACTGCTCATAATATTGAACGATTGAAAGCCCGAGTTTAGTCCTTTGATCAAAACAAAAAGTGGAAGATACGGCACCCGCGAACCGCACGTGGTCCTACAGAATCGGGTCCAATGGACCTGTTTTCAAGCAACAATGACAGCGACTTGTTTATGTGCATATCATTCATACGTCATTGTCATATTACACACGAAGTAAGAACGTAACGTATCTTTCTCTTTTCTTTTTGTTTCAATCAAATTCCTTTTTCACATACCTAAAAATATATTTTTTATCTGAATTAAATAGGATCGCTGTATTTATGAATAAACGCGAATAAAAAAACGCAATACAACTTCGCTCAAGGCCATCCTCCTCGTCGTAATATAAATGCAAATTAAATCTGCATCCATCAATTTTTGCATGCCAGTGCATTATGGAATATTATATTCAACGAACGTATAAAATATTTGAAAATATTTTGTTTTGTATTAAAAAGTTTGAAATTAGTTGAAAAAAACTTGCAGAAAGTAGGCAGAGAGTGCTATGCGAGCAAAGTATTCCACGCCAATAATAGGAAAAAAATATTTGTACACTAATTTTTTAAATAAAATGCGGTACTAGACTAGAGATTGCACCTTTTTTTTATAATGATCTTAAAAATGAGGTGAAACGTAGGCAATCCGTTTTTGCTTTCATTTACAAATTCAGAAAAAGAACATAAATCTTACATTGGTATTTAAAGTAAAAAAAACGTATTTTTGAACCGTACAAAATACGTCCGATATTTTTTAGGAAAAGGTTCGGTTCTTTTCACTTCAAAAACCAACCAAAAAAAATTGATAATAATAACACCCGCCATGTTTGTTTGTATAATCTTTTACTTACGGGATAAGTGTAAAATTGAAGGATACATATTGCGCCTTTTGGCTAGTAACAGTAGGTACTTCAAAATAATTTCGGACGTTGACAAGTAATCATGCGTAATGATTTCCGTAATGTCACATAACCGTTAATAGATTTGCTTATAAAAATAATATATTATTTAACTTTCTGAACCGTGTATTTTTTGAGAATATAGCACGGCGATAAATCCGTTTGTTCATGGTGTGGTCATTTCCACTCTTAAAGGGCTCTACACTATGTTCTAAGTATGCCTCATATTAGGTACTTACGTTAAACAAAGTAAAACCATGTCACGAAATTCGTTCACATCATCGTACTATGCTTAGATACATTCAAAACCAAACCCATCACAGTGTTTACAGCCCCCGTACTTCACTCCCTATCTATCCCTATGGCGCCTTTGTCAACAACTGAAAACATAGAACATTGCTTCGTCCATCAATAATAGTCTTTGAAATTTCCCTTTAGAACTCATTTTCTCTTAACTCCACACTGAAATAGATCTTTATTCCTTTAAAGATACGTACAGAATTTGCTGGCACAACAAGGCTTCGCAAAGACGTCGCCAGCGTAAGTGCCTTTTTGGCTTTCTTTTGAAAACTGCGCTGTGTTGTATCTAGTGAAGGTTTGGTTTAGACTGTAGAGGGGTTCTATAGAAGGCTTTTTGGTATGAAATTGTTTATGTTTATAGCGATCTGGTGCGGGAAGTTAAAAAGAGACAGCCGTATGCATCGTGTGGGGATCGCGTGATCAATACACGCCGCGTGTCTTGCCTAATGGTCGTTTTCTTACATTTGCATTCTAATTGGCTCTCCTTCCTTTTGTCTCGTGTGACGTAATTGAACAAAATTAGTGACTAGTTGTAGTATTGTAGTTGTCTAGTTTAAATTTATTTTGCCTTGCTGGAAATATGTTAGCAGTTTCGGCGAGCATATTAGGGAAATGAACGTATGTAACATTTCGTTAGAATTAACTGATGCTGTCATTTTTTTAATACCAATCATCTTGTTACAATGCACCCTTTGTCCTCATTCATTTGGTTTGGATACAATAAGTTTATTACTCATAAAAATTAACTTATTGTGTCCAAATTTGTTAATCACATGAGACTAAGAAATGTTTTGCTATTTTTTTCTTTCATCTAAGTATACATTACCATGCATATCCATACATATCTGCAGTGTCCTTAAAACCAGCATTTTTTTTAAGAATCACCGCCTTTGCTCTAAAAATTGTGTTATTTATTACATTATGCATGTTGTATGTATTCTTCCCTAAATGGAACTAAATGAATACGTATTTATCAAACCCAATTTAAACATAATAAGTAACATTTAGCTACGATGTCATTGGATACTTCGGTAAACAATAAACGTTGGTATCTGTATCAAGCGGAGATTGGGCGGGCGGGGCGGCGTTGCTAGGCAACCGCCCACCCGGATCACTTTTAAACTTTCATGTCGGGAACTTTTAGGTTTGTCTGTGGCGGAGATTCGCCATCTTTTTGTTTTCAGCTTCTTTCTCGGGCGGATTGTTTACAATTTATGGAAGAAAACCGAGTAGGTACTTGGGCAATGTGGAATATTTTTATTTTAAGCTCAGTTGTATTTGGTAGCCGAGTGGTAAGGTTTAGGGGTATTGAGTTCGATTACCATCAGGGGCAAATGCGTATATGGATATGTCATTGCGCTATCTTCTTTGTAATGGTAAGTACCTTCTTTCTACAGGACACTATAGGACAGTGGTTTTATTTATGATTATAACTTACTCTTGATTATTCTGGAAGGTTTCGGGGTTAAAATACTAACTAAATAGTGCAGTACTTACCTAAGTATGTTAAATAAATAATATGAGCAGATTTCGATAGGATGCTCTTTTTTTTGTATGGAGACGACGGGATCTATCCACCAAAATTCGAGTTAAATGAAGTAATTATTACAACAATATGTTTGTACCTTAACTGAATGTAGGTGAGCACATAATAAATGTACCTTGCAAATATATTTTCACGTTAGAAGACCCAGTTTCTCACATTCACAGACTTATGCGGGAAAAAACAGCACTATTATGCATTGGAGTACTTTTCAATACAAAACAGCAAATATCAGCAAATCCTTTACTTCAAATGTATTTCTGCAAACTGTCATATTAAACGTAACAAGATAGTCTAGCGGGCGTATCACCCCGGCAAATGACATCGGAATCACAAATCTTTAACAAATAGGAAATATAAAAGTTGTCGTAGAGGAAACTTGGTTATCTTGCTCATTTGGCTCGCAACCCATCTCACCTCACGCTGTTCGGGCTATCGTTATACTGTTTTAAAATACGCCAATGACAGTAACAAGAAAATAATTATTTTGGAGTCTCAGAATCGTTTAATTCAATCGGAAATAGGATTTGCTTATGCCAAAGTCTACCGACACTAATCTAGAATAGAGTCAATCGAACTCATGACCTTTAACCACCAGTGAGTAAAACTACACATAGCACCTAGCGAGCCAATGAACTTCTATACAATTAATTCCTACATAAGGAAAGTACCTTGTAAAACCTACCTTATTTTGTCTTCAAGAAGAGAGTGAGCAGCCATTTGTTAGGCCGGCATGTACCACCCTAGACCACATCATCACTTACGATTAGGTAAGATTGTGGTCAGATGCGCGGTTAACTGAGCTATAAAAAAAACTGCAGGTACTGACGGGCCCTGATAAGGCCATGGTTCATGGATTGTTACTACTGAATATATTATGCACAGACACATACACAGGCACACACACACACACACACAGACACACGCACTCTTCATTTGTACACACGCGCGTTAAGTTAATGTTCAACTACTACAAACTTCTAACACTGTAAATTGAATTGAATTTTTCAAAAATATAATGTATTAGAAAATTAGCTTCAGGAAAATTGTATTGTTACGAGAGAGCGGCCTCTCCTGTTACAAGTGTTTATCACACTTAAAAGGAGAAGTCTGCCTTATTAATTGTAAAACACTATAATTATCAGAAAAAAACATTTTTTTCATTTTTTTTCCTTTTATCACTGATGTGAAACAAAACTCCACCAATATACCTACATTTCAATGGATTTCTGACGACCAAAAAAACAAATCTCTGCCTCCAACAGCGATCCCGTATTTATCTGATTTTTATATACCGAAGCTAAAGTTTTTAACTTAGGAAAGAGCTTTGTACAAAATTGATGAGCGAACGTAACCGCACCCCAAGCTAGAAGCCCCGAAGGTGCTTTTAGCTCTAATTGGCGAGCTTTTAAGACTGCCTCGCGTTCGTTTGACATCGTCCCACGCCGCCATTTTGAAAAAATAATTTGAAACAGAGTAAAAAATAAGTTTTCCAGCCAGTTAGCTGTTTAGGTTTGGTTTACTCTGCTGTGGGAAAGGTTACGGCTAGCGATGTTTTTCGGATTTTTTGGTGCTGCTCGACCAGTGCATGTTTTTGGCATTTTTGTTCTTGTATAAAATAATAGAGGTGTAGGCGTTAGTGGCGAGGTTTTATAAGTTCGATAGGTGCTTAGCCTTGGTAAGTGGATAACTACTAAAAGCGCAGAAATAAAGAAAAATACTTACCTACTCATAAAAATCATTACATCCAGGGCTAGGTGAAAAATTAAAAAAAATAACTGTTCGAGCTTTATGTCTTAGGCGACTAAAAAATAATTGATTTGATGATGGTATCGCAGTTAGATTCCAAGTATGTAACCTAAAGTTTCTTTCTCTGTTTTTATTTCCTATTTTCTTCATGTCAAGCTTGAACAAAAAACTCAAATGTGGCAATTTACTGCTGGGTATATTGACAATTGCTATTGCCTTTACACGGCTCATCCAATGGGACAAAAGAAAAAACACACGCCGGCATAATGGCAGCGTTCCAAGCCCCAGCACGTGGCTACAATAAAAAAGTTACAGTTCTAATTTCAAATTAAGTGGGCGGGACGAGCGTGTGCCGAATTAGGCGCCAATTTTGACAGCGGGACAACCAACTATTTTCCTGTCAAAATATTTTTGCAAACAATCGACGCTCATATTGAATGTGCATGATTTTCGCCGCCTATTTTTTAATAACAAAACAAAACCACAATTAGCGTAATCGCCACTTGCAAATTCTATTGTGACATAAACAATGGAAGCTTTTGCATTTTTTTATTGTTGCATAACGACAACCACTCCTCAATGCTGGGGAACTTGAACGAGTCATGCTTTAGGGGACAGCTGATCTCACGAATTTTGAAAAATACCGGATACTCGGCTGCCTTTCTGGTAAAGTACAAAAGTAAAATACAAATCTAGAGTAACAGATTTGACAAGTTAGTAGCTCCCCGTCGACCGCATCTTTGCTTTTCGTCCCGAGACATATTAGTTATCAACTAACATTACTCTAACCATTTTTTTCGTGGTAAACTTTGCAATAAGTACCACAGTAAAGTAACTAATGATGTACCCAACGAAGTGATCATCTTACAATCATACGGATTCGTCGCCACCGCATTCGTGTTATATGTAAACTGGTGATGAAGCAAAACAGTTAGTTCCACTTTGTGACCAGTTTACCTTTTTACTATGTCAGTACTTAAACTGGTAATTTGTCCGTAGGTTTAGTCTATTAGAAATAATTAATAGCTGTACAGCAATTAACCTGCCTGCAAATCGAGGGGCCCGCATAAATAATTAATAAAGGAAAATGGTTCAAAAAGGATGATGAATTATAAAATTAACTCGCAAACGTTTCGTGGATTCCGGAGAGAAATCGCGTAATAAGGAGGGACAGAGGGCTCATGCTGTACTACTGAAGAAACAACTTACAAACGCACGTTCTTGACATTCTTGACCGTTCTACCAGGTTCACTGTCAAGAAGCATAAAAATGTTAAGCATAAAATAAGTTAGCATAATGTAATTACTAATAATAGTAATTTCGCATACTCAATACGCACAACAGTTTTTAGCATAAATGCAATAAGCATAAATATGATTAAGCATAAAATAATTAACCATAAATTTAAAAAGGCATAATGGCGTTTTACCATAACGAAAAAAACATAATTGCATTCATGAAAGGTCATTAAAAAGCGGCTTACGGGTGGCCCAAGGGCCACCGCCGCCGCAATAATACTAAAATACTGTTATGCGACTTTCCATTATGCCTAAAAAAATAGGGCCAAAAAAAATTATGCATGAATGCATTATGCTAAATAATAATAAATGCCACAGTACATATTATGCTAATACCAAACTCGGCCAAATTAATATTATGCTAAATAAATAATATATTTCATTATGCCAATCCATTTTAGGACAAAACACATTATGTCAATGAAAGGGATCACGTTCTACCATCGGCCACAGCACAGAGCATGTGTAATTGGTCTTCTACCGGAGCTGTAGAGCAGTTTTGTAAACTTCTTTTGATCTTGAATTCGAACGCTCCATCTCCGATTCCACTTAGCTTTAGTGCAGAACGGCTGTCAGTCCACTGTAGGACGACGTTAAAATAGTAGATTATTAACCGAGGGGATAAAGCAGTGTCTTCTGTCGCGGGTGGCGATTGAATTCGCGAGCGTAACGAAGGACTCGAGGTTTTTAAGGAAAGAATTAAAAACTTAAATCACAAGCGAAGCGAGGGATTTAATACGAGTCCTGAGTGTAGCGAGGGATTTAAGTTCACCCAAGACTAAGACAGCTTTATCACCGAGGAAAATACTCTACTTTTCGTACCATTTGCAAAAAAACATTTATTATTAAACTTTTTCTATTTTTTCACATATTTTCTCACTGGTGCAATGGGATGTTATCATACATAAAACCACATTCCTCTTGAATCACTCTATCTATTAAAAAAAACTGCACCAAAATCCGTTGCGTAGTTTAAAAGATTTAGGCATTCAAAGGGACATAGGAACAGAGAAAGCGACTTTGTTTTGTACTAAGTAGTGATAATACTGGCAGGTCATAAAGAAAGAATTAAAACTTCTTATTCGAATTAGCGCTCGAAAACCTCGGTCAGTATTCCAAATTTAAATCACATTCCCGCCCTAGGGGATGAATGAGCAAGTGGTACGAAAAGCTTCTTTTCGTACCACTTGCTCAAAAAAGTGACATTCTAGCCCGCAAAAAGAGAACATAACAATAGTCATTTTTAATCTGTTAAAAACAGGGAAAGAATGTTGTACTGAATTTCATTCATCCCCTAGAATGTCGTTGATTAAAAAATAATAGCATTACAGTGATTAGAGTATCCCTTTATGCCATAATTTTGCTTCAAGAGTTAGGTGATTCCGCATTTCTTTGAAACAATGAACAATGAAAATACCTTGTGTGTAGTCATTTTTGTGAATAGTCGTCTACGTTTTCACTTATATTACGCACCCTCTGTACTTCTTGGTCTCTTAAAGTACTATCTACTGCGGGTGGCTACATGACGTCTCTCCCCGTATGAGGGCAGGAACCCTTTTCAAGGGTCGTCTATACCTAGTCGTCGACAAATTCTGACCCTCCGTAATAGCACGGCCCATAATAAATAAGTGATTTTATGATGGAAATGTATTTTTCTTACAGAGACAGTAGGCTCTAAGTATTCATATAAGACTTGCTGATAAAGCAAGAGTGTTTAAGAAAATAATACAAATATCAATATCAAAAAACCGACTAAGTGCGAGTCGAACTCGAGCACGAAGGGTTCCGTGCCATCATCAAGTAAAACATGCTGAAAAATTGCGTTTGTTTTAGGGGTAGTTTGTTTAATTATTTATTTTAAAAGGCAATATACATTTATGAGATACAGCGTGGAGACAGACAGCCAGCGAAGGCTTTGTAATAAGGTTTGTTTTTACCTTTTAGGTAAGGAACCCTGAAAACGAGGTTTAAAGTTTTCTTTATGGACTGAACAGGTTTTCTTTTAAGATAGGTACAAGCATCATTTTGATTCCGGTCTTTCTTTCCAGATCAAGTTTTTTTTTTAAACCCTTGCTTTTCTGTTCTTTATTTTAAAACTCTGCATTTTTTATAGGACTCCTACAAGTAGAAGCAGCCAGTGGTATTGCATTTGACAGCAAATTTTATTTTCATTACTCATACTCTGAAAGTAGGTCATTACTGACCTGAGAAGCGGGCTGAAAGTAATACTTTTCATCCCTAGGGAGAATCACTTTCAACTGACAGCTATCAAATTATTTAAAAAAAACTAGTTCTTTTTCACATATCTATTGAACCATGTTCCAACTTTCTATACAGCCACGATGTAAAATTGAAATAACTTAAAGTTAAGTATTGATTAGAGAATATACATTATTTAAATAACTTCATATAATTCAGTTTTCATTACAATTTCTTCAAAATAATTTAGCTTTGAGCAAAATATTTACCATTTTTGCAATGATGAAAATAAAAAGTAATGGCTGAATAGCGGGCTAGCCACAGAAAAAAAAAAACAAACAAAATAGGCGGGAAAGCTGCAATTCGATCTTCATTTTTTTTCTCATTTGTTCTTTAGCTAATTCATGTTTTTATTTTTACTTTCCTTGTATTCGTAATGAAAAGCACAGTGTTTACCTCGGGTTAAAGACTTATTTAGTCCCTCGAACTATTGGCGCCCTCACTTCGTTCCGGGCGCCAAACCACGTCTCGGGACTAAATAAGTAACTTTCACCCCTCGGATAACAATGTACTATTATTCTCTATTGAACGAAAAAAAAAACAATTATTGGCGGACTATCCTTAGTAAGTAATCCTCACCAATTATCTCCTCTGAGGCGTAAAAGTGTGGTCCATTTTTTACTGGACATCGTAACACCACTTCCTGGTAGAATTGTTTGGTTTTTTTTGTCCATGGTTTGTTATTCATTGTTTTATGTTGGTTTCTTTTTGTTATTTTATATTTGGTGGGTTGTGGTGTCCTGATCAACGAATATTTTCTTCCTTTCTTTCATATTGGAATAAGACGTTAAAGCTGTGCTGAAGTTTCGTTTTAATAGCAAAACGCGCTTCATTTCAATAAGTACCTAACAGCACCTCCGTCAGATGTTAGCACGTAGATATCTGTAGTGATATTCAAAGTAACTGGCTGCTATTCGGGGATCGAGTAAACGCAGGCCCGTCTCGCTGCCATTAAAAACTTGTTAAACATCATCTCGACCAATTACCTCCGTCTCCCTTCTTCCCTCCCCCTCACTCCCTTTCCATCCTTCATTTGTTAGTGCTTACAGTGGTTAGGCAGCCCTTTTTATGTCTTGTGTTCGTCGTAATACGTTTTAGAAGAAGTTTTACACGTGTGTAATATTATAAGCTGTTTGTTCTTTGGTTTTTAGTTCCAAGTGACCAAAAGATGTAAGATAGATAGATGTAAGAAATTATGTGTATGAAAGATGGTTGTTTCATAGGAATGTATAAATATTATTAAAAACCTTAAAAACTGTTATGTTGGTTAACATGATTTAAAATAGGTTTTAAAGTTAGTTAAAAAGTAGTCAGTCAATGTTTTGCGAATGCCAAATCACATACACATACGTCCATACCAACACATCTCTTTCCCAACGAGCTAGGCATATACCACTTCTTTTCTTTCTACTTGCTACGATCCTGCCCGACCCACACCATGCGCTTCCTCTACTTTCATGAGTCCTTACAAAAAAATAATTATGGTTACAAATTAATTCAATAAAACAGTATCTTCTGAATCTACTTCCGAATCATTCAAAAGTTGTGAAAATTAAACACTATGTTGTTGTTTTTCGTAATTCTTCATGACGAAAGTTTCATAAACTTTCAGTTTTTTACAGTTATCCTTAATTTCTGATCACTATGGATAACTAATTATGACCACCTAAACTTTATCTACAATGTATATTTGGCCCTTAGCAATAAAAAGCTGTGCGAATATATTCTTAAAAGTAGTTTGATAAGTAGTAAAGCTTAATTATGTTACTTCTAACTTCAGTTTTTTGTCTGATAAAACCAACAATTATTTCAAAAAGAAACATCAATTCCCAAGACTTTTTCTTAATGATTTATTTTCTGTTGCTCCTACGCCGAACCAAATTAAATTATTTGGCCGATACTCCGCCGGCAGTCTTCCTGGACCATCAATATCCTTCGGGTAATATTTTCCGCGCGACGCGACCGCTTCCGCCGCGCGCCGGAACCCACTTCCCGTCCGGTCTGATACGACTTTGACGTCAAAAGTCCATTCGGCTGGAGTTAATAAATGGTGAGAAAACGTAAACTTGAGCAGAGCGAAGCGTAATGATGATAAGTTGATGTACCTTCATACAAACATACGTTCACGACTGTTTACCCAAACAGGGCAGTCAGGGGCTTATTATCTGAAATGTATATGTGATATCTGGGACAGCTTATACCAAGATCCCCTGACTCCCCTGTCCCTGAACTTAAGTACGTAGTAACTAAGGATGTCAGACACTCAATATTTGAACATTTCCAAATACTTATGTACATACCAACTTCCAAAAAAAAGGACATATTCTATTATTTCACGCCCTGGCTTTTTCGTCATGATCTTAAAAATCACTGTTTTTTTCTAAAACAGATACCTGCGGGAACCCACGTCCCGACCGACACGCGTCTGGCGATCAGACTTTGACGTCAAAAGTCTACAAACGTCTCGCAATAGCGACTTTAGCGCAGGTCTCGTATGAGCGAAGCGGAGCTGACATAAGTTTGAATAGTTTACGTCATGATGACTACTATACATACATGATACCGAAAAAGTTTAGTTTAGTTGACCTACAAACCAAGGACATGACTATTTCAATGTAATAGGTGTTTATTTCGGTTTTGCTAGGCACAGTGAGTTGAAAACAACTTGTTCTCAACTCACTGTGTTTGTTCTGAACGATTACCTTGGTAGATTAAAAAATACCGGTACTCCCATAAATAATTTCACTTCCCTGAACCCGAGACTCTTTGATTTTTAAAGGGTTAACATGCCGATCTTGATAACTGGCACAGTACACATACTGTGTAACAGGTCCGGTCGAATCTACCCATAAACATTTTAAAACTACACATTTCGCCTACAGCCCAGTTTTGGGCGAGATGTCGCATAACCCATAATTACAACAATTGAGCATACAGGGCTTATACAGGGTGATTCGCAAATAGTTGCAAGGTTGAAAGAGTGGGCGGAGTGGGGGCGTGCGCGCACATGCTCGGCACAAATGTTGCCGTTTAGTTTAATGCCACATTTCTAATTCAATTATTCGCAGCCAAAATATTTTTAAAAGTTTACAATAAGTATTATCTATTTACAAAGTTTATTTTTGTGTAATCTGCCGCTTTGGAGAATCTTAATTAAATTAAATCAAAAATATATTTATTCGGAACTGTTGCATTATGATGTATGAACCAAAATCGTCAAATTCAATACAAAACTTTTTCTTTTTCATTTGTTTATTTAAATAAAGTCCATCTGCACAATTAGCGGAAATCTGGTTGAACCTACTTAAATTTCATTTCTGTCTTCTTCTTGGTGAGTACTCGTACACAATTACGATACCACATTGCATTGCATCGTGCTACGACGCGTCATCGTTTACTCGTAGTAGAATCCCTCGAGTACGACACGATGTTTTACCGTGTCGTGTTATTATGCTCAGGCCGTAACGGCCTGACGACGACGACACACGACGTGTCTCAATGTAAAAATACCGTAAGCTTCAACATATTTTTTTGAAACAAATCTAAACTTAAACACCTTTCAAAACGAACTACGACTGAGAACCAATTTGGACCGCCTTCGTATCGGCCCTGTGGCGCAATGGATAACGCGTCTGACTACGGATCAGAAGATTCCAGGTTCGAATCCTGGCAGGGTCGCGCGGTTACTTTTTGTAGTGTTTTTAACGAACTTTGCTTTTACATATTTTTCTTATCTATTTTGATAGTGTCTTTTTAAAGTATGCTTCCTGTAAGTTCAAAAACTCGTGGAAAAAAATTGAAAAATAGCTCTCTAAAGATTCTTACAAAGCCAAAAAACACGAATTGTATCAGTTAATAGGTAACTGCCTCAGGGTGACACATAGTTAATAACAGATGTTAAGCTACGCACGATTGGTATGGGTGACCACTCCAATCGAAAATGTATTTATACTTACATAGGTACCAAACTCTGCCACCATGCCGAAGTTACGGTGTTGCACTGAATTATCACGAGACATTAATTTAATAATTTTCAGTTCGTTTTATATCGTCATCATTGTAATCATCAACAGCTACATACGTCCACTACTGAACAAAGGCTAGATTTTCAGAGCGGGCGGTTGTAGGCGGCCTGCGTCCACCGAAACCCTACGACTTTATCAGGTCATTCGTCCACCTAGACAGCGTAAAACGCTTCATTGCCCTCAAATGGTATCCACCTGAGTACTTTTCAGCCCCAACGGCCATCAGTTCTTCGCAGCTTCGTGCTGTGTACTTCGATTTTGGCCTTGACTGTGATCGTATAAAGGGAAAAGAACTAAGCCACATATGATTTCTATACAAATGAGGGTAATACTCGTACTGATCAAAGGTGAAGTGAATAGAAGATTAAAGTGAGCGTGCTCTCCTGCGGGAGATCGAGATGTGAAATTATCTTATAGAGATTCGCTAGGCAGCTGTTTCACAGTATGTAAATATTTATGTTCAGTTTAATTAGTTTGTGTATGCCTAAAACATAATTTTGACTTGTTTAACTCATGAATGTTCATCTACTATATAAAAATAAGTCGGGTTTTCCTTCCTGACGCTATAACTCCAGAACCCACGAACCGATTTCCACGGTTTTGCATTCGTTGGAAAGGTCTCGGGCTGCGTGAGGTATATAGCAAAGACAATTCAGGAAAATGTCAACAGAAAAGCGGCAATTTTTTTTTTCACATGCAGCTAAGTCCACGCGGACGGAGTCGCGGGCGGCTGCTAGTCTTTCTTCTACTATATAAAAATAAGTCGGGTTTTCCTTCCTGACGCTATAACTCCAGAACGCACGAACCGATTTCCACAGTTTTGCATTCGTTGGAAAGGTCTCAGGCTCCGTGAGGTTTATAGCAAAGACAATTCCGGAAAATGTCAACAGAAAAGCGGGAAAATCTTTTTTCACATACAGCTAAGTCCACGCGGACGAAGTCGCGGGCGGCTGCTAGTTATTCATAAAAACTTGAACAGCCCTTTATTAACATGTTATTCGCTTTGTATTTCATTCTTGTTGCTGTCGCCATTTGCAAGTAAGTGACAAAACACGTCAATCACTTACTGTATTAGCGGTGCGTTAGTTTCTATGGTTATGGGGATTACTTAGTAAACACCCATTCTCTAAATGAAATCCGTATGGCAATTTTAACTAGGTAGGTTTTCTTCCATTTTCCATACCACATAACATCATAACATACTACCCCTACCCCTCTTCTCGCTCTCAAATGGGGTATTAAAACTTTCTGTCAGTGCGGAGAATCTTTAGCTCATGCGGAATTAGCCAAACTCCCTCTCAAACCAGTCTAGTTGTGATTCAGCAAAACTTTAACATGATAATTTAAATATCAAAGTAGTAGTGAATACAGTCGAATATTTAGAGTAAGTAATTTTATAAAAGAAAGTTTCTTAATAATACATTTTGTATACCTAAAGGTTAACAGCGTCGTTGAGTATCGGTTAACCACTCCGCCTGTGGGTATGGCCCATTGTTCGAATTAGGCAAAAACACCTTGGTAGTTATACTTCATGCTCATGTAATAATTCAGAATGGTAGGTTCACCCCTTAGCACGTTGAGCTCTTCGGTGTGTAGATTTCCGAATGTTTTGTAAACCATGGTAACTATAGCAAAGGCAGAATTATAATTTTTATTAAGACTGCATTTTGATTTGACGTAACCTATTGAAATATTTTTTAGGTTCAACATTACATTTTGAAATACTGTTTAACTCGAAGTAGACAAGTTTTAATTTCACTAACTAATCGTGATTAGCAATTAACTGTAAGGTAAAAGGAGAGGCAAGTTCTCGAGCGGGAGACGTCTACTCGACTAGTTTTGATTGATCCCCGCTTCTTGAACTGGGCCGAACTTTGCCCTGAGTTTCTTCAACTAACTAATTAGTAATTATGTAGCCTATTTTGTACGGAGTGGAGAGTTTTGAGATGAGTACGTAGGAATTCTTTGCTGCGCAGAAAACAACAGACGGAAGGAATTAAACAAAGTATTCTGTCCGTGATTTTATCCACGATAAAAATTAGAATAGGATACAGGGTGAGTTTTTCAAGTGGGCTTGGTGGGCAAAATCCTAAACTATGAGGAATATCGAAAGATGCTGAAAGGAGGATGCTGGAGGAGAGGCCATTTTGGCAAAAACTAAAACTGCATACTCAGATTTTACAAAATCTTTTTTCTTAGCCAGGCATCGAACCTCTGGGTTTGGAAAAAAAAGGCATGGATGAATGGAAAAAAGGATGAATTTCTGGAAAGTATCATTTTATGGCAAACTAAAAGAAGGGACTCATTTTAAATAAAACATTTTATTTTCCGTACATTTACAAGCAAAGAAAAAATATTGTTGGGGCGTGATATTTCTATTTTGAAATTATTGACTGCAAACCGTAGCTGAAATCGGGGCTCTCAATCACAAGTGGGAAATTAACTGGGGCAAATAATTACAATTTCAAAATAATAAGTGCCCTTCCGAACAGTGGTTAGTGCAGTCGCCCGGTTTGCGAAAGACGCGAGTTCGATTCCCGCCTAAAGCCCTGACCGAATGTCTTTTTCGTGTTTTCGGACCATTCATTTACTTTGCCATATTATGTTACTCCCCAGAAATTGATCCATATACGCGACACTACAAGATGGCATTATAATAATGACCTTTTTTTCAGCGTTTTTCGATATTCCTCATAGTTTAGAATTTGACCTACCACGCCCACTCAAAAAACTCACCCTGTATAGTTTCAGTTTTTCACTTATGAAAATTAAAATAGGTACACATGTAAAAGTTCACGACTATATAACGGATGGGGTAGTTAGAGGCACACTGATTTTAGCCGTCATAGTGAACGGGACATTCAGAAGCCCACATTTTGCCACGTTAATTGAACCCAACGTGCCAAGGGCGAGCCTTCCGCCATCATCCGGGTTGGGTAAGCCTACCGCCGGGGTACTTGAATTTTTCATCGGTGTTTTCCATCGCCAGAGAGGGAATGAAGGTAGATTTCCCAGACGGAGTGCAAACTGCTACTTCAGACCGCACTGCTGTGAGTGGCAGTAGTCGGCCGCAGTGTTGCCTGTGGTCCTACGAATAATCTAAGCCGTACGACTGGTGCTGCGGTCTTTAGTTGCACTTCGTCCCCATTATTCATAAAAACGAGCGCAACGCTAAAGCATAGTTTAAGCAATTGACGTGTTATGTCTCAATCGCAAATGGCGGCAGCAACAAGAATGAAAGAGACAAAGCCATACAAAAGTTAACGTGTTGTTGAAGGGCTGTTTAAGTTTTTATGAATAAGGTGGTAAATCTTTAGCAGCAAAGTAGTGTGTTTAGACGGTGGCATACCGACTAACATCACTTCACATCTCGGTGCTTCACTCTGACTTCAATCATTAATATGCTTCACTTTGAATTAGTATTTTCTCTCATTTTGTATGTAAATAATTGAAAAAATATATTCAGCTCAGTTCATTTCTCTCAAAGCAAAGAAACTGAATTTTAAAGACAACTCACTACGACCGAAGTGAGTTTTGGCGCCAACCGGAATAGCATACTTAGCTGATTTGATTCTGATATTTAGGCACCTACTTATATTTTAAATGCGAAAGTATGTTTGTGTTCATGGATGGATGTGTGTTGCTCTTTCACGTAAAAACTACTGAATGGATTTTATTGACAGTTCACAATAATATAGCTTTTACATCAACTTAAGACACAGGCGACAATTTATATTTAAAAAAAACTAAGTAAGTATAGTCCACGCGGACGTAGTAGTCACGGGCTAGTACTTAAAAGTATATCCTTAAAAAACATGGTGAGTGCTCTAATCACTGTGACGTTTTAAATACCAGTTCATGCATTTTGTGCTGAATAAATAAGTAAAAAAACACACAGGATTTATGCCACGCAATAAGCGTCCTTCTGTCCGCAACTCAACACCGCTAATGATATGCAGCGATGAAGGGTTTTTGACAATCGACTTCGCTAGGCGGTAGATGTTATCTCCATGTGCTACCCGGGGTAGGTACGGACGCGTTTCAGATCAACCCTTACATAGGGGCACCTTATACTGCTGACATAAGACCTATTTTGCAATGGTTTTGTAAGGCTTGATGGGCACGCGACTCTACTGGCGCTTCGTCTCTATCTCGGTAAAGTGATATCGGTAATTGATTCGGGTTTTTGATTCTGAAGATAACCATACGGCCACTTATGCTAGTTAGGGAACTAATACTAACAATCAGAAATACTTAATTGAAATCTTTATACTTTTTTTTCAGGATCGGATAGGGTTTTTATTTCACAACCCTGTTTAATTATTAAGGGAGTTTCTGAATCAAGCTAGAAATATCCTTATTTCAGTAAACTGTTTGACTATAGGAGATTGCCAGAGTTTGGACCCAGTGCTACCTAGGAATGCATCGTAACAAAAAAAACCATGGTAAGAATAAATAAAAGGGTTTTTTTATTAATTAGTCATATTTTATTAAAGGAAGAAGCTTTTATTAAAGAAGAAGAAGAAAAAACGTGTTGTAAGCTTTTTTCTTCAAAACATTATAGAGCTCATTCCCTACTTCATCAATTGCAATCCACTCATGGACGTAGGCATAAAAATATTTTATTAAAAATACAGTTTGCCATATTATTATGTAATGTTACTTCCCAGAATTTGTTAGGTGTAAGCTATACCTACTACGTGACGACATACATACATACATGCATGACTCTATTTTCTGATTCGGGGCAACATTTGGTCCAACCTCCATACAAAAACTGGCAGCCTCCCTTGATTTTTTAAAATCTAAGTACTGAAAATATTTAGTTAACAATCGGGTCTCAATCCGAAGTTATTCAAAAAATGGCCTAGATTTCTCAACGTTGAAGTATTCCGTGAGTGTCATTCTGTTAAATCGTTTCCTGTCAATATGGTCAGCTGAAAGAAATCTTTACAGACAAGCTTACCTGAGGCCCTATTACAATCTCTTCTCAATCCCACCCACATTTAGTTTTTTTTGTTCCCCTTCGATCCTCTTCCTGAAGGCAACCTGGAAAAGATCGCTCCCTAGCGATAAGAACGCCTAAATTGTGCATTGGTCTCCAGTAATTTAATACAAATGCAATATTTTTAAACAAAAGATAACATCTATCTATCTTACACTTTCTGTTCCGTGTCTTACACCCAGACACTGAACAAACAGAAAATGTTATATATAGATAGTGCAGTCGCCCGGTTTGCGAAAGATGTGGGTTCGATTCCCGCCTGATGCCAAAAATGACCAATGTCTTTTTCTGGTTTTCAGATCTTTAGTAAAGACACTGCAGGGAAAATGCTAAAAAACAGTAATAAAAACATAGATACGAGTAGTTTGCTAATTATTGTTTGTTCTACGCGGAAACCAAACCCGCAACCTTTGGCGCTGCAGACTAAATATGATAGGTATTGCGCCGATTCATTCATCAATGCCTATCCTATTCATTAGCTATTTACTTACTGCTAAATGCCTAGTGATGTCGGATAGTAACAACTTTAATAATTAAGGCTGCTCGCCCACGTCCGATAATCGGTGACCGATTTTTTCTAGGAGAAAAATAGAACGTACTGATAGCATTGGAGCAACGCACACGTCCGACAAAAAATCGGTCAGGAAAAAGAAAGAAATACAGCCGATTTTTAATCTGCCCGACTATCGGTCCTACATAAAGTCTGACGTGGGCGAGCAGCCTAATAATTAAAAATATTAATTAAATATCTATATGTATTACCTATACCTATATATTTTGTATCGTATGTACAGTTACTTTATGTATGTATTTAGTTTATAGACTTAATTTTACTTTTGGTTCAGTGCACCGCCTTAATTTCTCTGTCTGAATGTGTGGTTGACTGGTAGAGAATGCCTCTAGACATTAAGTCCGCCATTTGTACCTTAATTTTGTGCAATAAAGAATAAATAAACAATTAATTTATTTTGGTTCTAATATGTTTTCTTTTATTTAATTGTTTGAATTTATTTTTATTGTTTTATTTTGACATTTACGCTTTTAATTTCCATTTTACATTCAATTTCTATTGTTTCAACTTGATTATTGAAGTTGATTTTTATTTTGTCATATAAAGCTGTGTTATTTTCTATTTCATTTGAATGGTGATTGTACCTAAGTGTAATTTGTATAATAATTGTATATGTATAATATAGGTGAAAAACCTGAAATAAATGCTTTTCATTTTTATTTACCTAAATGTGACTTAGGTACTTAATCACACCATCTTACAACTTAGCCGATTTTAAATAGCAACCCACATTACACATACCTAAGTACCTAATTAACAACGAGTGAGGCGCATTGGAGACGAGAGACGGGGCGGGCGGACTTTTTGCCCGCGAAGTAATAAAAACTGCGTCTGCCTGCTGCAGATGCCCGTGACAGCCTTTCACCGCGAACAGAAAGCATTTAGGTGCCCGGCGGTCATCTATGGCGCGGACTTTTTGCCCTCCGTGTGCTTTGCTAGTATAGGATTCCCTTTGCGCTATCGTTCGCTGTGAAATTGACTCGGCCTGCCCGCCTCATAACAATATAATTGAATGAAATTATTGAAATAATATTGATTGGCTTATGCACACTTGAAGTATTAGTAATCGAACAACAAGCTTTTCACGCCAGTGGCAAACAAGCTTGAGGAGCACCTAAAGCTAAGCGTTGCCTGGGAGAGGTATTTCAAAAAGGACTATAAAAGATTCTAAGCACCCATAAGCAGCTTTTCTGATCGATATAGCGAACCCAATAACGTCTAGACATATTTCAATGAAATGCCAATCTCCACTTCCCGTTTAATTTCAAAGGAAAAACACAACACCACACTCGCCACAAACACCCTACTCTGTTTCACATTTTACCTCAAGAACTTCATACGTGATTTGTGTTTTGTGAAACAAAACATGGTGCAATGCATAAACTTTAAACGCAAGATCGACGAGAAGCCATGGGGACAATAAAACAAAGAGGAGCGTTGTGCCCGAAGCGGCCCGCGCCCCCCGTGAGCCGACCAATCAGCGAGCGAAGCGCCCGCCCCTAGCGCCGCCCAGTCTGAATGAGACGCAGCATCACTATAAAGCTTTTACATCGATTACGAGGGTATGGGAGCAGGTAGTCTCGCTCTGTCGTGTAGGCGGGCCGTGCAGTCCTCTCGCGCAGACGCGAACAATTAACGCGCGGGCGGCGCGGCCGGCGCGGCGTCACTATAATGTGGTTAGTCAGTGAGCGTCGGGGCCGAACCGACGAGGGCGAGCTAGCGAGCGAGGCCAGGAGCGTGGAACAGCCGCGCTGGTCGCTCAGCCAACGCGCCGGCCACAGCACGGTGGAGTTCAAGAGCGCGGCGTGCGCGGGGGCCGGCGAGCCGCCCGCGCCGCCTCTGGCAACGCTGCCGGACCCGCAGCAGTTCAACATCTTCCCGGCGTTCTTCAGCCGCCAGCTGAACTTCACGGGAGGTGGCGGGTGCGGGCAAGGCTCCAAAATCATGGAAGAGTTGAGGCCGAACCTGGTAGGAGGGCTGTTGGGAGTGCCAGGGCTGCTGGATGAGCACCAGACGGATGCCAAGTTCCTGCCGACAGGGGGCGAGAGCAAGTACACGCCGGACAAGGGGCGCAAGTGCAGCAATGCGTCATCTTCTTCGGCGGAGGAGTTTGGAGGACTGTATGGTGGGGAACACGCTGCCACGCCGCCGGCGCCACCGCTTAGTCGGTCGTTGCAGGATCACTCAGGTAAGCTTCAAAGTGTACTTGCAGCATGATTTTAAAGTGATATTACAGTCATCTCCCACCAATAGGTGCCAAGTATCAAAACAAACATTCTACAGGATACGCTTAATTCGCAGAACCCGTCCTAATTGAATAATTAGGACAGGTCGCCTTCTGCGAATCTTTTTATCAGACCTATGAGGGTTTTCCGAAGAACGTGGCAATTCAAAATTTGGTCTCGCAAAAATTCAAGTAGCATAAAAATATAAGTAAGAGGACGTTCAGTACTGAAGGTACTGAACTTCCAAATTCGTAGGTAGCTCTTTTGATTTGTTTAAGCCCTACGTTCTTCTTTTTCCTGCAAGCTATCATTGAGGCAAAGATACAGAGATACACACCAACTTTTAAATGTGCAAAAAAAACAGAATGAGTACTTAGTCGTCTACGTAATTTGATTAAGAATCACTCAGTTTACTGTCGGTTGGTATGAAATAAAGTGCCCAACATATGAAACTAAAATGTGTGGTAGAAGGTGCTTATGATACCTCGATCCCTTGCTTTAGCGCTCTCCTTGATGCAGTCGCCTTGTTTTGATATACTCCCATGCGTTATTGTAATTGGCTTAATTCATAACCGTTTTTCCCTTCACATTTATCGAAGCGTGTAGAAATATAGTGGCGGAAAGTGCTTTTAAATTCTTCTGTCATGAACTCTTGGGATATTACGAACTGTACTAATAATGAAACAGCTACTCTTTTATAAATTAATGCATTTTCGTCAGGTCGACAAACTTCTCGACCCATTCGTAAATAAATGAGCTTACGAAATAATTAATTAATCTTATTCTGAGCTACCGGCACCTGAGTGTTCAGGTTCTCCCTCGTAAAGTATTTATGACGCGGTTGGATTTACATATCGTCCGTTTTCACTCCGTTCTGCGAGTTTCGCCGTCGGCGGCCGCGGCGGCGGTAACGTTAGTACGAAACATTGTTTTCGGGATATTATATTGCTTTATCTCTTAAATTCCTCCTTTTTATGTTGTCAATTTAACAAACAAAAGCAAGAAGCTATGGTTGAGTATGTGCACAGGCTCATACCACGTAATTTCGAAAAAAAACAGTAGCTTTGTTTTTAACCAAGACAGACTGCCTACCTCAGAATCACTTTACACTATTTGCGTCCATAGTTTTGCAATTAGGCTCAAATTGTAGGTAATTTAATACGGTTAATATGTTTTGAATATATTATTCGCATATAAATTACCGTTTAGACCCTGGAGAGCAAATAGTGTAAAAAGTACCAAAATTATGAAGTTTTTCTCGATTTTCTCAATTTCCCGAAGTTGCGTATTTAAAGGCACTATCCCAATAGATCCATACAAAATACTAAAAATGCAGAGCTTCACTACGCTTTACAAATTTAGTCACTTTTTTTCGGCTAATGCTTCAAGCCTATAAATTGTCATGGTTCAAACGAATATCTGGAAAGTCGTACGTATCAAAATGGGCCCCACCTATTTTGATTTGAATTTTACATCGGAACTATAGATTTACAAAATTTAAAACTGAGCCTACAAAAATATGCATAAAGTATAGTAAATCACCTTGTTTATTAAACATAAAAAGCTTTAGGTGGGTTTGCTGCAGTATAATTTAAAGGATAACATTTCTGTCATAACATATTTCTATGTAGCTTTAACTATTAAGGCTGCACACGCGTCGGAAGCTTAAAAAATGGAGTAACTGCTTCCGTTTTCCCAATATTTATCTTCCCTGCTCTGCTCCTATTGATTGTAGCGTAATGAAAAGTATACTTTAACCTGCCTAAGAGTATGAAGAATAATTGTGCCAAATTTCGTTAAAATCATTATGAAACATGATTTAAAAAAATATTTATTCATAAGATCTTCTGTAAGTCTTTGCTTATTAAAGAATTCAAACTACATTTACCCCATAGTTATCACCGTTAAAATGGCAGTTCATCTATTGGGTTCAAAACGTATGAACGTTTTATTAGGATACATCTTTAGGGAAAAAAACAAAAGTTTTTATTCATAACAGGTAGATTGAAGGAATTATTTCCTTGAACTAATAGAATCTTGAGTATATTTCGAAAACAATCAAAAATTACAGCAAGTGCAAACAGCTCGAAAAGGCCGAGAAAAAAAAAAGTTACAAAAAACCCTTAGGTACTTGTTCATTTCATTAAACTAATATATGTTTTCCTAATTTGTTCAGCATAACCGTCTTTTAACCTGTTATTAAAAGTCATATAATTTTTATTTAGAATAGTTTTCATTCATAATTATCAATATTTTGATTGAACATTGTTTTTGCGTAACTTTTACATCATTCTTCACAGGACATGAAAAACATATAACAATAAACAACGCTTAATCGATTAGATAGATATATATGAGAATAGATATGAGTAAACAAATTATGAAAATTATGTTTTGGGGATAAAAAAAATATGAAAAAAAACATCAGGATTTCAAATAATTTACATGAGTGATGTTATGAATTAAAATTTTTAGGAAACATGAGTGTCATGCATGAACATCGTCGGTAGTACGACACATTGTATTCATTAAAACTTCAGGACGAAATGAATGACTAAATGAATGAAATAACGATCAATATATTTTATTTATTTATTTATTTTCTTTATTGGGGAAACAAACAGCCTTAAATAATACATAGGTTTAACTTAAATTAGATAGTACATTAGCATTTAAAGTTTCCACTGCTGATCATTACATTTTAAGTGGTTAAAAAGAAGCTAAATCAAAAGCCTAAAGGTACAAATGAAAAAAGAAACTAGGAAAAGAATCCAACAACAGATTTCAAAATAAATTTTACTGCCCAACCACACCAGGTTTCACATGGTGTGGCTGTTTTAACAATTTACGGTACGTCATAATTTTTTCGTGAAATATGTCAATGTGATTATAGCTACTGTTGTGTTTGTTGCAAGCTCTTATGATAAAACTATTCATTCGATAATTAGTCTTGCAAGTCGGGGTACTGAATATCTTTGTGTGCGTGCGCGCGTTAGATTTAGGACATTTAAACGTTAACTTACTAAGCAAGTAGGGTGAAATAACTCTGTTATTCACTATTTTATACAACAGAAGTTGATCCCTGTGTTCGCGTCGAGTCACCAATGTCTCAAATATACTGCTGTCAAAACCTCTAAATCTATACTTAAGACGTCTTAGAAACTTATTCTGGATCCCCTCCAAGAGGTTGATAAACTTGGAGTACGCAGGCTTCCATACTGTGGAAGCGTATTCCAGTTGGGATCTTACGTATGCGTTATAAAGCAATATCAGGGTATTAACTTTTTATATTTGAGTTGAATGAGATATTTTTTTTTGTGATTGCGATAGTTAAATTGATTCATAAAATATATTCAAAGCTTTTCTTTCTTAAAACAAGTTTACGGTTTCTTAGAGAGCACTGGCACTATCATTTGAACTTTAAATAAAAAAAACTTAAGTACCTACCTACTTACCTTTTACCTGTAAACTCTTCACGCAGGGCTATGAAATCTATATTCTATATTTAAATCTAGCTGTCCCGACAGACGTCGTTCTGTCAAATATTATTAAACTTTCGATTTTAAGCCTTTCCTGAACCTTTACAAACATTTCAAAACTAAATTTATCGAAATCGGTCTAGTCATTCTCGAGTTTTAGCGAGACTAACGAACAGCATTCCATTTTTATAAATAAAGATTACTTACGAAACCTACAAAAATGACATGTTTGATCCAGAACCAGACCACGAAAGAGTATTTACGGGAACAAATGACCGCGGTCGTGGTCCGCGCGGCGTAATGAAGGCGAGATAACACGAGTAATCACAACTTAATTACCACCCAAAGCACCCGCTGGTTTATAAAATTATATTTTAAGTATACATTTCGTTTCGTTTATTGGTGGCTGTCTTTTATTTATTTAGTTATTCTTTGGTACACTAACAAAACGACCTAAATTAACTATTTAAAAAAAAAACATGATAAAAACAAAAATATATTTATATTCAGTTACTGATACCAAGTTGGTCCCAAAAAGGCAAGTACTTGCAAAATCACCCTGTTTGGTTTTTGAGGTAGGTTGACCATATTTTTAGCATCTTTAGGACTTCGATAGTCACTTTCCATCAATGTGCTCAAATATTAGTCCACTTTGATCTTATACTGAGCAAATAACTAGATACATTTGAAGTTTATCGCAAACAACATCCAAAGTTTATAACACATGAATACCACAACAGTGTTGCTATTGGTTCATGGACCATCTGGACTTTCCATACCAATGTGCCCCATCTCATTCATGATTGTCCTTTCACCTGCTCTACAGTCATAACGTCATTACTAGAACCGAGACTGTTATAATTAATGTTAAGACTTCTAAAATGTTTGCTTCTCTCTGTGATAATGATTTTTAGATAATAATAAAGAGGAAACCTATCTTGATGAAAACCAGGCTTCAAAAGAATTGTCGGCAAAGTTGGTCATGAATGACTTGGTTGGTTTGAGTTTTGAATATTTGCATAGTTAGGGGCCAAGGAGACATACTCGTACATATAGGTTGTCTGAAGTTTTAATTACTTGCACAAATGTGTTGGAAACTATAGGCATTCATCAAGGCAGTACCCTAACTGGTACAGGTAACCTATACAGGTTAGGTTTTAGTGACGACAATTTCTTAAATGTTAACCGCCTTGATGAATACCTATAGGTTCCAACCTATACAGGTTAGGTTATAGTGACGACAATTTCTTAAATGTCAACCGCCTTGATGAAAACCTATAGGTTCCAACCTATACAGGTTAGGTTATAGTGACGACAATTTCTTAAATGTCAACCGCCTTGATGAATACCTATAGGTTCCAACCTATACAGGTTAGGTTATAGTGACGACAATTTAGGCATTAGCTGAGTGAGGTCCATTTAATTAAATTTTGGACATCGTGACACTGCTGCCTGGTGGAAATTATTCTTTGTTTTTCTATTATTATTATTTTTGCCTGACCATCTTGTTTTGTATGTTTTTTATCTGAAACGGTGTTCAAAAATCAATAAAAGTATTGTCTTTCTTTCTTTCATAAGTTGTAAATAAATCAAATATGTGAAATAAATAAAAATCATACGGATATAGTCGAGTACGAGGTTGTCAAAGGCACAACGATTCATAGTGAACGGAATATTCAGAGGCCTACTTTTTGCCGAGCGTTTCAACCACCACCTTTTTACCACCGGTATCTGAATGGCTTGGTTTTGTTATAGGTCTGCGTAGTACTAGCACGTAGCGCGTAGCGTAGCACTATAAAAAAAACGTTGGTGTTTTCCTTCACCAGAGATATATAGTCCATTCGCGTTATAAATGCAGTAATTTCATTCTTGTCCTTTGACCTAGCACGTCCCGTAACCAATCAAATCATTCTTTATTAGAAAGTCAAGTCCACAGTGACTATTTGAACGCATACTTTCGAACGCAAAGGTTGTGGATCTGAGTTCTTTTGTGTGCAACAGAATTTAATTCAAAAATCACTGCATTCTTAACATGGACGGACTACTTATAGTCGCAAATTGTACAATGAACATGTAGTGTCCTAAGATATGTCTCCAGCACATTGGTTCGTGTAAAATAACATATTTGATGACGCTTTCACTGCTAGCACAAGTTAATACGTTTCTCAACACTTAGATGGCACCCCTAGACCACAAACTATCCGAAAATTTAAAAGATCATTTTGATGACGTTCTTGACTACTAGCACACGCTAATAACTATACGTTACACATAGATGACACCACCTAGCCTACAAACCCATTTAAATTAATCATTAAACCAAGTCAAATTTTATTTGGTTTGAAACTTTATTAGATGGCACGATTTCTATCTTCAGAAATAAATGCACAAATAAACTCTTTAGCTAAAAACATTAGCCAAGCTGGGGTTTGAACCACGACTCACAGATTGATAGGCGAACCTGTAGACCGCTGCGCCAAATGACTGATTAGCTGATTCGACGAAATTATTAACCGGTTGTGACAGCGCGCATAGTAAATGGCAAAAGAAATATAGCATTCAATAAGCGATGACGTTCGGCTATCTTGAATAATATGAAATGTGGGTAGAACAAAAATGAATATCGTTTTTCAACTATCACGTTTGCAACTGGACAACTTCATATTGATGATTGCTCTGTCGATAAGGCATACGGCCGTAGTTAACTGCTATATTTTAATCAGATAATTTTTTTGTTAATATAATATATTATAATATAATATATGACAAGTTGAACTCAAGGAAATAATTATTTTATTTAAATATTTTCTGTCTACTACCTATATTTAAAATAAATGTTTATTGAAAGGAATTAGTGTTTTTTTATGTTTTTTATTGATATTCTCACTTACGTTTTAGTTTATTATTAAAGTTGTAAGTCAAATAAAAATTAAAAAACGATTTTAAATGATTTATAAAATCCGTGGATGAATATTGATTCGCTCTCATGACCCTTTTTACTGGTATTGCATTGCAGCATTACTACAACACCACTGAGCCACGGCAACACTTAGAAGCCACTTTTAAATTAAGATACCCCTTCGAATGTGTCATACCTTCGCGACATTGTGCGTTCAATATTAAGAATCTGCCTGGCACGATATCTTAGGGCACTAACTGTACACAGTAAGTGTTGCAGCCAGATTTAACTCGGTACGACATGGGTTCCAAGCCACAGTTTTTAAGGGCATTTCCAAAAGAGAGCTTTTTTCATAATTGCCTCAAATTGGTCGATTACATATTGTCTTTTTAAATAGATTAAGTAACGAAGATGAAGATAGGAATAGAACCAGAGATAAATATTCCTATGTTTAAGTTCTTATTACTCAACCTACTTTAAAAAGAAATACTAAATCAACTCCCGAATTGGAAAAAAAAGCTTTGTTGTGGAAACGCTCTTAACCTCTTGGCCACGACGGCACAGTATAATCTTACAGTCTATCTACATATATCTACATACAAACGTGCCACTCTCGGTTTGAATGTGTTTCACGCACACGCTAGCATAAAATAGGGAGGCATAGGCACAGTATCATCTTACAGTAAGTTATCTACATACAAACGTGCCGATCTCGGTTTGAATGTGTGCGTGAGCGTCGCGCGCCGTGTCGCAATATCACTCACACGCGATTTCACGCACACGCTAGCATAAAATAGGGAGGCATAGGGAGGCGGCAGTACGGACGGGCTGTGCCGCGTGTCTGTGTGCACGCTAGGCTAATAACTCGGCGGGCGGCCTTGGATAGCCTACTGTATGGTTTATACTGTGGCATAGGGAGGCGGCATCAGTACGGATGGGCTGTGCCGCGTGTCTGTGTGCACGCTAGGCTAATAACTCGGCGGGCGGCCTTAGACAGCCTACTGTATGGTTTGCACTGTGAAGACGGTAAGCTTTGTTGGTAGACCTTGTGGCGGTGTACAACTTTTCTGTCAACACTGGCCACTTTTCTATGAGCTGTGCTCACTGCTGATTTCGTTAACTTAATATTAACTTACGCTACTTTCGGTTTTCATCACATAGCATCATTAGTTAATTTACCTTACCAACCATATACCTAATTAAAACTTAGTACTTATGTATTACTGTGACTAGTTATGTTTCTCAAAATTAAACAAATCTGTGGTAGGTGATCTTGCATGCGAGATTACCCGAAAATAGTTTTGCTTTGTCTCACGTCTAAGGTGAAAAGAATATTGATATTCAAATCTTTATTTTTGAAAATAAGTCATGCGACAACTAAATGGAAAAAAGTCAATAGCTTAGACGTAATATTGAAAAAACATCACAAAAAGGGGTAACTTTGAGATATTTTTTTCTATCGAGGGATTTTTATGTAATTACTAGCGGCCACCCGTGACTTAGTCCGCGTGGACTTTTTTTTTTTTTTTTTATGAAAAATAGATTACAATCACGAAATTTCATCAAAATCGGTCAAGCCGTTTCGGAGGAACAAACACTGTGACGATAATTTTATTTAAGATGTACGTAACCTAATACGATTTTAACTAAATTAGATCCTTTTCACATGGTTTTCTATGTGTCAGATGTTTTTTAATAACCGTAAGTATGGCCTACCTGATCTTGATGTAACCACCATGAAGTACTATTATAGAAGTTTTTTTTTTATTTTGAACGCTTGCCGATCTACAACAAGTTTCCTCTTAACCGAAATGAAAAAATGGTTAGTTCACAATTTTTATCAGTTTCTGTAAATAGTAGAGAACTTTTTACATATTCACATGCACAAGTGGTTGCCAGTGCCTTCGTCCGGGTGAACTTATACAAACTTAATAAACAAACCGTGGCAAAAGTTTCAGGAAACTAGTCATTTCACAATATTCAGCGTTTTAGGCTCAGCAGGCTTATACTACTGACCAGTAATTGAACGAATATTTGACCACACTCTACGCACACAATTTTGATGCTGACTGTGCTGTGCGGAGATCCAATCCGCGACCTCAGTAGAAAAAGTTTTAACCACTCCATCAAATAGGCCTTAGTAAGGCCGGCCTGTTAATGGTCTCGGTAGCAAAGTGGTTAGTGCAGTCGTCCGGTTTGCGAAAGACGCGGATTCGATTCGATTCCCGCCTGAAGCCAAGACCGAATATCTTTTTCTGGTTTTCCTACAATACATGTACTACGTAACCGTTGTTCTTTTCAGCACAATTTCTCAATCTATCTACCTCCATCCTAACTCGTACGCCCAACTAACACGCACTATCCGGGATATGTGCGGTAATTACAATTCCAATTAGAGTAATATTGCAAACAATCGGCCTGAGGCTGACGTCATGAATACGAAATGTCACTAACGACCGCCCCCCCTGGCCCCATTCCCCTCTTCACTGCCCCCGCAAAACCCCCCTTCGAGCGGAGCCTGAATTTTCAAGCGAGAGTTGCCAAGTCAAATACAAACTATACGAGTATACTCGTCGTGCAGTACAATGGATGCTCGTGTCGGACAAAAGACACAATATTGTACATTTTGATGGACGTTTATTTTTCAGATTAATTTGATGTTGCTTGTATATACGTTCAATAGAATCTGATTGGTTATGTTCATTAATAAATCTGCCACTTTTAACAGATGATTCACCATGTATGTTTTTGGAACCATCGATAATGCGGTAGGCTCATCGCTTACTACGTTGGGTTTAATTCCCACGGTGAAATGTGGGTTTCTGAATGTACGGAACATTCACCATGACGGCAATAACTAGTGTGCCTCTGACTACTCCATTAGGGATATGGTGGTGAGGGTATGTTATGTTTTTGGCGGCATTTCTGAAATACGTCAAATTAATCAATTATGGCAATCTTTTGTTTGTATTTACCGATGCACTGGGTTTTGTTAATGTTCATCGTACCTACAAGATCGTATCTAAAATCGTACCCAATGGAGAATAAAATAATCACTAAAATGGCAGGCCTGCAACCAGCAGCTCGGGAAATCTATGGTCCCGAGGCCTATGTTCAGCAGTGGACGTCATGTGGCTGTTGATGATGATGATGATTAAAATGGCTAGCACATATCGATGACGCTTTAGCAAACCGTTTGAAAGATTGCTTGAATATTTTTTGATTACTTAACAACGACGTTGCATATTAAGAGGCGTTCATTCAACCTTTACAAAACCATTGCAAAATGGGTCTTATGGCAGCAGTATAAAGTTACCATCTACATTAAGGTGAACGAAAGAGCTTCATCTGCGCTTGAATGAACCCAATTGCAAGACAAAGATACCTAGTACGATATTTTCCGAAAATTCTTCGTTAGTGAATGCCGCTAACGCCTACTAACAAAACTTTGTAACCAGGCGAGTTATAGCTTTGAGAACGCCGTGGCCCAGTGGTTAAATGCACGAACCCGGTAGTCCTGAGATCAATGGCAAAACACCTACTTTCTGTTCATTGTACTCTTTGGTGATGGAAAACTCCGAAAAAACCCCAAGTAACCCAAAAGGCTCTTACTTACTTACTACGTTGGGTTCAAATTCGCTCAGCAAAACAGGCTTCTGAATGTTCCGTTCACCATCACGGCAAAATCAGTGTGCCTCTGACTACCCCGTCTGGGATACAGTAGTGAGCGTATGTTATGTCATGTTTTATTTTTACTAACTTAAAACGTGATTCATTTTAAAACCTGCATTTCTCTTTTCATTAAAGCCGACATTGCAACAGCTCTAACTCGCACGTACCATAAAGGTGCGTACCAACCGCGTCACGTTCCGCTAACAATGGGAGACGTGCCCGAGGCGGCGGCCTTTACCCCTTTGCAGATAGACCGGCACTTCGCAAACTATAGTACCTAGTGAACTAGTGCAGACTAGTATGGTTATTGTTTTGGGAAGTGAGGCTTTGTAGTTGGTAAGAGCAGTCGTGGAGATCTTTGGGTAGTTATGTGATGTTTAAGTTAAACATTCTTAAAAGTAAATAATTATACGGTGAAGTACCAGACTTTTGAAGAAACGGCAGCTAAAACAAATAAGGATTATTCCGTCTTTCTAATTATACGGTCCTCGAAACAGACCTTCTGTCCTAAGGAAAACTGGTCAATCAGCAGTTTTTCAACAAACATGCCAATTTTATCAAGAATAAACGGTAGAGCAAAACAGCATGTACGTATGCATTCGACATTGATAATCAAGATGAGGAAATATACAAGGCTTAAAAAAAAAATGCCGCTGTAAAGCGTTTCTTTTTAACAAACTTTCATATAATTTCTCACAGTAGATAGTTCTAGTAACAACGCGGCAACGGTAATATTTATATTAATTATGAAGAGAAGAATTATTAGAAGTGGCTATTTTTTAAATAAAGCCATTAATCCATGTAATAAACTATTTCATTCTTTGTAACTCTTTCGTTGTCTGGCCTGACTGGTTTGACTTGAAATACAAATTTCCTTCTACGCATGACCCTCCATCCATTTTTTGCTACTTCACCTGTGCTGTCACCTCCATTTCCTTTATCATCAATGTTATTATCTGTTTTATCGTTGCCAGTTTGTCCACCGTTGTTCTTCTGAAGTTCTTTTTGTCTGTTCAGTTCTTTCAGTTGCTCCAACAGATTTTTAAGGCCAGGAAACTTCTGAGCTGCCAGTTTCTCTTCTTCAGTCAATTCTAAGGTGCCACTGCCGGTGCTAGCGCCTGGCTTTTTAGTTGTACCTTGAAATCTGAATAAACTGTCACCACCATCAGTGCCACCAGTACCACCGTTGGAGCTATCAGGTTTTCTGAATCTGAATTGTGAGTCAGTCGGCTGTCTTGTATTGAAATTAGAATTCGTCCCCAATGGATTATTATTTGTATTTCCAAATATAGGTGGTTGATTTCGGTTGTTGTTGTTAACACCGATCACATCTCCGAGTCTACCGAACAGGTCTGCAGCATTCGTGTGAAGAATGTTAGTCACTGAAAAAAAGACAATCAGTTTGAGTCAAGTATATCTCTCACTCGTTTTTAAGACCGCCTTAAACTTAGTTACGACCATCGCTTGAGACGCAAATAATGTATGTTTGTGGGACCTCCATTATGTCTAGTTTCCATAACACAACTTGAAACTCTACACTCCAGGAAAGTGAAATGAATAAAAGTTATCTTGTGTATGTTTGACCTATGTAAAGAAAAATGTGGTACCGATGTTCAATAAGATAGTCCAATATTTCCAGTATTAACATTAAAATTCCACTGGACAAACAAAAGGGTTATAGAGTCCAGACATTCTACCATGGAAGTGTACTTCCCGAGAAGCGCTATTTTCAGCCCCTCCCTCCCTCGGCGGATGCGATCAATTGAAATTGAATACTACATAAGTAAACTAAATATTAACCAAAATCCTGAAATAATACTGGTGGTTAGGTAACTGTATTTACAATGATGCAGTACAAAAAGGAATGTTTGAATTTTCTTTCGGCATATTTTATTGATGTCAAGAAAGTCGAAAATTAACATGTAACTTTAGATTTTAAATATACACCTTGCACTTTTTTAAGTGCAAGTATTCTTAAAATGCATAAATAAACAGGAATTAGAATAACAATCCTTCATCGTTTTAACTATTTTAACACTAAGCCTGGGGACTGGGCAACACGCTACGCGCCACAAAATGCCGCCTCCGGCATATTTCCTGTAGTTTTCAAATATTTCATTTGCACTCGCCGCACACAGTAGAACCGGAAGCCGCCACACGCTACAGACTATAGGAATACGACAGATAGCGGCGTTTTGTGTAACGCTTAAACTATGTAGAGTATTTGAATTATGAAAAAGGTACTCACCGATTATGAAACAAAGTGATGTCACAAACGATTGCATCGTATCTTTTTGAACCAACACTAATACACCTGCTGCGATGGCAATCAAACAAAACACTGAATATGTCGGTGCGGTAAAAACAAGATTAATTAATTACTAAGTGTTTAATACAAATGACTGTTGGAAGAGAAACTATCGTTAAACTAATTGGTTTATTAATTATTGAGATACATCGAAAACCGATTTAGAAACTGTTAAATCCAAATCACTTTACAATTTATGGTATTGAGGTGTATGCAGAGAGTTAATTGTGCTCAAAAATTGATACCACTGGCGAGTGAGGTCTAACTGTCAAAGTTTGGTTTTATCGTCCAAACGTCAATAATGAGAGGAGGTAAACAAAAAATTAGTATAGGTATATCTGTAATTCAGGATGTTTTCTGAGTCGTAGGGATGTAGTGTGTTATCTATTCAATACTAAAATAATCATAATAATTATCAGGAGCATTTATTCTCGCTCGCTAAATTTCTATCCCAAGATAAGTTAAGTGACGGACTTCGACTAACGCATTAAAATACAATAAATCACTTATTTTGACCAACAACCGTGCAAAATACTTGTCATCCATTCACACGTACGCTTTTACAAATCATACAATGACAGCAGCTGTTAGCAATTGTAACACTCAACTGCTAAATTTGGCATTGGTCACTTTTGTCAAGGTGTCTTCAACCTTATTAATATTATCTGATGGGTCATAATAGGAGTATTAGTTCAGCGGCGCGCTTAATGCCGGGCGCGTGGCGAGCGCGTGTTCTCACCTGTCCCGTGGCAGTGTGTTCACCCCTTTACTCTTCATTCATGGGCCGGAAGTGGTATGAATAATCCTTCACTAATATTGTATGGGCATGTAGAAGTTTGATTCTGAGTACTCTGTACTATGATCGTACAATCTAGGAATTGCAGAACGTTTTTCAAAAAAACAGCTGTGGTGCTTGACAGGTCTCGCACATTTTGTACCAAAAAGAAACTAGATTCGCGATCGATTCGGAGCAAAAACCTGAAGTAACGTTTCAAATTAAGACGGCTGACCCAGTGTTACTCTCACAGTAAACACGAATCTAATGACACCTCTTAAGCTAAAATCCGTCAAGCTGTTCAGGCTGCAGAGCGTGAAAACATTGAATTGGGAGACAAAAATCTGCCATTTTGTATTCAACTTATTTTGATATACCCAGTGTCATTCACAATAAATATATATCTAACGACACTATCTTATAACTATTCATCCATTAAAATAGGGAAATAGTTATTTTATTTGTAATTCCAAGCTCAATTAGCAGTCTAAGGGTTAACTTTAAACTTTTCTTATATTTGTAAAAAGTATTCAATTTTTCACTTTCAGTTTTGGATACGAAGTGAATGATCTCTCCTTTTTTCTCTAGAATAACTTTTTCTGAACGTAACTTAATCTGATTTACTTTGCTTACAGCTTATTGGGTTACACAAACACATAATTAATAACGGTAGTAAAATCTATTATACACATTAGAACCACTAAACTACGAGTGTATTATCTAAAATGGTTTCAATAATTACATTAGTAGAGTTCATTTTATTGTCTCGTTGTTTTAACGAATTGTTATATCACCAAAAAATACTTCAAACCAATCAACAATAACTTGTCTTAGCGAAGATTTCTTGATAATAATGCAATTGCTTAAATTAATTATCATATTTTTTTATTAATTCGCTCATCCCTACGAACCAACCTCATAAAACAACCCGATCACCTTTAAATTACCAGTCAAAAAAACCTTTACAAGTGTAAATAACTTTATCAGCGCCCCTAGCCTACTGGACCGTGAAGGGGTCCAATATGCGCATAGTAATCCGCGCAGAGAGTCCTCGACATAATGGAGAGGCGGCTGGAGTGCGCATGGGCACCCTGCGACACGGGGCCGTAGGGCTGGCAAAATTGACTTTTAAACTAGAGCAAGAAAGATATAAACTTTACGCAAAAAAATATTTCAGCAATGCTAGGACAAATCAATCTATAAAGGTAGGGGGCCAATCAGGCGGTATTCGAACCTGCGTATACATATCGAAGTTGTATCCTTTTTTAACATAGATACATGCGCTCACGGCTGTATCCCAAACGGTGTAGTCTGAGGCACACTGATTGTTAATGTTCAACTTCAACGAAAAAAAATTTTGGAAAGCTCAAGGTCACCCAACGTGCAATAGAACGGGCTATCCTCGGCATTTCGCTACGAGATCTAATCAGCAATGAGGTGCCGGTCAGCAGGGGGTTAAAGGGGCAGGGGCCACAAAGCGCGAAGGACTGGTGGCTATTGGGGACAAAAATTATTGATTGGAGACAATTCGCAGGTTATGACGAAAGCTGCAGGATTTTTATGGATGCAGGCCGCCGACAGCCGACGGCAAATCTATGGGGGAGACCTGTGCTCAGCATTGGGCGTTATGTGGCAGTTGATGAACAATATCTGGAAGATTTGCACACCAAGATCATCTGGACAGAGATTTCATTTCGGTTGCAAAACAATGTGTCCAACGCCGTACAGTCAGCAGCAAGCAGTATATCTGTCACCGGAAAATAACAAGAACCATAAATTTATAAATTTCCTAGGAAATTTATAAACTTTCGTAGGATTCTAAACGAGAGATAAATTGTATTATTTTACGCTCCCATTTCCGGAAATTGATAAACTTTCGGAACGCATCCGTAAAATAATAAGTGGGCGGTAACCAAACGCCATGTGCGCTCTGATTGGTCGAATAAGTCACGTGTCATTCCTCTCCTCCGCCATTTAATTCTGGTAGAAGGCCGGTTTTAATGTTTTATATTTTGTAAGAAAAAATCATCTTCGTGTTCATTGTATAATTTGCGGCTAACTCTCCGGCGATGAGAAACACCGATAAAAAATACATGCAACCCAGATAACGGTGGTATGCTTACCACGATGGGTTCAAATTCCCTCGGAGAAATGTAGGCTTCTGGATGTTCCGTTCGTTCACCGTGACAGGAACTCAGTGTGACTCTGACTACCCCATTTGGGATATGATCGAGATGGTATGCCATGTTTTGTATGTTATATTTTATAAGTGTATTTCATTTTTTTATAAACTTTTTGAAATCTTAAAACACGATTTCTGCTGTCTTATTTTTATTAAGTAGGGGTTATCAGCCTATTAATTGTAAAAAGTAACCTGTCAAACCTACCCAGTTTTAAAGTAAAAGTCCAGACAGGTAGGTATTCGAAACTGATAAATGTACAGTTTGGCAAGTGTGATTGTACCATAATCTACGAACACAAGCATTGCTACTGTCAACATCGACCAATCAGAGAGCAGTGTGTTATTTTCCGTAATTTATAAAAGCGTAAAATTAAAAGCTCTTCTATGATTAGTCGAACCGTTTATAATCTTACGGATAGATATCCGTAAGTTGATAAATTTACGTCCAGTCGTCGCAAATTTATTAATTTCCGGAAATGTGGGCGTAAAATAATACAATTTATCTCTCGTTTAGAATCCTACGAAAGTTGATAAATTTCCTAGGAAATTTATAAATTGACGGTTTTTGTTATTTTCCGGTGACATATCGATTGAAATTAAGCAGATGACGCAGATGGCAGCCCTAGCGCCGCGTGCGCAATCCGCTAAACCCATTGTGATTACACACGCCACGTCACAACACCCCAAATGATGCACTTCAAAAGTGTCATAAAATGGATTGACGATTTATGTGATTTATTTTGAAAAAAAAATTGGTCAGAAGGTATTTTGGGATTTAAGGGATTTTGTTTCCTTACTAGTTTTATCTTATTAAAACCATGACATGGGTTAAAAAAATTATAAGTAAGTTTAAACTAGGCACTTTTCTGCGTTATTAACGAATATTAATAAATATGTCACCTAGATTTTAACATAATTACAGTAGAAAAAATTATCACAAGTGAAGCAACAAAAAGATTTAGCTAAAGCTTACTTGGCTAGAAGGCTCGTCAACGTCTTCTATAGCTGGAACTAGCAAACGCGAAAAGAGAATTTAAATATATAGCCAATATTTAGGACAACATAAGCGCAAGTATTTTTATCACTTGAATACGGGAATATTCCCGGTTTGCTTGAATTCGTATGTCCGTGGATGTTTTTCCAAAAAAATCGTCAATAAAACATAACGTTGGTTAAAAATTTGCGACCAAAGTCTATTTTTTTTAAAGTAAGGGTTCAAACGCCTCTGGGGTCTTTTAAATATTGACACAAACTTTTTCATAAATTCGCGCCGAAGCTAAAAAGAGTTTGCATACTTTTTCATTAAAACGCCACGTCACAGATAGTATCACAACTTTTATACAGAAGAAATAAGTAATTTCATGTTTTACTCGTTTTATGGCAGTACAAAATAATACCATGAATCAGTGATCAAATACTGATAACAATAATAATCGGTTGGATTTGCGGCATTTGCGAGTAAAGGCGCTTTGCGCTGGATAACATATGGACAGGGGGTTCGCACCCCGGCGCGACCCAGAGGTGGTCCGGGCGCGAAGGGGCGCAAATAATAATTGATTTCTGGACACATTTCGATGACCCTTAAATTGATTTTTAAAAGGTTTTGATGTTGAAGAGCTTTGTGATTCTAGTAAGTCATTTTATTAGGAGCTCCTCATAACTTGAATTTTCAGGTCTTTTGGTTATTTTGTGTATTAAACGCTTCGGCACGACATATCGTTTAAAAACCTCTATTATTTTTATAGCTAAGCACAGTCACTCGTGCGGTAAATTTCTAAAATTATCATGTCAACATGATGTGCAGAGGCAATTGCCTCGATCGCAATGACCACACACACACATCAATAATAGTGTGATTGAGTGAGACATTACAATGATTATAATATTGTTACAGGATTTCACTTCTTTAACATTTCTATACGAGTGTATCTCTTTTTACTTTTACGCACTAACTAACTACAACTATGTCAGCGATTTACATACGTACCGGCTTAAATCATTTTTCTGGACAGCATACAATAGTGGGCCTCTCACTCACTCAGTAGCGTCAGTTAATGTTGAGAGTCTCAAAATTGAGAAACACTTCACTATTATAGAGATAGGCACGCCATCTCTACAATACACTAGAGTTTTCCAAAGTCAACAACTATTATTATGAGAACAATCTCCACCCTACCTCTCACATTACGGGCCAAGTCCCCACACTGACTTAAAACACAGAATCAATTTCCTCCACATTCAGAGCCGTTGGCATCCGACACCTCACCGCCACAGATGGCGCTTTTGTGTCAATCGGCATAATTAGGGGATTAGGGCCCTAATCACAAGTTGCGCTGAGTGGCGAGACGCCCCGAACAAATGGCACGGTGCGGACGAACGAGTGACTCGGTGACAGATTGAAATAAAACATATTTTTCCTCGATATGGGTATGCGTAGTGATGTGTATTTCGGGCATCTCCGTGCTTCGGAAGGCACGTTAAGCAACTGGTCCCGGCTGACATCGTTAGATGTCAGACGTTAAACCTAGTCGGAGGCCTTATGGTGGCTTTATAACATCTGAAATTAAGGTAGCTTTATCACTAACATTACACCCCTCCAACAATCCGCACAGAGCCTGCGTGTTGGAGTATGGCTCAATCCACCTCATGGTTGAGGTGAGGCCTGTTCCCAGCAGTGGAACGTGTATAGGCCGTTTATGTTATGTATGGGTGCTTTTGACCTCGATCTCGCCTGGTGGTAAGCGATGACGAAGCCAATGGCTGCCCAGGAAATGCCTGTTTACTTTTCCGGATACTTTAAATCACCAGATTAAAAGTATCCGGAAATATAGACGCAGAGGGTACGTACGTTCCGTGGTTTTTACTGTCACTAAAACAACCTGTGATACAATGCCGATCTGTCATTATTATGTTGATGACATAACACGAATTAATTCAATTCGATTCAAATTCAATTCAAAATTCATAAATTGTCACCCCACTGAATGAACCTATATACCCACTGGATTGGGTTCTATCCCATCATTCCAGTGAGCGGCAGACCTAAGCTTATGACAGCGATAATTAAGTAACTTTTGAGGAAACTTTGCCCAGCAGAACAGCAAGCAGTGGCAAAAGTTATGTACACATACTTACAAAAAACACCCTCGATCAATTCGCGATTGAGAATGACCGAGATGTTACATCTTTGTTTGTAAGGCTTTGATCATACCGGTCATACAGAGGGTCACCTTCTTATGTAGCTACGTGTACAGACGCCTTTGCGGTTGAATTATCTATCTCAGTGGTGAGACTAGATGTGGAACTAGATGTCGCTACTGACATGGGTCATATAACTCTAAAGGCGTTTGTTCATTTAAAAAAGTACAGGTTCACGATCTACGACTACCGGTCAATTGATGCTTGCTTGCGTCGCGTTGCGTAGGACGGAAGCCAACTCTTGGAGATGTTTGTTACCTAGTCCTCCATCAAATAACTCACAGTTTTACAGAGCTCTGATTTGAGCATCGTTCGAAAAATACTTACTCAAAGATTTATTTATTTATTTATTTATTTATGCAAAAAAAAATCCCATGCCGGCTTACAGATAAATTCCAACACGCTGGCAGGTTAAACATAACAAAAATCCAATTAACATACAATAAAATTACAGATTATAAAATACATAGAAAATTACAATAAAATATGAATTTAATTAATTTAGAATTAAAATATCATGCATGTCAAATAAAATTAAGTCAAATAAAATTAAGTCAAATAAAATTAAGCCAAATAAAATTAAGTCAAATAAAATAAAGTCAAAAATGCTGGTCAAGGTATTGGTATGCGGTGGCCATCAAGCACCCTAGACCATCAGCAAATAGATCGATGGACTCGTGCTGAGCGAGCATGTCCCCGAGGAGGCGGCGCGCGCGCACGGTAGGCGCGTTCGCGGCATGTACCGTGCGAGTGACGGGCCTCTGCAGCAGGCGCGGCCGCCGGCGTGGCGCAATAAGCCCATCACTGTCTCGCGGGATTCGAGAGGGTACAGACAGACATACACTCCCAACCACGTACGTACTATCGACCCTATGGTAGATCACTGAGAGGTAATGGACCAATATAAGAAGTTTCCTCCTTAACGCAAGCGTATCTAGCCCAACCATGCCGTAAACGAACGAGGATGGGTAAAGAAAGGGATAATACCCGTTGCTCTTTTTATAGAGCCAACGACCAAACTTCCGCTGCAACTTCTCCACCATGAGAGAATACTTTTTTTCGTGAGGATCCCAGATCACTGCACCGTATTCGAGTTTGCTTCGTACGTACGCATAATATAGTGTTTTTGCCACAGTAAAACTAAATTCAGAGCAAGTTCTTATAACAAAGCCTAACAAACGACTTGCCGCCTTGCATATGCTAGTGACATGCTTGTGGAAGTCCATCTTTTTATCTAATATTAAGCCTAAGTCTCTGATTTCGTCAATTCTTTCCAAAGGAGTGTCAAATAATGTATAATGTGTGTCAATTAAGTTTCGTTTTCGCGAAAAAGTAATAATTTTGCATTTAGATGAGTTGAAGGGCAAGCGATTACTTCCGCTCCATGCAGCCACAGAATCGATGTCGCTCTGTAGATCATCTGCGTCTGCTTTGCTGCCAACACCCAAGTAAAGTTTGAGGTCGTCAGCAAATAAGAGACACCCAGCAAAGTTTACGGTTTCGGGCAAGTCGTTCACCATAAGGAGGAACAGGGTTGGTCCTAGCGTGCTGCCCTGACTCACCCCGGATCTCGTGTAGTAGACTTCAGACTCGCACCCGTCCACTTTCACAAACTGACATCGGTCCTTTAGGTAGTTTGCGAAAAACTTTAGAAGAATGGGAGCAAAGCCTAACTCTGACAGCTTTCGCAGCAGTATGTCATTGTCAGGTCAAAGGCCTTTTTAAAGTCGAAATATGCTGCATCTACTTGCCTACCAGAGTCCATTTCTGACGAAACGTAGTCCACTAAAGTTGCCAAATTAGTAGTAGTTGAGCGCGCCTTGCGAAAGCCGTCCTGACTGTCATGCAACTGACTACCCATTTGCTGCCTGATACGGAGGCCAAGCACACCTTCGAATATCTTCGCAAAAATAGGCAGCACAGCAATTGGTCTATAGTTCGCAATATCCGGGCCAGGTTCTCCTTTTGGAATCGGAGTAACCCTAGAAAGTTTCCAGCGTTTAGGGTAGTGGGCCTGGCTTAGTGAAGTGTTAAACAGATGCAGTAAGGGGACTTTAAAGCTCGATATACAGTCCTTGACTAGAAAAGCAGGTATACCATCGGGTCCCACCGAGGACTGAGATCTGAGGCGCTTTACAGTTGCATTCAGATCTGTTTCATCAACGGTGGCGACTGAAATGAGTCTGGCGTCCGCGGTCCCACGGCAATTTCGGGCTGCCTCGTCGGGACCCAAACGTGGTATTCCTTCTAAGAACACAGACCCGAAATGTCGCGCAAACGCCTCCGCAGCCTCATGACCGGTTAACTCCTCATCTAGATATATGAAAGAGTTAACATTTCGTCTGTCTTTCCTTTTATCTTTTACATATTCCCAGAATTTCACAGGCTCGTTAATAATATTTTTTTGAATAGTTTGTATGTTCTGCCGGTATGCATTGTCAATCAGGTTCTTGGTGTGCCACCTATAATATTTATACAATTCGAGATTAAATAATTTACCTTTTTGTTTGTATCTCTTTAGGTTAAAATATTTGGATTTCAGATTATTAATTATGTCACTCGTGAACCATCGCGGATATTTATATTTATTACCACTTGAAGAAATGCTTTTATGTGGAACATACAAATTTATGCATTCATATAGCTTGAGGTAGAAATCTTGCACAGCTATGTCTACATCAACGATTTCCAATAAATCTGTCCAATCAATGGCTGCTATAGCCGTGTACAAAGCCTGAAAGTCCGCCTTGTGCCAATTCCAGCCAAGACCGGCGCTTATGCTGTTTTTCTGTGCTCGCGAACTTTGCGCCAATGGCTCCACTCCGCCCTTCAGTGTAACCATAATGTCGAGAGCTGGGTGGTATTTGTCTATGGGTACTAAGGGCTCTTCGTTTAAGGAAACCGTCACCTGTCCGGACAAAAGATCGCTCAACACAAGATCCAACATACATCCAAGCCTATTTTTTATGTGGTTATTTTGTTTTAAATGGCAAAAGGCAATAAAGTTGTCATATTGAAGCTTAGTATTCACACTACACGAATTTAAATTAAAATCACCTAAGACTAACACATTTGAATTAGGATACATACAAATAAAATTTTCTATACATGTCAACACACTGACATACTAGTCATCTTTATAATTAGGAGGCAAATATACAACAGAACATAACAACTTCACATTTTTCCATTTTACAATTACACAAATTAATTCTTTGTCCGGCGTAAGGCCGTCAATATCAGCTACTACTTGGACCGAATAGCATTCGCGTACCGCCAGCAGAACTCCCCCCCACCCAGTATCCCCGGCGCGGTCCTTACGGATAACCGTGTAGCCAGGGGGAAAGAGTTCGCCATCGCAAACAGAACTTGTCAAAAATGTCTCCGTTAGAGCCACAATATCCACCTTACGAGCACTTAAGTTATTGCGAAACATTGCAGTCTTTGAACGCAAACCACGCACATTTTGGTAACAACACTGTATTTTTTTGCATTGTCTGTCACTGTTGTGTTTCCTGTTTAGCTCGAAAGTTCTGCCGCCAAGGCTTAATGCAGATGCCCTCAGACCAACTATCTGCGGACAAAACTTGTTCTTCGAGCTTGACTGGAACCCCGAGCTTAAAAAATGGGTAGCTCCCACGTGCTTTCAGTGCATCCACCGAGCAGACATCCTCTCCACACAAAACTGTGAGATGGGCACGTACCTGCTCAACAGTGGTCCCCTCTCTCAGGTAATATACATGAAGAAATCGCTTTCTTTCAGCCGCGCGCAGTGAGGCGTCTCCTGGCGTCGCAGTGCCCCGAAGTATAACTGGTAAAGGTGCTCGTGTTCTCTTGTGCTTTACCTCCGTCCATCCTTTATCGTCGGGAGCGTCTTCACCGCGTTTAGACGTGGTAACCATGGTAGTTTTACCTTGGGTGGAAACAAGGTCTTCAATATGCAACTCCTTTGGGCGTAGCACGGGACTACGAGTCGTAGGCGCCGTTGTTTGATTTTTGGAAGGTGCTTTTTTCTTCTTATTATTTTCCTTCGAGCATTGTTCCGAAGGTTTCACGTTTTTACTGGTTTTTCTGGGGTTCACCTGTTCCTGGTGGAGAGGATTGCGGACCGAGTTTAGCGATTGACTCGCCCACCTCCCCCTTAGTCTGAAGTACAATTTTTGGAGATTTTGCGCTTTCGACTTTATTACCATTTTGTTCCTGAGACACACTGCGAAGGAGTGAGATCATTGCTAAAGGTTCTTTCATAATAGTCTGCAACTCCTCCCTGATGACTTTCCGCAGTAGGTTGAGGTTTCCACACACGCAGCTACAAGGCTTGGCACGCCTTTGGCCGCGCTGCATATTGACGTTATTAAATTCAAAATCATGCTCGGAAACGTCTACTGTTTCGGCAATAACGTCGTTGTCAGTGGTCGTACTCATGAGAAAGCGAACAGGTGTACCTAGATTGCTGGACTTAGGCATTTTGCTTCTACAAGCAACGCATTTCCATGCCTTTATAATGTCTTGGGTTAGGATCATGTATTTTTCGGTTGTTAATCCCGCGCATAATAAGTCGTAAATGTGACCACAACTGGAACATTGCATAGAGCAGTCGTCAGCTCCTACCTTATGATTACACCCCGCGCAAGTCGCCATAGCTGTAAGCAGTTTCGTTATTGTTGTTTAGCGATAAGCTCCAGGCAGACGCGTAGTGCGCGCGCGACGAGTGAGTCAGCAAAGCGGGGCGGAGCCACGGATCCGAGCGTCGCGGCGGACGATGGCGACAGCGGCCGACCGTGTGACTCACCTCCAGCGGGCAGCAAGCAGCGACGACGGTGACGATGTTTTAACGGCTCAATCCAAATAAATCTGAGAATGCTTCTTCTTATTTCTTGAAGTATACACGAGATATCGAAAAACTGTTTTCACAGTTCAATAGTGCAGACTATTAGCTTTCTGACAATATATAACACTGATAGAAAAACAAACTTTTTGCAAATCAAAACAAAAATTAATTACGGAGCAAAGCAAAACAGGTCTGCCCTGAATGACGGCTCGGACGGGGGGGAAGATATATACACCATGGCATTTGAAAGGTATGTTGCTTAAACTTAATTAAGAACTTTTTGGGTTTATCTTAGTGGTGATTGGGCTGTATGCTAGCTAGCATTGCAGGGTGACTCAACAGTTGGACCCGCGAATCAAGTTGATCTTAAAATGTGTTTTGTCATTTATTTATTTATTTCATCTAAGCTTACATCTATCTTTACAGGCGGGCCCAATACAATAGAAGAGCTACAAAACAATATTCCTGAATCCCCCATCAGAATTACAGTTATTCGATGTAACACAATACATATAACATTATCTTTGCGAATTCACACAGAGAACAGTGAAACAAGTCAATCTTCTCTGCAATTTTATTTAGAGCACGTAGCGTGAGCGTCAGAGGAGCTTTATTGATAAGGTGCGTCCTACCCCGCGGCACGGCCAGCAACTGCGGCTTGCGACGACGTTTCACGTAGTTATCGGGTACCAAGAGTCCTATCTGACCCAGCAGTGTAGCGTTGGTTATCTTCCCTTTAAACACTTTAAAGACGTACAATGCCAAAGCCAATCCCCTTCGCACTCGCAACTCGTTATATCCCACCATTCCCAGAATAAACAAATTTGGGTACATCAGCGGGTAAAATGGGTACACCCCATATTGCTTTTTATAGAGGTACCTTACAAATTTGTTCTGGATCCTATCTAGCATACCACTGTACTGTTCTTAGAACGGATTCCAGACTACCGCATTACACTCCAAGTGACTCCTCACCAGAGCATTATAAAGCGCGACAATGGCGCCTATACTCTTAAAACTATGGACTATTCGAAAGATCAATCCCAAGTTTCTGTATGCCTTTTTACAGCAGCTAACAATGTGATCATAAAACCTTAAGTCTGCTGAAAACCAAACTCCCAGGTCTTTAACACCCGTTACTCTCTTCATTGGAACTTCTTCGACCCTATAGTCATACCGGAATCGGATAGGATTACACACTCTTGTGAAAGAAATTGTAACACACTTGGACAAATTAAACTGCAGTTTATTTTCCTTACTCCATGCCACTACCTCTTCGATGTCGGTCTGCAAGCGCTCACAATCGTTTTCTTTCTTAACTGTCATGAACAATTTAAGATCGTCTGCGAAAAGTAAGCAACCAGCGGACTTCACAACGTTTGGTAGGTCATTGATCATTATAACAAACTGAAGAGGACCAAGGTTACTCCCTTGACTCACACCTGATCTCACGTAATATGATTCCGACCGATAACCCGCGAAGTCTACGTACTGCTGTCGACCACTCATGTAATTCGCTAAAAAATTTAATATATGCGGTGTGCAACCTACCCCAGCCAGCTTCCGAAGTAGGATGTCGTTATCTACTATTTCGAACGCTTTCCGGAAGTCAAAGTATGCTGCATCAACCTGACTCCCACCTCCGTCCACCACAGTCATCTTTTTAATACATCCAGACGAAAAGACTCTACCTCCGGTGAGGCACAGTTGTTTTTTGTATTGAGAGGATCCAACAATAAATTCAGTAATCACTCTTTTCAATATGTTTCAATTCATCCAATTTACAATAAAAAACTTTTCTGTTTAGAGTATACCTTGCCATAAAATAATAACGGAAACTTCAACATTATCTCTACATTATTTTCTGCAATAAACATACTTAATTTGAATTACATTAAAGTAGCACCAAAACCAATATTTATTCGTGGTTAACGTCTGTTAGATGGTGCAACTAAAGCTAGATTCGCTCCATAAGCTATCACTGACAAAATCCCAATAAATACTTGAGCACATTTTCAAAATATTCGCATATTCTGTCACGCTAATGCGCATAAAGCGTAAAAGCAAACCGTTCAGTCTAAAACATCGCAAACTATGAAACGCTGAAAATTTCCTATCTCTAATGGCTTAATCTCATCTCGGAAAAATGTCAGGTAAAAAACGAAACCAATATATTCGCCATCAAAGCCTCTAACGTGGAGCGGGAAAAAAGGCCTTTTAAAAGCTTAAAAGGTCCGTTTATCGCGGACGCAAACACTTAGTCGGATGTTAATTACTAAGTAGCCGGAGCGTCGTCAAAGGGAATGCATGAATACTTGCCAGCTTTTAAAAGCCGCGCGATTCTGGGAGAAACCGAAGGTAAAGCGATTACTGCGCCGATATGAGAGTTTTTCACAAACGTTTGAGGCTTGCGTGGGGAAATTAGGTACGCTTGTGCAAGGTTGTGTACCGAGGTTATGACGGTAACGGGCTTCCTCTTTCAGTGGCATTTTTTTACTTGTTCCCGCGACCGTGCGGACGCTTAGTAGCTACCATTTTTGATGAAAATCTTGCGCTTGGCTAGAAACAGAACAGCGAAGGAAATCCAAACTAAACATGAAATTTTAGAATAACATATAGCATTTCTAAGGTTCTTATCACCGAGGCGGACGATGTCACTTTTTTATCAATACTAAGCCCAAGATCAACAATCAAAAAATTACCAGTTCTGGCAGATGTAAAGTGATTGCTCCGCCGATATGAGTATTTTTCCCAAACGTTTGAGGCTTGGCCACGGTTGAAAACGACCAAATGCTCGTTTTATTTCGTTTTTGTTGACCCATCCAAAAAGATAACTACAGCTGCGTTCCCCGCTGCAGTTTGTATTAACAGATTATTAAAATTAATTAGGCGATTCACGTCGCGGTCCGAAAGAACCCACTCAAAAAGAGGTAATGGGCAATACACACCGCGGTCTAAACCTCTAGTGGTACGAAACGACCCAAGACCCCGTCCGTCGAGCTAGAAACCCTGTTTACCCGAAGCAAACCGTCCACGTGACAATCCGGCGGCAGAGATGATTAGCCCGTTAACACTGTTAGTTAGCGCAATCACAATTAGCTGAACTTGACCTACGGCAAGGGTCGCGCACACCCACTATGCAAATAAGAACCGGCTTTCTTTGAAACGGCCCGGAAGGGTCGCCATCGCCGCGCGCCGTGTAAATCTACCTTTTACGGGTTTGTGGGTGAATGAGATTAGAATCAGCTAGGTTTGCTTTGAATATTGATATTGCGACTTTGGTCATAACTTGGCCAAAATGTAGTGGTTTTCATGTTTTTTGGTTTAGTAGTAGGTACTGAAGTAATTAAAAACTAGCATGTTTATTATGACTATCTCTCTAGCTCCACTATGGGCTGAACCTAAATAGGTAAGTATCTTCTGTTAATCGTAGAGGCAGTTAATTTGCATTTCAAGTAATGAACTAACAAAATAGTCCACTCATTGTTTTCGATTGGTTCGCTGTACTGAAATCGGTAAAAAATATCGTATTTGGCCACCTAAGAGTATCTCCTATCCCGTAATAAACAAGTCTTAGTCACAAGATGGAAAATAAAAAATTGAAACTTTTACGGAAATTATTTGTTAACATGTCAAGCGAAAAATTTGAATCCTACTAATATTTTAAAGGCGAAAGTTTGTATGTGCCGTGTTGCTCTTTCACGTAAAAACTACCGAATGTATTTTAATGAAACTTTACAATAATTAGCACATCTGAATCGCACATAGGCTACATTTTAAAGAAATATTACTTTTTGTTTTTCAACTAGTTTCAACCGCTAGTTAGAAATAAAACGATCAACATTTCGAAACAACAGCATGGACCACCTTTCTTTAAACAGGAAACAAATAAGTGAATGAATTCTCCTTGAAATGTAACTGGCCAGCTATAGCGCTTTGAGAAAACCATTTAAAAAAAAATCCCTAAGAAGAAGAACAGTCGCGTTTTCATTTGTTTTGACAGAATCTAGAAACAAAAAATGAATGTAAGGGATTTGACTTGAGGACGTTGTTTTCTGTGATAAGTTTAAGTGAAATGTAGATAAACTAGTCTTCTAATATTTACTACTCGTATAGTGTGTTGTTTAGTGCATTTTAGATTTTGAAATTATAAGTAGAATTACTATAGCCGAAATTAACACATAGTATTATTCCAATATGGCTTGCCAAATGTCTAGTTCTTTTTCTACATGTTGCAGACACATAATCAGCTCAGTCTTAAATTCGGAAATTATTACATTAGTTAGAGATAGATCATTATTCAGAAAAAGCATAAAGCAATAGCAACAAAAATATTTTATCACAAATGGTACAAAAAATGCTGTCTAGCATTTTTTATAGTCTAATTATATGTCATAATATACTTAGATATAAAAATGTTCCTCCCAAGACCAAAAAGTCACACATTCCTCAAAAACTCTAATAGTTTTTTACTACCCAACAGCGGAAGGTGCGTTTAAAAAATTAAAACCTGAGCCAGGCGGGAGCAGCGGCGGCAACGGCGGCTCGTCGGCTCTCTCCCCGTCCCTGGGCCCGCAGCACGCCGGGCACACGCCCACCACCGCCTCGTGCCCCACGCCTGCGCGCCGGAGGCACAGGACCACCTTCACACAGGTAGCTAACACAGCCTAACTCTGAGTTAGAAGAATCAACAGATCTTTCACCCATCGCTTAGGTTGTTATCCACTGAGACTCCAGCTCCGCTCATCACGGCCGGCGGCACAGGCTTACCTTCACAAAGGTAGCTAACTGACACATTATATTAGTGGAAGCTTGGCGTTGACATGTGACAAAGTGGTTTATGTACCATGTCAGCGGCGATAAAGAAAAACCACGTCAACACCAGTAGTAAACTAACACAGCTACGGCTTACGTAAATAAACAGCTCTCATCATCATTATTTAGCTTGCAATCCTACTCGACTCCTGTGCGCCGGTGGCACAGGACCACCTTCACACAGGTACCTAACGAACACATCACAGGCACAGGCCATTGTCTGTCCCTATCTCCGGGCCCGCAACATGCCCGGAAAACTACTGCTCCGTGTCTCACGTCGGCCCTGGAGACACAGGACCACCTTCAAACAGGTAGATAACACAGCTCAGTTAGTTTCCACACCTACCCTGGGAAGTCCCAGCACTGTTCTCACCTAAGTTAGGTGAGAACAGTGTTCCGCCTTTTGCTCTACTCCTGACGCCGGTGGCACAGGACCTCCTTCAGACAAGTAGCTATCTGACACAATCAAGGCCTAGGTGAACTACACGCTCTCTCAACTTCCCTTACAAAGCAACACACTAGATACATGAGGCGCACCCCTGTCCACCCCACATGCACAAACAAGCAATCGTCTCTCGTACCGTCCCTGGGCCCGCAGCACGCCGGACACACGCCCACCACCGCCTCGTGCCCCACGCCTGCGCGCCGGCAGCACAGGCCCACCTTCCCACAGGTAGCTAACTGACACTGGCAGACCATCGGACCATCGGCTCTCTCTCCATCTCCGGGAAAGCAACATGCCCGGTAAGCTACCACTTAGTGTCCCATGTTAGCGCCGGGGACACAGAAAAACCACGTCTCCACCGGTAGTTAACTAATACAGCTAAGGTTTACGTGAATAAATAGCTCTCTCATCACCATTTAGCTTGCAATCCTACTCTACTCCCGTGTGCCGCCGGCGACCACCTTCATACTAGTGACTAACTGACACATCACATGCAGACCATTGGCTCTCTCCCCGTCCCTGGGCCCGCAGCACGCCGGGCACACGCCCACCACCGCCTCCTGCCCTACGCCTGCGCGTCGGAGGCACAGGACCACCTTCACACAGGTAACTAACATAGCTTGACGCAGACTTGTAACTTGTTGTACTCGCTTAGGTTGTAAAACACTGAGACTCCTGCCCTGCTCTTCTCAGCCGGCAGCACAGGCGCACCTTAACATACAGCTAACTGACACAGGCAGACCATCGGACCATCGGTTCTCTCCCCATCTCCGGGGAAGCAACATGCCCGGTAAGCTACCACTTAGTGTCCCATGTTAGCGCCGGGGACACAGAAAAACCACGTCTCCACCGGTAGTTAACTAATACAGCTAAGGTGTACGTGAATAAACAGCTCTCTCATCACCATTTGGCTTGCAATCCTACTCTACTCCCGTGTGCCGGCGGCGACCACCTTCATACAAGTGACTAACTGACACATCACATGCAGATCATTGGCTCCCCCCGTCCCTGGGCCCGCAGCACGCGGGGCACATGCCTACCACCGCCTCGTGTCCCACAAGCACAGGACCACCCTCACACAGGTAGCTGACACAACTCAAGGTGAATAACCAGATCTCAGGTTTATGATCTCTAGCTAACTGACACAGTCCAGGTTTAGGTGAACTCAAAGCTCTTTCAAGTTCCCTTCCCCCTAGGCAGTGGCACTTGCAACTTTGCTAACTTGCAGTCCACCAACGCCTACTGCTCTACTCCTGTCCGACGGTGGCACAGAACTGTCTGTTCGGCACAAATCGTCATAAGATTATATCTGAGAGTGCTCCATCTTTTCAAACACGAACACAACAAAAAAAAATGTTCAAAATATTTGAGTAAGGCAGATAATCCCTTTTTAACTCCGAAGACAAGCCATTAAGAAATAAATTAAAATGATGTATTTGGATCTTAACAGAACAGTTTCTTTACTGTCACGCTAGCGCTTACACCCCTACCAGCTCAATGTTACATGCACAGTCTACAAACGTGACCCGTTAATCACTATTAGGTGATCTGGCATAGGTACATTGAGCACAATATATGCCAGATCACATCAACAAGAGCTCAGCTTACATCGGCAGTATAATGCTCTAGTTGAGGTTGACTGTTCGTCTGAACTGCTCAATTAGGTACAATAATCCTTGACAATCGGGTATTATAGTCGACCAAGCAGAGAGACCGTCCCTAGACGACCGCAGTCAGGTAAGCACAGCCAAACAGATAATACAATTTCCAGCATTTACGTTTTTTACTTGTTCAATATCAACTGGTCGTAGGTAACATATTACTCGTACTATAGTATCTAAACCGGTGTTTCCCAAATATTATTCTACTGTGGCTCAGTGCGACCTGGCAAACAGGGAACGCTTCTTCAGCCCATAGTACAAAACTTTGAGCGTTCCTATGGCCGTACGTCCAGAAATATCTAAATACTAATAACAAACAGGCCTCACCTCCATTATGAGCTGGCTCAAGCCATTTTGCAGCTCGGTTCACTAGAACTCAGTCAAAAGAAAGTAACGTTATGTCGGTATTTATGCGAAGTCGAAAATTGACCCCTGGCGTACGTGCCTATAATTTGACCGTGTGTACAAGAGTATGTTTTAGTAATAAATCATATTTACTATGATTAATTACTAGAGCATAAACGAGATAGATACATGCTGCGCAGTGTCGTCTCAAACTGTCAATGCTTTGCTCCGGTGTTCGGACTGATTTCGGGTGCCACTTTTTTAGCACAAGTTTCCTATCTACGTCTTTTTATTTGAATAGCATTGGTCTTGAACATTAATTTGTATTGTCCCAGGAACAACTAGCAGAATTAGAAGCCGCGTTCGCGAAGTCCCACTACCCCGACATCTACTGTCGCGAGGAGCTCGCGCGGACGACGAAACTCAACGAGGCGAGAATACAGGTAAGATACGCTAATTTTATTTTTTCTTACGTAAACTATTACGAAAGCGTCGTAGCCAAGTGATTAAACTCTAATTTGGAACCCGGCAGTCCCGAGTTCAAGATTGGCCGGAACATCTACTTTGTGTTCATTGTACAAACTCTCTGGTGACGAAGCCAAACAACCTGGATAACGGAGGTAGGCACGCCCCTTACCACGTTGGTTTCAAAGTTGGGTTGGGCTAAATGTGGACTTCTGAATGTTCCGTTATCCATGAGTATGCCTCTGCCTAGCACGTTTGGGATATGGTCGTGAGGGTATGGGTGTGTTTGTTTGCCTAAAATTTTATACTCTGTGAAATTGGATATGACTATTGAAAAATCATCCCTTAATGTATTGAATCGGTCGACAACGTAGTAAAATCTAGGAGCAGGTGGCATGCAAGATAAATTATGACTCAAGTATTCTTAAAGTATTGCCATATCGTAGCTGCCTACATCAAGCCCCAGATTAATTAAATCTGTCTTGGCAACACGCTCGGCACAACAGCGATCGGCTCGCCTTCGGAATTGTCCAAATATCAATGATGCGCGAATGCGTAACACAATTTGGTGCGTAGGCCCGAGGCGATCGAATTAGAGCGCCATCTGTCGCCGGCCGTATGAATACGAAATGCCCGACTCGCAGATCTTTATCTCAGTTTTAAAATGCTCAATCCCTGGAGGCTGTCTATTGATTTGTTCTCGGAGCACCTAATTTGAAGCTTTAAATATTCTTTTTAGAAATATGAGTTACGATTCTCTGGTAAAATATAGGGTTGGGTTTTCAGTCATACGCGTTAAATTGAGACTTAATTTGTCAATATGTAAGTTAATTCTTTATTTATTCATTAGCACAGCCACATCATATGTATCACACAATGACACACAATATACAGTTCAATGTTTCATTTCGTGTCAAACATTTCTCTAATATGTTTCAAACAAATAACGTTCCTTTGAAATCAATTGTTGCAAACCTTTGGTTTTGATGACGATGGTGCCTAGCACTGGATAGGATATAAGCACTGGAGGATTAGTACATACTTCAAATTGTTCATAAATTAATTATTAATTTATTAGAACGCTGAAGTTTTTGTGTGGATATACCTACAAGTAGTAAGTTTAGGCAGGATATAGGATTAAACACTTCCATTATCTTTGCATATACGTACCGCTCGACAATCCATTTCGAGGGAAATGTCACGTTTCAACAATAAAGACTCTCGGCTATTTTATTTTTCGAGCACATGTCGCGATGTTTTATTCATCATCGCTCCATCGTAGACAATTACTCTTTCTTTCAAGAGCAATGAGTGACAAAGTTCTGCTAAGAAAATGAAAGGTTCCACGAAACGACATTACGGGTACATACGTAGCACGGTTAAAAGGTTGTGAAATGCGCGTGGGAGTGAGTGTGCGACGTGTGTGTGCGGCACACGCGCTCCGTAGGAGGCTATTAACGTTTAGACGACGCTACATAAGAATGTAAACGTTAAAGACGACAGCGACGTCGGGCTCCCTCCTTCTAGAGGAAATTTCGATATAAAAATACGAGTACCGCCGGCGAGGGGTGCGGGGCGCGCGGGCCGGGGTGGCCCCTGAGGCATTGCAATCCCATCAAATGGATCCATAACGAAGTTAGCCGCTCATCCTCCCCGCGCGCCCCTACATTGTCTCTGCCCTCAAATGAATTCTACAATTGGAAATAAGAAAATGTTTTGTCGGATCCCGTGCTTTTTCAGCTTAAAGGCGACCGTTTTCTGAGGATAACGGCGCGCTCGTAGGAAAATGGGCGATAGCTTTTGTCGAACGAACCTTCGAGAGGGATCTTTACTGAATTAAGTTTTATCCCTCTTTAAGTTGCTGCTTATGGATACTCGTAAACGGTTTGTGTTTTATTAAATATCTGTTTAGAGATTCAATTTCATATTTCATGGACGTTCCTATACCTATTACTACTTAGATACGTCGCGTGCCGAGAAAACCTCCATATTATACAAGCTACATTCTACCTCCTTTGAAATTGTACTAATATGAAAATCTTATTATTGTATAATTATGGCATGATTACCTATGCCCTTTTGCGATCAGAAATATTTTATTGTTAAATTACTTTCATTACATATTTAATTTACTAAAAAATCAAGGCTAAGGGTAAGTTGCACCATAGTAGAAGTTAAAGTTAAAGTTTTTGTCAAATTGGACAATTTGGATGTTTGTTATTGTTATAGTCAGATGGTGCACCCCCCCTATTGTTATAAGTTCTTCTGTAATACTTACAACACAATTTAATTTACATTTATTCTTAATTAATATTTGGTATTTTATTTCTGTCGTCAGACTTTTTTTTGGATGGTTACTTTTCTCTATTTATTAGATATTTCTTGCAAATGCTTAACTTGAAATGTTACTAATACTAATTACTTCCAAATCTCAATAAAAGACATCAACGAGAGTAGGTACATTAAAACCCAAAAAAATATCTTAACAAAAGAGATAACGTAGGAAAATTGAATTTTATCGAAATGGTTAGTCCGGTAACATCGAGCGATTCCGGAAATCGCTTTTTGCACTGGGACGCGCAGCCTGCCGAGGGAAGGACAATTGATAAAATTACTAAACCTGGTATTTTCCAAGTAAATGAATAGAATATAGATTACATTCCAATTACTTACCGGCCAGGAATCCAGCTAAGATGATAGTTTCTGTCGTGCGGTAAATTTTAACTAACACGTCCGATTTAGTGTAGTGGTTAAGTATTTCGCTTCTACACCAGAGGTCCTAGGTTCCCCGCATAGTACACACTGTATCTATGTTTGTACTGATCAGTTGTGATTCCTATGAAAGATGCTAGCGATTATGGTCCTAAATCTTAAAATTAAATTTTTAAGTTGTCTACGTACATAATGCATTTAAAAAAACAAGTAACTTGAGGATGTTTATCCGTTATCCATTACAAAAATACCCCTAATAACTGAAGGTAGTTATACAAACTCCTGAAAGGAGTCCCTTGTTAATTTCTTACAGTCGTAGCTCTTAATTTGAATTTCGAGTAAATTATCGTAAAATAAAAACATCGATCATAGAAACACGCAACACTAATTTGGGTTCATAGACCCAAGTTGACCCTAACCTCCATTGTTCACGCCCCTACGTTTTATATCGATAAATCGAATTAATATCGACATTTTTGTAAACATTTGAAGTACGTTTTTATCGAAACCGTTAAAGATATATATGAAAAAAGGGACAACACCTACTATTTCAGATTCATTCACTTTCTTTGCCATTGCCATCAGTCTTTAGGGGTATTTTTGAAACACCCTGTATGATCTGCTTAGTTTGGGGCTAATTGATGTGCAAACATATTTTTTGATTCAGACCTTTCAGAATTGTTATTCTCAATGAATACGGCGATAGCAATTATTGATATCATTGATATAAGTCCTTATTATAACTTTATTCTTCAAACTAGTGGCTGGGCTGCCCGCGACTTCATCTGCGTGGACTCGTAATGTTATATAGCCTATAGCCTTCGTCAATGAATGGACTATTCAACACCATAATATTTTTTAAATTCCACTCAGTAGTTCCTGAGTTAAGCGCGTTCAAATAACAAACAAACGTAGTAAAAGTATAGATGATTCAAATTGTTTCCTTATTTATTATACTTAGGTAATTATTTAAGTAATTTGATGTAGCTTGGAAGCTTGGCAGCCTGTTTTTTGGCACTGAACCACAGGGCGTGAGCTTAATAATTCCCACCCAAGACAAATATTCATAAGATGAACATAATATGTGTTTGTTCCGTGTCCAAACGTTGTATGTGATATGTTTAAGCATTTCTCTTAAACTTTGGCATCTAAACTACTTTGTCTGTTAAGCAGGTTAAATACCGCGACATAATTGATAATTTGTACTATTTGTGAAATAATTTTAGATTTCTTTTAAAAGCCCTATTTTAAAACATAAAACCCTTTTAAAAAAACAAAATTAAATTTGAGATATACCTAACAGAATTACGAGCGAATCCGCGAGTTCATTGCCTACGCATTTAAAAAGGCAAACAATGCCGAGGGGCAGACTAATGACGTTGTTGTCAGCGGGAACGCGCACTGTTTGATATGGTGATTACAGCTGATTAGAGGGCCCCGCCCACGCACGCGCGGTATGTACGATACACCCTCGCCTCCCCCAGGCATATAGAGGGGATGTATACGGTACGATATGCTAGTTTTTTTATTTGACGGTTTTGCGAACGTTGCGTGGAATGGGTTATAATCAGTTTTCTTGTTCTTGCGGATGGATAGGCACTTGTTTTAAATTGCGGAACTATTTCAAACCTTGTGGTTGTATTATTGGCCAAAATTCACTAGTAGTCGGTATTTCAAGTTGAATTAATAGATGACTGCTATTTTTTAAAAAGATAAAAAGTCAGAATCAGCAGCTACAGTAGAAACAAAAATTAAGAACATCACGACTAGGTATTTCAGAAGAATCTTAATCAGTTTTCAAACACAAATCGATTTGCATCGCATTCTGAGTACGTGCCGTTTTGGTGCCACAATAATACATATGTTTTTTATCATGTTTATCTTTTCATTGTATTATGTCACTAAATAAATTATTTTTCTTTCTTTCTTTCATTCTAAATCTAAGTCAGTAATCTATTTCCAAAAAAGACCTGGCGAATCTAACTAATGAAATTCACTGGATTATTAGTATCAGAAACAATCGATTTCTGTGTGTATCTAAACGCAAGGCCGCAAGGTGATGCATAGAATATCGCCTCTTCTCTTTCCAACCACACGCAAGCGTAGTGAACGGGATGACGAGAAAATTTTGGTATATTTTGGTTTGTTTTAGTTTTACTTGCTTATTCCGATCCAGAAGAGCCACGTCACCCGTTTCGGTCGTTGTCTGAAATATTTTTTTGGCTCATACCTATAACATTTTGTTGTTATGGCCAAGTCATCATTATAGCTGGAGCGTTTCGTTCTCCGATTACGTATGTTGGGGTCAGCCATCAGAACGCCAACGACCCGCTAACGTTTCGATAATCGAAAAGTAAACGATACTTTTTTTCTTTCTAGCGTTTAGTTTTCGATTACCAAAACGTTAGCGGTTCGTGCTAGGCCTACAGTTCTTTAAACTTGGCACTCCTTCGAACCTCCCCACTTCCATCCACCTTCGGTTGATGTTGATGATGCTGTTCGGACCCACCATCAACATCCAGGGGAACAATAGGGAGGGGTCACAGTGGGAACAATAAATGAAAAAAAAATTGACGTCAGCTCACTACTTAATGCTGACTGTTCACGCACGACACGAAGCAATAACAAACTAGTTTAGTTAAATATTATCTTTAGACATTACATCTAATTTTCCTATTTGCACAGGTGTGGTTTCAAAACCGCCGCGCGAAGTACCGCAAGCAAGAGAAGCAGCTGCAGAAGGCGCTGGCGCCCGCAGTCCTGCCGGGCTGCAACGGCATGATGCGCAACATCCAGGGCTACCGGGGCTACCAGCCCTACCCTCATCCGAACACCATCAACCGGTATCCACAGGTGAGTCACAACCGCCGCGCGAAGTACCGCAAGCAAGAGAAGCAGCTGCAGAAGGCGCTGGCGCCCGCAGTCCTGCCGGGCTGCAACGGCATGATGCGCAACATCCAGGGCTACCGGGGCTACCAGCCCTACCCTCATCCGAACACCATCAACCGGTATCCACAGGTGAGTCACAACCGCCGCGCGAAGTACCGCAAGCAAGAGAAGCAGCTGCAGAAGGCGCTGGCGCCCGCAGTCCTGCCGGGCTGCAACGGCATGATGCGCAACATCCAGGGCTACCGGGGCTACCAGCCCTACCCTCATCCGAACACCATCAACCGGTATCCACAGGTGAGTCAAACCGCCGCGCAAAACGGTCCACATGAAGTTGTAGAATTGTGACAAACCTTCGCGGCTTCTATTATATCTGTAACTGTGTTTATTTGCGAAGTTAATGAGGTAAGTACCTAAATAGAAAAACAACTGTCCCTATTCTTAATCCCAGGCTCAAACTAGGGGAACTTGTAATTTCAACGTGTTTTGTAGCTAAAAGCGCTTTTCTGGTTGTTGGATCAGCTTGAATAATTGCCTTCTCGAAATCGCAAAAGGATGCATTCAAACAAAGTGAGCTAAGTGTTGATTTCCAGAGACCGGGCCACAAAGCGCCATTTTAAAAAGTTTGTCATTTTTAAAAGCTTAACTATGGTCTCTAGACCACAGCCGAAAATCTGCGCACCCATACCTCTGATATAATCCGAGATTAAATATTCCGTTGCAAAGCAGTTTCGGTCCGCATCTCTCGTTAACGCCGACGCATTCGACCACAATTTGTCCGCCATTACGTACGCGCTAATCAGCGGCTCTGATTACGGCGTAATGGGATTTGCCCGCGGCCGCGCGGCTAAATAACGGAAATACTCGATGGCCAGCCATCACCACCGATTTTAAATGTATCGATAGTTAATATTAATGGGGATTTTTAATACTTGTCGTGAGAGCGTCGTGGCCCAGGGGCTTAACATTCTGGCTCGGAACCCGGTGGTCCCAAAATCAAATGTAGGCGGAACACACCTATTCTGTATTCATTGTTACAATTTGTAGGGAACTCTCCGGTGATGGAAAACACCAATATAAAACCCAAGCAACCCGAATAACGGCGGTAGGCTCGCCCCTTACCACGTTGCGTTCAAATTCCGTTGGCGGAATGTGGGCTTCTGAATGTTCCGTTAACCATGAGCGCAATTATCAGTGTGCATTTGATTAACCCATAAGGGATATGGTCGTGAGGGTATGTTTTCAAAACGAGTATTGCCTTGATATTAATCAGGATGGAGTTGCTTCTCTTATTACAGCAGCCATTCAAATGGCAGTTATTTAATTATTTAGCAAATTGAAGTGGCGCACGGCCGCTGGGCTGCGTCGGTGACCTTAGTTTAACGTCGGAATTAACTAAACTCAGCGGAGTATAGGAATCTTTGTTATTTGGTCCCAACGGTAAGCAATGGGCAGATCCTCCCTGGTTGATCTACAGGCGCGAGTTTGATGCGTTATGTGATTGGTAAGTAGATGATTTAAAGAAAATGCATTTAACTATCGGTACTGAAGTTTCCTTTGAGTAGGTTTTATACTCTCCAGACTTTTAGGGGATAGGCCTTGGTCGACAAATAATTCTGTTAACTGAGGTATTAATTAAGAGTGTTTTGCTTAAAAGTGATATCTGAATGCATTGCTTATCTGCCTTGATTGTCATCCATTATCCAAAAAAACTCCGATCCCAAATTTTTGAAACAGAGTATAAGAGTGAAAAAAACAATTTGTTTTCATTTTTATTTTTCAGTTTTGCTTGAAAAGACTCAAATTAATGTTCTCGGTCGTAGCATAATTTTATTAAAACATGCACTCCCTCGACCTGAATGCTTGTTCGAATGAAATTATAAAAACGCAGTGGGTACAGCGCACAATACGGTCAGCTCGGTGACCTAACGTAATTGCCATATTATCGGTCGCCGCTATTCCATTACCGAAGTGTTAATAGCAAAACGATGCCTCGTTAATGCACCGATTAATATAAAAGCGGACGAAAAATTGGTCATTGGTCGCTGATCGGTGCGAACTGACCGCCAACTCTATTTCTATAATTATAAGAAAGGGAAGACACAGATTCCTTGCAACGTAATTGACCAGTCTGAATTCCAAAACTTCCACCTTATCACATCTTAATAACACTGCTGAAGCAATGTTGTTTTTTTACTCAAAGGTGCATTATATTCTTCAATACCAATTTCGATAACGGCGACCGCTTCGAGTCCCTACCTACTGGCGCCGCTCATGCGCTCTCATGTGGCTCGGATCGCGTAGCCAACCTTATTAGTAAACGTTAACGTTAATGTGAGGGCACCATTCACAACGTTATAACGTATTGCCGCGGGTGGTCTTTTAACACGTCACGTCTGGCATCCAGCTCGAAAAGGCGGCGCACTTCAAAGTCAAAGACTTTGGCTTTAACCAGCAACCTCTTTCCCCGAACAGATTCCAAGATCTCACAACCCTTCATATGGTGCTTCAGCAAATCTATATATCTTAGTATCCAATCGGCTCGCCAAACAAGCTGTGACTTCTAAACGTCCCGTTGACTATGACCGTAATAGTCCCAGAGTGCCTCTAACGATATAGTTATGTGCGTATGTATGTATGTTCTATTATCGATATGAAAAAAACAATCCCAACCATCGCATTTTATGAGATGGATAGTGCGGACAATATGATTCTGTTTGGTTTTAATATGAGTAGAAACTGTCTAAAACTAAGTCTATAGATACTGTGTAAAACCGCCGCACCTAGCTTGGACTGGCATTCGTCTAATTGAACGAACCTATTCTAAGATTTTTCTTACTGTCCGTAAATGTATTTTTACATTTTACCTACGTATAGGCGAAAACATCTTCTATTTCACATTATGTATGTTGCGAAGTAATTTAAGTGAAAGCCACTGTTAAACCTTGACTCTTTGTTTGTTGACACAGCACCACGGCAGCTATGAAGAGCTGCAGAAGGATATATTCTCGCTGTCCCAGATGGGGGGCGGGTCGTACCCCATGCCGCAGGGCTTCTCCATGGGCCACGGCGCCAACATGAGCGCCGTCGGCATGCGTCAGGACACCATGAGTGAGTAGTACACGTTTTGAATCTTGATCATCATAAGGACCCCAACCAAAATGATAAAAAATGTGCGATAAAAACCTATAACTTTTTTATAATGTAGAAATCAAAGTCGAACATCAGTGCACAAAATTGCCCTAGAAACGAAACACTTCATCATTAGCAGCCGCAAGAAGTCCACTGCTGAACATAGACTTCCCCCATTGTTAACCAGTGCGTCCAGAAACAAAAAAACAAAGACACAACTTTTTAATTATAATTTAGATAAAAAGATGGAGAATATAATATGGCAAAATATGCTAATTACGCGCTGGTTTAGGTTCTATCTTTTTACTTCATCAGTTTTACTTCGTTTTGATGAATTCAAGCAAACAAGGAAAATTGTTTCTCACCAAGAATCGTCAATCAAATAATCACGAATGGCAACATAATTAAGTCCATAAATATCATTCGTTTAGCACAGTGGATAAGATAATAAGCACTCAGAAGTTTTTCGTAGAAACGTACTATTGTAAAGTGGTTTTACGTACCTTTTGATGTTCGCTATGCACAACACAAAGAAAAATTCAAGTTTTGGCATCGGGACTGATCTTGTGTTTGCGAAACCAGTCACAATAAAACATATTTTGTAAGTGACAGCTTAAAATGCCGCGCAGGCCTCGAAAGGACAAAGACAAACATTCAATTTTGTAGAAAGATAAAAACTGTATACTAAAGACATAAAGCATGTTATCACGAATAAATAACATTTACTTGTAAAACTTAAAGCACGTTCAAATAATTTTACAAAATGAATATTTCATAAACGCAACTTACATTTTAGTTCGATATTAACAAAAAGTGGTAGCCCGCCGGCGAGGCGGAGGCGAGTCGAGGCAGCTTTCATCAAGTTTCTATTAGGTGCGTCAAGACAATTATAAAGTTGGCGCGGCCGACGATCGTTTTTATACAAATACCCCATGGATAATGAGAAAACTTGCCGCTAAGACCCGCAAGATGATATTGAAAAGGGAAAAAGTTAATTACGATTCCTTAACGTTTCTCTTCTGTTTTATTGGCATTTAGTACTAATATAAGTATTAGAGAAATGTTGTAAGTGTGTCAAAAAATATTGTATGGATCCAAAATACATCAAGTGTTTTTCACTAGATATGTTTTTGCTATTAAACTGAACGAACACACATTCTCACTTAGTATTTTATTTTAGCACATCATCAAAGTATCTGTCGGAATTGAAAACAGAGTTAAATTTTTAGATTTTCCGGGCTTGCGATCAGTAAGACAAACCGCATTTCGCAAGGATAGTAGTTGAGATATCATACCATTACTATCATTTCTTTACTTTAATTGAAATTAACGTAGATGCACAGATTTAAGTGAATTATAAAGTTTTCCCACCATTTCAGCTAAAATATCAACACATTTCAAAGTAAGACATACAGCTATAAGTTTAAACTAACTCGAATATTCGTGACCTAGTTACTTAGCAGAACATATACGTAATGAATGAATTAGTATGTATAGTTGGTCTGCTTAATTGGTGTAAGACGTAAGTTGGATAACTCAATCTGAGTACGCGCCGGAGATTACTCATCGAAGCAGCTCTCAAGACGCCGACTCGCTAATCCGACCTGTCGACGACGCAACACGTTATGTTTTGTATTTAATTAATTTAACATAATTTATATGAAAATATAATTTAACATTATTAATATTAAATATAATCAAGGAAAAGTGCGAGACAATTTTTAAAATTGACATGCGGAATTAACATTGACAACAGAAATAAGACAGCACCGTAATGACAACACGCTCAAATTATGGTGAAAAAGTAAATTGAAAATCACTTTGTCTGACGCAATTATAGGTACGGTTACCTTTTCTAACATAGTCAATCACGTCGTTGATCAAAAAAACGAAAGTACTGATTTAATGTTTTTAAGGAGTGTTTCGAAATTACCATAATTTATTTGAGTATATAGATAGCTCTATCTTAGCTACTTAATTAAGCCGAACTTGTCATTCATGAAATTGCCCATAGCTATGTGTGTGTAGAAAAGGTTCTTTAGATGAATCTATTTCGTGAAAGATGATACGACGCTGTCTATCATAGTCAGAAAATATCACTTCTCTAATACAAACGTAACCAATCGTGTAGGCAGCCGGTTATAGCCTCCAGGCAGACGGCAGAAACTCGCTTTTTCCCGCATTACGAAGCGGTTTTTTCGGCAAAACCCAAGGCGGCGGAGCGTGTGACGCCGCTGGCGCAGAATCCTGCGTCGAAAAAAACGACCGAGCGATGGAAGGCATCGTACCGTAGACATTCTAATAGGAAAATTTCCACTACATTTACTTTGGCGGGCGTCCTCGCGGCGTCTCGGCAAATATCTTATTTCCTGTGGCGAGATTGCATCTTGAGAAAACGCAGGGTCGATTCGGTGCCTCACTATTCGCTTCCCTACCCCCGGCTACGCGGGAGTACCTATGTACCGCGTAGCTAAATAGGGCGCGCTCCCACATCGCCGTAGCGGTGCTACGAGCGTTACGGATTTTCGTAGAGCGCTTTATTAGCGGGTTTTAACTTCGTTATCTTCTGAGTCGTGAATAAATAAGGATTTGTTATTACTAAAGCATTTCTGGCCTAAGCACTTAGTGAAAGTTTTACGTCAAATATATATTTACAAACAAATCTTTTAAAATAATGGGTCATAAATTCATCTCAATAATCCAAAAATACTAGTTAAAAGTAAGTCCATCTCAATGAAACTTCCAAAAATAGTAAATGTATATCTAATTCTGGTAAAATACGATGTTTTAAAGAATATCCCAACTATGCCACAAACAACATAGGAATATACCTGCGAGCAACTGTAGGTTCTAGCTCTAGCTAATTCGAATTCGTGTCGTTTGCCGAAGCCAGCGAATACTGACCGGGTTTACAAAATTCATGGCAGTTGCGTGCGTGGCGATGTAGCCCGACGTGTATGTACGTATCTAACTAAAGTTGTGTTAGATACGTCGATAACGCCCGCGGACTGGGGTGGAACTCACCCGGGGTGGAACTCACCCGGCGTGGTACTCACCCGTGCCGGATTGTGGGACGAACCACGCGTAATAGGCGTAACTGTGGATGTACGACGGAAAATAAAACCAAACTACACGAAATGCAGATGCAAGCTTCAGCTTTAAAACTACTTGTGATATCGAGAAAGACACTTTTATTGCGGAATATGACTTCAAGTTTCAATTGAGTGATTGTTATTTTCGTCGTTCAGGCATACTGGTCTGTTTTTGCTCGACTTTCCGGCGACAACGTCGAGCAAAAACAGGTATCTATATAATACTTAGTAATTTCACAGTTTAGATAAAATGTTTAGTTAGTTTAGTGTTTAATAAGTTAAAGAATGCAACAAGAGAGTTTAAAAACCTATTCTGGTCTTCAGTAATTTATAGTATACGTATCGCATCAAAATTAAATAAGTGGGTATCGTGACTACGATACGACACAGTACTCATAATATTTGTTTAATAATTGAACGTTTCGGTGATTATTATGGAAACCTTGTGTTGTTAGAAAAACAATGAAGAGAGACATTGAACATTTGCTGGGTGCATAGTTTTCGTTATTTCTTCGAAGTTGCACTTACTTCAACCGAAGTTTAGCATTCTTTTAACCAAAAAAAAAGACAGAAAAGCGTTCGTACCTCCTAATGTTGGTAATAATGGCAAAATGGTAGACTTCTCTTATATCAGCGGTATTTTAAGCAGCACTTTTAGACATTTTCTGACTTTCAAGATTTTTTAGCATCAACTGTAACTGTATAAGCTAAACATCACCCTTGTTACAACCTCGTTTTCCTCCCCAGGCATGAGCGCAGAAGACGAGTGGTACAACAAGTCGCTGTCCGCCCTCCGGATGAACAGCGGCCACCACGCCAACCTAGCCGCGGCGCCGATGCTGCAGTACCAGACCTAATCGCTGCTGCACGGCGCCGAGTACCCGTCGGCGCCGGCGCACGACTATGCGCCAACATAGTCACACACTAACCGGATGAAGCAAATGTAGGGTAGGACACCCATTAGCTGTCTAACATCAGTCGCAACTAGAATCGTTCAAGCTATACTCCATTTAATTTATCATTAGAAAAAAGAGGCTCATAGAAGCAAGGGTGCCCACGCTAACTTTTGCCAGCTGACAAATTTGTATAAAATGGCAAAATTGAAAAGATTTGAAAAGATTTGGTAGAGTTATAATGACAGTAAAAGTACGATTGGGTACACAACCCTTGTCTCTTTTGGGTTTTTATGATTGACAATTTAGTTTTCCCGTAAGACAAAATAATTTAATTTTGTAAAAGCTTCATAAATTCTGAAGTTATTTACTTAATAAGAACAATGAAGTGTGAATGTTAGCTTAAGCCGTAGATTTTAATAAGTTCGGCATGGATCTTAAAAGTTGTAATATTTAAGTATTGTACTTTTACTACAAAGTGCACCCTAAAAATAAGCTTTTTTTTACTTCTGTCTAATGCTTTAATAAATGGAGTATAGAGATATATTGAGTCTTCGAACGCAGCGTATTCATTATTATAATATCCAGGCATGTGTAGCACGCTCCGCGGCGGTCGGAGCAGAAGACATGCAGAAAGTGCCAAAGAGTTATAGGATAACATTAGCAGTAGCCAGAACGGTGACTAAATTACATTTAATGTCATTTCAATAAAGTTTTTGGCGCTTTCCACACGTCGCTGGGCGCTGTGTTCCTTATGGCTAGCTCCCTGGACTCTTAAATTTCGAATAACTAACCATCACTTATAACACGTGAAACAGTAATTTGCTGTAGAGAACGCACGTATGATGCTTCTAGAACTTACGATAGCCCTTCGTCAGCTGAACGTCAGTGTTCACATGTTACTATGACTGTTTTACAGAGTTGAATAAATGACAACAACGTCTGATACTAGTTTATGTTGCATACTTGAAACAAGACAAGTTTTTACGGCGCTGCCTACGTATGTACACTCAGTTTGTCTCTAGCTTTATCACGACGCCTACATGGCCTAAGTTGAGTGAATATCGTTATACAAGCTACAAGCGCTTCAGTCATTATGTGAGAGTGGTCGACTCTCCAACTCATCAAAAAGGCCCTGTCGAAATGTCCAGCTCTAGTTAATATCCTGAAATGCTAAGGCATTGCTAGTTCACTGAAGTGTAAAATGAACGTGGTAATCGGTTAGCCTAATAACCTGCTAACGACTACTGTGCTGTAGTAACATAGAGCCTAAAAAAGGAGTTCCAGCGGCGTAAGAGCAAAAAAATAGGAAATTGAATATGAAAGGAGGTGAAAGAAAACCTCACGTCCATACGTGAGCATTTATGCTGCAACTTATAAAACACTATTTTGAGCAAGTGTTCCATTACATTTTGGATGGATGGATACTATAGTGTCTTTGGGAATGATAATTACTACCAATCGTAACAGCTCAGACAAATTAATGTACAGTTTTTAGAGGCCCTCCTGGGACATGGCGAGGACTCGTGGGGGCGGATTATTATCCTTGACTAAGTAATACCTAAATTCATTGGTACATACAAATGAGAATTGAATGTGTGAATCGATTACCTTTGAAAAAAGGTGAGTACACATTAAAGCATTTTATTGTAACATGACAAAACACTGTGAGAATACTTTATTTCAACTATCACGGCGAAGAAAATTGAAGAAATACAATCATTAATTCTGAAAAAGCTCCCTATGTTATCACAGTGATCAAAATGAAGGGGGACAAATATTATTGCACGAATATTTTTACCTATAATAATAATATTCATCAAAATATTTTCACATCCAAAACGCTCTCATGTGTACTTACCTTTAAACATTTGATTTGTCTGAAACAAATGAATGTAGTGCGTAAATTAATTGGATTGGTGCAATTTTAATGAAAATGTAATTAAATTGAGAAGATTTAGAAATGCGTTTTTTTATATAAGAAAGTGGTCGAGACGGGCGGGATGCACCTGCACCAAAATAAATTATTATTTTACGGCACATTTTTAATTTCGTTCTTCAGATTACCTTGGTAGTTCACGTAGAACATTAGCCTTATTATCAGTCAAACTATGTAATATATTGTTTATTTTTTCAGTAACAAAATTGCTAAAATCAAGGTTTCCGTTTATAAAAATGTTTCTAAATATTAGGGTGGATTGCACCATTTGACTTTAACAATAACAAACATCAAAATTTCAGTTAAAGTACCGGTCAGGTAAGCAAAAATGACGTCAAATTGTCAAATTTGACAAAAACTTTAACTTTAACTTTAACTTCTACTATGGTGCAACTTACCCTTAATGTTTTACGCTGTAATTATTTATTCAGTCTTGTCTGGAGCGATCAAATTTAGTTGTGAAACTCAAGCTTTTTTGCTGCAGTACAAAATAAAGCGTAAGCCACAATGGGAGTTAAAACCAACGAAGATTCGTATTGCTTCGCTCCCTACGTGGCCCACCATACAGCCGCCCAAAGACGTCTCGACCAAACTGAATAAACGACGCTCACAAGCGGTCTACACTATCTTAGGAACAAATAGTATTTTAATTTCATAAGAATGTTTGTTTCTCGATATACGTAAATTGTGTATGCTAGTCATAATGTACAGCCATTTTAAATTAATTAAGTGATAACTAGGTAAGTTATGTATTTTCTTAATTGTTGTATTGATTGAGATTAATGTAAGTGGGCTCGAAAATTTTATAGCATTAACTAACTGTCACAAATTCAAACCTGTGAATTAACCCGAATATAAGTTTTGATGCTCTCAAAAATGTAAATATTTGACAGTGAGTTCTTAAAAAATGATTAAATTATTGAGTCTGTTTTACCTAAAGTTCCCTTCAGGTCTAGTAGACCCTCATAATGAAATCTATTTTTAATAACGCAACCCTTATTTTTTTGTTTAATTGTATTTAACTGTTGGGTAGCCGTTTCAGAAGCAGCACATTATTACGACACAAAATAATGTTGAAAGTAAGTTTGTAGAAAAATGTTGCTTGAAGGTATTGTGGCCTTTCTCTTTTTAAAAACGTCGATTTTTCTTTACAGGGAAGGCTATAAAATTTGTGACCCTACAAAAACCTTCGCAAAACAAACTATGTAAATATAATACCGTTTTGCATGATAATATAATTTTTAAGGTGTTAACAGCTCAACGATATCGTAAACGTTAATTATATCGATTAGTCAAATTTAACGTTAAGAGGCCGTTTTACCATTTTAACAGATAATAAGCCAAAGACGACGCTAGTCATTTCTAATCTCATACATTTAATACAATTAAATTCATAGTAGAATTCGTATTTATAACCAAGTTATTTTGGTATTTGTAAAATAAAACAGTATTTCCTATGGCTGTTTCGGTAAAATTTTCTTCGTTCTGTCAATGGCCATACTGTGCATTCAATGTAAATATAATTTTAAGGAAACTTGTCTAAATAATGAACATGTGTAAAATGAAATAAATTGTCTAAAATGTAAAGTGGTGTTGTTGTTTTGAATATTCTTTCCTATTGTCTCCCCAGGAAACTCAACTGAGATACCTCTAGGAGGAGGATCTACGCTAGGAGTATGTCACAAATATGTGTACGGAATTATTAATTTAAGCTCTAGGCAAGAAACACTAATTTTGTTGGGCTTTAGAAAAGCAAAGCGCTAGAGTCGTATCTTTCGCCGCCCATTTTTCCTATTAAGGTATCGTGTGGAGATAAGGTAGTGGTCCTGGCCCGACCACGGCATGGAAAGAAGCTCGCATCTGCACAAAATCTACATTCTTATTGTGCCTAATTGTGCTACTAGTCGCAAGAATTCGTGCCTCATATTTTTTGAGTAATGAGAGTACGATTGAGAAGCATAATAAGCCACATTACAATATAATTGTTTTATATGATCTGGCTGTGGATGACCACGGTTCACACCACAATCGTACTCTCATAACTCAAAAAGTATGAGGCAGACATTCCTGCGACTAGCACAATAAAAATGTAGATTTTGTGACACAGTAAAAACTTTCTTCCATGCCGTGGTCGGGAGTCACACCAAAAGGTGCCCATTACATTACACCGTTTCATACCGTGCGTTTGCTAACTTCGACACAATATTCTCACCGACAAACTAACTGTCGAATTTCTCTGTCTGGTATGAGACTGAGGTCTAGTGGGAACAGTTTCATACTTTTCAATCCAAATGGTATTTTTTTCGCCTGACACGTTCATAGTACGATACGGTATAATAGGCAGACTGTAAAGTGCGAAAACTCAAAACTCATCAACATGTGACCATTTATTAAAGTAAATATTATTCCAATTTCAAACCGGTAAGAGCCAGGAAACTCAGTCATTATCCTGTGGCCTCGCATAGTGCGGGTTGGTGACGCTGTTCCGGGCGAGGTAGCGGCCGATGTGGGCGATGACGATGCTCTCGCCGCCGACCGTCTTCCAGAAGGAGGCCGCTTCGCTGCGCATGAAGTCGCTCTGACCGCACTCCTGCGCATGCGATGTAAATCTGTCATACTTTTCAAATGGGTCGTGGCTACGAAAGCCAGTTGCAACTTTGTGGACCCACCCGATGGACCACGAGGGTGGTAGGAAGTGGTTGGATGAATAAATCAGAAGATCGTGTGTGGAGGAGCTCTCTTAAGATGACCTTATGTCGACCAGTGAATACTTACAGGCTAAAGAAGAAAAGGTTAGTACGTTTACAAACTCATGCCGGCGCGGCCTGAAGAGTGTTAGTGATTTTAAAAATGACAGACTTGCTAGGAATTAGGGTTTCTGAATTTATCATTTATTTGGTACATTAATATTAATAATCATTTATGCACCAACATTCAGAACGAATGGTTAAGTTACTGACTCTCTTAACTCGAGAACTACAGGATATTTTTATGGTTTTTGTTTGTTAGATAAAAAGCTACATGAAAAAAACTATTTGGCCTGAATGGTCCCAGTTTGCCTGTCAAACGGGTGCACCTTATTTGCTGGTCGTCAAATATTTTCGATTCGATAAAGTTATACATTTTCCTGCTACTTCTTGAAATATTTACTTATTTTTATATTTATTTACACTCACTCAAGAAGAAAACTGTCAGTACATATTAAGAGCAATTATGAAAAATTTAATTTCACTAACCGATATAATTTCACCCGAATTGTGTGCATGTACCTGAAATAAATGAATGAATGACTGAATAAAAACTACCCACTATATGAATCGCCGGCAGCTAGATCAGACTGTTAACGTAGTGTTCCTGAATGCAGTGGTAGGATATCGTCAGGTTTTTACTTAAATTGACTTTCTTGTAGATACGAGTAGGTATAAATAATGAAAATAAAACACTCACGAGTTGCGTGCTACTGGCCCTTGCGACGAATTTGTCGATCACTGAACGGAACGTGCCGAGGTTTCGAGGGTCCTAAAAAATAATATATTCATAAATAGGTAATAATCTCCCTCTACTTTCTACAACCGGACCACAAGTCGCCGTGAGGGCTTTCACCCCCATGTGGTCGACTTTCCAGCGATCCAAACAAAGCGGTTAAGTGCTTCCTTTCTGGTCCGCACCGATAAGGAGTGGAACACCCTCCCTGCGTCAGTGTTTCCGGATACACACAAACTTGGTGTCTTCAAGGAAAGAGTGAATAGGCATTTTATGGGTAAGCGTGTTACACCTTCGACCTCGTCATCGCTTACCATTAGGCGAGACTGAGGTCAAACGCAAACCCGTTTTAAATTAGAAATCAAAAAGTAATAACAATAAAAGCCACTTTAAGAATGCTTTTACATCTTTGATGGAACAAGAAGAGGAAGATACGTTACATTCATACTTCGCGAATGCGGTAACTGCAACATGACAGTGGCATATAATAGACGTGCACGTAAACAAGTCGCTGTCATATTGCCTTGAAACCAGGCCCATTAGACCTGCTTTTGCCGGCCACTTCAGTTACGCGGGTGACGTGGGTATCTTCCCCTTTTTGTTTCAATAAAAGTTTTACATTCATAAAATATGCAAAGTGTCCATAACAAGAGCATTTTGTAAAAATCAAACAGGCTCCATAAGAAGAGCATTTTGTAAAAAACTTACCTTCAGAGCGGTCTAAGATCAAAGTCCATTACATTGTTAGTAGCGTAGCGCCATCTAGGACCCATCATGAAACCTACTTCAGCACCGTCACAGAATATCAAGCGAAACTTCTAGTCAGCAGACCCTACACTTTTAGCATGCTACGAATTTCGTAGCATTCTTTTACAAAACGTCATGAAATCTAGCTAAAATCCGTTCAGTCTGATCGTGACATACACTTTTAACCCGTCGTAAATGTCGCCATAATAAGTCGTCGCACTTAACACGTTCATTACCAGTACGATTTTCATGATGTCTACTAGGGTGCCGCCTACATTTCACGGTAGACTCGCCAGGCGAGTCGCCGGCACTGCAATATAAATTGAATCGACTCGCCACGCGAGTTCACTGGCAATACGTAAGGGTAAATTCTTTGTTTTGTTATTTTTGTGGTCGTCATAGTGTACGTAACGTGTTTATCGCAATTAAAGAGTGTTTTACGACTATTCGGCGTACTCTAACTTGTAAAAATGGCAAAAAACTCTACGGATAAAAAGTAAGGTTAGTTTCTTACGTAATTTAAGCAGTGGTAGTCAATCTTTTAACTAGTGGTTATTGTTCAGGTGGTTAATTATTATTATTTTTTTTAAAAAAAACCTGCAATTCCATCGATCCGTAATAATAAAAATATTTGACGAATCAAACACAGGCGAAGCCGCGGGCATAAACTAGTTATAAATAAAAATTAAGCACTTAGCGTAAGCTTAGTTTTACATCGACTAGGACAGGTTCGGTTATAATAAAGCAAGCATTATTATTTTTATGCAGTGGTAGTGATTGTCATTGCGTATCCATCGTCTATATTTTATTTTATAGTTTTTAAGGTCATAAATTTTAAAACAAAAAAAACTTTTTTATTTCGTCCAGTTTGTTGTATATTAGTTCCATTTCACAAGTATGTAGGTAGTCTATGCTACTTTGTTGACGTCGTTGTCTAATATGTACTTCAAGGTTGAGGATCTATGTCAGTGAACTCGCCTAGCGAGTTCAAGGCATTGCAGAATAGTTTTTTTCCTTTCAAATATAAACGTGATCTCCACACGGCCCACCACTTAAATCTTTAGATTAGTGTATATTTAGTCTATACAATAATTTTAAGCAATAAGATTTACGTGAACTCTCCGGGCGAGTCGGTGGCACTGAACGTGTTAAGCTTTTCTACGATTCTATAAATTTATTTCGGATTCGAATTCACCTATCATACCTTAAAAACAGAAATCAGGTTGCCAAATATGAAACCAACAAAGTGAGCTACACACAATATCATGTGGCGTGCTCCAAGGATCAAGTGATTTTTATAATCTTATGAGAATAAACTTCTTAATCCATACCTTTCTAAAAACTCAGTTTATGCGTCATTTTAATAGGCGTAATGTGCTAATTTTATCCAACGAAAATCCCAAATAGGTAAGTGGATTCCCATATTCGTGAAAACGTGATTTACGGAATGGGTCTGCTGGTCGAAAGGCGTCCTGCACTACGAATTCCGACTTCCAGTGTACTGAAATAAAATATACCTGAAAACCAGTGGCACAAGCGGGGTCGGATGCGCAGGTACTATTGGCGGCCATGGAGCGCGCCTTGTGCTCCGCCAGGGAGAATCGAGACTTTACTAACTCGTATACCTGTTGGGAAAAGCAATAAAAACTTATCGATACCATCATGAAACGCCGATCGGCGTCCAACGACATCCACTGCTGAACATAGGCCAAAATAGTCTCCATTCTTAAACTTTTCAGCGCCTATGGGCCATCATCAGTAGCGCCTTAAATGAAAGAATGCAGTAAAGCATTCTATTACCCTGAAGTCGAATGGAAGAATTCGACTTCAGGGTAATAGAGGATTTAGGAAGTTTGTGTTCTTTCCAACTTACAGAAGATTACATCGTTTTACTCTTAGCATCATACAAAGAAATGAACAAGTAGGTACTCGTACTTAGACTGTAGGTCTTGTAATGATATGAAATGCCCTAAAGGAACTCCATAACTTACAGTGCCAACATCTTGTTCGTTGATGTCTCTGAGGAGGTCGCTGAAGGTTTCCTGGTAGAGCGCCGCCATCCACGGCTGCGTAAAGAACTCGTACAGGTCATCAATTTCACCCATCTATTTTGTATCAAAAACTTTAATCAGCTAGAGGATTTGCTATTCTTGAATGCGTAATACCGTCTAATGTAACCAGATTAATAAACCAGTTTTTAAGGCTGTGTAATCCTTAGTGATGAGTCTTCCTAGAGTCATTTTAGCCGAAATCAAAGGTTGCCTACAGATTGGCAAGACTACTCTAAATTAGCTGTAGGATCCCAATGCTAAACGAAGTTGTCTCCTACCTATTAATCGATTCAATCTTGAGGATTTGCTGGTTATAAAACCGCTTAATTATGGTATAAGTAGTTGTCCAATGCGTTCCATGTGATGTTTGGAGGATCAAATGAAATGGCCTAAAATCGAATGTAGGTTACCTTGTACCGAGCGAGAAGTTTATTGAAGAAGGCCTCATGCTTGCCGTACAGCTGGCCCAGTATTTCAGGCGAGAAGTGCTTTCGGGACAAACAGGTTACAGCTTCTACGCAGTGCAGTGCATTTAGCTGTAGGTGGAAGTAGTTCCCACGTTTGTCGGTTATTAGACTGTGACCCTGGGGAAAGCCAAAAAGCTGGTTGATAACTTCGGTGACATTGAGTGCACCGCAGCTGTGCAGAAAAATGATAAAAGAGCAGAATCTACAAGTGGTCCCTCTGTACGGCCGTTTCTAGATTCTGAAGCTAGATTATAGTCCTTTGTTCCTGAAGTTCCTCGATACATTTGGTAAAACAAAATCATCGAGAAAGTTAAGGTGAATTTGTATGGCATCGTAGTGGTGGCCCCTGCTGGCGAGTGGGCGTAAATAAGTATTATTTATTCAACGTTAGTCCACGTTAACTTAATCGATGTGTTTGATTGACGAAACTCGCACTAAGACGCAAACGCTCACCAGCTGACACTTAGTTCATGTAGAAAAGATTAACTGGGTTACCCGCACCTCCTTGAAAAAGACACGAAAAGAAAAAGCTAATTTCAACGTGCACATTGTATCAAACAGGTTTGGAATATGAAGAGCCACACATTCTATATATTAAAATGGATTGCTGTTCGTTAGTCTCGCTAAAACTCGGGAACGGCTAGACTGATTTGGTTGATTGTCCAGGGAAGGTTTAAAGGGAGAGATGAGAAAATGCTATGTTCATAGTGAGAAACAACAATTTAGTTTTCCTTAGCAACCGTTTCTGCCTGACACGTGACACTGAATGTTTGCCAACAGAACGAAGTCTGTCGGGACTGCTAGTCTTGGATTATAAATAGTTACAAGTGGCACCGAATCTCATACATCCTGGTTGCCTCCTGTGCATCCTGTATGCCTACTGTTTTGAGGTATACCTAAATCATTGATCTAGGTACTTTTGAATAGTCTACGCTCTACGCTACGATTACCATTATATAGCTCTATCACCTGATGTGGCAAAGACAGCTGCACCTCCATCGGTATCAGAGGGCCTGGTTTCCTCACAATCATGTAGCTGATCGGACCTGGCAGTGTCGAGAACTGCACCACTGGAGACTCAAATTTTGTCACTGGTTGCCATCTAAACCACATTAAAACATTCAGTTATGAAAACCCATGAGTAAAAGGGAATTATGACGCTCATTTGTTCTTATCGAAATTGCCCATTATTTTAAAAGTTTACAGTAAAAAGTTTTTCTCAAATCAAGGGAAGATATAATTTAGGACAAATCTTTGAATTGTTGTGCCATTAAATAACTAAAACCTGTAACCTTCTTGACATTCCAAGACCGACTTTGGTAGCACTGCCACTGGCAATGCTGACATGAGAGCCTTTAAAACTGGAAACAAAAATAAACAATAAAACAAATCGCAGTCGAACCAACCAGTCTAACAAAAGGTTAAACATGTAATGAGTTTTGAAACAGGCTTTCACAATTGTTTTATTACTTACGCTAGTAGACTGGAGCTGTATCCCTGCTGAAGGTCGGTATTCTGATCTGCCTCGGGGTCGCACATTACGAAGGGATCCAATTTGTTGAGGAATATTCTCGCTAGCTGAAATTCAATTACAGCAAGATCAGTGGCCCAACCGGAATCTTTTAGGCTCTTCGTACACATGGCTACGCAAATCTTAGATACCTAATGATTGTAATCTCGAAGCTACTACCGCAATACAAATACATAGGGTTTAAAATCACCTACTAATTATTGCCTAACAAGGTCGAATGAACCACTCGCATCTTACGATTCAACATACACACACCGTGTACAAATATTCGCCACATAGATTTACAATGTTACGAGTAGTATCGCTGATTTAAGAAACCCTGTGTACGAAAGGCCTTTTGGTAATGAACTAACAGAGGCATACGTCAGCGTCTTGTAGATATGTTGATTAGGTACAATGTTCCCATTATTTGTTCAATGGACATAAAACATATTTGTATGTTTGTGTTTTAGGCAACCCGCTTCAAAACCCGCCCCGCTGGACGCCCTGCATCTCCCTAAACAAGCCCTAATAGATCAAATAAAATAAAAATAAGTGTCTTTTTCAACTAGACCTGTTATCAGTAGGTACCTTCAAATGCACCCCCAAATTAGCCTAGTAGCAACCAACAGTATCAAAGATTATAGGCCCATTCGAGAACCATTCCCATTCTTGAAAATTCAACAAATCTCAAGCAAAAAATTAACCTTGTTGGCGTTTCGGGGTGCAAATATCACCGACCAAGGCAATGGTAGACTAAAGGATTTTTTTATAGAATTTGCTACGGTTTAACCTGGCAATGAGTGTTTAATTACGTTTCCTGGCTATAGTAATACTCACTGCTTCGCCCACGTCTTCCGAACAGTAGCAGCTATGTTCGAGTCTCCCGGCGTACAGCCTGCGGGAGTACCGCGTGGAAGGACCCGCGCCGTAGATGTGAGGGTCGTTGGTCTCGAACGAGGGGCCTATGATCAGCCCCCCGTCGTATACGAGACCGCTTTCGTTTATGGCTACAAAGAACATCAGTTACATCGTTTAATTCAGTAGTAAAAAAAATGCCAGTAGAAGTGTCAGCGCTTTTCAGGCGAAAGCGCTTTTGAGGCGAATGAACGCGTTTTTTCAGATTAGTCGTGACTATACGCAAATGAGTCCTAAGATATCTACGATATAACGGTTTTGCAATAATGCTAACAAGACATACAGCGATTGTATATAAACTCATTTATAATTCGTATTCCTTTTACAAACGGGAGAGTTAAACTCTCAAATTTCTTTTTTTGTAGAAGAAAAAATTGCCAAGCCAAAGGATTTAGATGATAAATACAACTTATTTAACTCAAGAAATGGCAATTACAGATTTAGCTAAAGAAACTTTCAATGAGTGCGACAGCAATAGAATCAGATTGTGCTTTGTTTTTTTACTGCATCAAAAAAGTTAAAGGTACAAAAACTACATTTAACCTTTGAATGCGTTAATATCAATAGCCTTCAGTCCGTAGTAGAAGAGCGCGAAGCACGGCACCCGGATGGCGTGGAAGGGCGCCATGAGGTGGACGGCCTCGATGCGCTGGTCCACCTGGCGCCAGCCGGCCAGCGAGCACTGGCGCAGCACGCGGATGCCGAGCTTGTCTATCATGCTTTGGACTCGTCCGTCCACCTGAATTGCAGCAAATTTTTGAATAAATATAATTTACTTGGGCTTACCACACAGCGCTTTCAAGCCCTAAATTAAGCAAAGCTTCTTCTGTGGTTACTGGATAACGGATAATCATATCCGTTATCCAGTAAAATGTGAATAGTTAATGAGTGCTAATTCATTAAGCAAAATCTTTAGAACTTCAGCAAAACGAATAAAGCTTCTCCTAGTTTTTACAAACTGTAAACCAGCGGTGGAAGTGCCAGTGGCTGATGTTGTTCACCGTTTCATTGTTGAAGCAATTGACTCGAAGTATCTTGGAGTCTTCAGGCGGGAAGGGTTCGACGAAGACTATCATCTCTGACGTCAGGCCCAGCTCCAGCAGTGCGGCGAGGCAGTTGTACGCCTCGATGCGCTCCCCGTAGACCACCACCTGGTTCTCTTCGCTGAGGCAGTATTTACTATCTTCTGTGAGTAAAGCAAAATATTGTCAGGTAACGCCGTACTTTTCTGAATGTTGACCAAACCGGACATTAAAAAGTTAAAACAGCTGTGTCATGGTGATCTAAAGATTCAGGAATTTTTAAAGGAAATTAATTACGATTGAAGCTTTAATGAATTCCATAGTTCGCAAACCAGATTTTACTCTTTTAAATTTGGTGTCTGAATACTTGTCACATTAATACATTCACTTACAAGCGAAGCAGTGAAATAAATCAAATTAAATAAATAATTTGAGAAACTTAAACTTTGGAACAAACTCCCAGTCAAGGTTTTCTCGATAAGCTAAAACATGTTCTTCAAGAGGGCTTGGAAAAGGTTCTAACATAGGTTGTAACCGCTAACTATCAGGCAGGTGATGTGGAAAACAATCGCATGATTCTAAAAACAACAACACACAAAAACAGGTCGTACAAAAGCAATAATATCTTTACAATAATATTATCTGGTTAAATAAGCGAAACTAACTAGCATCGCTGATCATGCACATTAGCTTCCTCATGCAAGAGTTAGCCTCGAAGAGCGAGTTGATCAGCATCAGGTTTTCTGGCATCTCGGGCGGCGAAGGCACGCGGTCCGGCTGGTACTCTGGGTTGTCCATCAGGATCCTGTCGCATGGCTTGCCTTTCCTAAAGCAGCAAGCATACTTATACAACAGCTCATCACTAAAAAAGGCAAGGTAAACAGGTAAACATTTTAATTCGAAGCGACGATATGGTATAGCTTTAGCATCTAAAAAAACCTTACCTTAATTCTGAAATGTCAATCCCAAAACAAATTAAAAAAGCAACTTCCTACTTATTTTATGAACACAGATTGCATTTTTGATTGCTTTATATTTTTGATCCTTACTCGACTTCCTTGACCAGTTCCAGGGACTCGTGCAAGTAATCCGGATGCTGGAACTGCTTTCCGCACGTGAGGACCAACTCGTCATAAAACTTCACCCCACCGCCCTTTAAGTGGATGCACTTCATCTTTCTGAAATAAAAACCTTCAACATGCACTACATACAATCTTAAAACAGCTTGTGGTTGTATAGCAATTGAAACAGGAAAATTACTTTAATAATTTTAGCATAAACATAACATGCATGGTAGAACAAAAACCAATGTTAGATGATCATTAGCAAATAATGGGGTAAATGAATAAATCAGATTAGCCCCCGAATTCACAAACGCAAATCAGCGTTGAGCATCTATCAGAAGTAAAGGTGTCCCTTTCAGTTCTATTGACATTTTACGGGACAGCATGAGCATGAGCCCGTGCTTAGCGCTGATTTACGTATGTGAATTCGGGGGTATGAATGATAAATAAAATATAAAACTGTCGACAGGATTTAAAAAGTAGACAAGACGTTCAGGAAAGGTACAGTTACGATAAGGTACCTATAACCGACGAGGATGGTGTAAAAGGATTCAAGATGAGTTAGGAATTATTGGGTTGTTTACCTGTCAATATTAACCATGACCGCAGACATAACATCGACGTAGTAATAGAAGGGTACACTCTTCAGATACCGGTCGGTGTAGCGACCTTCCCTTGGCACGCAAGTGTCTGCAGCCTTGAGACACTCGACTACCGTTGGTAGACCGTGTTCAGACACTAGAGTTACGTTGCTAAAAGTTAGGTATTGTGATGCGGGCCTGGAACAAACACAATGGATTAAAAAGTTAACTGATTTTACGATACTACACGCGTTACTTTTTTGAAGTCTCACCACCACGATGGTAGTAAAGAAATCGACCGAAGGAATTTGAAAAAAGCGCAACAATATAGATCAGTTGGATTCGTTTTCTTATTTTTGTTAGAATGCCTTTTTTAAAATAACCAAAAACTTTTCTATTCTACAAATATTTAACACTCAAATGGAATACCTATGTGGATGAAAATTTTGAATAAATCAAAGATGTTACCCCATAATCAAACTCTCCACAAATGCAAGGCCAGTACGACTAGCTCCGACCACCACGATGCCGTTGTTCACGTAGACCTTCGGCAGGCTGGAGAGCGGCCGCTCCAACACCCACAAAGCGAAGGGAGTAGCACTGTATATCCAAAAAACATTATAAATGACTTTTCACGCCCCGTTTAAAGGACTAAGGATTATAGGAACAAGGAAACACATGTGCTGGAAGAGCGTTCCACGTCTTGACTTGTACGACACCGAACCAAATTACCAACAGTTGCTGTATCGTGAGTGGATATTCGAGAGCCGACGTATTCCAGCACGCGTGATTCCGAAGTGGAAAAACGTAAGCAAAATTTTTTGTAAAAAGGTAAAAGACCAGCAGTACCTATATGTTGGTTTTTCATATGCAAATATCTACGTTATGCAAAATCAAATTGACTTACACATCCCGAAATATCTTGTCAAGCTGCTTGTTGCCGCTGATGTTGGGCGCGGAACGGCGCGGGCGCACAGGCGTCATGTGCCCCGCCAGGGACATCAGGTTACGGCTCGGACTCTAGTTTGCAACAAATAAGTCTATTATTGACACCATTGCTCTGCGTAGCATTGGATCTTCTTTTGTACCATTACGGTTTTAGTACGACAGGCACTTGATTTTTGCCCCAATAGCCATTTTTAATGTATTGGAAAATACAGGCACAAATGTTTCTATGGTTGCTAAGCAACTGGCAATACATTTTCTAAAACTAACTAAAATCAAGGAAGTCGTTTTATTTGTCACTCCTATTTATGACTATGTGTTACAAAAGTAACAACTAAAACCAAACTGTAGTACAGAAAAAAACACGCCTAATAATGAAAACAGAAGCTGTTTGACCGCAGATAACTATCACAGCAGAATTACTAGACAAACGGCAATTAATACACACAAACCTGCGGTTGTAGAAACTTGGCTAAAAGCTTGGTTTGGTAACGAATTACGTAAAAAATATTCAGTTCAAGCAACCAGGACGCAAGTGTCAAAATAAATTACCACATCGCCTTTGGCGAACAGTCTGCAGATCCAGAAGAGGGAAGAGTAGTGCGACTGCCGCAGGATGTCTCTCATGTACCAGCGGCCGTGGGGCTCCAGCGCTGGGGACATCACTCCCGCCAATACCTGCAGAAGTGTTCGTTTTTAACCGACAGCACAGAAAAGTCTTCATAATAATCTATCTACAAAGACATTTTGACAAAATTCTGGAAAAAAGTAACGCTATCCGAACAAATATAATTTACTATTCTTTTCCACCCCGCCTCTTACCGTGGTTTGCAAGGCGGAACCTCTAAAACAATGCAGTTATGACTAAATGAAAAGATCACAGGAAGAAAACGATGTTTCCTCGCACATTTCTCAGTTTTAAATGAACTTACCGTACCATCCGTGCATGGTCGCCGTGGTTCGGATTCTAGATCATATTGTGTTCTTATAGCGGTACCGTCCTCAATGGGCCTACAAAAAAATACAAACAAATTTAAAAAGTAAAGATAACGACCTACTTAGCTTGTCGTTTTTTAAAGACATAAGTAATTTTATCAAGAAGAAAGGGTCTGCTGTGTAATCTTGAGGATTTGGATATAGATACCCCGAATTCACAAATGGGACATTATGAGACGGCATTTCACGGCGTGCTCAGGTTACATTGTGAATTCGGGGGTAAGCCACATTTGACAAACAGGACGCATATACCATGTAATTGTTAGATGACCTAGGAAATGGCACCTGATCAGAACCCACTTACGTCAAATACTTACCCTAGAACAACCATTCCAATGGGTTGCTTCTGGCTGAGTAGCACAAACGGGCTGAGGGTGCGAGAGTTGAGCGCCGATTCGAACAACTCCACCAAGGAACGGACTCGAGGCGCATGCTCCAGGATGTCGTTGAGGGAGCCCAAGTCACTGGCCTCGCCGAGACGGACTTGCACATCTCTGGAAATAGGATGATTGACTGTCCGACGTCGTGTGATAGGTACCTCATTTTTACAGCTCGTAGAAAGAACCCCTTGAATAGTCCTTAGGAAACTTACCCGTAGAAACGCGAATGGTTTCGGTTAATGCCTCATCAAATGTCTCATGATTCGATCCAGTATCAAAATCTCTCCATTCGTGTTGTGTATGTTACAGTAAAGTATATTTCTACTAGCTACCGGTTCTTCCTTTTTTATTTATCACTATACAGTGTGACGAGCCGCTGGGTTAGTTAGTGGTTCATAGGCCTATGACAACCCTTCGTTATGAAATTGCTATTTAAGGGTAGCCGGAAGGCTGAGCTTATGTTTTTTACAGAAGCTGTTTGTCCCAGTCATTGAAATTGTGTTACCGTCTCCAATAAAAACAATCAATCGCTAACCCAGGTCTAATAGGTATTCCGAATTGAAAGTTTTCAGACCGCTAAGCTGGAGGTTACGGTATCGCTTGAACTATGTTGTTGCCTATGTTTGCAATTCAGCTTTGTCAACCAATGAATTAATATCGTTGTTCTTAACATATAAGTTTTAGCTGTGAGTTGATACTTTTTCAGGATATAGGATTTCATGATTAAGAAGTTTGTTTTATAATTTGTATTTTACACTTACTCACCCTCTAACAGAATTGACGTGAGCAACATAAAGCGTTTCATTGATAAACCTCATTCGTGATCCGTATGATGTGACCAGCTGAAAAACAAAAGACAACTAACATACAAAGTAGTATTTAGGATAATTCGATTTAACAGTATAAACGTGTTGGCTTAATAAGTAAGCTGTAAGTTTGTATCTTGTTCTAAAAATAAATAAATAAATATGGCAAATAATATTAGCGGACATCCCACTATCCATTTATCAGTCCTAGTAGTGTACCAATACCCGGATTTCGTCGGTAGGCTCGTGCCGTACCACGTTTAAAATTAGCTCGGCGGAATATTGGGCTTCTGAATGTTCCGTTTACAATAACGCCATTGGGATATACTAAACTGATTGTCGTGGCTCGTGGGCGTAAGGATGTTTGTAGTACCGTAAAGTGTTCCAACAGAGGGAAAGAGGGGTGGCTCGAAGGCAGACACATGACACAGTAGTCTCTGTCTGGGAACAGTTCGAAGGCAGCTTCTAGCATGTCGAAACCATACCTGAAAACAAGGATCACAAGGATAAGTTTATTTATTTATTTATTCTTGAGTGCACAATACCAAAGGAAAAATGGCGGACTTAATGCCTAGAGACGTGCTCTACCAGTCAACCAACCGTCAGACAGAGGAATTAAAGCGGTGCACAATAATGCAAGCTTTTTCACAATTTCAGTCGATTCCATAGACACAATAGTCTGTAGCTGGGTTTATTGAACGATGATGTTAACTAATCGTCGTAACGCAAAATGCGTCCCATCATCTAAGTGTTTTCCAGACCAAAAGTCAACATTAATTCAAAGAAAATTGATAACATTCATTTCAGTGAGACATAGAGCGAGTATTTCAATAATAAAAACGACGTACTTTCCATTGAAAACAATTATAATTCATACAACTAACGAGCTGCCAACTACCAGGCTGTCTTCTAACTCCTAACTATATTTTGTATCCTCACCTCTCATCATAATCTTGATGCATCGCGAAGAGCTCCAAAAGGAAGGCGTTGGGCGGCCCCGAGTAGCGGATCGGCTCTGGCAGCCGGTCAGCGGCCTTGGCAGTGGCCACTGAGAGGAAAGATAAGATAAGATACATACTTTATTGAATAAAAGAAAACACAACATAACAATGTTTACAGAGATTTAGGACGTAGGTACAATTTAGGCGGATGTATTGCTAGAAACTATCTCTTACAGACAACTTTCAGGTAGAGAAACAGGGGAAGAGAAGAAAAAATTAGATGCGGTGGCATCTTGATTGATGGAATGTAAGGTCTAATTTTCAATATCATTTTAATAGATACATGAGTATTTGAAAATACTTCATACTACAAACATGATTTAAATACATAAAATGTGGTATGAATTAACTGGACCATAGCGGTAGGTTGTGGGAAGAAGATTGGGTCACAGCGATAAAAAGTTAATATACTCGAGTTTTTTTTAAGAGTTTAAATATCACTGGGAATCACATTTTAACCTATATAACTATATTCATAATTGCATAATCCTTACTTACTTCTGAGTTTATCTTTTTTGCTAGTTTTATCGTCGACATACGATTCCTTATGCTTTACAGCTGTCTCGTCCAAAATCTTCATAATGCTGTCAGCTAGCCTAAAAACAACAAATGCGTAAAATCAATACAATATCTATCTAAATAAACAGGTAGTAAGGGTTTTTTTTCTCCTAAACTTCTCCACAAGTCCCTATTTCTACCATAGTCCGCCTTACCCCAGAGCAATCTCAAAAAGTAAGAGAGAGAGAGTAATATTTCCCACTAGTCCCACTGTCTTCTGCCAAAGCTCGCAGTTCCCCAGAGTAGAGTACAGTCAGCGTCGAAATCATTCTAACACTATTGGAATATTGGAACTATAGCCACTATAACAGAGTCCTAAAGACTAACACAATTTTAATTACGACTATACCAGTAAGAGATTATGAGTAGGAAATCATAACGAACCCCCTTTCGATAGTATCATAAGTGAGCATCTTCGGAACTCTTAGAAGGTCAGTGGCGATGTTGACGATGTCGAACTCGAGTTCCTCTTCCTCGTCCTCAAGAAGGTTGAGGATATCGAGGTGTCTGGGTGGAGAAGGCGGAGGGGGGGTCCCCGATCTGTTGTCCGCTGAACGGAACTGGTTGAATTCGTCCTCGTTGAATAGCCATGTTACCTAGTGCCACAATGAAATAATAAATAGGTATAGGTAGGTAACGTCGGAATCAAATAATTAACTCCCTATTCATTTAGTACCAGAAAGGAGTGTAACTCACTGTTTTCATGGGCGATAATAGATGACAGTGCTCATTATAAAAATATGCTCCATCTTGCAGTTCTAACCCCCGAATTCACAAACGTCAATCAACGCTCATGCACATGCTGTCCCGTGAAATCTCAATATAACTGAAAGGGACAGCTCTACTTCTGAGATATGCTCAACGTTGACTTGCGTTCGTGAATTCAGGGGTAAGGGGACTAAACTAACACACCACTACTAGACCGGAAAACCTAAGTTAAATATACTTCATTGCACAAATCAACCATTAAAACGTTGCATGTACAATTCAGGCGGTCTTATAGCTAGGAAGTGTTTTCTGGCAGAAAACCTTGCATAACACACATACCTATGTGCCCTAATAAGTGAGCTTACCCTAGATTTGCCTTCCTTTGCTTTGAGGTCCTGTGATGACGACGGTGCCAAATTTTCGTTGTTACCTCCTGCAGTAAAGCTAAAAAGACAACATTCATCTCTGTATTATTAATAGACAAGCGTCTTGATATAATTATGAGATATTGCTACATTTAGGTATAGGTACGATGTACACAAACAAACTGCTTGATGAAGCTGTCAGTTCAGCCGTCCATGTTTGATGATTTATTGATAATACTAGGATTTATTTCTAAATATTTACAATTACGGGTGCTTCACATAAAACCTCATCCAACGTCTCTGCAGATAGGTTCTTAAACGTTACTTGTGCGTCTATCACATTTTCCACGGTTACTTTACCTTTAACTAGCATGTTAAAGGAAAAGGAAAGTAGATGCGCTAATGATGGATGGTACGGGTATCATGTGGTCGAAGTGTCTCTTACTACTTACCTTTTTTTCGTGGGAAAATCCTCATGGATACCTCGCTTCCCGAGACGACGACAAGGTTATGTAATACTCCTACCGACTAAAACCCCACGGCACCCAACCACACTTTGCACTTTGGCACTTTGGCAGCGAAGCTGGACTTAATACTACATACTTACCTGACGGTAGAGTCCCCATCGCGACTGCGCTTGTGCGAAGGTTTACCCATGTGCCGCAGCCCGCCGAACGAAGACAACTCGAAGCTCTCTTCAAGAGCCTCGTAGTTGATCTGGGTGTTCAGACACATCACACCCACGGCTAGCTCTTTGTGCTGAAATGTAGGCAGTACTCTACATATTATATATTCTCAAAACAAGGAAATCTTTTTTTATTTACAGCATGCAAAGTCACTCGCAGCGGTTCCTGCAACTCTACCTGCTGTCATATCTCTTCTCGCTGTCGAACGCTGTCTAAGTAAACACCTACTACTAGTCGGTGTCACTATCTTTTTACGTATTTATTGTTAGGCAAGGCTAGGAATCTAGCCACCTAGAATCTCAGTGCAAAGAGACAAGCCTTTAAAGGAGTTAGGCTTCCTTCCTGAAGTTGATGAGTGGTACTTCGTACCTCTCACCTTCTTTGGACCTCTACAAATTTTAGGTCATTGTAGGTCTATCATATCTTATCTTCTGAACCTAAACCTATGATTTAGTTTTTTCAGTTATTATTCTTTAGCTCTGGCTATTTAATTAGGAAAGTAAATATATGCCTACAACTATAGACCTTATCCTGTAGGTAACAAAAGGCGTCTTACTTCACAAACCAGCAGAACCCTCTCAGACTCCGGGTGGCGCGAGATCAGCTCGCTGACGTAGAACTCCCCGTACATTTCCTGGAGCCGCGGCGAGTGGCGTTCGATGATCGGCACTATGTCGTCGTTATCCTCTTCGCTGTCCAAAATACTTGTTGATGAGTATCATGAGAAGCCATGATCAGGCCTTGTAGATTGTCCTACCCACGAGGCCAGAAACAGTGAAGAGCTCCAGTGTTCGTCAATCGAATTGTACCCTCTTTTGTGTTTAGAAATGGCTACCGCTGTTAAGTCGCTGATGGCTTTGATTGACAGATCTACCCGACTGTAGTTTAAACGCAGAGGGCTCGCAACCATATATGTAATTGTGCCCTAGGAAGCCCAGTAAAAATAAAGGTTTTTCAACATGCCATAGCATGGAATCTTCAGGTACATTTTCAGTAGGTACCTACCGAAGGAGGCAGTAGGTTTTCGGTAGGTAGGTAGTACAAGTAGTTCAAACACGTTCACCGTATTATCTAGCTGATTTTGACCGCGCAGGGAAGATGTTAAGGTCTAAAGAAGACTGATAGGTTATCGGTTATTTTAGTGAAACCTGAAACAACTGTCAATAATAAAACAGAACTAACACAGCTCTCCTAATCCTCAGTCTCGGACTGACCTCTGTCCGGTCGGCTATGCACAGCGCCGGCAGCAGGTCGCCGGGCACGCCGCGCTCGATGGCCTGCACGCGTCTGAATGACCCTTCCGACCGAGACTGTCCTGCCACCAGCACTGCAGGGTAACAACGGAGTCACAAAGGATGATCAGCAAAAGAACGTGAAGCTGCTAGCTCTTTCGTACGAACTGAGTAATAACGTTGCGCCAAATACCTATTTGCATTTGAGGGGTCCATATTGGTCCTCTACATACGACGTATTTTAATAAAATCGGCGTTATTTCTTATGTTAATTATTGATGGTAAGAACTTAAAAATTGCTGAATATGCCGAATTCCGAGTTGGCACTTTTGAAAGTGCGCAACATTAGGTAATGTTGCGCACTTTCAAAAGTGCCAATAAAATATGAATGTACTCATGTAGATTGATTATTACAATAAACATACAGGGGTAGGCAGTGAGCGGCTTCAACATTGCGATGTAGTGCAAGTAGGGGTCGTGCATGAACATGGACTTGAGCAGACTGTCCACCAGCTCACGCGCGTACACCGGGTTCCAGCACAGCATGTGAATGAATAGCGTGTTCCTAGAGTTCAGCTCTATCGCTCTGGAAAAACCAACTCCAACATTAACTTCCCGAAAACGAGACTAGCTGAAGTCTGGTGAGTTCTGAGGCCTCCCACTGGCTTCCACTAATAATGATAACAGCTATGCTATTAAGGCGGACGCCAAAACTCCCTTCCCTCGTGTGAGTGAACTTTAAAATTCAATTTCTTTGCAACTGTGGTCGTTTGAAAAAAAAGGACTAAGACAAATCACATTTTTAAATTATTTACATACAAAATGGGGGAAAATACTAATTCAAAGTAAAGCGTATTGATCATTGAGGTAAGCGTGAAGCACCGAGATGTGAAGTGATGTCCGATGTGCACCGCCGGAATAGCACTTCAGGTACGAGGGAATGGATGGGGGCTGCCGTATGTGCTCACCAGTTGGCGCATAATAGCGAAGGAAGGTTCAGCTGTTCAGGTTCATTGCAAAAATGTAACATTCCGGAAATCTTTCAATGTAGCGAATTTATCCGCTATAGCGCTAACATGTGTTGAAGCTGCGACCAGTCATCAAATCACGGTACCTATTCAAACATCTTGTTTAGCGTGAACAGATAAATTGCGTATGCCCGTATCATCACAGACCCAATATCATAGCATTGCCTATTCTTCACTGATTTGATGACTAGTCGCATACCTACGTGTTTAACCGTTGAAGCAACCTTCATCTAAACATCTACGTTTAAAGTATATGCCTAAACATTGGAGAAACAAACCTGGCTGCCAAGTAAAAATATGAAAGAAAAAATCAGCCGGTCCTTTAATGGTCTCGGTAGTACAGTGGTTAGTGCAGTCGCCCGGTTTGCGAAAGACGCGGGTTCGATTCCCGCCTGCCGTGCTATTCCGGCGGTGCACATCGAACATCACTTCGCATCTCGGTGCTTCACGCTTACCTCAATCATCAATACGCTTTACTTTGAATTAGTATTTTCTCTCATTTCGTATGGAAATAATTAAAAAATGTTATTTGGCTTAATTCTTTTACCTCAAACGACCACAGTTGCAAAGAAATTGAATTTTAAAGTTCACTCACACAAGCGAAGGGAGTTTTGGCGTTCGCCGGAATAGCATAGCTGAAGCCAAGACCGAATGTCTTTTTCTGGTTTTTTATCTTAAACCTGCATCTATATTTCACAGCAAAACATTTCTTACTTGTATTTCGTCCAAATATACTCTTCCCAGGCTTTCGGATGGACAGCTGGCAGCAGGGGGCAGTCCTTTGCTGCTAAAAAGCCCACAATGGCGTCATTTACATCCAGCTGGCATATAGACAGCACGCAGTTTTGGCTAAAAATTTTAAAACAGGGTCTGAAACATCATACCACCTACACCTTCCGCTAAACTTCGGTCTATACATCCAGTGGAACATTCCGGCAGTGACTGGATACAGGCCTCATCTTATCAATGAGCTGGTCCCTACCCATAGACACCAACACACGAGTGTGGAGTGAACCGAGGTATGAAAGGCTACTGATCAACCTTAGGTACCGTCAGATGTTATCACAATGCTTTAAGGCCTTCAACTATGCTTAACTGACATCTAGCGACGTCAACCAGAACGTGTCTCTCTTCTGCAATATGGTTGGTGGAATAAATGGGCAACTTTTTTCATTTACTGTACCAACAGCGCTAAGGTCACTTGTACAGGGCTATAAATTGAATACCACTGCTTACATCAAATACACGATATCAGAGGCATCGTGTATCCGGAAGTTCTTCGCCATGGATTCAGAGACCAGCCCCAGAATGGCTTGCGAGTCGTGCACGCTCGCCAGGCGCAGCCGGCCCAAAGCTAGGGGCCGGAACACTCTGGACACCATCCTTAGTTTTCACGATACTTATGGGTGCATAAAGCAATTATATACTTATATTATTATATATTTTACTACACTATCAACACAAAAACCGTGACACTTCGGCTTATTTTTGATAGAGTAATTGACAATTCAGTCTATAATGTCAAACATGTAAGCGCGAGCGTGAGCGCTTTGGGCGTGCCGTTAGGCATAGTACAGAACAAGGACACAACCGACCTCAATGCCTGTCAATGCCACACGTCATGGCTGAATTGCGGATCAGACAAAAAAAACCCTGCGCCGGCCAACTGACGATTGATTGATTCTCTGATTGATTATTGACCATTTGGTGTAATGTTTCAGAAATGGGCTATTACTCCGGTGGTCGCGGATTCAATTGCCGCACAGTACAAACATTTGTGTGCATAAAAATATGTCTTGGATTATTATACTTTCCAAGACATGTCTCGTCCCGTCTCTTGTCTCGGATTATTATACTGGTCTGACTGCTTCTTATGTATATTAAGTACAATGCAGGGTTGGCAGGATTTTCAATCATTTTGATTTAAATCACCATTTAAATCAAATGACTTTTCCATGAAAATCAATGATAAAAAAACAGATTTAGAAATTATGATTAAGTTAAAGACTAAGGTCGCTTAAATCGGATAAATCAATATCATTAATATAATATTTGAATAAAAAAACTAGTTTTCCAGCCTTTTAAATTCCCAGTCGGTTGCTTAATTTGTTCTGAACAATTCAAAAGGTGGAAAACACTCTTTCCACAACAGCTGAAGAAGCTGACTGTTCCTCTTCACTAAATATATTTTTCTGTGACATCCATCACTCTAACGCTGTTCCCGCGCAATCGCTTAAGGGGGCGGTCCGTTTTGCGCAGAAATATAGTTAAATTAAATAATAAAATGAAAAAATCTAAAAAATCGTGATTAATTAAGAATTTTCAAAAAATCTTGCTTTATTCGATTTTTTCTAAATCATGATTTTTTCCAACCCTGGTACAATGATATTATTATAAAAAAGAGGTAGATAGGATATAAAAACTTACATCTTAAATAATTTTCAGGCAATAGTAGGTAGTATAAAAAGCGTGGGCAACAAATAAAAAAACGATTTTATACATCCTTATATTTATTATTATTTTTTAAATCAAAACTCCCCTAATGTCGGTTGCTATCCTGACAGTGCCAAGCTCAAGGCATTAGCGATAGGTAGGTACTGTTTGAGCTTCACTTAATCATAAAAAAACTTCATTAACTGATTATTATCCTTAATATACAGAACACAATAAAATCTAATAGAAAATAATTTAATTCTGTAACAATATTCCTACTAGGTCTAATTAGCATCAATAAATAAGATGACTTCATTGTGGATTCTCTTTGGGAGTGATTAGTTCTTAAGCCACAGAAATAAAAATACAGTGTTTGTGTAGATTTGGAATTAAATGGAGAAATTACACTATAATGAACGACATTGTCTCAAAATATTCCAGTTTCAGTCCAATGAGAGATTTTTGAAATTATTCAATGATTATAAAAAGATGTGTTATTATTTAAAACGAAATACACAAATATTTCATGTAATTTCTCCAACTGCTAGTTACATAACGGAAATGAAATCTCAAGTTTTGTTTTCATTTTCGGGAAAATATTTACAGCATTTTGCAGAACAAATTTGACTAAACGTATCAATAAAATACAATGCCATGAGTTTGATACAAATTAAGAGGCAAATTAGATTATTTTTCAAAGCTTTTCGAAGCAAAATGATTTGCTAAAAGTGTAAAGTATAAGACAGAGATATTTATAACTTTTCTTGTGCTACAACTTAAATATTAAACGAATTCATTACTTAGAATAAAATAATAAAACCCACGACCCGAATAACTTAGAATAGAGAACAAAAATTACCAAGTGAACACGTAATTCTTGTTCAAGTCACAATTATACTAACTCGACTTACAGAACATTAAAACATGGCTTACGTCAATTTTAGGCGGATATTGATTTATCGTGAAGAAGTTTAGCGTCCCCTCTAAAAACCTAAAAGTTTGATACAATAACTATGGTTTAGCTTGACCACAAGCGCTGAGCTTTTCCGTTTGGTGTGTGTGTGTGTGTGTGTTTGTTTGTATGTGTGTGTGTGTTTGTTTGGCAAGAAGTTACCGGAAAAAATGATAGGAGCGACTTGGTATCAGAAACTGAATAGAATTCCGTGATCTTATTCTTGCGTTTTTACATGTTACATAAAAAAAACAATACGTTAAGAAAAAATACGTGGAAGACGTAGTTTGATATTGGTCTATGGAGCTTATTTTAAAAAAAATACAAGTATTTGCAAAGTCATCCTGTACTTTAGCTAAAAAAAGTCCAATTAAAACTCTAGAAAATGCTTTTCTTATTTATCGCACAACAATCTCCGTACCGCAGCTGGAACAACGGTTGTGGTCAAGCTATAGTTATCGTTTCCTAATCTCTTGTTGAATATGAGCAACCAAACTTAAATATGACCTACAATAACCATTAGCTTCCATCGATTACTTGAAATTGTTTCCATATCCTCCAATACTATATTGGGGCAAGCCAGATGATCTATTTGACTTTGCGTGCATTTCTGCGTTGGAGAACAAACCGCACCTATGGTGTTTCGTGGTTATGTGACTTGTGTGGCTATAAGTCGGAGTAATGGCTGTTGCATTTACAACTTAGGTACATTAAACTCCCCAAATCATAGATAAAAATAGCAACTACTTAAATGGACTAATAGAAATTATGCTAAGCAAGTTTATTTATTTACTTAAGAACAAAATGTAAGAATGACGGTAACCACTTCTCTATCCAACAGACAGACTGTCTCATCTTATCTCATCAGTGATGTTGGTTGCATTAAAACTAGTAGAAAATTATGCTATTTATAATTCCATTATTCAAATTCTTCACACTAAACGAACGTAAACTAATTCCTACAAAAATGTAATCATAGTAAATTGTTAATTAATGTCGCATGAACTATAAAAGCGAGCGAACACACTATCGTGTCTATTTGAGATGTCTTTTATGTGTATAAAAATATCGTCAATATTATAATATTCATTATTTTCCTATAACTTTCTGTTCTATTATTTAGGAAATTAACATTTATTAGTACACATGAGTTCACTCACACTAGAAGTGCAAGCGGGTCGTTTTCTATAATAATACAGTCTACGCTACCCACGTTATCATTTAGAATTTTTCATTTTTGAGACTAATATAAATGCGACATCGCCGTACGAGTATCTTCAAGTAAAAATATTCTAGATTCTAGTTAGTTTTAGCATATAAACTAGAAATGGACATAATTCAAAGATTGATAGTACTCTTATAGGTAAATAAGAAGAAGTCTACACGTAACTTAACTACATTGCTCTCTTGCTATGATACAAAACTATTTGTAACACCGCGTATTCTGCAATACATTGAATACATCTATTCTGCATATAAGTTAGTCATAGTCTGCATGTGAGTATAGAATAAGTAAAATTACTTAAGGCAAGTGAATAATATACATTCTTCAATGTCAAGACTATCACACAACGCCAAATATTTCGAGAGATCATAGACCGGACATTCAAATGGAATCAGTGAGAGCGCAGCTCTTCACCTCTTCCTACCCAAACAAACACGAACCAAATGCATTCTATTCTAACTCACTATATTATGTATATCTATAGTGATACTTGCTTTCGAAAGACACGGAAATATCTTATGTCTATAGGCTATCATACCATTTATTATATACAAGTAGGTCCATAATATGATGTTTTTCTAAAGCGTATACTGTCATTACATCAGAAAATCACACTCGACAACCAATTGTACTATAGTCGTCTCACACACCCGCTGTTTGATATAAAATTACTTGCACCATTATTATTTTTCATTTGAGACATTAATTTACTAAATATATTATTGCAATTGTTTACTAGTGGCCAGTCCATATAAATAACATTAATTCATACTAATGTTCTAGTACTTTCGAAAATTATCATAAACAAAATATTAGTTCACATTATCAGTTTCCAGAAACTACACCCGCAGTCATACAAAGATTAATTAGTAAAACCCAATTAAGGGCCTACTGAAGACAATATAAAATGGTAGTTAGTGTCCATTTGTGCACAAAAATACTTAGTGATTTATTTACAAGTTTTGACTTACGTCATCATAAGAAAGTATCATTAGCAGGCACAAAATGCTATAACAGAATCTGCTACCTCCCGTCGCTTGAGTACTCCGGCTCAGGGAATGGCTTTGGTCCAACTATCTTCCTCACAGCCACTAGACTCCGGATGACAGACAAGCCGTGTCTGTCGAGGTATCAGACTAAAACGTCTAATAACGGAATCCACCACATAAATAGTTTTGACCACTTCCGTAAGCAGTCAAGACACCAAGTTGCTGATTGGTCAATAATCCTATTCACTTCTTCTTTTTTTTTTTCATGGTGATCTGGGTTTTTTTACCACAATTCCGCCAGTGTCACGTAGGTAGCCATTACACGGTATGGGATTTTTGCATTATTTTTACCGTATGCCTGTTAATCCTATTGAAAAACCTGTGACGAGGGATAAGTGACGCCTCAGGTTCTTGACAGACCTAATCAAACACCAGAGGTCTAGTAACTGTGAGGTTAACAATAAGTTTTCTTCATCACGTCAATTTGGAACAAAGCCAAAGTCCCCAATTACATTATTCAAGAATCCGAGCATTCCTTAGCCACCACAGCTTTATTAAATGCTCAACTTTACACAGCGACACATGTTCATAATTCGTATTATTATCACAGAACTACTCGGTAAATTTACTCTAGTAAAATAAATAATGGACTTTTCATGAAGTATTGGACAGTCAAAAGATCACAGAAGACCACAGATTAAGATTAACATGACAGTTGGACAAGTACTTGACGTCTGGTGCTACTTTCTGTCATAGTGTATGCTTAATCTGTGGTCTATTGTAATAATTTCAAGGATTTCGTTCCAAGTTAAAAGTCGAACAAAGATTCACTGCAATCCTACACCTTGTTGTTAGATAATTTATATGTATTCAAACACCAGCACAAAAAGATTTACTGAGTACACACGGCTGCACATTAGGCTTTTCTTTGTGGACTTCGCACCAACCGCACTCCTTCAGAGAACTTCACTACTGTCGAAGGTCTGCTACCGTAGGAGGTGTATGTGAGGCTGTGTGTACAATTAGCTGGGGATTTACACTCATTGTCACCTTTCAAAACTTATCTAGTGGCCTAAGCAGCAACATCAATTTGTAACGGAGTAATCTTCGACGAGGAGCAGAGACTTAAGTTAACCTCACTTACATTGGAGGGGGGAGCTAGCCTACTAGTTGTGTGGTGAAAGGGAATCACTTGGCGAGGTGCTTGTGCTTGGGCGGCGTGGTGGGCGGCCCGCCCTGCTCCCCCGGGGCGCCGATGGGCACGCCCTCGCTGTCCACCTCCGTCTGAGGGGAAGGAGCATCCTGGATGAGTTATGGGCTTACGCAGTTACACGTTATAAAGTATTAGCATAAAAAAATATTTTATTAACTTTGCACTAAAAAAAAAAGTACAAATGGCGGACTTATTGCCAAGAGGCATTCTATACTAGTCAACCACATGATCAAACAGAGAAATTTCGTGTGTAGGTTTCGTGCCTAACCGTCACCGAACTACCGAAAGTCCACACAAATAATTTGTTTGCGTAAGCGAAAACTCGTAAATTTTCAAATCTACCTAGTTTATTTGTCTGACTGTTTAAAATCAGTCTGCGAGCATTAAGCATGGTATATAGGTATGCAACTCTTTCATCAATGATCTTCGACAATAGAATAGACCTATTGAGCGTGAAATAACGTTTCTACATTTCAAAGGCGTGGCTTTCTGAACACACTGCAAAGTTCTATTAATGCAGTAAGATTTAAAAATAGACAAATATTCATAGAAGCAAACCGCTTTAGCCACGAAGCCAGATTTCGAATCAAGCAGTAAATATGTGTTTTATTTTATCGTTCAACACAGTTTAGTGTCTGTCATGTTCATATCAGATACATTTTTGCCTCACTTTGGTAACAGTGGTCCAACATTTTCGAGAAAAGGTACTGGCAGTTAGAAGGTATACCTTCTCTGCCAGCCTTTAAACTTGCGAACCAAACTTCTTCGTCAGTTTTGTTTGGACTAGACAAATAAATACAAAAAAAATCTTACTTTTTCCTCCTTAGCAGTGGTCTGCGGTGAGGCTGTGCCATTGCTAGCGGTGGTGTCGGCCGCGCTCTCCGCCGCCTCTGTGCTCGTCGTACCTTCAATTACAAATAATACTTATTGTTTGTGGTTTATTTAAACATAACATACGATCACAACTTTAACCAGGAGTAGTTAGAGGCACTATGACTTTTGCCATGCAAATTTGAACCCAATCTGGCGAGTGACTGTAATTCTGGTTCCTTGGATTTTTATTTGTTATTTTCCATCACTAAGAGTTAGCCGATTTGACCCCATTTTGTTAATCGTATGGTACATAATTTAAGTATTTCAAATATTAAGATGTAAATTATGTACTGTTTAAACCACTGATAAGTTTTTGTACCGACGACGTATTGTCGACGTTCGTTGAGTAGTGTCGGGGACCCAGCCTCGGAACCGCCGGAACATGACACCTTTAGGCCAGAATTCCTACGTCATAACCGTCAAAAGTTGGTAGGGTAGACCACCCGATTTTTGGCACCCTTCCTATCAAATCGAAAAAACAAGGTTACGACAAATTATTTACATTCGGTATGAATTAAATACCGAACCTAAATAATGTCTTAGCCTTGGAAGAGTGTCAATGAAAGGAAGGGTGGCAATAACCGCGTTTCCTATGTCATTCTAACCACGAATTAACGTTGTGGCCAACCGTTCAGGCAGAACTCTGAGTGAAATTGGTTTGATGTTTCACTAACCTGGCTGTGTCATGGCGGCGTTCCCCTGGTCAGCCTCGTGTTCGCGCAACACGGCGTCGAGGTTGTAGCGGCGGCGGTACGAGATGAAGAACGAGCGGATGTGCGCCTCGGTCTTCGTGCCCAGCGTCTCCGCGATCGCTTGGAAGTCTTTACCTACAATTTAACATATTATGTTAGTCAACATTGTGGTTACATGTACAAAAGTTGTATGCAGAACTGTACGCATTCCGAGCAGAAACTCACTATTGCCGTCTGTAAAAAAATGTAGTTCAAACTACATTTCTTTAGCAGATTAAGCTATACTTCTTAGTCATTCACTCTTGACAGAGTGGTCGTGATCAATATATCCGTTAGGTCTTGCTTGCGCTAACGCTACTTTCGCAATGCCACGCCATGCTGACAGATGCTTTGCAGAGTGGGAGCAATCGTTAACGCTGAAATCCCTCATAGACATGATGAGGTCTGTCCACCGCGCCGAAGACCTCCCCACGACTATCCCACAACGTTTAGTAGATTTAGCTTCATCTAGTCTACTGCTGAGTGAGGACAAGATTCTAGCAGTTTAGTTCAGTCTGCTAACTTTTCGGTAAAATACTATCATCGCAAAGCTCTATAGGTCAACTAACTGATCCGTGGTTCCCACCACGGCGATGCTAACATAGAATGACCTTGAGATTTCTTATGACGCTCATTTTGTGTATTGCAAATGATTGCAATACGATGGATTGCGTGTTGGTACGAAACTAATCATTTACCAATTAATTACTTTGATATTGACGTAAATTAGATAAACCACTACTCACCATATTTCCTGACGGCTGTTACAGCCATGAGTAGCTCGTCATTCGTCCAGCGCGAGTTGATCTTCGCGGGGGGTTCCCCGGGCCTGAGGTCCTCCACGCCCGCGTCAGCTACCTTGCGCTTCATCGCGCTGAGTTGCTGTTTGTTATGTTGTACCTGACCACACAAAACACTTATAAAGTAACATTCGGAAACAACGGCACGCGTGGGAGCATTTTTGGCAATTCATAGGGACGTCACAGTGAATTGAACCAGCAGCTAAGTTATAATCCATACTAAATTCTGGTGCAGCTATTACTCAAACTTTAACATTAAAAGAATACCAAATTGTGGAATTCCTATTGAATATGGTTTTATTTTCAACTGAGATGTGTGAAATAAATTTTGGAACTGGAATTTAGTTTCTTTAACCTTTTCACATTTAAATATAGATTTAGAAGTAAAATTTGCATGAAAATAATGATGGCCATTTTGATGCAAATTTTACTTACTGCATAAACTTCACCAGGATGTTTCCTTTGCCTATTTTACATGGTGCTCCAATGCGTGCTATGAGAATAGTTGCTTACAGAACCATCAATTCGCGAATATAATATTATAAAATATATCACACTAGCGATTTGTGAACGTTTTTCAGCTGAAGACCAGCCCACTTATGTTTCTTTATTTTTATAGAACGACGGCGGAAAACAAGCATGTGGACCGCCTGAAGGTAAAAGGTTACCGGCACCAATGACCACGTGTAGCACCAGGGTTGTCGCTCGCCGACCTTTCGAACCTTGAAGAATGGTCATAAAAACAACTCAATTTTAAATATAAGACTTTTCAGAATGCCAAATTTTGACACTCAATGAACCATTTACTTAATGCACGAGTCTCAAGTGCGACAGTCACCCAGGATTCACAAACGTCAATCAACGCTAAGCAAGCGCTCAAGCTCATGCTGTCCCGTAAAATGTTAATAGAACTGAAAGGGACAGCTATACTTCTGAGGGATGCTCAACCTTGATTTGTGTTTGTGAATTCGGAGGATAGTTATTTGCTTCCATCAAGCGCGGCGCTCTGCGTAAGCGCAGGGGGGAGCTCCTTGTGACGACTCCTCTGTCTCCTCAGTGCAAACAATTTTATGCACGTGAAGTGTACCTTGCGTAGGTATAGTACGATTCAAACTTAATGGCGGCTGTGAACATCGCGAGTCGATGCGCAGAACACAAATTAAGGTTTCAGCGGGTTGCGAGGTGAGGTCAATCTTGCGCTCTCGGCGCTCGCAGCTAACTTCCGAGCCGCCATTAAGTTTGTATCGTACTATACCCAGGACGAATACGATGCGTAGCTGCCGCGATGTCCATCCGCATTCATAGAACCCGCTCACGAATCGCTAGTGTGATAAACCCCTAAACTACTGCTACTTAAAATAAAATAACACATGTCTGCAGTATAATAAACAATCACATAGGATACAACTGGTTGTGCATATCTGGATTATCCAAAGAAACAAATATGCAGGTCTTCCAAAACATCGCGAAGCATTGTAAATAAATATGACTGAGCAAGCATAAATTTAAATAAAATAATCATTAAAACAACTGGAGAACTAGTAACTATGTGTGCAGAATATTTATGTCACCTAATAAAATTGCAGTATTATTTAGCGAAACTACGTTTATGTATGCTATGAGAGCTATTGTTATCACATTCTCACATTACATCACACATACAGCCGTCCACCCCGATTCTGGTTCATAACGAGTGCGTATTCTGTGTCAACGTAGAGTGAGAATGTGTCGCACCGCTACATAGCTATCGGTAGCATGTCCTCTTACTTGTCTCTTGAGCGATATAATTTCCCTGTCCATCGCTTTAAGCATCGCTTCACCCTGATTGACGATGCCGGGCTGCGGCGCGTCCCCGGGCTGCGGGCCGGTAGCCATGGCAACCAGATCGTCGTGATTGATGTAAATGCCGCGCGGCAGCCGGTGCTTGTACCGCTGCTGTTTCGACCCGGGCCCCCGGCGCCCCGACGGGCCGCACAGCGGTCGCATCGTGCCCGTGCGTCTGTCACAGTACCGCTTGTTCAAACAACTATCCTCAATACCCAAGGGCTGCCATCTACGCGATCAAAATGCAACTCCAATTTTGAAACGACGTAGCTTAGCAAAGAAAATTAAATGCAGCCAGAGCTTTAAAAACGCGCTTCCAAATCCTAAATTAGGCCAAATACGGAAAGATGGCAACCCTGGTAAATAATTGCCTATTTCACGCTCAAATGTTTAATTTACAAAACATGCAAATGACTGCAAAACTGAGAGATTACAATGAAAAATAATGAATATTAGTTGTAATGTGATCGTTACCGACCTGGCGTGCACGAGGCAAGCCTGGCACAGCCGATGCGAGTTGTGCGTCGTGGTCTGCGAGCAGAGAATGCCGCACACCGAGCAGACCTTGCCCGCGTTCTCTCCGCCGCCTTCGCCCTATACCCAACAACAATTTACTACCTCACTAAACTAAAACCGACACACCTAAAACATTCATTTGCATGGACGGACTGACACTGTTGACTCCGCACACACTTCTTTTAAAAAACCCATTAGAACATTAATCATATTATATTCTGCACACATTACTCACTAGTAGTTTCCTTCTAACTGGGGCTATTAAAGGAAGCATGCGGGAACAAATAGGTATAAAGCAGGATTAGGACAGCAGGAGTCTAAATAAAATAAATACAATGTTAAAACAATATAGTGCAGCATATTATAGGTAAAACACAAATTTTGTTAGTTATAATGTGAGTTATTTACTGTAAAGAAATTTTTCCTCCTTTTCATACCATTTTTCTTGTTTATGTATTTAAACCAAACATTTTCGAAATTTAGTAGTAAATACAACAATTCTTTTTTCGACACATAAGAAAGTAATAATGAAATCGGAGAAACGTTATTGTATGTATAGAAAAAATAACAGATAGGTAGAATGAACCATCAATTAGTTATTTGAGAATGAATGTTACTTTAACAAATATGTCTGTCGTAATCTTAGCAGCCTCCGTTCGTAAATAAAAATGCAGAGCAGTCAACTAAAAGAAATAAGCAATGACAACAAGCAGCCAAATATCGCCTGAATAATGACAACAACAAACTAAAGCAGGGTTTCTCAAACTTTTGGCACCACGTACCCCTGTTGAAATTTCCAGGTGACAGCGTACCCCTAATTAATTAATTGCTCCCCCCACCCCCCCAAAGAAAATAATAAAATTGACTATTGAAGAAAATAAGGTTTTTATTTTAAATGAAAGGTAACAAACATAGTGCCAAAAGAAATGTCTTTTTAAAATTAATGTGATGGATGTGCTTGTTTCTTGTCGCAAAGGGATTCAATTTTAGGTGTAATTTTGGTCAATTTTATCAAGCCGCCATTACGTAAATTTTGTCGTGTACCCCTTGCCCTCGAATGGCGTACCCCTAGGGGTACGCGTACCCCTCTCTGAGAAACCCTGAACTAAAGTAATGAGATCTATAAAATAAAATTTTCGTTTCAAACTTAAGACCACATCAAATTCTGGAGATAATGTTAAAAATGAAATGATAACATAGACAACTCAAAGCACATGTCACCAAAAATTTTAAAAATTGCTACAAATAATGTCATGGAGTGCAATGATATGAAAGACATTTAGAGGGGCTCAGAAGTCTGCAACAGGCAATAACTGAGAGGATAAACTGACGAACATTGAGTATGAATGACAACACACCAACTGAACAGTGAGAGAAAGAGAGAAGACACTGCACATCGAGTTTCCGTGGTGACAGGATAGTGAAGGTTGTGGATACACGCACCTTGGCGTCGGGTTCTGTAGCTCGGAGCAACACCGCGGCCGCGTCCGGGGGTTTCCCGCCGCGGACTATACCCCGGTGGAAAGTCCACTTCTGCCATTGCCAATACAAATCCATGACTTTCAGATCAAACCACCCCACTCAGCTCTTTATTTACTCAACTGTCTCCTGTACCTCTCAGACCTAGGTAGGATCTATCTCTATGTGCAGAGCAACTAAGTTTTTTTTTTTCAAATTAAAAATATTTTTATACCTAATAAGTCCTATTTAAATGAGAACTGGAAAACATTATTTTTTGTGTCTGCATTTCTATTTACCAACTGTGCCATGTGTTGATTGAGTAGTATGGATAGTTCAAACATTTGTAATTGGACAATCCAGATACAGTATCAAGTAAATATTTTCCTATATTCAAAACACGGGACTGCACACAATGGTATAAAATAATAAGCAAAATATATTCAGTTAGACAAAATTGTACAATGGAAGCAATACTAAATGAAAAGCTTAATAAATACATACCTTCTCATCATTGTCAGACTCCTTATCGGAGCCACCAGGCTCAGAATTTGCAGTTTTCCCTGTGGCGGAGCCAGTAGCATTGCGGCCTTCACCAACAACATCCATAAGGGATGTGCGTGCTCTTGTTTTCTTCCATGAGTAGTAGTATTTGACTAGTGATGCTATTGATTTGTCTGGCAACTGTTAGGACAACCATATACACCATTTCAGTGTGGAATGCATTTCAAATTTATCATTATAGGTTACTACAAACTGCCTTTAGGCACTTCGACTTGTCTGACATAAGATGATGATAATGTTAATTAGTGGAAATCTGATGTCATGTTGTATGTATACTAACAACTGCTTAGTTTTGGTTCAGGTTCAATAACTCTAACAACTGCTAAATGCTGATTTTCAGATGTTAATGCTTTTATATTTAATGATAAGAACACAATTTGATGAATAACTTACCATTTGTCGTATTCTATGGAAGCTTTTGCCATGAAACTGAAAAGCTTGTTCAAACAGCACCTTGTCTTCCACCGTCCACTCATCGGGGAAGGGTGTGAAGTTAGCCAGGTCCATGGAAGCTCTGTTCAAGTCATGTTTGTGCCAAAATAACATGCCAAGAGCCTGTTCTCCATTGTAACCATATTTTTCTTTGGCTGTTGTTATGTATTCATCCACTAAAACAACATGGGACTTTTATAACAGAACTTCATCTTAAAATTATAGCTACCATTTCAGAAAGAACATTTTAGATGTTATTCATTGAACCATACAAAAAAAAGAAAATGAATCCAAGCCTTATTGTTTCAACAATAAAAATAACATGTGATTTTTTAAACATTTGTTAAATAAATAAGTGAACAATTTTAAAATTGAGTTTATTGAATCAAAATTTGCAGACACAAAAGTACTATTGCTTCTAATCAATAAGACAATGTTTTGTGATGATGTGCCATATCAGTTCTTTCTGAAAGGTCTACTTTGACCATCATGTTACTTACACTTGATGTCAGATATGTCAGCAGTGGGTGACCACACCAACAGAGCACGGTCTGATATCAACTCTGGCCTCCGCTGTTCTAGTGCTTCCAGCTCTGGGCAGACAGCTTGGTAGTCCCTACCCACTCTTATCTTCTCAGCTGCAAATGGTACTACTGCTTGGTCGCGAGTTATATGGTAGTGATGAGATGGACGCGGCATGAAGGCGAATGATGAAAAGCACAAAAATAAAGCATGTCAGATGGTTATTCATGAATTGATACCCCACCACACAACGATTAGTACACAAAAGCATTATAGTTTCTCAACCACGCAACTGGACGAAGTTGACGCACCTCCTTAAAGCTCGTTTGAATTTACTCAAATCGGCGTGAGTCTACTTCCCAATTGTAAGCAATTGCAAACACAAAATTTAACATACCGTTCTCATCCTCAGAACTGGAATCTGGACTTCCATGGCCATTGGGGCTTGGCCCCCTTGACCGCTTCCCGTTCCGAATATCAGTACTTCGTTCGGCCAAAACCATGATTACGCACTTTAAAGCACTATGATAAACTTTTATTTACACAACACACAAATTCATTTAACTAATATTGCGACAAAAAAATAAAATTACGAGGAAATGCGAAGCTTTGCACTAAAATTCAAACGTGATTCAAACCACCGCATCAATAATCTGACAAACCAGCCATTGTGTGCAACAGATCATTCACTAGCGTCTGTACACGAGCATTCACTTTGGAACCACAATAATTATTTTTTAATGGATTCCATTTTTTCCAGAAGTAAAGGTTAAACGAACTAGCCTTATTTGGTTATGGAATAATTTAATAAGCTAATATTATCCACTCTAATAGATTTTTATTGTAAAATTATGCAGTTGGAAAATATTGGAAAAGTATTTTGGTTGTGGCAACATTCTTTTACAGACGATTTCGGTTAGTTCCAACCAATACATGGTAATTAATTTTCCTCAAAACAGAAAAGTGCCCCTACAAAAGGATGATAGTTTGATTCAGTTAGCTTAAATATCGAAATAGTAAGACCCTGAACTACTGACTTCATTATTTAATTACCTAATTGCTCCAAAACAGTAATTAAGACTACAAAAGTATATTTTTTTAATAACAGATGTCGCACTTAGCGCGCAAACTGGTTAAGCGCAAGTTTAAAAAGTTCTTAGGGATCCGTATAGAGATTTTTGATTTTAATCCAAAAGAATTTTCTTTTTGTGTTTTGATATTATTTACAATCACTGGGGATTCCGTTACAGTACTATTGTACATAGCAATGCTTGTGATAAATGTATGAAGGTAATGTTAATAAACTTTAAGTGAATTCCATTGTGTATATTTGACAAGACAATGAAAACCTTGAAAAACGAATGGACAACATCTGCCAGTAATATTTGAGTAATTATTAGTATTTGTATTTCACAGTTTGGCATGTTTTTCTTCATTTCCTTGGGTAACGGCTCATGGGTAGCCTGCTAGGTACTTGTTTCTGTTTTGATCTTGCTCTTGCAAAATGGAGTGGAGTCTTGCTCGGACTCAAGCATTTTTATTTAGTGCTCACCGAAATAGTCCTGACTGGTGGAAATGATCGAGCGGAATTAGAAAGAGTCCCTACTCTTCAACGCATTCAAAAGAAAACGATTGCCGTTTAAAAATTACCTCTATTTGTTTGTTGAGTTAATATTAATTGTTTGTCTAATTGTTTAGTTGGTTTTGTTGACCTTTCGTACCCTTTCCGGCATTAAAACAAGAAATAGAGTCGCAAATGTAATTATTACGCAGCATAAATGGCCGCACGGAACCTTTAGAAGTAGGAGTTTAGGAATCTACCTTGTAGCTCCTATTTCTCAACTTACGTCGAAATTGCATCAACCAATCAAAAAATACAATGTTTACTTGAACCCCTTTTGATTGGTTCATGCCGCTGTCAATTATATGACATTTTACGTGGCTGCGGAGGGTGGCAGGGCAGGCATGACATGGCATGGCAGTCATGGCACGTTGTTTGTAGTACTGTCAATTTGACAGATGTTGATGCTTCGTATTTTTTGATTGAAGACTTATTTTTCTCTGGTTTGAAGAATGTTATCAAAATAGATAACGATTATGCTTCATTACAACAATATTGTAAGCGTACGGTGAAGACGCGATAGTGAGCTACAGACCGAGTTAGCTTTCATTAAATATGCCACTGCCGTGATCAAAAGCGCGTTGCGACTATTATTTTTCGGTTTTTCGCTTTTTTTAGTATATTATTTTAGTTGTTATGTAACGAATATTGTGTTTTGGTGAGTCTAACTGTATCGCTGGGAAGATGAGGACGGTAGCGTTGATCAGCGGTGGCAAAGACAGCTGCTACAATATGATGCAGTGTGTCGGCGCTGGGCACGAGATCGTCGCCCTGGCTAACCTTCAACCTATGTCGAAAGGTAAATCTATCCTCAATTTAGACGCTTACGTGAGGAAAGCTAAACTAGGGTAAACGTTCTTCCTGTAATGCAGTTGTAAATTGGTGTTGAATGACTTAACTTTTGTTGTGATTTGAAAGGTCAATAAAATTGAACACAGGTGAACCAATTACATTTATTTTCATTAGAATATTGGATAGGTGAATGAATGATTGTTAGAATACGAAAATAGTATGGAAAAGCCCTATTTGAGTACCTACCATAAGGTTAAAGTTCAACTGGTGCTTGACTGTTGCAGCTTCTAACCTCAGTAAAAATAGGAAAATTTTAACAATCAGTCAGAGTTCATATCAAATGTTTAATTGTTTGTATTAACAACAGATGAATACATTTGTAGATGAGTTGGACAGCTATATGTACCAGACTGTGGGTCACCAAGGCATTGAGCTGTATGCCGAGGCCATGGGTCTTCCTCTTTACCGGGAGATGATTTCTGGAGTAGCCATGGACCAAGGGCGGAACTACAAGCCCACTGAGAATGATGAGGTGGAGGACCTTTACAGGCTTTTGGCTCGGGTCAAGGTAATTTATGAAGCTATAGAATTTAATAAAATTAAACAGGGCCTTTCTAAATGAACACACTTAACATGAAACTGTGTTATGACACAAACAACTGTTGTTTTAAAACTTTAACAATAGTTTTACCTCGGAAAACCTGTTTGCCCAGAAAATGTTTGAATGTGCATTTTTATAAACTTTTTTTTACACATTTATATTTTTTTTTTAAGCAGGTATAGAAAAGTTAAGGATAGGCTTTTGAATTACACAAACTGCTATTCTTAAAAGTAAAGCCTATTTGAAACTACAAATATGGAAAACCTTTTTATAATTTAATGCACCTGACTTTAAATTAGTTCATAAGAGTAAGTTCCAAGATAAATAGTTGATATTCAGTATTTTTTTACACTCAACAGAGTTTATTTGTTATTGAGTTTCTGAAAAGCAAACTTGTCAAAGACAAAGTGACATTGAGTCATGTTTCATTGACATTGTGTGCACTATTATATACACTATGTTAAGGTTCGCTACTAGGGTCGGCCGGAGAGAAAATCTGTCAAATTTGAAAGCAATCGTGACAGCTATGGTCACACAGTGGTTGGGCCGTGCAATCCGTGCATAAATGCAATGCATAAATCCGGACGACCGTCTTGGTGTAATTGTTTAGAAGTCGGCTACTACACCAAAGGTCGCGGGTTCGATCGCCGCCCAGTACAAACATTTGTGTGCATGAACATGTCTGTTTGTATTGGTCTGGGTGTTTCCTATGTATAATAAGTATGTATTTACAAAAGAAAAAGTATTTGAGTATGTTTATCCGTTGTCTAGTATCCCATAAAAACGGAGTATAATTAACTCACTTGGGGCTAGATGGCGCTGTGTGGAATAATGTTTATTTATTTATTATTATTATAAATCGCGGCATGATAATCATTTGATGCGTTCACCAAAGATATTTTTATTTCGCCACCGAATGTATTTCAGGATATAGGGCAAACAAAAGAAACTAACCAAAAATTTTATTTTATTAAACATACTAACGCGGTTTTGCCAATTATTTTTTTACACTATTATTTGCAATCTATTCTCGTGACCACGTTATTTGCACAATGTTATACCTGGTACTTGACGATTCCATCGAGATTTAGTTGTAACTTGGTTTATCCGTTCGATCATCATCAACACAAAATATTTCTTACATCCAATGCATATGATATAGCAATACACGGAGCCATTTCTAGTAACATGCAGAAGAACCCACTAATTAATTGGTCTTACTTGTAATGAAAAGCTGCAAGAAGCATTAAACGGAGCTATCTTGTTACTAACTAAAACGAGGAATTTAACAGTTGTCAACAGTTGATACACTTTTAGTGGATAATTTATTTTAGATAATAACACTTGAGTAATACCTTTAGTCTCCTGTAGAGGCCATCGCGCTGAATTTAATACAGAATCCACCGTGATCTTCATCTTACTGGAATTGATCTACGAGTAGAGCATAGTATGAAAGGAAGTCACCCTCCGCGTTTTTCTGTCTGTTTTTACATAAGCTTTCACTATCTAAATGATAGTTGATGCTAATAATATTTTCTAGAACGTTTGTCTGTATAGTTCATTCAAATTACTACAGTGAAAAGCTGTGTGCAAATAGCCAGTTAGAGATAAAAATGCTTGCACTGCCATTTTACCATGGCTGACGTATATATGATAATTCATATTTATATCAAAGTTCTATCTGATCCATTTTTTTTAAATTTAAAATGGGTTTGCGTTTGACATCAGTCTTGCCAGCCACGCTTACCCAAAAAATGCCTATTCACTCTTGCCTTGAAGACACCAAGGTTGTATGTATCCGGAAACACAGACGCAGGGAGGGCGTTCCACTCCTTAGCGGTGCGGACCAGAAAGGAAGCACCAAACCGCTTAGTTCGGACCGCTGGAAAGTCGACCACATGGAGATGAAAGCCCTCGCGGCGTCTTGTGGTCCGGTAGTAGAAAGTAGAGGGTGGTATCAGGTCATGAAGTTCTTGCGCACACTCTCCGAAATACACCTTATAAAAAACCGATAGACAGGCAACTCTACGCCGATGCTCCAAACTCGAGTTTGGTTCCAACGAGCGTCTCGTCACCTATCAGTCTCCTGGCTCTTCGGTCTACTGAGTCCAGTGCATCCAGCTGATACTTGGCAGAGCCATCCCAGAGGTGGCAGAAGTACTCCATACACAACCGAATTTGTGCTTGGTACAATTGTAAAAGCTGTTCCGGTGTGAAGTGTGTTTCCATTTCGAATAACTTGTCATTATGTTCTATTGCAATAACTATTTCTGTTTCGTATAAGCAAACGCAAACTTTAATTTTTTTTGCTCGAGATCTCCATCCTAATACTATGGAACGAGTGAAGTTTCTTTGACAGCCGTCTGCGCAGTCCCGCAAGTCAGTCTTCCACATGACGCCGGGTGAGTGCACGTCACTGCGTAAAGAATAGGAAAATGAAATGGCAACTATTACGAAATTATCAAACCCAAGAGAGCTTTTAATCAAGTGTACTTATGAATATAAACCTGCCATATAACTCTCATGGTGAATCATGATAAAATCATACGTTTGATAAATTATGCATAATGCATATGAACAAACAGTACGGAGGAAAAAAAATAAAGTTGTACTATTTTCAACAAAAGACCCTATGTGCGCCTATTTCGTGTGAATTATCCGCGTAATTATAAATGTCATTTTCGTCAAAAGCGACGTGCGCTCACCTTGGGGACATGGGGGGGAGTGAGCTGCGACGGTGCGCGGACAGCTATCAAAGAAACTTCACTCACTCCATAGTAATTTGTATGGAGATTTCAAGCGAAAAACTCGGAATGTTTGGGAATTTTTTGCACAAAACTGAAATAGAGCAATGAAAAACAACTGATTGGCAACGTTTCTTTGTTATCTGATCTTTACACGTTATTTAAAACACGTAAGTTGTTAGTTTATATGATGCCTAAACTTTTGAAATACGGGAGTGCGTTTTGCACGTTTTTAGCGATATTCTGATTTTTTTTCACATTAATCTAGTGAGTTGATCCATATACTGGAAGTTTGAGCTGATTGTGCAACTCTTTGACTACTATGACGATTTTTTTCGTGCCTCATACTTCATATTTTCTATATAAAACTTTAGTTTTCCCGAGAGCCGTTTTCCTGGTATCGCACCTTAATATTATGTACACTATGTGCTGTGTATTATGTCCATAAGATTGCAAGGAACTGGCATGTCTTGTCACCTATGAGTGATATCTGCCTTCTTATCACTTTAGTGTAATTGAACTGCAATAATTCTCATCACTATTAAATTGTTTTAGGATGATTTAGTTATAGAAGCTGTGGCAGTTGGCGCAATCTTGTCAGATTACCAAAGAATTAGGGTGGAAAATGTGTAAGTATTTTATTTATTTATATATTTATATTGAAAGTAATAAATAATATATATTATTCTTTAAAATATCTGCTTGTGTAAGTATACAAGCAGATATTTTCAGTAGTACAATTTTATTTTTTATTATTATAAGTTAATTGATATACACTCAAAAACACATAACAACCACTAACGTTTGTGACAGTGATTTAGCTAAACTTCTAAGCAGTAGTGAACTCCACAACCGTTATTTGCTTAAATGATAATTTGTATCATTTTAGGTGTCGCAGGCTAGGCCTTGTATCATTGGCATATTTATGGCGAAGGAATCAGAAAGACCTGCTAAAAGAAATGATATCTAGTGGTGTCAAGGCTATTATTATAAAGGTATGTTATTATTATTTCATTGATGTGTAAAGATTATTTTTGAATAAGAGATTTTTCAAATTAGCGTTTTTTAGCGCGTATACGGTCATATACACAGGCGCGCTTACACGCGCGGGGCATTTCGCGCTTCAGAAAAATAATTATACGGGATTATTCTATACGACTCACGCTCATACGAGCTTATAAGCGCGTTACCACTCTTACGAGTTGCGCGTTTGGCGAAAAGTACATTAAACGCGCGTATGAAACGCTGGTCTGTAAATCCCCGAATTCACAAACGTCAATCAACGCTAAGCACGCGCCCACGCTCATGCTGTCCCTTACGCTAAGACGTTGTTACTCGCGCATGTCGATGAAACTGATAGTCAATTTATTTTTCCTGTTGTTTTCCTAATCATTTAAAGGTGTCATTAATCTGTCAAATCAGTAGGCCTAGCACAAACTATACTTTTTTTTCTTAAAGACATAGGTAAAAGAAAAAAAAGTATCGTTTACTTTTCGATTTCATTTCGTTAGCGGTTTTTGTTAGGCCTACAGATCATCTTAGCTTAACTATCCATGAAGATCCCATTGCTGTGCAAAACCCACATTCACACGTCATGTGAGTCTATCTTGTGGGTTATGTAAAATTTATAGCTCTATAGTATACGTTATATAGGGCTATAAATTTCTAAACAAGCATTTAAAATAAACATCTATGTATCACCTATGTGTATTTTGTATCGCATGTATGGTTAGTTTATTATTTATGTATTTGGTTTATAGACTTAATCTTACTTTTGGTCCAGTGCACCTCCTTAATTTCTCTCTCTGACTGTGTGGTTGACTAGTAGAGAATGCCTCTAGGCATTACGTCATTTGTTTGTACTTTACTTCTGTGCAATAAAGAATAAATAAATACATTTAAACGATAGAATCTGTGAAAGATTGTTTTTTCCCTTCCCTAGGTAGCAGCATTAGGCCTAGACCCTCGGGTCCACCTAGGCATGACGCTGCGGGAGATCCAGCCTCATCTGCTTCTTATGCAGGAGAAGTACGGCCTCAACGTGTGCGGCGAGGGCGGCGAATACGAGACCTTCACGCTAGACTGCCCGCTTTTCAGGAAACGACTGGTCATGTGCGTTTGGTTCTATTGTTATTGTACGATTCAAACTTAATGGCGGCTGTGAACATCGCGCGAGTCGATGCGCAGAACAGAACAGAACACAAATTAAGGTGTCAGCGGGTTGCGAAGTGAGGTCAATCTTGCGCACTGGGCACTCGCAGCTAACTTCCGAGCCGCCATTAGGTTCAATCGTACTGTACGTGCCGTTGAACTGGCAGTTATTTTACAGGCTTACAGACTCCAACTGCAACTCGAGCTAAAACCTATGTTAGTATCCTATGCGTTGCGTTGCGAGTAACGTGACGCCACGAAAGTAACAAGTACTGATTATTTTATTAAGTACTACCTAGCTGTCCCGACAGACTTCGTTCTGTTGTCAAACGTTCAGAGTCACGTGACAGGTAGGTTTTTCACTATATTCCTAACATTTACTCATGTTTACTCACCTTTTGAACCTTCCCTAGACCTTCACAAATATTTCAAAACTAAAAATAACCAAATCGGTCCAGTGGCTTTAGCGAGAATAACAAACAGCAATCCATTTTTACATACGAGAATTGCACACGGCTACACATCTTTCTAGTTGGTTAGCTTTCAGTTTGGTAGTCCAACAATAACAACATTCAAAATTTAGTAGGAGGTATCGAGTAAAATACCTACAAGACAAACATTCAATGTAATAATGACAGAACGTGACAATTAAAATATCTAGAAGCAATTCTCTTATCCTATTACAATAATAAATCGCCTTCTGTAAATCGATATCCCTATTAGCTTTAATCACCAAACAGATAAAGTAGATAGATAATGTCCTAACAGTACATTTTCGGATCATCAAATAATGACACGTGATAGTCTAAACGAAACGTTCCTGATAAGATAAAATCATCCGACTTGGATAATTTCAAGATGCGAACTTTAGCGTTTGGCGCGAATGCCTGGTAACCGGCAAAGCCAAGGGGAAAGGCAACACGGTAGACGCACGTTTGTCGTTTAGTGTATAATAAGAGTTCAGCTACGAGTAGATTACATTCGCCGGCAGTATAACAATCTAGCTAACACTAGCTGTGGTTTACTCGATATGGCCGTTATGCTTCCGTTTAAATCATTATCTCCTTAAATCATTGTTTTAAAATCCATATAGGTATCATGTTTGGTTATCGTTAGGCTATACAGGGTGTGTTTCTCTAGTGGCCGTGGTAGGCCAAATCCTTAACTATGAGGAATATCGAAAATTGCTGAAAGGAGTCTTTAGGCCGATTTTGGCAAAAACTAAAACTGCACACTCAGATTTTATAGCTTTTTCCGATATCCCTCATAGTTTTAGATTTGGCCTACACTTGAAAAACTTACTCTGTATTATTGTACATCGTCCACGCCCACGACATCGCATTCTATTTTCAACTTGACTCATACTGAAGATCCTGTCAGCTGCTTTTTATCAGTCCTTCCGTCACATGCCTGGTGGGTGTTCTACCTACAACTTGCTGGCGCAGTCTCCTTTCTAGAAGACGCTTGTACCCCAACTTGAATACATACTATGTAATTCCAAATGTCTCAGCTACAATTACAGCTAATTTCGAATGTTTAAGCATTATTATTAGTGTAACCTTGGTGATCTTAAATAAATAACGGATTTATAAATCTAAGAAACGTTTTTTTACTTTAACAGCGATGAAAAAGAACTAGTGCTACACTCAGACGACCCGGTCGCACCAGTGGGGTACCTAAACCTGAAGCTCCACCTCGAGACCAAAGACAACGACAACACACTACCTCCCTTCAAGAACTCCTTAGACTTCGTGAGCGACTTGAGCGACACTGTATTCAGTGACATTAGCGATATGGAGCTGAGCGAGACAGAAATAGACTCGATCGAGAAGTTAGAAAAGGAGGAAAAGAAGAAGCAGAATGAATTGAAAGTTGAGGTAAGTCTAAGTGATATCGTTTTCATTAGGCACATGCTTTCCTCAGACGATGTTTGAAAAACGCAAACACTACTACTGTAGTTTGTGTGTGTAGTGTGTGTTGCCATTACTTTGGCTTTCGGAAAAAACACATGAATGCTGTTAAATAATACATGTTGAATTGCTGTGTTGCTGAATCTCAGTATTTGTTAGTTTAAAATTTAAATCACTTAAGTATTTAACTTTGTGAAAAAAATGCTATGATCCTATTCAGTAGTTGAAATGGACCAGAAAGCTGCTCCCTTCCGATTCGTGGAAAGTTCTCTTACCCACGTCGTTCCTTATTGACAAGATAACTTTTTTTAACTTCCCATAAATGCATATCGCTATCTCTCAGAAGACTTGAAACGAAACGGGGCGTTCGTTTGTAAGTCCAATTCGACCACTGGCCCTATTTTGACAACAACATGCTTGAGCAATGGTTCGCATGAAGTTTCTCTATGAACTGATACTATCTCGCAAGTGTAAAAGTATAATACTCTACGGATTCCGAGATATCAGTTTGCCCCTTCATTCACAACCGTATTAAAGTTAATCAAAAACTTTGTTCCAGATGTCCACTAGTCCAGACGCAACCGACAGTCAGAACGAAAGCCTAGAAAGCCTAGAAGACGGCTACAGCTACTCGGAGGCCACCAGCCAGTACGAGAAGCCGCCGATGGTGGACCACCGCAGTGTTCACGGGAACAGGCACGGCTGGCACTTTGTGGGGGGGATCGTGGGCGAGGGGAGGGGGGCGAGGGACGCGACCGAAGACGCCATGAAGAAACTCATTAGTAGGTAAACTTGTGCACGATCTTTTATTTCTATCGTTATAATCATCATCAGCAGCCACATGATGTCCACTGCTGAACGTAACCCTCCCCCATAGATTTCCAGAGCGGCTTATATGCGGTCTGCATCCACCGAAACCCTGAGATTTTTATGAGGTCATAAAAGTTCGCAAGAGGTTTTATTTAAAATATGTGTATAAGTTGACTGTTGATATGTTGCAAAGTGTGTGGACCGCCTGATGTTAAGCGTTTTACCGCTATACGTGTAGGTATTATCACTTACCTTGCGTACCCTGTAAGAACCTTTTCAAAAACATATTTAAGAACTATTTAAGTTTTAAGCCAAGAGTGATAATAGCGCGCTCACCGTCCCTCACGCTCATGAAATTGGTCAATTCTACGCGTGTGAGCGTTCTAATATTACTTTTGACTTAAAACAGACTGCACCCTAAGTTCGGGTTCCATATTATTATTGTTGTTTACCATCAAGCAAGAGTTGTCCACAGAGTCACAATACTTAAGTTTTTTTGAGCTAGCTTAACGGAGCCTTTCCTTACTCAGCTCTCTTTTGTTTTAATCACCCCGAGCGCTAATACTAGTACAAGATAAGAGCTGTTTGTCGGTTAATATGTTCAAACGGCTGAAGCAACACATTTTTTTCTCACAGTTCGACCTTTTGCCGCCTATGTTAGTAAAGTAGGTAACTAATCAGAATCACCTTGTTTGAGCGTGATCAGCTGTTAGGCCTGTTTCAATACGTGGAGATTATGTATTTGGCGATAACTAGGCTTCGCTAAAAGGAATATTAATTTTAAAATCTGTATAAAGACATGTGCAACAGCGATTTAAATGACGTCACGTACCGCGTTTCCTACAAAATAAAACGCTAGCCTAGCTAGCTATAGCTTTTTATATTTTAGTACGATTTTTTGGAATATTTTAAATCATTAATATTTGCTGCTACGAAGCACTTGAAGTATTACCATCGACACGCAAAGAAGATTATGCAATTTTGGAAATTTGGGACTAATTCACTCTAACTTTTGTAACGCTTTGGCCCTTTCATTTTTGTTGCTGTCGCCATTTGCGACAAGACACGTCACTCGCTAACTCAATGTTGCAGCGTTGCGTTAGTTTTTATGAATAAGCGTAAGCGTTACAATTCAAGTAACGGGCCTAACCCCCGAATTCCCAACGCAAATCAACGTTGAGCATCCCTCGGAAGTATAGCTGTCCCTTTCAGTTCTATTGACATTTACGGGACAGCTTGCGCTTTATTGACGTTTGTGATTCGGGGTTAAGAACGTCACCAGCGAAAGCCGGACCTTGGCTTAAGGCGTTACTGAGATATCGGACACAGCGCGTCATCGCAAGCATAAACGCACCTTAACGCAATCGCACGCAGGTTGTAGCGATTGAGATTGTAGATTGTATTGTATGTAAATGTTTAACTTATTATGACTATACTATGTGTTATCGATTTGCTTACCCTTTCACCTTTGGTGCCGTGTGAGGCAGATTACTAAGTATTTGTTTATTTTATAATACTGTCTAATTACAGTAGATAGTTAATGAATAATGAGCATAATAAGTTGGTAAATATTGACAATAGCGTTTTTCGCTGGGTGAATGAGTGTTGCGTAAGTGCGTACTTGATATACCGAAATAAGGTTGGTAAAAAGAGTATCCTCTTAAGTCATTTCCTTTAGGCCTTAATGCCACATTGGGAAATATCACAAGCGTCGTTTTATGCTAGGCTCGATTTATCAGTGAAGGGTAGTGCCCATATTGTTAACTCTTTATTGATAACCGCTATTGCCGTATATCATGGTTTTTAGGGTTCCTTAAAGTGATAAAATCTTATCGTTCGCAACAATGTAACATTACAAAAACTATATCGCTTTATTAAATAATCGAAATATCGCTTTGTTTCGTAACTTCCGAGTGGCACTGCATCGCTGACGAAATAAGACTACCTTAGGCCGCGACCGCCGACTCTTTTATTTTGCCCGTACGCTATCTATTATTTTAGAAATTTCACGACGTATCTTGTATACTGGATTATACAGCAATATCCTGGAGTATTTCAGCAGATTCTAAAACGGCCATATAACCATGTGAAACGAATATTACTCATACAAGGATGACCTTGTATGAGTAATATTCGTTTTCATTTGGTCATTTTTCACTCATGAAAGTGAAAGATGACCAAATGAAAATAATTTCTTATTTTGATTCTAGACCTGTTGGAGTCGCAAGACATGAGGTTACCCGACGTGTGCTCAGTGAACATCTACATGCGTGACATGGAGGAATATGCCATACTGAACGAGGTGTATGAGAGCCACTTCAGCTTCCAAAACCCACCTACGAGGGTTTGCGTGCAGTGCCCTCTGCCGGACGACGTTGGACTTATATTAGACGCTGTAAGTAAGTGCCTCCTCTTCACCGCATTTGGTGATAAATGAAGATCGTGATAGTATATTTCATTTTGGGCCACACGTCATTGTTTCCATCTGTTGCTGTGACAGTTAAGCAAAGCGTGAAATCAGTTTTCACCGAAGCTGATCGAGGCAGAAATGTGTGGAACGGTGTTTTAAACAATAAATAAACTTACACACAAGGCCCTACAAGAAAACCAGCGCCTCTGCAGTTAAATCGTAGTCAGAGCCAGGGTCTTGATTGTCACATGCATGCTACCATGTACCTTTTTTATTTTGAGTTTCCGATATTAAACAAAAAAGGTACATGGTAGCAATCCAGTTTTTAATGATTTAAACGTTTTAATAGATTTTATATTTTTTGTTAATAGGTTCTGTGCCTACACTTTCATTTGTTTTTTTTTGTTGGGTCAATTAAATATTTTTCTTTCTGTTTCCTCCAGGTAGCACACAAGGCAGTGCCCGAGCCGCAGGATTGTGACAGGTGTACCTCTAGAGAGAGGTTGACTATGCACGTGCAGGGTATCTCACATTGGGCGCCGGCGAACATTGGACCTTATAGTCAAGCTGTTAAGGTATGTTTACCATATACTGACATTTTTGACGGTAGATAATCTACATTTAGCCTATATTTTTTGAATATGGCTATAATCCATTTTTTATAACATTAGAGAAAAAAGTTCTATGAGTATAGAAGCAGAGGTGCTAAACAAATGAATAATTTTCATTTTTGATTGACTTTAGCCGGCTAACTAATTTGTATAACCTGGCAAAATTGAATTGGCCCTTCCGTCACAACGTATGGAGAGTCTAAGTAGCATCTTAGATGTGGTAGAGTTATAATGATAGTAAAAGCACGATTGGGTACACAATCCCTGCTTCGTTCGAGGCAATTCAATAGTTTTCACGAGAAAGAGTAACAAACATCCATACTTACAAATTTTCTACAAAAATGTACAGTCAGGAATTACATAGTAATGCACTATTTGGGTGTTATCGCTGAAAAGCGATCTCTTCCAGACAACCCGCATTCAGTGCATAATTAAGAAGGGTAGGCAAGTGCATAAGAAATAATAAAAAATATGTAAGATAGGATGGCGTCACACCATCGTTTACGGGGCCTTCCTCTACGGTGATGACCGATAGATGGGCCCATCTATCTGGATGCATCCTGCGTACTTGGCCAAGTACGCAGGATGCATCCAGAGCGAGGCCCCGTAAGGCCTCGCGGCGGAGGCACTAGGATTATTTTCCTAAAAAACAAAAATTGTTGTGTTTTTTATACCCAGTTCCCCTTCAATTTGGCAGTTTGAGCCATCATTCCACCAAATGGCAAATAATGGCTCATAACAGGCATAGTTGGAGAGCTTTGGGGTAGACCTTTGCCCAGCTCCCAGTGCACATCAGGTTAAATGAAAAAGGAAGGATAGGATGTATTGTCCCTTCAGTATGTTGTCACGTCCTATCCCCAGGTGGGCGAGGTGATCGAGACATGCGGCCAGATCGCCCTAGTCCCGGGTAGCATGCAGCTGGTGGAAGGTGGAGCGCTGCGGCAGTGCAGCCTGGCGCTGCGGCACCTGACGCGCGTGCTGCGCGCCGTGCATCCGCGCGCGCACATCCGCAGCGTCGTGCAGGTACAGTCACACTCAGCGCGCGCTGCGGCAGTGCAGCCTGGCGCTGCGGCACCTGACGCGCGTGCTGCGCGCCGTGCATCCGCGCGCGCACATCCGCAGCGTCGTGCAGGTACAGTCACACTCAGCGCGCGCTGCGGCAGTGCAGCCTGGCGCTGCGGCACCTGACGCGCGTGCTGCGCGCCGTGCATCAAAGCTACGACGTGTTAGCTTCTGCGAGGCTGAAGGCTGAACTCTGCGTCCTTCAACGGCTTAAGTAACTGCGCGAAGCCGAAGGCTGAGCTCCCTCACTATCTAAAGCTAGCCCATGAAGCTATTGCGAGGCCGAAGGCCGAAGTTAGCGTGGGGTCTAGCCTGGAGCGGTGTTAACAACTCCCAGAGAGGCCTGAGGCCAAGCTTCGAATGAGAGGCCGGAGGCCATACTCCGCATATTGTGTAGCCCGGAGCGTCCATCAGTGACCTTCAAGTAAGTTTGCGAAGCCGTAGGGGAGGGGCGAAGCCCCGGAGCGGTCAGCGTCGCAGATTTAGCTTATGGCCGCGAGTTGGCCGTAGGCCGGCGCATGTGTCTACACCCAGCGGGGTCCTCGGGGTCCAGAACAAACATAGATCTAAAAGTTGATATCAATTAACAGTTCATCAGACGTAGTTTAAGAAAATATCCCGCTGGCTGGAGGTCGGTTAAAGAAGCGAATATTTCCGTTTATTATACGGAAAAAAATCTGTTTTCAGCATAATTTAGTAGAACATATTCAGATCTAATTCTCTGTATCACTCATAAGTCTCCCAGACAGGGGATCCTGCTGGGTGTAGACATATGGCCGGCGCGCGGTGGCCAGAAGCTAGTTTTTTTATATAAAGTTTGTGCTCGTCGGTAATAATCCTTTTCTATTTCAATGACTTGTTATCATGGATTTCTCATATTTTCGGGAGAAATATTCTCAGAAGCTGGCTCAGCCGCTGTCTAGAAAATTAAAGTGAAATCTAAAATCAATAAAAATTGTCCTTATGTGTAACCTAGTTGGTATATTTCAGAGCGTGTGCTACGTGAGCGCTGGCAGCGGCCGCCTGGTGGGCGAGGCGCGGCGGCAGCTGGAGCGGCGCACGGCGGGCGCGATGGTGCAGTGCTGCGTGGTGCCGGCACTGCCGCGCGCCGCCGCCGTAGAGTGGACCGCCGCCGCGCACACAGGGAACAACCGCTTCCACTGTACGTGCACTCACACACAGCCACGCCCACTGCTGGGCTCAGACCGGCTGGAGCGGCGCACGGCGGGCGCGATGGTGCAGTGCTGCGTGGTGCCGGCACTGCCGCGCGCCGCCGCCGTAGAGTGGACCGCCGCCGCGCACACAGGGAACAACCGCTTCCACTGTACGTGCACTCACACACAGCCACGCCCACTGCTGGGCTCAGACCGGCTGGAGCGGCGCACGGCGGGCGCGATGGTGCAGTGCTGCGTGGTGCCGGCACTGCCGCGCGCCGCCGCCGTAGAGTGGACCGCCGCCGCGCACACAGGGAACAACCGCTTCCACTGTACGTGCACTCACACACAGCCACGCCCACTGCTGGGCTCAGACCGGCTGGAGCGGCGCACGGCGGGCGCGATGGTGCAGTGCTGCGTGGTGCCGGCACTGCCGCGCGCCGCCGCCGTAGAGTGGACCGCCGCCGCGCACACAGGGAACAACCGCTTCCACTGTACGTGCACTCACACACAGCCACGCCCACTGCTGGGCTCAGACCGGCTGGAGCGGCGCACGGCGGGCGCGATGGTGCAGTGCTGCGTGGTGCCGGCACTGCCGCGCGCCGCCGCCGTAGAGTGGACCGCCGCCGCGCACACAGGGAACAACCGCTTCCACTGTACGTGCACTCACACACAGCCACGCCCACTGCTGGGCTCAGACCGGCTGGAGCGGCGCACGGCGGGCGCGATGGTGCAGTGCTGCGTGGTGCCGGCACTGCCGCGCGCCGCCGCCGTAGAGTGGACCGCCGCCGCGCACACAGGGAACAACCGCTTCCACTGTACGTGCACTCACACACAGCCACGCCCACTGCTGGGCTCAGACCGGCTGGAGCGGCGCACGGCGGGCGCGATGGTGCAGTGCTGCGTGGTGCCGGCACTGCCGCGCGCCGCCGCCGTAGAGTGGACCGCCGCCGCGCACACAGGGAACAACCGCTTCCACTGTACGTGCACTCACACACAGCCACGCCCACTGCTGGGCTCAGACCGGCTGGAGCGGCGCACGGCGGGCGCGATGGTGCAGTGCTGCGTGGTGCCGGCACTGCCGCGCGCCGCCGCCGTAGAGTGGACCGCCGCCGCGCACACAGGGAACAACCGCTTCCACTGTACGTGCACTCACACACAGCCACGCCCACTGCTGGGCTCAGACCGGCTGGAGCGGCGCACGGCGGGCGCGATGGTGCAGTGCTGCGTGGTGCCGGCACTGCCGCGCGCCGCCGCCGTAGAGTGGACCGCCGCCGCGCACACAGGGAACAACCGCTTCCACTGTACGTGCACTCACACACAGCCACGCCCACTGCTGGGCTCAGACCGGCTGGAGCGGCGCACGGCGGGCGCGATGGTGCAGTGCTGCGTGGTGCCGGCACTGCCGCGCGCCGCCGCCGTAGAGTGGACCGCCGCCGCGCACACAGGGAACAACCGCTTCCACTGTACGTGCACTCACACACAGCCACGCCCACTGCTGGGCTCAGACCGGCTGGAGCGGCGCACGGCGGGCGCGATGGTGCAGTGCTGCGTGGTGCCGGCACTGCCGCGCGCCGCCGCCGTAGAGTGGACCGCCGCCGCGCACACAGGGAACAACCGCTTCCACTGTACGTGCACTCACACACAGCCACGCCCACTGCTGGGCTCAGACCGGCTGGAGCGGCGCACGGCGGGCGCGATGGTGCAGTGCTGCGTGGTGCCGGCACTGCCGCGCGCCGCCGCCGTAGAGTGGACCGCCGCCGCGCACACAGGGAACAACCGCTTCCACTGTACGTGCACTCACACACAGCCACGCCCACTGCTGGGCTCAGACCGGCTGGAGCGGCGCACGGCGGGCGCGATGGTGCAGTGCTGCGTGGTGCCGGCACTGCCGCGCGCCGCCGCCGTAGAGTGGACCGCCGCCGCGCACACAGGGAACAACCGCTTCCACTGTACGTGCACTCACACACAGCCACGCCCACTGCTGGGCTCAGACCGGCTGGAGCGGCGCACGGCGGGCGCGATGGTGCAGTGCTGCGTGGTGCCGGCGCTAACAACATTTCATCATGACCTGAGACCACCCTCTACTTTCTACCACCGGACCATGTGGTCGACTTTCCGGCCGTCCGGACTAAGCGGTTTGGTGCTTCCTTTTTGGTCCGCTAGGGAGTGGAACACTCTCCCTGCGTCTAGTTTTCCGGAAACATACAGCCTTGAAGTCTTCAAGGCAAGAGTTAATAGGCATTTTCTGGGTAAGCGTGTTCCACCTTCGGCCTCGTCATCGCTTATCATCAGGTGAGTCTGTGGTCAAATGCAAACCCATTTTGAATAAAAAAAACCAGCCGAACGACGCCCACTGCTGGACATAGGCCTCACCCAAAGATCTCCACAACGATCGGTCCTGCGCTGTCCGCATCCAGCGGCTTCCAGCGAACTACGACAACACCATCGCAGCGTTTGTTCGCTACGTACGATATTAAATCCAAATGGCTCAGTAGGGGAAAGTCAGAAACCATGAGATAGCGAAATATGTTCTTATGTACCATGGCTTCGATTTTAGATTTAATAATATTGACATTCAAACTTATTTTGAATCTCTCGTACGCAGTCGAAAACAGAACTTGTTGGTTTTGTAAAAAAAATACACCCTGGATTTTATTCCGTCATCTCGTAGCGTCGATTATGAGCATCAAATTCTATAAAATAGCATCGTATAGAAAACTAAAAGGAAGCTGTCGTTACGATCTTGAAAATTTATCTAAAACGCATAATATTATTTTTGGCAAATTGAGATTGATCTGGGAATCAAACCCACACTATCCTGTACGTTAATGGCACTACATATGATTTATGGATTTTTGGGCGTAACCCTTTTGATTAATCTGTATATGGCTAGTTTACTGGAGCCTAAACATTATTCTTGTCATTGACTACAGTAACAAAACTCTTCTAGACATTGAGATCTAGTTGCTCGTTCCAGATGAGGAGACGGGCTGCAGCGTGGGCGAGTACAAGGTGGCCATCACGCGCCGTTGGAACTATGAGAACACCATTGCGGCGTTTGTGTGTTATGTCGCTACAGGTAACTATCGTGTGGAATGGAATAAAGGCATCTCCAGGGCAAATGCCTGAAAAAGCTTGAGTGGAAAAACAACAGTCTCACTACTGGACTCAGGCTGAATTTATCAAGTGGGCATGGTAGGCCAACTAATTTTGACATAAACATACTCAGATTTAAAAAAATACTATTTCCCTAGTCAAGCATCAAACCTGGTAGTTTTGAAAAAACTTACATGCCTCGTATTTTTGCGCCATCTTGTAGTGTTGCTTACAAGGAAAGGAACCAATTCAGGGGGTAACATTACATGGCATAGCCAAAGTAAAGAACGGGTTACATTTTTTATAAAACCATTGGAAATATTAGATAAACTCTATAAGACGAATAAATTACAACTTGGCAGATTAAAATATTCTCAAATGATCATATATATCCTCTTATTCAGAATGTCATAATAACTTATTTGAGTTTATATTTTCTTACTAATTAAATCGTCAGTAAAAAAAAAACGACCATTGAAAAATCAGTCATCACATTCACAAAACTAGCTACTGAAACTGGTGGAAAATACGTACGCATTTATTTGCTTTGAATACTGTACCAAATAACCCTATTTTTTTTCTTTTCCTTCTTCCTATTATTTGTGTGAGGGTAAACTTAAAGTCTCTCATAGCAACCGATTTGGCCACCCCAGGCTCATCCCCGTCCACGTGCCAGCTATCGTTCCCGAGCGAGGCAGCGTGCGTCAGCCACCGCTCCCTCGCGGCCGCCATGCCTCAAGAGGACATCGAGCGAGTGCTGGCCTATGCGCTCAATAAGCTGCTCAGCGAACTGCCGGAACACGAACCAGCGCCCGCTGTCAAGCTGAGGATATTCTACCAGGTGAGGCAGGAACAGACAAAAACCGCTGCCCAGAAACTTGGCATCCTCTTTCTTTATCCCCTGGAGTGTCGGAGGAGCTGATCCAGCTCATCAGGAAATTGGAGCAGTTCCAAGGGGCAAATTTAGGCCTAGTATAATTATGTCTTTCGCGCTAAAAAATTAACCATTATGGCCATTGACATTTTAGCATTTGCGCCAAATAATGACGCGCAGCGATCTACCGTCATTTTAGTAAGATTCGGCGCCAACATCTGCAACGCGCCTGACAGCGCGTATGACTCCAACACTTGAAGAATTAAGGTTAGGCGGTACTTCACACTATAACAGCAACTACAATTGTACCAAACAAAGGTACGGTTAGAATGGAGGGCCGCCATGCCACAAGAGGACATCGAGCGAGTGGTGGCCTATGCGCTCAACAAGCTACTGAGTGAACTGCCGGAACATGAACCAGCGCCGGCTGTCAAGCTGAGGATATTCTACCAGGTAAAGCAAAGACTGCTGCCCAGAAACTTGGCATCCTCTTTAAACCCTCAACTGTCGGAGACATACGAGCTGTCAGGAGCGTCATCGCCGAATCTTACTAAAATGACGGTAGATCGTTGCGCGTCATTATTTGGCACCAAAATGGCCCAAATGCCAATGCCTAATTTGCCGCTTGGAACTGCTCCAATTTCCTGATGAGCTGAATCAGCTCCTCCGACACTCCAGGGGTTAAGGTTAGGCAGTACTTCACACCGGAACAGCACCTATAATTATACCATGCAAAAGTACGGTCATGTATGGAGGGCCGCCATGCCGCAGGAGGACATCGAGCGAGTGCTGGCCTATGCGCTCCATAAGCTGCTCAGCGAACTGCCGGAACACGAACCAGCGCCCGCCGTCAAGCTGAGGATATTCTACCAGGTGAGGCAAAAACTGCTGCCCAACACATGGCATCCTCTTTAAGGTTAGGCGGTACTTCACGGCGGAACATCACCAACAATTGTACCAAGCACATGTACGGTCGTGTATCTCCATACACTGCTCCCACCTTTGGGATGGCTCTGCCAAATACCAGCTGATCCCTGCATGTATTTCCGGCAACATACAGCCTTGGAGTCTTCAAGGTAAGAGTGAATAGGCATTTTCTGGGTAAGCGTGTTCCACCTTCGTCCTTGTCGTCGCTTACCATCAGGCGAGACTGAAGTCAAACTGAAATCCATTTCAAATAAAAATAAAGTGTAGCTGTTTTCTAGGCCCGCTTCCTAAAGGTGAATGATAATAATGTACATCAACGTCAATTTCAAGTTTAGCTATTGCCACTGCGCGTAATTATTTTTGTTTTTTCTCAATTTGATGACGGAGACAAAATTAAATAGCAACGTTATGTGATGCTGTCAAAGACAGTGTGTTGAAGCATGCGGTCCACATGTTACGAAAGAAAATAAAACGGAATTATATCAGTTTTTTCTTTCTAAAAAAGCTTTTCATTTTTCGTCCTAAAAAACCATTTCATAGCTTACGTAGTCTACTCCTTTAGTTTCATCCAAGTGTTCAGTCAAAATGCCTGTTTGTATCACTTTTATTGTTTAAATCATACAACGCTTAGAATGCCCACTCAATAGTAGATAACCAAGGGGATACAGCAGTGTTTTCTGTCGCGGGTGACGATTTAAATCGCGAGGGTAACGAAGGACTCGAGATTCACTCCTAAGCGTAGCAAGGGTGTTAAAAACTTAAATCGCGAGAGATTTAAGTTCTTCCAAGACTAACACAGCTTTATCACCGAGGAAAAACTCTACTTTTCGTACCATTTGCGAAAAGAAAATTCATTATCAAACTTTTTGTATTTTGATAGGTTATTTTATTTTTTAGCATTAGGGATAATGCATTATCATCTTACTAAAGATAGGAAAACCAGAAAAAGGCATTCGGTCTTGGCATCAGGCGGGACTCGAACCCGCGTCTTTCGCAAACCGGGCGACTGCACTACCAATTATGCTACCGAGACCATTAACAGACCGGACGAATTTCTCTGGTATATTATACCTGGCAGCCAGGTTGATTTTTGTATTTTATCCATAGAACATTGTCTTTCCATCACAATAGAACATTGTCTGACTGTCACTCGTTACATTTATCCTGTCACCTCGGTCTGCTGGAAGAAATCTCTTTTTAGAGATAAGCTCGCCTGCACTTTTACTGTCCTTTAAACTGTCAATTGTAGTTGTCTTTTTGTGTACAAACAAACAAATAAATAAATAAACATTGCCATGTCAACCTGTTGTCATTGTGTCAGGTGTGGAGCGCGCCCCCGCTAGACCGCTTGGTGGCGGCTGCAGAAGCGGCTGCAAGCACAGTAGGCGCGCGCGCGAGCCTGACGTGCGTGCCTGTACTGGCGCTGCACAACGCCTTCAGCTTCCTCTCCGTCAGCGGGCTGCGGCTGGACGAGTGACGTCACAGGTACAGTCACTGCCTCAACTGTGCTTGTGTCTAGGTATGGGAGCCTGACGTGCGTGCCTGTACTGGCGCTGCACAACGCCTTCAGCTTCCTCTCCGTCAGCGGGCTGCGGCTGGACGAGTGACGTCACAGGTACAGTCACTGCCTCAACTGTGCTTGTGTCTAGGTATGGGAGCCTGACGTGCGTGCCTGTACTGGCGCTGCACAACGCCTTCAGCTTCCTCTCCGTCAGCGGGCTGCGGCTGGACGAGTGACGTCACAGGTACAGTCACTGCCTCAACTGTGCTTGTGTCTAGGTATGGGAGCCTGACGTGCGTGCCTGTACTGGCGCTGCACAACGCCTTCAGCTTCCTCTCCGTCAGCGGGCTGCGGCTGGACGAGTGACGTCACAGGTACAGTCACTGCCTCAACTGTGCTTGTGTCTAGGTATGGGAGCCTGACGTGCGTGCCTGTACTGGCGCTGCACAACGCCTTCAGCTTCCTCTCCGTCAGCGGGCTGCGGCTGGACGAGTGACGTCACAGGTACAGTCACTGCCTCAACTGTGCTTGTGTCTAGGTATGGGAGCCTGACGTGCGTGCCTGTACTGGCGCTGCACAACGCCTTCAGCTTCCTCTCCGTCAGCGGGCTGCGGCTGGACGAGTGACGTCACAGGTACAGTCACTGCCTCAACTGTGCTTGTGTCTAGGTATGGGAGCCTGACGTGCGTGCCTGTACTGGCGCTGCACAACGCCTTCAGCTTCCTCTCCGTCAGCGGGCTGCGGCTGGACGAGTGACGTCACAGGTACAGTCACTGCCTCAACTGTGCTTGTGTCTAGGTATGGGAGCCTGACGTGCGTGCCTGTACTGGCGCTGCACAACGCCTTCAGCTTCCTCTCCGTCAGCGGGCTGCGGCTGGACGAGTGACGTCACAGGTACAGTCACTGCCTCAACTGTGCTTGTGTCTAGGTATGGGAGCCTGACGTGCGTGCCTGTACTGGCGCTGCACAACGCCTTCAGCTTCCTCTCCGTCAGCGGGCTGCGGCTGGACGAGTGACGTCACAGGTACAGTCACTGCCTCAACTGTGCTTGTGTCTAGGTATGGGAGCCTGACGTGCGTGCCTGTACTGGCGCTGCACAACGCCTTCAGCTTCCTCTCCGTCAGCGGGCTGCGGCTGGACGAGTGACGTCACAGGTACAGTCACTGCCTCAACTGTGCTTGTGTCTAGGTATGGGAGCCTGACGTGCGTGCCTGTACTGGCGCTGCACAACGCCTTCAGCTTCCTCTCCGTCAGCGGGCTGCGGCTGGACGAGTGACGTCACAGGTACAGTCACTGCCTCAACTGTGCTTGTGTCTAGGTATGGGAGCCTGACGTGCGTGCCTGTACTGGCGCTGCACAACGCCTTCAGCTTCCTCTCCGTCAGCGGGCTGCGGCTGGACGAGTGACGTCACAGGTACAGTCACTGCCTCAACTGTGCTTGTGTCTAGGTATGGGAGCCTGACGTGCGTGCCTGTACTGGCGCTGCACAACGCCTTCAGCTTCCTCTCCGTCAGCGGGCTGCGGCTGGACGAGTGACGTCACAGGTACAGTCACTGCCTCAACTGTGCTTGTGTCTAGGTATGGGAGCCTGACGTGCGTGCCTGTACTGGCGCTGCACAACGCCTTCAGCTTCCTCTCCGTCAGCGGGCTGCGGCTGGACGAGTGACGTCACAGGTACAGTCACTGCCTCAACTGTGCTTGTGTCTAGGTATGGGAGCCTGACGTGCGTGCCTGTACTGGCGCTGCACAACGCCTTCAGCTTCCTCTCCGTCAGCGGGCTGCGGCTGGACGAGTGACGTCACAGGTACAGTCACTGCCTCAACTGTGCTTGTGTCTAGGTATGGGAGCCTGACGTGCGTGCCTGTACTGGCGCTGCACAACGCCTTCAGCTTCCTCTCCGTCAGCGGGCTGCGGCTGGACGAGTGACGTCACAGGTACAGTCACTGCCTCAACTGTGCTTGTGTCTAGGTATGGGAGCCTGACGTGCGTGCCTGTACTGGCGCTGCACAACGCCTTCAGCTTCCTCTCCGTCAGCGGGCTGCGGCTGGACGAGTGACGTCACAGGTACAGTCACTGCCTCAACTGTGCTTGTGTCTAGGTATGGGAGCCTGACGTGCGTGCCTGTACTGGCGCTGCACAACGCCTTCAGCTTCCTCTCCGTCAGCGGGCTGCGGCTGGACGAGTGACGTCACAGGTACAGTCACTGCCTCAACTGTGCTTGTGTCTAGGTATGGGAGCCTGACGTGCGTGCCTGTACTGGCGCTGCACAACGCCTTCAGCTTCCTCTCCGTCAGCGGGCTGCGGCTGGACGAGTGACGTCACAGGTACAGTCACTGCCTCAACTGTGCTTGTGTCTAGGTATGGGAGCCTGACGTGCGTGCCTGTACTGGCGCTGCACAACGCCTTCAGCTTCCTCTCCGTCAGCGGGCTGCGGCTGGACGAGTGACGTCACAGGTACAGTCACTGCCTCAACTGTGCTTGTGTCTAGGTATGGGAGCCTGACGTGCGTGCCTGTACTGGCGCTGCACAACGCCTTCAGCTTCCTCTCCGTCAGCGGGCTGCGGCTGGACGAGTGACGTCACAGGTACCTATGACTCGGAAATTATTACATATTATGTATTTAGTATTTAATACCTTTTTATATCGGAGGTCTAAATTCCTTGATGCGCTATTCTAACACCAGAGGGATGCGTTTACATCATAATAGCACACCAGAGAACAGCTTCTACTTAGGTATGTTGTTTGTAGATGATAATAAAGCTCTTTTAAAATGGCTATTAGCCTCTCTCACCTACGTTTGCTGTGCCCGATATGCTCCGTATTGTTACTATGATTACTTGTAAGACGAGAAAGCAATAAATACATCATACCAGCGGTCGACCCAGCCTATGCCTGGCTTCCTGATGCTGCGGGAGCTTCCCAGTATCATGGTACACCCCCAGGCAGAAACACCGTGCAAAAAGATGAAGGGCTTCCAACCTTTCCCATTTGGTATTGCTCTTCGGGAACAGGTCCACCTGTTTCCTCACTCCCCACCATCTAACTAAGTAAACCCCTAAGAAACCTTTTAACAAGTCTCGGGTCCAGGGGGCTTAGCCAAAGTAACTTCTCTTGTGAGCGAAACGTAACCATAGATAGCGAGTTGTTATCGAACGCTATCCATGCCGCTGTTATACAAATGCGTAGACAAGCAGCAGTTTCAGTGTTCGCCTTCATTACGATTTCGATCGTCAGAAATGATATTTAAACGAACACTCGGATGCTGTAGTTATCGAAACAAAATGGCCGATTTCATTCATCAGCTGTGATTCTCAAAAGAATTTGATTACGGCTTAATATATTAACAGAGCCTAAAATGCATGCGTTACGTTTATTGTAGGCTGCACATAACAAAAACACATGGGAAAGACGCCAAAAGCGATTAAAATTACGACGCCAGTTGGAAACGATTGAAATAAAAAAGTAATTTATAAATATGTGGCGTGCATGAATGTCGACGCACCTCAATGATGTGGTGCGCATTATTGTCGACGCACCTTAATGATGTGGTGCGCATGATTGTCGACGCACCTCAATGATGTAGTGCGCATTATTGTCGACGCACCTCAATGATGTGGTGCGCATTATTGTAAACGCACCTCAATCTTCTATGGCAGCGATTGAGGTGTGTCTATGCCAAGTGACGCTTAGCCTAGCCACTTTTTCCTGGCGCGGCTGGCGCGCAGAGGCGATCATCCAATAATGTTAACCGGCAAATTCCTAAATATTATATCTAACGTTGTAAAGAATTACAAGTTTCGCGAAGCAATCCAGCATTTCATTTTTAAAAACAGAACATCTCCGATAAACAAGCGCGGCAGGCAGACCCGCACAAATACAAGTTATTTAAACTACATTTCAATACAGACAGTCAACTTATCTTACCTTTCTAATTACCTAATGAGTAAGAGACAAACAAAATATAATATGAATAAGTTCCTTTTATGATAACCTAGACTGATTAAAGCTTTGAATAAAATTAATAGAACCAAAGTTAATAAACTATACAAAATTCAAAACTTATTAATAATTTATCTATTAGTTTGCCATTTTAGTTTGTTACATAGAGAAAGATAAATATATACCAAAAGGGTTTGCTATTAACAGACTTGTCACAGAGAGACAAATCTGTCTGGTTACCTGACAAATTTGACCAGACTCTGGTAGGCTGCGGTCCGAATATAGCTGAAAGTACTTTTGGCACCCATAAAAGCGTCCCGAATTGCGCCGAACGCACTTCGAGCGCGATTTTGAAAGATATTGCGACGCCATAAATGACATCACCAACTTTCGCCATTTTGTACTTAACTGCACTGAAAGCACTTTAAGCGATAAAATCGCACTTTTTAATTCGGACCGCACGAATGTGCTAAAAGCGCTTATAGTACTTTCAGCGATATTCGGACCGCAGCCCCTGTTGATCTGCTTGACACTGACAGTGACAGCAAAATTTCCGAATTTTTCGATACCATAGCCAATATTTTACTTTTTAGGGCCTAACAACTTCGAAACAACGATCGCGAAAGGATGGTACATTGGCTAAGCCATCGAAAACGATGACTTTTGAACGATGGCTTATGTCAATCCCATACATTTTGTTCTTTTCGAACTTCGCTGTCGTTTTCTAAATGTTACTTTGGCTAAGCCCCCTGAATAGTGTGTTTTGGATATGAAATAGCGGATTTTGTTATCATTAGAGCGTGGTCATTAAGCTCACCTCACATACCTCTGCGAAATGACTTGAATGTGAAGAATGAAACATTCACTTAGCAGTATCTCTCCAAAGGCCCGATCAGGCGAACTGTGAGCGGCTGACTGTTTGCTTCCAGTTTGCCTCCCCTTACATTTTAAATTCTGTGAGGGAGTGATTCGCGAGTAGTGCGAATTCGCGCGCACTAACACCAAATGTCAATGTCATCAACATTGGCGAAATGTGTGCTGCTGAATGTTTCACTAATGGTAGAAATTTAAGAAGAGGCAGATTCTACATTAGTTACTAATTTATTTATTGTTTGTCCGCAGGTTCCGTTCAAGAGAAATAAGAATACAGATGCTTTATTGCCAGTTTATAAAATATATTTACTGAATATTTTCAGTGTTTATATAATTTTGTTAATTATGCTACCGAGTTTACCATACTGTAAGTCAAATTATATAAATTATTTTTTATTGCAAAACTGTGTTTCATTTTTATAAAACAAACTTAGAATAAAAAACAAAATTCAAATTAAATTTATTTTATTTTTTTACAAAATTGACCGAACAGTGCGAGATTTCTAGAACGTTTACACTTGCATTAAGTAGACATAAAGTTATCATTATTCTCTTACAAGTAAGTCTTAATAATTCACCTGTGTCAGTAAAGCAACGCGAAACGGCGTGGGACACACCCAGACCAGTTGTGTACATCGTATAAAAGTTATAACATGATTTTATGAATTTATCTGTGGACATAAAATTTTACCTTATAAATTGTCACTAAGTAAATTATGATTAATAATAACCAAAGCATAATTATAAACTAAACATGATACACTACAAGTGATCAGTATTCGATGCAGTTACCGATCCACATTTTCACTTAGACTTCTAGTACAATGTTTGATACACAACATTGTTGGGATAATTGCACACAGCAGTGGTTAGAGATAGCGCAGAGAGCCGCAGTGCGACACCTAATCTTGAATGAACAACCAACGATTCGATCATTGCAGGCTTCGCCCTGGAAATAAACCACCCAAGACGGCTAAAGTTTATTTAATACTATCTTCGTAACACCATAGCGTAAATAAATAATTTTATTATCGTTGAAATAAACATAATTATACTCTGTTTTAAATAATTTGATCTTTTTTCTATATAAATCTATATTCATTGGGTTATTTCCTTTCCAGAACGAAAGTGAGTAAATTAGCGTTTAAAGGTAGCCTATTTACTTTGTACTTTGAAATTAAGTAAGAAAAATCACTTGATAGAAGAGCTGCTGAATTTCATTCATACAATTAAACTAAAAAAAAACGAAAAATCCTTAACGTTATCTAAATAGCGTAATAAATCAACAATTTTGTTAAATTGTGTATTAGGGGGAAAAAACTTCACGATAAAATTATATCCAACTCATAAGTAAATTCATTTCAGGCTTTCATCAGATACATTCGGGTAGGACTCGACGCACCTCCTCAAATAACGTTATAGGAGACCAACGCTTGTATACTGTTGTATCCATATAAAAGTACAACTAAAATAAATACCTTATTAAGCAAAAATTAACAATACTCTAATATTTAATCTATATCGAGAAACAAAATGCGCACTGTCTTAACGAATGCTATTTGCCAATTGCGAGCTGAGTAACATAACACTGAAAACATAATTTCGAAACAAAATCAAATGCATTGAAAGGCAGATATATTCATTGTTTATACATTTTATTTTCCAGTTTCGAGATTTCTCGATCGGTATAGTACTTTACATACACAAAACAATAATTCGAGTAATTTTTCATAGTCCACTCACTGAAGGATCCGTCATTGTCACTGTCCGCGCACTCCTCCAACATAAATAACAAATCTCGACGCCGTACACAATACTCGTCTAGCAGATACTTAAAAAACAATAATTATTAGTAATAAACATAGTGAATTGCCCAGCTACCCATAATAGTGAAGTTAGTATTAAGTTACTGTACATTATTAGTGACCTGCGTTCTACAGCTATCTACCTCACCACTCGACGCATCCGATAGGCAAACCTACTTCCCGCTAGGGACGCGAATATACAAGCCAGAGTTCTCGCACGGAAAACGAAAACGCGACGAAAACATTACATCTAGGATCTCCACTATCCGTCAACTTACATACGTAGCCTACCGGTTAATTATATTAATCAGATTTCTGCAACAGTTTACCTTACAACCGTATTACCGAAGCGAAAGAGTTACACGTATAAACTAACAGGCTAGATATATTACACGGTCCGATTCTATACAGTGTTCGGGGGGCACTCGCGTCAGTCGGAGGCGTAGGAGGCGTCCAGGTCGGCTTCGGGCGCGTCCGGGACGTCACTAGTGTCCGGGGCGTCACATGCGTCCGGGGCGTCACACGTGTCCGTGGCGTCACACGTGTCCGGCACGTCACTCGTGTCCGGCGCGTCACTTGCGTCCGGCTCGCCCAACGCAGCGGACGCGCGGCGCCGCGACGCTAGGTACTGTTTGTGCGCGTACTTGTTGAAGCGCCGCTTCGCCATGAACAGCGTGGCGATGGTGCGCGGCGCGAGGCGCACGGCGGCGGCGCGCGAGGTGATCCCGCCGCGCCGGCACTCGCCGCAGGTGTAGTCCAGCACGTTCAGCGACGACACCGTCTGCCTAACGCATTCTGTCCACACAAACCACAATGTTATTGCTAGACCGCGATAGAGCGTGGGAAGTCCGCCGCCGAAGTCATCGCGCGGCTGAATCGTACAAGCGGACCGATCATCCGTGCTTGGGAACTAAAGTAGAAGGCATATACAAAATTACATTGAAGCCAGTACAAATAGAACCGACGGGTAATTCGAGGCAATAAAACCAGCCAATTTTGTTTCCGGGCCTGTTTACTCGTCACCCTTGCAGGCTATGATTTGAAGCATTCAGCTTGGCAGCTGCCGAATCAAACTTCACTCCACCTAAAGAGCTATTAGTTAAAATTAAACGCGTAGTGAATCAGCAGCAGTTATTGGAAAAGATATATTAGAATGGTAACCTGCTGTACTGTAAATTATGTATAAACATAGAGGCGAGAAAAATATTAGACAAAGTCTAGTGGAATGTAATTTTGTTTATACCCTCAAAAAAATGAAATCAGTCATGTAACGTTCCGCCACGGAAGACTGGCGACGGACTTACCGGCCACGTTCTCTATGGCCATTCACACAACGCAACTCAATTACCCTACACACAAAGACTTTGAACACCTTGTCGCCTAAAAAAAAGTTTAGAAAAGTTAATCCACGTAACACTACTTGTAGTTTCGTTCCGGTCTGTAAAATGTGACATAAAATGACAAAGTAATTCAGTCTGTATGTTTGCGATAATTGTGTAGCGTTGTTCATGGCCGTCTCAAAACTAAGCCCGGACGAAGCGAAACACTGCTGCGTGGGTTAGTTCATAGCCCAAACTTCCTAAATTCTGCCTGTCTAGCAGAGAACCTTTGCTAGGCACATGGGCCTGTTTCCTAAGCTCTCAAGATAGATTTAAGCCAATGATTGATCTACAAATAATCATTCAACCAATCAGAAGCTCAAAGAATTATAATTCTGAATCTAGTTTTGAGGCACTCTTCAGAATACGGGCCTAAGTTCACCATTGTAGATTTTAAGGTGCCATCGTGATGCTCAATTGTAGCACTTCCATTAATAAATTAGGCTTAAACACCCTTCCAGAAAATTAATTTGTCAGTCGTTTTTGCAGTTTTTTTTAAATTATTTGTAAAAATATAAAACTGCAGCTGGCAGTTTACATCAATATGTCCAATAACAAATTACAGAGGGTCATAGCAGTGTTACGCTTCACACCAGCTATGCGATTCTCTAAAAAAAAAATAGCCTACCACAGTGTTGCCAACTTTTCACTTCAGCTGGCTCTTGCCAAAAAGCTTGACAAAGACAACGGTGTAATCCACACACATGACTAAAAGAAGTTCCGACGCTGCCAATTTCAACGACAATACATCTTTGAATCCAGAATTACACCTAGGCTTAATGGCAAGATGTCCTAATGTTAAGTTCACAGCACTGTAGTTTTCTTGAAGAATCGCATGATACATTTTATAAAACTAAACCTAACCTAAACACAACAACGCATGGCACACACAACCCCGTCCCGACGCGTGTCGCGCAAGTATCGAGCCAGGTCACAACTGTGTATGTACATGCTTACACGGACCAAGTATCGAGCCAGGTCACAACTGTGTATGTACATGCTTACACGGACCAAGTATCGAGCCAGGTCACAACTGTGTATGTACATGCTTACACGGACCATCTATCAGCTAACATGAAGCCTCCTAACGATATACTTCCTATATGATCTCACAATCCGGATCTAACATTCACTTCAGATGGCATTCATTGAATGAACGTACAAGCGGGCGAAACAAATCTAAAAGCTAGATGTAAACAATGAAAAGATGATTGAATGAAAATATGAAAGTATGCAGCATGCAAGAGTGAACGGGCCAAGCGCTAGTGTGAGGATAACATTTTTACTATTGGTTGTTATAAATGTGTAATGAAAAAATAAATAAAAATAATATCCCCACTGTGGGAAAACGCAAGCATTATGGCTATGCAAGGCAGAGAACGGCGTAAAGAAACATTTAGAAATGTTAGTTCTGTGTAAAGTTTTAAAACAGTTATCACTTTTTTTTTACAATTTATATATTTTATCAATTGATATCAACTGAGTACCTTAACTTCAAACTCGGATAAATCCAATTCTGACATTTTTTAAGATTTTGGTGTCAAAAAAAAGCGTAAAAAACTAGCTTCGGAGCTATTTTAGCAGTTGCGTATAAATCCGCATGGCTCCTGAGGAATAAACCGTAAAAATCGTACAATTTTATCAAAACCAGATAGATCCGTGACATAGTTTTTTTCAACTGTAGATAGATCCCTCCGAGCCAATCAGAGAACAGCATTTTTTCAACATGGACGTCAGTTGACGTAAACGCACCGACAGTATCACTGTACTCTCCTGGTTTTTATTGTATTTAAATAAATAACAAGTTACAAAAAAACACACTTTAACTGTCGATAGTATTCCCTATTTTAGCCACAACTCTAGTCCTAATCTTATTTTATCAAAAACTCCATAAATCCATTCAGTGTTTTTTCAAATACAGATAAATGGCACTCCATTAAATCAAATGAAGTTAAATCCAATCTAAATATATTTATAATTAATTCAAAGATGGTTTTGTAATTGATTTTGTTATAGAGGGTCGTTTTTTTCAATACTGTTACCCCAAAAAAAAAAATACGCTCTTTTAAATCATTGATTTAGGTTAGATACACTTTTTCATTAATATCTCCTAAGAGGGTAGAGTGGATTTATCTGGGTTTGAATTTAAGCGACTCAACTTGTCTTGAGGCGAAGCTTCCCTCATATCAGAAGGTATGAGCTAACTCCCTCAGCAGAGCGCAGCAACAGCAGAAAAGTTTATTTTTTAGCTTAGGAAACGACAGTGACTGCATTGCTAGGCGACTGAGATGTTATGAAGTTTCCTTAGCTAACAACAAAGCCTTTCTACCTGTGCCGTCTTCAGACCAAGACATAAAAAAGAAGAAAATTATTAGCACGACAGTTAAGGTTCGTTTTATTAGTTACAAAATTAGGTTAGCAGGCAATGATGTGAGTTATGAATGTGTTCCTTAGGCCGTTCCCTCGTTACCGAAGCGTTGACGTACCTTGATGCAGTTGCCTATCGCAGAGCTTACATATGACGAGCTGCATTGTGCCTTTGGGGCCGATGAAGGAGCGCTCGCACAGCGGGCAGTAGCGACCGATGCGATACGCCCTACGCACGCACACACACAAGCACCGGAACACAGAAACACGGCATTAGTATCGGTAGGACTCGACACTTCTATCGGCTGACGGCACAGCTGGGCGATTGCCTTAGTGGTACCCTCCAATGTGATTATTTGTTAGTTTTATTGTGCTGGATTAAAGCGTATAAATACAGTGTAAAATAGGGAAAGTAATTATAAGATTAAGAACAAGAGATACAAGTACTGTTAGATAGAGAACTACACAGAAAGAAAATCAAAGAGGCGCAATAGTTATTTAACAATTTTCGTTTAAACGTGGACTATTTACGAGCCGAATAAATAAAATCATTCCAATCTGCCCAAAACTATTTTTTTTAATATTAACAGACAAAATAATAAAAATTAATTTTATAACGTTACGTATTCATACGCTTTGTTAGCAAAAATGTTTTTACTCTCAACGACACTTCCAAAATAATATCCTCAGTGGTGTAGAGCCTCAAATTATTGGTCTACGCACCTTTTTTTTTAAAGCAGTACTTATAAAATCTTTGGATGTTTGATGAAGATTTGTGAAAGTAGAAAACCGGGTTTTAAAATTCCGCTAATTATTTATGGAGGGTAGACTATAGATATAGAGGGCGTGGCTGCCCGCCCAGCTGCGCGAGTCTCGCCTATAGAGATGGATCGGTATGAGGTAAGTCCCACGCGACTATTTACTACTTATCTCCTATTGGCTCATTGAGCGTCCCGTCGCATGTAACGAGAAATGCGACAAGACACTGATTTGCTTCAAATTATTAATTTTTCAATATTTCTGATAAGTTTTATGTGAACACACATTGGTGGATTTGAGATTCTATACTTTGGAAAATAGTGTTTGTGTGTTATTCAAAAAAATGTGACTGTGAGTTTTAATTCTACTTTTACCAATGTATAATCAAGTCTGTTCTAAACTTTACATTTAACTACATACACATACAAGAATACAAATAAGAACTACAATAAATAACCAATTACTATTACATTTAAATATATCGTTAGACAAAAACGTTATGTCCCTATCAACCGAATATTTTTTTTGTATAGAGCCAGAAGACAAGTAATAAAGTAACAGTTAGTGAACGCAATGAGTATTTGTTCTATGCCCCTGTTAGTCAATACAGATGGTGTGATGAGTTAGTCGGAATCTGGAATGGCCTATGACGACGTCTCCCGTCCGCATTGAGGCAATACTTAGAATGTTCAATCGTAAAAGAAAAGCGAAATATTATAAAACACCTAACTATGTATTGCATCAATATCAGTTAATAGAAATACGATTACCAATAACAGTAAAGATAAAGAGAGAACAGTAAAGTAGGCGTACGATATCGTATACTAGAATAGATGTGCTATATTTGAGTACAGTGCAATATCAGCATTTGAGCTAAGTTTATTTAAACTCCGACACCCAACATTTTATACTAAAACCACTTTGCTGTTCATTGACTTAATGAAATTGCCTGCTCTAACAATAATTTCTTAGCAAAACAACGTTAAAAAAATTACGAAAATAAATAAACTAGAACTATTTAGAGCAGACGATTTCACAAAACTAATAACAACTTACAAATAGAATGTATGTAGCATGCAACTTATCAAATTAGGTAGGGGAATGTGCTGAGTAAGAACGCTGGGGCATAGAGAAACATTCTGCGGGGTCAAAACTCTACGAGGAGCAGAGATAAGCGGATGTCGAGAGTGAAGGCAGACGACGAGACAGAATGGATCAGCCCATGTTAGTCCACATCGAACAATGAGATGAGTACAACGTGAGTACAACTACCAAGACCAGTCAAGTAAACAAATGACACATATATCATTGAAAGACTTTGTACTTTTGCTGAGCGTCCCTCGCTATAAACTCTTCTTCATAAGGGACTAAACGGGTTCACGTTTTGTTGATGCCCCTCTTGGATTTACTTGAAAAACAATACCAAAACAGTTTATTATCATTTTACTTTTAAATCACACTGTTTAATGCACAACGATCATTTGATACACATTTTATTTTTCGTAACAGTTGATTCTTCACAGTATTGTGTCATTTTATAATTTTGTTATTCAATTATTAGTCAAAAAAGAAACAAATACCAATAGTCATATTTTAGTGAAGAACCCAAAGTAAAAGGTATAACATTTACATACAAAGTTATTTGGTCAATTCAACTTCTCAGCAACGAAATTCGGGAATTCGGTTTCAAGTTCAGTCGTAAATTGTATTACAGACTAACCATTTTCTTTATACTGTGCCTGTGGTTAACAAGCAGGTCTGTTATTCCCGTTTTCTGCCAGAGCTAAGCGGAGTGTAGTTGCATGGTGCTATTTGAAACACCCAATCAAATAGCGCTGTTTCCACTAGATGTAGGTCAGATGGAAAATTACAGCTTTCAGATTGGTTGTTCAAAACACGACTTCACACATCCGAACCCTGATCAGCTGCTGAGTAAAACGGGCCTAAGAGGTTATCAGCAGCAGCAATTAAAATAAATGTCATGACACAAATAACTTTCTGAATATTAGAAAATGGTAAGTCTGCAATCATAAATATTACCTCTCAACTAAAAAACTAACAGTAATTCGTGTGAAGTGATCAACAGTCTAACTCTAAACGATATAATGATTAATGATGACAGAACTATGAAGTTACGGAGTTTTACAACAATAGGTAGAGTTTGAATTACCTAGTAAAACTAACTATGATCTTTAACATATTCAACTAAAAGTTAAAATAATGTAAACAAAATGATAAAATACTATAATTTATTGTCTCATGTATAAGTAGGAAGAGATTGTCTTGTATTTCTGAGATTGAAACCATATTCTAATGAATATACGAAGAAATAGTTTATTTGATCACTAACACACAGATCGTTTTTGGACTTAACTATTGGCTTTATATTTCACCTTTATTATATCAATGAAGCTGATAATATGCAGTAAGACTGATTTATGGTTATTATAAATTGAAGAAGTAAAACAATTTTACAATAAATGTGTATTTCATTATCCATCGAAATTGGCGTGTTTAAAATCAACATCCTGTATTTTATCAAGGTAGCCAGTTACATTCTTCTTTCCTAATCTACAGGATAAGCAAAGTTGTCTAGTTTAACAGTTGTTTCAAAGTCACTTTTGAATAAGAATCACGTTATGTTTTGTACATAATTTATTGTATTTTGGGGGTAGCCATTATATGGCTCAAGAACTTCTCAGCTTCATTATTATGTAGGGTAAACAATAGCATACAGGCTTACAGGAGATACGAGAGGATTTTCTCATGCTATGGTAGCATTATATCTATAGACTATTTACTTACTTGAGAAAGAGCACTTTCTATTTTAAAATGACATGTTCCAAGCGTATCACCTCATTTGGTAGCCTAAGATTCAGACATATTGAATACAGTTTGTATTTCTATGAAATGAAAAAATATTTTCTATAAAATAGTTATTTTTACGCCTAAAGACAACATTGAATGGGGTAAGTAGTATCTGCCATAATAAATAACACTTGTATTTATAGGAATCATTCAATATGTCTGTATTTCATCTGCTACGTTACCCTATTTTACAGCAGTTTCATACTTTTCAAGTATATTTTTCATTTTCAAGTAGATTTTTCAAGTCATTTTGCGCTTAATTATTATAGGATAACGTAGCAGATATTATTCATAATATAACAATTACACGAGCACTCATCAGTTGAACAACCGTGGAATGCATGTGTACTTTAACATTGGTATAATTTTAATCTTCAAAAGAATCTGCCGATAACGTAAACAATCATATAAATTTGTCCATTTTCATAATTAAATATTCAAATATAATAAAAACAACAGAGATAGAGTTATAAATGGCCACTCACTGGTTATATTATGTTTTTGATTTAAGTTTTAGCCAGGTCTAAATGTTTTATTTTCCTAAAGCAATGACTGAAATCCCTACGATACAAGATATACCTACTACTGCGTCTATTGTACCAGTTTTTGTTGTTTTTGTCTAGTACCGAAAAATAGTGTATCATTTTTAAGATAAAAATAAATCTTATTTCTTGATAGACTTATTTCTGCAATGTTAATAAATAAGAAAAACATAATTGAATATAAGGAGTATCTATAACGAAAAAAAAACATTCTAGATGGCAAAATCAAAATAATTTAGTATAAAGAAATAGAACTTAACATCCTAGATCAAAGAAAGTCGACGTTACCGGCAGACATCTAGGCTAATAGATGCTAGTCGTCTAAGCTTAGGTACTGACCTGGCGCAGGGCGTGCAGAGCGAATGCGAGTACACCTTGTGTCCGCCCGGGCCGCGCTTGGTCTGGTGGTGCCACGCGTCGGGGGGCCCGGGGGCGCCGGGGGGGCCCGGCGTCGGGGGGGCCTCGGCCGGCGCGGGGCCCGCGGGGGAGCGCGCGCCGCACGACTTGCAGATTGCGCACTCTACGCAGTGCCATCGACCTGGAACGGAATGTTTATTGGTTAACTAACAGTCCGTCCTGATATCACCTGGGTGAAATAGTTCCGAGGTGAAATGAAGACACTCAAGAGTCCACTTTCTTCACCCGGGTGATATCACCCAGGTGAATAGAGTGGAATAAGCCTTCCTAGCATGTTTTTAAATGCAAAATGTTTCATCAAACAAATCTTAAAGTCTTAAGTGCTTAAATTGTTGACATCACCATGTATCCACTTAGTGAGCAAATAGAGTTTTGAAGTTTGAAGCTTATTTGAATATCTATGCCCCTAAACGCAATCCGAACAAGGTACAAACTACAAAAGTTAAAAAAATAAAAACAGTATTTTCAAAATATAGTGTAACGTCAAAATAAGGCACGTCTGGTCCAATATTAATCTGGCATTGTCCTTTACCAGAATACAGAACTTCAGTCTACACCATCGTTCTAGCCAATAGACTCCTGATGAAAGATTGGCTTCCCTCATAAATACAGCCCAATTTCCGCTGACACTAAATCCATTTGATGAGTTTCGACCACTTCTGCGATTTGTAACCATGACTACGTCAAAATGAGCAATCAGAAACGTTGTAAAAGTTCCTATTGACTAAATTAGGAAAGAAAAAAAGAAGATAAAGTTTTTTCTTTCTTTCTATTAATTAGAACCGGATTATACCTTTTTTTGACCCGGAGGGAATGACACTACGCATTCCGGTCCACCCGGGGGCGGACGGATTATGTGGGACTCACCACTGGGAAGGTGGCACGCAGTGGCATAGACTTGGTTTGAAGCAAGTAATAGTAGTAAAACGTCTTCTGCCAATCTCCATGGTCTTCACATACCTGGCGGCCGTTCCTTGGCGCCGAGACATGTTGTATGGTATCCCTTGTCGCACAGGTCGCAGTATATGAGCGGCATGGTGGTCCGAGTGCGGCACACGCCACACAGCTTGCACGAGCTGCACTGCCAGGGATACGAGCGACATTTGCGGATCGTGTCCAAGCTTAGCTCTGTGCAGCCCCGGTCAATAGTCAATCATGTCAGAGATTCCGATATCTGTCTGATGTAGAATCTGTCTGATATGGTAACTGTCTGATATAGAATCTGTCTGATAAGGAATCTGTCTGATATAGGATCTGTCTGATATAGAATCTGTCTGATAAGGAATCTGTCTGATGTAGAATCTGTCTGATAAGGAATCTGTCTGATATAGAATCTGTCTGATAAGGAATCTGCCTGATATAGAATCTGTCTGATAAGGAATCTGTCTGATAAGGAATCTGTCTGATAAGGAATCTGTCTGATATAGAATCTGTCTGATAAGGAATCTGTCTGATATAGAATCTGTCTGATATAGAATCTGTCTGATAAGGAATCTGTCTGATATAGAATCAGCCAAGTTCATGACGACATCCATGCGCGTGTTGTCAGCGGTGTCAGAGCCCTCAACGCGGCTTGATAACATCTGACATGAGCCAGCATGTTGGAGTAGCACAGTTGAGGCTCGGCCTGTGCCCAGCAGTGGGACGTATATGTACACACCTGGCGGCCGTTCCTTGGCGCCGAGACATGTTGTATGGTATCCCTTGTCGCACAGGTCGCAGTATATGAGCGGCATGGTGGTCCGAGTGCGGCACACGCCACACAGCTTGCACGAGCTGCACTGCCAGGGATACGAGCGACATTTGCGGATCGTGTCCAAGCTTAGCTCTGTGCAGCCCCGGTCAATAGTCAATCATGTCAGAGATTCCGATATCTGTCTGATGTAGAATCTGTCTGATATGGTAACTGTCTGATATAGAATCTGTCTGATAAGGAATCTGTCTGATATAGGATCTGTCTGATATAGAATCTGTCTGATAAGGAATCTGTCTGATGTAGAATCTGTCTGATAAGGAATCTGTCTGATATAGAATCTGTCTGATAAGGAATCTGCCTGATATAGAATCTGTCTGATAAGGAATCTGTCTGATAAGGAATCTGTCTGATAAGGAATCTGTCTGATATAGAATCTGTCTGATAAGGAATCTGTCTGATATAGAATCTGTCTGATATAGAATCTGTCTGATAAGGAATCTGTCTGATATAGAATCAGCCAAGTTCATGACGACATCCATGCGCGTGTTGTCAGCGGTGTCAGAGCCCTCAACGCGGCTTGATAACATCTGACATGAGCCAGCATGTTGGAGTAGCACAGTTGAGGCTCGGCCTGTGCCCAGCAGTGGGACGTATATGTACACACCTGGCGGCCGTTCCTTGGCGCCGAGACATGTTGTATGGTATCCCTTGTCGCACAGGTCGCAGTATATGAGCGGCATGGTGGTCCGAGTGCGGCACACGCCACACAGCTTGCACGAGCTGCACTGCCAGGGATACGAGCGACATTTGCGGATCGTGTCCAAGCTTAGCTCTGTGCAGCCCCGGTCAATAGTCAATCATGTCAGAGATTCCGATATCTGTCTGATGTACAATCTGTCTGATAAGGAATCTGTCTGATATAGCATCTGTCTGATATAGAATCAGCCAAGTTCATGACGACATCCATGCGCGTGTTGTCAGCGGTGTCAGAGCCCTCAACGCGGCTTGATAACATCTGACATGAGCCAGCATGTTGGAGTAGCACAGTTGAGGCTCGGCCTGTGCCCAGCAGTGGGACGTATATGTACACACCTGGCGGCCGTTCCTTGGCGCCGAGACATGTTGTATGGTATCCCTTGTCGCACAGGTCGCAGTATATGAGCGGCATGGTGGTCCGAGTGCGGCACACGCCACACAGCTTGCACGAGCTGCACTGCCAGGGATACGAGCGACATTTGCGGATCGTGTCCAAGCTTAGCTCTGTGCAGCCCCGGTCAATAGTCAATCATGTCAGAGATTCCGATATCTGTCTGATAAGGAATCTGTCTGATAAGGAATCTGTCTGATAAGGAATCTGTCTGATATACAATCTGTCTGATATGGTAACTGTCTGATATAGAATCTGTCTGATAAGGAATCTGTCTGATATAGAATCTGTCTGATATAGAATCTGTCTGATATAGAATCTGTCTGATATACAATCTGTCTGATATGGTAACTGTCTGATATAGAATCTGTCTGATAAGAAATCTGTCTGATAAGGAATCTGTCTGATATACAATCTGTCTGATATGGTAACTGTCTGATATAGAATCTGTCTGATATGGAATCTGTCTGATAAGGAATCTGTCTGATATAGAATCTGTCTGATAAGGAATCTGTCTGATATAGAATCTGTCTGATATCTGTCTGATAAGGAATCTGTCTGATATAGAATCTGTCTGACATACAATCTGTCTGATATGGTAACTGTCTGATATAGAATCTGTCTGATAAGGAATCTGTCTGATATAGAATCTGTCTGATATCTGTCTGATAAGGAATCTCTCTGATATAGAATCTGTCTGATAAGGAATCTGTCTGATATAGAATCTGTCCGATATCTGTCTGATAAGGAATCTGTCTGATAAGGAATCTGTCTGATATAGAATCAGCCAAGCTCATGACGACATCCATGCGCGTGTTGTCAGCGGTGTCAGAGCCCTCAACGCGGCTTGATAACATCTGACATGAGCCAGCATGTTGGAGTAGCACAGTTGAGGCTCGGCCTGTGCCCAGCAGTGGGACGTATATGTACACACCTGGCGGCCGTTCCTTGGCGCCGAGACATGTTGTATGGTATCCCTTGTCGCACAGGTCGCAGTATATGAGCGGCATGGTGGTCCGAGTGCGGCACACGCCACACAGCTTGCACGAGCTGCACTGCCAGGGATACGAGCGACATTTGCGGATCGTGTCCAAGCTTAGCTCTGTGCAGCCGGGGTGCACTGGAAACAAACAGATAGATATGAGACAATATTACATTATGTCTGTACCAAAGTAACGTTTTCCCTTTTTTATGATAATTACAAAAAGGTATCAAAAACAAAGACAACGAGTAGCTGTTTCCATCAGATTTGTGCAGTTTTTTTTATTTTTTTTTATAGTGGTCTTCAAGATGACCTCACTCCACCTGATGGGAAGCAGTCGTGAGGTCCAGATATGGGGTTGACAAGCACAGTAATTGAAAACTACTTTGCTGGTCAATCTCATTTTGAAGGCCTGCATAAATGCCTTTTCACGCCCCGCTTAAAAAACCCGGGATTGTAGGAAGAAGGAAACACATGCGCTGGAAGAGCGTTCCACGTCTGGATAGCACGACACAGGAACGAATCACCGAACCTTTTGGTGCGGACCGACAGTCAGCAGTGCAGTGCCAAAAATGAATGATTGTGGCAACAATTTAAAACAACAATGGGGTAGACGACTATGAGTCATTCTGCATGTTATTTTATGTTCGCCAAAAACAATAATTGCATTTAAATCTTATTGTAAAACCACAATCGAAATTTGTTTCAAAATGAGGTCACAATAGGCCTGCAAATTTGGGTGGCCAAGTCCATTTCTGAAGTGTAAATTTTTGTAAAACTATTTTTGTAATCCATACTTTGCTTGATCTTCGTCCTGCCTTGGTTGATTTTGAACTGATCTAAACCATGATGATGACACCTAAATAATACTCACGATTGAGTTCAAATTCACCATGTTCCGTTCTCCATGACAGCAACAATCAGTGTGCCTCTGACCAACATGGTTGTGAGGGTGTGTATGATGACACCTAATAGCAATGAGTACTAACGTTTGGCATTGCTAGTGGTGCAGACAAGGAACCGCTCGTAGCTGTCGCTGCGCTTTATTTTTAGCACAAGTAACCTATCCTAGTGTTTTTGTTGTAAAATCATTGATCGTGAGTGTATGTATGATGGCACCTAAACCGAGGGTCGGAGACATACGAGCTGTCAGGCGCGTTTTCGCCGAATCTTATTAAAATGACGGTAGATCGTTGCGCGTCATTATTTGGCGCCAAAATGCATCTTATTAAAATGACGGTAGATCGTTGCGTGTCATTATTTGGTTGATTTGGCGTGTGGGTGTGTATGATGGCTGGTCGTACTAACGTTTGGCATTGCAAGTGGTGCAGACGAGGAACCGCTCGTGCGTGTGCTTGCGGTTGGCCTCGAGCCGCAGCTTGCAGGCGCGGCAGGTTTCTTCGGCGTCGCGGCTTTCCGCTCGGTCCTTGCAAGCCTCCGTCTGGCTGTTGCTGCGCTTCACTTTTGTTAGCTTTTTCCGCTGCAATAAACAATTGGGATTTTTAATGGATGCTGTAAGGTCAAGTTGGGTAACTTTGAACATCAGTGTAAAATTGAATACACTGTTTAAAAACAGTAAAGTAACTACATACTGTTGTTTTATGGCTTGTTCTTGAGCCTATCCCTCATAGACTCAACAACATCTTTTAGTTGGAGTACTTGTCAAAAGTAACTGATCTAGAAGAGTGGGTTCAATGTTACACTGAAATTCAAAGTTACCCAACTTGACCTTAATGGTTGCTACATTGTAAACCTCTGTTACTGAAGAGGAGAGGTAATAAGTGTCTCGCTAAAACTCGAGTACCAATGGACCGATTTTGCTAATTTTGGTCTTGAAATAATCGTGGATGTTCAGGAAAGGTTGAAAAGGAAGATCGAGTAAAAATGACGAAATGCATGAATATAGTGAAAACTACAATTTAGTTTTCTCTTAGCAACTGCTTCTACCTGTCACGTGACACTGAATTTTTGACAACAGAAGAAAGTCTGTCAGGACAGCTGGTTTCTAAAAAATTAGGAGGTACTACTTTTAGGTAAACGTCACATGTAGAGTTACATTACAACAGACCTTGTCTTCTGGCTTATTTCAGTTTATTTTAAGTATTCGTTTCATAGAATCTTGCGAATGAAGAGAGAGGAATATAAGGGCGAACTTTTGGAAAACTTTCAGTATCTGTCTTTTTGCTTTAGAACGACCCCGGTGTATTTCTGCTTCGCCTTTCCCCCGAACGGCGGGATAAAGCATTTTTTCCTCGTCAAAAAAGAGGCTTTTTTGCATGTCGTTGTTAGGGCTTGGTGGAAATCTCTAGCTGCGTGTATAATTCATAGTGCCAAGTTGTAATTGGCAGGAATATAAGAAGCAGACCCATTTTACCCTCTTTTTTGCTTATTTTGTATGCGCATGTATTGGTAAATAAGTTATATCGTCAGAAACATGGAAGTGCCGATTTTTCAAAAATATTGTTTACTAGCTGTCTCGACAGACTTTGTTCTGTTGTATAACATTCAGTGTTACGTGACAGGTAGAAACGGTTGCTAAGAGAAAACTAAATTGTTGTTTTTCACTATATTTCTAGCAATTCTTTATGCTCACTAAACCTTTTAAACCTTCCCTGGACTTTCACAAATATTTCAAAACAAAACTTAGCCAAATTGGTCCAGCCGTTCCCGAGTTTTAGCGAGACTAACGAACAGCAATCCATTTTTATGTATAGAGATAAGTTAAATCATCAGAAACTTGACAAGTGTTGACAAAGACAGTTTCAGTAGAAGTTAATAAATAATAATAAATAAATATCCTTGGACATTATTCCACACAGCGCCATCTAGTCCCAAGTAGGCTAATTATAGTCCGTTATTATGGATACTAGACAACGGATAAACATACTTAAATACTTTTTCTTTTACTTAATATACATAGGAAACACCCAGACCAATACAAACAGACATGTTCATGCACACAAATGTTTGTACTGTGCGGGGATCGAACCCGCGACCCTTGGTGTAGTAGCCGACTTCTCAACCAATTACACCAAGACGGTCGGAAGTTGTATGTGAAGTGTATCGTTACCTTGGCGGGCATGGGGTCGGAGTCGAGGCTGCAGTCGGTGCGGTCGGAGTCGGCGTCGGACTCGGAGCTGGAGGCGGCGGCGGTCGGCAGCGGCGGCGCACACATCACCGTGCTCACTGGGAAGTACCTGACAACGAATGGAGAGTGTGTTTGTTTAAGTATTTGATACATCTATTATTTTTGACAATGACGTGAAATAAGACGTGTACTACACTGCTCAAAGGTGTCTAGGGATATCTCAAGCATTTTCATACAAAGTATAGCTATTTGGGAGGCTGTAAAAATTAAAATATTGATACCAACGTAGAAATTTATAGAACACAGAAACTGCTTTATCTGCCCGTTCAGATTGTATAAAGAAATTCATTGTAGTAGCATTATTGTACAATCGTAAGGACGTTAAAAAAAGACAAATTTTTCTTTTAAAAGGTGTCAAAATTTTAGCAAAATCAAACGTTTTTTTTGTAATATTCTTAACCTTTATCTTATGCCTCTGTCCTCGCGTTATTCTAAGATAATGCTGAACTTGTAAACAAACTTAACTTTATGAAATATTTGAAAAATGATATCCCTAGACAGTTTTGATGTGTGTATATTACTTAGGGGATGGTTTATTTCCATTTACAATCTTCTTATTACTGACACGGTGTTAAAGGACAATGACGGATTTGTTAGGGGTAGTGGCGTCTTTTTTTTTTCTTGCGGCCAGCGACCAAACCTTGATTTTTAAATAGAAAATATTGCAATAAACCAAACTTACTATGGCATGTAGACTCCTAGATCAGTCCGAACTGAGTTATGGGCTTTAGAAGTTTGGTGATTTTACAAACTAGATATTTTTTCTTTTGCGCGCAATTTTCGCATAAATCGCTACAAAATAGAAACATTTTACGAGTAAACATTGTGTGTGATATTTTTCGCAAATGGAAAAATATCTTATATGTCATTCGTCTTTTTTTCGGGTGGTCATCAACCAAACCTTGCTTTTATGATTAAAAAAAGTGTAATAAACCAAACTTACTACGGCATGTAGACCTCTAAACGCAGTCCGAACTGAGTTATGGGCTTTAGAAAATTGCTGATTTTACTAACAACCCCTTTTCCTTTTTGCGATCAAGTTTCGCATGAATCGCAACTTAATAGAGCCATTGTACGTGTAAACATTTTGTGTGTGATATTTTTAACAAATGGAACAATAATCTTATATGTCATTCGTTTTATTTTCGGGTGGTCAGCAACCAAACGTTGCTTTCATGATATAAAATAGTGCAATAAACCAAACTTACCATGGCATATAGACCCCTAGCTCAGTCCAAACTGAGTTATGGGCTTTACAAGTTTGTTGATTTTACGAACTAGATAAGATAAGATATACTTTATTGCACAAAAAAAAACAATTAAAACCAGAAAAAATAATAATATTTATCCTTTTGTGTATAGGTTCCGCATGAATCGCAACAAAATAGAGACATTGTACGTGTAAACATTGAGTGTGATATTTTGTCGCAAAAGAAAAAATATCTATCTTACGTCTTTTTTTTCGTGAGGCCATCAATTATATAAACCTTTCCTTTTCAATGCAAAATAGTGTAATGAAGCAAACTCACTAAGACATGTATCTTAGCATAGTCTTAACTGAGTTACGAGCGTTAGAAGGAATGACGGTAGTTTAAGGGCGTATTCGCCGATGCTCCACTTAATGTGTAAGTTTGCTCTTATCTTATGATTAAAAGTGAAATAATATCCGTTATCACGGAATATCACAGAATAAAATATAAAACCACAAAAGCATCATATACTTTCATCAGCACCAAGACCCAGCACAAATATTATGTTTTATCCACAAACATTTGTGCTGGTCCGGGAATCTTTGAGTCTCCACCGGCGCTCAATTCCACTATGTTGTTGCAGTTTGTTACAAAGCTTGCGCGCAAAGGCCAAATATCTTATATTTAGCCTTAGAGAGGCTATGGTTGAGCAGATGAACCCAACGCGGATGAATGCGTTAAAAGCAGTGTCCGACTGGTGCGATCGTAACCTCGTTGAGTTTAACGCCAACAATACTCAGGCAAGACTATTTTTCGCCAAATAGAGTCCATTTATTTGACTCCTACTTTCCTGAAGGCACATAAACCAATAATGGAACGTTTATTCTTAGCCTGTACCCACAACCTTGGTGTCTTCACGGTAAGAGTGAATAGACATTTTCTGGGTAAGCCTGTTCCAGCAACGACCTAATCATAGCTGAATGGGGTCAAACGCATACCCATGAGATTTAGATGTAATATCAGCAAACTTCTTAAGCCCATAACTCAGTTCAAACTGCGATTAGAGGTCTTCATTGCTTTACTAAGATATTATTTTTGTCTTCGCCTGACACACTTGAGCCAATGTAACTCTGTTTTCTTCTATCAACTTGGTATATTTTAGAATGTTATTACAATTTGTACTGTCCATCGCAACGTCGGTCGTAACGTAACTACTGTCGCAAGCAAACAGGAAATGTCCGCGTTCCCCGTATGATGCATGGGTCCAGGACCATAGGTGCCTGAACAGGTTTATTACACTATTTTGAATTTAAGAAGTAGGGTTCAATTAACAGCCACCCGAAAAAAAGACGAATGACATAAGTTTTTTTTCCTTTTGCGAAAAATATCACTCACAATCTTTACACATACAATGTTTCTATTTTGTTGCTATCTATGCGAAAAATGCGCGCAGGTCAAAAATATCTACATTGAAAATATTAAAAAATATCTAGAGAAATATCTATATTGTAAATTCAACAAACTTCTAAAGCCCATAACTCAGTTCGGACTGCGTTTAGAGGTCTACATGCCGTAGTAAGTTTGGTTTATTGCACTATTTTAAATCATAAAAGCAACGTTTGGTTGCTGACTACCCGAAAATAAAACGAATGACATATAAGATTATTGTTCCATTTGCTAAAAATATCACACACAAAATGTTTACACGTACAATGGCTCTATTTAGTTGCGATTCATGCGAAACTTGATCGAAAAGGAAAAAATGCAGTTTGTAAAATCAGCGAACTTCTAAAGCCCATAACCCAGTTCGGACTGCGTTTAGAGGTCTACATGCCGTAGTAAGTTTGGTTTATTGCACTATTTTAAATCATAAAAGCAACGTTTGGTTGCTGACCACCCGAAAATAAAACGAATGACATATAAGATTATTGTTCCATTTGCTAAAAATATCACACACAAAATGTTTACACGTACAATGGCTCTATTTAGTTGCGATTCATGCGAAACTTGATCGCAAAAGGAAAAAATGTAGTTTGTAAAATCAGCAAACTTCTAAAGCCCATAACCCAGTTCGGACTGCGTTTAGAGGTCTACATGCCGTAGTAAGTTTGGTTTATTACACTTTTTTTAATCATAAGATCAAGGTTTGGTTGATGACCACCCGAAAAAAAGACGAATGACATATAAGATATTTTTTCATTTGCGAAAAATATCACACACAATGTTTACTCGTATAATGTCTCTATTTTGTTGCGATTTTTGCGAAAATTGCGCGCAAAAGAAAAAATATCTAGTTTGTAAAATCACCAAACTTCTAAAGCCCATAACTCAGTTCGGACTGATCTAGGAGTCTACATGCCATAGTAAGTTCGGTTTATTGCAATATTTTCTATTCAAAAAACAAGGTTTGGTCGCTGGCCGCAAGAAAAAAAAAAGACGCCATTTTCAGACATTGGCTTTTTAAGGAATCGCGGTCTGAGGAGCCGAGGTCTAAGTGGTGTCGGGTGCTGCTGGTACCTCGGCGAATGAAGGCGGTAATGCCTCCCGCACGTCTCCTCCCGTACGTATGCGACCAGTCCTCAACATTTGGTGTTGCTCCTACCACAAATGCCTTAAAACTAGCATTGAGGTGAAACTCCAGATATAGATCTCCTCCGCTTTTGTCAATACCGTAGTCATTGAATTTTGAATAATGCGAAAATGAACTCTACCGACGAATTCGCTTGTGAGATGTTTTAAGTGCGCGTTTAGAATCGCTTTCTTCATCTTCAGAGCCGACGCTCTGCTGCGTTTCTCATCTTGTGGTTCTCGTAACTACAATAGTCACAACCAGGTGACCTCGAAACTTTAGATGTATATTTTTTTTTTGTTTGTGACATTTTATTTGTTATTTTCATAGTTTTCTTATTGTTTATTACGGACTTTTTGATGTTTTACATTTTAATCATTAATTATTTTTAATTCTGAGATGGCATAATTATATTATTATTTTAATACTATAATTATTTCTTTGTTTTAAAGGGGTAAAATTCTTTGAAAAAATTAATGGTTCTAAACCTATGTTAGTGGTCATTTTTAGGATTTTACAATGTACTAACCTCATCTGTTCCGGCGTGTAAACCTGCACCGCATGCTGGTACTGTCCGGGCAGCAACGCATGCGGGTAGAAGCCGTGCGGTGGCCGCAGGTGCGTGGGCGCCGGTGCTAGTCGCGGAGGTCTTCTGACATGTAGGGCTAGGGACTGGAGGTCGGCGCAGGCGGGCCGGCGGAAGGCGTTGAGGCGCGTGTTCCATTCCGCTGCTGAGGCTATCGCTGCTGCTGCTAAGTCCTGGAGGAAAACAGTCGTTTTTAAAGAAGCCAATCAATGAAGAAAGAATAAAGGAAAACATTCAGATCTTGAACAAATTGTGCCCAAAAATGAAGATGCCAGCCAGACAAATAATACTGGATTCTCATTGAAAATGACGCCCTGAAGATTTTATGCTACCGAACCATCTACAATTAACCCTTGGACTGTTATTTGAGTTTGAAATAAATAACTAGTGTACAAAAAAAACATTCTTTCTTTCAATAAATTGATGAATGGATTTATGCTTGAGAGGTGGCGTTAGATTCGTCTTCACTATGGCAGTGACACTGGGTTTAACAAAATAAAAAAAAAACAAATGTGCACCGCCGGAATAGCACGGCTGACGACTTGACGGATTTTAGCTGGAGAAGCTTTTCGTCATTTTAACTGTGTCGAGTCTCGGAGTCTTTTTGTAATTTTAGTTATCTCGAGTCCCGGGGTCTTTTTTGTAATTTTAGTTGTCTCGAGTCTCGAGTGCCGGGACTTTCGGGACCACACTCAACACGAGACAGACAAGGTTGTCAAAAATGTTATGTAATCGTTACAAAAATCAATAACAGATTGTACAACAAAGCTGTTTACAATCTTTTGATTAATTTATTATGAAACAAATCGGAGATTATGAGAATTAACAATGTTGTGATTATGACTAATGATAAGATACTAGAACAATACAACTAAAATGATAAAATGCTTCAAAGAGAATCTGTATGTGAATGAAAGAAACAAACAATATATGGTTGACTGGTAGAGAATGCCTCTTTGGCATTAAGTCCGCCTTTTGTACCATTCAATGTTGTGCAATGAAGAATAAATAAATAAATAAATAAACAACTATCGAGACTGATTTTCACGTTCAAGTTATTAGGGTTTAATTTTCAGTTATAATTGTTGATTTTCACATAGGGTTTTCGTAAAAAAATTGCCCCCAGGCGGCGCTTCAAACACCTATATTGAGTTGACAGCTGTTTGGACCTAACGGCTAGCCCAGACCCAGAAAACCCCTTTTGCTGGTGAAACGTTTTTACCATCAATCGACCGTCATTGTCGCATGTGTCCAAAAACTGGGGTAACCACTTATCATCTTCAACGAAGCTCTGACTGAAAGAACACAATTCTACTAAATCACAAACCTGTCTAGTCTTCTCCGGGTCGACTTTCGGCACATCATGTTTGGGTTCCGGCCTCACTTCAGCCTTCATCTCGACCTTGTCTTCCTCCTTCAGCTCTTCAGCGTCACTGAGGAGCTGCCTCTGGCGCTGATGCTGCCGATACTCCTCGTATTTGTGAGGGTAGTCTGACAGCATGATGTCCAGGACTTCGCTCGCGTCCACCGCTGTGATGCCTGGAAATTTACATTGGTCAATTATGGACTGTAGTTGACGGGCCCTATAACTGGTGACCTTGTTTTTATGAACTGACTCCGAAGTTTCGGTAAAACTAATGTTTTAAAAAGACTTTCTAACTAGCATACCAATGAAACAATTTGAACATCACAACATACATGATGGTTATTGAATCTGAATCTTATTTCTTTGCATTTATGGCATATTAGTTTTCATGTACCTTTTTTTAAGTACGTAACAACGCGCGATGTAAGTTAACTTTACAAATATTTGAATATATTTCTCATTGTATTTTTATTGTCTTTAGTTGTACATATTGTGACATATTATTCATATACTGTCTGTTTTTTATTAGCTTTGATTTAGCAGTATTTTGTAAATTCCTGGAATTTCATAAAATGTAATTTTTGTGGTGTTTTATTGTAATTTTATTGTTATTCTGTTGCTATCCATTTTATTGTAATGTTTAATCTGCCTGTCTTGTGGTAATTGTAATATAGCAAGCATGATCATTGAATTAATAAATGAAGAAACTTCGATTTTTTTTAAGACGCTTTTATGGCGTAGCAATCTGAACTGAATATACGTCCATATTTAAATACCTACAGAGCCACCCCATTTTGGTTTTAATGTTTCAATGGTTTCTATATGTTTGTATTTCTTGCAATCCTGTGTGTAGTAGTACCAACTTAGTTATCACATAAGGAGTAACTAAGTAAGGAAATATTATTTATTGCACACTAAAACAACAACAATATTACAGGCCAGTAGATAAAGTTATCACGTAAATGTACAACTTGGGTGGTTTTATCGCTAAAAAGCGATCTCTCCCAAACAACCCAAAGGTAGAGGAAAGTTGATGAGAAGGAGGAAGGAGTATTGTTGTCATCAAGTTACCGAGATCGCAGAGTGCTTCAGTGACGATCCCCTTCGCTAGTAGTAAGTCCCGTTCCTCGCCGCCTACGGAGCGCCGCTTGAGCTCGGGGTAGCGCCGCTTGAAGCTCTTGACGTCACGGCCTCATACGGTTCGGTTTTATTATAAAGACAACCAAATTATGGAATGCCTTAGCTTGGAGTGTCGGAGGAGCTGATTCAGCTCATCAGGAAATTGGAGCAGTTCCAAGCGGCAAATTTATGCCTAGTACAATTATGTCTTTCGCGCTAAAATATTACCAATTTGGCCATTGCCATTTTGGCGCCAAATAATGACGCGCAACGTCTCTACCGTCATTTTAGTAAGATTTAGCGATAACGCGCCTGACAGCTCGTATGTCTCCGACACTTGAAGGAATAAGGAGTATAGTTTTTATCAAGTTACCGAGATCGCAGAGTGCTTCAGTGACGATTCCCTTCGCTAGAAGCAGGGACGTAATAATCTACTACATTGGTTTTTTTTTAAAAGTCCTACAAAACTCTTTTTGCCACTTTCAGTTTGACTGATTTTATGGTTCCTATTTTATGTTGTGTGCCTGTATCGGTTTGAAATGTTTTTACGTAGTATTTCTCGCATTACTGTGAAACATAATTTGTAGTATAAATATTTTTTGTGAACTCTAAACTATCTTGTGTGGACTAATAAAAATTTTCTTTCTTTACCAAGATCGCAGAGTGCTTCAGTGACGATTCCCTTCGCTAGAAGTAAGTCCCGTTCCTCGCCGCCGACGGAGCGCCGTTTGAGCTCGGGGTAGCGCCGCTTGAAGCTCTTCACGCCGAGGAACATCGCCACTTGCTCTTGGATCATCATCACCTGGGTAGAACAATAGATTCATTCAAATCATTTACACCCGAATATAATGTTACAAGCGGCCGCCCGCGACTTCGTCCGCGTGGACTTAGGTTGAGAAACAAAAAGTTATATTTACTATATAAAAGTAAGTCGGGTTTTCCTTCCTGACGCAATAACTCCAGAACGCACTAACCGATTTTCACGGTTTTGCATTCGTTGGAAAGGTCTCGGGCTCCGTGAGGTTTATAGCAAAGACAATTCAGGAACATTTCAACAGAAAAGCGGGAAAATCTTTTTAAAAGCGGTAAAATCCTTTTTCACATACAGCTAAGTCCACGCGGACGAAGTCGCGGGCGGCTGCTAGTTCTTTATAAATTGTAGCCTATGTGCGATTCAGATGTATAAGCTACATTATTGTAAAGTTTCATTAAAATCCATTCAGTACTTTTTACGTGAAAGAGTAACACGGCACATCTAGACACACAAACTTTCGCCTTTATAATATTAGTAGGATTTGTTATCTGGAAATTACTCTTTTTTTGAGAGAGAGACTGTGATTAGAGAATGGGTCATCTAAAGACCGTGTAGTCATTTTGCGTTTCATTAATACACAAAGCGCCATCTCTCTGAATGTCTGATTCTATGAATGTCATTTGTAGAATCACCGCCGCACTCAGAGACGTCAATTAACCTTAATGGTTCATTAGCGTCAAAATTTGTCATTCTTAAAAGTTCTTTATTAAATTTGATATAAAGTCTCTTTTCAAAAATGGAATTTTGACGCTAAGTAACCATTAACGTTAATTGACGTCTCTGAGTGCGGCGGTCAGTCATTTAGAGAATGAGTCATTTAAAGACCGTGTAGTCATATTGCGAATTGGTAATTCATAGACTAGACTTTGTAGTTTCATTAATACACAAAGCGCCATCTAGCCCTAAACTATGCAAATCTGGTAGGTACTACTTTTTGGTAGATGATGAAGAGACAAAAAGACGTGCACACGAATGTTTGTACTGTGCGGGGATCGAACCCGCCAACTACAGTGTAGTGGCCAACTTCTTGGTCGTCACCATATTTGTCGACAAAAAAAACATGAATGACGAACAAAACCATTCAAAAATCTGGTGATGGAATACACAGTGATGAAGCCCGAGTTACCCAGATAGCGGCAGTTTGCGACATTGGGTCAAATTCACTTGGCGAAGTGGGAGCTTCGGAATAGTTTCTAGGAAAAAAAAACCTAAGGCTTGGGAGGAATACTGGATATTTACCTGTGATTTTTCGTCAGCAGTGTCAACAGGCGGCCAAGTGTACTCTTTGACGTCTGCTGCGGTCCACTCCTTGTTACTGTAACAATTACATTCAATTATTTATAAATAGTACCATTGCAAGATGTCAGTGTAGAGACAACTCAAGCCATGAATTCAAGCTTATGATTGGTTTGATTTAAATTTTTAGAAGAATAACAGGCTTGAATCTTGTGTAGATTCTAACTAGACAGATGTTTGAAAATACAAGTTTCAGTTAATAGCATGAATTCCTGCTTTGCTGGTTAGCATTGCTGTTTCACTTGACATGTATTTTACTGTGTATTTGATGAGTGAAAAAAAAGATGTCTGGTTTCTTTTTATTTTATATTTAATCTCACATACCTGTCAAATAAATCGGCGAACTTGGATTTCTTCATTTTACTGCTCTCATTGGTCAAGCTCTTCACCGAGCTTTGCGAGTCTTCGTCAAGCAGATGCGTGGGTCTGCAAAGATAGAATATTATATGATTGCGTCAATATCAGAAGTGCACGTGGCTTTTTAGCTCATCAGATCGACAACTATCGCCGTTGTTAAGCATCACCCAGACCGAAATTTCTGATGTATTTTACGGCCATTTCTGTGCTTCGGAAGTTGGTCCCGACTGACTTCCCTAAATGAACAGTATTAGGCCCAGTTTCAGCTCTAGAGCGGCTTGAAAACCTCTGACAGCAAGATTTATCACTAACCTCGACCTCGACCTCACGAGGATCGAAATCGGAAGTAGGATAGTAGTATTGAAGCTACAAACTACTGTCACAACTGTACAAATAACTGTCTTTACCAGCCCCACTGCTGCATCTGTGCAGTGAGCTAAGTAAAGCTTGTACTATGGCAGACTAGACAACGACAAACATATGTACTGCATTCAAATCAACCTTTACACAGGGGCACTAAATTCTCGGGTTAAAGACATTTATTCCCATAAAAAACACAAGTTATTACTTACTTAAAACGAGATAAAAAAATCACATTATTTAAATAGATAAATTGATTAGCGCAATTCATAGAATATTCCTAAATATGTAGGCCATTATTACTCTGCTGACATAAGACCCATTTCGCAATAGTTTTGTAAAGGTTGATGTGATCTCTGTACTTAAATACTGTTGAAATAAAACTCACTTGGCTGGCGTGGCGTTGTCGTCCATCATGCAGGTTTCCTCTTCGAATAGCTGAACGGTGGTAGTGGCCGGTCCACACACGCGCCCGTATATGCCCATGGTTTCCTGCAACAACAGAATTCGTTAGAGTTTGTACTTGATATCTGAAGAGAATTAATAATTTGGTACCAAGTGGAAATTTTGTACTGTTTTATTCAAGTCAGATTGAGATGTCAGCTACATGATAGGCTACCCATTTATGGACATTTCAGGAGCAAGATGAGAAACAGAAATGAGTAGCCTAATGATACGTCTGCTGTGCTTCTCAATTGTATACCTTAAATTCTTGGCACTTGATAATTTCAAGTTGACTTAGGAAATGTCTTGAAGTCAGTAATTTGTCCCAATTCTTAGCTTTTTCAATGAAGAATAAGTAAATACAGCGCAAAGAACTGAAAGCTGTTGGGGTCGAAAGGGTTGGAGACCATTGGAGGCCAAACGCAGTGTGTGGCGCCCGCCTACTAGAAGGAAAGAAGAATGCAACCAGCGGCTTTGGAAGTCTATGGTGAGACCTATGTTCAGCAGTGAGAATGAATCTGTATAAATGAAAATCAATTGCTGTTCCTTAGTCGGCAAACTCGAGAACGGCGGGATATGCACACGCAAAATTGTACTTTGCGGCGATCGAATCCGCGACCTTTGGTGTAGTTACATAAACATAACATAACATACCCTCACGACCATATCCCTAATGGGTTAGTCAGAGGCACACTGATTGTTGCTGTAAAGGTGAACGGAACATTCAGAAGCTCACATTTCGCCGAGGGAATTTGAACCCAACGTGGTAAGGGGCGAGCCTACCGCCGCACTGTGGGCTGATTTTCGACTTTCATAGACTTAGGGATCACTTTTGGGAATCTTAACTTTTTTTTCCTGGAATCGCTTCTAGATACATAGTTGTAGTAATATTATGGCTTAATAATGTAAGTATTTATGTTTTCGTGCATTTTTTCTCATTTGTTTGAAAAAATTGTATGGAAATACACTTTTAAACATTTTTATCTCGACTTTCGTGCGACTGCCCCTAATATCCTCTGGCATGATTAAACTCCATATTATTCTTCAATTTTTGACATATTGCATAGGGGGCGCACTCGCTAGATTTCAGGCGCAAAAAAATAAAAACTTATTTTATTTTTTTAATATTATATTTAACCGTTTAAAATTATGTACATATTAGTAAATAACATAGTAATATAAAATTACGCGAGACAAAAATTCACAATGATAAATTTAATGTAAATTCAAAAACTACAATTATTATGGTCTGTTTGATAAAAAATATACGAACTTCTATCAAAAGTGTACAGCTAATGAAGTAAAACACAACACTCTTTTTTTTGTGTGTGCAATTAACACTATTTACATCATTTATATTCTGACTGTGAGCTTTTCCTCCTAACACATTAGTACACAGTGGGGATTAAAAATGTTAATATAATGCAAATTGTCTTAAAAATTACTAATGACACGATTATATCACCAGTAATCATTAGTTTTGGCCAATTTTTGGGGTAATTAGCTAACTACCTCTTTAGAAATGATGATTATATTTTCAATGAAAGAGTAAAATCTGTTCCATTAGAAATTATCTTGAGACTTAGCGGGTAGTTAGATAATTAGTTAATTATTTGGTGGGGGTAATTTTAACGGGGCTTATAAATTGACTGAATTTATTGAGTTCTTACAATTGACCTTGATTTTCCGAAGAGTAACGATCTTTCTTTACAAAATGGAGCAATCCAGGTTAATTACCAATCTAGATCTGTACGTGATTTTAAAACAATCTGGCAAGTTAAGTAACTACAGTGTTTTGCTAGATAAAGTTGTGTCTCAGTTACGTTTAAGTCTTTCCGATGAAGACTTGGACATTTTAAAGGAATTTTGTAGACGATTCAGCCAAGCTGTGACAAAAAGATGGAAGCAAGCCAAATCAAACACGGAAACCTTCAAAAGGCTATACGAGGAATGGTTGGCACTTCATGTTGATTGGCCGACATGCGTTACCAATACTTTCAATACATTGGGAAGAACAACAAGTGAAACTTTAAGTGATCCACAACCGTCAACAAGTGAAAGTTTTAGTGATCCACAACCATCAACAAGTTCAGTATCCGTTTCAACATCAACTGCAACATTATGTGCACGTAAACCTTTTGATGACTTGGGTATGAAGCAAAGAAAACGAAGGGTCTCCGAACTTGAAAAGCAAGGAAACAGCAGTGAATTGGCTTACGCGACAATAAGTAAGTTGAAGAAAGATGGCGAAGAAGACTTAGCATCCGTAATCGAGTACATAATGAAAAATCGTGCAGATGCCAATAATATTTTAGAAAAAATCAAGTCGGAGAAGACTAGGGCCACCAAATTCACTCCTGATAAAGGTTTGGGTTTGTTACTGTCACTCAAATTATCTAAGTGGCAGTATATAACATTACGGGAATCTGCCATTCGAGAAGGTGTTCCAAATCTATATCCCTCCTATTATAAAATTCAGCAAGCGAAAACCGAGTGCTATCCTTTACAAGATTTTTTTACAGTGACTGATATCATAGCTAAAGTGTCTCTCCAAGCTCTTTTAGATGTTACGGTAAAGCGAATACTAAAAACTGTGCAATACCAATCGACTGACCAGACTTTAAATTTATTGTCTAAGTGGGGATTTGATGGGGCGTCAAGTCAAAGCCGATACAAGAAAAAACTTGAAGAAGGGGTAAGTGACGAAGCCATTTTTATGACTAGTTTGGTCCCGCTGAAACTAACTGCTGGTTCAGATTCAAAAGTAATATGGGAAAATCCAAAACCGTGTTCGCCCATGTACTGTCGACCCGTTCAATTTAAATTTATTAAAGAAAGTGAATTAGTGGTGCAAGAAGAATTGAGAAAAATGGAAGCAGAAATAGAATCATTAAGTCCTTCTCTTTGTGATGGTGTCCAAGTGTCACATAATTTAGTTATGACTATGATTGATGGAAAAGTGTGTACTTATTTGTCAGAAGCACGTTCAAGTGCTTCATGTTACCTGTGCCTAGCAACACCATCACAGATGAACAACTTGGACACAGTTTTGCAGAAAGAAGTTGCAACGGAGATGTACAAGTTTGGATTGTCCACATTACATGCACAGATCAACGCAATGGAGCGCCTTTTGCACATTGCGTATAGGCAAGATTTAAAGGTTTGGGCTGTGAGAGGAGAAGAAAACAAGAATATCATGTTGCAGAGAAAGAAGTCTATTCAAGACGGATTTCAGAAAGAGCTAGGTCTTCTGATAGACATAGTGAAACAGGGATCAGGGACGACCAATGACGGTAATACGGCAAGAAGGTTTTTTGAGTTCCCTGAAAAGACAGCAGCAATAACTGGTCTGGATCAAGAACTTGTACACAGGTTTGCTGTCATTCTACAGGCTGTCACGTCTAGTGAAACTATTGATGTGGACAAATTCAGGTCATATACACGGGCTACCGCAGAGAGATACGTAGAGTTATACAATTGGTACTATATGTCAGCAACTGTGCATAAGTTATTGATCCATGGAGCCGACATCATTCAAAATTCGATTGTTCCAATAGGAATTTTGTCTGAAGAGGCATCTGAAGCCCGTAACAAGGACTTTCGCAGATATAGGGAACATCATTCAAGAAAGAATACTCGAAAAAACTCAAACGAAGATATTATTAAGATGATGATCGTTAGTTCTGATCCCTATATTTCATCAACGAGGCCAAAAATGCACAATTTCAGGCATAAACAATTTCATAAAGATACACTAGACCTCTTTATATCCGAGCCAGCAAATTCTGATGTTGAATTCTGTGATGTTAGTTGTATTAATTATAGCGACACAGAATCAGATGACTCGGATATAGAAGTCTAATGTAGAATGTTATTTACTAATGGGTACAATGTTTTGAACCGTTAAATGTGTTATTTTTTTACCTAAAATCTAGCTAGTGTGCCCACTGTATTAGGAGTGTATAAATATGATGTAAATAGTCTTAATTACACACACAAAAAAGTGTTCTGATTTATTTCAGTAGCTGTATACTTTTGATAGATGTTCGTATATTTTTTAATTATGTAAGCAAAGTTATTATTACTTGTGTATGTATATATAATTTTAAGGAATTAGTCTGTTTAGTAAGATAAAGCTCCAAAAAAGTATTTAATTTGTTTTCATACGCTAGAGGAATATTTTGGTAAGAATATTTTTTTGTTTTGTAATTTAATTATGTTTATATTTTAGAAATGTTACTTTTAGAATTACTTTTGCCTTTGTGACCTTACAGGGTTTATGTGCGGAATTGTATTACATATCTTATTATGTACCACGAAATGCAATAAATTATTAAAAATAAGTGGAGTGGAGTAAGTTTTCACTGTGATTTTTTTTCGCGCATAATTTTATAAGTATTATTATGTTATTTACTACTAGGGACATTATTTTAAACGCTTAAATATAATATTTTAAAAAAATAATAGTTTTTATTTTTTTACGCCTGAAATCTAGCGAATGCGCCCACTGTGCAATATGTCAAAAATTGAAGAAAAATATGATGAATAATCATGCCAGAGGATATTAGGGGCAGTCGCACGAAAGCCGAGATAAAAATGTTTAAAGGTATATTTCCATACAAATTTTACAAACAAATGAAAAAAAATGCACGAAAACATAAACACTCACATTATTAAGCCATAATATTATTACAACTATGTATCTAGAAGCGATTCCAGGCAAAAAAAGTTAAGATTCCCAAAACTGATCCCTAAGTCTATGAAAGTCGAAAATCAGCCTACAGTGCGCCGTTATCCGGGTTGCTTGGGTTTCTTAACGGTGTTTTCCATCACCGGAGAGTTAGCCGCAAATTGCAGAATGAACACAAAGTAGGTGTGTTCCGGCCAAATTTAATCTCGGGACCACCGGGTTCTGAGCCAGAGTCTTCACCTACTAGGCCACGACGTTCTCCCACTACTTTGATGTAGTTGTCAACATTTTAACCATTACTCTAAATCGGTCAAACATTTGAAGTGTAGTGTGGTGCCTACCTTCATGTACATAGCCCCGCGGCCGCCCCCGCGCCCCCGGCCCCTGGCCCGCGGCGTGCGCCCCGCCGCGCGGCCCCGCGCGCGCCATCCGCGGCCCCCGCGGGCCCCGCCCGGACTCTCCTCCGACTTGGAGGGGCTGTCCATTATAGACTTCATCTCGGGGACCTCGAACCTGCAAAGTAACATGTATTCATACATACATAACAAGTTTTAATACGCTAGAATCTGACCAAAAAAGAAGCAAAAAACTAAACCGTGAGTAGAATCCATTAGGTTCACTATCATATTTTACTGACTTAATTTCACCTGCCTAAAATTCCTAAGAAGACCTGAGTGACTTGTAAGTTGTAACTGAGGTTCTCTGATAAACGTATCTCAGTCTCTCAACTCAGGGACATTATTTATCACTAAAAATAGTAATAATGTAGCTTAACATGGTTGGAGTTTAGTCCCTCTATTGTGATGCGAAAATGAAGGGTTTTTCCATTCTATTATATTACAAACAATACACCAATATGAGGCATCTGACATATGACACCAACATTACTCAAATTAAGGTATTTTGGTAACATTGAAACAAACATACAGCTAGGAAATAAATTATTATTTGACCACAGCTAATTAAAAGTCCGTTTGCTAGAGTGTAGGTCTAGCAAACTTGACACAATAAAAGATTACAGTTCTTTAACCTAGTATGGACAATCTCTGGAAAAAGACTAAGGGTAAGTTGCACCATAGTAGAAGTTATAGTTAAAGTTAAAGTTATTGTCAAATTTGACAATGTTAGGCCCAAAAATTACGTCAAATTGTCAAATTTGACAAAAACTTTAACTTTAACTTTAACTTCTACTATGGTGCAACTAACCCTTAGTATTTAATTTAATTCAAGCAGATAACTATAAATAAAGATCTCTTACCTATCACTTGTGCCATGTCGCGAAGACAGCGGCGTCGAACAAGTAGCTGGCAACCGGTCCAACGCCTCCGTCATCCGCGGCAGCTTCACCCGCGAGCTCGTGGGGTCCAACGGCTCAGGAGTGCCGGCGGTCTCCGACGATCGGCCGGGGGTATCCGAGGCCGACCGACCAGGGGTGTCAGACGCCGACCGGCCGGGGGTGTCGGAGGCCGACCGGCCGGGAGTACCCGACGTCGATCGGTCAGGGGTCTCGGCCGCTTCGGGCGTCTCTGGAGGGGAAACGGCGGAGTCGCGGTCGGAAGGCGTGGCGTCGCCCCGACCACGGCCCCGGCCTCTACCCCGACCGCGGCCTCTGCCACCTCGGGGCTTCGCCAGAATTGCCGGTCGATCCCTAAAAGCGGTATAATTACATAGTAAAATATAATGTTATCCTATAGAAAAACATCAATGAATACAAATTAGTGCAAGCCATTCAGGGGACATACAAAATCGGATATTTTTGTGCAATTATATTTTTCGCGCCATAACTCTACAAATCGCACAAGTGAAAAAATTTACTTAGTCTGGCGGCTATAGAAATGGCCTGACATAAAAAATGCGTAATTAGCAGGACTGACCTTGATAGTCTCAAAGAACGCTGGGGGCGCTCCTCAAGAGCTGGCACAGGCAGAGCTACAGGTATGGACTTGGCAGACTCCGGCACAGGCAGCTTCCGCGGCCGCCCACGCTTCTTCGGCTGCGGCGTAGAATCCACCAGTTGAGGAATGCTCGTACTCTCGTTCAGACTATCCGGATCCGTTTTCGGCGTCCCAATTTCTAACGGATCTTGCGACATATCATCCCCACCAATACTGAAGTCTTGAAAATCCGAGTTCTCATTTATCATCATAACGTCTGGATGACAATTATCTACCCGCAATATCTCTATCACATCTGAACTGCCCGTTGAGGTATTTGATTCCACTTCTGGAGTGACAGGGTTTTTGTCAGAGCAATTAATGTCATTAAAAGGCATTACTTGTAATTGTTTTGCCTGCAAATTTGACAGGATATTGTGCAGCTTCGAATTGCCATTTTTTGAACAGTTCTCATTGTTTACAAGTGTATGATTGACTGCTTTGCTAACTTGCTTTATCTCTAATGGTTTAGTATCTGGTGACTTCCTTGTCATAACAGGAGTTATTGTCAAAGACTTATTTGACAATAGCTGCCCCAGTTTTAATCTCTTACTCTCAAGTACAGTTAACTCAGATTCCTTGCTTTGAGGGCTGGCATCTGCTGTTTGTGGCCTTTTACCCATAATTCTTTTTAATATAGGAGTTTTTGATTTATCTGGGTTTTCTACAATCCTGGAACTTCGTAATCTCTTACCCAAAGTCACAGGACTCATGTTGGCAGTTTGCTTCCGCCTACTATTTACTGTATTCTTAGTAGGACTTGTTTTGTCATTGCTTATTTCTGAAGCATTCTCAGATTTAAAAGATTGCTGCAGCACATCACTTTTATTCACCTCTTCAGTTATAATTTTAGCTGAAGGGCCATGATCAGTCTTGTTTATTTTTAATATTATTCTAGGAGAATCTTGACCTGAACTTTGATTTGATAGTTTGTCAGAAATAGATATTTCTAAGGGATTTGTTAAAGATTTATTTGTTTCAGCACAAAGTTCTTGTATTGGACGAATTTTTAAACTAATTGGAGGAGTATTTACATCATTACTTTTGTCTGGACTGGGACTTCTACTCTTACTGGCATTGTGACCAATGTCGTTAACTTTTTCCATGCTACTGTGTCCAGAGTCATACTGTTCATAACTCAAAGGATTTTTACTAATTGCTATTGTTGGAGAACTGTTTCTGGCACTTATTTGTGAATCATTAGATGTTTCATTTAAGCCTTCACTGCTTTCCAAAAGCTTCTTCAGTAAAGTACAGTTCTTCACAGAACTCATTTGTTTGTTCATAGATTTAAGAGCATTTACTGCTGTGGACTTAGCACCAACTTTTTCATTAGAGGTGACTTTATCAGAACTTGAGCTTGTCACAATCCTCTTACCAGTTACATTTTTTGCACTGGTTGTTAATTGTGAAGAACTCTCTGTTTTACAATCTTGAGGCAAACTCTCAGGTACTGCAGCATGCTCTTCAGAGTTTCCTGCACTTTCATCTTTCAAATTTGGTTGTGTGTGTTCTCCTTCTAAATTCGTCTCTGCATGGGTATTCGTTTCAAGTACTTCTTGCACACAGTTTTGTTTTGAGGTTTCATTAAGGGGCAAATGCTTTTGGTCACTTTCTGTCTTTTTTGAGGCACTACTTTCTTCCTTACTGCTGCTACATTCAAAACTGTCAACTGCTTGTTTAGGGCTGTCTGGTTTTAAAACAGGTTTGATTGTGAGTTTCAATATAGGCACTTCCTCACCAATGTTGTTATGAACATGCTCACTGTCATCAATATTGTTAATTTTCTTATCACTTTCATTACAAGTCTCAGCAACAGCTTTCATATTTATTTTCATAAGCAAAGGTGGATTCTTCACAGGTTTTTCATCATCATCTTTACTTTTCTTGGGTTGATCTATTTCTTCAGGCTTTACAACAGGTTTTATATTTAATTTTGTAACAATAGGTATGTTTGAATTTCTCTCCTTTTTCGGAGATGAGGGTGAAATACTTTCTTCTGGCTTAATTATAGGTTTAATATTAAGTTTTGTAATTATAGGAGAAGTGCTTCCCTCATTTGTAGGTTTGTGTTTTGTTGCTACAACCAAATCATTTGGTTTAATTATTGGCTTAATATTAATCTTAGTAACAATAGGTATGTGATCAGCATTATCATCACTGGAGTTCCCAGTTTCTGAAGATTGGTTCTCAGAATCTTTCATATTATCCTCTTCAACTGGCTTAATTATAGGCTTAATATTAAGTTTAGAAACAACAGGTATACTATTTTTCTCAATTTCCGCATTCAAATCATCACAGTTTTTTTCTTCTGAAGAGTCTTCTTCAGGCTTTTTCAAGGGCTTTATATTTAACTTTGTAATTTTAGGTACATCATCTATGCTAGAATCTACTTCATTATCTTTAGGTTTTACTATTGGTTTTATGTTTAATTTTGAAACTACAGGAACTTTATCCTCCAAATTCGCTGATGTTTCTCCCCCATCTACAGGCTTCAAAATAGGTTTGATGTTCAACTTTGTTACTGATGGGATATTTTCTGAGCTGTCAGAAGAAACTGCTAACTTTTTACTAGCTTTTGACTCTGAATCTGGTTTTGAAACAGGTTTAATAGTAATTTTAGGCACATGTGCATTTTCTCTGGCTTCAGTACTTAAAGTGAAGCACTCTGTGGAAATCTTAAGCTTAGGAATTGGTTGACAGACTGAATGATCAGCATTGCTCTCTTTGCTAGTGACATCAGGTGGTTTTAGAGGTTTTATAGTCAATTTTGGACTGAGTGGCTGAGTTTCAGATTTAGTTATTGTCTTGATTGTTAATTTTGGAACTTTTTCCAAGTGTTTCTCTTCCGGTTGACTAATAACTAATGTCAGCTTTGATTCAGAGTCCTCCTTTTCATGATGTTGTAACCCTTTGATAGTTAGTTTGGGGATATTTTGTTCAGCATAGAATTTACCTTCAGATTCTGTCCCTGGTTTTCCAAGTTTTATGGTAACTTTGGGGACTATATCAGAGATGCCTTGATCTGATGTACTGGTACTGTCATCATTCTCAGAGTATTCAGATTCTGATATTTCACTGCTACTAGACTTGCGATGAGTATCATTCACTTTTTCAGCTGGTTTTATAGGCTTAATGTTTAATTTAGTTATAAAAGGTATTTGCTCAGCACTATCAGCCTTCATTTCTGTCTCAGGTGGTTTTATAATGGGTTTAATGTTTAATTTAGTAACACTAGGGACAGGCATATTGCTATCCATATGGTCACTCATGCCAGTCTTATTATCATTAACAAGTTCAGTTTGTTTTATGGGGCTGTCACGTCCCTTTTCTGACGGTTTGATAATGGGTTTGATGTTCAACTTAGTTACATTTGGGACAGGCAGTTCACCCATTGGTTCACTACTGTCAGCCATAGTCTCACCTGAATGGTCAGCTGACTTTGCAGGACTGTCATTTAATATTTCAGGTGGTTTGACAATAGGTTTAATATTTATTTTTGTTACATTCGGGACCGGTATGTTTTCCATTCTTTCAATTATTTCTTTCTTAGTTTCACTTTCAAGTTCATCTGATTTACTAAGACTTTCATTTTCTGATGGTTTTACAATAGGTTTTATATTCAGCTTTGTAACATTATGAATAGGCACAGGACTCTCAGCTTCAACATCTGGTGGTGGTTTTATAGGTTTGATGGTCAATTTAGGAACAGGTGATTTCATTTCTTCTGTTTGTTTGCTACCTAATTTTATGGTTAGTTTAGGCACCTGTTTTGGAGATTCCGGTTTGGCAGGAACACATTCATTTATGCTTTTGCCTTTATGTTCCTTGGTTTTAGTATCTGAGTCTTGGCCTTCTGATAAAAGTGAGGCACCAACATCAATTGTGAGAGGGGCCATTTTATTTATATCATCACTTTTTTCACTATCCCCTGAGGACAAGGAGGCTGCGGGCTGTGATGTTTGCTCAGACACCTTGCTAGTGGTTTCTTCACTTTTTTGTATAGCATTGGTACTAAGAATAGATTTGTCTTTTGTAGTTGGTATTTGCACATCAATTCTATTAACTAGTGAGTCTTCAGATAACCCCGTTTCATCATTGGGTAAAGAATTAGAGATACATTCTGATTTTATGGTATTTTCAAGCATGTCCCTCAAAGAAGGGCTTTCACTTGATGTGGACTGACATGGTTGTGGTTCTAACTGTATGCTTTGTTTATCTTGTAAATTATCTTTAATCTGAGTAGGGGGTGTACTGACCTTTTGTCTAACAAGCTTAATTTTTTTAGAAGGACTTACAGATGTCTCTGCTTTGCAGACACTCATTTCACTTACATTTCTAATCTCATCGGGCTTAACATTACCATGTACAGAGGTCACAGCATCAGATGAGCTGGAGACATCCTTGGCAAGGCTCTCACAACTCGACTGTTGGGTACTGTGAATGTCTACCGTGGAAGACACCGTGGTGTCTGGCCGTCGATCCACAGGTGCAGGGCGTACCAAACGGCGTTTCAATGGGGACCGTGTTGATTGTTCCACACCAGTAACTTTTTCTTCACTTAAACTAATGTCACTTGACGTTGATTCTGCACTTTCTATAGTTATATCATTCCTAGAGTCACTTGATGTTACACATTTCACTGTCCGCTCATTTCTCTCACACAAACTAACATCTGAATCACTTTGTACAGTCTCTAATACACTGCTGGAAGGAATATTAATTGGTGGGGTTTCATTAGCCACCTCAGACTCCCCACAAGGTTCTGGTTGGCTTTCTGGAGACTTGGGAGCATTGCAAGGTTCTTCTTGACGTTCACTTGCCTCCTCAACCTTCAATGTAGGTTCCAAACAGTTTTCTGACACTTTGGGCTCGTTATTTACATCACAAATAGACTCAGCACACTCTTGTTGTTGTTTGGCACTGTCTGTGTTTACAACCTCAGGCAAAAAATTACTTTCAGAAGAACACTCTGGATGCGCGTCGCTTTCGTTCGCGGGAGGCTCTGGGTCACTTCTTGCGCAAACGGTGGGGGATGCAGACCTCGCAGGCGGTGGGTCTTCCTCAGGTGCATCACTGGGTGCTACTCGCGTGTTTGTTTTATCATCAAATTCCGCACATTCACTTTCTGGAGCGTCAACTGAAGACGCAAGCGGAAGTCGCTTTGATGCTCCGGGCCCGTCAATGAAATCGTCGATCATATCCAAGATCGCCTCAGTGCTCGTGTTGACGTCCTGCGAGTGCGGCGACGGGACGCTTTCGCCGTCGAAGTTGTCCTCCGACATCGCGGGCGTCCCGCACGATCCTCGAGCTTCGGTCGATTCCTGCACGGCACTACCAGTTGCGTTGTCGTCCTCAGCCTGACCAATATCCTTTTCCCGCGCCGATGCACGGCGGGAAGCGGTCGTCGCGGTGCCCGCATCATCTTCTGAGCTCTCCATTATCTACTTTTTAGCGACGCTGTCATATCTGAAATACAAAACGCTTGCTAGGTGTATTTACGTTACGAAAGTGTAACCTGACGACGTGCGAGATTGACAAGCCACAGGCACCATTCTAATTCACCATAACGCTACAAAAATTTGTTCACGGGGTCCACAGTCTTGATTATATACCTACACATGTAGTTAAATTTCATATTCACAACGTTTACGACTCGATCGCGTACGAGCGAGGTCTTGGAAAGTGTTCAACAGCGTAAACCGGCAAACAAAAAGCTTGTATACGCCATTTTTAAAACCAAAGACATGGCAGGTTGGGATGTATGGGCCAATAAAAAATATCCTATACGGACAATTCGGCCATTGTCGTGTTGGTAAACTGCAAGAAGCCCATAGATCGCTCCACTTGAGCTTTTAGCTTGTAAAAGAGTAATAAATATAGTTTTCGACATGTGTTAAAACGAGTAGGACGATATTTCTTGCGTATGAAGTTTTTTTTCATCTGGCAACATTATCTTTAGGAAATCAAAATGTTACCACCAACAACGTCTAATTTTGTCAATGGAATCAAATTTGTTTCCTATGTTTTTTTTAAATCAAATAGGTTGAAGCGAGAACAACCACTAATCCCATACAAAATTCCTAAGACCTTTGCAATTAATTAACTTTAACACAAACTTCAGAGCTTGAGCTTGGAGCATCGACGTGGAGTTGCCTCTTTATCGGTATTTTATAAGGTGTACTTCGGAAACTGTGCGCAACAACTTCCTGACCTGATACCTACCAGTCTCTACTTTCCACCACCGGACCACTAAGACGCAGAGTCTGAAGGCCTGTGGTCGACTTTTCGGCAGTCCAGACTAGCTAGCTACTAATATAGTAATCTGTGGTCCAGACTAAGCGGTTTGCTGCATACAAACTCGGAGTCTTCAAGGCAAGAGTGAATTCATCTTCGCTTACGATTCAGGCGGGACTGGAGTCAAACGCAAACCCATTTTCAATAAAAAACAGAAAAAACGACCACGACTCTCTACTTATAGGCACACCGATTGTTGCCGTAGTGGTAAACGGACGGTCAAGAAGCCCTCATTTCGCTAAATCAATTTGAAACCAAGTAGCACAGCAAAGTAGTAAAGGAGAGAGCCTAGCGGCTACCAGAGGAGGTGGACGGAAGCATAATATGTGATGCTCATTCACGTAAGGACTATTGAATAGATTTTATTAAAACATAACAAATAAATAAATAACGTCCACATCATATTAAGACACAGGCTACAGTTTAAAAAGAGTTTTGCCTTTTTTTCATAATTAAAGTCAGTAGATAAGTTTAATACTAAGTATTCGCATTTAACAATAAGCTTACCTATCTAGTTCGTTTGCAAATAGTTTGTAATTTGCAAGCGGATATTAATGAAGGTGTTGTTCGCGCTAATGTAAATAAAAATGGATAACCTGTAAAAGCATTGATACAGGCCTTTTTTTGTTAATATCAATGTGTACAGGCTGAAATACCAAACATGTTTTTTTTTCATAAATGTTATGTTGTATTAATAATTTCTTGTAACTCTCTGTTTGAATAAATCTTATTAAAACGAATTTGTGCTCAAAAGTTAGGGCGGTCATTCAAATAAGATTCAACTAGAGCCCAAAGCAAAGATGCTCTGGCAGCTGTTTTTTAACATCTTACAAGATGAATGGTAATTCAATAACAAACTACTAATATGTAAAGAACAAATAAGTTTCAACAAAGCAGTGTATGCTATCTATAAGCTTGGTTAACGAATATTCGTACAAACTTTCATGGCATTGGGTAGGATTACGGTGGCTGTACATTGTTGCCTGAATCCCTCAGGGTCATTGATGGTTTTTTATTTTTTTTGTCAACTACCGGCAACGCCTGATGTCCAATCAGTGAGGTTTTTGCTTGACAGCTCTCAAAAATAGTAAGATCTCATTGGATGATAGCTTCCGAATCCCGATGCGTGACCATAGCCAATCGCCTGTCATTAGGGGCGCGTTCCAAAACGAGTCACTTTGGGTGGTGCGAAAAACACTCTGATAGCTGACGCGTTCCTTAAACCGAGAGTAATCGATCGTTCACTCTGACCGTTTCGCATGCAATGGGGCGGGCAACTGTCAAAGTGGCGCTAGCAGAGCAAGGACCCATAACATAGACGTTTTTGTTTGAAATTTGTAGAGAATTCATGATTGAAGACGAATAACACGCAAATTCCGGGGTGATGTGTACCAAATTTCAAAGAAACTGGAGGTCACTAAGTTTCCCAAGATGAGCAACTTAAAAAAAGTGGCTCAAAGCAATAAGGAGAGTAAAGTTCGAGCCTAAAAGCGGGCTAGGGTGTGTCATAAACATTTCCGAGGCCTGTGCTTATGAAATAATCGGTAAATATTCAGATAAGGTACATACAAAATAAGTGTTGGTTGAATCTAATCTGATGAATGAAAGGGTTATTTGAATTCATTCAGACATCAATTATTACCTCAAAATCTTTAAAATTAGGTAGTGTGAAGTTTCGTGTTTTCATTACTATTAAAATGATTAAAGGGTTACTCACTAGCCAGACTATCATAGGTAAACATATAATAAACTTGAAAGCAAGTTCTAAGACCTTAAATTGGAAAAATACGAAGGAATTTATGGTACACAAATTTCCATTTTATTAGGGCTACTTTCCTCACACGTAAAGAGACGCCTCTTTTTCTTAGTTCTTCTTTCAACTCGCATGTTTTCCAAGTGGAATCCATGTTTAAAGGTAGGGAATTATCAAGAAATAAAGCAATTGTTATTGTTTATCACACTGTCACAGATAAACTAGGGTTCATGCTAGGGTGGCGCCATCTGAGATTAGTTTTCACTTGTCGGCCCCATTGGGAGCGGCTTAGGTGAAGGTATTTTTTAAACGGACAAGTACGAATTGGCTACCGACGTCTGGTCAATCTGGGCCTCTCAGCTTAAGTAGAATTCACCTGACGGCTGTCAGGTAGAGGTTTTGCTACTTTAGGGGGCCTTTCCAAATGAAGAACTAGAAGTCACTATAAGCAGTGCGATTTTCACTCTGACGCGTTCTTAAAATCACCTGAGTGAAACCGAGAGTACCCAAGCGTTTGCCCTGACATTTCGTGCATTTGACCAAAATCTCACCTACTCACTGCCTAAACTTGAAAATAAAAAAAAATACACTTTTGGGGTACGTTCCAAAACGAGTAGTGTAGAGTGATTCTTACCCTCGGTGAAAAGAAGGAGACAGAACTATAAATTAGAGGTACGTTCCAAAACGAGTAGTGTAGAGTGATTTTCACCCTCGGTGAAAAGAAGGAGACAGAACTATAAATTAGAAAGAGAAAAGACCAGAGCGATAGGTTGGTTTTAGGAACGCTATCGAGTGATTTTTAACGAAGGAAGGTTTTTGAACGGCTTGGGGTAAATATGTCAATGTCAAATTTTCAAGCAGATTTTTCAAGCAATTACAATGCTAAAGTTATTTAAAAAACTAAAATACTATCTGAATTTATTCAATACAACTTTTTAATAAATGTTCAAGTTGTCTTATTAAAACTATCCACCGAAAGTAGCAAAACTTCTACCTGACATCTGTCAGGTGAATCCTACCTGGCCCCAGACGTCGGTAGAAATCGCACTTGTCAGAGTGAACATTACTCTCACCCAACCCGTTCCAAATTGCATGCGAAACTGTCAGAGTAAACGGTCGGTTACTCTCGGTTTCACTCGGTTTGCTTTAGGAACGCGTCAGAGTGATTTTAGCACAACCCAGAGTGACTTTTACTCGTTTTGGAACAGACCCTAGAAAGAGAAAAGACCAGAGCGATAAATTTCTTTTAGGAACGCTATCGAGTGGTTTTTAACGAACGATCATTTTTGAACGGTTTCGGGTAAATATGTCACTGTCAAATTTTCAAGCAAATTTAGCAAACAACGATAAGTTTCAAATGTTCTAAAATACGAAAATACTACCTGAATTCATTCACTAAAACTTCATGATTAATGTTCAGTTTGTCTGACAAAAGTTTCCACGGAAAGTAGCAAAATTTCTACCTGACAGCTGTCAGGTGAATTCTACCGGTCCCCAGACGTCGGTAGAAATCGCACTTGTCAGTGTAAAAATTACTCTCACCCAACCCGTTCCAAATTGCATGTAAAACTGTCAGAGTAAACGGTCGGTTACTCTCGGTTTCACTCGGGTTGCTTTAGGAACGCGTCAGAGTGATTTTCGCACCACCCGAGTGACTTTTGCTCGTTTTGGAACAGACCCTTGACTTGAGTTTGACATAGGGATGTGACTTTATAATCAAATAATTCACATCGATTAAATCGTAAATAATAATAAATCGATTTAATAAATCAGTAAAAAAAACGTTTTTACCAAAATACGATTTTTCAAAAACAAACGATTTTTTTTTGCTCATTTGGGTATACTGCATAAAATCTCTCTTTGCGCACTAATTTTTCCTATTCCTACTAATATTATTAATGCGAAAGTTTTATGGATGTGCCGTGTTGCTCTTTCACGTTAAAATGACTGGATGGATTTTAATGAAACTTTACAATATTATAGCTTTTGCATCTGAATAGGATATAGGCTACAATTTATGAACATATATAACTTTTTTAACCTTACCTAAGTAGTAGAGGTAGTGTATTCTTTGTTCGATACGGAGAAATAATAGCTAGGGCAATCTTTTACTTGAGATACGATTTCTTGCTTTGAGGACAATATTTCCTGCTTTTCAAAAAAGACGCTCTGCTGTAGCTGATGAAGCACATACATACATGGACAAGGGGGCAGCTAGCAGCAGCAGATTTGAGTTTTATTTTTACAGTATTTTTATGGGAGTAGCGCCCTCTTCCAGAAGCATCAAACAACATGTCATACTGTTCAACTATTTATCCGACACAACATACGCCACAGCAGTATTGTGTTGCCAACTCTTTTCCAATTTCAATTTTCATTTAGTTCTTCATGAAATTCTTCGTTTTTTCAATGCATCATATTTTTTTTTAGAAATAGTTTGATGCATTTATCCGTAAAAAAATCGTCTTTTAAATAAAATCGATTATTTGTAGTAAACGATCGATTATTAAAAATCGATTAAAAAAAATTTATTGATGTTAAAATCGAGTATTTTTTCACATCCCTAGTTTGACAGGTTTTTGTCAGATTATGCCTTAGAGCATTTCTATATTGTCTAAGGATTATGCACCCAGAGTCGTAAAAATATATATTAAAAAAAATTTGTCAGATTATTGGATTATTTTTTTTGCTAAATTTTTCACAATACTACGGATTTAAGTGCAATAATTCAATATGACTACAATAAGACCGTTCACTTGTGAAGATATGTTAAAATTCAATAATGTGTAAGCTAGCAAAACGATACTTTAAGTTCTGTTTTTGTAGTTTTAGGTTATGTTGTAAATAAACTTTATTTTCAGGAATTTGGATCCCCTCACAGAAACTTATGGCCTGTCCTTTTACACACAGTATTTGGCGCACTGGCCAGAGTATTTTCAAGTGGCTGAGTCTCCCTGTGGTGAAATAATGGGTTATAGTAAGTAAACTACCATTATTTTGTCTAATTATTATTATGGTTGACAACATAATGAAGGCTTCAATTTTATGACAACAGTAATGGGAAAAGCTGAAGGCATTGGGGAGAATTGGCATGGACATGTGACAGCACTGACTGTGAGCCCTGACTACAGACGGTTGGGCCTTGCTGCTACACTGATGAATCTCCTTGAAGATGTGTCAGAGAAGTTAGTATTTGCGTGAAACTAGTATGGTTACATTAAATTTTAGTGACACAGACAAGTCTCTACCATGTTAATATGGTATTGTCCTAGTCATTAGACACTTGTTTTCCAACTTTTTCATGATACTAGGTGAATATGGAACATATTCCTTAATCAAATCAATTAAACTTTATTGTTTTAAACTGAGGTAGTCCAGACAACTCCCATAAAACATCTTTTGTCATTCAAGTTTATTTTGAAGTAGAGCATAATTTGATTTATAAAATAATTCTGCCAAGTGTAAATACTTTTTCATTACAGGAAAAAGGCTTACTTTGTAGACCTCTTCGTAAGAGTGAGCAATAAAGTGGCCATCAATATGTACAAACATTTAGGATATATTGTGTATCGGACTGTTTTAGAATATTACTCAGGAGATCCCGATGAAGATGCTTTTGGTAAGAATAAAGCATTAACTAAATATATTATATTCTGTCTTGTTAAAAAAAATGTTTGAAATTTTTGTCTTGTTCCAGATATGAGAAAAGCCTGTTCAAGAGATGTAAATAAAAAGTCTGTGGTGGCCTTAGCACATCCAGTTAGACCTGAGGAAGTGGACTAAATTGTATCTTTATCAATAAATTATTTATCTAATACCTAAACCTGTATCTTTGATTACCATGCACCATGATTGGAATGAAGTCTAATTATCTGTTCATTTATTTTTATTGACTCATGTAAATATTACATACAGTAAACTGTACAGTTGTGTTTCAACTTAACTCACTTAACCGATTCACTGCGGTGGCCAATTTCGCTTACTTCCGACGGTGGCGTCAAGCAAAAACGACGTGATACTGTTTAGCGCCCAACGCCATACGATTAGATGACACGCATCTGCGTCTTCCGCCATGCGGAAAAGAAAACAGTATTTTTACTAGTTTTTACATGTTCAAAGCTTGAAAACCTTTAGTTTACATTCGAAATCTAACGTTAACGGACCGGCACATTGTTTTAAGTGATAAAAAGTAGGAAAACAAGTGTATTTCTGGAAATGGAAGGTAAGTAACTTTTTTAATGCAGTTGTGCTAAACCTTTTGAACTTATTTCGCATTTCCTAATGATTTTATTGAATATAAATATTAAATTAGGCCTAAATATTGATTTAGTTTTCTTTGTACAACAAATTTCAACTATGCAAATGAAAAACTACCAAGTTTGATTAAGGAGATAATAAATAGTCACAATTGACTTGATACTGAAGTTAACTCTGTAGTTGAATCAAGGAGAATATGCTATAATGTAACTATATATTAATACTAGCTTTTGCCCGCGACTTCGTCCGCGTGGACTACTGTTTTTCCACAACGTGAAGTGTTGATAACCTAACAGCGGTAATAAGACGATTTCATATCAAATAACTAACATTTTAAAAAAGGTTGGTAACCTCTATTATTTAAAAAATATTACCAAATCCAGAAACGAAGGCTACGAGCTTAATTTACGTGAAAAATCAAGTTACTTTGGTTCTGGGTAAAAACTTCCTTAAGCAGAATTGAAAGAGTTATCATCGAGTTCAAAATGACACACATCCGTGCCTAACGCCACACGCAAAAAAAGTGATGGCACGGATACGTGTCATCCGCAGCGAATCGGTTAAGTATGATGTATAGGGAAAAAATTCAAACCAACTTTAAGAAATTATGCTTTACCCATTACCAATCCTATAAAATTCTTGTTTTAAATATGCAGGTAACTTAGGCACAGTAGGATTCCCTGAAATAATTGTCTGCAGAGTTATTAGAACTATTCATCATCATCATGTCGTCCACAAAATATTTTTCAGGCAAGCCTTCAGGTTTAAAACATTTGTAATATAAGCTGAGGACAAAACACCATTAGCATAAAAACATGTAAAATGAATTAAATGATTGATAAACAGAAAAACACAATCGTTCCATTCATGCTAAATACCCTGTTAGTCCATTATGTTAAGAGGTGTGTACAGCAAGGTGAGTTATGTTTATATTATATGTTTCTGATGTTCTGGTAGAATTGGTAAAATAACTGTCTACCTGCTTAGTGAGTTCATCTTAATAGGGTAGATGACTATGAGTGATTTTGCATGTTTTTTTATGTTCCCCAAAAATAATAATTGATTTCAAATGTTATTGTAAAACCACAATCGAAATTCGTTTCAAAATGAGGCTACAATAGGCCTGCAAACTTGGGTGGGCAAGTCCATTTCATATGTGTTAAATTTTTGTAAAACAATATCACTTTTTTGTAACCCAAACTATTATGAAGGAATTATGTTAGGAGACCATTATCATAAACGCAATATTTAATATAGCTGTCGAACAAAGTTATTACGCGCTCCGGACAAAAACAGCGAGAGTGACGTCACTGTCGCTGTCACTTTTGTATGGAGCGTTTTTGGGCAAGTCCAAAAATGTGCATTTCAAATTGTGATATCTCTGGTGGTATTGATCCAGATGAAGTGATTCTTTGAGGATTGTTTACATAAATGTAAGGTCTTTCGATAATAAACAAAAAAAAATTACAGTCATCATGCCTATTATTGCTTAAAGAAAAGTCAAGAGTTATGTGATCCTTAAGTTTATTTAGAAGGAACAAAACATGATTATATAAACAATCAATCATCATCATTACTTTTTTTACTTTCTTCATTATCATTATTTTCTTCACTGTCACTGCTTTCGTCATTATCATTTTCAGTTTCCTTATTGGACTCATCCTGCTGTTGTTCATTTGATGGGCTTTTCTGTGTGTCTGCATCTGTGTCTTCAGCTTCTTTCACCTTGCGCCACTGTTTGGCCATGGCAAGCAATTTAAGATTTGGCCTAACCATTTCATCCTCAGGGAAAATATAATCGAAAACTTCCTCCCACCCCTCTTCAACACCATCCTCACTGACAATTTTCTGCCTCTTTTTAACTCTTCTGGGCATTTTAGCCATCACCTTTTCTAGTTTAATTTCTTCTCCAATTTCTGTCTCAAACTCCTTCCAAGCTTCGAGTAGCAGTACTCTCGCCTCTTTCTCGCCAGCACTCCTCAGACTGGCGTTTGCACGCTCATACACACGTCTAGCTAGTTCTACGTGAATGTTGTCTGGATTTTCAGCATTTAATTCAAATTTGGCATATGAAAGCCATACTTTTACATGTACAGTTCTCTCCAAAAGCCTTTCGTATAACTGCCTTGCTTTTTCTGTTTCTCCCTGAGAGACTTCGAAATCTATGTAACTTTTCCACAAAAGTTCAGGCATATCCAATCTTGGCTGACCTACAGCTATTTCATAAATAGCTCTGGCTCTGTCAATATCACCTAAGAGTGTTTCTAATTCAGCAAATTTAATCCATGTTATGCAGTTTTCAGGTCCATACTCTAAGAATTTTTGATATAGTATCCTGCATCTATCAAATTCTCTTAGCTGAATCTCTAAATCTATATAACCTCTATACAATTTATCTCTAGGACACATACCCAAAGCTAATCCTAAAGTTTTTCTAGCTTGCTTTAAATCCTTGCATCTTACTTCGAATTGAGCATACATAAGCCATATTTTTGAAAATGTAAATATCTTGTGTGGTATTAACTCCAAGCATGTTCTGTAAACTTGCCTAGTGCGTTCAACATCCTCAGCTTCCAGTTCTTCATACAGAGCATAATTTATCCAAAGATAAATGTACCTTCTCCAAAACTGCTTATCCTTGGAGGGTGGAACATTTGCAATGGCCCTTTCATAGGTGTCACGGACATCGTCTACATTGCCTTCATTTTCAACAAGTCTTATGTAATCAAACCAGGCATCATAGTTAGTTGGGTTTTCAATTACTTCTTGCTCATACATGTACTTTCTCTTATTGACTATAACATCTTCAATGCCTGATCGATCTCCATATTTCTTCTCATGAATTGTGTAGGCTTTGTACAGTTCTTTATTTCTGTCTTTGGGAATATGATCTAGGGCATATTTGTAAATAACTCTAGCTCTGTCATGTTCCTTTTGATTTTCTTCAAATTTAGCAAATGCTATAAACAACCTTTCATCAAGTTCCTCATCTCCAAAGAATTCTACTGCCCTCTCGAAGACTTTTCGGGCGCCATTAATGAAGCCATGGTTTTCTTCAAATTTAGCGTACTTGATCCAGTTTTTCACATCAGGGTGGACCATGACAAACCTCTCATAGATTTGGCGAGCTCTATCCAATTCCTTGTATCTTAGCTCAAAGTTGATGTATGTTTGCCATGCTTGCTCATCTGGCTGCCACTCCATCCAGCGCTCAAACACCTGGAAACATTAAGTTATGCATATAGTGAACCATATTCTTTGTGACAATTGGTAACTTTTTATAAAATCCTGAACCATTTGAATTTAAGTCTTGTTGCTTTGTATAATTTAAGTAGGGTCAGGGAGTTGATAAAGTTAACATTTTGTATCACAAATACCCAATCAAAGATAGAAAACCTAGAAAAACAGGTTGTGGGCTGAATGTTTTGTTGAAGAAAATTTAATGACAAATTATCCATAATGTTAAAATTAAAATGACATAAATTTGAATAGCCAATAGTCAGGTTTTTTTTTTAAATATTCATTTTTAATGTCTGAAATGAAATATTATGATGAACACTAACTCAAACTTGTGGCAAGGTCACTATTGCCACACAAACAAGCTAGCCTGTCAATATAATAAAAACAGCATTTACCTGTCTTGCCCCGGCCACATTTTCTAGCATCTCTTCCATGTAGGTATACTTGTACCAGAACTGGGACACCCGCGGGAGAATGGTCACCGCTCTGTCCCACAAGTTACGGGCGTGGTTCACCTGTCTGTTCCTCATCTCCATTTCTGTATATTTCAGCCTGGAAATTCAAACATTACTATGCAATAGATCAAATAAATTGACAATGGATTATTTGAAGAGTGTGTAATTATATTTCAAATTATAACTCATTCTACCTTGGAACTCAAACTTCCAACAGAAAAGTATTTATATTTATTTATTTTAAAATAAGACACGGGTTCGATTCTTGCCTGAAGCCAAGACTTAATGTATTTTCTTGGTTTTCGTAGCTATGGTAAAGATATTGCATTGAAATGTTAGACATTGTTGCTTGGGCCAAGCAAGCATACAATGAGTGGATAAGATTTTTATGTTGCCATGGTATGTCTTTAGCTATTGATAAGTCATTAAAATTGAAGACAAAAGGTACAAGAGACAATATAGTAAGAAAGCTTAGCCAGTTTACCATAATGTTATATTTCTATGATCAACATCCAATGCTCGCTCATAAATAGATCGGGCCCTTTGCACTTGTTTCTGAGACTCTTCCCATTGAGCATATTTCAGCCAGTTCCCAATAACCTGCAAGATAATGTAAAGATTAGTTTACACAATGATATAATTATAATTTGAAATAAACTATTTATTCTTATCCAATTTAACTTACCATTCTGTTCTTCCGGATATTATCCTCAAAAGCTTTCCTCTTTCGATGCTGGTAGTCTCTCAATTCTTCAGGATCTGATATCTTTTGTTTAGGAGGTGGTGGCAGTATCTCCAAGTCTCTCTCTTTAGCTTCCCTCAGCAGCTGTTCTGCGGTGATTTGTATTTCTGCTGGGGCTTTATTCTTCACCTAAAGCAGGAATGGAGTAACAGGTAGAGGCATAAGTAAATTAGTTATTTTCGAAACATATAGAATTGAAGTATGAATTAATCCGGCTTACCTTAGCCACTTTGGGCATTTTAGTAGTTTTCCCCTCCATGTTGATTGAGAGATTGGTACTAAATCAAGAGGATAGAGCAAAAACTAAAATAACAATAATTTTCAACAACACACCACACAAGCAATCACAAATTGACAAGCTTCTTTTTTTAAGGGATTTTATTCACGGCTCGAGCAAGCACAAGTTACAAGTCCACAGATAAACAAGTTTTTTTGATTTGAACCATTTCGGACTCAAACTCCAAATGGTTTGCACCAACCAAAGTCGTAAAAAAACTGTACTGTCTGTAACAGGAAAAAAAGTCAAATGTCAAAAACCGTATAAAATTGAGGAAATCGTATATTTTTTATATCGTGTAAATTATTCAATTAAAATGTTACATTCACTGTCTAGATTGTTTTCTCTGACGCAAGGTCCATGTGAGTAAAATTAGGAATCAAATTGCAATACTTAACTATCACAATTTTTCAGGTTATGTTTTTAAAATTCTTCCTTGCAGGTTTCCGTTTATCCTCAAGATTAGTAGCGCCTATAACGAAGGGCAAATACGGCCTAAACCAAATAGAATATGTTAGGTCAGTTATATCAGACAATAGTAATCTGGAATGGCCTAGTATAAAACAAAAAGCTTTAGAAATCCCAGGTTCTATTAACCCAAAAAATATTGATGCTGTGTTTTTGAAGGTGATGGTGGCTGGCAGGAAGTTCGACGCTGCATTGTCGTATGCAGAATACTTGAAGAGTACCTCTGAGGAGCTTAGCCTTGGCTCTATAAATGGATTGTTGGTGTTGTTCTATGAAATGGGTAAAGAAAATGTTTTACCCGAAGAACACAAGTCATTTATATTGCAATCATACAAAGATTTGTATAGTAAATACAAAGTGCTAGATTCTACCACCTCTGAGCGCTTATTACATGCATTATGTGTTATAGATGAGTGGAAAAAAGCTTTAAAGTTATTGGATGACATAAACCTAAGTAGTAAGCCCTCTCATTCAGCTTATAGCACAATAATAGCGACACTGTTTAGATTGAATAAGAAAACTGAAGCTTTAAGAATGATACAGAGAAGTGCAAGTGATAATAGGCCCATACAGCATGTTGCGTATGCTGCCTGGATAGACTATGTCTTAAGAAAACATAAGGCAAAGACTGTAATTAAGTATTTAGAAGACATTTTAGTACATATATTGAATAATACTGTCACAATTACTGAGAAAACTGCTGAACTGCTACAAAAAACTTACAGTAATTTAGATTGGGATGCTCAATTGTCTCAAATTAGAAAAATAGAGTAAGTAAAATAAAGTAAATTTGCAGTGCAATTACTGTTAAGTTATTACAAAAAACCTTGATTTTATTCTGTAAATGTTATTGGCTAATTTTAATAAAGATCAAATTGCTTTTTTTCAGTGGTCTATGCTCATCTTGCAATCAAAAATTGGACTGCCTCAAACCAACTGAAGAAGAATTTAACTCTCTCCAAAATAGTATCAAAGATAAATTAATTGTTGGTTCAGATTTATTCTTAAAAACTTCTCCTGATGAACTAGATAGATTTTTACAGTTTGTCAAAGAAACTGCTCCTTATGATATTGTTCTAGACGCCCTGAACATAGCATACGTAGGAAGACATGGATCTATGGACAGAGTTAGTGTATTAAATGTAGTTGTTGACTATTTTGAGAAACGGAACAAGAGAATGCTACTTTTGGGCCGGAAGCACATGTTGACGTGGCCTAGGAAACCAATGCAACGGATAATGAGCAAAACTTGCTGCTTCTTCACTGAAGACTTGTAAGTTAATAACAATTAAAAAGAAATTTCTTTGTATTAGACTACAATTTGGTGTAATGGTTGAGAAATTGGCTACAACCCCAGAAGTTGCGAGCTTGATCCCTGCCCAGTACAAACACCTTAAAAATTACTTTCAAAAAAAAGTATTTAAGTATGTTTATCAGTTTTCTTGTATCCCATAGCACAAGCAAGCTCACAGGTTTGCTAAATTTGAGGGCTAGATGGGGCAGTGTGGAAGAACGTCAAGTGATATTTATTTATTTATCTTAATTAGTCATAAGGATCCCACTACTGGACAATAGCCTCTTTACATGGTATGTTGCATGATGAAAATAATATAAAACATTCTTCACAATATTTTCCAGGTCCCAAGATGATCCCTACTTCATAACAGCAGGGATTCTGAGTGGTTCCCACACTGACTTTGTCTCAAAGGACCTTCTTCGTGGCCACCGGTTCCTGCTTCAAGATAAACAGCTGCATCTCGTGTTCCGCAGATGGCAGTGGCAGCATCAGTGGATGGTGTTCATTAATAAGAGTGGAAGAGTTATAGTCCAGGTAAAAATGATTAGTTATGTGTATTTTTATTATTTCTGATAAGAGACACTGGCTGTAAGCCAGGTAGGTGATAAGTCCATCTATTATAGGCCTTTTCTTCCTCTATAAAAGTTAAGTTTAAGTTATCAATACACTGTAATTATTAAATTTTATTGAACCTATGTTTGTATAGATGTATTCTTTAGCATATTGGGAATCCTACTAATATTATAAATGCGAAAGTTTGTATGTGTGGATGTGCCGTGTTGCTCTTTCACATAGAAAATATAAGACGGATTTTAATGAAACTTTACAATAATTATAGCTTATGCAAATGAATAGCACAAAGGCCACAATTTAAAAAGATTTATCACTTTTTTTTAACCGTAATCCATGCGGACGAAGTCGCAGGCAACCGCTAGTGTAACCATAAAATAGTAGAAGATTCTGAGAAAGCCGAAATGTTGGTGTTGGTGAACACTTCTTGGGTCACTTCATAAAATTCTACTCATTGATGAGATAAACTACGAGTCTATTCTAAATTTTCACTTCTCTTTTATTACACAGCAATGAATTAGTACAAATGAAAGATTGAATGCCTATAAGGTATTGTCTACCAGCCAACCATGGGGCCAAGCGAAAACTAATAGTACCTAAATGGTGCGACAGAGTTACAAAATTTCACTTGTCTGTTCACAGCCGCCTCTACGGTTCACCCCATGCGCGCAGAATAAGAACAACACATGGCATCTCCCCTACGAGAAAGAAGAAGAAGAAACCAGCATGGTGCATGTCAATGATGGCACTCCGGATCTCACCAGCTGGCTGTGCCTGCGCCCGAAGTTACCTGATAAATAAACGCTGATAAACTAGATTTTAGTTGTTTTTTTGACATTCAAAGTACTGATATAAACGCAATTTCATTTTAGTCGAATTTATGAAGAAAGCATGATAGCATAACTGAAAGAATAGTCGCATGGCCGAGTCTGACATGAACTAAAGCTGCATGAGTATATGTATAAGCGAAACTACTTGTTACATCTTAATAGTGAGTAGTATGTTGAGTTCCTTGAGTACTCTTTGAGTAACTTGGATTATGAATACTGCAATACTGGTTCCACATCAACAACTGAATGGACGGTGTGGTGACCGTAAGAAGTACAGTCAGAACCAAAACCATGTGACTCTTGATATAGCAATCACGATATTTTTACAATAAAATAATCTTTCACATGTTTTAGGATTGAGTGAAGCATTAGGCATTGTCCTAATACAACGAGACACCGCGATCATCGCGCGATCACACGATGCTACGATAGTCTTAACAACTTAACTGTCCCGTGAGTCACATATGACTCATGACAATGGATTTTCTATTGTTATGTTTCCTGGATCTGGGTGTCCTAATAGAACGGGAATACGCGGTCACGATCTCCTCGCTTACTATCCACTAGTGACTAAATCAATATGATTGATCGTCGATTAGTTTGATGCATGGTCCCATCGCTTAATTCGCGCTATGGTCGCGTTATCGCTTTGTAGGTATTAGAATAACGCCTTATAACTGCGTTTCTTACTCAGTACCTATAGATATTTTTGACCACTCAGGAAGGTCTGCCCCCGAGCAGCGGGAAGTGAGTAAAAGTTTTTCACCGGGTGAAAAAAAGGAAGGTCTCGTTACCCTGATGCTGCTGACTGCACCTAATTGGCTTTGATGCTGGGCACCTTAGAGCATTAAGAACTGGAGATGCCTTACGTGCATTACCCCTCTGCCCACGTTACGATTAAAAATCCGAACGTTGAACAAAACTACTTGAAACTCGGAAATTTTGACATAACGAGTCATACGTCGATGAGTAAAGAGCTCTTCAAAAATGCCGTTTTGTGCTGTAGATAGTTGTAAGAACACTTCGAGAAACTCAAATTGGAAGAAGGAAAATGTTATGTTTCATACGAATGTATTTTTTTGGTTCAATTTTATGTATCTTTTGCAAAAATCACTAATAATTAAAACACCTGAAACATTGTTTGGAATGACATTTGAGTTTTTTCGTAATCACACTAGTGTTGGGGTTAATGTCAAGAAAAATCGATTGGCAAGTTCCGATTGCACTCGAATAAAATATTTCAATTAGTTCGATTGACGTAAGAATAATGTTTCTAATGATTCATTTATTTATTATCCAACTGCGCTAGAAGGTGGGTTATGTTTTTCGAGTGTATGTATGTATTTAAGTAAGTATGTTTGTATGTAATAGTGTTTGACACGCTCTGCAGCCTGAACGGCTCGATTTATTTCAGCTTGAGATGTGTCGTTAGATTTGTAATTACTGCGAAAGTGACACTGGGCCTAACAATATAAAAAACATTCAAATTCGTTTTAAAAAAAGATTAAATAAAAGGTAATTAAAAATTAAAAAACCACACTGCGGTTCTGTATAATGTAAATACCGGAAACAGAAAAACAGGAAAGTTGGCATACTCGATGGCACTTAACTTCGGGACTCACAAAAAGACGAAGATACGACACCCGCGTACCAAAAGTGGCCACACTAAGCTAGGTCCAATGGACCTAACTTTCGAGCCAATATTGCATCAACTTGTTTACGAGCACGTCATTCATATACCATAATGTCATGTGCCAGTTTTCGAATTTGCGAAGTATGGACGTATCGTACTTTCCTTTTTTTGTTGGGCGGGTAAGCCGACTATCTCGTTTTAGGGTTTTTACATTACACATAAACGCAGTTGGGTTTTTTAACTTTTTTTGGCAGTAAATTGACTCGTCATAAGTGTTTGCCTGAAATTAATGCAAAAACTTTTTTTATCGAATGCATACGTCATGTATTCTACAATGTTATATAGACACCATTTGAATCCTTGAGTAGCCGTAAATTCATGAAAAAATCTTTCCCTGACCTTTTATGCAAGCACATATTTTAGCTGTATAACGCAATAGAATACGGGGCTTAGCAACAAAGTTATAAGTCAATATTAGTATTTATAGAATAACAAAAACTATAGATGTCTTCACTTTGTATATTACGTTTAGATTTCCAAAAGATCCTTCTCTAGAAGAAAAGTGGACCAAGGCTTGCAGCAGGAGTTATTCCTGGATCCCTAAACGCACTAGCGCTATTTGCTCAAATCATTCGAAGGAAATCTTTATGAAGACCTTTCGAACAAAAGAAGAAAATTAGTGGAATATGCCTTACCGACTTTAATGTTACCTAAGATGGTAAGGATGTTTTTTTTATTTGTTAGGAATTTTGCCTTCGACCTCAGTGTTGCCTGATGGTGAGCGATGACGAGGCTGACAGTGGAATCCTATAGGAAGAATCTGTAGTCTTTCGTATAGCGTTCGTACAAAACTGTTGTTTAACACATATAGCCATATAGCCTACATATGGGCTGCGAACAATTAGCTTTTTTATTGTTATATTGGCGGACAGAACCTGTTAACTTATCAGACCAATAGTTCTGATAAGTTTTTAATCCTCAAAATTGGTCCTTAGTCCAAATTTTTACTCTAATAATTTATTTAATGATTGCTTACTGCTATATTGCTTTAAAGATTAGAAGACGTCTATACGTTTCAATAAGTTTGTAATTTAAAATATTCGTCTAATAGTTTTAAGTAAATAATCATAAAGGTAAAAAGCCTGATTTTAACTGTTTACGTGGACTTCTCTACGTAAACAGTTAAAATCAGGCTCAGAAATTATGGAAAGTGCGTAATTTCCAATACATAATATAATTCACAATTTCTAATCGAAACATTTGTTCAATTTATTTTTGTACATCCAATAGCTGTGTTATGGTCAGCACTAGCCAAGTTGACATAAGTACCGTGTAAAGACATAACTAATGTCAAAAGTTGTGGTAGTGTGAATCATTTTATTGACATGTATGTGTAAAATGTCCCTGTGTTGCTTATTTAGGTTTGTGTGCGATTGTGCCAACAAGCCTCTTCTGTTATAGTAGAGGTAAGTTTCTCTGTGTGAGTGTTCCCCCTGCACCCGCAAAAACGGACAGACTTTTTTGCATTGACGGACGGCCCAATCGCGAGTCCATTTCTATATTGTCTAAGCTGGGCACTCTCGATTTCTGGTGTCAGAGTGCCAGTTATTTAAATAAAAATAAACATCATATTTGACAGTAGTCTGTCACAAAACAAAGTATTGTTTTGGTCTCCTTGCAAAATTTAAGTGTTTATTTTCAAAAATGCCGAAGGGTAAGAAGGGAAAGGTTGAGGAGAGTAGCTCTAACATTGAGAGGCCTGCTAGCCGGGGCTCTAGAGCTGACCTCGCTGCGCAGTCTGACCCGAATGTTAAGATCGTGAGGAATGTGAACTCAGGTAAGTATAGGGATCTCCCTCTTTGATCTTAGTTTCGTACTTTTGTTGCGATATAAGTCTGTTCTTAGGCGTTAAGGGTCTAAGGGTCTGAGTGCCTTGTGCGAGTATCCTCGGTCAACCGTAGGACTGAGAAAGCTGACGCGGATTTACAAAGTAGAATGACGGGCACGTTTACGCCCCGCTGCCACTAGAGGCGCCACCACGAATGCGAAACAAATCCGCGTTAACTTTTTTGATGCGCTCTAACGAGAGAACTAGCACTAGGCCGTCTGTGCTTACGCACCTCCGAATCCACAAACGCAAATCAAGGTTGAGCATCCCTCAGAAGTATTACTGTCCCTTCCAGTTTTATTGACCTTTTACATGACAGCTTGAACTTAAGCGCGTACTTAGCCTTGATTGGCGTTTGTGAATTCTGGGGTCAGTCAGTCAGTCTTACTCTGTACCACTGTATGTATTGCTGGGCTTAGGCCTGGTTTATTAGTATCCATTTTGACAAATGCGCAAATAATAGCACGGGCTATGTTCGAGAAATACAAAATACTTACATTGCCAGTCCTTACCTAGCGTGTGAGTATGAACGCGAGCTTACTCGACTTAAATTGGCGTTTAGGAATTCGGGGTCTGATTATAACAGCTTTCAACCCTACCAACATCCGTGTGACTCCTACTGAACATAGAGCTTGCTTAACATTTCCAAAGAAGCTGGTTATGGCACCGCATCCACCGAAATCAAACTAAGCAACCAAATGCTATGGGATAGACTAGACAACTGATAAACATACTTGACTTGAAACATTTTTTTTTGTAAATACATACTTAAAATACATAGGAAACACCAGTACAAACAGACATGTTCATGAACACAAATGTTTGTACTCTGCGAGGATCGAACCCGCGACCACTGGTGTAATAGCCCACTTCTGTACCATTACACCAAATCGGTCATCAAATGTACTTCATCTTGCTAACCAGGCTTACCCTGTAAGCTCTATGTGTGCACAGTTTGGGGTGTCAGATGACCTTGTGGTAAAGATGTCCCAGAAGTAAGTATACAGGGTGACTTTCCAAATTTTGATTATAGGTAGAAAGTTGCTCCTAAAAATTCGGCAAGCACTTGTACAATCTTCATTCAATCTTCTTCTTTCTTCTTCCCAGCCATTTTCGACCCCGCGGGTGTAGGCCTCCTTCAGTCTATGCCATTATTTTCGGTCTTTTGCTATCTTAATCCACTTTACATCAGTGATCCTCTTAATACGCACGTTGGTACGACGACATTAAAGAGGATGGCTGGTGGTGTGGAGCGTGAATGCGTTGGCATTTGTGGTCTCCCTTGTGGTCGTTTTTGCGTCCTTCCTTCATCCTTCATTCTGCGCAGGCGACGCCCCCGGCAAGGTAACGCCGCGCATGCGACGCACGATGGAGCGCGTGGAGATGCTGGCCAGGCCGACCGCGCGGCGCCTGCGTTCTCTTTGGGACGAGAAGTGCGCCATACTACCGAAGGAGAGGCGGGATAAGATCAAGAGTGCGCTGGAAGAGGGATACTTCTTGAGCCCTGAGTGAGTGTCTTTTGTTAGTGATCGATCTGAGAATCCTAAGCGATAGCTAGCTAAGTAAGACCGCGCTTGCGCCGCATATATGGAGCCCCAAAGACCTAGAAGCCAAGTCTGTGTAAGTTCAAAATGCGAGTGTGTGTGTCTGTAGCTCTCTGTTCATGGGTGACACTTAATCTCTTACAGCCTACGAGGCTGACTGATGGAAAAAAAATAGTTTCCTTTCATTTTCATTTCCATTTCTATACTAACTGATTAACAAAAAAAATCGTGGACTTAGGTATTCATTTTACGAAAGCACTGGTTGCTTCGGTAACACCGTTCATTTTTGAAGAATTTCCGTCACCGGTGGTAAATTTTAGGTATGATCATCGTAGTTGACACTCTCCCTACTTAAGTCTGTAGGTGCATTTCCGATTAGGTTACTTAACAATCGGCTAGAACGATACAAGGATCAAAAATTAGTTAAACCTCAGGCAAACGGAGCAATACTTCCAAGCTGTTTGCATGGCTGGCGGACCCTGGGCTGGTCCGGGGAGCATGGGGGCGCGCAAGGACCTCGGCGATAAGTCCAAAGACTTGCGTCTTCGCCAGAAGTGGCTCGTGAACTTCAGTGCTCAGGTATGCTTCTTCCTTTTATTGCTAAAATTTACTCTTAAGATTTTATTTTATGGGTAATTAGCGTGATTAAAACAACGTAAGAATAAATTCTCGTTGAAATCAAATCTCATCTCGATCCCTCAGGAGAAAACGCCTACTTAAATAATATATTTGTTTCACCTTGAATTGTTTTTCTCCCTTAGTTAAGTTTCTAGTTCTTTTCACTCAAACAATCACATTCGCGTAGTATACAGTTTTACAGCACGCCAAAATATCTCACTGCGAGTTCGCCCGTTTGAAGTTCAAAGTGTGCATTGAGCATGCCACTTTAGGTCATACACCTATTTATTTATTTATTTATTTATGAAAGGTATACAGACAGATTGCCGTCACTTCATGTTCACAATATTTAGAAATATCTTCTGAAAGGCCAGACAGCAATCCAAAGATTGTACACACAACACGATTATCAATGATTGCTTAACTACTTAAACTAACTTAAACTAATTAAGCCTTTAAACAATTTGCGTTAACTGACTACAGAAAAATTTAACAATAAAGAAACAAAAAAAAAACCAACTAAAAACTTACTCAGCTTCGCTTATAGGCCTCAAGATAGCCGATACAGATAGCCGATATAGATACAGTTTTCTTAAATAAACGGAAGTTGCCATTAAATATATCTACTACCTATTAGGATTCAAGCTCAAGTTAGATAGGATAGGGTATTAAATTGTATTCGTTTCAACTTTTATTTTCGTATGCAGGTGGCGTATCGCCTCTGTGACTACATAGCGAAAGGTCAGAAGGAAATGCTGGTATCGAACCGTCTTCGCAGTATCGCCGACGTTGTCCTCGAAAGGGTTGCTGAGATATTAGGTAAGCAAGTGATTCTACGAATCTGCAGATATATCGGTGCTTCACACTTACATTAATCATCAATACGCTTTAATTTGAATTTGTTTTTTCTCTCATTTTGTATGGCAATAATGAAAAAAATGTATAATTGACACTGTCATTGTCTTCGTTCTTTTATCTCAAACTCATAAAGTTAACTCACCACGAACGAAGTGAATTTTGGCGCCAACCGGAATAGCATAGCATAGCATAGGCCTGTGTTATATGCATAGTAACAGAGTGTTTCGTTATCCTTTTACTCTGTTGTGGCTTATGTAGGTATCTTCAGATTTAAGTGACGTAAACGTCCTTGGGTCGTCCCTACAAGCTGTACCAGCCAAAAAAGAGAAAGGAACATATACCTACTATCTATTAACGACCGATTTGGTGTAATTGTTGAGAAGTCGGCTACTAAACCAAAGGTCGCGGGTTCAATTTCCGCACAGTACAAACATTTGTGTGCATGAACATGTCTGTTCGTATTGGCCTGGGTGTTTCCTATGTATATTTAGTATGATTCACAAAAGAAAAAGTATTTAAGTATGTTTATCCGTTCTCTAGTATCCCATAAAAGCGGGCTATAATTAGCTCATCTTGGGGCTGGACGGTCCAGTGTGGAGTGATGTCCAGGGGATATTTATTATTACTATTTCTTGACCAGGTGAGCCGAAGCCATCACGTACGCACCCGGGCCGCCTAGCCCGCTTCATGGTGGCCATTTCCGATCGTATAGCGGTGTGGATTGAGAACGCGGTCTACCGAGCTGATGCTCTGGAGCCGAGCGAGTCCGGAGTACTTGACGAGCATATACGACTGGACGCGGAGAAACCACTCATTTGCTGATGGAGGTGAGGTTGTGATTTGTTGGTGGTAGCTTGACTTCATAGTCCGGCAGCGGCATTAGAAAATTCGCAACAGAGAAGCGGCAGTAGAGAAGCGCAGCAGAGAAGCGGCATTGAAGTAGCAGTAGAGTAGTGGCAGTGGAGAAGCGGCTCAGCCTTAGTCCGCTAGTCCATTGTCTACCTTACCCTTCACTGGTGGGGATGTGACTTGCTCATAGTGTCTTTGTCTTATAGTCCGGCAGCAGCAGTAGAGAAGAAGCCGTAGAAAAGCGGCAGTAGAGAAGCAGCAGTAAAGTAGCGGCAATATAATAGCAGCAACAGAGTAGTGGCAATGGAGAGTCTGCTTGATCTCCCGTTCTGCCACTCACTACCTCAGGTGGTGACTAAGCTCTTGTACACACACTTAAGGATATCTTTTAAAAAAATTATTGCAGAGTTGAATTCTTACACGAATAACTAAGGTGCCAAGCAAACGTATATTTGTAGTGTTGTATTTTTGTATAAGTTTGTATTTTATGGCTTTCAAATATCTAATGCTTAGTATCTATCTAAGCTTGTTCTTTCAAGTTTTGTGGTGCCAACTATCCGGTGACGAAAAACACTAATAAAAACCCCAAGCAACCCAGATGCCTTGAAATAAAATGAATCAAACCTGAAACTGACTGATAGATAATCAAATTTTCCGCTCAAACTCTAATAAAGAGTGAGTCTTAATTGTTTGGAGTAATTTAATTACAAAAGTTGGTACGGTAAATCCATTAGCATGTGAAATGACCTGTAGGTCAAAGCCAATCGTCGGCGTTGGCCATTTAGGAAGCAGAAGTCGGCCAAGTTCGCACACTCCATTACATCAAGTGATTTCCAGTTTAGCTGTTTCCGATACTTTTAAGAAAGTAAACCTTATTCATTCAAGCAAAGTTAACCAATTTGTTTTCTTTTGTTGTAAATGAGATATTGTTTGATTTAAATTTAATTTAATTTATTTCCATGCATTTAATCTGCATTCAATTCAATTTAATTTATGCTTCGTATTATTTAATAGTGACCATATTATTATTATTCTTTTTGTATTTAATTTCAATGTGACATGTCTACTTTATTATTATTTTTTTGAAAAAAAAACAATTAATCATTTCCAGTATTAGGACATTGTAGATAGGAAAACCAGAAAAAGGCATTCGATCTTGGCATCAGGCGGGACTCGAACCCGCATCTTTCGCAAGCCGGGCGACTGCACTTCCAATTATGCTACCGAGAATATTAACAGACCGGACGAATTTCTCTGGTATATTATACCTGACAGCCAGGTTGGTTTCACCAATGTTTAGGCATATACCTTAAACACTCGAAAGAAACATTATTGCAAATATTTGACTTTCGATTAAGATGAAACTACGTTTTTAATAGGTTATTTAATTTTTAGCATTAGGGATAATGCATTATCATCTTACAAAAGATAGGATAGGGATAGGTCGCCCGGCTTGCGAAAGATACGGGTTCGAGTCCCGCCTGATGCCAAGACCAAATGCCTTTTTCTGGTTTTCCTATCTTTAGTAAGATGATAATGCATTATCCCTAATGCTAAAAATTAAATAACCTATCAAAAACGTAGTTTCATCTTAATCGAAAGTCAAATATTTGCAATAATGTTTCTTTCGAGTGTTTAAGGTATCTATATGCCTAAACATTGGTGAAACCAACCTGGCTGTCAGGTATAATATACCAGAGAAATTCGTCCGGTCTGTTAATGGTCTCGGTAGCATAATTGGAAGTGCAGTCGCCCGGCTTGCGAAAGATGCGGGTTCGAGTCCCGCCTGATGCCAAGACCGAATGCCTTTTTCTGGTTTTCCTATCTTTAGTAAGATGATAATGCATTATCCCTAATGCTAAAAATTAAATTAGGACATTGTGTTGATAACTGTCAATTTCTGTGATATGGATCCCTGTAATCCGAAATAAATGATTTTAATTTTAAACTAAAATTGGTTTATTCAAAAAGACCTGTTACAGAGATCGTTTCAAACATACTGTTCTTAAAAATGCGTGCTCTACCACTGGATCAGGAAATGATTTCCGTAGATTGAAGAGCTAGGAAGGATCGTTTTTCTCTCTGTGATGCCTTGCGGTTGACTGGTAGAGAATGCCTCCGGGCATTAGGTCCGCCAATTATACCTTTTTTTCTTAATTTTGTGCAATAAAAACTGAATAAGTAAATAAACTTTTGTCTTTAGCATAGTCCGCCACTTGTTGGATTTTATTAAGTGCAACAAAGTGGACATGAGATAGAAGTGCAAGTACTTAAACAACTCGTCGCATAATTTTATAAAATGCATAATACATGGATATTATGGCACACCCACTTTTGATCTAGTTTTTAATTATTCTCATTGCCACTTAGGCATATCGCGATTATGCCTAACTGACTTTATAAAACCTAGGCAGTTAGTCATGCGTCATTGACAGAAGCGTGTGGAGAGAACTAGACATGAATGAGTAGATGTTTCCGTATAGGCACAACTGAATTATCCATTAGGATCCCTCTGCTGGGCTTCATTTCCTCTCCTTCACGCAAGTCTATTTTGGGTCTTTAGACCAGTCCCCCGCGAAGAGAGAGGATGTGGATATTATAATATAAAGGGTTTTCAAACATACAATCAATAGAATAGACTATGGTCTGCTGACAAAGTTTTTTAGAACTGATTTCTTGCCGGTTCTTCACAGTACAAAAACAACTTTCTGGCGCCAGTGGTCACGTGGCATTATGTTTGTTTGTTTTATAATACAAATTTAGGTCATGATTGAATTAATAATTTGTTTGATTGATTGTTCTTGTCGATTCAAAAGTATTTGCAACTAGTCTATTTCTAAAAAAAATATATTAAGTAATTAATAATTTAGCTAGAATGCGATGGCGGGATGAACTAGACGCCCACCTAGAAAAGTGGTCTACCATACCTCTGGACCGTATAAAGTGGGAAAGTGGTGGGTAGGCCTTTGCCCAGCAGTGGGACACTTTAGGCTAATAATAATAACATAAACACAACTCCAAAAAGCTGCATTCTGAATACATGCAGAATCGTTCGAAAGTTTTTACAAACTCAATAAAAACACAATGTGATGTTCACTTGGTGAATACCCGTGTTCATCACAAACACCGATGTTTAAAAACATCGAGCTGTATAAACAGAAAACCAAAAATTATAATAATAATTTAGCTTATTGCGTGTGGACACGTCATGTTCAATAATGGCCCCAGCCATATGTCTGTTCGATTTCATCCTTACTTCCAGTTTTGTATGGATTAAACGTTTGTTGCCATGCGCCTTTGTTCATTTCTTCGTATATCTGGTTATCATACAATATTGTTGCACCTTGGTATGTTTTAATAAACATCGATACGCCCAGTAATTGGACATCATTATGCTGAATGACAACTTGTCACAGTAGGCAGCAACAATTCATATTCATATATTCTGATTGAACTGGATTGTTAGCTGATCTTTCAAGAATTTTCTTTGCGCAGTACCTAATTGAAGTTAACAATATTTAATAAATGGTATTTGTTCAAAGGCGCTTATTTTTATATTTTTACTTGTTATTTTAGCAAACAATGGTACTCTTGCCCTTGGGTGAGGTTTCACGTTAGGTATTTGGTTGGAACCAAGCCGAAATCCCAAAATTTTTGAAGTAGCATTTTCTGATTTGATTTCTTATCTAATCTAAATCTGCCAATCAGTCCCACTGCAGGGCAATGGCCATACTTTGACGGAATCAAGGTGATGAGAAAAATAACTCTACTAGCTTTAACCCTTTGAACTCCATGATGCGTTTTTTGCAACATACAAAATATGAAACACAATTACAAAAAAAGTGGTAGGTATAATAATCTTCATTGCATAAAAATACCTTTAACAAAGTTACAGTGAAAGGACAATGATTAGTACAATTCAGTACAATCAGTTCAGTATCTACTTAAACTAAAAATAGAACATCATTTATTTATTTGTTTATCTGCATGAAATAAGGTACAGTCAGCACCTTGTCTTATAGCTAATTAGGTATATTACATTGGTACATAATTTAAGTTTCACTGATTTCTACCCTTACAGAATATATGCACAAACCAAAACGAGTAATAAGTACTTAAACCGAAACTAAATTATACAATATTAATATTCATACCCTAAGAACTCTTGAACAGTATAAAAACATTTGTCGACTAGCCAAGACTTAACAGACAGCCTAAATTTTGCGAGCTTGACTTGGCTTGCGAGTAGTCATGGAATAAACAAAAGCAATGGTTCTTGCTAAATATCTATTTGTTGGGGCCTATTGGTAGTTCGATTTCAAATTCAGTCATGTGTTCTTGAATAATCTCCATGTAAACATTGTATTTGTCGATGATTATGTATGTTTGTATGTCGAGGTACAATGTTGCATTGAAAATCTATAAGAACTTCATAAATCAGATATTATAAAATCAATCAGGACCATGACAGTTATTAAAGTTTTAGATGTGTAACAACACAGAGAGGTTTTAGAAACAAATGGCCGAAAAAAAAAACTTGTTAGAAACATTCACCGATTTTCCCAGAAGCCGCTTGACGTCTAAGAATAACTTTTTGCAACATGACACCTACAACGATTTAGCCATTTCGAAAAAATTAATGGACATCTATTTGGTCGTACGTACTCCTAACATGTTTAAAGGACAAATGATCTGCAATGCATGAGTGGCGCGTTTCTTTGAGAATTTCTATGTACCGTATACTTACTATTCTTGTTTATAATTAGTTGCACATTCTTTTTGAAATTCAAGGCGCCGAGTGGTTAGATGGCTGATAAAAGTCGCCAGATTTCGGTAGATACAGGGCATCCACTTTAAAAAAAAATTGAGATGCTGTGAGTCCGGGGTGGGACTTCACAGCTTTACCGGGCAATAGGGTGAGCGGAAGGCTCACAACCCCTAATATTATGTAACGTGCGTAAGAGTTTAGGGCGTTACTGTGAGATTGCAATCGGACGTAGGGCATCCACAACCTGCCGCTACGGAACTCTATGGTCCCCCATGGGATCCGGTGTTTTGCAGTGGAGAGAGTATTGGCCGAGTGTGATGATGATGAAAATAAATAACTAGGTCCGGCAGGATAACATTAAATAGGTGGTTCTTACACCTCAAGTTTTATTTATTTATTTATTTAGGTTGTTTCTAAAAGCCTTTAATAAAGTCATAAATAGCAATAGTATTGAATATCGCTACAGATCCATTATATTAGAAGTTTATCTGTCTGTGCCATAGCTATTTGCACAAATATCGTATTACTTTGTAAAGCAGTAAGGTAGTAACGTGACCATAACTATACTTGATTATAAATTCAATTACTTATTTATATCATGAATTTCTGTGACATAGTTTGCACCCCAGAAAAAAACATTTTGTGTTTTTCAAGCTTCGCAACATTTGTTTATGAATATTATGACGACATTCGATTAGGGAATATGATTGAACAATGTAATTTATGGCATCTGTCTTTCCCCTTTTTTTTATAAAAAACTCAAATTGTCCTAAAAGTCACTTCAACTGCTGTGACATTTGTCTCTTTCATTCTTAATGCTGTCGACACTTGCGATGTATGGACAGGACACGCGCTAAAGCAATCCTTCAGCGATGCTTTACTTTTCTTGAATACGAGCAGTGGGTAGCTATTTAATCAATGCGACCGTTTATTTAAAAAATAATTGAATAATTCCGTCTTGCATTACTTCTTGTAATTAACACGTCTGCCTTATCTGTTATCTTACCTTATAAGTTCAACTTTATCACAAAAGTACTAAGTACAGAAACAGCTGTTCCTACCTGTGCATAAACCGATACTCGATCACCATATCTAGCTTGAATAATTATCACATATTAAATTTTTCTTAGTTATAGGAATTTTCATTAGTTATTCAGATAGATGGCCTTTGGAGCGTCTAGGCACGCCTAGGATAGAGTCTAGGTCTAGATCTTGTGGTCGACCTTCTAGGGCAGTATATATGTGCCAGGCTTCCGTGGAACAGCACAGTTTGCACTTAGAAGGCATCTGAGCAGTTCTAGTGAGAAACCAACCAAACCCTTCAAAAATGAAATACTTCGTAAGTTTTACTGTTTTATTTTAAGATGTTTTAATAACTCAAAAAGTCCAGGTCATGCATAAGATGATCATATTTAGTTTTGAAATTTCTTTACTGTAATTGAATCACCTGAAAGCTTTCTTAAACGGCTGAAGCGACTAACTATTGCCCATATTCTTGCTCAGCGAATAGTCCATAAACATTCCATATTAACAAAAGACTGCATAAATAAATAGTTGATCGCTGACTGCTCTACTGCCAACGAAGACTCGCTCCATTGTCACTGAGCGAAAAGGGCTGTCAAACATTACACTCGCTCAGCTATTTTCACTGGAGACCAACTAGCGGTCGCTTCTCTGAAGGGAGTGGTGCGAGGCGACTTATCTCCCGTTTCACTCGCTTGGAGCCCAGGAACAAAACACTTTTAACAACTTACTTACAGACTAGCTTCCCGCTGTTAAACTCTTTTCTAGTTCCTCGTTCCTTCTTGACCATCGTCTGGGACAAGTACAATACTTTAATTCATATCTTTATTTATAAATAGATATCGAGAAACATTATAGTTTCAAATTACATAGACCAATCTCCAGCCAACAGCACATGAAGGCTCTCCATTTCCGTTTTTTATCTTGCTTTTGCCAAATGACATTTCTCTGCAATAGAGCAAGAAGGGGGCTGATCGGAAATGGCTATGCTTTTAATGCCGTCGACCGTACAATTTAGATTGTGGTGTGGACACTGTATACTCCATTTATTATAACATCCATGTAAAAGCAGGTTATTTTTAGGGTGTGTGGTAAAAGTACAATAAATATTGCAACTTTTAAGATCTATGCCGAACGTATTAAAATCTACGGCTTAAGCCAACTGTCACACCTAATTGTTCTCATTTAAAGTAAATAACTTCAGAATTTATGGGGTTTTTTTAATTTAATTATTTTGTCATACGTGAAATTATATTGACAATCCTAAAAACCTAACCAGTCGTACTTTTCTGTCATTATAACTCTACCAAATCTAAATGTTACTTAGTCTTTTCATACGTTGTGGTGGAAGGGCTTTTTAATTTTGCCAGGTTATATAAATTTGTCAGCCGGTAAAAGTCAGCGCGGGCCATAGTGGGTGGTAGTATTTAGCACCGCTGCTTCTATGAGCGAACATCAGCCCGACTCTTGCTAGGCTCTTAGGCTGTTCCTAAAGACTTATCTTCTGTTGTGTCCAGGTGATCTTCCTGCTGTGCTGCGTGGCGTTCGCCGCCGCCGCTCCCCAGTTTGTATGGCCCGGCGGCGTGGTGGCTCCAGGATTCGTTCCTGGGGCTGTTCCGTTCGCTGGAAGGGTTAGTACTTATGCTTTAAATATGTTAAAAACAATTTTCATGGGATAAAGCAAATATTTTTGAGAAGCTACCAATTTATAGTTAAAAATCAAACTACAGTAGTTTGGTTCGCGCTTGCTATGCCAGCGTATGGTATGGTAATAGGTTATGCTGGTGTAGCTGTCATAAATAATACTCTGGTCGCAAAGTATCACAAATATTCAGACCTGTCTAAATGCCTTTTTTCACTAAAACTTTTGTGCTGATGCAACAATCAGAGCCGCAACCCTTAGAGTCTTAACTGGCACTCTTAACCACAGTGCTATAATAGGGTGTTCTAACGCTGCAGTGTCAAGTTTGATGAATCGAATTATTACATCCTCTTTGCTTATATTGATTAAAACTAAAAATGTGACCAACAGTTCCTGTCAATTGCATCATTGAGCAAGCAAAAACAGATCTTAGAGTGGTCAACCTTTTTATTCCGCGACTGTACCTAAGATTGTTAACTAAAAGTTGTTTTCATTCCTCAGACCCTGGTCGCCGGCCCCACGGTCTACAACGGCTTTGGCTCGCGGTTCATCGCCCCCGGCTACGTCGGGCCCTACTACTAACCCTTTCCCCTGAAATCACCATTGGCTGCCCACACTTCCGCTCTGTAAATACTGACCTTTGTTCCAATTAAATTGTATCCGTTCTATTTGGTCGTTTCGTTCATGATTTCCCTGGTTTCAGACAATAATCTTCATAGAAATTTTAACCATACCTAAGTCTAACTAATGATATAATAAGAAATTACCTCTTGATTATAGTCCGTTCCCGTTAAGAATGCAGGGATTTCATTCTTGTCCTTCGCCCGAGCACGCCTTCTAACTAATCAAATCGTTCATAATAGAAAGCCTAGTTCTCAGTGCCCAGTTGAACGCATCCTTTCAAACGCAACGGTTTTGTTTTGTACCTGAGTTTTTCTCCGTGTAACGGAATTAAATTTAAAAAATTACTTCATTCTTAACGCGAACATACTATTAGTAGATATGCTTGATTAGCCTAGGACAAAATATTACATTCTCTTTGGCCTAGAAGGTGACACATACGCTTATATAATAACAAGCTAGATAAACACAAGTCTTGCTTCATTATATGTGGGGAAGAGACAAATTACCCAACATTTAAATGTGGGTAAAAGCCTGAGAAAGTAAGATTTGGCTGGTGCTGCTCATTGCGGTGACATCGAATGCTCTGGCGCATACATTAGCTTCTGTCTAAATAGGGCTGCCAATTTTGAAGCCAGCAAAAATAACAAAAGTTTCAGAATAAAATTGTAAATGAAAAATAACTTACAAAGTAGTAAAGCTCAAGTAAAGCACCGTTTTTGCTTTTTGAATTGTAATGAAGGTCTTTTTCCATTTCTATCTAGATCTATTTCTTTTTGTACTAACTTTTTTCTGGCCCATTGAGATGTAGGTAGCGGACACACTTAAGCTGTAATCTTTTTTTGAGAAGGAAGGAGATATCTCTCTAAAGAAAAACTGAGATACATTACCTTTGCGCCGGGCCTGGGGGTTATTCTGTATGGGATTTGGCGGATCTCCTTTGAAATCGTCCATTAGAACATAAACAAACGCTATTAAAACTCGTTCCGGCATCCATTTACGCGTCATGTACTTACAATAAACTTCCAGGCCTGTGGTGAAGACCGTCACTGAAAACCTTAGCTACGAAAAGGTTTAACGTATCCGTTTGACGTGTCCGAAAAACTGTCAGGTTGCGCAAACTTCTTCTTATGTGGCCCTTGAATCTTTATGTATTCCTCTAAATTAGAACTTTGGGCTATCAACAGCATCTTGGTCTGACACAATAGTTGATTGGTAGATAATTATCTTACCATTAAGGTGGACTCACCTTAGGTACTTTTTTGTGCAATAAATCCTAATAATGTTATAAACGTGAAAGTTTGTATGTGTGGATGTGCCGTGTTGCTCGTTCACGTAAAAACTACTGGATGGATTTTAAAGAAACTTAACACTAACATAGCGTATGCATCTGAATAGGACATAGGCTACAATTTATAAAGATGGATCACTTGTTTTTAACCTAAGTCCACGCGGGCGAATTCGCGGGCGGCCGCCTTAAATAAAAGTACGCCTGCTGACAACCCTAACAAAGCTATAAACATGAAGAATTGAATGTCGCTCGAGTATGTAATTGCACCTTAAATGGGCGGGGGCCTACGGTTTGAATTTATTTCTCAAATTGGCCGCTCAGTTAACACTTGTATTATTAAGTGGTGCTTACAAGTTGATTAACGAGGTAGGGTAGACGATAAAACAAGTGTAAGTACGACTCGGGCCTCTTAAACAATAAATCAGACAGCATCAACAGCGGCATCTGCAGCTCGTATTCAATGTACAGTTCAATGTACAACGGCACGTTAAGCTACTTATTTGCGTTTTTTATCTTGCACTTGCTAAATCATAATCCTTTGCAATAGAAGCAATAAGGTCTTACTGGAAATGCGTAGCTAGTCATGCCGTTGACCGTACTTAGTGGCCAAAAGTGTAAATAACATGCGCTTTGGGTATTTTTGGACATTACAATTTAATTGTAACGTTTTGCGTTGACAATATGTGACTACTTAATACTTTACTAATGATCTGCAAACCAGAAAAAGACATTTGATCATGTTGGCATCAGGCAGGACTCGAACCCGCATCTTTCGCAAACCGGGCGACTGCACTAACCAACTATGCTACCGAGACCATTAACAGACCGGCCGAATCTTTCTGGTATATTTACCCTATGATTTCATCAATGTTATAGGCATCCACCTCTAACACTCGGAAGAAATCTTTTTTCAAATATTTAACTTTCGATTAAGATGAAAAAGCTATTACTATGTTTTTATTATTTTTTTAGTATTTTCCATGCAGTATCTTTAAAAGATCTGAAAACCAGAAAAAGACATTTGGTCATGTTGGCAGGATACTGCATGTAAAATGCTAAAACAATAATAAAAACATAATACTTAATACTGTTTGTACAAACTGAAGATGGTTTTCTTCAATACACATTTTTTCCATTCTGTGACATGATTCGTTATTCAATGAGGGCGCAACTGCCAAGTCGGTGTTCCTTAGGCGAACGCTACACGCAAGATAAATTTCCTGATATTTACTGATGGATCTAAAATGTAGGTAAATAAATAAGATGATCCGTCAACACACTACCCAACACGTCGATAAACATCTTGATCCGTCAGTACATCGACGGATCAAGATATTTATCTTGCGTGTAGCGTTCGTCATAGGATACCTCGATACGATACAAGTATGGGACCCCTGGAGATAAGTCACATAACAAACGATCTGGATACTTATAATCACCGACCTCGACCTCTTGAGGTCGTGGTAAAACCCGATAGTTCGCTTTAGGAAACTCGGTAAGAGATTATAAAATAAGCCTCATAATTGAACAGCTAACTATTATTTAACTGCGCACGCGCTATAACCCGATAGATCATCGCAATTACTGCATTCATAAATCAACACTTCATGAAGTCTCGATCGGTTAAAAGTAAACTTTATTACTTCATAGCTCTTATGTAGGTTTTTTTTGGTAAATTCTGATTGGAAAATGCGTAACGAAGTGGCAACCTACTATGCGCTATAGGTACAGTTGGAAATAAAATTAGCTGATTAATATGCATTTTTGCGTACAGTCAAGCTTTTAACTAGAAAATATAATGTTTTCTAATATTTACGTGAACTTATTTGCGTGTTTTATTTCGATAGAAAATCTAAATTTTTCGCGAAAAACTGGTAATTTCCTTCACCCTTTTCACACCATTTTTTCACTAAATTCCTGGTTTCTGATTCATTAAATAAAGCCCCTGATATAGATTCAAGTCCAGCCACTTATTCCACATTTCACTCAGAGCACATAGTAAGTACATTACGAAACTTGCTTAATCGCAGAATAGGTAACTATCGCCACCTAATTGTACTTATCGAGAGTTACATGAACCGGAACTGCCACAAAATAAGAGTAAATAGAAAAATTGGCATCTATTCTACTAAGTAAACGTTCTAAGCCAAAATAAGTGCAGTTTTAAAGGAAATAAAAGATTCAAACCGTGTAATGATCTGTGAATTGTCTGCGGTTTTTGTGCATAAATGACGAAATGCCCCCAAGCTTTTTATGGGTCCATAAGAATAAAGAAACTGGGGCATCGATGATAAGCATGGCTTTTAAAAAGTGCGGCATAATCGTTATGGCACGTTAAGATCCCCCTTTTTTTTCTTTTGACGTGGAAATTGCATTTACGCACTATCCCGCTTCCTGGGTAGGATAGCGGGGAAGTGTGAGACTCACCTACCCCAATGGGAAAGAGAATATCCACTAAACTCCGCAGAGGCCATCTTCAGCGCGTTACCAGAGGTCCCCAAGTACCAACGCGAGGGACTCTACCGGCGGACCCCTGGCGCGCTATGCCGGCTTCCCGGCTCAACTCGAAGGGAGTTATGCCTCTTCCTTTACACCCGCTGATGTTGAGGGCAGTTCAAGGCCCTCCCGCACTGCCGCCCGCCACGTAGTCACCTGTGCAATGGAGGCACACGTTAAACTAGCCCTAGATCATCACCATTGCCAAGTAGCATACCATAAAATTTTTGCTTAGTTAATCATTTGTGTTTTCAGACTTTTAACAATTGAATTGAACTATGCATTGGATAAAGAAGATTAAACTTAATAAACAATCAAACGGAACATAATATGTTTTCGTTTAGTATGCTTCATAATATGCTTCATAAATTTCGTCAATTATTTTGATGTTTAACAAGTAGGACCGTCTTTTTATGTTACGTGCCATTTAATAAAGTTGAATAGTTCACATAGTAGATACAATCTTTGCTATTTTGGGGCTTGTAAGAGCTGTGTTACCCATTGTCCAATTGTTTTAATTACTTTATTTTCAAGGATATATACTGCTCCATCTCTTAAAATGAAATTAAAAGTTGTTACTTGTTTACAGCTTATCTCGATTATATCACTCTGAGTAACAACCTGTTACTGGCGATGCGTAGTCGCGAGTGATAGTAAAAGTGATCTGAAAAAAAAGACCTAAGTAGTCCAGTTGTGGCTCTGAAAAAGATCGTGTCACAGATTACTACCTTATAAACAACTCGATAAGGTTCAAATTACAGTGTCAGTACGTTTAAATGTGTCATCCAGTTAGGTAACATTGAGGGAATGGGTGATCGAGAAAGGCTGGGTTGGAAAGGTATTATTTCTCGGAAGTGCGCGATATTATAGCACAAGTATGTATGGAGTTGATATTAAATACTGTGTAACAATTGCGCGGAAGTGATGTCATGCTTATGAGGATGTATGGTATAATGTCCTGTAGCTTATCTCGAGATCAGTGATGTACGACATACAAAACAGACAGGTACATAAACAATTGTAGAATATCGTTGTGAATGCACACCGATATCTGTAAGCATGTTATTGTAGAATTAAGTAACGATTTGGATCGTCATCATCATCAGTAGCCAGAAGAAGTCCACTGGTGAACATAGCCTACAGAGGCCTTCCCCATTGATTTCCAGAGCGGCCAGATTTGGAGCAAAGCCTGTTAATCACACTAACTTGAAAATGGTTACCTAGTTCACTGCTTAAATGATATTAGATTTTAACAATAAATATAGCAAATAATATCGAATACAGGTGACTCGTTGCAGCGAGTAGAGGCGAGTTCCTACTGTATTTTAAATCTTACTGTTGACTCCTTGTTGCAACCAGCAACAACTAACTTGATTCCTTCAAAGGGTTAGCTGGCTTGTATATACAAATATTATAAAGAGGAAAGGTTTGATTTTTTGTTTGTTTGTATGAATTGAATAGGCTCCGAAACTACTTGGCAGATTTGAAAAATTCTTTCACTGTTGGAAAGCTACATCATTCCTGAGTGACATAGGCTATATTTCGGTAATTCTCATGATAAGGTGTTCTTCGTATAATTTCCGTCACGAGTTTTATTTCGCAAGAAATTCGTTTAATTGGCAATTCAATTAAGAAATGACGATAAAATAAACAGAATTATGTATTTGGCACTTCAATGTGCCGACTGGTGATGGAGTTATGAGGTGACAAAGTTTTGGGTGTGACGGAAATTAGAAAATAGCTTACTTAAATTTATATTGTATTGAAATAAAACTCAAATAGAAAATAAACAGAATTTAATGGAAATTAAACCTCACAAGTTATTGTACAGTCTATAAATAACAAAGAAACCTCTTTAATAAAACAAAAAAAATACTTGGTAGCCTACCGATAAATGATACTTTTATAAAAAACAAACATTATAGGTATATAATTATACTATATACAAATGAACCATTTTGGTTGTCTATTTATTAGAAACTCGAACGATAAACAACCTATTTCTTTATACACAGCGTATATATCGGGATCATTCTTGATTCTTTCTCTTCTTCGTTGCTGTCTAAGCCTTTGTTGCTCCAAAATCTCCTCTCGACTTCGTTTTATCTTACCCATGTTTTCTGTAAAATAAGAATACACATTATGGTTTAAGCTATGTATACCTGCCAAAAAACTTTAAACAGGCACCTGTTTTAAGGTAAAAACGTTAAGAAAACAAATGCTGTCAGGTATTATATAATTTCCGTCACGTTTAGCGTGACGGAATAGGGTGATGGATATTAGGAACACGACGGTTTTTATGAGATATAAATTAAATGGTAAACAATACAGTATATTGCTACAAGTATGACGTAGCCAACAAATGCCTGCATATAATATTATCACAGACTCGTTTGTATCCATTTTAAAATATTAATTAAAAGAGCGAACGGAAATTAGAAAAGAGGTGATCCAAGCGAATAGAAATTAGGTACTTACGGTCGTAGTTCGCCAACGGAGCAAGTGACACGGGAACGCTTCGGTTACCTGCCGCGGCGCAACATATTAAACACGACGTTGCGCAAGGGAAAGGAATTACTTACTCTGCGAGCAAGATATTCGCTACTTTTATACTCGTGACTGAAATTAGGCATGATGACAGGACAAACATATATTTCGGTCTGTCTAAGAAAATATACAAGTTAAACAGAATATTTTTAGTGAATAATAATGCCTAATTATTAGTCTTAAAATTGTATTTACTGGAATGAACCAATCGTAACTTGTTTTGACACTATTGAAGGTTTTGTACTTGAATCGAGGTTCTGGACAGCGAACGGAACTTAGGAGAACGACCTAAGAAAAAATAATTAAGTGCTTTTTTACAAGAGGATGTGTCTCAAATTCAAATTCCTAAAAAATGAATGCTAGATCTAGTTATTAAAAAATTGACAGCTTCAAAATATAACAAACTAGTCAGATATTTGCACGGACGCACCAAAACCAGGCCTCCTGAGAATGACCGATTTCATTTTCAAAAAAATAGGCATCCTTACTAAAATTACGATAACGTTAGTCCACGCGGACGAAGTCGCGGGCGGCTGCTAGTCATTTATATTTCTAAATTGAGTGTCGAGAAACCAAGGACAACCTGTAATTGGATACGGACCCGTATTTTGCGGGTACTTAAACGGCAACAAGCATTGCAAAAATACAGATCAAAAACAAGCATTGTTGATCTGTATTTTTTTTCCTAATTTTGGAATCCAATGAGGTAGGCCTACCGCCGTTTACGGGCTGCATGGGTTTTTTATCTGTGTTTTCCTTCACCGGGGAGTTCATCGCAAATTGTGTGATGAACACTATGTAGGTGTAGCAGCCAGATTGGCACACGGGACCACATGAGTTCCAAACCATTCCTTAATCACCGGGTCACGATTCTCTCTATGTTTAAGTTACTAATTTCTGAATCAATAAGCGCTGGCATTTTCTAATTACGGAAAGACAACAAACAGAATGTAGCCAAACAACATTTCCTGTCAGCATTTAGGACCTCAACTACTCCAAATCAGTACTTGAAAGTGTCAGTTCAATTTCTTTTTTTATGTAAATGTTCTAATTGAATCCGAAATTAGTCTGCTAAGTAGAACAGAACATTGGATAACCAGGCAAGATGCTATAACTTGGACTGTAACCGAATATTCATAACAGGTGATCAGAAACAAAGGTGCAACCAAGTGGTTGCAGCTAATTAGCTTACGATTGCATTATTAAAGGTTGCCTAAAATTTGTTGAAGCGTTGAAGCAGTTTATCTCATAGCTTTTTTTATCCCCAGGCCGACATAAATATACAGTGGATATGTTCTTAATATGTGTTTAGCTATAATAGTTGCTTTATCTTTCTAGCACAATCATAATGATAAAATTAAAAATGTTAGAAAAAAATAACTTGGTTTGAAGTTCCAGGCGGGATTCGACTCTCATTTGTCCGAACTGAGAATGTATTAAAGATCATTTAGGTTATTCCCTGAACACCCAGATCCCTTAGGCCCAAGTCCCACAGAACCCCGATTCATTTTAATTTTGATAAAATCAATTATATTTCAGTTTAGCTAAAAAGTACTGTAATTTTAAGTTTCTTTAACAGTGTTCACTCTAGCATGTATCTAGAGATATCATAGCGAAAACTTATTAAAATATAAACTAACTAAATGTGATATACTTAGTACCTACTTAAATAAATAAAATCATATTATGAATTAAAAATATAATTTTAAACCAACTGATGTGAATGCCGTGTATCGTTTGTGTATTCTGTTAATGAAAAGAATAAATAAATAAATGAACTAATAGGTAATTGTTTTTAAGGCAAAGGGACATTACGTAACCAGTTTCCGGCATGGTCATATTTGTCGTTTAGGCGCGATTGGTCCAATTCGCGATTGGTCCAATCGTCAAAAATTAGAAAATTCGCGATTAGTCCAATTCGCGATTGGTCCAATTCGCGATTCGTCCAATTCGCGATTCGTCCAATTCGCGATTCGTCCAATTCGCTATTGGTCCAATTCGCAATTGGTCCAACGTTGCCTTTTAGAACATAATGTTGAGTTCTCAAAAAGTTGAATCTCAAAATGATGAATTCTCAAAATATTGAATCTGATACTGTTGAAAACAAGTGAATGCCGTAAAAACAAATGAACTTCGGAAAAACAAATGAATGCCCTAAAAACAAATGAACATCGGAAAAACAAATGAACGACGGAAAAAGAAGTGAATGCCGTAAAAAACAAATGAACATCGGAAAAACAAATGAACGACGGAAAAAGAAGTGCCATAAAAAACAAATGAACATCGGAAAAACAAATGAACGACGGTAAAAGAAGTGAATGCCATAAAAACAAATGAACGTCGGAAAAAAAACCAAGATTTTTGTATGAGAGGCCTCTTAAATATTCATGTCATATTCTTACGAAGTCTCAGTTAAAGGGTCGCGTTTTTACGCGCGTGAAAACGCGACCCTTTTTTTTTTATTCGACGTTCATTGGTTTTCACGGTATTCACTTGTTTTTCTGACGTTCATTTGTTTTTCCGATGTTCATTTGTTTTTCCGATGTTCATTTGTTTTTTACGGCATTCACTTCTTTTTCCGACGTTCATTTGTTTTTCCGATGTTCATTTGTTTTTTACGGCATTCACTTCTTTTTCCGTCGTTCATTTGTTTTTCCGATGTTCATTTGTTTTTATGGCATTCATTTGTTTTTCCGATGTTCATTTGTTTTTACGGCATTCATTTGTTTTTCAACAGTATCAGATTCAATATTTTGAGAATTCAACTTTTTGAGAACTCAACATTATGTTCTAAAAGGCAACGTTGGACCAATTGCGAATTGGACCAATAGCGAATTGGACGAATCGCGAATTGGACGAATCGCGAATTGGACGAATCGCGAATTGGACGAATCGCGAATTGGACCAATCGCGAATTGGACTAATCGCGAATTTTCAAATTTTTTACGATTGGACCAATCGCGAATTGGACCAATCGCGCCTAAACGATATTTCGTTGTCTGGTGTGATCGTAATAAAAAGTGACGATCGTGACAAATCTGACAGCGTAAAGACAGATGTGGGCTGACGAGAACCAGTTCCATTCGGTAACAAACAACCGGTTCTGATAGCCGCATTTGATCAAGAATACAATGTGTCTTTATTGGCGAACTTGTATCGTGAATTTTAATAAAAACGAGCAATTTTATGTTGCAGATTTGGCCATGAAAATTAAGATCAGATCAAATTAATTGGTAATCTTGTAATCTGTTGATTTATATGTTCAAGTCCTTGAAATCAAATTTAATTGAGTGACTTAACACGTTTTTTAAAGGGACTTACTCGTATTGTTGCTGAGTTGCTGACCATGCAAGGCGGAACCTTTCCCAACCCCTGCTTCTATCTACGTTTATCCCACCTTGTAAACCTTAAGAACACTATCAACTATCCAACTGTCCTGTAAGAAAAGCACGGAAATGAAGCAATTTAGGGCATAGCCATTAACAAATTTTTCAGTCACCAATAACCAAGTGAATAAGACTATGTTATTATTATTATTTCGGTTGGGGACGCTGGCGTTGAGCCGGGTGATCGGTCCGCTCGTTGTGGGCCATTTCACCCATTTCCCCAGGCTCCGTGGGAGCCTTAAATAAGACTATGTTACTAAAGTGTTTAGTTACGAAAAGTTCACCCAACTACTAAAATCAAGCGCCAACCATCAATTCCACTCAATGAGCCAAATGTTACTGCTGCTGTTACATAAAATGGTGACCATGAGTCACAGAGCATTATGTGAGTCACTCTCAACAGCAAATATCACATAACTATTATGACTTGAGACATTTTTCCGCAGTCGTAGGAATTCAACATGAGTCACAAATATACACTTTCTCGCGAGACAGATTGGGTATTCTTTAATCATAGGTAACTCAATAATCCTAAAATTAAACGAAGGCTGAAAACACACGTGAAACCTATAGCATCCATCTATTTGCAACGTCTTACTGATCTTAAGTATCTACATATTTTTGGCTATGTTTTAGAATAAGGGCTGGGCTTCAACACAGTGTATGTAGACCACTAAGTAATTAGACATGATTAAAATAAAGTTTTTTTGTTACACTACATAGGTATATGAAGCACCCAAGTAATCTAATCTAAAGTTGGTAGTATTTTTCCCGAAAAAGGTCCCCGCGCAGTATAATACTTCGTGCGTGACGCACCACAACGCTGATATTCCGCGGATGCCTTATTTTGACATCTAACCTGCACCTAGCGGAAATAATGATATCTGATTGGTTGTTCAAACATCTCCGCTCTGATGGAACCCAGGTCCAACACTGACTACTGGCAAATAACGCCAGTAATAGTTACGCAAGTCGCAAAAACTGACGCGTTTGTAGGACGCTCTACTTTTAGAGTGATACAATCGTTCAATTTGGGCTCGTTCGGTAATAGATAAATCAGTTACAGATATTTTTAATAGCATAATTAAATAGATGTTTCGTTCAGAGTGCGGAAATTTTTTCTGTGTGTTTATCTGCTTCTGTTGCGCTCCAAAATCAGTTCAAATTCTGTTGAAAAAAACGTCTGACTTAGTTTGTAGAGCGTTTTCTCAAATAAGATAGATGCATAATAGCATCCTGATGGCTGCTTCAGAGATTGCAATCCAGGAACCATTTCGCTGGATCGATGAAGACTTTTTCGTCTACTCAAAACCTTTCTTTACTACAACATAGTTTTGTTATAGAAAAAACACCTTTACCTCACAATATTATGAATGTTAGTTAGGTGATCATGAGATACTGGGCCTGGGTTTTACCGAACTTAGCGTTAGTTGCGCTGTACGAGTTGACTTTGAAATACACTAGATTTTTGATTGCTAGTATCGACACTATTGTTAGCAATGAAGCATTTTTACTCGAAACATCTAACTAACTTTTTCTAGCTAAGGTTTTCCCGCATTCATGATAGATCCCAATCATAGCATTTTGCTATATTGGCGACTGCAATGACCGGTGCAATTATGGATCAGGACTTCGGGCCCTTTACCAAGCTGTTTTTTTCTAAGGCTCATTCCACTCGTGTATAACATTTCCGCTTCTTTGCGAATAAAACATCGTCCGCCATAAGATTATGCGATCAGGCCCCAGCTGTTCTCCAGTGACAGTTAAATTCGTTTAATCCATCAACTCTGTGCTCAAACAGCATTTGAGCTGGTTCATAAATAGCCATAATTATGCAGCATGCGTGAGTTCGTTATGTGATGATAATTAGCAGAATTACCATATAATACGCATAACACAACATTTTGTGTAAAGTAAAAAGTTCATTACTGGATTTCGGCCTTGTTGCTTGCACTTTCTGAAATAAATTTATGATCTGCTCGGAGTGATAGAGCTAAGAAATGTTTCTGGAAAATGCTTCGGTCGGAACCCAGAGCTCTTGAGTTCATATCTCGGGTCGGAAATGGTATATACTTACCTATTTATTTTTAAAGAACGTGAGTAGTAGATTTGGTATCACTAACTCCCATTGGTTGAGTGGGGTTGTGAAGAAAATACATTTTCTGAAAGATAGCTGATTTAGTTGAAATGTTGGTTACGAAATATAGAACTGGATTAATATTATCGGTTTTGACTTAGATATAAATTAATTTACTGTTTAAGTATTCGTTTATACAACGTCGGCGGTAAGCAAGTATACGGACCGTACGATAATAACCGCAGCCAATATGGACACGTGAAATATGCGTGTTGTTGACTCTGTATGACTAACCCCCGAATTCACAAACGCAACTCAAGGTTGAGCATCTCTCAGAAGTATAGCTGTCCCTTTTAATTCTTTTAGCATTTTACAGCACAGCATGGGCGTAAGCGCGTGCTTAGTGTTGATTGACGTTTGTGAATTCGGAGGTAAAAGGATCTCTTGTGTAGTCAGCAATGGCGGACCTTAGGCTAATAGCTCCTCCTCCAGCTGACCACTATTTAAGCAATTTTCAATGAGCCACAAAAAGGTCAAGTGCCTGCCTTCTTAGGTACAAAAATACACCCACAATGAAAAAGATCGTAACTTTTCTGATTAACTTGTAACATAATTTTCTTATCGAGAGACTTAATTTATGTAATTGCTGATAATTCTCAACAAGCATTTCTCACTTTCTATCTGATAAGCTCTGATCTTAATGTTAATTATTAATTTTGTATGTCAACCTCGTTCACAAGAGTATTTTACTAAAAGTAATCGGTTATGACTCGGCCCTTAATTTGGCGATTCATATTACCAGAGAGTTGCATAATTTACAAGAGAATAAAAACCTTATCTTGTTGAATGGAATGTTTTATCTTGGTTGAACGTTAGCATAATGCTTAAAAAGTTATGCTGTTTTTGTTGTTAGATAAGTACTGACCTCATAAGGATAGCAGGGTTCGGTGGATACAGGCCGCCTACAACCGGCCGCTCTGGAAATTTATGGCCTAGGAGAACTGTGTTCAGCAGTGGACATCATGTGGCTGCTAATGATGATGATGAAGTACTAATATGTAAAATGTAACAAATTTACGATGTTTTTATTACCACCAATCCTTACGCGACCAAAAATGCTTTCGATTTTCGGTCGGAACAGTTAACAATAATCATTTTGATATCCATTTGATCTAATATAGTCTCACGTAATCCATTTAAAAGTCTAGCAGTATTTTTTTGTTCAACTGATTGTACTTTCGAAACTACATCGCCGTCTGCTTCGGTACAACAGAAGTTTTCTATTTTTGTCTCACAGAAGACTGAGCAGTGATACCAGACACAATAAAAGCTAATCGAAAAGTTAGAACAATAGAGTAGGCGTTCCAGTAACTACATCAAAGGAATGCGCAGTATACGATCAATGTCATAAAACAATGGTTTTGCTGGTTTACATAATCTTTGTTATGCCAAATTGCGACTGACGTTAAAATTAACTAATTAGGTTAAGGCATGTGTACACAAAAAATACATTATGGTAAAAAAAATGTGATACTGGGAATTCACTCCACTTCAGCCTGAACACTCAGTGACGTCGCCGAGATTAGAGTCTGATTTAGTAAAGCCGGATCAATGAATCTATCGCTCTTACAAAATAAGAAAGCTCTTTACCAACATTAAATTTTCAGCAATCGGCCGACGAGATGGTCCTAAATCAGTTTCAAAGAAGCCTGCTCAGGTTTACTCTCTTTTTTATTTTATTTATTATGGCAATTAACATTAATTGAAATTGTACGTTACTTATTTGAAGTAGATCAAAAATACTTTAAGAACATACCGTTTTATCTTTACAAAATTATTGTTGACTGCATAATGAGAACTCGGAACATTGATTATCGTTCATCGATTTAGCTGAAACATCTTCACGCTAATGAGCTTTCAAGATCACGTCTATTATGCGTCGATCAAAAATGCTGGTGAATAAGTTGACAGCAATATCAAGGCTACTAAATACTTACAATTATTACAAGGTTTTTGACCTCAAAGCTATTTGGGGTCAGTAACCTTTCGGTTCAAAATACTTAGCTGTCAGTTTAATCTTCTAGGTATCAGTTATTATTTTCCTCATCTGTTATCTAGTGCGTTTAGCAAGTGAGGTTTATTGCTTAGAGTGCTAATTTGCTCTCAGTTTGACCTAAATTCTATGTTTCTGTTTCGCATATTGAATCATTGCGATTCTGCAATATTGCGGATGACTCTACATAATTTTTTAGTTTCAAGTTAAGCGTTGTGCATACATTAGGAACTACTTACTGAGTGACTTCTTTATTCATAAAAGTCTACACATATTAAGTTACTTCTTTGGCTGGCAATTTATCAAGACTATAAATTCAATAAACAGTACATAACTTAAGTTATATGACCCTGCCACCAGAGTTATTTTCAAATGTTCACTTTTGAAATAAAATGAATGAAAACATGTTCTATTTGAATAGAAACAATACAGATACTTCAAAGATAATGTGAACACGCTACTATAATCCTCGCGCGTGTTCACAATGGCACTATTAGAGATCACTGTCAAAATAATAGCATTCACCACACGGAATGACGAGTGCTTTCACATGTGTAAAATATACAAAAATACACGCGCCTGTCACTATTCGGCGTCTTGGGGCTAGAGGACAGCTGTAATCTGATAGAGCCAATGATATTCTAAAAAAAGACGTAAGTAGATAAAGTTACTTGTGCTAAAAAAGTGGCACCCGAAATCAGAGCTTCGAACACCTGAGCAAAGCATTGACAGTTTGAGACACTGCGCAACATGTATCTGTCTCGTTAACGCTCTAGGAAATAATCATAATATCTTGAGCACACGGTCAAATTATAGGTACGTACGCCAAGGGACAATTTGCTGAGATTTGATAGAGCTGTATTGACACCATCAGTTTTTAGCAAATGTCACAAATAAGTATACTCAGCATCAAAATGATGTTTGCTAACAGTGGTCCAAAAGACATTCGCGATTTGACGAAAGACAATTCTGATACTACAGAGACAGAGTCGTGTGTTAAAACACTATTTTGTTTCAGGCTGACTTTACATACCTACTGCTAGTTGATATTAACGTGAACATTCCCGTCTTTTTCAGGATTTTTCGGAAGAATTAATCCCGGGATAGTAGTGCCTATGTATTAGTTATTAAGATCTCGAAAGTCAACATTTAACAAAGAAATAGGAAAAAAACAGAACTCCAAAATTACAAGGAACCAATTTTACATTATTTTACACTTAATAAATAAAATAGACAATCATTATTTTTCACACGTAAACCAATACTTAAGTAATCAATGTCGGCTTGTTTCTTATTTCATATCTATCGGAAGTATGTATTACATACGACCGTGACATAACTGTACACCTACACCAATTAATGCTGATCTAATAGAACGTAATCCAGTAATGTTTGGAGAATTAGTAATATTAGTTTAGGTACAGTCAACCAACTGGCTTTGGTTCTCCATAGCCTGCATGTGATCTGCAATGGTGCAACTGTAAAGCTGAGACCCGTCAGATGGGGGTATCACTTTTTAAATGCTAATAAAGGCTCTTTCAAGTCAAAGCCTGAGCCCTCTTTTGTAGGAGCATTATGCAACCTTTGCCAAATGGGATGAGGCCCCATAAGTGCGTCGCGTTGCGCTGCCTTACTCGATATGTTTAACATTGTGTGCGACGATACAACGCAATGTCATTGACAAAAATTTGTGAATCTGATACTTTGCTAAACCGCCACAGCGGATTTACCTTCTAGACAATTTCCTAACATGCGGGCGGGATGCGGGCAGTTGTGAGTGTTTATTAATCTACGAGTATTAGTTACATCTGATGTGTTTTTTTTATTTGTATTATGTCATCATCATCATCATCATGTCAGCCGAACGACGCCCATTGCTGGACATAGGCCTCCCTTAAGGATCGGTCCTGCGCAGTCCGCACCCAGTGGCTTCCCGCGACCTTGACCAGATCGTCGGTCCACCTTGTGCAGGGCCTGCCCCATAACCACTGCCGTAGCCAGGAATGGCGGGGCCGCTGGGGACTGAGGGCCGTTTGCAGCCGGATCTTCCCGGTGATTCCTAGCACACCCTTTTTTTTTTTTTTTTTTTCGTGGGGAAATCCTCATGGATACCTCGCTACCCGGGGGGACGACGAGGTTATGTCGGACTCCTACCGACTAAAACCCCACGGCACTCGACCGTGGCACTTTGGCGGCGAAGCTGGATCCTACCGTAAGTAATACCGCACTGCTCCGCCACCAGTGCTGGCCCCTAATGGAGCCCCCTCCAACCGACCCCCCAACGAAGGGGGGTGGCCACGAAAGCGCCTGGAGTACGCAGACACTTTCGCCGTCTCGGTGGACGCCGTGCAATGCAAGCCAGAGCACCCCCGCACTCCGGCCCGCTGGCACCCACTGTACGCAGACCCTACTGGGCCCGCAACCACGAGCCACCCAAAGGGCGGCTCCGCTGCCGCAACCAGCGGTACGGCCCCGCTGGGCCGCGACGCACAGGGGGGATCAGCCTCGGATCACTGGCCCCCACCAACCGATTGTGCGCCGCGGCCTCCACCACGCGCCTCAGGGCGCTTGCAGGCCCCACTGGCCCCGCAATCCCACGTGTTGCCCTTGCGGGCTGCAGCGGGTGGGTGGCTAGTCCACCACACTGCCACGCCTGAGTGAGTCCTCTTCGCTTCCCGGCGGTTGGACGCTACCACCGGTACTAAGCCCCCTCGCCACGCCAAGGCGAGAACTCATGAGGGGGATTCCTAGCACCCCCTGCCCCGCCGTTTGTAGTATGTAATTTTTTTAAAATAAAAGTAAGTATGACTGGTTGAATAGAGATATTTCTGGAGATTAAATTATAATCTGAACTACCTACATTGTTGTTCTTGGAGACTGAGTGGGCTTTACAATTGCCATTCTTTGCATCTTGTCACACAATTCATAAATATTTATGCATATCCATAACAATTAAACCTGTAATGCTAGCAATTTATAGGCGTCCAATTATATCTAGGTAACGTTTTACACATAGCAATAATAGCACTAAACACGAACATGATGCATCTATCAATATTATTAAGTTGCCGGCAACTGAGGGCGTGTTTCGGCTCACACCTGTGCACTAGTTAAGCTAGGGACACATTGTAATGTATTGTGACGTGGAATGTCTTTACTCGTTAGATTGTCAGAAACCCTACGATAGGGTTATTAGTATACTTTATGAAGAAAACAATTATACAAACAATGAAAACAATTATTTAGGCTTAGCTCTAAATTGAACAATGCTGAAACTATGGGTGTCAAAAAAGGAAAACTACAGAATTATTCCACCGGACATGTTTTAGTTTAATGACTACATCCTAAATAAAACCAAACTATATGAAATATCGAAAATGCCCAAATAAGGACCAATTTTAAATTAGCGAACTCTGTCATGTCAAAACGTCACAACAGGACACCATGTGCTCCTGGCTTTAATTACATCATTTGAACGAAAGTGCAAGTGCAATGCGTTCGCGCCTTACATACAAGGACCGCATCACGGCTCGAACCTCAGCACGTAATTGTACCGACAAATCAACAACAATTTCGAGATTGTTAGACTTTGAGAATTTATACTGAGGGACGTTGACTTTTATGTCTTTAGCCCTTTAAATGCCGCACTTTGAGAGGGACCTGCCTAGCAGCAGACTATAATAGGCTGTTGATAGGATAATGATGATGAATACGCCAAAAGGAAAATGGTTTTAGGATTGTAAGACAAATTAAAAACGGCTTGTTGCAGAAAATAGTGAAGTAATTTTGAGGAGCGAACTCTTAATATTTTTTCTAACTTCATTTTTTCATCTTTATTAATTGCTTGCTTTCGTTGTCTAGGCCACTAAACATTTTCTTTTTCTTCTTTTTTTCTTTCTAATAAGCCAAAAACATGCTGCTCTCTGGAAAGATACAGCCTTACTCATATAGGACGGGCAACTCATCTGCCAACAGAGAGTCCAAAAGGGTCGTAGGGTTGAGAGCCCTCTGCGCTCACCCTACAATCCCGTAGGGCTGTCAAAGTAGTAGGCATTTTTGAATTTCGCATCGCTGAAGGAATGTAGGTAAGGCCACCAGTGGGAAAATACAGACTATGTAAAAAAGCTTAATCAAAAGACAAACAAAACTCATTTGGCGTTATAGTCATTATTAACAGACGCGCCGTAATTTTTTCATTTATAAACGTAGATTGATCGAGAGTGTTCTTAGTGTATTATGTAAGAGTTTTCTTTTATTTACCAGCTGCTATATTTCGTCTTTTTCATAATTTGCGGTGGTAACATTTGCGAGTAGAGAAAGTACTTACATGGTTTCTATGTTCACATACATATTTTTACATAGATTAGTAACAATTATTCGAATGTGAAAAATCAGGAACGTTTACATTCCTGAAAATAGTTGTTAAATCTTATGAATAATGTAACCTGATGTGTAAATGTTTTGATTTTAATTGCTAATGCTTGTGTAATATAACTAATAGAGTGTGATTATTCACTGGTATTCTAAATGTTTGTTATGTAATATATATTGAACTATAATTATTCCCCCCCATGGGTCAATATAAATGTTTAGCTTGCTAAATCTTATGACTGAGCCTGCTTAGCCTTATGACCGACTGGAAGAACATACTTTTTTAGCATTAGGTTCGCCTTTTGTTCCATTCATTGCTCTGCATTAATTAAGAATAAATTATTTAGATTCACAAACAAATTGCCCTTTATACCTGTTGGATCAGAAGCGTTGGTCAGAATTGTCCTGAATATAATAGAATATAAAGATTTTATTGTGTGTGTAACACAGAATACTAAAATATATAATACTAAGTCACAAATAACAGTGTATTTAACTAAATGACGGGGCAAGTAACAAGTATAATGGACTGCGCCGTAACATTATAGAATTACTGTTAACTTCCAACATTTTGGAGGTTTGTGTAATGAACAGTTACGTATTAAAGAATAATTGGTATTCGCAGGGGTACTTGTGAACGTGAAGAATATCGCAATGATGATGTGCTCGCACGTGTTACCAAAGGATTCGGACCAGCTATGCAATTCTCACCTATATCTCATAACACAACATATCCCTAATGGGTTAGTCAGAGGCACACTAATTTTTGCCGTCATGGTGAACGGAACATTCAGAAGCCTACATTTCGCCGAGGGAATTTGAACTCCAGATCTCGTTCAGGAAAAACGCTTGGATTTTTATTCTCCCTCATTTGTATATTTGTATTTCAAACATGTTATTTGGCTTAGTTCTTTTCATTCAACGATCAAATTCGCGTAGTTATTGAGTTTTACAAACACCAGAATGAAATCTTACTTCACTTGGATGGGTGATCCTCCCATATAGATCAAGTGTATACCTCCCATATAGATTACTTATATAAGAAATATATATATCGAAATAAAACAACTTTACGGATTCTACTCGCGGTGTTATATTTTCTTTCATTTTCTAACCCGACGTTTCGACTCCTTTACAGCAGTCGTGATCACGGGATGACAAAGATGTTCTATGTCACAAAACAGTACAAAATTTTTAGCAACCCTCACTTAACTACCGTCATTTCCACTAACATTATTGGAAATGTTCCTATCCACGCAGTACGAACTAACCGTATCCTGAGACCTCACAGTATTGTGCTGCCCTCTGGGATTGATCAAGCGTATAACAGGCTCCCAAGCTGGTGGTAAATTCCAACCATCCTCACGATTGAAATTCGGATGTTTTTTAATTTCAATAGCCTCTCGCAGCATCCTTGGTAAGTAACGATTCTCCCTAGCAAGGACCTGCGGTTTATCAAATCGTATGAAATGGTTGGGCTTATCAAGGGCATGTTCACAAACTGCTGATTTTGTAGATCTCCTATTCTTAATATCACCTATGTGTTCTTTGATACGCGTCCCTATGCTTCTTTTGGTTTGACCTATATACGAGAGCCCACAGTCACAATCAAGCTTGTATACACCCGCTGTTTGAAGAGGAATATTACACTTAACAGGTCTTAAAAATTGATTAATCTTCTTCGGCGGCTTAAAATAAGTTTTAATAGAAGCACGCTTCAAGATGTTCCCAATCTTGTCAGTGACACCCTTCAAATATGGCAATACAGCAGGCTGACGCTCAACTGTGGCTGGTTTCACTCGGTTTCTGCGACGTCGCGGTGCTTTGAGCTTGTTTTCACCCAGCACACGCTTGACATGCTGGACTTCAGCATGCAGGTGGTCATCATCACAGATCCGTTCCGCTCTCTGTAACAAAGTTTTACCAACAGTAGCTAACTGCGAAGGATGGTGGTGAGAATCACCGTTTAAGTACCTATCAGTATGGGTAGACTTCCGATACACAGTATGGCCCAAACTATGATCAGGATTCCTAATAACTAACACATCTAAGAAAGGTAGTTTACTGTCAGCTTCCAATTCCATAGTAAATGTTATCCTAGGGTGTATAGAGTTAAGATGGTCTAAAAATGCTGATACTTTGTTGGATGGTAAAATTGTGAAAGTATCATCCACATACCGCTTGTAAAACCGTGGAACGACAGGTGCTGAAGCTAAAGCTTTTTCCTCGAAATCCTCCATGAAGATGTCAGCTACCACAGGGGACACGGGAGATCCCATCGCTACACCATCAAGCTGTACGTAGAATTTATCATTCCAGTACAAATAACCTGCCCTAAGACACAGGTTAAGTAACTCTGCATATTCAACGGGCATATCACAGTCCACTAACCTTTTCCTAGTAATTTCTATGCAATCCTCTACTGGTAAACATGTAAACAAGGACTGAACATCAAAGCTAACCATTGTCTCATCATCAGAAAGTTGTAGTTGTTGTAACTCACCAATGAACTGGTAGGAATCCTTCACATGAGATGTAGTCTGTCCTCGCAAAGGTGAGAGTACCTTCGCCAAGTGCTTAGCCAAACGATAAGTAGGTGAGTCGATTTGGCTTACTATTGGCCGAAGGGGAGCAAGTGGTTTGTGTATCTTCGGTAACCCATACAGCTTTGGAGGCTTGGCACACGATGGTATAAGATACGACACGTCTAGATTTAACTTTTCACTGTGTTTCTTAAGAAGCTCGGTGGTCTGCTTCAAAATCTTACTAGTTGGGTCGGTTTTAACAAGTTTGTAGGTGTTTTCATCCGACAATAAAAGTGAAATTTTGTCATTGTAATCCGACGTATCTAACACCACCGTAGCATTTCCCTTGTCCGCACGAAGGATAGTCAGCTCTGGCCTAGTACGCAAGTTCTTTAAAGCGCGATATTCATCAAGAGGAAGATTCAGTTTGGGCACTTTGCTCCGACGCAGAACGGATGACACATCCTGGCGTATTGCCTCCAAATCCTCCTTCTTCATGGTATTCTTATACAAGGCATCCTCAACACTACAGATTATCTCTTCATAAGGTATTTTACGCGGCGCTACAGAGAAATTAAGACCTTTTTCCAAAACTGAAACGGTAGGCCGGTCCAATATATATGTGGGCTCTCGTATATAGGTCAAACCAAAAGAAGCATAGGGACGCGTATCAAAGAACACATAGGTGATATTAAGAATAGGAGATCTACAAAATCAGCAGTTTGTGAACATGCCCTTGATAAGCCCAACCATTTCATACGATTTGATAAACCGCAGGTCCTTGCTAGGGAGAATCGTTACTTACCAAGGATGCTGCGAGAGGCTATTGAAATTAAAAAACATCCGAATTTCAATCGTGAGGATGGTTGGAATTTACCACCAGCTTGGGAGCCTGTTATACGCTTGATCAATCCCAGAGGGCAGCACAATACTGTGAGGTCTCAGGATACGGTTAGTTCGTACTGCGTGGATAGGAACATTTCCAATAATGTTAGTGGAAATGACGGTAGTTAAGTGAGGGTTGCTAAAAATTTTGTACTGTTTTGTGACATAGAACATCTTTGTCATCCCGTGATCACGACTGCTGTAAAGGAGTCGAAACGTCGGGTTAGAAAATGAAAGAAAATATAACACCGCGAGTAGAATCCGTAAAGTTGTTTTATTTCGATGTATAGTGTTCGCGTAAATATTAGAAATCATTAAATATATATATCATAGAAAGGTAATAGGTAATAGAATCCTGTGTACAGTTTATTACAAATAGAGTAAGTATTTTGCATTGTTGATGACAGAACTGATAATATCACTCTCACTGCCAAATCCAAAAGTATTTACTGAGGTTGCCAGTTATTGACACTTTAGTTATTAGTTACTATATCAAATAAGAACCAATTCAAGTCCTGTTTTTTTTAGCATTTTCCATGCAGTATCTCTTTACTAAAGATCTGAAAACCAGAAAAAGACACCCGGTCATATGGCATCATATGTCTTTTTCTGGTTTTGTAATTACATTTTGATAAATCCTTGGCCAATCGTTTCAGTTAAATAGCCATGTTTTAAACATGACACAGATATAAAATAACATCAGATATATAACACTTGTTTCGAGTTGAAAAACGGTAGCGCTAAAATGTCACCATATCGATTTCACTGTTTAGCATGCTATTTGAAAACAGTGTGTCAAGTTCCGCGCAAACCAGTTATCAAATTATTTGGCTGCGTTGTGCTGACTGTGCAAAAGTAATGTCATTCATCGGATTCGTCGCTTCGCACAATCTGCGGTTAGCGTCATGTAAAATGGAAGGCATTGTCTTGTGGTTTATTTCGATAAATGGATTAACCACGTAAGTACTATGAACCTTAGGAGCTTCTTTTATAGTTATGTGTACTTTTGTTTGTTAATATTATTTATCAACTAGCTTCAGTCCTTTGTCGTATTATAACTTGAACCGTTTACACAATACACGGAGATTTTCAATTTATTCTCCCTAGTAAACAGACTGTCAAACACGAAGATCCGAACCATTTTTTTTATTTACCATGAACGCTGAAAAAAAAACTAAGGTTTGTGTTCCCCCACAGCTTCTGAGATTAGGGCGTTGAACCAACCAAACAAACGAAAAAAACTACTCGGCTTTAAATATCAAGTCTAAGGTTGGCAAATAGACTACATTTCGAGTCGATTAGGAATTTTCCAGAAGACCATTGTGATAGGATATAATTCAAAAAGTTTGTTAGTCTATCAAACTTATTAATTTTTTGCGTACAAAACTTTAAGTAACATATCAATACGTCATTGATAAATATACCACGTCAATACTTACTAAATAGGTCAACCTTTATATAAAGTATACAAATATCTAAGTATCATATTTCTTTTGGGTTTTATTTAAAAAAAATTTTTTTGGCTAGTGAAATAAGTTCCTTTCTTTTTATGACCCATATCGATTTGGAAGCGGTCAATAAAATCGGGAGTCAGGGGCTTAATCATCTCTTAAGGGAGTCCTTAAATTTGTCTCAGTTTTGTCAGTTTATGTGTAAATGGTAAAACTGATTTATTTTCATCCTGCTTGGAAATTGAGGCCACACCATCTCGATTTCACACATTCCAAGCTCAAAGATGGACATGTTCACACATTAAGGGCCTTTACCAGATCGAATTTCCAGCATTCCTTCCCAAACGAGACTTCCTCAATCTCGGAAACAAAGCGTGTAATAAAGTAGATGTCACTGTCAGCGATGCAGCTGCACATGTGCCAATAAGCCCCTGATCGCTGACGTAACTTCCGGCCTTGCCTCACTGGGCCCTGCCCGCCGATGCTCGATCCCATTCTTTCAGCCCGCAGTGAAAGGGTCCTCTGATACACTTTTACCCTCCCTGCGATGCCCGGGTGCTCTGCAGCTCGCTCACTTATAAATTCGGTGAAAACACTGCGACGACACATTACGAATTCGGCGGCTGAACGAAGCAGCCGACCGATCAGTCTATCTTGGTTTTAGCAAACTCCTGGTAGTGGTGTAGTTTCGACAACGCTTCCGGCATTCCTAATAAGCATCTGAAAATGAAATTCACGGTGAGGGCGTGCAAGTGTTGTGATGAGTGTTAAGTGACCACAGGACTAGTGATAATCACCTGATTATAATGGATTTTTTCTAAAATAGATCGTGTTTTGTTTTTGTGTTAGAAACGCATGTTATGCTAATTTAACGGTTAGAAATGCAATCGGCGGCGGCAAGCTGATCTAAATAATTGTCTCGACACAGTGATTACAATCACGTGCTTCAGACAGTTCGGAGTAACACATGTCTCTGAGTAAAGTAAAAGTAGTAAAAGTGAAATCAAATTTATAATGTGGGCCTTAATCTCGGGCGGATCCATGCGGGACGCATCGGGCCGGCTGCAATATTTCCATTTTTACGAAACCAGTTTCGCGTCTTCATACTGAGTCATTTGCATCGATGTAAACAAAGAGATTCACTTTTACTTAAAATTGTTACAAGTTACAAAACAGTGCTAATAAATGACTCAATCTGGTTACTTGGGCTTTAATTGCTCATTGCTAATGTCAATATTGTTTCGATTTCAGGTGGTACTTATTGCCGCTTTAAGCGTGTCGGCGTCGTGGGCCCTCAAAGTGAAGAACACAGAAGAGCCTAAAGACAAAAGAGAAACATCTATCGGATACCCGTCACACTCCTCGCAAAGCTTCCAGGCGCCTGCTCTTGGACATGGAGAAGCGAGTGCTATCAGCGTCGGAGCGGGATATAGCGTTGGTGGTGCCAAGCCCGGATACAGCCTAAGTGGACACGGCGGTGATGGAGGCCTACAACTCTCCTCGGAAGGCCTGCCTGCCAGCAGTCATGGCACCATTCAACTCGCACCCATCACCCTTCAGCCTGGACACGGATTTGCATCGTCTGATCTATCACAGCTCATGTCTCAACTTTCGCAAGGAATCAATTCTGGAGCAATCTCTCTGCAGGGTGGAGAATCATACCAATTAGCACCCCAGGGAGGTCATGGTGCTCAAGAGTATTCTTTCCCCCAGTACACTATCGGAGCGCCTAACGCACAACAGTACGCCGTATCTGAACAGCCAAGTGTGCCGTCGTATGCTGCTGGAACCAAAGGTCTCGGTTCATACTCCACAGGACCCGTTCTTTTCTCTCCATCTGACTCTCATGGCAATGCACCTCAATTAAGCTATGGTGCTCCTAGCTCTGGTCATTCTCTCGGTGGTGCATCAGGCTCAGGACACTCATTCGGCGGAGCTGCTAGTGCTGGACATTCATTCGGAGGGGCTCCAAGCTCTGGACACTCATTCGGAGGGGCGCCAAGCTCTGGACACTCATTTGGTGGAGCACAAAGCTCTGGACATTCCTTTGGAGGAGCTTCCGGCTCCGGACATTCCTTTGGAGGTGCTCCCAGTTCCGGTCATTCATTCGGTGGGCTCTCTGGCGGCGGTCATTCTTTCGGTGGTGGTGCCCTTAACCTTGGAGGTTCTGGTCATTCCTTCCCTGGTCTCTCTCTAGGTGATGGTGGTCATTCGTTCGGTGGCGCCATTAAAGGATACGGTGCAAGTTACGGCGCGCCATCGAAGACGTCTTTCAAACCTTCTGCATTCATTGGTGCTTCAGTTCAGGGTGAATCAGGTCACGGCTACTTATCTGGTCTTTCTGGTTCCTACGGTGCGCCGTCATTTGGATCTTTCGGAGGTGGAAGCCACGGCGGATTATCCCTTAGCTCTGCTGGACACGGTGCAAGCGGTGGATCTTTCGGCGGATTCGGTGGTGGCTCCTCCAAATTCATTGCACCATCCTATCTTCCTGCCAAATCTGAAGGATTCGGGTCATCTTTAGAGTCAGTAGCCTCCTTCGCATCTGATGGGCACATTTCTTCTCCTCCAGGCACCACTTATGGTCACCCAACATCATCTTACGGCCTTCCATCTAACTCCGCACACGCTGCTTCCTCTTCAAGCCCTCAGTACTATGTTCCCTCAAAATCCTCATTCCCTAGCTTCAGTGGCAGCAGTCAATCATACAAAGCTCCGTACTCAGGGCATTCCTTGAGTTCGTTTTCGTCAGGACCTAAGCACAGTTTCGGTGGGCACAGCGCTCCTAGCTCCCGCTACGGCTCTCCCTCGGATGTTCAAGGCGCTCACAGCGAGACCTCATACAACACCATTAAATACAGCGAAGAGCTAAAGCCGCGAGCTCACTAAACTACTGGACCATTGCTGTTGTGTACAAAGTTGTAAATATAGACTTAATGTGTGCTGAGGGAGGCTGTGTTGCGTAGATGGAGCGATAGCGCGTCGTGTGGCGAAAGTATTGCCTTTGTTGTTATTTATTTACGTACGTTCCGCTAATTAGGTGCGCGAGAGTCGTTTTGATTCTGGCCGTGGTGCGCGGATGCCTCAGATACTGCGGGGTGCTTTCATTTCGAGTGTCGTAATAATTAGCTTGTTATGTTTGTGCATGTTTCGGAACTGGTTTCCGTCATAAATTATGAATTAAATTATCACTTTGTTATAATTTCAAATATCAACTGTCACTTTCGACCGGGCAATGTTGTACGCCGTGAATTTCTGTAAATATTTTAGGTTATGATAGCTTATTTATTATCTCAGATTGTTATGTCGGAAGCTATTAGCTGTTATTTTAAGATTGTTTTTGTTATCAATAAACATTGTATTGTGATAATGGTTGTTATTTATTTTCTAAACACCCTTTGTGCAATTCATACTTGGTTTTAAAGCAGATCAATCGGATAAAAACACAGTTACTTTAGTTGTTTCAAGCCTGAAACATTTCAGATATCTACTGAAATTCTGATATTCAGATATATCTTGATTGAACAAGACATCCGAGAGTACGAAAATAAATCCAAGCCAGTAGGCATAGAATAACCTGTTATTATTATAGAAGTAATTAGTGCACTTGAAGTACAGCTATTTGTTGCGTGTGCGACGTCTACCAATCAGATATAAGGTTTTTATATAATTCCTTATATGATATGATACTCAGGAAGAATGTGCGGCTATGGTTGGTATGATTTAGAATTAAGTAATTAACTAGATATACCGCTATTAGAATAGGTGTTAGTAGTGCAATGTGGGGAACCGGGAGTACACAATAAAAGATGTTGATTAGAAGACGTCTCGTTTATTACTAACTAATTTTACCTTAAATATAGCTTATATACTAGATACGCTGGGGCAAGGTGTGTCATACACTACACCTCCCCCCTTTTTTAAAAAAATAAACTCAATTACATTTGTTTATTTTTTATAGTTCCTTCTTGCTTTAACTGGCTTAAATAATAAACAAAACAATGAATTATTATTTTTTGAATATGCAGAATTGAAACAAAATAATGTATTAATAGATAAGAACAAACATATCCCAATTTCACATTAAAAAAAAATTGCAATTGAGTAACATTAAATAAATCGTTGGCAACTATAACCATTTTATTTAAAAAAATCCAAGAAACAATTAACAAAGTAATAAGAAAAATAGCCAACATTTAATTGTTAATATTATTATTTTTAAGAGTTTTTTTTTTATATTAATGAATGTCACTGGTGGCTATTGGAGGTAACAATTAAGCAGAGATTAGAATGATCTATTAGTCTCTTCATAAATTACTAAATATTATTTATTGAACAACCTGTCATTCAACAGTTGAAAACACATAATGTTTTAAGGAATACAATTGATTTAAACTCTTTTCATCTTAATTATTTGATTTAACAGAATTATGCAGAATTAGATATAAACAAGAACAAAATGTAATGAATGTATAAAAAAAAACAAAATATGAACAATTATGACGTAATGATATATGAAATTTAAGTTGGAATTTTTACATAATATAATGACATTCATATGATTTAAGTAGTACATACAAATGTATCATATTGCTAACTTATATTTTCATTTCTTAATACACTGATTGATTTTAAAAGAACAGAATATTAATCGATACAACGAAAAGTTTCCTTATTAAACCAAACATCGCAATTTAATAAAGGTCATGGATCTATCATTTTATTCGCTTTAATAAAAAATGTAACTAATTAATTAATAATTATATTCCCAAAATAAAATACAGTACAATTACAATATAAGTCGGCATTTATCAATATGCTATCAGATTAAACGATTTTCTATAAAATAAGAGTAAACATTCGGCTACATATAATGAATAAAATGCACAAATTGTTATACATTGAGTAGCACTGCTGGCAATCGATTATTATTAGTTACTTTCTTAAGAATGATTCAAAATTAAATATAATTAATTATTGTATTTTAACATTTGTGTCTCTATAAGGCACAATCTATTCTGGAATCAACACAGAATCAATATTTTACCAACAATAAAAACGGGTTGTTTTCGGTTATTTATGTAACAACGGTTCAAGTTAAAAATCTTATTACTTCCACAAACAAATTGATCCATTTAACGGTCAGCCACCACATGTCGTTCATGTAATATAGTAAAAGTCATACCAAAAAAAAAAAATCATTATTCTTTAAAAAAATATTTTCAAACATGTTCAATAATTTCAAAAAAAAAAGAACAAAACGACCAACTAGGAAGTTCAAGCTCACTTTATCATATAAGTTCCGAACACCAGAACATTCTCATTCTCATAAACATTTCTCTTCCATATGATTCCATTTCCAAAAACAAATCACATTCAACACATAATAACGTTGTCTATTCTCTAATAATTCTATCCACTAGCTCCATATTAGTATCAGTACGTACATTTTGTAGTCATGCTTCACTTCATACGGTAATTCACATACCTCATTATTTGGGCCGGCCGGTCCCCTTTATTTATTCAATTTTATCATAATATTTATTCACTTTCATTTTATTCATTTCATTTGGTACATTTTATTATCATTTTTATTTATAGTCGACTTATTTTTACATACGCGCGTATATTATTATTTTGGAGGTCGTGGTTTAAGCCTCTGCTGGACTCCAACATATCTCACGGAGGAAACTCGTTCGCACTATGATCGATTAGAAGGATCCCACTCACCTTGTACCATTTATTTTATTCTTCCTTTCTTACACTCTTATAATGAAGGTCATATTTTAAGACTCTTTGGTCTCCAACTTATCTCACGGAGGAATCTCGTTCACACCATGATCGAATAGAAGGATTGGACTCTTCATTTAGTCATATCATTGTAATAAATAATCAAGGGCATCACGAATTAAGACAGCTATCTGGTCTCCAACAGTTACTAGAGGGGAATCTCGTTCCAATCACGTCTGTTCTGAAGGACCTGATCCCTTTCCTTCCACTTTTCCATTATGACGTGTACAGTACCGTATTAGAGCTTTAAAAAAAAAAAAAACACCATCCGAACCAATTTTTTTTTAGCTAACTATAGCAAACTCTTTGTACGAAACAGTTCTACAATTCCTCATACTTTCTTGCTGAACATTCAAAATTATACTTTAGCTAATAAAATAGAGTTTGCCTCTGGGTGATCAGTCCAGATGCATTACCAATTTTAATAGCCAAATTATTTTCATTTCATTACTATTCTTTACTAGCATACACAAATTCCTCATACACTCATTACCAACCTTATCCAGGACAGTACCTAATTACAATCATTAAGGTAGCAAAAAGATTTTTAATACTGCCTAAACTAATCCTCATTCACGATCCTATAAGTTCATAATATAATTTACATTAAGTTAACTTTTTCATCACGATTCGTAAATATTTAATAAATCAATATCATTCACTAACTGAACATTACAATATGTTTCACATCATGGGTGGCATTGTTTATCAATTTGCTTAACTTGCTAACACGAGTAACCATAGTAGGTATAAGAATAACAACTCCGAGAAGATACCATTCCCATATTTGTATTGTAGTCACGGTAATGGATATCAGCGCATTCCAGTGTCAATTTCATCTATCCGAGGACAGAAACCTAAACAGAAGTTCTAGAAACTACAATTTTGTCACCTTTCTAGAACATTTAAATGAAGCCGTGATTAGGTATTTCAGAATATCAGTAGGACTTCTTAAATGGTTTTATTGGTGAAACTTAAAATGTCCAAATTCAATCGAGTTAGATAATTTATTACATGATGAGATTATAAATGCTACTTTGTTAAAAATAGGCAATAGCTCAGACCTGGTAAGTAGGTAGCGTGGCGAGTCGAGCCACGTGTTGACGCGTCAGCTAATATGACGAGTGCGATATTTAATCGCACTTTTGAATCTAGGTCACTGCATGTACCTAATTCGAATCAAGAAATAAATGTGATTATCAAAGTCTATTAGAGATACATTTTAAACATTTTAACTGCAATTTCACAATCGAAAAGGTTAATTCGTAAAAGTCTGAATTAATAATTAAACTGAAATTCATACTTAGTCTTCATTAAACAATTTACTAAAAGCATTATTAAGTCTACATTCAACCATTATTAATATATATCGGAGTTTATTTATTCTGTTAGCTTTTGAGGCTTTAAACTTAGAATCATGAGTAGTAATTTAATGTGATAAATTCACAGTTACATTCAGCAATAAGGTTTAGGTACCTTCTTTAAATTAAGTAATTGAAGAAAAGTAAAGTAAACCATCGGATTAAAAATATTCCTTTGCAAAATTTTATCTGGTAGAAAAATAAGTAAATGATAATGATCGGGTTAAAATTAAGAAAATGTTCGTACGAGTTCATCATTAATTGATTTCATCTAAAAATAGGCTATTTAATGTTCAAAAATTACAATTAGTTATTCTCGATAGAATTTAAAATTAATCTTTATAAAAAAATGTTTTATGAATTCTAATTCAACGATTTTAAAAGACGTGTACATGTAAGTGCTTGTTACAGAAAATAATAATATTAAGTCACCATTTACAAACATACCTTTTGCAGAAACAAAGAAATCTGAAATTGAAAGTTACATTGTATTAATAAGTCATGTTGACTAAGTTATCGAATTATTGTCCTACCAATGTAATCTAAAATAAGATAGATTTTGTTAAAATTTAAACTTTCAAAAATAATTCCATGTTAATCAAATAATAAAATTTTAACCATCGAAATCTAATAAATAAGATAGGTTTCGTTAAAATTATAACTTTCATCGAGTGAAAATAAACTAACGAAATAAAAAATAATGTTGGATACTCGTATCTTCCTTTATGTTTAAGTACATTTAAAACGTTACGTAATGAAAATTAATAATGATAAGGAGAACAAAAAACTGCAAATCCTAATTTGATTGCCAACAGCGCCATAATCGAAATACTTTTCTTACTTAAGAAACATAGGTAAAAATCTAACATAAGCTTTTAATAATCCTTAATTACCCATGTAGGCAGCCGCTCTACTTTCCTTACTTCTATTATAATAATAACTATAAAAAAAACACTTCCGATACTTTTCATTTTCGTCACCTTAAGTTATCCTTATCCTTGGGCGCATTCCGATGTTTCCTTCGGGGTACTTCCTCGACACCAACATCTCCCGGCTCCCTGCTTCACCTCTCATCTGACTCCATATTTCCACCCAGCGCCCAGCTTTCCATCTTTTTCTTAATTCATTTTTCTTATCGTGTATATGAACCGCTCCAAAAAATGTTTTTTTTTTTTCCAGCACATCGTATCTCCATATCGTATTTCCACATATTCCTTAGTTCATTATAGACTTTTTCACTTCACTTAATTTTTTTTTGTAAAAATCCAATTCTCTTTTAGTTCGCCACAATCACATTTTCACACTTGTAGCAATGCGCAGCGCTGCCCTACAAGGCAGCACTGGCAGGGTCGCCATGCAATGTGGGGAACCGGGAGTACACAATAAAAGATGTTGATTAGAAGACGTCTCGTTTATTACTAACTAATTTTACCTTAAATATAGCTTATATACTAGATACGCTGGGGCAAGGTGTGTCATACACTACAGTAGAACATATTGGTAAGACGAAGAAGCAGTAAGTACTTGTAGTGATTCACCACTTGATAAATACTGAAATAATTCTGGGGGATGTAATAGTAGTTAGTAAAAAATAGGTAACTGAATCTTTCTAAGAGCAAACTTCAAACTGAGCTAAAAAGATAGATAATAACACTGATACAGACAAACTCACTCACACTCACTTGGACTTTCACAAACACACACTGGTAAACAAATAGATTAATATGAGGTAATATCACTCGATATTATATTGCTCTGGTCATCTTTCATGCTCAACCACAGTTCTAGGGAAACCAAGAACAACAGAATTACCACAAATACTCAAATTCAGCGCAAATATCCGTTTCATCAACAAACAATTTGTGATAGCGCGGGAATCGAACCCACACCATTCGAATTAGCTCTGCACTACATGGGTCGTTGATGTTTAACCAGTAGGCCAAGCACAAACCGCTAACGTTTTGGTAATCGGAAAGTAAACGATACTTTTTTTTTGTTCTTCCTATGTCTTTAAGAAGAAAAGGTTTGGTTTACTTTTCGATTACCAAAACGAATGGAAATTACTGAATGGGATCCAAATCACGTCACTAGTTTACTGGGTGACTGATATAATCGTGGAAAATTAGCTAATATAGAATCCTAAATATATTCTAAGACAATGGTTTCTACAGACTACGTGCTTTTGTTGTTTAAAGACAAATAGACTATGTGGTTATCTCATTCCTTGCGTAATAAATACAACATAACAGAGGTTGGACAATTCTAAATACAGTTATTTTTTTCTAATACGTAACTTGGTCGCAGACTACTTTCTGATTACTGTGTACAGAACGGTTATGATCTAGTTCTTTTTCGTATTAGAATCTAGATTTTATGAATAGGAAAATCTAAGACGGAAGTTGCATAAAACTGAAGAAATGGCTTAATCCTTAAAAGAAAGACACTTTTTTAATGTGGATTAACGTTTGATCCTCGTACCCTGAAGTAGAAATGTATACTAACTACTGCAGATGTGTATTTATTTGTGTACAGCAATTGACAGGAACTAAATAGTATAAACATACTAATGTTTTATTTTGTAGATCATTATTGTAAGTAGTAGATACTCAGAAGATACAAAAGTTTGTACTGTTGGGGGATAAAACCGGCAACCTTTGGTGTATTAGCTAATATCTTAACCCTCACACAAGGTCCTTATCATCATTAATATCATCTGTCGATATCTTAGGTACCTACACTAAGATCTCATTCAGGACAATCTTCGTTCTGGTGGAATTTCCAAAAACCTTTTCCTAAAAGGAACTAAAATAATCAGACTATCAATGAGTGAAATAGGCTTAAACGAAAAAAATGTATTAGCAGGCAACTCGTGGGTATAAAGATGGAGTTTCTACGACACTTGTACCATAAGAACGAGGTAGGTAATATAAGATATTACTGCGTAAACTAACGTCCTCAGGAAACTAGATATTACCTAAGAAATCCACTGTGATGACAATTTCACTCAGATGAAAGTGGTGGGAATACTTAATAGGTGGATATGACATGTGTCAGCATTTATTTGCTTGTTTTATGAATACAGTTAGCAAATTTACTTGTTTTTTTATTTGACTAGCTTTTCGGGATCTTCAGATGCAAACATTTCGCCAAAGTAATTTGAATCCAACCTGTTAAGGGGCGAGCCTACCGCCGTTATAAGGGTTGCCTGGGTTTTATATCGATGTTTTCCACTAACGGATAGTTAGCCGCTAAATTGTACAATGATCACAACGCAGATGCTTCGGCCAGTTTTGAACTCGGGACCCCCAGGATCTGAGCCAGAGTGTTAGAGAGTTAACGGCGATGACCTCAATCCGATTTTGAATGTTCCGTTCACCATGACGGCAACAATCCTCTGACTAACCCGTTTGGTTTATTTTTGTGAGGGTACTAGCTTTCAGCTCAAGTTGGGGCTTGTGACAATGGGCACAGTGGAAGGCTGTCAACCCTAAGACACTTTCTTAGTCCCTTCTGCTCCCCAGAAAAACCATTCCTTAACCTAAACCTGTTACTTAAAAAAAAAGCTGGTCTTGGGCGCGGCGGCGGACATTTACTTCAGTCATCAATACGTTTCACTCTGAATTAGTATTTTCTCTCATTTTGTATCTGATCAATTAAACAATTTTATTTGGCTCTGTTCTTTCCTCTCAAACGACCACAGTTCTCAAGACACTGAATTTGAAAGATAATTCACCACGAGGGAAGTGAGTTTTGGCGCCCTCGGAATACCATAGCTGTACTTAAAGCTATACATACTTACGAGTGATTGACGTAAACAATAGAAAAGATTTAGTGGCAAGTGCATTTGAGTGTAAAGCCCGCCAAGGAGAAACTCACCACGTGTCAAGAATACATACAAGAAATATCTTTTCTTGTTCTTATCTTAGTATTCTAAGTGGGTCCTAGTTTTATTAGATACTTGCGAACGTTGGGTAAATTGGAAAATATAGGAATGCTAAATAGTACGATAAGAGTCATTTTATGAGACGACCAGAAGTCGGTGCCGTGAGGCAGTGGGTTTTTATAGCTACATCCAAAAGGAAAAAAGGGTTCTAACGCAAATCTCTCAGGCTTTTCCTTAGATGAAGTTATTAGATTCATCTCCAATATCATTTGTTTTGGTTTTAAAATCCTCCATTATTTCGAAAAAATCATTTTTGTTCTAAATCAAAATTGGAAGAGGTTGAATTCCCTGCGTTATCCTCGTAAGAGGTCAACTTCGCTTAGAGAGCCTGGGGCCTAGTGGTTAAACAGAGTAACCCGTGAGGTCCCGAGTTCAAGTCTGGCCGGAGAGTTCCGGCCTTGGTGTAACTTGTCTAATTTGCGACTAACTCTCCGGTGATGGAAAGCCCACATAAACCCAAGTAACCCGGAAAACAGTGTTAGACTCGCCTCTTACTACAATGTGTTAAAAGTTGTGCGGCAAAATGTGGGCTTCTGAATGTTCCGTTTACTATAACGGCAATAATTAATGTGCCCTGATGCAGTCGTCAACGTCGTTCATTTAAATAGATTAGGATAATTTAGTTTAGATTTGACACGAATTCCGTCCCGCTGCGGCGCTTCACGGTCGGGGCGCATGCGACCGGTGGAAATCTCCTCTCTCACTTCCGAACTGACGTAACTTCGGCGCCGGCCGTGATAAATGGGTTACTCGGATAGAATAACATTTCGGAGCTGCATTGTCGCCATTCAAACTGATACAATGCATGTTTTTATGCAATGTTCGAGTAACTGTTTGGGTCTGGTTATTTTGGGACTGTTTCGTGACGCTGGGCTAGTTTCACTTTGATCTTCATGATAATGACTAAACTCAGCAGAAATGGCACTTCCTGTATCAGAGACTATAATCAAAATATTTAAATATAAAATAACATTTAGTGCAGATTTTTTAATAGTCAGATAAATATTAGTCCAATCAATAGTAGGACGAAAGATTGTAAAATATCTGTGAAAAAACATTACATTTTGTAAAGAACTGCAGCACGAATGTGACTTTTGTCAGACGGGCCCTTATATAAAACTTATCCAAAGATTTTATTGTTATACGTCTAGGTTTTGATATCTCCATATAACCAGTATTCAAAAATATTATAGTCCAACAGAAGATTTAACATCAATATTTTCTAATTTTGTTCAAACTGACCAGTCATTTCCTAGTTTCACTACAACTTTTATAACTACCGGTCTGTTCAATCTTCCTGTTCATGATCCACCTTCTGATCCAAGTTGAGGTTGATCATTAGTCAGTCTGGTAACTTACCTATGCTACAGATTAATAAGTAAACTCGTTACAGATAAGCTGAATAATGTTGTTGCCCTTAACGAAGTAATTTACAGTTAGAGATTGAATCGGCAAGTGCGCGGTTGAAAGTGGATTGGACGCGAGTTAGGATTGTGGCTTATTGAGTTATTATTTTATTATGAACTAGCTGTTGGCACTGGCATAATAATCCATGTTTAAATTCTAGAAAATAACGGCAAAAATTGACTTTATTCGTCATAAACAGTTCTATAAATAATGTAAGTAAGTAATCGAGACATCGTAATCTTCTTGAAATCGGAAACGTGGCCCACGTAGGAGCAATTTAAACTAGAAAGAACAGTAGAGATAAATAGTTACTCAAGACACTACTAACCTGTACCTGAAGTTAGTTCCTGTCCATTATTAAAGAAGAAACTGATAACGGGTTTTTTTTAGACTCGTTACTATTGCGGCTGGCCTTAAATAGTTAATTTTTTCGTACTTTTTATTCCCTTGTCAATCATGGCACCTAGGCTTTTAAGGTGTTAAGTTTCAAAATGTACTATTTCCCTGAAAAAAACATCAGGCTGCTGAACTCAAGTTTATGTTTGCAGGTTCCATCTGTGATAACACTGGAGTAACTTCTTGACGAAGCTGTTGCAGAGACCGTCTATCGTAAAGCGAAAGGAAATCGATTATTTACGAACTAGTTGCTTCTGTGTTGCACAGATGGCGGTAGTCTGATATTTGTTATGTGGCTACGAATAAAATGAAACTAACAACAAAGCTACGGGTTCAGGAAGTATTTATATTATTAGAAGCCATTTTAGCTCTGACAAGTGATCACTAAATAAAGCAAGTAAGTGTTGAAAAACAAACTTATTTAAAGGGCTAAATAGCTAGGAGACGTTACTTTCGAGCGATAAAGCTGCCTAAATTGTAAAAGCTAAAACACATTTACACTACGTACAGTTCGATTGCCGTCTTTTGTTTATTTGTGTTTATTAAAGTTTGATTGTAATTGGTTTAACTTGTTCATTCTAGGAGGCGTTAAATTAGATACAAAAACGTGGGAACAAACCATTCAGTCTGTTTCCTCATTAGTATCGTTTAGGTATGAACCACTTCCAAGTACACTGATCTGTTGAAAGGAATGCTAACTATTACCAGTTTGGAGTGAAACAGAGAGTTTTTTCTGCCCGGACACACCCGGAGTCTCAATTTTTATTTTATTTTTATGGTTGCCACAATTCGCTAAGCAATAAATATGAGGTTGAAAAACAAATCTACCTAACCTGATAAATTGACTCTTTTTTCTTGGTTGAAACACAAAGGGTAATAACTAGAGCAGCAGCTATACTAATATGATAACCCCGTGATGTGAACAGATTTATTGCTAATAATCATAGTTAAGGATAGGAAAACCAGAAAAAAGACAATCGGTCTACCTGACATCAGGCAGGGCCAGGTAGACCGATTGTCTTATTCTGGTTTTCCTACCTTTAGTAAGATGATAATGCATTATCCCTAATGCTAAAAAAAAAACCTAATCAGAGTTAGTCAGTAATTAAATAATTATGTACAAATATAAATAATCGTCAAGGTCGCGGGAAGCCGCTGGATGCGGACAGCGCAGGACCGATCGTTGTGGAGATCTTTGGAGGAGGCCTATGCCCAGCAGTGGGCGTCGTTCGGCTGACATGATGATAAATAATCGTTGCTATTAAGTTCCCAAAGTCCGGAAATAGCACTTGCAACTAAAAGTTGGTTTTTCATTATTGCTTTCTTCGTCATTAGTCTATGTTGGTCCACTGCTGGACGTAGACGTGGCATTAGACGCATCCATCTCCTGCCAGCAGCCTTTTGCAAATCGTCGCTCCACCTAGCCGGAGCACTACACTCCGTAATTGCCACTTCCGTAAAACGCTCTAGTTCTAGTTCAGTGCTAATTGCCCATAAAAACCTTCCTGTACCTATCTTATTTTAGATCAAATTCTAGTTTAGTTGACTCTGTTGTTTTCATTGACAATCCGAAACACATCACATTTATTTCCTCATGAGGTAGACAGAGACCACATCTTTGCACTTGCTTCGATCCTGACATACATTTTGCGCTTCTTCTAGTCTCATGAGTCCTTTCATACATTCTCGTCGGTTAAAGGTACTCTTGACCTGAACTGAAGTCCCTCAGTGAAATAAACCCCGAACGTTACAGCTTCTGTTAGCGTAGCAAGTCATTCGTTAAACATAACGGTTGGTAAACTCAAGATGTTACATTACATTCGCTCGTAGATTCTTTATTAGAAACATGAATCACTCTACTTACGTTAGATCATAACATAGCATTTTATGGTGGTGAAAAAACACAGAAATGTATACTTTTACAGTAAAGTTAGGTGGAATCAAAATTCACTTTAAAATAAAATCATTGTTTTCCTAATACAACCGATTTTGGAACTAACGCGTTGATGTCTTTTAGAGAGTGACAATAATTTGGCAATTCCAATGCGTGCTCGACCTCTCAGTTCAACTGACAAGTTCACTTGGGTGTATTTAGAGCCCTCAATCTGACCCCTGGTACATCTTCAATTTCACTCTTTCCTCATATTTTTTTGTTGCATTTATTTATTTATTAATCGTTATTCTAAACAAAACCCAAAAAATATTTTCAGTGAAGTTGTTTTGAACACGACATAATATATATTTTTGGTAAGTAATTGCCATGCTTAATTTTTAACCGACTCCAAGGATATTATAAAGTTTGTTTGCTCAGAGTTACGTACATCTCTTTAGTTCAATCTACGGCGAAATCAGGTCTCCCGGTACACTATCTGAGAATGGATTAGCATCCGACATCTGCGCTTGCGCGCCATTAGATAATAATGAGGTCTAATTCCTGTGACGGTCCAGAGGTGCATTACAGCCTTAAATAATGTTTCTTAAATGCCTATATACGTCCCACTGCTGGGCACAGGCCTCACCTTAACTATGATGTGGCGCGAGCCATACTTCAACACGGGGGCTCAGTGCGGAATGTTGGACGAGTGTAAAAGGTCAGTGAGAAACCTTAGCCGCTCTAAGGCCTCTGTTGTGAATTTGACCTTAACACCTGCTCTTAAAGCCCCGAGTGGCACCCTCATTGAATAAAAAAACAAAATATATTAAACAAAATATGATTATATAGTTTTTTCAAAAGTGCCATGTTGGACCGATTTTGGTACTTTTGGATAATACAATGAGGGGTTAACATGTTGACCTGTTTAATTACTACCAAGAAAGTAGTAAACCAAGAAAGTAAAGCACTTACACTGCCAGAGGGCTTTTCAACAGGTGTAAAATATACGAGTCAATTCTCCAAAAGCCCGCGGCGTCGACGGTTGTATATCCATTGTGTTATAATGGAGGCGTAATGGCCGAATTGTTATGATACCCCAAGGCCGCGTGTAGATGATTGTTAAGAGAGCAGATGTTATTGTTTTTGAGATTAATAAGCTTACATTTATTATAGTAATGTCTGTTATGTGAAAACTTTTAACAATAATCTTTTTGAAATTCAATTACAATTCAAGTCCGGTTCAAGTGAATTCCGGCTTGAATTTCGTAAAGTAAAGTAAAGTAAAAAGTAAACGTGTGGGTTGATGCGAATTTACATTAGCCAGCTTGAGAAGATGTCGTTAATAGTTTTGTTTAACTTATTAGAAACAAATCAATAGTACACGGCCAGGACTGGCAAGTTATTTAAGAACTTATGTAAATCTAATAAGGTTTAAAACAGTGTGAAGGCAAGTAAGGAGTTTGTAGCTTGAGCTATGCGCAGAATTCCCATTTCGTTTATCTACGTATTCATAATAACCTCTTCATTCTGCTAAACAAGTTGTAAAAAGGCGTTTCAAAGTTCTTATCTCTAACAAAATCGCAAGTCTTCGTGTACAGCCAACCTCAGATAGCGGGTATGACAGCCGATATAAGCTGACCCCTCATAGCTATGGTTTCGCATATTAAGCGCAGACATTACCGAATCTTGTGTTGAGCCTGTGCTGTTTATCTCTTAGTAAATCATAGCATATTTCAATGTAATAAGGTTGATAATTATTTTAAGCTCGTATTTCTGTGGCAAGAAGAAATCCTGTGTGTTTATCAGTTCTGAGATACGTGTGTCGTGCGTAACGCTTCCGCGCCCGCCCAGTAGGAAGTGGCGGGAAGCTGCTCTGCTTTGACCACGTCGAGTTACAGGATAGGGCTACCAAACGAGTTGAAGCGACACTGGTCAATATCTGATCGTAAGTAAGGGTAGTCAATCATTGAAATCGTTAAGTGTCGCTACGCAATGAAAGTACCTACACGTGAATTAATTTTTTTCATTTACCGCTGTAAATGAAAAGAAATTTTCTTAATTCACGTGTACTTTCATTCTGATAGTCAAAAGCTTCTATTTAGACGTTTAAGATAGTTTACATCACTTGTACAAATATTATCCTACTAATATTATACAGGCGAAAGTTTGTATGTCTGGATGTGCTGTGTTGCTCTTTCACGTAAAAACTACTGAATGGATTTTAATGAAACTTTACAATAATGTTGCTTATACATCTGAATAACTATCTAATTGTAGCCTATTGAGTTCCGAATTGAGATATCGCGCTAACGTCCATCTAACGTCAGACAATTTGACGAATCCGTTTATTTTAAGTAAACTTAAGTCCACGCGGACGAAGTCGCGGGCAGCCGCTAGTATGTCTATAATTCCTTTTTTATTTTTTTAGTTTTTGATTTTTGACTTTATTCTCTTAAAACAGAAGATTAATATTGGCTACTGGGCTATTTATGTTAAACATACCTAAATACCCATATAAAAAATGGTTTCCAGCTATTTATTGACTAATTCTATCAAGTTTGTTATACGTATACTCATGGTTATTAGTTACTGTGTATTACGATTATTATCGTAACTTCCATTAAGCGGTTTTATTCGAAAGTGAGAGTTTAGCTTTAAATGTAAAGCCTGTCTTTTGGCCGTGCGGCTACAGAAATGTAATCGGCCTAAGATGTGTGGTTTGTGAATAACATCCTAAGTCGCGAACCGTGCTTGACTTGACAGGAAACTTCTTGTTTTGTGCTGAAAATTCTTCTGATCAACAAACAAGGATTAATGGGTATAAAATTGGCGCTTGTAGTCAGGTGCTTGAATCTGGCTGGAAAACCTTTTTTGAATTCATTTAACAATTCGAGGATAGAAACATCGATATGAAACCCAAGCAGTCCGAATTACTATAGGGGGCTCGCCCATTGCCTTGTTGGCTTTAATTCCGGAGCTTATTTCACTGCACTGTTATGAAAATGAATGTGCATCCTGCATTTCATAGTCTTGTCGATTAAAAGTCAATTAACCACATATTCGATAGCAAATACTCTTCAGCATAACCCTTCATCAAGCTACTGTCGTGTCCCAGACAATATAGTCCCTTATCTAAATCACTGTTACTTACTGTTCATTGCGATCTTTCTCTATCTTATCTCGATCGAGAAGTCCGTTCATAACGGGCAGCCCTACGAAGGACAAAGACCTATAGATCGGCGGTTTCCCGTCGAGATCTGGACTGGTGGAAAGTTGTCCATGGCCGTCGTATAAATGCCTGAACTTGATACACTCTTGCCACTTTCCTCGCGACAGCCTCTGGTGCACTTTTCATTGCATTTTCTCGTTGATTCATTTGAATATGTGTGTTTAAGAGCCGGATAATTAACATTTCGGTAATTATGAAGAAAATTGAGCTTTTGGTAAGTTTCGGTACGCAAATTCGTAGTTTAAGTTTCGAGACGATTTTTTTCTAAATAATACAGTGATCTAAATGGACAAATTGATATTATTTATGAGCTGATACTGAGCCCATACAGTTCCCACAGACTGACTTATCTCTTTAATACCTATATTTGATCTCAACAGCAAAGTGATAAGGTTTAAGAAAGCCTGAAAGGCTTAACGAGCTGACACATACCTATGTACTGTTTGTTGTATTATCTTGAAGTAATTAGCATTTCGCTACTGGCAATAGTCTATGGTCTTGCGTATACTTTACGAATAAACTCACAGTTAAAATTACACGGTTCGTATAATACAGTAATTCAATTCAATTCCCTTTATTGTGGGTCACATAGGAATAGGTTGACATTTATGAGTTTGTATTACATGTTTTTTAAAAGACTGCTTACAATGCGAGTTTTAACATGTTCGAGATATTTTTACATTAATCCAACATAGTGCACTTCACTAAAAAAACAAACAATTAAAAAAATACCTTATTTTAAAAACTATGTACCTACCGAATTCTACAATTTATGCGAACTGTTCTATTTCATAAGATAATTGAAATGTCTCCATACATTTCGTTTATTCGCAAAGTAACTGGTACATCATTTACCGAATAACTAATTATTATATAATTAGTTAAAACATTAATCACTAACGACGTCCATCTTTAACAGATATATTGATTCCCGAAGATGTCTAAGATTATTTCGCCAACATTTCCATGTTTAGTTTCTAACTAGTACCCCGTCTTGTTAGACCTAAGCATAGCGTTAAGCTCATCTATCATAGTTAAATCAAATGAGAGGAAGATGTTAATCAATCATTAATCGTTAACTACAGCTTACGTAAATGGCTAAGAAATCATCTTTCCGCGGCTGTTAACGAATAAAGTCGGCACCATGAGAACGTTATTAATTATTGAGCTAACTAGGTTGTTCAGTTGTACAAATAAAAGCTGGCATAAGGTCTGAAGTTCAATTATTTAACTGATTATTTTGATTTGCCAGTAATCTACTATGGGTAGTCCACTGGGAGTTCAAAGTGAACTGAATTTAAAATAATAAGTTAAGGATGCGGTTTTTTTCCTGGCCCACGATTCGTTACTCTATCATTAAGAAAGAACAACAAGAATGGGATGAAATAAAAAGTTAATAAATTAACTGATATTTCAGGTGTGCATCATTTTCGCCGCGCTCGCGAGCGCCAGTGAAGAGGAAGGAGAGCAAAAGAAGCGAGGGGCTGGCAAAGCGACCAGCCTGAACGCCATCCCTACAGGCGCACAAAAGCCTGACTACACCTACAACGTCTACCAGAGTCCATCTCAAAGCCAGCCCGGTGCCACATACCAGTCACAAGTCCCTAACTCCTTCTACCCGAGCCAGAACACGCAGTATAACTCCCCAACGTACACTCAATCAGACCAATCATACCAACCACCACAGAGTTATCTTATTCCACCGACGACATCTTCGCAATTTGTCCCTCTCAACTTCATACCTAACCCTGGCTACCAAGCTAAGTACCAGCTCGTCCCTTCTAAATCTGCTAACGGGAATATTCAACTAATCTTGCAACAACCTCAAAGTTACCAGTCACCATTACTACAGTATTCGCAGTTACTGCCGCATCAAGCGGGCCAGTACCAGCATCAGCAAGGGTCACTCCTGAACCCTATTCCACCTCAAGGTCATATCAATGTGGCTCCGAACTACCAGTCATTGCTTGGGGGCTATAACTTAGGTCAGGCGTCTCCCATGCTGCTGTTTACTCAGCCGAACCCCTCGCTCTACAACAACTTTGTGTATCCTAACCAGGGCCAAAGCCTTTACAACTACTATCCGTCCAATGCTCAGACTAAATACGCGGCTTCATATCCTTCGTCGTCTCAGACGACGGAGTATGATAAGCCTCCTGCGCAGCAAAGTGTGTCTAAAGAGGACAATGATATCAGTCTACATACCGGCGAGTACGTGTCTGCTCCGAGCGATAACAGCTACAAGAGCGCGTACACCGCCAGTCACAGCTCATCGTACACCAAACTATAGACTCATTTTAACATTACAGCATGTCAAGCTCTAACATTAAAATTTTAGTGTCTTCGTAAAATGCCTTAACAATCCATTTTAATCAAGCTAATCACCAATAAGGTTAATACTTGACTTAATAGCAGCCAAAAGGTATACTCGTCGTAAAAGAAGCGCTGCCCACTAATACCTAAATTTAATACACCCCCCTTAAAAACATCCGAATTAAGTGCTAATTTCTATCTAACCAGTTAATACTTAGTAATACACAGTAATATTTGCAAATCTCTCTAAGTTTTGTTGCGATTACCGCATGTCTGATGCTAAAACGGTTATGTGCGAGCTAGGCCTTAGTCATAATTCCATTAATAATGTAGCTTGTAATGTTGCCATTCTATGTAATTAATCTTATTTATTACGAAGAAGACTGTTCTTTAGTTTAGTAAGAGGTAATTGTTGATTTGTTTATTGTTGTCTAATAAATGATGCATGGGTTGAAATGTTGTTTTAATAAGTCATTTCTATTTATTAGTTTGGCATTAAGATCCTATAAAACAGACGTGAATTGATTGATGAAGAATTTAACAACATGTGCAAAATTAATTCAACTAACTTAATTCATGATGCCGATTCGGAGCGTAATGGTTATTTAAAGATGTTTTAAAATAATCCCATGCTTTTCAAATTCCGTTAAGGTTATGTTTATTTATTTAATAGTGGATTCACGATTAATTGTTATATAATGTGAGTATCAAAATAAACCTAATCCAACACCAATTGTCAAACAATACAACATAAACAATAGTGTCTGGCTTGTTGGTGCGATCGGCAGTCACACAGTGAATGACGTCTAACTGTACTACACACACACGAATGCGAGAGAAGTCACAGGTTCAACCTACACAAACATACTTGCGATGAACATGTGTGTCCTCTGACTGGTTGGTCAAAGTCTAAAGCTCGTAGCACACTACGGCAACTGCACGGCACCGAACCAGCAATTGCCATTAAAATTTAAACCTTAAGTTGTAGGGACGCGAGCAGCGAGTTGAGTGGTACAACAACAAAAATATCTACTACCACTTATAACACAAGCTTCACTATATTTGATATGAAGAGCAATCCTAAATTCGAGAGTTATTTCTGAAGATGGTGGCTTAGATTCCTGCTCAAGACAAACGTTTGTGCCTGTTCTTTTTTTCTGGATGTTACTATTTATTCAAGTGAGTTAAACAGTCTCTGACACCCTCATCCAGTGTCGCTCTCTCCCCAAAGACATGTCAGATTGCCCTCTCCAAGCAAAGCCCTAAGCTGAGGTCCGGCCTCATTCTGGGGCGCCCTTAGGTACGTTACTTCGAATATTGGGGTTGAGACTCCTTTGCGCTTACCCTACAGTCCGGTAAGCTGGCAAAGCTATTAGCGGCTAAACATCAGTAGTCATTTTAAAAAAATGACACGTAATACTACAAGTCTGTTTAAGGCTGCGTTTCCACCAGAAATGCTTTGCGAGGAATTTGATTTTAAGTACTAATAAAATCGCTCTATTTACCTAGCTTCGCTTAATGCTCAACTCTTGCATTGCATAAAATAATACGAGTAAATTAATATCTCAGAAAACTTTACAACATGCTTTTTAAGCAGACTTATGCTGCGTTTTGAATCGAAACGAAACGAATCGCTCCGCAATCGAATATAATGGAGCGATTCAATTGGTTCTTAAAAACGCATTCATCGCAACGCATCTCTAGTGGTAACGCAGCCTAAGTCTGCCTAAAAAGTCTGTTGTAAAGTTGTCTCAGATATTAATTTACTCGTATTATTGTATGTAATGTAATAATTGAGATCGATTTCGATTGCACCGGCATCACTTTTGATGCTACCTCATTTTACTAGAAGACGTATGCAGCAATTGGAACCAGGCAATTAAATATCTTTCGTAACATTTTTGCGCGGGAAGCTATGAAGCCAAGATGTTGTAAGTACTTATTAAATCCTAATTGATTGATTGTTAGACTCGGCTGGACCTTTGTTCCACATTAATAGATGTACTTCAATAGATCAACGCCAATCTAAAATCTTTAGACATCAGCATCAACACATCTAGATTATACGATTGTGCAAGGTTCAAATTCGTTGGAGGTTCTAATTACGAAATATTAAATAATAATAATGTATCATTATGTAAGTAGTACTGTTGTATAACAATAATGATGCCAGGTGCTTAGTCGTTGTGATGCAGTTCTTGTCCAGAATGCTTTAGGTTTATTTCCTTGTTCTGATTTTCGGGAATACGCCGCTGCTATTCACTAAGCCAGAGGTTTAGTTCAGTTAGTTTACTCGTTAGAGTAAATATGTGTAGTTTCAATTGAGTTTTGAATTCCAAACATGCCGAAATTGCTTTTAATCAGATGTTGAAGTTCTCAAAACTAAAATGGTAAATTCTGGCGAAGCAAAGAAAAAGTAACAACGGTAGGGATATTCATATTCGCTCTTAGCGATAAGACCGCCTGTATTGTACATGCTAAATATCTTTAAGTATCGTTATGTAACTTGTTTTCTTTGTGCAATAAAGTATATCTTATCTTATCTTATAGTCTAGATCACTTTCAACTTTATTAAAATTCTTCCGGGTTTGAGTGCACGAATGGTAAGTGTTTAAGGCATCCATCTACAATGCATTCGGTAGAGTTATCTTAAAGTTCCAAGAAGCAGTAACAAAGTATCGAGTTTCTTGTCTGGAATTCTTCTCGACAGAAACAACTTCCGAACTGGTGGTAGAGTAAGTAGCTTCAAGTGTTTCTTACATCATTTTATTTTTTTACTTTTAATTATTTTACTGACTTTTCATAATCACTTGTAATAGTTTTCATGAAATAAATGTTTTGGACTTGAACTTGAAGAAATAATTCCATTTCAGCAAAATTATTAAATAATGTTTTTTAATCTTCACGCGAACACTATACATCGAAATAAAACAACTTTAAGCGAGAAAGCGAGTGAAATTATTAAATTAAGTTTAATAAAAATACAAATTATCAAAAATGTGAAAGATAATAGTGACACGCCTAGGAGTAGTCTCATCATGAGGTTCAGATGAGTAACAATTATAAGGATTCAAAACGTTATTACCTAACCAAAACATAACAAATGCATAAAACGCACAATGCATTTGAGTCTTAATTGCAAGTGCAGCAAAAAGCAGTCAAACAGCGATCGTTCCGAAAGATAGCTCCTTTCTTGCGAATGATTACTTCATTCAATTTGCTCCTCGGGAAAGTCGCTATTGTCTCAAGGATTGATGTTGGCTATTGATCACTTGTCTAGATTATGCACACCACTTATGTTGCCGCTCGATAGTCTACTATCAGTAGCCTATAGGAAGTAGAAGCAGTAGTTATGATTTTTAAAAGTATGGAAATAGACTTGCGATAGGGTGGTTCGAAGGCATCATTTAAATGAATGATGTTAAAGGACCTATGGAAAGTAGAGAAATTACATCGGCTTCTAGATACACTGGCTTACTAAATAAGAAGGGATGACACAGAGTATTATGGGTAAGATAAAGATAATGTAATTCACAGATAATTCATGCATTTAGTGTTAACTAGCGGCCGCACGCGACTTCGTCCTTGAGTTAAAAAAAATGAGATATATCTTTATAAATTGTAACGTCTTATTCAGATGCATAAACTATGTTACTGTAGTGTTTAAATTAAATCCATCTAGTAGATTTTACGTGTACAAGATGGAGTATTTTTTCCTGTTTTCCGAATGTTACCCTTCACTGCTCTGCTCCTATTCATCGTAGCGTAATGAAAAGTATACAATAACCTGCCTAAGGGTATGAGGAATAATTGTGCCAAATTTCGTTAAAATCCGTCAAGTAGTTTTTATTTCTATAACGAACATACAGCAGACAGACAGACAGAAAGACAGACAGAGAGACAAAAATTTTACTGATTGCATTTTTGGCATCAGTAGCGATCCCTAATCACCCCTTGATAGTTATTTTTTAAATATATTTCATGTACAGAATTGGCCTCTCTACAGATTTATTATAAGTATAGAATAGATGTGCCTAAGCAGAAAGGACAATCACCCTCCACGCCTAGAATTATGCCGTATGTGAACCTGTACAAGTTTTCTAAAGCCATTTTTGCATTTAATTAAATCCCTAACAAGGGCTGGTCAGTATTTAAAGTACTTATACGTATTGGGTATTAGTATTTAAACTAGGTACCTACTTTCTTGTAACGTAATTCAGAATTGGTATTGAAATAATTATATTTAACGATGAGACCGATTCGGTTTGTATGAAAAAAATAACTGCAGTGATGATTTTCGTGTAATAAATTAAATCAATTTATGACATTATTATTGATTTGACTGATGTCTGCGATTTGACTGATATTTCGGGATAGCTATTCAAACAACAATTACTGATCAAATTATATACATAGGCTGCAATGGATTGCAAATTGGGGATTGGGGCACCAATGACAATTTAAAGCATGTATTCTGCCTATCTCTGAAACGTAATCTTCTTTTAAGTCCTTTGTTGTCTTTGTTGGCCTAGTTTAAACAGAACACCACTAAGTTTTGCAAGTGAAAGACTGTTACACTTGACCATTAAAAATGAAAAAAAAAATGGGATTGGGATAATAAACCCAGTAAAATGTATAAAAAACCTTAATTTAATTAACTTCCGTTTCTCACGATTCTTAAAGTATGGAGATATCATCTTTATAACCACTTTTAATTTTATCTAGCTTGCTATTAGACTAGTATTATGTAATAGTACGATTTGCAGAGCATTATCAGATTACTTGGGCACTTTCTCGTATTTTCCCCACTCTAAGTACCACTCTACCTTCAGACATGATTAGTTTAACCTGTTACTGCAGAAATAATGTAACCACGCCCTTTCTTGGTACGCGATCCTAAAGCTAGGATCTTAATAAAAAACAGTAATTTCTCGATTAGATTCGTTATCGATTGATTCAAGATCAAAGGACACACTGTTATTTTGGCTGTACATTGAAATTGTTGATTGATAAATATTTTTTCTGTAAAATAAAAGTAACGTCCAATGTATTGTATAACGTTGCTAAAATATGCATCACCTTGCTAAATTATTTAAATCCAACACACACACAATACAAAGACCAAATTTTCAAAGTTATCTACGGCCATGAAGGCTTAGTATTATAAAACAAATACAACTTCAATTAAACCAACAAAGACAAGGGCATTAAATGTACAGCCTAAATTATTTACTAACATACAAGAATATTTTACTACGAAGGTCTTATTTTGTAGTTAGAAGCCAAATTGGGCCCAACAGACCGGTGTGGGTTGGATGTGATACTCAAACCGCAAGTGAAGCGTAAAGCTCTGGCAATACACCGGGTTACCTAATCCGCCTAATGGGGCTCTAAATGATGACAACAAGTGGAACATGTGGGTAAATAAAAATATTTGATGGTAATAGACATGAGAATTCGTCCGTGGAGTGACGTAACGAAGAGCGACTCATACAGTAAGTGTATTAGTGCTGGAGATGCGCTGACCACAGTGCGAGTGGCCAGTAGTTCGTATAGTTTGAATAAAACTGGTAGGTGATTTTCTACTGGATTAACATAATGTGCACTAATATCTTATACAGGGAGTTTCAAAAATACCCCTAAAGACTGAAATGGCATAGAAAGTGAATGAATCTGAAATGTTAGTTGTCCCTTTTCTCATATCTTTAACGGTTTCGATGAAATTCGATTCGATGGTTTTTTTTTGACGCCAACGGAACTGACTGAGATAGCCTGCTTCCCACTAAAGAGTTTTGGGCAATTTCACGGCGAGGCGACCTAGCCTCGAATAGCCACTATCGACTTAATTAAAACATTTTATTTTATAATTTTAGAAAAAAAAGCTTCATTTTTGTTGTAAAAAAAGACTTCAAAAACTAAAACAAGAAAGTAGTCTCCGCTACGCTGATATGCAGTAGTCAATTAGACGTGACGTCATGTAGCCTATGACCACCGGGCTATCAAGAGGCATCCAATGACACCTCATTTTTCTAATTATGGTTACTAGTTTAGAAGTTCCGAGAGAACAAATGAATGCCACATACATACAGGTCAAAATCATAACTCTCCTTTTTGCTTCGCCGTAGTCGTGTAAAAAGTGTGAAGGCAATTTTTAGCGCCGTTAGTTGTGACAAAAGCTTCTAGTTCTTCTCCGTACTGTGGCTGAGCGGTCCAGTGAAAGGAAACAGCATGTAGTTAATTGCCTCGTATTATTTGTATCATTCGCGGAGGCGCAATCGAACGCACCTGCAAATACAGGGTGATTGAAACATCCACCTTTAATTACTTATTTATTACTTTACTGCGATCATTTGCCGCGCAATCAACTAATTGCGTAGAAGCCATGGTGTCTTAATTGAGTGCCAATCATATCAGAATTGCTTATAAAAAACACCTGTTTGGTAATTATAGAATAATACGCACGGTTACTGTTTGATGATGGAACAATGTATTTATCAATGCTGGCAATCTTATAGTTTTTAATGATTTGGTAATAATGCTTTTGTTACTTGATTATTTTTAATTCTTAAATATAATACAAATATAACGAGATATTTTAAACTTCGTTTCGAAAAGCTAATTAGTGACGTAATCAAAGTCTCATTAAAATCGCAAGAAGCTTTTGCAATGTATGAAGTTTATATCAAACATTCATAATACATGATAAATGGGATTTATATCCTGTGCTACGCCATTAACATTCTCATATCGAGCGTCCTTTCCCTTACAATTTCATAATCTCATCATATTGCTTGGTAGTTTTGACATAGTGCTTCCTAGATAATTATTTCATCCGTTATTGGCTGATAGCAAATCATTGGTGCGTGAGTTTGACACCATCACAACATCCTGTAGCGACGCACGCGCCGGTCTGGTCGCGCATCTATCTCTTTCTCTCCCAACGCGGATTGACTTAAGCACGTAACGGCTATTTGTCTATTACTTCGTAACGAGTCACATATTACTGTTATTAACAACACTGTATAGAGGTAATTTATATAATGAGGTTGAAAATGAATCAGTATTATTAAACTTGCTTAGAATCTGAACTAGTTATCTTCACTGCAGTTTTTAACATTCAGAGCTTCAAGACGCTGATGCTGAACATAGCTTTGCTTCATATCCTAGGAGGACGGTTGTATTGTGGACTTGCAACTACCGACACCTAGTTTTACGGTTAGTTAGTAAGACTTTCTTCCTACTTGACCCTGAAATAGACGGCATCTTTCAGCCGTAGGGCAACTAAAAATCCCCTTTTACGTTATTTAACAGTGACCTTCAACCCATTATGTAGTGACTAGTTTAACATCAGTAATTGTTGATACGGCTTAAGGCCTCCGACTGAGCTTTAAAGACTAGCGATGTCTGCCTGGCGTGTCAAATATATTATCGGTTCTTGTCGCCAATCCCTTGGCAGAACCAAGCCGTGAATAAAGTGATTCAACCCCTAAATTTCTCACTTCCTGGGAAAAACACTACTTAGAACTTAAAGTCTGCCTACTGAGAGTTCTTTGACCTCCAGTCAGGTCCTAGCCTATATTGTTCTGGCTAAGCTCACATTTGGGTACTAAACCAGTGAATCCCAGTAGTGCTGGTAGGTATAACTAGATCGTCTCGCCATCTCTTCTTCGGCCTGCCTCTTTGACGAAATCCCTTCCTGTCGCCATTCAGTAACTTTATTTTGATTTTTATTAAGGACTAAGCAGTCATTTGCTCATTATCTCACCTGATGGTAAGTAAAGATGTGATCTACGATGGTATATGACTGTCCAGTGAATGCTTATTCACTCTTCTTTTGAATGAACACATGCGCGGGAAGCGAGTACCACTCCTTAGCTATCTGTATTATAAGAGAGTCGGCAAAACGTTTCGTGTGGATGGCTGGAATGTTAACAACGTTAGGGGTGGAGCTTTAAAGTGCGTCTAGTGCTCCGATGGTGAAAAGATCTGGACAAGACACCCAGTTTTTTTCCTATACGTATTGAAAAAAACACGTCTAAACTAGCCTAACTAGTTGACAAAATAAGCTATTGTAGATTGTTAGATCACTTGAGATTATTGCTATATCACAGTTCACACAGCGCAGCGGATGCCGCCGTCGGAAGCGTTTACCTACATGTAAATGATGAGCAGATCGGTTTGTCGAGACACTAATTATCGTTACCAAATTGTTACAAAAGAGTACATTTTTATGATTCTCATAGCTCGTGGGAAGACTGCCAAGCGGCTGTTATTAAATAACAACTTGTTTGGGTACTCCGATTTGACTTCTATTGATGTCACTGTTTGGAATTGGTGGTCTGGTTTTTTGGTATAGGACTGGTGTAGAGGCAATCTTCATAATTGACTGAAACGATGTGATTTTATGAGTTGCAATCAATGCCTTATGCTGACTATAAAGTGACTTGTTGTTGCATTGCTTGTCATTTATTTACGTTTCAAAAGCTTTCATTTATTTTATGAATTTGCTTATTTATTTTTTGCTAATGAAAACATTCATGGAATTGTTGGTTCTAAAAGGAAGCAATCTATGAGTTTGCATGTAGAGGGTGAGTATAAACAGTGTTTCCGGTGAATATCACATCAGCAGCAAAGGTCAGTGTTGATTAAACGCTGTAATACTCTATACCGACTGTACCTTCACGTCATTACATGTTGTAGATACAGGGATTGTGACAAATTGACTATATATGCGCCTTGCTGTAGATATTCGAAATGTTGTATTTCTAACTATTTTCAAAGCTCGAATAAAAGCTTACGTGTAATTACTTGTTTTCTAACCTTTTGACTCTATTTTCTACTATCAATGGAGGGATTCTGGTCAGATAATTTACTAGGTATATGCAATTTTTCAACATCAGCAGTTTAGTATCCGGTATCTGTTTGCTATTCCAGTCAGCAATGCTCGATAGATTTTCTATCTTTCTTTCTAACCTATATAAATGAGTAGTAACTACTTAATAAAAAAAAGAATTTGATGTGCGTTATAGACTATCTGTATCCTCCGTGCCGTATCCTAGAACATTCGCTATAGCAAAAGTAGAAGTTTGAGAGTATTTTTTGTTCGATTTGATGTTGTCAAAGCAATACTCAAACACAGATCAGTACTAAAACTCGTAAAACTGCAGTAGCATTCCAGAATAGACCTTAGTTATTCATGTCAGTAATTCTAGTCAGCAGCATGAATTAGTAAGGGGTTCAAAGGTTACAGTCTCAAGCATTCATAATCGTTCTGAAAGGGCACAAAAGAAAATGGAAGTCCAATCATGTATTCGGTGCAGTTTCATTACCAGTGCAAGCGCCGCCTGCGTCCACAATTGCACCATTATGCATTATACTCGTATGTCATTGTATGGACTTACGAACCTACGGTACAAATTTCAATCCAGTGCTTGCCACCCACATTGTAACATACGCTCACGACTATATCCTAAGCGTATAAGTCAAAGACACGCCGATTGTTGCCGTCATGGCGAAGCAAACATTTAGAAGCCGCTAAGCAACTTTGAACCCAACTTGCTAAGGGGCGAGCAGCCGGTCTTTATTCGGTTTGCTTGGGTTTTTTTCAGTGTTTTCCATCACCAGAGAGTTATACCTAATGAAGTAACCAGAATCATGTTTTTTTCCTGCATTACTTCACAATCCCGAATCGAAAAACCAGGCTCAAACTTAGGCTAGCTTAGCCCGACATCCATCAAATTTAAATCGCTCCATTTAGCCGCTACCAGTCTGTGATCTGATCTGCGCTACTTCCTATCATTACCCATTACCTGCGCTTGCGCAACCAGGTACAATGTTGTGCTCTGGAACCTTTTCCTGTGAAAGCTGCATTTCTGTAGGCCGTAAGGTGTTTTATCGTTTTGTCGCATACCTAGGAGTTTGATGCGGAAATGCCTTTTGCGGCAATGATTGTTAACTGTAGAATCAGCAATATTGTTTGATCAAAATAGTCATCAACTGCCACGCTGATCATTTTAATTATGCCTTTTCCCAGTGCAAGATCAATTTCTAGTTATTTTTAATAATTAGAACGAGTAGGTACTAGTCTTTATTGTTTTCGGTCGGGGACCCTGGCAGTAGGCCGGGTGATAGGTCCACCTATTGTGAGCTATTTTAATAGTCTTCCCATCCCGTTATAATAAATAAAATCTCTGTTATGACAAAACAAAGATTTGTAAAGATTAATCGGATTAAAATCTTACAATGTTTGACACTTCTGCTGTAGACCCTCTGGAAAGCATAGTTTACTTTCATATACCTATAGTAAACGATAACGAGACGTACAGCATGGGTGCAGCATTGCTCTGTATTACTACTCACAAACATAGATACAATCGCTATAGCTTATCAAGCTGAACAAAGATGTTGCCTGAATCCATCCAGGGAAAAATCAGGAAGTCTTATAAATGAACCAATAGGGCTCGGAACGAACGAATTCAAGTTTAACCGTAGGATTGCAGTTGTTTCGTTTCTCGCTAATTACATAACATCTAAGAGTGATGTGTGTAACAGACCATTACTTATTCTAGACGAAAGAGCACACAATATACTTACACCATGGAACAACGCCCGTTGTGATTAGTGCCAAAAATCTCGCTACGTGAAGCAAAGTTGCCGAAATTCTCACAATCCTAGCGGAACCGAGCGACTACATTATGTTGTGTAAGTATTGATAAATACCTGTCTTAGTGTCCGGGAAAAGAAAAAATACGACTTTGATGGCAAGATAAAAGCGCCAAAACGGTTTATTTTATAAGAATTGGCGGTAAACACCTAAAGCATAACATGAAGTAGGGATGAAGCAATTATTTAAAGGAAACGACTTGTTATAAGCGAAATTAAGATTATCTTCGGACGTGGACAGTTATCACTGCCTGTACGTGTCGTCATGGCAATCCTTGCCTAAGACGGTTTATGTGGTGAACATATCTGCATTGAGGTAGAGGTATTATTTCAAAGTACCTAACTGATTAGAAAAAATTTAAGATAAGGATTCATTTATTTGCAATTTGTTATTATAAGATGGCTATTTTTTCTAACACATTTCCATATTGTATACTCGTACATAGCCAACATCCAGTCCAATACAAACAGACATGTTCATTTATAGGTACTCAAATGTTTTTCTTGCCGGTTCTTCTCAGTACAGAAACAACTTTCCGACACCGGTGGAGTCACATTATGTTTGTATACTGTGTATTTATTTATTATTTCTATTATAGTATTTAAGTCTATTATTAAGTGTATTTTTGTTTGTTTGATTAAGTTTTTGACGATTTGAAAGCACTTGTAACAGGTCTATTTAAATAAAGATATTTCTGATTCTGATTCTGTACTATTCAGGGATCTAACTCGCGGTCTCTCAGTAGGTATATATCTGTAGTTGAGAAAACACCATCCTACATTGAACCACAGATCTCCATATTAAAATGATGTCACAGCACCATTATTAAGCTCTGGCATAATAACTACTATTGTTAAACACGCTTTATGTTAAACGAAAAAAAACTATTATGCATTACAGCATGATAATAAAAAAAGAAACAAAATTATAGCAATGACCGGCACTTTCTATGCACAATTCGACAACCCATATAATGGTCATGCATTACAGACAAAAACAATGGCTGCTCCGCTCTAATATTCTAACGGAAAACCTTATTGTAATCGATGTCGATTATGATCCAAAATCGAGATTGCATCATAATTTATCGATATGATGACAAGAATTGGGACAAAAGTGGGTATAATGAGGTATTCAGATCGGTTGCGAGACGTCGCCTGAGCGTGATTTCTCGTGTTACGAATAATCGCTCGGTGCCTGCGGCAAGATGATCTCGTTTGATTTATGATTCTATCACATTTCTTAACATTTTATGTCATTTGAGATATGTTATAAACACCAATTTGTAACAAATTGCCATTTACAACCACTCGAAAAAATCAAATTCATGTCATATAGAAATTGAAGTAGTTTCAATGGAGCAATAGAGATTTATGAAAATGATTATGATTACATACTGAGATACGTCTTGTGCTTCTGAAATGAATGTCAGAGATTGTTCTAGTATGCTAAAGTAACTTTCAAAATATTAAAGATGATAATAATCAGACGAGGATCTACGTATCTCAAATGTTTGTGACATGAATATTATTTTTAGGGTTTCACAACAGGGTTTAGTATACAGAATATTAAACACAATATCTTGCTTTAAAGTAAATACCTATGATAAAGACAAAGATTCATTTATTAATACGCCAAATATTTGTTTAAAAATATTGTATCTTTGTGGGTTTGTACGATGAAAAACCTTTAAGTTTACTGCATAAAACGAGCCTTGCCTAATGAGGGGTCTTGACTATGGCCATAAATAGTCCAGGGGTTTTTTGCCACCTTTGACCATTTTTATTTATTTCAGATATATATTGAAAGTTCACCCTGTATAAAAAAGGTAGTTTTTTTTTGCTTCTGACTGAGATTAATTTTCCTTTATTAAGTTCAGTTCCATCAAACTTAAGTAACACTTTTTTTGGTAATAAATCAAGCAATTGATTTGAATAAATTTTATGCGGTTTTCTCTTTCAATTTATAACAGATTTCCAATTACTTTTATAATAAACTTTTGGACGACGTAAAGATACCATCACTGGCATCTTATAAGATCAATTTGAATTACGTTATACACACATTATTACTAGGTTACTTTTACTTTCGTAGCTTGTAAACGAACTGCATTAAGTAGATAACTAACATAGACATTCATTACCAATAACGATGAGAACGGAGCTTCTGACAAGTACAAATCTGTGTAAGCATTTAGAATAAGTAAATAGTAGTTAAGGCGAAGTTACTGATGGGTTTTCTGTCAGAGATACGTTTCTGAATTAAACATTTATTCAATCGGAACCGACAGTGACAAGTGATTTTAAGCAAAGCCTCTTGATTGGATTTTATAAAAGCTGTACTCATGGTAATACTTAGTTCTTAAGTAAATTGTATCTACGCAATTTCTAGTTTTTAAGTAAATTGTCCTAGAGACCATTGCAGTACCCGCAAAGGGTCACTAAGTTATAAGTGTTTGAATTTAGTTAAGTTTTGAAGTTTAACTTTGAACTAATGCGAAGGTATTTTAGTTGGGCTAGTCACCTATTCGGCTACCTGACTTGTCGTGGATAAATCGTCACCTATCCATTATCGACCGTCCGATGACCGTCTTGGTGTAATTGTTGAGAAGTAGGCTACTACACCAAGGGTCGCGGGTTCGATCCCCGCACAGTACCGAACATTTGTGGGCATGCACATGTCTGTTTGTATTGGTCTGGGTGTTTCCTATGTATATTAAGTATGTATTTACAAAAGAAAAAGTATTTAAGTATGTTTATCCGTTGTCAAGTATCCATAATAACGGTCTATAAATTAGCCCACTTGGGACTAGAGGGCGCTGTGTGGAATAATGTCAAAAGATATTTAATCTAAATTTAAAAAGAAAGATAAGATAAGATATTTATTATACATATATATATTAAACAGACACTTTCTCAGACACCTCACCTTAACATCAACGACACAGAGCGTGAACAATTAATTTGAGCGGTTCTTGCGTCGGATTTTGCTCCAACGATTGAGCAAAGGTTTTTGGTCGATCGAGCTGGTCGTTTAGCGTAATTACTCTCCCAGTAATAAGCAGATCCACTTCATTATAATTAGCGTGTAAAACTTTTGGAACTTGCGTAACTTGGCATAGTTGTTTTTTAAGGTTTGCAACTTTTGGCCAGTTAAAACTTTTTACTTTTTTGCGGATGCATTTGTCTAAGTTTCTTTTACGTAAAGTTAGAAAGTTATGTATTTTTTAGAATTCACTTCTTTATTCATTGAAATTTTAGCTCTTGTTTGAATTTTAGTTTACAAACGTTATTTTTCGGTTCAAATATATTCACAAACTCTTTTATTAAAATGTAGGTCTGTTGTTGTCATCATGTCATGTTACAAGTTTTGGGGTTAAATTTTTAATGTAACTTTTTTGGTGATCTAAGATATTATGCAAATAAATAAGTGCTTTAAAAAAAATCTTAAATTTTTTAATAAGGCTAGGCCAGCGACGAACGTAAATGACTAAAAAAGGTGACCTAGCCAACCACCTGCTCTGAAAATCCATGGTTAAGACCTAAGTTCAACATTGAACGTTATGGAGCTCAATATGATGATGAAGATGATGAATAAATCTCAGACGGAATCGATAAATATGATGATTCAGACGGAATCAATAAATACCTGTAATAATGAACAGATGGAATCCCCAAGTGCTAGTTCGACTAAAACTTGACCGAGGATCACAAAAACCAGAAAAAAAAACAATTCCCGCCGAATGTCTTTTTCTGGTTTTCGGATCTTTAGTGAAGATATTGCATGTAAAATTCAAAAAAAAAAATAATCTTGATCGGAAGTTAAATATTTGAAATTATATTTCTTCCGAGTGTTGAAGGTGTATCTATCTGCCTTTGACATTGATGGGGTCGCCCTGGCTCAAATGATAAATATACCAAAAAGATTCGGCCGGTCTGCTTAATTGGTCTCGGTAGCACAGTGGTTAGTGCAGTCACCCGGTTCGCGAAAGACGCGGGTTCGATTACCGCCTGAAGCCAAGACCGAATGTCTTTTTCTGGTTTTCGGATCTTTAATAAACATACTGCATGAAAAATGCTAATAATTATAAAAACATAAAACTTGACCGCTTTTTAAATGCGATTAGAAGTCATATCCTTAGTTGCCAAAACCTTAATTAAGATGTTGTTCCATCGTGAGTGCTCTCGTTACCGTTCGCTGTCAACAGACAGACAGACTGATTGCGAACTCACTCGATCAATCATCCTGAGGTGACGTTACTACTTACTACGTAATAACTAATAACTAAAGCAGAATTCTCTTTTATTAACGTTCTGCAGTCAACAAAGAATCCTTATAGTTTGGCCATGTGCATTAATACTTTCGCTGTCTTTTTGAATTTCAAGTCTTTTTTGAAAGTTAAATTCTTGTGTTACAACAAAGACAGCTAATGAAAACATTGTTTTAAATTGGAGTGTTACTTATATTATTTTACGTTTATTTATGATTTAAACATCATTATTTCATGAAGTTTAACCGTACAGATTCACAGTTTTAAAAAGAGCTCCACTTTATAATTGGAAAAGTTAAATTTTTGAGACTTTAGGTCCTAATGAAAGCTTACTAGCTTTAGGCGTTCCAGCCTTAGGCCTTTCAGCCTTTCTCAAGTAAAAAGTGACCACGATAAGTTATTTATTTACTAATTCATAATTCATTTATTCACTGCATACATGTGGTAAATTAGGTCTTACATAAATAAAAGCACAACAACACATGAACCCTGCAAGGGCGCTGCAAGATAAGTAGGTATGTAGTAGTAGTATTAGTATTCTTGATTATATCCACAAAAAAGAAGGGCTAAGAGCCTCGATTTTCCATGACTAACAGTTTTAACATTTTCTGTGTTAATAGGGCAATGAAAACAAAAGCATTAGCTAGATACTGGCTAATGAGCTAGACCGATCTAAGTATCAATTACAAGCGGCGCTGGTCCACTTACTTAGAAAGCACTGCAGTGAAACCCGTGCACTTAGCCACAGTCACTTGCACTTTATTGTACTTGTAGGGAAATATATGGTAGCTATGAATTTATAACATACTGTACTTCTCTGCTTAGCCTTATGGTTGACTGGTAGAGAATGCCTCATTGGCATTAAGTCCGCCTTTTGTACCATTCATTGTTGTGCAATAAAGAATAAATAAATAAAAAAAAACATAACCTATGCTCACTCAAACTCTACGGTGATAGAAAACACCGATAAGAAACCCAAGTAATCCGAATAACTGCGGTAGACACGATGGGTGCAAAAAATGGGATGGGGTGGTAACCCACCCCTAACGACATTTAGTGATGTTTCGGGCATCTCTGTGGTTCGAAAGGCATGGTAAGCAGTTGGTCCCGGTTCTCGTCGCTAGATCTCAGTCATTAGTCTAGTCGGTGGCCTTCGGGGGGTTTGATAACATCTGACATTAAGGTTGCTCACTAACTTTACACCCCCCTAAAATCCGCACTGAGCCCGCGTATTGTACTATGGCTCACGCCAACTAAACTTGAGATGAGGGCTGTGCCCAGTGGGACGTTTATGGGCCGTTTCTCCTTATGCTCACTAGTGAACACTATGTAGGTGTTCCGGCCTGATTGACTGCACTGGTTATCTTACATCAAGATCATCAGACCACTTACCGTAATCTTTTTTAATGTAACTGTGTTGTCATTGTGCAACTTTTTTTTAGAGTGGTCTTCAAGATTACTTCTCTCCACCTGATGGGAAGCAGCCGTGAGGTCCAGATATGGGGTTGACAAGCACAGTAATGGAGAACTACTTTGCTTTCAATCGCTTAAAAAACCCGGGATTGTAGGAAGAAGTAAACACGTCATGCGCTGGAAGAGCGTTTAAACAAACTGCATAACGCTGAAAAATAACCTATGGTTTTTTTCCGGATTTTTCTCGGTAGAATTAATGACCAAACAAGTAGTAGAGTCACAATTGTTCGACTTAAAATAAATACCTAATTACTTAATGTTTTCTAATATTTACGCGAACACTATACATCTAAATAAAACCACTTTACGGATTCTACTCGCGGTCTTATATTTTCTTTCAAATCAGCAGCACAACTGTTGTCACATCAATGTTTGTCCAGGGCGGAAATCAAACCCGCGACACGCGGTACTTTACGCAGAAGCTCTACCCATTTCCAGCAATTTCGTTTAAGAGGTGGCAAAAGAGCATTCACACCGCTCAATGTGGATAGACAAAAATGTTTTGTGTTACATAATACTTCATAGTCACCGCATTAAATACAATATTGAACTTGACCGTTTAGAAATTGAGAGTCACAACACAGTTCAGCAACACAGTGATACCAATTGTGTCATAATGTTGCTATGCGAATAAATTATGATAATCAAAGCTAAATTCGGCTGCTATTGCTTATCATCAACACAAAATTTAATTATTTCAGACAATTGCAAAACATATGTCTAGACATAAGAGCTACGTAATTTTTGATTGTAATTTAAACTTTTTAGTCTTTTGTGATGACTATAGTGCTCCTGAGCACTTGAGTCTAGCGTTGAAAGAGTTGGTCTGTTACTATCATATGAACGCGCTCAGGCCTAATTCTTCTAAAACGCAGTCGTGTGCATTTCACCTATGCAACCGACAAGCTAATCGACATCTAAAAATTTCCAGGCGTGGAGTCGATATTGCGCACAGTACTCATCCGCGTTACCTTGGCATCTACTTGGATAGGTCTTTAACATTTAAATTTCATGGCCAAAGCGTTAAACAGAAGGTCACCTCTAGGAACAACTTGCTTCGTCAACTCACCTGCACTACATAGGGAGCAGCCCCACATGTGTTGCGTCCAACAGGCCTCGCTCGTTCCTTCTCCGCAGGCGAGTACGCGTGCTCAGTTTGGCATAGATCCACCCACGCTAAAGAAGTCGACATTGCGCTAAACGAGGCCTGCCGCATCATAACGGGCTAACTTAAACCCACATCGCTGCCAAATCTCTACCCGCTCGCAGGGATAGCGCCTCCTGAGGTTCGACAGGAAATTGCTTGCACGATCGAAAAGGCGAAGCAAAAAACAGACGCTCGGCACCCCCTTTACGGCTACAACATGCCGGAGGCACAATTAAAAAGTCGCAAAAGCTTCCTGAGGCAAACACAAGTTCATCATATTCAAATCCAAACAAATTATTACATAAACCCGGGAGGGTGATTTGATTCTGTATTATTCTCTTAATGAATACTAGATGATATTGGCTTTAACATATTCAAGCGCTTTCGCTGAACAAGTGTTTCACTAGAAATAAATGAAGGTTATCGAATCGTACATTAACTCGGTTCTGAATCGCCCTCCAGGTTCCATAGTGTTCGCAAAATTTTGTTTAATAGAAACATCAATATAAATAATGATAACAAGTCTAGTTATTGTCTGGTGTGGAGCTTCACCTTGTGTCCATAACATTTCGCATAACCTGACTGACCAGGGTGCTACGGCGAACGGCCCGGCTGTTACGTTCCAATGAAAAAGATGGTACCCACGGGGGTTTCTGAAAAGATCAGCTACACTATCTAAGTTGAGTTGAACTGATCGCTATGACTGCATACTGTACCTGGTAAAAAAACCGACAGAATGGACGGTATGTACTTGCGACCACAGAAAATTCAATTTTGGGCATCGTGACACTGGTGTCTGGTGGAAATCTTTGTTAGTAATTCCATTGTTATTTTGTTTTGTTTGTTTTTTTCTTTCATGTTGCGCTGTCCAGAGTCAATAATAGTTTTTGTTAATAATTCGTTTCAAATGCACTGTAAACATACTCTCTATAAACATGCAACGCTTCTAGAGCTACGCAACATGACATAACATCGTAATATGCATGTCGAGATAACAGCCAATTCTAATTTAATATTATGGCTTGTTTATGTTTCTATTATGTTGTCTAATCTCGTCATCCCGCCTTTTACTGGTCTTGAACTAGTGACCGGTGGTGCCTAGTTGCAACAACATCATTGATTTTGCAAAAACAGCTTAGTGAATGTCTAGACATGCAGATGAGCAGGCTACTTAATTGCTAATTTTGATAATCGTTTTCGTAATTTTGATCCTGTGAAAACATTTCGTTTTGAAATTCAAGAGTTCATTTTGTAGTTTAATACTTGCAAAAAATGTACATGCAAGTAATGGCAGGCCACTAAGAACCCAATGCGGAGCAAAGGTCTCCGTAAAATAAGTACCGTTATTATCTTTCCTGATTAATGTAACCAATAATAGTTACCAATTATATAAGAACCAATTAATAACACTATTAAAACCACAGATACAATTTGATAACATTGTAACCAAATGTTACAAATGTTTCTTGACAACTTTTCTTCAATCATAAAATCCAAAAAGTATGAGAGCTTTAGTTGAAAATGGTTATGCGGAGTGGTTTTGCAAGCAGAAAACTACCTCGGTGTTTATTTTTTATCTTTCTAAATACGGGCACTGGTTTATTTAAATCTCAAAGAACCATTGTTTAGCACTCAGGTGTTGAAGTTTCAATTACTTCGTAAACGTGAAGAGGATAATTCCCATTGAGCGGTGAAAGCACACCAAAACAACAATTGAATTGAAATAAATCGCGGCAATAAGATAAACAGTAGTTTAGGCATTCGACTTTTGGTTATACAAAAAATAAGATCTTATGGTGTTGGCTATTTCAATACATTGGAATAAAGTTCACAGTCGATACAGGTGTGCTGTTCTAAGCCAAATGTTACTCACTGCTGCATCTATCGGTGTTTTAAGTGTATCTTGCTGCTAATAAATTGTAGATGTTTTAATGGACTAGTAAGCCTTGTAGCTGAGCACAGCTTTAAGTTTCTTCCCTAACATGTATTAAATTAAATTATGTATCTACTACAAGCTCGGAGTAGAAATTCGGTTTCAGTGGAGCCTGTTGTTTCAATTGACTGTCCTATTGAAGCAATACTAAAGTAATAGAATGCACATTTTATTGATTTCTAATAGGTATAAAGGTTATCATTTCGTTCTTAAAAAGGTTTTGTCGCTTTGCCACAATGTCGCCTCTTATAAAACATAATTAAATCCACTTTGACCTGCTTACTAATATCTATTTTTAAGACAAAATTAAGCATAAAAAGAACCATACAACTATTAAGAAGATAACATCGTTTCAAATGTCTAATGTATGAACATGACTGTTTGTAACTGCCTGGGTATTTTCTATGCACATTATGTATACATTTCCAAAAAAAGCATTTAAAGAAGTATTAGTTATCCGTTGTCTGGTATAGAAGCTTTGAACAGTTTACTAGGCGGCCCAATGCGGAATGATATCCAATGGTATTTATTTATTGAATGCGTCCCTTCCCCCGTTGCATAATGTTAGAGATCTTTGACGACTCCACATTTAAGAAATTATGTAAAAATAAAGGTTAACAAATGCTCACAGTAATACACTTCAACCTTGAAAAAGGTATACAAACGGTGGGGCGTGAGTTTGGTTCCCACCGATGTCAAATATTTGGTCTGCTCGTTTTTGGTGTCAATATTTACGTTGATACTTAAGTATTTGGTAAATATGAATTATTTTTGAGCCCAAAATGAGCTTTGTTGGTTTGGAATTGTGAAGAACAGGATGATGAGTTCCTCATCCACCATAGATAAGAGAGGATCCTCCGAACAGGCGGGTGTTATGTCTGGTGGGCTTACTGCCTGACGTTGGCGGGTTTTCGTATCTTTGCAAAATTAGGGTTACCAGGCCGAAAAGTAATAAAGTAGCGAGACTGCTGTCTAACAGCCTAATAATCCGGTCAAGACCGGCTTTATCCGGTCATGGTAACCCTATGCGCAAATGCTCCGAAAACTTTGATAGCGCGTATAGATGTCGCTACATTGGGGTCAGATAATCTCGAGTTGGTAAAGTACGACATACTAATTGAACCCTTGTCCAGGCACTCTCCTCACCAAGTGAATTAACAATCAGATGGCGACATAATTATATACATGACCCGATGGCATTCCTTTCAAGATAATATAGTCTTTGTTTTATTTGTTTACATAACGTGTGAGACATGTAAGTTTCTTAACATCTTTAGAGCGGCCATGCATGCAGATGCAATGTGGACGAAATTTGCACAATAATATTAATTCATATGATGATAAAACAACAAAATCTGGTCTGCGTTCTGACGAGTGGACCACACAACTTGTGTTTGTGATTAAGTCGTGACTATCCTTCATATTGCGGCACTTACAAGCAAACAAATCTTTAAAAGTGACTTCATGGTGAATCGAGTTGTGTGTGAACGTGTGGGCTAGAATTTCAAGAGTCACTTAATGGCGCCACGAGTGGCTTTACAAAATTACAATGAGCTTTATGACTCACAAATCATACAAAATTAGATCATTTGGTAATACTACCATAAAATGTGAGCAGAGTCAATAAATCCCGTGCAATTTTACAAATGATTGCAATTAGCATGTTTACCAAACTACGGCAATAAAAATAAGACGCCCGTGAGAACTAAATGGATTGAAACTTGCGTAAGCGGCGTAAAAGGTTGTTGAGTTTAATAAGCTTTTCGCAAAACTGGACTAGTGGACGTTTTTACACAAAAAATAAGTTTGATTTTTGAGATTTTAGGTGAGGACGTCTTTTCGTCCACAGCTTACTTGGGAACTTCGGTTTGAATATAACAGACATGAAAGGATCACCTTGGTATGATGGATCGATGATGTGTCTCGGCCTCGAATAGGGAATTAAATATTAAATTACGAATATTTGAAATCTGGCGAATTAACACTATAAATGTAATGAAACAAGGATGCACCCACATGTATCGACATCAAATGTGACATATAATACATATCAAAATATTTAAAACAGTATACTAGAGAAGGCCGCCTACAACCGTCCGCTCCTGAAATTTTTGGGGAAGGCCTATGTTCAGCAGTGGACGTCATGTGGCTGATGATGATGATAAGGAAGAATTGTAATGAATTACTCATAAGCTTCAGTGTGATCTCGTAGCTTTACAAAATTAAGTTAGTTTTTCAGTTACTCCTAAAAAATCGCTGTTTTACAATATCCTTACGGTTCGACGCCCCTGATATTATTATCTAGACCTGATATATTACTAGCAGTGATATTTTGATTAGTAAAGTGATCGATTGATCACGTTTCATACATGTCTGCTGTGTTGATATGTATGAATATCTACACCGATAGCAATCAAAAGCTGTCACTTACCTATTCTTTTATTTAATAAAAGTTCAAGTTGCTATCTGATATACGAGTGTAGTTACCTACATTACAATATCATTGTAGATATACGAGAAGTAGTTCTTTTATTTCAAAAATATTGTACAAAGTATTGTTCAATAGAAGATTACCCAATGATATTATTATAAAAAGACGTAGATAGGTTACTTATGCTCAAAAAGTGGCACCCGAAATCAGCACTTTCGACCACATGAGCAAAGCATGCACAGTTTGAGACAACACTGCTCAACATGTATCTGTCTCGTTCACGATCTAGTAGATAATCATGCTATCTTGTACACACAGTCAAATTATAGGTACGTACGCCAGGAGACAATTTTTGACTTCGTGTCAGTACTGACATAACGTATCTGATATCTTTTTTATTGTATGATATTACAATAAAAAAGACATAGATTAACCTATCTACGTCTTTTTTATTGTAATATCATTGAGATTACCACATTTTTTAATCTCTAAATATCTCCGATAAGTATTGTAATATAACAGAAAAGATTGAGTAGTTATTTTTTGTCTAGGATTTCATTGAGATGTTAGACCTATTAACAACAAGAAGGATTGCTGATTTGAGCAAGTCATGTCACAGTAAACATAACAGTAGGTTATCCAAGGCCGCCCGCCGAGTTATAAGCCTATCGTGTTCACAGACACGCGGCACAGCCCGTACGTACTGCCGCCACCTTATTCCCTCATATTTTATGCTAGTGTGTGCGTGAAATCGCGTGTCGACACGGCACGCGACGCGCACGCACACATTCAAACCGATAGCGGCACGTTTGTAAGTAGATATTTTACTGTTCTCTGTTTACTGTGGTCATGTTCAATCTTGCGCATATTGCAGGCTTTGTGTGATTGTGTACTGTATTTATGATCAGTTGCCGGATGACTGATGAGATGGAATGACATGGTAAAGCAAATATTCAGCATAGTTTAATACTTGTTACCAAAGTCTTTGCTCATCCTTTGTGATTGCTTGCATAAGGAAGAAGCTAAGAATAACATAATGGCTCTGTCTTATTGAGCATGTGAAACACACTGAGAGTAGACATGAGCTACTTCTCCTGAATAATAAAAAGCCATTTAGCAAATAATATTACCAGATAAAATGATGATATTAAATAAAATACAACTTGCAAGACTAATTATAGAATGAACAGTTTTATCATAAGAGCTTGCAATAAACACAACATTAGCTATAATCACATTGACATATTTCACGAAAAAATTATGACATACCGAAAATTGTTAAGACAACCTCACCAGGTGAGACCTGGTGTGGTTGGGCAGTAAAATGTATGTTTGAAATCTATTGTTGGATTTCTTTCTTAGTTTATATTTTCAACTGAACCTTTTGATTTTGTTTCTTTTTAACAACTTAAAATGTAATAATCAGCAGTGGAAACTTTAAATGCCAATGTATTCACTAATTTAAGTTAAACAAATGTGTTATTTAAGGCTGTTTGTTTCCTTAATAAAGAAAATAAATAAATTCAATTCATTTATTCACCGTTTCATTACATTGTATAACTTTGGTACGTCAAGTTAGAGGGCAATTTTCAAGGCATTTTTCAGGCATCTCCGTGCTTCGGACCAACTGTCCAAGATGGCGTCGCTAGATGTCAGTCGTTAAGCCTAAGGGCTTGATAACATCTGAAATTTAGGTTTCGTACTGGTTTCGTATCTTACACCCCTCGAACAATCCGCACTGAGCCCACGCGTTGGAGTATGGCTCGCACCTCCTCATAGTTGAGGTGAGGCCTGTGCCCAGTGGTGGGACGTATTTAGGCCATTTATGTTATCCCGTATTTAATAGTCCCGCCTCTGACTACATGCTATTTAATAGATTAAACATAGCTAAGATGTATATTCGTGCTCTACGTTACGTTCTTACTCGAAACTGGCACATGGCGATGACGTATGAATGACGTGCACGTAAATAAATCGCTGGGCTACTGACTGAAAAATAGGTCCATTGGATCTGATTTCACAAGACAATGTACCATATCTTCCTCTTTTTGTTTTAATGAAAGATTTCAGGTTGGGCAGCGAGAGGCGTAAAATTAGATGAATTTTAGCGTGGATTGCATCCAAGATAAGAAAAATGCTCGTCTAGTGTTATCGCCCATCGTTCAGTTGTGACAGAGAAAGAAAGTTTGATTAAAACTATCAACTTCTGAAACAAACGTGGTATGTCAGAACTAGAGGTTTTTTTGCCATGAACAAAAAAACCTTCTATTGAATGGTAAGTATCGTCATAGTAGGTCATATACTTGAGTATTAATAAGGTTGCTCTGCTATAAACGGATGAAGGTGGGATTGTTAGTTTTCCTATACCCACAACACTCGCCTACGATTAAAATATTTGAAGTGTTTGCGGCTACTTATGACATTAAATTGGCGTTAAAATATAGCTAGCCGTCTATTTATTACAAAATCAATAGGTGCAATTACTATGTCACAAAATAATTATTTTCCAAAATCTAAGTAGTTTCTATTTCGATTTGGTTAGTCAAACATGTTTTTTAAAACAATAAAACCGATTTGCTTGATCTTTGACAATGTGTATTTTAAAAATTATGTATGCAACGTCTTACTTTAAGCAAGAGAACAGTTCCGAACGTTGATCAACGTTTGTTACTTTTCATTTGGTTTGGTTGGTTCGTTAGGGATTTTTATTAAGTGAACCACCAGTCACAATTCAGAAAATACAGTTCAGTATAAGGAAACTCATAAAAACGCATTACTTTTCCCGATGTTAACACCTCACTGTTCATATTCATAAACGTCAGATTGGTCAAAAGATATGCATATTGTCCGAAAATCATCACACCATGAACATCAAATTGAATCGCATTGCCGAAAAATGCATCGTAACGTAATATTACGTTTTGCACGTGAAGACGTAACGCACAATTCTATTGTTACAAAAATGCGGACGTATTTTACGGTATCCTAGCGCGATTGATCGGCAACGCTGCGATAGTGAGTTTGTGAGAGGTTAGCTAATTCACACCTCTATTATAAAGTTATTGAATACGCCCTCAACATTATCCGCTGTTTAGGACGTGGATCAGGTTTAATAGGTTTGGCGGTTGGTTTCTTTTGAACAACTTATTTTTTGGAGGCTTTAAGACATCTATGGCGGTCTATGGGTAATAGCTCAGTTTTTTGCAGCTATTTTAACTGAAAGGTAAATTAATTAAGTCTAAATATTGCTCGAGATCTTTTCAGATGCATTTGATGATTTCTAGAGTTTGAATTTAAAAAAATGTTTTCGTTTCAGCAGTCCGGATAACTTTTTCAGGAGGGCTAATAACCTTTTGATTTAAACCTAAAACGACTGTTTGTTTGCTTTTAACTAGTTAGGTACTTCTTGTTTTTACATAGTATCGATAATTTTTATCCCTTTTAATTTACCCAATCACATCTAGTAACGCCTAATTTTCTCAATAAACCAGTGCCTTATGTCAGTTCATATTACCCGAAGATTGCGCATTTTAATAAACGAAACAAATCAAGTTCCGCCTACTCGATATCTCGCATTTGTTCCGCAGATACTCTCACTCTCGACGGGCTCATCACAATTCACAACGCAAGGTGCACGGTGTAGGAGCAGTGATACTACTATCACTCGCGATATGTAGACTGGTATTTAACAACAAACAGCTGATACGCGCGACCACTCTCACGCCGGCCACGCGGTCGAACGCATTTGTGCTAAACGCGACCATCACAAAAAGTTCGTATTTGCAATTTACACCTTTTTGAAAACAGACAAAAAAATATCCGCCATTTTTAAAATTCAAACTTATTGTTTTCCCGCTCATTTTTATTAGACAACAGTTAGATAAAAAACATACTTTACAAAAAAAATTGTTACGCACTGTTACTCACAAAAATAAAAGATCAGTTTGTTAATCTTAAATTAGTTACGCCTAAAACGAACTTATTTAAAACAAAAAGAAACTTTCCGCCATATTTGTTTTCGAAACGTCAATTTTCCCGCGCGAAAAGTTACGCATTGTCGCGACCGGTCAATTAGCGAGTGTAATCGCTGGTGAAGTAAGAGTTTTTCTTTTTAACCTGTGGTTTGTTCAAATTATAGGATTTCCTTTGGCCGCTTGGACAGTCGCAAGGCCGGACATGTGGAAAGAGAGACGTCGTGTCAAGATGCGGTGATATTGTTGGCCTGTTGGTGTTACTGTGACTGCGCATAGACAATCAGTGCTAGTTGATGGTGTGTGATAAGACTTTTTGTTGGACCACGTGTGTTACATCACTATGCTTTTGTATAAGGTGAGTTCTTTCTTAAATTATTATTGTAATTATTTGAGAGCACTTTCGGAAAAGAAAGACTATAAGATACTTAAGTCCAGCAGTCCACACGAATTGTCCATTTCCTATAATTGTTTCATAATGCTGAGAACACTGGTATATAATAATTTCCTACCCAAATATTTCCTAGGAATAAAAATTTTATAAAGAAGTGAGGGAAAATTTGACAGATTGTGGTTACGTGGTATGCTGACCTCTGTACTTACAAACCTAACAATAACAAATTTTAACTGTCACTTGGGATTGAAGTCCTACCTATCCAACTCTTCTGTACTGTACGAAATAGCTTCTGTACCACACTAAACTTTACCCTTCAAAACGGAAACTAGTTAAATGCCCGCCTGTTTAGTCGAAAAGAGGTATGAGTCGAAAAAACAAGTTTTCTTTGCAGGATTTTTAAGGAGCATTATCATAAGAGTAAATCACAGTTTCTAAGCAGCCGCAATAAAGTGATAACAGCTCAATAATCCTGTAATAAACTAACGTTTTAAATTCTTAACCAAATAGTGATTTTAAGTTAAAACCAGTCCTTTTAAGGTTGTACAGAACACCCGCGCTCCTGTTAGTTGCCTACAGCTCGAAATAGACAAGGCAGTTGCGAACCAGTTCATTAAATTTTCCAAAAGAGCCGTTGTGTCTCAATTAACATAGTGATCTGTTGATCATTATCTATCCTAAGCATTAAAGGGACACTTTCCTTCTATATTAGAGTATTGATATATTAAAGTCTAATAATGAACTTAGTGAGGCCTTTTTGGCAATAATTACTTTCTACACCTAATACAGTTTCTTCACGTAATTTATCAGAGCTTATATTAGCTAAAAGAGGAGTGTTTCAAATTTTACCTTTGACGCCATTTTTGTAGTCATGTGAGTCAAATCAAGCCCAAAAAAAGTCACAAAACCACATTCAGGTCAAAATTGGAAATAAATGATACAAACTGTGACTTCTTGAACTGTAAGAAGTTTAAAATTAAGGTATGCTCATCAAAATAGAGCAGGTTTTCACTGAACAGATAAAAACTTGAACTTCTTACATTAGACATCAACGCGTTATTGACTGTGTGTGAGTCGCGTCATGTTAAGCGTAACACATTATTTAGAAATAAATGTATAGCTTATAATAATTGCAATAAGGTTGATATAAAGTGTCAAAGTATAAACACTCGACTAGTAGTCTTCTGAACATGCCTACTTATGCCTACTTGTTGAAGGTTTATCTACCTATAACATTGATGGAATCACCCTGGCTATACCAGAAAGATTCGGCCGGTCTGTTAATGGCCTCGGTAGCACAGTGGTTAGTGCAGTCGCCCTGTTTGCGAAAGACGCGGGTTCGATTTCCACCTGATGCCCAGCAGATCGAATGTCTTTTTCTGGTTTTCGGATCTTTAGTTAAGATACTGCATGGAAAATGCTAAAAAATAGTAATAACATGCATACTTATATTCCAACAAGTTAGTGGGCGGCCCTGTTGCGGGATGATAGACGTTGACGACATAATACTTCCTCTTTATTCAGGTTACCGACGGTTAATATTATGTTCATGCGTACGGCTACAGTACGTTGGCGTTACTAGGTAATCGATACTTATATAAAATCGTTTGTCCTGATTGACTATTAACGAAAAATAAACAATGGTTATTTTATATCGTAACCTTTTGGCTTTGAACTCGTGTGGTCCGGAGTGCAAGACACCACTTTGTGCTTATTTTAAAAATCGGGTAACTTTTCGGTGATTTAAAACACAGGTTAACCCCAAGCAAACTGTAAAACGGCGCCCCTTCCAATTTACCCTTCTGGATTGAAATTCGCTCAACAATTGTGAGCTTCTGAATGTTCCGTTGACCATGATGGCAACAATCAGTGTGCCTCTGACTAACTCGTTTGGCTATCGTGAGGGTACGTTATGTCATGTAATGTTTAATATCACAATGAGTAACCCAGATTTCAGGGGAAAACTTATAACTAGAATTCAGCGTCCAGAATAGACCAGGTAATCGTCCATTTCTTCATATCCACACAAAGACATTAACACACATATTACATTACCGCAATTACGTGTTAATACTCTCTTTCCTGCAATTAATCGCAAGCCTGACTTAATGAGACTACTTTTTGTGAATATTACACCTTATAAGAGCATTGCGGTTTACCGCTGGGATTTGAGACAGTAAACATAACAGTAGGTTATCAAAGGCCGCCCGCCGAGTTATTGGCCTAGCGTGCTCACAGGCACGCGGCACAGCCCGTACGTACTGCCGCCACCTTATCCCTACTTATTTTATGCTAGCGTGTGCGTGAAATCGTGTGCCGCACGCACACATTCAAACCGAGAGCGGCACGTTCGTATGTAGATATTTTACTGTTCTCTGTTTACTGTGGATCTGGTGAAAAACTTGTGAGTAATGCTGCTCTCTACGACTGTTAATTGCTATAAAAGTTAACACGAATGAGTTGACTTGTAGGATATCGCTAATCTTGGAATGTGGAAAACTAACCAACATCGGATACTTTCGGCCTTTAATGTTAAAAGATATTCTATAATTATATTACATCTTATTTATTAATGAATTCGTACACAAGCAGATATTAATAATGGTTAACATTTAGGACAGAACTGGTACTGTAAACAAGCTAGTTAGGAGAATACACATACGTGTGTACTTGTGTAGACTACAGGTTCATAGAAATATATTTCTTAATCCTAAGATACAATACAATAAAATACAGTTGATAATTACTGTATGGTATCCTCAAAATACTCGTATAGTAATGCCTAATTGGAGTATGGCTTGTTCCACCTCATAGTTGAGGTGAGGCCTGTGCCCAGCAGTGGGACGTTTATAGGCCGTTTTTGTTATGTTATGTATTCCAGGCCACATCCATCCATTGATGATGTCCACCATACACCCTATGGATTATTCTTTTCCCGGCGTGGAAAAGAAGCGTTGCTAGTTGCGAGGGTTAGAAGATAATGTTCTTCAAACTAGCATCCATTACCTACCACCCGGACGCCATAGCGCTCAGTAAGCAAATTAGTCTACATAAGCTCAAATCGCGTAATTCTATTTTATGCAAAAACATATAATCATGTTGAAAATGATTGTCTAACACTTGTCTGAAATTTTTAAATTTTTAATCGTCGTTTACTATTCCTAAAAAGTTCTTAATTCATTGTGTTAACCTACTTGTTGTAGACGGTCATTCGATTGGTCAACCACTTCCATTTAGAGTAAAGCAAATATTATTATTTTGTATTGATGACATCTTAAACCGACAGGTTAGGGTCTTTAAGGTTACACAAATAATATCTTTTCGTTATAATGTAGGCGTAGATTGATTGGATAGTACTTAAAGGTACTCACGATATCTTTACAGTACAGTCAAAGCCAAAAGTGCCTGATCACTTTAGTACTTTGTCATAGTGGTTAATATGACAGCTCCTTCATACTCGTAAGTTCTATGATAACTGAACCAAAGTTCATGTGACATGATTCAAAAGTGTATAGGCACTATTATCCTTGAGTGTACGTATCAAGTCACATCTTGTGCTAAATCAACACTTGTTTATATTTACACACCGTTTTTATCGCTGAGCTATTGCCACCATTTATCTTTCTTTAGGGTTCGGTACCTGAAAGGTAAAAACGGAACTCTATTTACAAGCCAACCCAACCAAGCCAACCGATATAAAACCCAAGCAACCCGGATAACGGAGGTAGCCTCGCCCCTTGCCACGTTGGGTTCAAGTTCCCTTGGCAAAATGGAGGCTTCTGAATGTTCCGTTCGCCATGACGGCAACAATCATTGTGCCTCTGACTAACCCATTAGGGATATGGTCGTGAGGGTACGATATGTTATGGTATTTACAAGCCTCCTTTGTCTGTCCGTCTGTCTGTCACCAGGCTGTATCTCATAAGCCGCAACAGATAAAAAACTGCCATTTTCAAAAATTATAGGTATTTCTGTAGCCGCTATTACAACAAATAATAAGATAAATATCAAAGTGGGCTCCCATACAACAAACGTAATTTTTAAGCAATTTTTACTCGATAGTGGTACGAAACTCTTCGTGCGCGAGTCCGACTCGCACTTGGCCGGTTTTTCTTAAATTAAAAGATATATTGTAACGAGTATATTTATAGTGATCGCTGCTCTTTCAAAATATCTTCGCAGTCTATACATAACGTTTTTTCAGTATTTAAGGAATAGTACTTTTAGGGTTCCGTACCTCAAAAGGCAAAACGAAACCTTTATAGGATCACTTTGTTGTCCGTCTGTCTATCCGTCCGTCCGTCTGTCAAGACCCTTTTTCTCAGGAACGCGTGGAGGTATGAAGCTGAAATTTATATCAATTACTTAAGTCTACTGTCCCTTGAAGCTGTGAAAAAATCAAACTTCTAAGCCAACGCAATCAAAAGATACAGCCGTTTATGCCGCAAATTTTCGACACTTGCAAGGGAATCAAAACCTACAGGGTGCTTCCCGTGAACTCAGAATCTTGAAATTTGGTACAAAGCAACGTCTTATAGCATAGATAAAGGAAAAATTACGAAAACCATAAATTTTTAGTCACATCACATAATATATATTTTTTTAATAATTTTAAACTTACTACCCATTTCCTCATAAACGCGTAGAGGTATTAAATTGAAATTCATACCAAATACTCAGGTCTATAATACCTTTAAGCTGTAACAAAATCAAACTTCTATGTCAACTTGTCGGAACCCTCGGTGCGCGAGTCCGACTCGCACTTGGCCGGTTTTTTTATTTAAATTTTATTCAAAAAATCTTGTTGATGATTGCACCCTGATGAGCTTATACTATTTGTAAGAGTGAGTATTTGATTAGCCAAAACACGCATGATATTTCTCCCGCCTACATAAAGCGAATTTGAGTCTTTTTATTTTTATTGTTAAGTTCAACCAGTTTTGAAAATACAGCGCGAGCTATTTCCTAAGCGCTCTTTTGTAGCTCTGCACATTCAACGTACAATAAACAAGAGCTAACGAACTCGATTTATGCTTCCAAATCTATGATCTAAGAAGATTAACATCCCCAATATATCTGTACCACAACCGTCAGCTAGCAATCAATATTGATGGCAGTAATTAAGGAACATGCAAAATAGATAGCAGCTGAATTCCGCTGCCTTTCTCTAGCACTGAGACGATTTTATCTGCCATTGTCTAATTGAATTTGAACATCTCACTGGCACACGTAATGCTTGCTATTGCTTCCTGTTGTATGTGTGTTACTAGGTGATTTGTATAACAATAAATAATAAATAAATTTTGCTTACATAAACGGCCTATATACGTCCCGCTCCTGGGCACAGGCCTCACCTCAACTATGAGGTGGAACGAACCAAACTCCAACACGCGGGCTCAGTGCGGATTGTTGGAGGGGTGTATGGTTATGGTTGATGTCAGATGTTATCAAACCGCCCTGAGGCCTCTGACTAGGCTTAACGACTGACATCACTAAATTTCGGTCGGAATGGTCACCCATCTCATTTCCTACCCGGCGTGTGTTGCTTTACAACAGCGATCGTCGCCGATCACTGTCACAACTGCGCCTAGGGCACCTCATCTCGTATAACAATAAAGGATAAATGAATTTCGCTTGCACAAGTATAATTCTAACCGAAGGTTGTCTTTTATTTTTAAGAGCTCTTGTACATTATCTTTGTGACTGTTGGGGCTATAAAGTATATGTTATCTTACTTTCATCTGCATCCCATAGAATGAAACCAAATCGATTTCTTAGTGATATTCATAATCCATCTTCTGTTTTTTATTTGCTGTCTGGATTGTACATCGAAAATGTATGTAAGCATTGTTTCTTCAGATGTTTTGTTAGAGCAAAAAAGTATATCTTTCTACACTTCACTCTTTCGTAGAGCTTAGTTGGAGAAGTGTAGAAGTCACGTTGATCAAAATTGAATGTTCGAAATCAAAATGAAGTGTTTTTTTATGTCTTGCAGTGATGGTCAAAGTCAGTAATTATCGAAATACACTAAGATTGAAAGTAAGAAAATATCAACCGCTAAAATGTTATGACATAACAATGTTACCTAACGATATTGGTTCAGAAGCGAAGAGTGTAAAAAGAGGTCTGTTTTCGTCGAAAGTGCTGATAATTGCAGATGGGCACGCGTTAACGAGTGGCGTGAGGAGAGCGTGAAATCGAAGATCCAATGATATTATAAATAATAATCATAATTCATTTATTTCCACCCAACGGATCATATTATTACACTTAAACACATACAAAATATTAAAATTACAAAATACAAATTAAATCAAAATACAACGACACATTTACACAAAACATCACTACAGCACTAAAATGATGTTACAAATAACTCCGAGACTCAGCTGTCCTAGCCTGAAAACTGCGCATGAATCATAGCTGTGTGATTTAAGTACAGACAGTCAACATTATACAAATACGTAGATAGGTTACTTGTGCTAAAAATGTCGCACCCGAAATCAGGACTTTTACCCACCTGAGTCACGGTAAAGTAATATAACAGTAACATGACTACATACAAGCGGGCGGAACGCCAGTTATACCTACGCGCCCCGGCGCTAGGCTGATCTTAGGCTGATTCGGTCGCGAATGCGCCGCGCGCCGTGCAGTATCGGACGGACAGTTTTGTGTGTTTTGTGCAATTTGGAAACATAATATTGTAAATGTACTATGTCAGAGCAGGGTAAAAGAGTTTATTGTGCTGTGTGTGGTTGTTTAAATTCATCAAGAACGCACCCAGAGATATCATTTTTTAAATTACCTGGAAACTCCGAAATTTAAGTTTAAAATGTTTCGTTACGTACCTACATAATAGCACGTAATTTGTTTTATTTTTTTTAGGGACAGGTATTTCCTTCGTTTTTTCCTCCAAGTAATACCTACACCTGGATTATTGAATAAATTAGTAGACAGGCTGAAGAATAGTGACAGACAAGTGAAATAGATGGTTCCGCGGAAGATTAAATAGGCAGGTTAGATAAGTAAGTAGGTAATTCGTGATACTTCACGCTTGCATTAAAATTTGCGGGTTTATAGTTTAATTCAACACCGGGTGAATGAATGTCCTTAAGTCGGAGTTTCATTGTGCGCACGATACGTATCAATTGGTAGTGAGATTATGTACCTACCTACATAATATATACTCTTCGAGTACTTAAAGGATAGTTTTAGCTCACGCAATAGTTTTCTTCTATAGCTAGTCCGCCGCAAAATTTGGTTGATTGCAGGTAGGTATTAAGATAAAATAGTCAATATTTAATGTGTCAAAGTTATAACTTCGCTTTTTAAATACAAAATTTTAAACCAACTTAGCGTGCTTTATGGAATATATCCTGTTTCCATTCACATACGAATTTCATTTATTTAAATAAAAATACAATATTTACCATCACAAAAAACAATTTCAAAACAAGAAAGAAACAAGTATCCGGATGTTTTCAAATACTACAGGCGGCAGCCCTATCGCGTGGCGACGGACCGCGCGGCAGTAGGCACTTAACTCAAGGACGGGGCCGAGTCATATTACTGTTATATTACTTTACCGTGCCTGAGTGAAGCATTGACTCTTGACTGTCTCGTTTACGCTCTAGTAAATAATCATGCTATCTTGTACACACGGTCAAACCATAGGTACGTACGCCAGGGGATAATTTTTGACTTCGCGTCAGTACTGACATGACGTATCTATACCTCTTTTAAATATCATTGCGAAGATCAGCTTGGTGGCCGGCTGGAGTCATTTGGGTTTACCTCCTGATAGACAGATATTGCATCTTTTTGATAGAACTAAAGTCCAACTAGAGGCTATTCTATTTCATTTCATTTCATTTCATTTATTTATTGCTTTCTCGTATGTGATAAATTGGTCTTAAGATTAATTTAAGTAACAATAGGGACCCTGTCGGGCACAGCAAAAGTAGTAGTAGTAAGTATTGAAAAGGTGTATCAATTATTATTATACTTCGTCGCTGCATCCTCGGGATTTTATCACAAGGTAGTACATTTCTTAATGTAGTGGGCATCAACACGTTTTAGAGCTGGTATCACTGAAACAGAAAAAAAAAACAAATTCCCTCCCTACGGTAGGTGCGTCACTCTGACAGGTGACAAGTTCATCATTCGTTTCTAGTGTTCGGGCATCGACACACCCTCTCTCGTTATATTTTTTATATAACGGTTTCTTTAAGTGCTGAAGTGTTTGCAATAGTTGTAGTAGTGTAAATTGATAGATCCTAAATGAAATACAACGTTAAGATCGTACTTACCTTTCGTTTTAAACAATAACTAAATACGGTCTACAATAAAAATCTACCCACATTTTCTTGCTCAAAATGTTTTAATAAGAGAACTCGTGATTAAAAGTGAATCTTCGTATGACTGTAAACAAAGCTAAGCAATAGCATGACGATGCAATGTTTAAATTTAACAAAACACGTCAATGATGAGACCGTGAAGTGGTCATAATCAATGTTGGCATTAATTTTAGCTGTTTATGATCCTGTTGAGGCCTGTCCAAAATGGACCCACCGTAACGAGATTACGATAAAACGCACACTGAGTGAGTGTTTCCAACAAACGAGACAAACAGAAGAAGAAGATCCTGTTTTTTCCCGTACCAAGTTGGTCGGTGCATTTTCAACAAATAAGCCAAGCAGAATAAAGGTTCCTGTTTATTCCTGTCCAAGAGGACGTCCCGTAACGAGAGCACGGCCAGGCCCACAACGCGAGTGTGGTTTCGAAAGCATTTTAAGGTGAAAATCAAATCGAAGACCAAACTGTAAGTTATTTTGTGCTATCCTTGCATAACAAAAACCTTTCTTTTTATGTACACTAGTACCTAAAAACTTCAAGAACTAGATTGTAATTTCAATTGAAAACTGCAGACTAAGAATAAGTCTTAGTAATGGTAGTACCTGACATTAAAATAATGTTTCATTTTGCTACTACACAGATACATCTGAGTAGCCACGCCACAGCTTTTGTAGCTATATAGCTATGGCTAATATCATAACTTATTCTAGTTGCTATAAATTTTATATTTAAATACATTTGATACCACTTCGTGGTTACCGTTTACAATATTCATAATATGATGAAGGCTAACACCCGTGTTAACACGGGATAACCACTCACGTGCTTTATATAAGAAAATGACAATCCAATGCGGATTTAGCAGAATGAAATATTCAATTAGCTATGTAATTAGAGGCCGACGCCAAAAACCATCCCGGTGAGTACCGGTGCCTAATTAAAATACTTATAAGTGAAAAGTGAAATATTTTTTATTTATTTACTTCTTAAAAAACCTGGGGGTTGGCCGAGAGTCATCACGAAGGTATTGTAAAAACCTGGGGGTTGGCCGAGAGTCATCACGAAGGTATAGTAAAAACCTGGGGGTTGGCCGCGAGTCATCACGAAGGCATATAAATACAGAAAAATGATCTCAAATTTGAGACTTAATAGCTTGATCTGTACATAAGGAACAAACCTGGGAGTTGGCCGTGAGTCAACATGACGGTAACGATATCGCAATAACATGAAATAAAATAAAATGAAATAAAATGAAATAAAATGAAATAAAATGAAATAAAATGAAATAAAATGAAATAAAATGAAATAAAATGAAATAAAATTAAATAAAATGAAATAAAATGAAATAAAATGAAATGAAATAAAATGAAATAAAATGGAATAAAATGAAATAAAACGAAATAAAACGAAATAAAATGAATAAAAATGAAATAAAATGAAGTAAAATAAAATAAAACATAAAATGAAATGAAAAGTATTTTCATAGTGATTGCGAAAAGTCAGGTATGTATTTTAACCTAGCTTTACCAGTATTTTTCTGGAAATTACCTTGCTGATGGTTTGATAACCTTACCTGGTGGCAGAGAACCCATGTAAGTTTTCCAAAATTTTCTTTATTATTCAAGAAATAATTATCTATGACTAGCAGCCGCCCGCGACTTCGTCCGCGTGGCCTTAGCTGTATGTGAAAAAAGATTTTCCCGCTTTTCTGTTGAAATTTTGCTGAATTTTCTTTACTATACACCTCACGGAGCGCGGGACCTTTTTAACGAATACAAAACCGTGGAAATCGGTCTGTGCGTTATAGCGTCAGAAAGGAAAACCCGGCTTAATTTTATATAGTAGTTTATTTTAACATAATAAATAAGCAAAGGCATTTGAAACAACATGAATTGAAGAGACACTTAAATTCTTTATTATTAATAGTTTATTCTTATGAAGCGATAAACGATAGGTGAATTAGCACCTAATAATTAACACAGTATTTAACGCAGCCACGCGTTTAACAATAACATGTTGAATAACAACACTTAAAAATGGTGTAAGTACATAAACACTGCCGTCTTTTAAATGTATATGCATACATGTATCTACTTGATTTACTTGTTGTTGAGTGGTGTGCTACGCACGCGGATTTATTTTATATGCAAAATGCTACACTTTTGCCGTTTAGCAAACATTAGTGACTACTCATAATTCAGCAAGCGTTAAATTTGTCATTTAACGATTGAGTAGATGATTTTTAAAGGTATATCTGCTGTTTTAGCCAAGTTCAATAGGCACAACTTGTAATGTAGGCTTGATTCAGTACCTCGATTCCGTGGTTATTTTTTGAAATAACAAAATCAATCAATAGGTATAGTTGATAACCATATCCAAGCCATGACTGGTTTTGACTTGGGATTAAAAGTTATAAATTGAACTAAAGCCATCTCACATTGATCGCATTTCTGAATACAGGAAATGTATTAGAAAAAGATGTTTATCTTGTCTCGATTTCAGTAAGACTAGTACTTAGTCATTTGCAGATACTCTGACAGCATATACCTACCTAAAGACAAAAATGTTTGGTAATGATTTGCAGATTACCAATTTATAGGAAGTAGTTTTAGCTTTTATTGTTCACATCTGGCAAGGTTTGTTGATTAAGAAATTAATTGCAATCAGATGCTAAATTACAATTTAATAGTTTTAGTATTTGATATTATGTAGGTAGGTGACCTACCATTAAGGATTTGTTGCATACGCACTCACGAGTAGAAGACATCGTGGTCTTTCATTTTAAAATGACCGAAATAGGTTATAAGTTAAGTTTTTCGTGAGACAAGGACTGAAATCGCAATAATAATGGAATGAAAAATAACACCTTCGCATAAGCAACAGCTCTTTTATTAGTTTACACTTTAGTAGTGTACCAAGCCAAACAAGATTTGACATTTAATAAGAAATTCACAGTAAGAAGATTTAAGGAGAGAAGTCAGTAGAATATCTTGATGCAATTCTAACCTTAACTGTACCAACAGGGAACTGTAAGTACCTACCTACTTACAGTGTTACGGATATTATTCGCATAGCGATAGTTAAAAATAGACGATTTCCACTCACGAAAACATTGTCATAAAGAATAGTAAGAAGTCTCATCCTTACAAAACGCCCCAGCTTTCACCAGAGTGGCATAAATTACCTAAGTAATAATACCTCAGTTAGGTTATTAGATTAAAAACATAGGCCAGCTGCATTGGTTAGGTCATGTGTAGTTTCTATCTTGGAAGGACATTTCAATCAATGAGAGTCATAGAAACTCTTAAGAAAAATAATAAAAACTAAAGCTTATTATGCCTAGGTTATTATTCTTTCGGATTCAAAGTCTGCTTACTCTGCGCAGTAGACAACATACTTACATTAAGAAATATTATTAGCAAAAACTAGGAGAGTAAGTTACTAACTAACTTACTTTAGTACCTACTGCCGTTGGGTTCTATTTGGGAATAGGTTTTCCAAACAATAGCTTTAGCTGAATTAAGTTAGGTGACTAATTATGTGTCACCCACCCAACGAGCACATACAATGCTGGGCATTTAAATTGTTGTAATAAACCACTGCCCAGTGTACTTGTATATAATTACGTACCACCTTACTTTACATTTATTTCGAAAATATTAACGGAAAAGTTGCAGCTCAAGCTGCTAACCTGTTTCAATAGACGTCGTTCTTTGATCCCGAATTTACTATGGATTAAATATTCGAGTAAATTAGGTTTTGTTATTGGGTGGTATATGTATACCTGTTCTTGTGTGTGGTAACAGCAGAGTTCATACAGTTACCATTAAGTTTTTATTTATAACATGAAGTTATCTTAATATATATTCATCTTGGAACATAATACTGAAGCTGCAATTATCTTTTGACTTTTGGTCATTGGTCCTTAATTTTATTGCGGTTTTATAGTAAACAGGTTAAATTATAATAAACGTTACCTATCTCACATCAAAAATTGTATTCAATAATAATATCATATTATTGAATATAATTCAATTTAGTAAATCCTTGATATCATATTCAATTTAGTAAATCCTTGATATTGATTTCCCTAGAACTCTAAACATCTACCTTGTGATAAAATCCCGAGGATGCAGCGACGAAGTATAATTAATGATTAAACGAACTTACCTTAAGTGAAGTTCTATCATAATTATATGAGTCGCTGCATCCGAAGGGATTTTAGCTCCCACCCTACCCATAGTTACCATCATACCTTCTGGTAACTGACCCGAGTAACTTTAGGGAAATCTGTCTCTAAAAGAATGATGAACTTGTCACCTGTCAGAGTGACGCACCTACCGTAGGGAGGGAATTTGTTTTTTTTTTCTGTTTCAGTGATACCAGCTCTAAAACGTGTTGATGCCCACTACATTAAGAAATGTACTACCTTGTGATAAAATCCCTTCGGATGCAGCGACTCATATAATTATGATAGAACTTCACTTAAGGTAAGTTCGTTTAATCATTAATTATCTGAAATGAAATGACCTTTTTTGTGAATATAAATTTGGGTCCTCCCCTCTCCTAGTAACGCCCTCGAGGTCCGTACGCATTTTATTTGAGCTTACGTACATATATTCATGTCTACAAAGTAGTCTGGCAATTTATAATTTATTAAAAGTTTTCAACACACTTATATACCAATTTCTTGCAGCTAAAAATAATTTAACATCATTTAATCATTTAGAGAAAGTTTGATAAGTCATTTTTAGTTTTAGTTTTCAAAATCTGCAATTTTCAAGGAATAATAAACATTTTGCTCCATTAAGGTCAAAAACATCAATTTTAATGAAGAACAGCGGTATCTATATTTAGACAATGACCTTTTATCCGTTCGCCAAAACTATAATAGTAGCTTCCAAGCCAATTTTAAGCCACATGCCTCACATAATAACGATTACATAACGATTTTGTTTATTGTTTTTATGTTTTTTAATCAATATTAAGTCGTAACTTAGAACAATAATAGAATTCGTGTAGATCTACTGTAATGTTTGCTATTTAATTAAATTGTTGCAATTTGTCTATTCTAAGCCGTTATATAAATCCTAAAGGCCTTTTGACACGTTTTGTAAGTAAACGTGTGACTAGCAGCAAGAAGATAATGGAAGCACTAAGATAAATTAATAAATATGATTCAATGATAGGTTTTTTTTAGAGAAACAACTTGTACATGTTTTTGGCAAAAAAAACCAAGATCACCTGATGTTTAGCGGCTTTCACAACCTTTGCACACGAGTAACACAATGTGTGGCACGCATTGCTCATCTTGTAACAATATTTTTGGAAGTAAATAAAATAAAATCACGCTTCTTTCCTTACGGGGCAGGCAGAGACCACTTCTTTCCAACTTGCTTCGATTCTGACACTCATCGCGCTTCTTCTACTCTCATGAGTGCTTTTATACATGCTCGTCGTTTAAGGGCTACAACAACAAGTGAAAAAGTTTTTGTGTTTTTTGCTTTGGGACGAAACATGGGAGAAACTTGTACTAGATTGTTTCATCCCTCACAAAAGAGGACGAATTTGATTTTATTTTGAAAAGAAGATGATTTTCTATAACCTCTTATTTGGAAACCGTCATGAAGTAACTTAAGAACACGGCGTTTTGTAATGTTCAGATCAATAAATTAAACATTTTTTAAAACTAGCGGAATATTTGCACAAAACTGCTAACACTTATAAAGGCAGCAACATTTTATGAATAACAAATGTGTATCATAAAAGAGATTGATGTGTGAATCACATACACGTCCGAGTAAAATAACGAGAGTGCGTTGTGAAACGGAACCGCCTTTTGTTTTTGAGATTCACATCGTATACGATGGCGGGCGAATGAATGACGTGACGTGATGTTCCTTTCATTTTCGTAGTGTATTATCAGCCAATTAGTATTAGTAATTCGTCCACAGCCGCCATCGAAATTACATCATATCGTCACAATTACTAGCGTTATACCCGTAAGGCTACTTAATGGGTCAAAACACGCATGACACTGATGGAGTCAACACATTTCTAACCGTTTTCACTAAAAATAATTGAAATGTAATGTTTTGTTGCTGGCAAAAAGTTAGCTAAATATTTAGCACTGTGTAATTTGAATAATCTTCTGCTTTAAAAGGTAGCGAGTGAGCAGCAGATGATACAAAAATGTTGCATGTCTGAAACTTGGTTATCTAAATACTCACAGCTAATTAGTTGTCAAAATCTGTTAAGTAACAATTATAGTTTTTGCTCAATATAAGTACCTGATAAGAACTCTCTTGCTGCTTAAACGTTTTTATATGACCACAAATGGCCGTGGAATGTTTTTTTTTGGAAACCAAACAAATTATGTTGCCTACCACTCATTGTCTTAAATTAAAAACGTTATGTAATTTTCCATTAGACCATTTTTTCTCGTCGAGTCGTTGCACTCAAATAGTTCTATCATACGATTACTTGTAATTTGAACTTCATTCCTGTCATAATAAAAAGTGAAGATACGGTAGCACAGGTGTAACCACACGTAATGCGGCACGAAAGTGCTAGCAACTAACCACATACATTACAAGTAAAAGCTAGCACTCCCGTTTCAAAGTATCGGACCGGTTTCGTAATAGGTCTATTTTTTACACTCACCAGGCGCGTTGGCCGGCCTCTGCGCACCTAATAGGGCCACAGATCCACATGCCTCGGACAACCACCCGCACTCACCTGTTTGTTCGCTTTTACTTTCAGATAGCACCAGTTTTCCTGCTCGCCATCGCAGTGGGAGCGGAAAAGAAGATCGAACTGCAAGATATCGAGGAAGACAATCTCAAAAGCGAGAATGACAAAGATTTTGACAAAGTCGATTCCAGAACGGAAAACCAGGGATCGGGATTGCTTCCTCTTGAATTCCTTAAAAATGGTCTTCTTCGGTACTTCGAGAGTCCAACGCATACTCAACAGGTACAACAGCCGAGATACGTTCAGCAATATGCAGTTACAGAAGCCCCGGAGCGGCCCCAGCAGCAGCCGACAGCACAGCCAAAAACACAGTATGGACCTCCTACGGCCCAGCAAGCGATGGTTGGATACTTATCCAATGTCCCCATGCAGATATATCTAGTCCCACAATATTACAACGACCAATCGGAACAAGCAGGTCATTCTCAAGCAGTTCATTCACAAGCAGTTCAGTATACTGCTCCTGCTAGAGTGGCTTACCCAACCGCACCTGAAGCAGTACAAACGCAAACAAATTACATCGAAGTCCCCACTTACATTACTCCTACGACAAAAACGTTCGTCCAGCAATACGCTCCCCCCGTTGCGTATGTGGGCTACACCGCTCAACCAACAGTACCTGCACATACACAGGCTACTGTGGCATATCAAATGCCAGTACAAGTTCAATATCCTACGGCAATTGTGGCCCCTCCAGTTTCTAAAGGATACTATCAAAATACTCAATACACAGAAACGAACTCAGTAGATGATGGCCAGGAGAACGAAGAAGACCGAAAGCAGTATACTGCGCAGACTGAAGCTCCGTATACAAAAACACAGGCGGAATACCCCCGCAATTATTACTCACGCCAACCTCTGAGAGAAGACTATAGGCACAGTTCAGTGTCTGAATTACCCCCACCTAACCCTTTGCTTCTGAAGAACCCACCGCCTCACTTATCGCATATTCCAAAAGCTTTACCAATGTATCGGCCTCTGAATAAACCAGTTTACGGAGCAAGTGGCTTCATTCCAAATTATACTCAAAGGCCTCATGAAGTGTATGGTGTTCCCTTTAAACGTCGCCCGACCTCATTGCTTGACTCTTATATTCCCTCCAGTCTTCAGTACGAATATCTTAAAAGAGGTTACCATAAGGATCCCTTACAGCTCTATGAAGCTTTGTCCAGTAGTCGCCACATCCATCACGGGCATCCTCCAGTAACTCCTAGACATTACGAGCGAGGCTTTCTTCCAAATCAAATGTACCATACAGCATCCGGAGGTGTCACGTTTGGTCATTACAAAAGAAGTCCACCTAAAGTAGACAAATCAGCGAAATAACTGATAACGGTCAAGTAATAATCTGCTCTAAAGTACCCACAAGAGGCTATTTATATTCTGTTGAAGTTGTTAGTTTTTAAGACGGCATTTACGCTCTAACTCATTCTGCACACAAATACTGGAAGAGTGTATCGATGTTGACTGTACTAAAAGATTATTGTACAAAAAAATGAAATGTTATGTATATGTATGGTCAGTATTGTATTAATACAAATAGGATTAGTTGTTATTTATAATAAAGATTTGTTTGCGACTAATTATTCTTTTATATCCTCTTATGTTATTCACAGGTTTCAGTTGTGTCCTGTCACTAGGTCGCAATTGTCGACAGGAATAATAATGAAATAGACCAAATTTTACAGCATGTAAAGTTGTACTTTGCAGCTGTTTATGTTTTTGGAGACCAGATAAGGACCTTGTTTTGTGGTTGAGGCCGATCTACAGACATTACCATTTTTTATTCTCACTAAGTTTCCTGAACATAAAACGTACCAACAGAAACCATTGGTAAACAATAATAAATAAATAAAGTTTGTGATTCATACATTATCATTGCATTAACATTGAATATCTAAGCTTGTTCAAGTAAGGGGGCACAATTACTTAGGAGTGCGATATAAAGGCAAGTTACTTTTACCTTTCTATAAAAGCCTCGTAAATTATGTAATAAGCTGTTCTTAGTCGTTTAATTTAATAGATTAGAAGCGAATATACAATAAGTAAAGGCGTTATCCCGGGGCGCTGCTGTTAGAATGGTGAAAGTGCATCTTAATCGATCGTTTCAGCTATGTATGAATTCATGGGATAATGCAATCGCATTATCTAGTTCTATTATTTCCTAAGCACAAAAGTGTGTCTATTCAAAAAGATAATTTAAGTATTTTGTGGTTTTGACACAAGTTAGCCTCTCGTGTGCAGTTTATCTGGCTCACACAAGAAATATGACATGAGGGTGAACCTTCGCAAACTTGTAGATCAGTTGCTACTAATTAAACGAAGGAATTAGTGGGGTTTTCTTTATAAAACAATAACAGAAGTCACTACTACTTCCATAAGGCAACAAAGCAATCTATGAATCAAACGCGAAATTACATGTATGTCAAGAAAACTTTTTAATCGAAATTAACACAATCATTTACGCTTAATTTTCTAATGAGTTAATAAAAAAATAGTTTACAAGATCACTCTACAAGTCAAATCCTCAAAATGTTTATTTGCCAACTAAGTGATCATACCTGCAACACTACATTTAACTGACAAACTCAGTTATATCTAGGTACTAGGTACCAGGTTTAGAAAATGGGAAACAGTTTTCTAGACTAATCGTAACAAAGTTACTTTTGTAGAGTGGCTCTCGTGACTGGCCGCGGAAGTCAATTACTTAAGAGTGGCAGCCCTGGTGCTTGGCCCTTTCCTCTTTCTCCTTGTAGGAGTTGTAGGGCTGTTCAAAATGTTTATTCATAATTGTATATTCAAAATTCTGACGGAATTTGAGCTCCCTCAACTTTTCAAGTAATGGGATCGTCAACACAACACCACCCATTTCCCGTTTACATCATATTCCATCTTAAAGTTTGGACACCGCTGAAAAGTATGAGTAAGTACTTTGTCTCTCATTTTAGACTGAATACATTTCAAAGTAGAAGCAAAGAAAGTACACGAACTAATATCGCTGACATCTTTCATCTATCGGACCACTATACTTACTAGAACATTGTTAGGTATTAAAAAGACGAAGACTGCTAAGAAGGAAATTATATTTTTTTATATTATTTATTTGGGCAGACCTTTTATTGGCGCTTGCTTCAGCCCTACAAGGCGTCCATCTGTTAGGTAATTAGGTATTTCGTGGCCACTTTTGCTGCGTTTAGCCCTAAGATCAATGATTGACTCACCGACACACCCAGCCTAAGCATTACACTTATGTTTACCTGTAGCTTTCATCTCACTGACGATTATTCAGCACAATTTGATGTTTTCTCAGCATCCGGTCCGCCTGATGGTAAGCACGTGTAACACAATTGGTAATTATCATACGTAACCGTAAGAACCTTCAAAAAACTGTATTAACTACTTTATGGTCTAACTCATAAGGTAAACTTAGTTCATTTCATAGTGTTCTGCCAGCTAAAGATACGCGCACTACGGATAGCCATTGTATTTTTTGTTAGTTTTCTCCATTCAAATGATACGACATGCAAATTGATAAAACCCTCCTTTTTATACTACGACGGTGGCAAACAAGCATGCGGGCTGCCTGGTGGTGAGCAGCTACCGCAGCCTATGGACACGTGCAACACAAGGGGCATTACTCGTGCGTTGCCGACCCCGCAAGAACCTTTTCAAACCCCTCTTAAAGAACTCCATGCTATAGCTCATCGGGAAAACCTCGGCGGGGAGTTCGTTCCACAATTTAAGTGTCCTGGGGAGGAAGCATCTCAGGAACCGAGCTGTACGAGACCATGGTGGCTCTAGAGTATGTGGATGAATACCCTGACGATGGCGGGCGGTGCGATGGTAGAAAGTAGCCGTGGGCATCACCTCCTTTTTTAAAAGCCGCTTTAAATTTCAAAAGTTCAAAACGACTTGCGTTTAAAAAAACGCCTTCAAGCACTGAGTCTATGGGAAAGCATAAAATCAATTAGCCCAGTCTGAGAGAAGGTATTTTTGTTGGAGGTGAAATAATCATACTGAATCAATTTTAAAGTTTAAAATAGGCTATATCGCGAACTGAGCTGGTCCAAGTTTGGGTAGCTTATCTTAGCATTGGTATTCTAAGAAGCGCCACAGCCTGTTACAGCTATGCAAAGCTTAGGAAAAGTGGATACTGTACATAAATTAACATTGAAGTGAAATAACTCCACAAGTTTCCATAATAGGCAACTGTCTAGTTATCAGAATAACTAGTCTGAGTTAGAAGTCAGACTGGATAAATGGCATTAGTTGGTAATAATCGTGGTTACTGCTGACTAATTCTGTAAACTCCTTTCGATCTTATTACTGCTTTAATTTACTGCTGCTACTGAATTTACTGCTTCCGTCTTTTGCGGACGCTTGAAGTAACTATTACAAACTTCATTCAACGCTAAGCACGCGCTCAAGCTCATGTTGTCCCGCAAAATGTCAATAGAACTGTACTCAAAAACTGCTATACTCAAAAAGGGATGCTGAACCGTGATTCGCGTTTGTGAATTCGGGAGTCCACCCTCTTATGGATCGGTACATGCTGTCTGATATTTAATTGGACTTTAAAGGAACTCCTTGCAGCTGTACAAAAAAACGAACAGTAAATTATCTGATGATGCGAGTTTGGGATCTAGGAGAGATTCCAGATTTATTCCAGAAATATACCATGGTATTTTTCAATTTTTTAAAATTTTCCAGGTGTTTATTTCTGGATGTTGCTATATTTAGGTATTTGGCGTAAGTGTGATTCTGAATCTCGTTTGAGAGAGTCTTTGTAAAAAAATAATAATATTCTCTTCTGTGAAAAATAAAGTAAAAAATGCAGTCTTATTGGTCAATCCAGTGGTTGACTAGAAGATAATGATAATGTATTCATTGATCTTTCGAAGAGTGCTTGCAAAATTGTTTTACACACACAGTGTAAGCTCAATCAAGAAACAGATACCTAAAGTAAAAATACCTATAAAATGAACATGAAAACAATGTATAAAGACTAATCATCAGTTTTTAATCACAATCATTTAAAAGACATGACAGCTGTGTGTCTGTTTTAATTATGGCTTTGAACATAGGCTTAAATGATGTTAATTGAATCTGGCAATTAGACACACAATGGTGTGAGATGTTCTGATGATGGCGTAACAGACAGCTGTACGAACGCTTTTGATTTGTGAGGAATCTTCAATCTTGACAGATGAATGTGGGACTGTCAGAAGTTATTTATTTATATTTATTTTCCTCTTTTCACTTTCGTTTTCTGACATGACTTTATTTAGAAGAAACAAAGTCAGTTTGTTCAAACACCTTTAACTTAATTATTGATTTACCGACTTTATTAAGCTGTCCGCTCAAATAAATCTTTTTAATAAATAAATCTTTATGCGTTGAAATGCACATCGAACAACATTTGAAGTTCCTAAAAATTAGCATAATTTTGCGAGATTATCTTTAGAAAGATCAAATTTTTAGTATGGTCAGTGGCCCCTATGAATGCTTATAACCTTTTGGGTTCTTTGGTCAGCGTGTGAAACAGAGAAGAGATTGGTAAACTAAAACTATAAATCAGTCAGTGAGAGGCACAGTGGTTAATGGCACTCTGGCGTAGAGTACAGAATTCCAAAAAAAACTGAGTATATACACACACAATTTTAAAAAATGGGTTCTCTAGGTACCCAGGTAGGGATGGATAACGCTGATAAATAAATGGCCCAAACAAAACAACCCGAATAAACCCGAATTCACTCAGCGAAGTCTAAGTGTTCCGTTCGTCATGATGGAAACAGTCAACGTCACCGGTTTGAAACCCTTATGTCCTATGTGAAAGGCTTTAGGTACAATCCAAACAATTAAGAAAATCAAGCAGAAAACTTGACAGGGCAACGTCAGTACAGCTAGTTTTTACATAAATAATTTATACACTGCTCAAAAGTGTCTAGGGATATCTCAAGCATTTTCATACAAAGTATAGCTATTTGGGAGGCTGTAAAAATTAAAATATTGATACCAACGTAGAAATTTTTAGAACAAAGAAACTGCTATATCTGCCCTTTCAGATTGTATGAAGAAATTCATTGTAGTAGCATTATTGTACAATCGTAAGGACGTTAAAAAAAGACAGATTTTTCTTTTAAAAGGTTTCAAAATTTTAGCAAAATCAAACGTTTTTTTTTGTAATATTCTTAACCTTTATCTTATGCCTCTGTCCTCGCGTTATTCTAAGATAATGCTCAACTTGTAAACAAACCTAACTTTATGAAATAGTTGAAAAATGATATCCCTATGATATCCCTAGAGAGTTTTGATGTGTGTATTTAGTTGCAATTGATACATTATTTTAACATATCCGACATATGATTACACGCCAGTTTGCGCTTAAATTGATTGATTAAAACATACAAAGTGATATATGGCTCGACTGTTCAATACAAAATCTGTCTGAATAAGTCTGTAATAAGTCAAAATCGATCAAAGTATTTGCGATCGATCATCTGTCGTGATGTAAGAAACGGTAGTTAGCAGAAATCATACCTACTGTGCAAAAAATGATATTAATGATTCTGGCTCAATCGCTGCTTAAGCGAACAATCTTACATTTTATAATCAGCGGTAATCACTATACTTACTAACTGTGTGTTTTAAATAACTGAACTTTTCTGATTAGCCTAATAGTTGACTAACATTTCCGGCTAACATCACTTGCTTTACGCTTAGGTACTCCAATCAATAATACGCTTCACTCTGAATTAGTATTTTCCCTCAGGTTGTATGTAAATAATTAAATAATGTTATTTGGTTTAGTACTTTACTCTCGAACGACCAAAGTCGCAAAGAAATTGAATTGTAAATATAACTCACCACTAGCGAAGTGAGTTCTGGCACCAACTGGAATACCATAGCCGTACATCTGACGGAGATGGAGATGAGATTTGGCGTGAACGAAAACTCCATAGGAGCTACCTATCCTAACCATTGGAAGCCAAAAGTGCTAAAACTCACACTTACCCCCTTATTCATAAAAACGAACGCAACGCTAAGGCATTGTTTAAGCAATTGACGTGTTCTGTCACTTACTCGCAAATGGCGGCAGCAACAAGAATGAAAGTGACAAAGCGATACAAAAGTTATCGTGTTGTTAAAGACCTGTTTAAGTTTTGATGAATGAGGCGGTTAATTTATAATTTTTTGCTGGAACATATGGAAAAAATAGGTATCTATTGGTACATTTATTTACCTCCATAGTGTTTACCTCGTCGGGAAAATGATACAACTGCGATTTGAAGTACTACAACGGCACCTGTAGAAGGGTGATGGAACTACAACAGCTTGTGCTCTCGGTGGCTATGCAATCAGAGGGCGCTTTTATTCGCCGCGCGCGCCGCTTGAGAAAATGAAAGGCACCGCGCAAGGCTTTATCCGCTGGTTTGGCCAGGCGCTCATAGGTGGCAGCACTACAGCTGTATTCAGAACAGTTAGAATTTGCTATTCTTGAAACTAATGATAGTTAAGTAAAGACAAATTAAGAGCGTGCCTAACGATTCTCTCAAACATTATCTACCTCAGATGAATATACTTACTGCGATCGTCTATTCACCTGGGTGGCATTCCTGTGGACGTCACTTCACATTTCGGCGCTTCACGCATACTTGAATCATCAATACTTTCAATTAGTATTTTCTCATTTTGTATGTTAATAATTAAACAATGTTATTTGGCTTGGTTCTTTTCTTTCAAACGACCACAGTTGAAAAGAAATTGAAATTCAAAGTTCAAAAAACTCACCACGAGGGAAGTGACTTTTGGCGCCAACCGGAATACCATAGCTGTTATGAGCTACTACACGGGTTACGAGGCTGTGTCTTAAAACACTGGGAATCTCTCACTTCCACCCTAGGCTACACTGAAACAAGGTTTTGAAATTATAACAGCCAGTTAACTATCCCATATAGCCATTTTTGGTCGCAGATTTTTAAAGATGTAACAGGTCGCACAAATTCTCGTAACTGATACGACACATTGCGACTGTGTAGGGTTATACTCACACGTGAGGTAACAGTTAAGTAACAATGTGAGTAGTAATGATTTTAGTAACCCTGTGTTGTAACCGTTTCGAAATGTGACAAAATATTTTGTGTCTACACATTTTAATAACTTCGCGATTAGTTTGTAACTAGGAGGCAATTTTTACACAAAGTGTTGTAACAGGGTAGTAACACGCGTCGTAAAGTGCTGGGAATGTTCCGGAATATTAAAATATGAACTTGCAGAAACAAACATCACTAGAACCTATCATTCTCAAAGTTTTCATGGGTTTTTGGCGTTTTACTTTTTGAATAATAAATAAAAATGAGTAAGCAATCCTTAAAATCAGGTAAATTCCGGTGGAGTTCAACTTTTTATAGAAAAGTGAATAATTAATTAACTAACCAAAACAGCACACGTAACTTTATTTTATTTATTGTACTAAATTGTTGTTATTGGTGTGAGGTCAGATTCAGGATAGAATTAAAAAAATGTTAAGAAAAGGTAATCAACCATTAGAGCAAGTAGCAAATCGTATACAGGAACTTTCAAAATTAAATCCCGAGAACCTGAAATGCAAACAACAGGCCTACCCTGTCCTCAAACATGAAAGTTTTCTAGAAACAGGTGTAAAAGTATTCAGTACTGTCAAGATAAATGAGAATTACCAGTTCTCAAATAACGTTAAAGATAAATGGTTTTTAAGTACAGACAATAATATTGTAGAAATGACATACGCCATTTCTGCGCATGACAAAATTAAAATAATTGGAAATAATATAAAAAACAAGTTCAATTTTTTTGAGCGATTGTTCAATTCTTCACATATCAATCTAAGCAACATCAATTGATTACGAAGCGGAAGAATCGAGAGAATATGATTTGAAAGATATTAAATGCAATATTTTATTATTGTTTTTAGCATTTTCCATGCAGTATCTTTCTAAAGAAAACCAGAAAAAGACATTTGGTCATGTTGGCATCAGGCAGGACTTGAACCCGCATCTTTCGCAAGCCGGGCGACTGCACTTCCAATTATGCTACCGAGACCATTAACAGACCGGCCGAATCTTTCTGGTATATTTTGCCCTATGAGCCAGGGTGATTTCATCAATGTTATAGGCATCCACCTCTAACACTCGGAAGAAATATTTTTTCAAATATTTAACTCCCGATTAAGATGAAAAAGCTATTACTATATTTTATTATTGTTTTTAGCATTTTCCATGCAGTATCTTTCTAAAGAAAACCAGAAAAAGACATTTGGTCATGTTGGCATCAGGCAGGACTTGAACCCGCATCTTTCGCAAGCCGGGCGACTGCACTTCCAATTATGCATAATTATGCACTTCCAATTATGCATAATTGGAAGTGCAGTCGCCCGGCTTGCGAAAGATGCGGGTTCAAGTCCTGCCTGATGCCAACATGACCAAATGTCTTTTTCTGGTTTTCTTTAGAAAGATACTGCATGGAAAATGCTAAAAACAATAATAAAATATAGTAATAGCTTTTTCATCTTAATCGGGAGTTAAATATTTGAAAAAATATTTCTTCCGAGTGTTAGAGGTGGATGCCTATAACATTGATGAAATCACCCTGGCTCATAGGGCAAAATATACCAGAAAGATTCGGCCGGTCTGTTAATGGTCTCGGTAGCATAATTGGAAGTGCAGTCGCCCGGCTTGCGAAAGATGCGGGTTCAAGTCCTGCCTGATGCCAACATGACCAAATGTCTTTTTCTGGTTTTCTTTAGAAATATTAAATGCAAACTTTTATCTTATGACTTCTAACACAGAGATGGTATTTATGGCAATATTGACAACATTAGGAGTAGAAATAAAATAAAAACATAAAAAATATAAAGATTTTTATTTAAAAAGTTCGTGGCTCTAAAACATAACAAAAAGCAAGGATTCTTAAAATCGCTAATTCTTAACTGTACTAGTAACAGTCCCGCGATACATCACATAATTTTTCATCATAATAATTTGTCTAATCAGTCCCATAAATTATAAAAAAAATATCACAATGTAATCTTTTTGGTACATTGGTTTCGGAAAACTGGGTTTGGCGTGCCCTAGTTGCATTCTAATCAAAAAGATGAGAATTAGATAAGTCGTCAGAACTTATATTTACTGCTTTGGACTTAAGCTTTAAATCCATTACTTTATTTATTATTTTTACGTCCGAAAGCACAGTCACTAACTTTGACTCCTTGATGTTGCATTTTTTTATACCTGATGTATCGTCATCTGTGAAAAGATAATAAATTGTTATTAGTAATAATATAGATTAATACGTTGTAATGATATGCGTACGTGCGTGTGTGTATGTTTGTAAAAGCAAAATAAAATTATACTAAGGTACCAATTTCATTTTCTTTCTTATTTAAATAGTCCTCTGTTTCAGAATCTTGCTTATTTATTGACGCTTTTGGATTAAAAAAAAAATGATTTGATCCTTATTTGGCGTTCCTGTGTTTGAATTTTCCTCTTCTTCCTTATTTGGCGTTTCTGAATTTGAATTTTTCTCTTCTTCTATTTCTTTATTTTGCGGTTCTGTATTAAAATTTTCTTCTTCTTCTTTTGAGCCTTCTTTTGTTAAAATAATGCAATAAGGCATTTTGTTTGTCAAAACAAACCTAAACTTTGAGAGTCACTGGAACCAAAAATACAAAAGAAGCCATATTAAAAATCCCGTAAGTTTGTGACGACTTTACGGAACAAGTCGTCACATTCTTGTAACTTTGTAACTATATGGGACGAGTATATATTCACTAAACAAAAAATATTTTTTTCAAAATTTATGAAATATAAGCCTTGTTCTTGTTAAAATAAGTAGTCATTAGTGTTAAAATTTGTTATCATATGAAAATAGGAAGTTTTTGAGCATCTTTAAAGTAAAAAATAATATCAACCCACCGGTTTACATTTAGCTAAAATAATTAATTTATGAAAATAAAGCGGCGCGTTGGTAAAATCCAACATATTAGACGAAATTACACGATAAAATTCTTTTCCCACATAAATTTTAACATCGGAATTATATATATCAGCTAAATAAAGTTTGTGCACTTACTTTCGGATATCATAGATTTAATAATGGCGTCCTTTTAATATTCTTAAAAACACTACTTCGTTAACATTTTACAAGTCAAACTGTTAAAAGAAATTGAACGAATGAATGAATGATTTGTTCGGATTGTGGTTATTCAAGGTTACTGCGTTACGACACGGAGTCGTTACTTAAAAACTAAATGTGTATGTGTCGGGTCTTCCCCATTTTTAGTCGTAGCGACGGATAAGCGCGAAACGTCAACCAGATTGAGTTACGAGAATCATCCAAGTGTCGGCATTAAGTATCTAAACGGTTACGTCGCGTAACCAAAAATGGTTATATGGGATTCCGAACCTAAATCGATGTATGCAGTGACGTCGGGTTAAGAGCATTTTTTATTGTGACTAACTTTTTTATAAAAAGTTGTAAAGAAAAAAACAGTATTTAATCCTACGTAAACCGGCACCGGGAGAACAACTGCGATCATTAAGAATAATTGAGACTTCAACGTATATTCCCTCTTCACTCATTCATCACACTCCTACACACAAACAATAATTAAATAGTGTAAGATTTATAGAATTTCTCGTACGGATGTTGTTTATTATATTTCGATTTATTGATTTGTGTATGTATTCATGAAAATTAAGCACCTTCTTTCTATTATCCTCTACCTGTTTGCCTGGAAGAGCTGGCTATTAGTGATATTAAGGCTGCATAAATTGTGCATTGCTTTCAATTTATAACTTAACTGTAAGTTTTTAGTGTTAATATTCAATAAAGAATATCATTTAGCTATAAAGTCCTATATCATTGGACGAATCAGCTGAAATCTCAGTAAAAAAAAATATGCTGACGTTCTATTAGTTAAAAAAAAAACGTGTTCATTGCCGAACTCCTTAATTTAGGTCCTTTAAAAAATAACAAATATAAATAACAGCGCAGTAATTTGATACCTGTTCTAAAGAAGTAACTGCCTGTCCCATTAACCTTTTAGTTTTTAACATGGAAGAACTAGACTAAGCATTGATCTAGTTATTCATCCGTTATGACGAACTGAGTTAACAAGAAAAGATCAGAAGCTAATGCGAAGTATTCTCTGTATACGAATACCATACCAATACTATCATCGACTTACTTAGATGATCGCCAAGTGATAACGTTTAACACAGCATGAAGAAAACATATATCACATATATGATTATGGTGAAACATTCACCATCAGAAAAATCGGATCACCTAAAATCGGGAAATTATTGTAGTAATTCACACGTTGATCTGTCTGAATGTAGAGGCAAAACTAGACTGTAGCTCCTTATTTATAATAATTTTAACTTCAGTGTTCGTGATTAGATCGCTAATAGCTGTCGAGTCCGTCTCTGGCTCCACCAAATCTACTTGTCACCTGTCTGATAACCCTTTAAAAGCAAAAATTGCTTGTGGCTGGAGTCTATCCACTATCTCAATTGCTACATCTTCAAATCAATCTCCTGGCTATGAATTGCGGTGATTGACCTGGTAAAACCTAAATAGACTGCGGTTCAGGTTGGCAGATGAAACGAGAGTTTAAGCAGATGGGGGTCGAGCTTTCCCCCCAGAATGTGAGTCGCCTGCAAAAGTACCCACCCAATGTATCCCTACAGCTGCACACGGGATGACCTTATTAGCACCAATGAAGATGTAACAGTGGCAGAATAGTAGACTCATCAAATTCAAGATTACCATCGAAACGCAAAGAAGAAATCGTCACCATATTTTTGCATTGTACTAAATACTTTTTAAGACATACTGGGGAATTTAGCATTTTATTGCCACTGTAATGAACATTACAGTGCTTCACAGAGAACATTGACTTTCTAGATCTCGTGTTACAGAATTATTACTATTTCAGACGGTAATAAAAGTATTATGCGATTCATGTAACAATGACTTGAAATTTTGTGTTTTAAAATTTTTACGAGGATTTTAACGAATGTTGCTTGGCTTGTTAGAATTGTTTTTACATGCGTTTTTGTATTGCGTGATCGAACCCGAAGCGCGAGATCTCATTAATTTATTCTGCGTCATTGTCTTCGATTGGCTGAATTGATTCCTGCTAAAACAACAACTACTTTTATACGTCCAACTGCCGTTCATAGGCCTCACTGCAACTATGAAGTAGCGCATACCTCACTTCAATGCTCGGGCTCTGGGCGGATTGTTAGAGGAGTGTAGAGTTAGTGATTACCTTGCCTTGTCGAAAGGACTCCGCATTTGTTTAACGACTGAATCTAGTAACCATTTCCATTCCATTTTCAGAGGTGCCAACTGTAACGCAGTCAGGTGCCAGATGCAGCAGTCGCGCGAGGTTGACCACTTGTGCTCTGGCGCTCGGCACGCGCGAAAGATTTTCACTTTTTTAGAGTTCTATGGCAATGGGCGAAAACGGTATTTTGATTTGTTTTTAATTTCATTATTTTTTAATTACCATAACGAACCGGGTAGTCAAAAGCACACTGACTGCATCGGTGAACGAAACATCCAGAAGCTCACTTTTCGGCACGAAAATTTCTAAGTGAATTTGAAAGCCAACGTGGCAAGAGAGATTACTTGAGGTGCTTGGGTTTTGCATCGGTGTTTTCCATTACTGTATGAATCAAGCTAGCCGCAAGTTGTATTAAAGTGCTTGTACAAATCCCGAAAGCCTTTGTTGGTCAAAATGTGTAAATTATAAAACTCATATTTACACGACTTCAAAAAACAGAATATGAATGACAAAAACCTTATCTGTTATGTACAAAACGTAATGCTTACGCGATTCAACTGAGTTAATGCCATTTATTAACAACTGGTGTCTAACTTTATATGAGTTGCATTCTGCCGTATTCACATTAGAATTAGATTGTATTTACTTAACCACAACACATGTCTTTTTAATTTAGTCATTCGTACATTGAAAATAAATATACAGAACCTCTCAGAAGCAGTTCACTCGTTATCTGTCAGTTGTTCTAACCGTGGTCGCATGCGTAAACGCGGGTGTAACAACCCGCGGCGTGCATTATGCATGAGCGTGTGTTTGTCTGCGGCTTCATCTGGCGAGTGCCGATCTCACCGGGACCAAACTTACGTAATTGTAACGTAGATCATCTCGGACGTCGTACAACAACAATTGACACATATGTGTTTATCCTGGTGCGAATCAAGGCCACGCATGCTTCCAATCCTTAAGGGAAAGTTATTTTATCTATATTCGCAACTTCTTGTTTAGGGTTTCGTACCTAGACGGTAATGACGGGACCCTAATACTAAGCCTCCGCTGTCTGTCTGTCCTTCTGTCTTTCACTAGGCTGTATCTCATAAACCGTGATAGCTAGAAAGCTGAAATTTCCACAAATTATGTATTTCCGTTGCCGCCATAAAAACAAATACTAGTTTTTTTCTCTCGATTATGGTACAGAACCCTTCCTGTGCGAGTCCGGCTGGGCTAGTTTTTTAATCTTTTGAGATTAAGGTAACCTAAGTGTGTTGAGTGTAGTTTTCTGTGTATTACTAACAGTGGATAAAAGATTGCGTGAAAGACAATCTTTCTGGATGGTACAAGAATATGAGGTCTCCAACTGCCTCGCGGAAAAATTTATAATGGTCATACCATGTTCTGGACACTGGACTTCGGGTAAAAGATAGGCTCTCAATGTGCTGTCATTTTTTTCCCGAAATACCACAAAATTGACATCTATGGCCACTAAGCTCAGGGAGACGTCAGAGATATCTGATTGGCGGTTTGAATACGTCATCTCCTTACACTAGTGATTACAGAGCCTTATTGTTAACCGTAATGCTCACGCCCCGCGTGCAAACAGGGCCTGACCAAACAAATATTAGAATTCAACATTCAGTATAATTATGTATTTGTCGACTTGAAAGTACTTGTAACAGGTCTATTTGAATGAGAAATTTGACCTTAGAACTTTATGCAATGTGACAAGCATGCCGCCATTGAATTTATGAGATGTGAATTTCGATAAGCGTATCGTTTCGTTATTTGCTTAGCTATTTAGATGGCACATGAGATTTTACTTTGGCAAAAAAAACTTTTGGAATGTGACACTAGACTTTTTATTTTAACCTTCCGTAGCGCTTGACTTAGACCTTCTTAGAAAAAGCTGACCTTCTTAGCTTCTTTGGACAATTTGGCTTCCTTTAAAACCTGGATTGCTTAACTCGCTTTACCTACATAACATAAACGGCCCATATACGTCGCACTGCTGGGCACAGGCCCCACCAAAAAACTATGAGGTGGAACAAGGCATACTCCAACACGCAAGCTCAGTGCGGATTGTTGGAGGGGTGTAAGCAGTGAGCAACCTTTTTGTCAGATGTTATCCAGCCGCCTTAAGGCCTCTGACTAGGCTTAACGACCCACCTAAACCCAGATTATTGTCATCAATGTTCCACAACTTGCAGTTATTTACGATACGATACAACATAAAATGATGTGGACATTCGAACTAAAACTTAATCTACGAATTTTAATTGAAAAAGTTGGCGTCAAGTAATGATGCAACTTGCAATTAAGTTCAAATGTTTTGGTATGAAAACGTTGTGCTAAAGATTAATTAGTTGTTATGTAAAGCTCAGTATGTAGCAGTTTCTTTAAATATGTAAATGTGGACAATAATTCACTGTTAAATGTGTTTATACGCCTTAATAGTTATTTAATGTAGATTTTACTATTTGATTATTTGACTCATGGGTGTAGAGATTTTACTTTGAAGGTTTAGATAAGTAGGTAGGTTGATAGCAAGTAAGTAGACGAAAAACTACTTTTTAAATCCGTAAAAGAGATGAACTGATCGTTTTTCACTTTTATTACCAAAGTTACCTCTTACTTGACCTAATTACCTGAAAATCTCATAAAACTTCATAAATTACACACTTGAAAATTTCAATAAAAAATGCAAGTTAAATGAAATTATTATCCGTTGCTGAATGATAAATCATTCAAATTTGTTTATCATTCCAGTTTTTGAACCAGTCGGGTTCTTTGATTTCTTAATTGCACTGTTTGTTTTGCTACCTGTAAGTTGAAAACAGTTAAGCAGCATTTTAATTTTATCATAAATTAAAAACAATATTAAAGTGGGCAACCGGCTGGGTCATTAAATATGAAAGAAATGTTAAAACAGATTTATCATTTTCATTAATTACGGTTACTTCATGTCAAACTAAGAAATAATTAAGTGGTTATTGACCAATATTCTCCATCAATTAGTTTGCCTGTCAATATTTTGATAATTTAATTATTATGTATAGTGCTTGTGCCTTGTAGTAAAAGAACATAAATTACTTTTTCAAACCAGCTTTTGAGACTAAAATAGTAACGTTCTGTCACTTTTCTGCTTCATTACATAATAAAATAAATATAGCATTCAATTGGACATTATTGCACACAGCGCCGTCTAGTTCTAAATTAAGAGAAGTTTGTACTCGTATTAAGGGATAGGAGACAATAACGGATAAAGATATAATTTAATACTATTTCTGTGAAAACTTACTAAACAAAAAAAAACACCCAGACCAAATACAAAACGGATATTGTTCATGCACCCAAAAGTTTGTACTGTTGCGGGGATCGTACCCGCGACCTCTAGTGTGTTAAGTCAACTTCTAAAGCATTACTCTAAATCGATTGTAGCGTACTGAATAGCTGTTCAAACAAACAAAAATTACTTTATTCGAATAGACCTGTTGAAAAGTACTTTCAAATCGTCAAATCTAATCAACGAAATCTACTGTACCAAGAATGATTGGTTATTTAGTTCTAAATATCAGTGTTATGTGGGTGATATTTCACACCTCGGCCTTTCACTTGGCAATGACAATGAGTATTCAAATGCGGATAGAATTAAATATATAATCAAGTTGGATAAAGTTTCATAACATAATCCTATACTGGTTATAATAACAGCCAGAAATAGTCAGAGTTGCTCCACCAAGCGCGAGCTATACTTTTGTTTCTTTGTTGAACATCAACATCAATTTAATATTTTTGTTTTTTATTTTGTTACACCCGGAACAAAATTAGGTTAATGTGTTAGGTTACTGTTGTCTTAGATGGTTACTACTTATCAGTCAATGATATAATAAAAAAGACGTATATGGGTTACTTGTGCTAAAAAAGTGGCACCTGAAATCAGAACTTCGAACACCTGAGCAAAGCATTTACAGTTTGAGACGACACTGCGCAACATGTATCTGTCTCGTTTACGCTCTAGTAAATATTCATACTATCTTGTATACACGGTCAAATTATAGGTACTTACGCCAGGGGACAATTTTCGACTTAACATCGGTACTGACATAACGTATCTACCTCTTTTAAATATCATTGTTACCAGTAGTATAGTACGAGCTATACGTAGCTAGCTTTCTAGCAAGTAAGAGGTCTTGTATATTGGTGAATTAAGTGTCTTTATTTATACACACATTAAGTCGTAAACGCAGTGAAGTTGATTTTATGTTTATTAGCTATTTCAAACCATTTCAAAATAAAGCACATAAACTTGGACAGGAATTGGTATTGCCTCAAAACTAATTAATTTGGAAATGATGAAAACCATAGAAGCTCTATTCGCCAAAGGAAGTAGCCAACGCAGCCCTGCTGGTAAGTAACTTGAATGGGAGTGGCCAGAGTACATAACGCGAAACTGATAAGCGCTTTTGGATCCTGAAGTCTGAATTATTTTTAAGAGATTTGAATAATAAATAAACGGCCTAATATACGTCCTACTGCTGGGCACAGGCCTCACCTCAACTATTGGTGACGCGACTCCCACACGCGGACTCAGTGCGAATTGTTGGAGGGGTGTAAGGTTAGGGAGCAATTCTAATGTCAGATGTTATCAAGCTTCCCTAAGGCCTCCGACTAGGCTCAACGACTGACATCTAACGACGTAAACCGGGACCAACTGCTTACCGTGGAGCTGCCCGTGGCACAGTTGTGACAGTTATTAGCGACGATCGCTGTTGTAAAGCAACACACGCCGGGTCGGAAATGGGATGGGAGCCCCCGACCGAAATTTAGTGATGTGTATTTCCGGCATCTTCGTGCATCGGAGATTTGAATAAACGAATAGAAAATATTAACAGAAATGTTTCGCTTATCACAGCATTCGTTATGTTGGCATAGCTCCTCTGAAGAAACAGGTATTGTAGTTAGACAAACTATTGTCTCTATGGGAAATCTTGTTTCGACTGACTGGGTTCGTAGCGTCTTTATTGAACATCCGATGAGAAACGCTGCTTCACAATAGCGACGAGCTTACGTTTAAACTATAACAGAACAACAATCATTATTATAATAATTATGATTAATGGAAGATAATGACTTTCCAAAGAACCAAAGATTCTACATAGGAGAATGGTGTTTTTGTAAGTTGGGAAAATTAAACAATACATAACTAATAGGTACTTAAACTGATGGCAATCTATTTGATGTTAAAGACATAATTACTGATTACATCTTCGGCTTGGTGGCTACAACGTTCGGTCTTAAGTCAAGGGATACTAGGTTGTATATTTAAGAATCAAACGAACTTACCTTGTGAAGTTTGATTCCAATTATGCGAGGGTCTCAACCGAAGACGATTACTTTATTACTTGCAGCATTACATGATATGGTGCTATCTTCGTCACACTTTAGAGTTATAATATCCTAAAAGAAAAACTAGATCTCCCGTCTCACTCTCACCCTGCACCGGGCGACCCGCCGTCACTAGATGTCATTATTTCAGAGTATTTTTTGTGTTGTGGTTGTATTTTTTATTTTATTTTTTGGGTTGGGCGGGACGGGTTGACGTAATCGTCTTCGGTTGAGACCCTCGCATAATTGGAATCAAACTTCACAAGGTAAGTTCGTTTGATTCTTAATTATACTTCGGGTCTCAACCGAAGACGATTACTTTATTACTTGCAGATGTTTAGAGCAATGTAAATAAGGTAAGAAAATAGAAAAATAAAAAATAAATATTGTAATGCACCCTGAAGTTCTTTAATTTAATTTGTAATCAAACTCATTGTATAACTTTGAAAAAGTAGAATCATTCGAAAATAAATGTACAATTATCGTTCTCTTAACCATGTTAATGAAATAAATGCAATTAACCTCTAGATTCTATTATTGATCATGTGCCAAATATGGCACTAGCGAAATCATTCTCACTGCTATCTACAATATCTCTACAATAGTACTTGAGAAATACATTCGAGGAATTACTCCAGCCCGCGGTCTTACGGACCACCTCCAGGTTGACACCAGCTCTGCGAGCGGCAGACGTGGATGCTGAGCGAGTACTATGAGCTCCAAAAATTGAGATGTCTATGCCACTATCCTGCAGTTTCTTTTTGACCCAGTGTGCTAATGTTTGAGAACCAACACTTTTGTGTGGTTTTCGGACTCCAATAAAAAGATGTTCTCCAAAGGTATTGCGTCGTAAATTTCTAGTTCTGTCTATGTAAGTTTCGACAGCCAATGCTGGACAAATACTGGGATTCTCGCGAATATAGGGCAATCTAATGAGTGTTTGACAGGAGTTGGGCCTTGATGTTTTAATTAAATCAGTGATTTTAATCAAAATTACGTTGTCTTGTTTTGATATGTTCTGCAATTTGATTAAACTAATAGTCTGCATTCTTTGGGCAGAAGCAATTGCTAAAAGAGTACAGGTTTTATGTGACAAATCAACTAATGAGATATTATCGTGAGGATAAATATTGGAAAGATGGTTTAACACTACATTTGTGTCCCACGTTGAGCTGTATTTAGGATTCGGGGGAGATAGCCTGTATACACCTTTAAGGAAGCGGTTGATACAATCGTTTACAGTAGCATTTGTACCTAAGATAAATGATAAAGCAGACCTATGAGTGTTAAGGCTGCTGTAGCTAGCGCCTTCCTCAAATTTTTTGGTTAAAAATGTCATAATTGTAGCACTGTCAGCGTCATAAACATCTAAGTTTTTTTCTTTGCAGTAAATCCACCAAGATTTCAGTGAACTACTGTACTGATTTAATGTATTAGTTGCAAGTGAGGCCAACATAATATTTAAAGATGCTTGAGGTACACCGCGCTTAATCATTGAGTCCCTGATAATTTTGCTGCCACCAGGATAAGGCTCGCATGAAGTGGATGGCAAACTCTGAAAGGAGAATACAAAAGGGATTCGTTAGGGCCGAAGAACATTTTTTCTGACACAACCAATCTAGACCACAAGGGATACCATGGTTGGGATGGCCAGTAAGGTATCACAATAATACCTGTTGCTTTGTCTGCGATATTTTTTTCTAGGACTCTAGTAATTAAGCAGAACGGAGGAAAGGCGTAAAAGTAAATATCGCTCCAACAAAACGTAAATGCATCTACAACTTCTGAATACGGATCAAGTTTCCATGACGCATATCTAATACATTTATAGTTTTGAGCGCTTGCAAAAAGGTCAAATGCGGCTTTTCCAAATGATGCGGTAATTTGTGAAAATACATAGTCTGAAATTGCCCACTCCGTGTCTGTATTTACTCGCCGAGACTCCCTATCTGCTTCTACATTATCGCAGGATTTGATATAGGATGCAAACACATAGATGTTTCTGAATTCGCACCACTGCCATATCTTTCGGGCAAGTTCATTCAGATGAGGGTGTTGAACGCCACCCATTCGATTTATGTATGAAATGGCAGTGGTGTTATCAATACGGAGTAGAATATTGCAATTTTTTAAGTCCTTAGTAAAAATCTTTAAGCCGTAAAATGCGGCCGTCAGCTCAAGTAAGTTAATATGGCAGGCCATTTCTGTCTCTGTCCAGTTGCCATTTGCAATTCGACCACCGCATGCCGCACCCCAGCCAGTGTTTGAGGCATCAGTAAAAATTTCCAATAAATAATCATTACTTTTACGAATAGGAGCGAATGCTGTTAATATATTATTTTTCCACCATAAAAAGTCATGTTCGAGATTCTTTTCTAGTTTCATTTGTTTATTGTAATTATCTGAATAGTGTAAGGCCAAAAATTTTTCCCGCTCAAATAGCTTGGTGTACATCCAGCCGTAGCTGACGGCTGGGCAGGCGGCAGTCAAGAGTCCAATGAATTCAGCGAAAAATCTTACAGTACATTTCTTTTTGCGCATCAGCTCTGTTGCTCGATTTTTTATGCGTTCTCGTTTTTCATCAGGTAGGCTAATAATCATGTTTGTGCTATTAAATATGAAACCTAAGAACTTGCATATCTGACTTGGTATCATGATACTTTTTTTAGTATTAATAACAAACCCCAAAGACTCTAAGATAGTTCTTGTAGTGTTAACGTTTTTTAAACATTCAAAATACGTTCTACCAAGACATAAAAAATCGTCTAGATAATTCACTGATAGTAATCCTGATGAACGCAAGTATTCTAGAACAGGTTTAAGTAATTTCGTGAAAACGAATGGCGCCGTGCAAAGGCCGAACGGAAGAACATTAAACTCATATAACTGTGACCTCCAACGGAACCGTAACTTTTTTCGGTCACCCTCATCTACCGATATTAAAAAATAGGCGTCCTGGATATCAATCGTTGCCATGAAACAGTTTCGTTGTAATAATCTGAGAGCAGTACGATAATCTTCCATCTTGAAATGTTCGAGTTTAACGAATTTATTAAGTTCTTTTAAGTTTAATATAAATCTATGGGTTCCGTTCGGCTTAGGCACTGTAAAGATTGGTGACACAAACTGTCCTTCGCAAAATGTACAAGGTGATATGAACTCAGAGCGTATCATATCTGAAATACATTTATCAATTATTTCATTTTGCGATTTTGAGTTACATGCATTGTTTTGGGGTTCATTTGTTTGTACAGGTTCTTCGTTGAAGGGGATTTTATACCCCTGTACCCATTCCAAAATGGTATGATCGTTAGTAAGTTCACACCATTTATCGTAAAAATAAGTTAAGCGACCAGCAACTGGTACCTGTTGTGGATTGGCTCCTATCGTCTCCTCGTCTGTTGCCGCGCGTTGTTGGCGGGACGGCGACCCCGTGGCGCCTCCAGGCGGCGGTCCCTGGGCGGCCGGCGTGGTGCTGGGGTCGACCGCGGCTCGACCGCTGATGCTATGCGCGGCGGCGCCCCCCTCGAGTTTAAAGCACCCCGAGGTTGTGTACTATAGGTAGGACGCAGAACCTTTTGTTTGATTTCAGAACCCGTCTTGGTTATGGCCTTCGATGATTTGATATGGTCAGATAGGTCAGATCCAAAGAGGTGCTCGTCTATATTTGTATTTTTAACAGTATCTCTAATGGTTCTGTTAAGAGTGCTTAGAGCCGCGTAACGCCTTGACTGAGACTCTTTGTAGTGGTTGTCAGAGATGAGTCTGCCAGCATCATTTAATGACTTTATTATTCCCTGGGGCACTGTGTTATTAGGTAACAAGGCCAAATTCAACACTTGTCCGATAGCGGCAAGGCTACAGGCAAGTTGGTTTTGCTTGCTTTGAATGTATAAATCTTTTTTGACATTCACATCTAAGAGAGCTGCTTTTATTTCTAAATTTAGTTTTGGTGCTCTCATATTTGGGCAATTCTCTGGTAGTAAGTAACATTTCATTAATTCTAATTGAGTATCTTTAGGCAAACCATTAGTTAATATATGTCCCCATCGAGTAGCAATATCTTTATGTAAATTCTCTCCGAAATTTTTCTGATTAGTAGGATCCTCGCCAAGTAGTTGTAGTATCTCTGGTTCTAAAGAAAACATGCTTTCATCGGTGAGGGGTATTGCCTGAGCGCCGTCTGTGTTGTCGTTCGACTGACCAGGGGGCGCACATGTCGCGGGAGCGGGCGCAGGCGCTGCGGTCATCGGCGCGGGCGCAGGGTCTGCATGTGGCGCAGACGCGGTCACTGTCAGCGGCGTTGACGGCCCAGCGACCGCTGTCAGCTGGGAGTCGTCAATATCAACGACGTCATCTGATATAGATTCTCCTATAAAGAACTAATTTAACTATATTATTAATTTTTACTTTTTACTTAGAAATTGGTCTTGGGGCAGTTTTATTTTTCATGATCTACAAGGATCTGCAAAATATACACACTGTCGAAAATGGATAGTAAAACTTCGACGCGGCTTACGTTGGGTTAGGTGCCTCAACACGATGTAAGCGGGGTGTAGCCTCGACACGGTTAACGTGGAGCAGAAAAGCATCAACACTGTTACAGTGGAGTGTAACCTCAACACGATTTACGTGGGGTAAAATTCCTCAACACTATTAAAGTGGAGTACAGCCTCGACACAATTTAAGTGGAGTAAAATTCCTCAACACTGTTAAAGTGGAGTTTAGCCTCAACACGATTTACGTGGAGTTAAATTCTTCAACACTTCATATACTTAGCTGACAACATTATAATAATTTCAAATACCTAGGGGTAGATAATTTATTTCCATGTAAAGTGATAATTCTCAGAAAATATTTTTTAAATATTTAAATTGAAGGTAGGTGTATTTTAACCGATTTATTAATTCGTAATCTAAATATCTTTTGAAAAACTGAATTACAGGCAGCTAAGTATACATAAGTTGTTGTTTACCTTGTAATTCTTCATATTCGTGGGTGTCGTGATATCTTTTGTACGATAAATCACTTTCATTTTCCTCCGATACCGATGACGATGAACGCCGTCTTTTTCTTAACTTCGATTCTAATTTCTTTATTTTCCGCAAAATACCGTCGTAATCACTATTTCTTGACCTTGAACGTTTACGTTTTCCCATATTGAACACAAAATTTTATTTCCGCTACGAAAATTGGTGTGATTCCGATAACACAAAAACACGTAATGACATCTAGTGACGGCGGGTCGCCCGGTGCAGGGTGAGAGTGAGACGGGAGATCTAGTTTTTCTTTTAGGATATTATAACTCTAAAGTGTGACGAAGATAGCACCATATCATGTAATGCTGCAAGTAATAAAGTAATCGTCTTCGGTTGAGACCCGAAGTATAATAGGGGTTGACAAAAGTGATTGTTCATACATTCTTCATCTTAGTCGCTACACTCTTGCCAGAGTGGTCGTGGTCATCATTGTGTATCACGCTCAGTGATTAGCTTGGTTATACGGCGAAATTCTTCGCGGATTGCAGCTTTCCGAGTGCATTCGTGAACTTGCGGCCTTGATCTGGTCTGTCCACCTCACCGGAGATCTTCCACGTGGATTGGTGCCCCCTATTTTCCTATCTCAATGGAGTCGTCTTCACGATGTTCATACATAGTTTGTGATTATTAACCCGCACTCACTTAGTAATCGTGGTGTTTAAGCTACTGTTATACGGTTAACAGGCTAAGTAAGTATAATCTGTTCAGTAAAACCTTTACAGCTACAGCTAAGTAATACAGTTGGTGCCAAATATTTTTTATTAATGATGATCTACCTCGGACGACAACTCGGATTAGTATCTTAGTTATTTATTATTTAAACTACACTGTACAAGTAGAGTACAATGACCAACTTAACGGCACATAGCATTCTCTACTGAAAGAGAGAAAGAAAGAAAGGAAAAAGGTCTATTGACTTTGGACATCGTACACATACAGACATAAACAAACAAAACAAAATGGTTAGAGAAAAAATAAAAATAACAAGAGAAAAATAAAGAAAAAAATCCACCAGACAGCACTGGTCAAACTTTAGGTCTTGCATAGATTGAAAAACCTTTGTTTATTCAGCTGACTTTTGCGCTAGAACCACAGGTAGATGACGATCTACCTGTGGTTCTTCTATTTTCTCACAAGTCTACCGACGTGTCGCAAGGAGCTCCCACACCGACAATCATGTCAGTATGGGAGTGGCGCATTCGATGAAACGGGGTCGCTTGAACATCATGTCAATTCAGATCATGGCATAGAGCTGAGTTACTGCAACAGTACAAACTCTTGCCGTCTTGAGCACAAAGTCATTGTAGGTATAATCTTTGTTCTTTTAACTGTCAACGCGTCATCAGGCTACCCATTTCCGTCGCTTTTGCCAAAACCACAACTGTTTGCAATAAAGCAAAGAGAAATAACCGGAAATGGGTAGAATGTCATGCCGTGTTGTCATTCATCATACTAAATGATAGGATCTTGGCTATACTCTGTTATTTATTTATTTTGGGCAATCAATGAAAGTCTGCTTGTCTAGTCGGTGGAATCAACTTCCAAAATGTTGCCAGAGTCACTTTAAGTTTATTTGTACATTAATTATCGTAGTTTCATAGTATTTCATTTATTTTTGTTAGTATGCGGTATTTTTTGTTTTGAATTACTTAAATTGACTGTCATTTTAATTTTATTTACATTACGTTAGTGTAATTAAAATCTTCAGTGGTTGTGGACTTTAGTATAAAAGATTATGTAAAAAAATATTACCACATTGCCGTGGACCTCTTACGAAGTGTCATGTTCATTTGAAGCGAATAATCAATAGTAAATACATATTAAAACAGAATGTGGTGTAAAAGAGCCTAAAGTTAGTAAGGAGATATAACATGGAGTTGCTACTGCCACCACATCTGTCAATATCTTTCTACTAAATTTGGTTTTTCTGGAAATTGAAATTTAAGTTTGTAATTGTATTGTGCATATTATCGATTTAAAAGATAAGTAGATCTTCTTTAAAATCGATAATATGTTAAAAAATGTGGCATTAGAACTTTTCATATGTTTTAACTACTCTATGTTATTATATTCTTGCTAACTTTAGGCATATATTTAAACTCAACCACTTCCGGTCACTGGTCATTAGGCAGTCATCGATTTCTAAAACTACAGTTAAATTTCATTAACGGAATCATTACATACAACCTTCGACCGGTCAAACGAATGTCTATGCGCATATATAATATACCTATTACATGACTGTATGTAAAAGGTACTCAATATGGATTTGGGAGGAACTGCAAAGTTGAAAATATCCGCATTTGAGCGGACCTTAATTATAAGTTTTAGAAAGTACTCTGGTGCATTTATGTAACTACAATTATTTATTCTTAAATGCGCTAGAAATTCAAAGAAGGTATAATTAGAAGATTCAATGCCCAGAAGCCAACACACGGCTTAACAGATAAATTATATTATCATGTGGCTATATCCAAACAGCTGGACTAGAATTATGGAACCAAAAAACTATGAACATTTATTTACCGACGATTCCTTTTGGCAAAAAACATTTTTTTTCGAAATTTCGAAAAAAGCAGTTAGCCAATCTACTGATTTTATTATCTGCTAGCCTGCAAATTACATTCGTACAGTATTTCGTCCCTTCCAGTATGATAATAATAAGGAATATGCACTTGAAACAGATGAGCGTCATACTATTTTTTTGAATAGTATTTTGAATTCTTATTACGTCTCTATCAATATTTCCTAATTTTATTTCTTTGTAGTGGTGAAAATAATTATTGAAAAGTGCAAAATAATGTGGGAATTCAAAGTGGTTGAAAAAGGTCGAGTGTGACGTCACAGTCCAGGCGTATGTCACTGTCAAAAGTGCGACAAGAAGAAAATTTCAACAGTTTGTAGGTTACATTCGTGTTTGGACTTCGCTCGTGTCAGTGTAGATTGACACACGGTTGTGAGTTCGAACTTCGGTTTAAACTGGTTTTCTTCGACGATACTTAGTTTTTACTTGAGATTCTTGTAGTGTGTGTTGGTGAAGGGTTAATAATAAAAAAAAAACAAGTTAGATCCGTAAGTATTTTTTAATAACCTCAATCCTAGGAACTTGGTGAGGATGAATATTCCTCCCAAGCCCCCTGATCCCCCTGATGATGATTCTATGTCCCCACCAATGTTTTCGGGTGAGGCTACCGATAGGCAGAACACAGGACCACCAAGAAAGCATAAGCTGGCAATAGAAACTCCTAACTTATCCAGTAATTTAGAAAAACGAACCAGAAATGTTGATGATGTTGACTCGTCGGCATCTCAACAAACTATCTACACTCATCCAAGCCTCATGGAATCCCGTACATACAGCCAGACTGATAATGGCCCATTTATCGTCCACTTGGCTCGCCTTGAACCTGACCCAGCTGCTGGGACTGCTATTCGCCCAATTAAAATTGGTCAGATGCTGCAAAAACATCACGTTAGTGGCATTGTTAGAGACGGTGTAAAAAGCATAGGACGAAATAAAATCTCAATTGAGTTTAAGTCTAGCTCAGAGGCTAATATCTTTGTGCTGGCTGACTTCATTCCACTCAACAAGTACAAAGCTTCCATTCCCACTTACAACATTACACGCATGGGCATTGTTCGAGGTGTCCCTGTCGATTGGACCCTGGAGGAATTTATCGAGTCTGTCGAAATTCCTGAAGGTCACGGTAAAATTCTTAAGGCACGTAGACTCAATAGGAAAACGGTAGTAAACGGAAAGATTTGTTGGTCCCCCACTCAAACTCTAGTACTGACCTTTGAAGGACAAAACCTTCCAGAGAGGATTTACTCGTACCACACATCTTTGATAGTCAGCTTATATCTGCTACCCACCATCCAATGCCACAACTGTTGCCGCTTTGGCCATGTTAAGAACCAATGCAGATCGAAACCTAGATGCTTCCGATGTGCGCAGGAACATGCGGGCGATACTTGCCAAGTCCTGGAGGATTCATCTACATGCCTACTATGTACTGGTCGTCACTTTGCGACCAACCCTATCTGTCAAGAGCATGTTAGACAAAAAGCCATCAAAATGACGATGTCACAGGAAAACATCTCTTACCAGGAAGCCTCTGCTCGTACCCCAAATGTAAGACGACCATATAACGACACAGCCAGGGACGTCGCGCCCTCCATTTCCAGATCCCCAACAACCCCGATCCCCAACTACATAGAAACACAATCCAGCCATCCAAACAATAGGAAAGTGACATACCAAAAAGTAAAACCCCAAAGTACTCCACCCCGAAACCCCCTCAACAAAGGCTACAACAGACAAGCACATAATAATATTATCTCCACCCCCGTGTCGTCACTTAGTAATGGCTGCGCCATTCAAGACCCGTACCCTTCGACAGACAATGACAACTTGATTGAAAGCATGATCTCCATGCTGACATCAATAATTGCCAAATTTAATGATGCTATACCGCCCAACGTTGCCAACAAACTTATACATATGGTAAATTTACTGCCTACCCAAAACACTCATAATGGCGACCGAAACGAGCCAGTTTCTTCAGTGGAACTGTAGAAGTATCCGCCCAAAAAAAACAGACCTTATTTATCTCCTCAACAAATACTCCATAGCCGTCGCTGCCATCTCTGAAACGTGGTTGAGACCTGGTTCCCACTTTAGGGTTCCTGGTTATGCTTGTTTCAGGGATGACAGAGACGATCGTGGTGCAGGAAGTCTCCTCCTCATAAAAAGATGCCACATCTTCACTCAACTCCCAATCCCACCCCATTCCCCAGATTTCCATATTGTAGCTGCAAGAGTGATGAATATATCCATTGCCTCAATCTACATTCCTCCAGACCCGGTCCCCTCACTTATCTCCGAGTTACGTACTGCCTTCTCCTCTCTCCCCCCCCCTGTACTTATTCTCGGGGACTACAATACTCACCATATATCCTGGGGCTCGCATAAGAGTGACTCTTTTTCCCATCTCCTACTGGATCTCTTGGAAGACCTGGATCTATGCATCCTTAATGATGGATCCCCTACAAGACGGGTTTATCCTAACCAAAACCCAAAATCAGCAGTTGACCTCTCGATCTGCTCCCCCATCCTAGCTCCTCAGTGCTTTTGGTCGATTCTTTCCCAATCGCAAGCAAGCGATCACTTCCCTATAGTCATAACCAAACCCAACTCCGTTATTCCTCCTACTTCCCACCCCCCTCTTCTTAAGTACAAGACTCAATACGCTGATTGGGACAAATTCGCTGCGGAATTGGAAAGTTTCCTTATTAAAAACAATAATAGCACAAGCAGTAACATAGAATCCAGATACAAAGTATTCATTGAGGCACTGATATCGGCAGCCGACTCAAGCATGCCCAAGAAGAAACCCAACAGGAGACAGCTCTCATCCCCTCCTTGGTGGGATGCGGAATGCTCTTCCATGATCGCTTCACGTAAGGAGGCCGAAAAAGCTTATAATTCGTCGGCGACCCAAGAGAACTTTTCCAACTACCAAATAATTGCTGCCCGTACTAAAAAAATTCTATCAAAGAAGAAAAAGAAAGGTTGGATCGATTTCTGCGAAAACCTTTCCCCTAGAACCCCTTCCTCAAAGGTGTGGAAACATATTAGACGGTTTCGTGGTTCCATGTCCAACCCAACTCCCACATCAAACGACCCATCAACTTGGCTTAATGATTTTGCAGACAGATTATGCCCCCCTTTTGCTCCTAATAAGGATTGTATCCCTTCACTTAACTCGGCTATTCACAGTGACAGCAGATTCGATCAACCTTTCTCTTCCTTCGAACTAAGACTTGCCGTCCGAGGCCTAAAAGATTCTGCACCAGGAGAAGATGGTATACCCTACTCCTTTCTTTCCCACCTGGGTTCAGCAGGGGAAGGATTCTATCTGGAACTAGTTAACCTCATTTTTCAGTCAGGCCAATTGCCCGAAGCATGGAAGTCCCAGGTGATCATTCCACTGCTGAAGCAGGGAAAAGACCCAGCAACAGCCTCCTCCTACAGACCCATAGCCCTCTCCTCCACCCTGTGCAAAGTCATGGAACACATGATTAAAAACCGACTAGAATGGCTAGTCGAGCATAAAAATATCCTAGCCAACAGCCAATTCGGTTTTAGGAAGTCTAAAGGCACCACCGACAGTTTAGGCATTTTAACCACAGACATAAGAATTGCATTCACAAGGGGTCAGTACCTGGTAGGTGTTTTCCTTGACATCACAGCTGCTTATGACAATGTTCAACTTCCGGTGCTCAAAGAGAAGATGCTTCGTATGAGTCTCCCTGTGAGGTTAGTCCATTGTGCAACGAACCTGCTAATGGGCAGAATGATTAAAGTCCGTTCATCTGACCACATGTTGCCAGCTAGATTCGTCTGGCAAGGCCTGCCACAAGGATCCGTGTTAAGTCCTACGCTTTACAACATCTACACTTATGACCTCGAACAATGCGTCTCATGCTTTTGCAACATCCTCCAATATGCTGACGACCTGTGCCTTTACTCAACAGGCAAGTCTATAGTTGATATAAATTACAGACTGAATTCGGCTTTACACTACCTTTCAGAATGGCTGGGTGAACATGGGCTAACATTATCAGCTCCTAAGAGTACCACTGTGGTTTTCACAAGAAAGCGGTCTATCCCAGATGTTGATATCTCATGCAATGGCCAAACCATCCCAGTTGCTAACAAAGTAAAATTCCTGGGTGTCACTCTCGATTCCAAAATGACTGGTATTCCACATCTCAATCACGTCATCCAGAAATGTGAGAAGAATATTAATATTATGAGATCCCTCTCTGGTGTCTGGTGGGGGTCCCACCCATACAGCCAGAAGCTAGTTTATAACGCCCTCGTTCGCAGCCACTTCGACTATGCCTCTTTCCTTCTGGAGCCCTGTAGCAAGGAAACATTAAGAAAATTAGAAAAAGTGCAACTGAAAGCTCTCAGAATTATTCTGGGGGCTATGAAATCTTCACCCACGAACGCGTTACAAGTGGAAGCAGTAGACCCACCATTAGATTTACGCCGTCAGTACCTATCAGACAGATTTATATTCAAAAAGAGCCAGATAATCAGTCACCCCCTTTTATCCCGTCTTGAAACCCTGTCTGGCCTAATCTCTGATCCCTCATACAAATATTGGACTCATAAAGAACCACCCAGAATCATAAAAAGCCACCAAAAACTTGCTACTCTGTCGTCTCCCATATTAAAATTTAATCTCAATCCACTTTTCAAAACTGAATATGATGCCCTAATTTTGGAACCTAATATCATACTGGACTTTGGTATTGTCAAAAAGGACCCTGGCGCTGCCTACAAATTTGAACAGCAGTTAGCCAAAGATTGGCAACAGTGGCTACCCATATACACTGATGCTTCGAAGCACACAGGTAACGGCTATGTAGGCAGTGCAGTCTGGATTCCTAAATTCCAGGTGCTATTAAGTTTTAAATCTCCTTCAGAGTCCTCAATATTTACAGGCGAAGCTTTGGCCATATTGGAAGCCCTCCTCTATATTCTTTCTCATAATTTAAATAGGGCAATCATTTTTTCTGATTCTAAAAGTTCATTACAAGCATTACTAAGCAATCCCTTCAGATCCAAAAACATTTCCCCAGTTATTTTAAAAATTAAATGCACTCTCCTCCAATGCCATCAACAAAAACTCCAAGTAACTCTGGTTTGGATACCTAGTCACAGCGGCATATTAGGCAATGAACAGGTAGACATTTGGGCGAACCAAGCTATAGTTAATGACACCACACGCCAAGGAAATTACGCTATAGATATCTTACCTAGGGCTGCCGAGGATCTTAAAGAGTCATGGCAAAATCATTGGGAAAATTCATCCAGAGTCAAGGGCCGCCATTACAAGAACATCCAGCCACAAGTCCCAACTAGACCTTGGTTTTTCAAACACAAATCTCCCAAAAAACTCCCAGTATCAGTTGTGTGTCGCCTTCGCCTTGGACATGTCTGTACACCTGTATTTTTGAACAAAATACGAGTCAGAGATAGTTCTCTGTGTGAATGCGGCTTGGATGAGGGCACACCAGATCACATATTTTTTAACTGTCAGAAATACCCTCTATCACTTTATGACATTTTACCTCTTAAAATTCCCCGCCCCCTTAGTATAAACTTCCTGTTAACTAACGATAAATATTTAAAGTATCTATGTCATTACATTAACACCTACAATATAAAAATTTAACAGTTCCCTCTTCCCCTTTTTTAAATATATTTTTTGTTTGTGACGTCCTTGTGTTGTCTTTGTTTTAGGTGGTGTGGAAGAATTCCATTAAAGACGAAGTATCCCTCAAATCACATGCATAGTAGCCATCTCCACCGGTCAACCTCCACTGTGTCTCCTTAAACATTGAAAGTCGACGAAGTTTACTGTGTGTAAAATCAATGCAGCACACACACCGGCCAAAACTCTCAAAATATAATAGAGCACCACTTGACATTGGCAGAATAATTATGCTGTTAAAGCACGATTGAGGCCAAAAAAAAAAAAAAAATACATTCGTGTTGTCATAGACTCGCGTGACGTCCAAGTCCATGACAACGGAGCGCGCCATAATGGCGGCGTTTGAAACGCTTGAAAAAGTTTGAAATTTGTAACACTTTATAAATATACTACATTTTGCATTTTTGGTGATAAATATTATTAATCAGTCATGAAACGATATAAGCTATCATAAAATTTAATAGCGTACTAAAGACACGACCTTGACCGACCGTCCCAATACGAGTACAAATTTGCTATTTACCTCAAACTAAAATTTCTGTTGGATTATGTGTCCGATAGCCTACTAAGCATACATTACATATTCACTGGTTGCGTAGGACTATCTAAATGGATCTTATGTACATATACATGTGGAGCAGACATAAATCGTTTTGTAACAAACGGAACGCAAATCTGACAGTCAAGTGATGCGATGATCATTTTATTTTCACGCATATTTCGACTAATGCTTGGTGTCCATGTGGTCAAGATAGTTGTTATATCTCAACGTCAAATAAATAGTTTCCGAACGGACTTCCAGTGGTATTATTTCTAGAGTGATACGGTATTGAGACCTTCAAAACGAGAGCTTTCTCCTTACTAAAAAGTATGGTTGTAGTTGTCTAAGGTAGAAGTGGTCCTTTTACACTTACCAGTACCATGTTGGGCACCTTTTCAGTGGCTGTAAAAACACCAACTACCTACTATGTGTTTCATGAACGCTGTATACTTTCCTTACTCAAAAACATAATCCTCCTTCTGGCGCAGTCGGGTAATAAGTACCCTGTTTGAATGCCAATACAGAAGAAAGTTAAATATTTTTTTGGTAAAAGATCTATGCAACAAAGCAGCCGCAATCATCATCCTACGTGATATGATTACTCATGTAGACATCTGACCTTACAAGATCATCAAAGTGTTGAAATATGAACTATCCTAAAAGTTTGTAAGAGCTACATTTGCTTAAACAGCCATCATTAAAATGATACATCTTTTTTTGTGCTTAGACATGTGCGCACTGAGGTCTGCGCCTGAGTCGGCAGTCATTGTGGTTTCGACAGCTTCTTAACGATTAAGTTAGTAGTTGATCTAAGCCGACATAACTCGTAGTGTTGAAATTGAGAGGTTGCATGATTTGGGAGCATCTTTAAAGGCCCGGTCTCATTAGGAGACTTATTAGCTATGGTCTAAATCTCTCTCGATAGAAGCAACTTCCGAACCGGTGGTAGAGTCACTTTGTTCATTTAGATTTTCTGTCTTGACGTCTCATAAATGCTTGTAAATAAGCTTACATGAATAAATGATTTTTTACTTACTTTACTTTAAATAACTAATTCTTAAACCCCTGGCTTCCTTCTCTTAGTCAAGATTACGGATTATCTTGATAGTTAACAATTTTGAGTAGTGGATTTTGTGAAAGTCTTGCTCACATCGCTCTGGTGATGGAAAAACTGATAGGATATCCTTTTCTTGGGGAGAGCAACCTGGCTCGCCCTTGCCATGAGAGTCCTAATTCGCTCGGCGAAATGTGGGCTTCTGACTGTTCTGTTCACAATAACGGCAACAATCAGTGTGTTCTGACTACCGCGTTTGGGATATGGTCTTGAGCATATGTTATGTCATGCTTTGCGTATGGCTCTAGGTGGGGCAAACTGTTGATACTGTCTTTGTATTTATAACTAACAAATGTACCTACACAGTTATGACAATAAATAATTATCTTGTCTTCCCTTACCTTATCTAGTGGGCCACACAACACAAGTGTATCGTTGTTCAGCATCCCTGTGTTGCGATGACCGAAAGACGTTCAGAATTGATTATAACGATTTGGATTGACACTTGATATATTTTAATAGTTACCAATAAGAACTTGTGAACGGATTACAAAACCTTTTTCGAAGGTTAGGCAATAAACCTTAATATTGGATTAAGCAACTATTTAAACACTATGTTCGAGAAACTTAACGCAATAATTAATTTTAATTATAGCAAGTAGCTTTAGATCGCGCTTTACTAACACTAATTACTGTTAATCAAATATTTTAAGAGCTTCACTCACACAAACATTATATTTGTTCATAATAGTATGGTATTTTATTACAGTACACTTTCATTAAAATGACTACTTTAAAAACAATTACGTTTTTAACTGAAATAGGTAATACTCGATTAAGTATTACTGTCTATTAATGTATAATTAAAATGAAGCTCATGTGTGCCAAATAAACTTTTTCATTCCATTACATTTGAATGGAATATTTGGACGATCGAGAATATGTTGCAGGCAAGTGCCAACTATCTTAGTGGCTCGGAAACTTGAAAGATTTGATTTTCACTTTAAAGATAAGATTAACTTAAGTGCTAACTAAAACGTCTGATAAACCAACATACAATTTCTGAAAAGTTAGCCCGAAGTGTCCTTCGCAGTTTCGCCGGAACCTACAGTTAAGCCAAAGTCTCTAAACCAATTGCAATAATCTGCTGTTGAAGCTAAGCATAAATAAGTTCGCTGTCTAAATTTTTTATCTAATATCTATCTAAATAAATAATAAACACAACAAAAAATTTAATCCCTTTTTAGAGATAAGCTTACATGTACTTGTTCTGTCCTAAATGTTGTACCACTGTAAATATCTGGTTGTGTACGAATAAATAAATTAATGAATTTAATGCAGTTATTTTTAAGTTTTTGAAATTTTTCTTTGCGACCAATTTTTTTTTTGGGAGGAATTGTTCGCAGACCTAGACAGTTTAATAAAATGCACAAATCACATTACACTGAATAAATGCATGTTCTGAAAAAGTATCAAGATTAAATAATAGAGAGGAAGGAAAAAAGACTTAAGAAGTTCTAATAATAGCGCTTGACGATTTTTAGCTTAAAGCTCGTAAGCTGGGTAACTGAACTTCAGACCTAAAGTTACTTTTTTTTCAACATGTACAAATAAAATATCATGCCAATTCAACTACATGTGTTCTTTGGTGTGAAATGCCCGTGGCTTAGTTGTGCCAGTAGATCGGCAACGATGTCGGTTGTGAAGCAAATCACGCCGGGATGGGATGGGTGACCACGCCCACTCAAATTGAGTGTGTAGTTTTCAGGCATCTTCGTCCTTCTTAAAGCTCGCTAAGCAGTTGATCTCGACTGACGTCGCTAGATGTCAGTCATTACACCTAGACTAAGGCCTTAGAGCTGCTTGATAACATCTGAAAGTAAGGTTCATCATTAACTTAAGACTACATGGACTGCCCATGTAGTCTTACATACACTTCTCAAGAAATCCACCCTGAGCGTTAAAAATGACTCGTACGTACCACTTCCAAGTTAAGATGAGCCCTATACCTAAAACATTACATAAACACTGTTATTTTCTAAAATGTTAACTCATTACAATATTTAAGTAAAATAAAAGCAGTAGACAGCATGACGCAAACCTCAAACCACTCACTAAGTGAAACAATGACGGGAATGCGGGCTACAGAGCTCGCATACAATTAGCAGAGAGAGAGACAGTTTCCCGCGAACTAAACGCCGGTTGTGCAATAGCTAATGTGCCTAATTAAAAGTTAAGACATTAGCTTTGGTCCGGCGATAAACTAGCTATTTTTGGGATCACATTCGACCCAGAATCATGTTAGGGTCATGCGCAATCATGGCACAGATTTTGCTCAGGCTACAAGGCGAATGAAGCTGTTCTCTCATCTGAATAGGGCATTTCTTTTTGAACTTACGAGCGGCCGCCTGCGAAAAAAGGTGATATTTTTTATTAATTAATGCAGCCTATGTGCTATTCAGATGTATTAGCTATATTATCGTAAAGTTTCATTCATATCCATTCAGTGTTTTTACACGGCACATTCACACATACAAACTTTTAAATTTATAATATTAGTAGGATAGGATTAAGAAATGAAATATTATTTGTTAGAATAGCGTAGTAAAAGAATACATTTATATAATCCATTCATTCATAAAACATTTCAAAGCCAAAGTCAAATGCTTATTAGTAAGAAACCGGTTAGACAGCGTAGTTTTCTACAATATATTGTTGTTTGTAAATATTGTTATGTATTCCAGTCATCAGAAGTTTAAAAACCGTTTTTATAAATAGTAGTTAGGAAAAATACATATTATACCAAAATACGACAATCTACAGAGTTAACATAAAGAACTATGGGAAGGCTATATATTTACAAAACCTGGCCGATTTATCCATTTAAAATTAGATTAAATGTTACCAATATGCTACTACGTCTTGGCTTCTGCCCCAAGCTTCTTCAATGAGCGATCCTCATAGGCCCTTGAATTATTGCAAATGTACCAACATAACAAAAAAAATAATAGCATTTGTGTATTTTCTAACGATCGTTTCTTTCTTGTAGTTGCACCCTTTTAATATTTCCATAGAAAACTAGCGCCATGGTGTCTGTGTTGGCTTGAACAAAGTGGAGACCATTTCAGCTAGAATACCATAGAAAATGTATTTCATCTCTTTTTCCTTCATTTCTTCAATTAAGTTCACGTACATCAGTACAAATCAGGTTTAACTGGACATGTTAAATACTCGTATGTACCACACCCGTAGGCTTATTAGTAGGCCTGTTAAACTTCCAACATTATCAAGGAAGTTAAAGTATCATAATATCCGTTACACATAAGCAGGATGAAGTTACTTAATAATACATGGTAATTATTATATAACTTAATTAAGTGGGTAAGGTAAGGTGTATTCTACCTTTAAATATAACTAAGACCTTTTCTTAGCGTTAAAAGGGGAACAACAATTTGACTTCTAAGATAATTTAAGAATCAGCTATGCTTTTTTCTATACTAACCCCCAAATTCACAAACGTCAATCAACGCTAAGCACGCGCTCACGCATGTTGTTCCGTAAAATGTCAAACGGAATGAAAGGGACAGCAAAACTTCTGAGAGATGTTCAACGTTTCGGGGGTAAGTAACAAAGACGGTCCACTATATGTGAGTCTTCATTTCTTATCTGTATATTCCTATATCCAAGATTCCTGAAATGATCTTGGTGATAGCGACGACACAGCGCAACGACAACTGCTGCGTCATTTCAAATTTATTTTTAACTAGCAGTTAAGTTAAAAAGTAAGGGTTCAAGACCGCCCAAGACAAATACACTTTTAAGCCCGCGATGCATACTCTACTTTTTATACTTTCTGCGAGGCAATCGAAATTAATGGCTGAAAAAATAAGTGCTTAAGTATTTATTTCATGTGAAAATAGGTAGGTAATTAAATATGAGAAATTAGTATTTATCAAAAATTCAAAGTGATGTTAGAAACATAAGACAGTTGTGCGAAGACATTGGAAAGATGAATTACAATCTTTGGTACGTTCATTTTATCAGCACAGGACTCGTGAGCTATTTGAGCCGTTGGCGCCTTTTTTCTTTCTTTGGCATCTATTTTGTTAGTGGCCAGTACGACATTCGAACTCAGGATAAAATCTCATTGCACCTAAACATTTTTAACTACACGGTTGCATTCCAAATTCAAATCACTTTAATCCCCAGGGAATAATGAAATTCAGTACAACTTATGTCCCGGCTAGACCGTAGGGCTATAATGACCTACTTTTTAGGACAGGTTTACATGACACATAATGTCCCATTGACGAGCAGGTAGTATAAAAAGAAAGTTTAATTAATAACATACAGTGGGTCTGATTAATGGGTTTCAGCGGGGAAGACACTGCTTATTATATAACCATCTTGGCCATTCTCTAAAACTTCTAAATTATGTAAAAAGAGAGTGTTTTAACCATTTTTGACAAAGGTTCAGAACCTTTAGGTCCAATTGTATTTTTTTTAGTGTAGTCTCAATTCTGAAAATTAAATTTAATGTAGTAATGCATTTAATGAGTTCATGAAAACAATATGTAGACATAAACTCAGAAGAACGAAGAATTAAAACCTGAAATGTATTGATTTCTGATATTTTTATCAGAACCTATTTTGAAATATTCAAATAAAAACCTAAACCTTTTTTTATAGCATCAAAAAAGCGCTCACGAGTACTTGTATGCTGAAAAACCACAAGTTTTTTGGTACCCTAAAAGAAAAAAACTGCTATCTTCGTTTCCTTTTTTTGAAATAAAGCTCAAGGGGAATTTCTACAACAGACCTTTAATTTCTCAATTCACTGGTTGATTTAATATTTGGTTTTCAAGTAGAGTTTGTAACATAACCACCATGGGCATACCAGAACGCAATATTTATTCCTTCCTGATTTTTATTTTTGTAACAAAATCAAATCAAAAAAACAAATTTAAATCCACCACAAAATTGAGAAATAAAAGCTCTGTAGTAGAAATGCCCTCAACCCTTATGTCCGGCAGCTTCATAAAGTTTGGGATGGGTAGGCGGACTGTGTAGCGCACAGAGCCACCGACTGCTACTTACCTACATGCAAATAAATCGAAAGCCTTTACAACGCACTCGCTAAACAAATGTGCAACTTTCATGTGGATGCTAATAGACAGATTTGCAGGTATGTGGTTAACATTATGATTGTAATTAAACTTTCCAAATCACGTAAATGTCTGTATTTCCAGTTACTGTTAAGTTCTTATCACTATAAATAAACTTTTGACTTGAAGCTTTCTGGAGCTTTAAATCAATTGGACTGCTGTAATGTGAGTTCTGACCACACAGAGACTTTGTTCTTATTATATGTACTTGCATGTACTTAGCGTACCTGAAAATTTTAGCTTTGAGCCAAAGTAGGATCACTTTTGTGCTTTAAGATATTTGACGATTTGTAAGCACTCTATGTATTCTACATAGTGTTTCACTTGAAGCAACTAAAATGGAGATGAATGTGTTTTTTGAATAGCAGTTAAAATGTTTGCTTGAAATGTATATTGGTTTTTGTAATAACACCGTCATAATATGGATGACGTGCAATATAAGTGAAAAACTTCATGAATAAGAGCTAAGTACAATTATAAAATGATAACAGTGAAACTATAGGTTATGGCACTATTTTGTAAATAGTGACTTACTTAAAAAAATAGAGGGCACTGCGTATTTGGTACCCTATCTTGGTATGAAAGAGGAACAGTCAGTCATGGCGTCATTCAGAAGCCTACACTTCTAACGTCGTAGGAGGCGAATATATCTTATTTGTCTTCTTTTATTAAATATGTCCAAAAATACTCACTTTCCACATAAAAACATCCAAAACCAGAACAAAACAAAATGCTCATCATTTTATTATTTCTCTGAGGCGTTTTATTCTATAGACAGTACCTCCATCCACTCCAATAATAAGCTGCCTTGATAGAAGATTTCAATAAAGTGATTGTGCAGTATCGCACTCTCTTTTATCGCACAGCCTAGCACTCGGCGGTGTGAGTGAAGAGGCGCTCGGTCAGAGGCTGCGTCTTTTTCCGAGGTATAAAAGTGGAGTGGGTGGCGTCGCCGCGGCCCATTGCCTCGCGACCCGGACTGGACTCATCAGGTACTTGTGCAGTGACAGTGCAGTGACGTTTAGTGGGACACGGTGCTTTTCGGGACGATACAACTTTCTGACCGTGCTTAAAGCTTAGTAGACTAGTGCTCAAGATTAATGAGGTGATTTGGATTACACTGACCTACTAATAAGTTTAAAGGAGAGCAATGTATAGTTTGGTGCTGAAGTTTGTCTAATCTTAAACTTTACATGCTTTTTCGTTTACATCCGTTCGTATGAGTATTTTCACGGTGGAATCGACTAGTGCTTTTCGGTCTAGCTTGGGAGGAATGACCAATGATACATGTCACTTTATGTGAATTGTTTACTTCGTTGTTTGTGGACATAAGACCTAGCCTACCTACATTTGTAGGCGCGATCAGTTTAAGATTAGATTGTTTCCACCTAACTACTGGTTGTTAGAACAGCTAAAACCTACCCTAATTAAAATACTACTACGATCAATTCTTTGGAAAATTTGCATAATTATTACTACCTTTAGATTGTAGCTTTTGCTATGTAAATAGTTTTAAATTTGGCAAAGCCATATAAATTATTTGAACCAGTAATGGTTATTTTTCTTAACAGGGGGACTTACTTAACATAAAATCATTTGTACCGAAAAAGTACTGTTTTTGGCAAATATAAAGTGATCTACTGAGTGCAGTGAAGTGTATTACGCAGTGACGTGAACTAAGTTCTTTTTTCTTTTGACAGAAACGCCGGCCGGTCAAAATGCGGTTATTTGCATTGGTAATTATAACTTTTTAATATTACAATTAAAAGTGTTAAGTATTTAAAAAAAAATGGTTACCAATTTTCTAATCTTCTTATCTAATCTATTATGGTATAGAGATGAAAACCCTACATTAGTCCTAATACATAGCCTACCTTGTCTCTTTTCTAACTTGTTACTTTTCCATAGTAACACTTCTATGACATTTTTTTAACACATTAGTTTATGTAAAAATACATAAGATAATTAGCCTACTGTGTTTTGTATTTAAAGTTAAACGTGTAGGTATTTTAACATAGCTTAAAAACGAACCATTTGTTTCGAAGCAATTCGATTTTTCGAAGGAACTTAATATTATGTATTGAAGCTGTCATTTAGATCATTTATTCCCGACTACGAGGTTTCATCCCGAATAGCTACTCTCGCCTGTTGGAGTATGGCTCGTTCCACCTCATAATTGAGATGAGGCCTGTGCCCAGCAGTGGGACGTATATAGGCCATTTATGAGGTATTCTCGGTACTCTAACCTACTAACTCTAGGCCACCGATGTTATATTAAGGCACAGTTTATTTATGAGATTTCACTGACACCTCATCATATACACACCAAAGCCGGTTTTAAGCAATACCACTGGGTCAAGTTATTACTTACAAAATTCACGGGTTAATGTATTTCTAATGACATTACATTACACGACATTGTGTTTCATTGACTTTTCGTGTTGTTGTGATATTTCCTGCATGGCAATACTTCGTGAACTTTTGATTTGAAATGTGTGATGTATGGCGTAGAGTCAACGGCATATTAGGCTACAATTTTTCGTTTTTTATCTTGCTCTTGCCAAATGACATTTCTTTGCAATAGAACAAGGAGGACTGACTGGAAATGTGTTGCCTGTCGTGCCGTTGACCGTACATGATTACATGTCTAGTGCTGACTTTTATCATCGTTTTAAATTAATGTAATTTAATATAGAGTGTAAAACTGCTACTAAACAGTGGCATTTACGTCCCACTAATGGCCACAAGCCTCACCTCAAACATCAAGTGTCGCAAGCCATAGTTTGTCACGCACGCAGAGGTATATGACAGGCTTTTGACAGAACTTACTGTCAGATTACTACTGCCTTCCGAAGCACGGATATGACCGACAAATCCTTTTTTTTCTATATACCACATGGGACAAAATATGTACAGATGGCACTCTTACTCCCAGTAAACCACACGGTGAGACAGAGGAATCAAGGTTGTCCTCATCAAATATGATACTTTTGATAAGGGTGTACAACCATGACTTTGCGTGTATCGCTTATCATGGATGAGATCAATGCACTGTTATTACTGAGCCACAGACACAAAAACCTATTTATTTCGAACAAAGCTTTCTAAATGTGCATTTCGTATTCTACTCATGTTTCTTGAAGATGGCAAGGAGGTAAAATAAACTGAAAGGCGACATTCAGTCCTATTGCCTTGAACATGGTTACATCTTTTGACCTCGTTTGAGGTTTAATAAAATATAGGAAAGTACTCACCTTGAGGATTTGAAAGCGAAGGGGTTATTTTTACGAAAATAAAAGCTTAGGCTCAAGGAGGCAATATGAAAAAGTGTTGGGTTTCAATTAATATTTACTGATGTTTAAAAAACACCAATGGTAGGGATAACTGGCTAAAACAATAATAAAATGGAACATAAACCTAAAGTGTGTGACTGACTCAAACTTTATAGCTAACGCCTTTGTGGGTACTGCAATGGCAGGTACAATTTAGTTATTATCTACCAAAAAATTGCTTGAGTAGAAAACAATACCACCTAAATCCTTTTTGAATACTTGAATTAAAACATAACTCAAAAGGTAACATCAGGTAAGTAGAAATGTATGGTAATCCAGATTACCATACATTTCTACTGTTACTTGTACTTACCTGTTTGCTGAAGTAGCGCAGTTGTGACAGTGATCGGCGACGATTGCTGTTGTAAAGCAACACTCGCCGGGTCGGAAATGGGATAGGTGACCACCCCGTCCGCAAATCTGTAATGTATTTTTCGGGCATCGTGCTTTGGAAGGCACGTTAAGCAGTTAGTATATGTCAGCCTAGCAGGGCCTTAGGCCTTGATAACATCTGATATTAGGGTTGCTTACTAACCTTATACGCCTCCAACAATCCGCATTGAGCCCCCGTGTTGGAGTAATGCTTGTGCCACATCATAGTTGAGGTGAGGCCTGGGCCTAGCAGTGGGACGTATATAGGCCGTTTATGTATACTAAAGTTAATAAATCATCTTTCACCAGTCTTTATAAATTACAAACCAATCTCCAAAACGTAAAGCTAGAAAGCTTGCTAAATCGTGAAAGTAATAAAACCCGAATAGTGCGATACTGGACAAGAATACCGTTTTACAGAATACTCGTTTAAACGAGTCTTACCGGTTTACAGTTGTAATGTATTGAATTATCCAGAAATCTGTTTGTTGTGCAATTCGAGTGTGCGATCCCTTTGATTATTCATGGTAGAGTCTCATAGTTGACTAAACCACAAGCCATTAAAACTTGTTTTAGGTAAACACTAAATATAGGTGCCGAAAAGCCCCAATACCCAGTTTTTATTGACACTGAATTGCTATTATCCTTACAGCAAACACTCTATATTATTATGTTTAATAAAGTTCACTTGGTGTTCGAGGACTCGCTTTCAATACGAGCTTTTAGTATTTTTAACTTTCAGCCCATCAAACATTTTGGTAATTTAAGCGGCATTATGATACGTAACCGTGAGCTCAAAACCGAAATAATATTCTGAAAAAAACACGAAACATATTGTATATTTCTGGTACATTTTATATATTAACCATATCTGGGACAGCTTCACTCGAGCGTTTCTTATACCAAATAAAGTAGAGCTAACTCTACTTTATTTGGTACTGTAGGTTCTTATCATGTGTGTACTGTCGTTTTACCTTATGTACGTTTTTTGTTACGTATATTAGTATTAGGTATATGTGTATGAGTATTTATTCACTGATTAATCTAACATTTTGCACCGCTAACAGTATTTCTGTCTCGCCCTGTCTGTCAGTAATTCTTGGTCTTCTTGTTGTTCTTGTTGAGAAGACCAAGAATCTATTTTTCGTAACGATTTCAAAATTGCAAGAACCGCATAATTAAACCATTGCATCAGTGATCAATAAGCTCCTGATAGTCATATAATTGGCCGTCTTAAAAGCCTATCAAAATCATACCAGATCGTCAACTTAAGACCAATTACATCACATCCTATTATATCTAATTTATAATTATAAATAAAGGCGTTAGCTTATGTCAGTTCCGTTTAAACAAAAGTATATCTCAATAACTAGCAATTATGACATTACACATCTTACGCAAGCCTAGAATTTGACTCACATTGGTTGTGTAATATGAAAATAATTATTTTATCACAGTCCATAAAGTTTGAGGTGTTTTTTAAACGCACCTTTTCTATTTACACTTGGAATATTCATAGCTGCGATTTGCATGAGACCAAATCTTCCATTTGCTTTCAAATTAGACCAACATAATTTCAACCGTTAACACACTCTAGAGAAAATAAGAAAACTATTTAACTCGCTGGTAATTTAAGATTTTTGAATTCTTAAAATGTGTCCTTTGTAGCACTAAGACCGTATATATTTTTTACAAATGTCTTCTTGCTGTCACCCCGCTTCTTTAAGAAACGGAGGAATAAGTTTATAGCCACTGCTGGCCACAAGACTCATCTCAACTTTGAGTGTCGTGAGCCATAACTCCAACACACTGGCTCAAAATTATTTATTGCATAAAACAGTTATAGATTCATAAAAAAAACTCTTTAAAATGTTGCGCGTGAAGAGACAATTGACAATTGTAGAGACAATTACTGATTAGGATAGTTTTAATAATGTTATTATAAAAGATATCAGGTGGGCTCTAAAACCAGAATTACATTACTTACATATTTTAGAGGATATACTAATATACTGTATGCTGGGTGAGTGGGTTGAGTAGAACTTAACTCATGTCCCGTTTACTTTCAATTACCATAATTTATGTACAAATAAACTTTGGTGAGAACTATTTGCGTAATTCACAGTAAAATACTCATATTAATAGGCTGGATTAACCTAAAATACTTAATTTTGAGTCGGCCTTGATTGGATTAATATACCTGCGTTTCGTTAATTTTCTTTGCTAAAACGTTATGCGTTAGCGTTATTATGTCATATAAAGAATCTGTTTTATTGGTTGTGGTACAAATTAACTACACTTATTTAATGACTGTTGTATTCGATTTAAAACCTTATTAACATTTGAAACAGCTTGTTAGAAATATCAGAGAAAAAAAATCTGTCAAGGCATTATGTGGAATTCGAACCTGTGTCTTCCGCATAAAAAGATACAGCTTAAGATACAACATTAATAATAATAGTTTATATTTATTCAATCAGACGAACTACATCCATTAATTATGGAAAATAAATGTATTTTCATTTATTTTCCGTTCGATTGATTTTATTATAATTCATAAGAATAAGAATAAGAATAAATTTATTAACCATAAAACATTTTAGACAGGAATTACAATAATGGTGGTCTCCGCACTAAGCTTGAGGCTTGGCTCGCAGCAAACCAAAAATTATAAAAGATCTTTACCTTAGAACTTTTAGACCAAGTCTTACTTTCAGGACCTATAATCGGACCGATTATCCGGTCTAGTTTGTTTTAATCAATTTTCCATTTCAAATTTTTCAAGGTTGAAACAAATTCAACAAATAAAAAACCATGAAAATTGCCCCTAGGCCAAACTTATAAGTGCTTGAAGAAACCCAATTTTGTTTCATACACCTGTAGAAGATGTCAAACATTTGATTAATGATTTGAATAGTTGAAATAATTATCTCTCACTACTAACTTAGTTTTTGTCACGAGTCTAGACAGACTTTTTGTGACGAAGGAAGTTGGTCAGAATGTGCCACGATCATTATCTTTGATATTTAAATGACATTTAATACTTATTGCAAAGTTTGCCGGCCATTTTCAAACGAGATCCTCTTCAAATCAGTTGTTTAAAATATTGGTTCGTTAAGGCCGCATAACTTAGATATTAGGTACTTATATCCGCTTTTGATCTTATGTATACGGTAAAAGCTACAGGCTGACGGAAAAACAATCTCTCTATCGGAAAAAGTATTAACATTTTCATTCCTCCACCTCATACTCTGAAAGAAGCCGTGACGACCGTCTTGGTGTAATTGGTTGAGAAGTCGGCTACTACACCAAGGGTCGCGGGTTCGATCCCCGCACAGTACAAACATTTGTGTGCATGAACATGTCTGTTTGTATTGGTCTGGGTGTTTTCTATGTATATTAAGTATGTATTTACAAAAGAAAAAGTATTTAAGTATGTTTATCCGTTGTCTAGTATCCATAATAACGGACTATAATTAGCCTACTTGGGACTAGATGGCGCTGTGTGGAATAATGTCCAAGGAAGCTAATTTAACCTGAAAAACGGGTTGAAAGTGAAGCATGTCGCAACATTGGTTAAAAAGTAATTTAAAACATTAAGCACTGGCAGAAACCTTTACAGCCACTTATTGTTTGATATTTCTTTAAATTATCACGTGTGAATTAATAAGTTATGGTAAAAAGTAAATAAATTTAATAATATAAATTATTGTTATGGAATAGTAATTAGCCATCATTCAATTAAACAGCAGCATAAGAATCACTTCAAAATGGTCCATAAACTGCCCGATTACTAAAGTCTCCCGGCGGAATTATCCATACAAATTTTCTGGCTGGTATCGATCTCGTAGCGTGTTATACGAGGCCTGTGTCCAGCAGTGGACTGAACCAGGCTGATGAGGACGATGATTTATTGTTAACTTTGCTTCTGTTTGAAATGAAAGTACAGTATTTAACTCGGGCGATAACACCCCATTCACCCTTGAACTATTGGCGCGCTCTCTTCCTCTGATCCCCAAAATAGGTCACTTTCAACCGTTGGTTAAAAATCTACAATTGTGTAACAACTCATCAATTGTTTTAATGCCAGCGGGAGAAACTTGAATATGGAAGTCATATATGCAAGAAATGCCTTATGACATCTCATAAATTCCAACAAAAACAATGCATTTGTAACATACTACAATTTCCCTTAATGTGCAGCTGCAGTACACCTTAAACATTATCCAATTTTCCATCTTTGGTCTGCGCAATAAAGTCTAAAGTTGTACTTTTGTTGTTGACTGTACGTTGCAAGAAATACTCCGATGACCGAGATGACTCAGTGATATAATAGTGGCTTTAAGCTCAAGGAGCTCGTTAGTGGAGGTTGAGTCGAGGAAACTGCACATTGCACAAAGTTTCGCAACAAACTCGGGTTAGGGTGAACTTTCTCCATGTCGTACTAGGGCTGTTACCCGAAGGCTAATTTTAGTAACAGAATCTAGTAGTTATTATTGTTTTAGCATTTTACATGCAGTATCTGAAAACTAACGAAAAAAAATCGGTACTTCAATGGTATTTACAGCAAATATCAGGTTCATTATTTTGAAACCTAAAAAATGGTTTGATAAGTGGTTAGATGGTCGTTGTTTTTGGCTTACTAAGAGAGAACCTTTCTTTCTAACACGGTCAATATTATGATTTATGTTTTCAATTTATCCATCTATTTTTATTCAAAAATTGGTCGTCTTGGCATCGAGGGCAGATACCCTCCAAAATACGACCAAAATGTATTTTTTTGGTTTTCAGATCTTTAGTAAAGGATCTAGTAGATTAGTAATAATAACATTAAACGTTTTCTATTCGATGGCCTGGCAATTCAATTGTCTATGCTTCCTTTATCTTTTGCATAACTGTTGCATCACTTATTTAAATGTTGCTTATCCCTTTCGCACCTGAAACTTTTTCTCCCTCCTTACGGCTATATTTATCAAAAATAATAATACTTAGGGCCTTCAGATTAAGGGAAAAATAGTGGAAAAAATCCATCTTACCCGACCCTTTCTGAGAACATCTTAAACGTATTCAAAATAAGTGTGCGTAATGTTTTAAAATTCATTTTAACAAACAAACATACCATCGAATGAGTCATGCATTATTGCTGAGTTAATTGCCCAGTTCTGTCATTAATTTAGCTTCTTACCGGTGAGCTGAATGCTATGGTTGTCACTTGAATATCTTACCTTTTTTGTGTTATTATCAAATAACAATAAATAGTTCTACTAGCTAAATTTTATGTAATATACTTAGACGTGTAGTTAACTTTAAAATACCATTTAAATTACACAATAACCTAAATTCTGCACGCGTCAAAAAGATGAGATCTTTTTGTGTGCATGATTAAATTAACCAATTAAATGATAAGTATTTATAGTTATGATAAAAGGCGTGGCAGCCCTGCCCACTGCGCTTCACTTTCATCTGACATTTAGCCTGCGCACGCGCATGGTTGAGAACGATACTCGCATTACAACATAAACAATAACAGTTTATTATTACGGCATAATAATCATTCAGTATTACTGAAGTTGAGCATACGTCTGTAAATCTGGAGGTATTAAGCAGTTTGCGACATAATGGATGTCGTGATAAAGCTCGTGACAAATTTACAGTAGGATTAGCAAAACCAAACTTTACGTCGTCTTTATGAAATGATACAAAAAAAAAAAACTTAAAAGTAATCCCTTAGTTTATGAAATATGAATAAAATATATAAGTGTTTGCCCGTAAGCTGCACGTGGTTCTCAGGGGTGGCATTCCGGCTAATATCATCTCACATCTCTCACTTTGAATTAGTATTGTTCCTCATTCAGTATTTAAATAATTTTAAAATGTTATGTGGCTTCGTTTTACACTCTCAAATAATCACATCACATCAACGCACAATCGAATCGATCAAAAGAAATCGAATTTTAAAGATAATTCGATAAGACCGAGATGAGATTTGGCGCAAACCGGAGTAGCATAATAGCAGTTGTGATAGTGGGTTCAGTAGTAAACCGACGCACCTTTAAGGTAGTTTGATAACATATGGCAGCCAGGTTTATCACTTACCTTACACACCTTCAACGATCCGCATTGAGTCCACATGTGTGAGAGCTGCCGTGAAACCCAGCAGTAGGACATATTAGGCTGTTGTTTGTTTGTTAGACATGAACTAAAAAAACAAAGAAAAGAATTCGGTACTTGACCGGTATTCACAGCAAATATCACTTTAATTATTTTGGAACCTAAAAAACTACTTGAGAAATGGTCAGATGGTCGTTTTTTTTTGACTTATTAAGAGATAAGCTGATAAATGATAAATAAATGATAAAAGCTTTCTTTCGTGACACGGTCGTTATAATGTTATGTTTTTAATTTACACTGCCAGTTGGTTTAACTTAAAGAAGTTTTATCAATGTTATCCTGGAAAAAAATATTATTAAAAAAAAAACAGGAGTAACAAGCGTAGTAAAAAATACAGTTGATTTGAGAACCTCCTTTTCTTTTTTGAAGTCGGGCATAAAGCTTGCTCAAGCAAAAACTTGCGCCACTGCTCATGTCAAAAATGTAACGACATCAGCTAAAAGAGTTTCATTTAAAAGGCAATATAAAATTGCATATTACCAGTTAAGTTCACTAAATACATGGGGCAAAGAGTAACCGCATTACGTATGTAGGTACAGTCGCGGAGTAAAAAGGTTGACCATCCTGAGATCTGTTTTTCCTAGCTCAATGACTTAACAGGAACTATTAATCACATTCGTAGTTTTAATCATTATAAGCAAAGAGGATGTAAAAATTAGATTTTTCGAACTTGACACTGCAGCGTAATGACCGACCAAGAAAAAGTATTCGTTCAAGTGTCAATCGTGAAGGAACATACGTCTAATCGATTTTTAATTGTATCGTCAATCAATAAATCATAATTTTCGACACAAAACTCTAGCCTGTTACACAGTTTGAAGAAGTAACATGTGCTTGCAACGCGTAAATGAATCTATTTGAAAACTGGTCAGCCTTTTCATTCCTGTACATTGCGACTGTACGCGCGACTGATTATACCACACGCGACTGTACATTGCATTGCTTCACCTAATTTTGCTCAATCTGATGTTTTATTTCTTGCGTAGTGATGTTTTTGGACCTACTTTAGCGTTTGGTAACATCTTATTCCTTCGAGCATTTGCGAAGTTTTGTATTTACACACTCTACTTTGTTTTGGTTAATTCAAGGAAGCACCTTAGTGACCACATCGCAATTTTACATGATTTGCCAAAGTGGCTTTGTAAGGCACCTGATTTGCAGGAATCACGCAGGTTTTAAAAAGAAACAACTGTTTTGACTCTTTGAAACTTAATTACTTACTTGTAAAGTCAGACTTTTGCGCATAATCACTTAAAAAAGTAGTTTTCCGAAATTACATCATAACGCTAAAATACAATATGACTTAGCGGTGCTTAACATGCATTTATGTAAAAAAACACGATTAAACTACTTTTAGACTGCAGGCTTATAAATCAGCCAGAACAATGTCTCTCTCATCATAACAACAACAATAAACCTTCTAACGACGCTAAGCGTTCATTTTTCTTTATAGCTTCAGCATAGAATATTTCGGTAATATAACGATAATATGTATAAGTAGATTCATGCAGTTTATTTAATTTCCCAATAGAACCATAAATAATTTTATAGCCAACGACGATGTCACAACGCGTTAGAAGTGGTACGCGGAACCACGCAAGTAATAATTTTAATCAGCTGTTACAAATGAGCATAGTGATGTATTATCAGCTATTGCTGCGCAACAGGGGTCGAGGAAAGCCTGGGTCGTGTGCGCCGGCGCTGGGAAAATGGTTGCACAAGCAAATGTATCACGTAATCCATAACGCGAATTAGTTTATTCAATTCGATCTCATTTGAAGACAATAATTATCTTATCATTGCGGCTCATTTCCAAATACCTTAACGAATAAAATACTCTTTCTCAATAAAAAGTACTGACATAATAAAGAATATAAAATTTCGAGAAAGGTTCAATGTCAAACTAGGAACACTATTTGAAAAATTGTGTTTAAAAAAAACGTCATACGAAAAAAAACATCCTGTATAATAAAGAGCTCGCTCAAGTCTTACGTTAACTTTGCATAGTGCACGTTAGATCGAAGAAAAACAATTGTTTTAAATCACTTGATTTACATGTTGTGCAGCTTATTATGTTGCTGTAAAAAAAAAACTCTTCATTTCATTACGAAGTACTCTTCAGACATATGATTATCTCTAAATGTAACACTTACAACACTAACAAAAAGAGAATGGTAGATAATAGTGGTCCAGGAAAGAAATGTCATAATGGTTGGTATAATCAAAAAACATTTAACCTTACACATCTGGAAATGAAATGTGGAATCATAACGGACTTCATCACGAAGCGTAAGCATTTCACAACATCACTCAATGATAGAAAACACCAACTAGATAATATGTTATGTTACCTAATTGCGCATTGCAGAGAGAGCCACTCTAGGGTTGGCGAAACAAATAATCTATTAATTTGAAAAATTGCAAAAATAGAACACAGAAAGGGTCCAAAAAGGTATTTTTTCGGGGTGTTCTTAAGGAGAATTTTGGGCTACGACACATTTGCTCCTTTCTCATCCATAAATAAATATAATTTGCACAGGAATTAAAACATGAGCAGGGAAAATACGTATTGTGCTACTCGTATATGCTGCGTGTATAGTTAAGATTAGATTCATTTATTTCTCAGAATTAAAATAACATTATACATTACATTGGACATTAATTGTCCTATATAAGTAATTAATATTGAGATCGTCAAATAATATGAAATGATTAAAATAATAAATAAAATATGATGTCAAATAACTATGTCAAAAAAGAATGTCAAGAAAAAACTTGAAAAAAATTACGATTACAAAAAAAAAAAAAACTTGCTTACTTACTTTAAGCTTGAGTTTATATGGATTTGACAACCCTATCTCAAGAAATGCACTGCACGCAACCCAAATGATGCGTAGTTTATATTTCGTCTCCAATGACGATCTTTGAAGTGGCCGCGTCACGTCACGATACTAAATTAGCGAACAATGATAATGGCAATCATTTTAATAACAATGCTATGTGAAAATAACGTGCAAGACCTATTGTGATGTGGCTATCCACTTGCATTATTTTTAACGAAGTTTTTTTTCAATTTGATTCATTACGTTAGTTGTAGCTAATCATAAAATTCAACATTTTACAATTTGATGTTTAGTGACACCAGCAAAAAAGTAATGTAATGCTATCAAATCATTAACCATGATCTTTTCCCAATTCCAGATATTATTATGCGCGGCGCTGACGACAACATACGCAGAGCCAGACCCGAAAAAATATAAGGACGAGGTGAAAGAAAAAGACAAAGCTACCAATGCCAGTCTAACAGACGACGAAAGAAAGTTTTTAAGGGAGGTCGAAGAAAAGTTCGGCATCAAAGCAGATGTTCCAGTTACCAGAAATGACACAGAAGACAAAACAAACAGTACTGAGTCACCTAAAGCACCATTCCCTGCCGTGATAGCAATCGAAATTGTCAACGACACAGAAACTAGCACTAAAGGCAAAAGAACCATCGACGCTAATTTAGGCTACGGGTACAGAACCAATAACGGCTATACGTACACGTATTTCGGAAAACAACCACAAGAGAAGGGAAAGTTTATGATTTACCCGTATTCGCAGGAAGACATTCCACCACCGCATTCTAATTCATACAGTTCTGGGTCATCCCACGTCTCAGCCGGACATTACACAACATCTTCGCCAAATGTCGAAATTCAACCATCCAAGGCTTATGAGTTGATTGAAGAGCAAAACTCGTATCATTATGAAAAACCAACGCAAAGCACAAACTATCAGGATATCAAGGGATTGGTGTCTCCGCCACCATCTTACAGCACCAGTGAAACCAATCAAGAATCATCACCCCAGCAACCACATTCTTCTACTTTGTACACTACTTACAATGGACATGACTTTTCATCATTATCTGGTCAGTTCCCAACAGTCATGTCCAACTATTTAGTAGATTCCTCGCAGTTAGTCAGAAATCCACAATATCAAAGTGCAGGCATCAGTCAGGACTACATACGTAGTCATGGCGCTCAACAAGACCAGAAAGTTGTACCAGTCCTAGTTTTGAGAATTCCAAGCTCGTATCTTAAGAAACCAACTGCAGAATTGTATTCAGACTTACCTCAAAACTCTATTCCTGTTTCTCATTATTTAAACAAAGATAATTTGCAAGAAATTGTTAATAATTACTTCAAAAAGATTGGTTACTCATCTGGTCCTCAAGTGATGACCTACCAAAATTCGGTCTTGTCCGAACATGCACCACCTCCTACTCATTCTGAGCAATACGAGCCTCAGCATTATGCTACTCCCTACGTGCAGCAGCCAATGTACACTCAAGCTGATCAGTCAGGGGTTCAATATTCAGGAGTTCAGCCAGTGATGGCTATGTATCCTTCAACTTTTATGCAACAGCAATACTATCCCAACACTCAAACTGTTTATCAGCAACCGGAACAGCAGTACGAGTATACTTACCAATATTCACCGCAGTCAGAGCAGGCTCAACCTCAATATGCTCAGCCTCAATACCAATCACAAACAGAAGAGGTAGCATCACAAGAATCCCACAGTGAGCATGGGGATGTATCTTCAGGTGCAGGTGTTGGAGCCCATGTCGAATATGGACCACAAGTGATTCAAGAAACCGCTGCACCGTCCATGGAATATGGTGCTCCTGAATCGCAAGGCGTACATCACTCCTCGCCAGCAGTAGCTCACTATGACACTACGCAATCGACTTCACAAGAGTATGGAGCACCCAGAGAACAACCCGTTGAGTATACTCCAAAGCACCACCATTCAATATCTGCTGAGTATGGTCCGACTAAATTTCACTTGCCAGCTTACAGCTCATCCCAATCAGCTAGGTCGCATTATGGAACTCCAAAACATAGCATTCCGAAAGAGACTATAGCTTATTACCAGTCGCAACTACGCCCAACTATGTCTAAGTACAGTAGCCCATCAGTGGGTTCACAAAACTATTACTACCATAAACAAGTAGGTGACGAGTCTGCAGGTCATGGTCTGGTGCTTTCAGAAAATTATCCGAGCAAAGACCACACCATTGCAACGGTCCTGCCTTCAAACTACAAACGTGACAAGAAGCCAAATATAGCAAGTATTCAGTCCGTTAGCTACGTTACTCCAGTGCCTCATTCTTCCAAATACAAGATGCCGTACAAAATAATGGGGCCACAGACGGTTTTCCGGAATCCAGTTACGGAGAAAGTATCCTATGTCAATTCTCATTCACTCCCATACAGTCAGCTTGTGAACCAGGAGTACAACCCAGAAGCAGAATACACGGTCCCATCGCAATATATTCCACCAATCGGGAAACAGAAGCCGTCTTCGTACCCAAGAAACTACCACGCTCACCCGAAACGCAACATTAAGTCGGAGTCCAGACCAGCAAGCACCACATCACGTAGGAAACAGAAAGAAAGAGGTGATAGTAAGAAATCTTCGTAGATAAATTTACAGTAAGTTTAAGTTGTAAATATAGAATAGTAACTGTTTTGTTTCTAAAAGATTCACTAAAAAAGGAAAATCTCATTACATGATTTCATTTCAATTGGTAAATTTACATTTCTCGACGGTTAATTACCGTAATAAGTTATTTATTGTTCATCGATCTTAATATTTGTACTTTTCATCCATCATTTTATTGAATATGGATAATTTTAGATATAGCTAAAGATGGATGTGAATTGATGCCATGTATTAAATTTTTCAAGAATATGTATTTTAGTAATTGTACAACAAAATGACTAATCCAGAAACAGTATGAATATTAAAGAAACTAATTTTAGATGTTTGTTGTTATGAAAATTTTAAATTGTTATTTTATGTTGTTATCACACTCAAAAACGTGGCTGTATAGAAGTGCAATATGTTAGTGTAAGAAATATTAGTTATGTTATTGTTATATATTAATAAATGGACATAGAAAGTTTTGTTTGATTTTGTTTTATTCTTCACATTATTTACACATTCAAACAAAAAACTTCATCAATATAAAAGGTTACAATCCGTCAACCATATCATAAATGTATCCGTAAAATACAAGTTTAACAATAAATTTAAAAGAGTTGTACCAAACCGATTTAAAATAAACAATAGAATTTGGTATTCAACAGGCAACCTAATAAAAAAAAATATCCCAAGTTCACAACGGTGCAGAAGGTTAATTTATACTAAAAATTACACTTATAGAACAAAAGACAGATTTTCCGCCGTCCTCTAAGATTATAATCTGTAAACTATACGAATGAACATTTAGGCAAATATGTATACATATAGGTATACAAACAAACATTCACGCCTATATCCCAAACGGGATAGTCAAAGCCACACTGATAGTTGCAGGGATAGTGAACGGAGCACTCAGAATCCCATTTTTAGCCGAGCTAATTTCGAGCTTGTCTTAATCCGAGTAGCTTGGGTTTTAGCAAATTGCAAGTTCCGTTCCGCCCAGACTTGAACTTGTGATCACGCGGGTTGGAAGCCAGTGTTTATCACCACTGGACCAAAGCACTCTCTGGGGATGATTGTATACGTGTACATAATTATTTAATGAAACAAACAAAATAGTTTCATAAAAGTTCAGCGCCCGAGAGCTGAATAATATTTCTCACTTTGTTTTTCTATTGAGTTGAATTGATTTAGCGCTTCTACTAGTAGTCAATTAACAACTTGACGCCGAATGTAGTGAAAAACTCAATGCGTTATACTCGAGATTACTGTAACCCGATTACGCTATTATCACGGCTATTATCTAGCAAAAAGTGCATCAATCAGATTGTCCAAGTAGCTTCAATGATTAACGGGTTAGCGATGCGAAATCGAGTAAAATATGAGAGTCTTGGAGACAAATGACGATCTGTACTTATACAGTGTGTCTGGTCACCGATGTCCGACCCGTTAAGGTGAAGTAATATGATCTATTTTATGAATAAATCCACCATAATTAAGCACTTTTAATAATTTTTTTTTTATTTTTTTTTTATTTATTTCAGGTAAATTTTACCTGCGTTTCAAAGGGTTTCTGATGACAGGGTGATATTCAATTTGTCACAACTTCTAAACTATTTTATTTGGAACTTTGATTTTTGCTTCAGTGTTTAGGTGATGTCTTTGGGTATCCAAAAAGTTAAAAATAAATGTATGTTGACAGTTTAGTTTTTCTGAAAAAAAAAAAATTTAAAAAAAACTAACAAATTCTATCACAATTTTCAAGTTCAAACATTTTTTTGAGGTATTTTAAGGGAGTTATGAAAAAATGCTTTTTTGTCAGCTTATTGCCTACTTTTGTAGCTGTCTAACGATACCACTTTTGTGACTGTAGGACCTCTAAATCGGCAGATATTGCAAACTAAACTAACCCACCCGTACTCCCGAGAAAAAAAAATTAAAATGGCGGCCATTTTAAAACAACTGGGGCAAAGTGCTTAATTATGGTGGATTTATTCATAAAATAGATCATATTACTTCACCTTAACGGGTCGGACATCGGTGACCAGACACACTGTATATTAACGGTGCTCTTAGATTATGTCGCACCTAGGGAATGCAATCCCGACTCGAGATTGCAAATTCGTGATTTTCGGGATCCCGTCTAATTTAAAAAAAAATGTTGAATACAGATGACTGAAAAAGCTAGTAACTGCTTGTTTGTGATAGTGAGGTTAACTAAAATAACATAGGTATTACTCGAAAGAAAATAAAAATCTTTATTCTTTAATCGTACCAACTAAATAATAATCAGGTTGTAAGGAAATTAACGTAGGTAAATTAGGTAATCAAAACAATAAGCTTATTTCAAGGGAATTAGGAAAAAGTTTGCCGCCAATCCCGTCAATCTCGAACGGGATCTCGTCATATGATGTGACTACAACAAAAACAATTGGAAATTTCAAATTCTATAAATCTTCGGATTGTTATACCTACTCATTCAAATGAAATAATCTCACAAATTTTACTTCGACTTGAACAGTTAAAATCTAATTAGAATACCATTCATAATTGTAATTATTGATAGACACGAGAAACTACACGTCAGATAGAACGAGCTGTAAAAAGAAATGGAGGCACGGTCCAGTGAGCAGAATGAATTGTTAGAGCAGGAAAAAACGAAAACAGACGGTTGTATACCTTTGAACGACGGATTGAACGATACATTGATTCTGATAAGGTAATCTATTTCCTATTTGGGTGTAAGTAACTATTGTAGTGAATGACAAAGTTCAGCTTCAATTTGAGTTATATAAAAGCAACTTGGTGTACCTAATTGTGTGTAAGAAAACGAAGTGGTGTAAAAGTAGACGTTGTTTGGCACTAAAATTGAAATGGGAATGCCGAGGTGGTTTAGTCTGAAGTAAATCTCTAAATTAAAAATGGATTGCAGTTCGTTAGTCTCGCTAAAACTCGGAAGCGGCTGGACCGATTTGGCTACTTTTGATTTGAAATATTTGTGAAGGTCCACAATTTCCTAGAAAATTCTAGGAATATAGTAAAAACCACAATTTTGTTTCCTCTCAGCAACTCTCTTTTCTACCTGTCACGTAACACTGAATGTTTGGCAACAGGACGAAGTCTGTTGGGATAGCTAGTAATGGATAAAAACCATTAACGGTATAAATGGCATTGTTGGAAGGGTAAGGTCTATGAAGTTTCTTTCACAAGTTCAAGATGTTTTCAGATTTATTTTATGAGATAATTAGAAAGGCAGATGTCAGGGTCGTTTATACTCGTATCTTGGTTAAAGTATTGGGTTGGCGTAAAACTAATTTTAACTATTTCCAAAATATTTGCATTAGATCAAAGCTATTCAACATTGCAGTCCTGGTAATATACGATAGAGTCTTCAGGTCGGTTGTCATAACTAATCTTCAAAGTTAAAATACTCGATTAGTTGCTCAAACCATTGAATTCAAGCAACAAAGCTTCGGAGTGAAGTGGTGACTGGTATAATCGGCTAGGCGCTAGTCCGGACCGAGCTTTAAGGCTGTATGTTTGATTCGTACAAAATTGCATAGAGCGGTAAAGCAGGCGTTAGTGACGCCTAAAGCTGCAAAAAGCATTGTATTTTTGAACAATTTTGTTGTTACTACAAATAATTTCAAATTAAATTTAAATTAACGAATTAGTTTAAGATACTGGCGCAAAATTACATCAGTGATACTGAAAGTAATATTCAAGCTTGTTAAATTCCACTGCGTCTAGTTTGCAGTGGGACTTGTCACTTTTTCATCTTGAGAGAAAGTGACAGAAATCTACATACGATAATGTTACAAATAAAATAAGGCCAAAGGTTTTCTCAATAAAAAGTAATATCTATTAATTATAAACTAAATCGATCTCGTTTATTACAAGCAACTGTGCAGACGCAGAAATAGTTTTAGTAGATATTTTCAATAAAACTATATTTGATTAGCTGCATAAGTTCGAATCTCCTTTAGGAGATTTATAAAAAACGCCATGGTCGAAGTCTTATTACTTTTAATGTTTAGGAAAAAGACTTGTTAACAAAGATGGTAAATAAAAGTATTTAGAAACTGTGATGGAGGTAAAGAAAATTGTCGCAAGTACGCAACGTCCGTGTCTGTTTTGGCATTAAAAAAAAAACTTCGTTTATGAAGGCCAGAGTCCTGTTTCTTTACAAAACTCAAGAGTTTTGTAAAAAAACAGGACTCTGCCCTTCAAGCGTTTAAGCGTTTTAAGGTCTTTTCAAAAAGGAGAGAATAGACATTTGTTAGTATTCAAACTGTTCCCTCGTTTGAGTTCGATTCTGTGTTTTAATACATGGGTATTAGTTTCCTAGGAGAGCTGCTAGGCGGTCGGGAGCATTAAACGTGTGTTTTCAGGACGTTAAGTGGACTCTGCATCCCAAGAACAAAGTGTAGAGCTCGCTCCAGACGTCTCAAAGATATCAAACGAAAGTTTATGACAACGATGTAACTAGGCAACTGTGTAGTCAAGACTATCTAAATGCATCAAAGTTGCCAGATGCAATTAATGCTACCTAATTTACAAAGTGGCCGCCCAGTCCGAGGCAGGTACTGGTAGCAGGGCAGGGCAGGGCAGGTTTCACTCTCGCTGGCTTCCGCATTTCCTTGTAGACCCTACACCGGTTGTGAGGAATCAGGAAGAGGTGGGCTTGACGGTGAGCTATCATTAGACAGTTACTCACGGGGGATGTGGATGGCGAGCGATTTGGACTTATGTCAAAATCATTTCTAATGGTAAGATGGGGATCATCTTAAAAATAAAACTATCACTGTTTTGAGACCATTAGTTCGAGGGTTTGTTAAGTGCAGATGCCAAAATAGCTCTTTTTTATTGGGTATTTCACCATGACAGCAAAAGTGAGCGCGCCTTTGACCACTTATTCCTACCTACCTACTTATTCTTGAGCGTATGATATGCTATTGAGATATTATGTAAAAATCAAAGTCTTCTTTTTCTTCTTCTTCTTTGCGTGTCGATAGTAGATATTTTAAAATTTGATGAGACCAGTATTCTCGAAAACATTTTGAGACTAATTAAATCTTCGTGGTGTTTACGTATTTTTATATTTACCTACTTAACTAGAGTTAAGTAGGTAAATATCATTCAGTTTATTAAAATATATCTGCATTATGTAAATAAATATCGTTGGGAACTAAAGTAATAGATTAAGAACAAATTGTTTCTAGCTAGAAATGAAATGCACATTGTAATATACACCGACAAGTAAAGTATACGAATGAGAACATCAACATGAGAATATCTACTAGAGATTTTTTGTTCACGTTTGTGTTCAGTTACTGGACAAAACAACTATTTTAAGTTTTTTCTTGGTTCTTAGCATTATCAATGCTGTATCTTCAATAAAGTAAGGAATACCAGAAAAAAACATTCAGTCTGGGTTTCAGGCGGGAATCGGGGAGACACTGGTTATATTAGGTACATTTGTTTCATTTAACTGAACTAAACTTGATACGTGATAGGCTCTCCAAACGGCCTGCCCGTGTGTAGCGTTCTGGTAGTCGCGGGAAATGCCGAGGAAATCGCATGTTGTCCAATCAATTGTGCAATACTACAGGATGCAGTATCGGCGCGACTAATTGTGTTCCTGATACCGAGCTGATATGCTAAATTGCTCATTTTTCTGACCACTACTTAATGGCTATTGATTGCTCTGTAGAATTAGATCTTGCAGCTTTATTGCGGGTCTATTATGTATAGACCGATGTATTAGACAATATTTAATTGAAATAAAGTTTCGTACAAGGAACTCTAGTATCTGCTACTAAGTATTAGTAATATGAAGATGAATCACTCCTAATAGAATAATTCATAAATGATAACGTCCCTGCAAACCTTCCCATATTCGAAATGTGGAAGCTTTATTTCAGCGGAATGATTAAGAGTCTTGAATTGGCTCTTTCAATATATTTGTAATCGAATTTTGTTTTTTTTGTATTCCCATCTACCTGCATCTACGCATACAAGAGTGCATTCTTGTATGAGTAGATTCAGTGGAGGGGCACGTCATTTCAGCTTAAACGATCTCTAAATGGATTACAGATTAAACATGAAGTAAAACCCATTGTTAACTGGCTGTGTAATAATCTGTTATCCAATTTATGCATGTTATCTTTACTAAATACATGAAAATGAAATAATTTTAAGACTTAATTTTCAAAATTTTGTTCGAGAGATGAAAAGCTCGTGAAATACCTGTGGTAATTCCCGATTTCCCGTTGCAGCGTTTAGAAATTTGGAAATTCTACTTTCAGCTGAAACGAAATCTAGCCTAAAAAGCGGCAAAAGACACAAAAGCTTGCTAAAATTGTGTACTGCACTTTACATTCATACACACATTAATAAAAGTCTCATTTACCTACAACGTTCATCATGCTTTGATATACGACAATGTTCCGGAGGTAATCATTGATTGATTGCTAACAGTGGCCGATGAATGATATTGTAAATCATCGTCGATTTATCACATTACGATACATTAATATTTAATTTATGTCGCTGGATATCTGGTATTGCTGGAAAATAATTTGCAATTCAATCGGTAAGTACAGTATTATGATAATTTTAGCTAATGTTAGATTAGCCTGTAATATCAATTTCTTAATAGATAAGATCGTAATCGCAATCTTTACTGCGTGTATTTCATTAAAAACTGTACATTATAAATACAGCCTGAACAGTATAATATCAACAAGTTATAAGTTTTTCTGCTCATTACAGCTGTATCCATAATTATTTTAACTGTTGAAAGTGAATTAAATCGTTGAGTGTTCTTTAACAAACTAGCTCTACCTTGCGACTTTGCAATTGTTTTTTGTAGTCATAACTAACCAAATCGTTTGATTCCTTAAAATTTATAAATGTATAAAATCTTGAAGAACCATGTTTTTTTTATTATCAGTTATATGTATCATGCCACAAGTCAAGTTCTAGATAGTCTCTTTCAAAATTGCCATTTTAAAAAGCTTTAAGGTTAGGATAAACCTAGCTGTCAGATGTTATCAAGTCATCCTAAGCCCTCCGAAGAGCATTTACGACTGACATCGTGCTTTACGTTTTGGAAGTACGGAGGTGCCCAAAAAATCATAACCACACAGTGCAGGCCTGCGCCCAGCAGAGGGTCATAAAGGCTGTTGTTTGTAAACTATTTATTTATTATTTATTGCCCAAAATCAAGAAAATAAACTACAATTGGAGGACCTTGTGTCTGGGGGCATTCTCTACCAGTCAACCGCAAGGCTTATCAGAGAATTTATTAAGTGTGGACTGTGCAACTTCGCTATCTTATGTTTTCCAAATCTTCGGCGATTCGTTAGACAGCACATGCCCATATTATGGCTAAACATGTTTCAGAGACATTTTCTTCATTTATTGACCTCGCGTAACTACACACATATTTATAGGCCAAGGGTCGCTTCTTACCCTTTTGGTTAGAAACAAGCCTACAAGACTTTCATCTTCGAACACTCTTACTTACAATTTATTAATTTGATGGTAAATGTATTCATTCGTTACCGTAGAGATACCTTTTAAAGGCATAAACAAGTTTTATATCTGACTTTTAATTATGCAACTGTTTTCTCTAGATGTAAATATGTCTAGTCCTTCTGAGCTAAAGAACATACGCCACTGTGAAGCTACTTTGTGAAGGCACGAGAAAAAACAGCCTCAAGTGTTGTTTTTCTTTACATCTTTGCTTGACCATCAAGTTATCATCATTTTTTTTTATACTACGACGGTGGCAAACAAGCATGCGGGCTGCCTGATGGTGAGCAGCTACCGCAGCCTATGGACACGTGCAACACCAGGGGCGTTACTCGTGCGTTAAATCATAACATAAATTCTTACGCTCACGGTTTCATCCCAGATCCTCTTACGACCCAGAAGCACACTGAATCTTGCCGTCATTGACAGAGCCACATTTAATTAAGCTGTGAGGGGTGACTCTACCACCGTTTTTCCGGGTTGACAGAGTTTTTATCGGTGTTTTATTTCAATGCAAAGATAGCCGACAATTGAACAATAAACAAAGTTATTATTCCAGGCTGATTTGAACTGGGTTTCATATGGTTCCAAGCCAGAGTGTTTTTAAAGTAAGTAAGTAAAGTAAAGTAAAAATAGACTTTAGTCATGTAAACTTATTAAAAAGCACTTATGACAAGTCACAACATAAAAATTAAAAAGTAAAGGTAAGTAATCAACACCACCGGTTCGGAGGTGTTGATTCTACCGAGAAGAACTGTCTGTTTAATTACCCTAATCGCGTTACATGCCTTCCAAAACACGAAAATGCCCAAAACATACATTACTACAATCACGGTGGTCACCCATGCCATAAGTCAAATATAGTCCGATAAACATAAGTCAAGTGCTTTGGTAATCCGTTATCGCCACTGATCCACGGGCATCTCACCCTAATACTAAAGTCGTTAGCTTACACCCAGCTTTTTGTACGCAACAAGCACAAGTTTCATAGGATCACCGTCCACAAAGTTTACTATTATTACGTGGCCCTTCGAGCCTGCTTTCTATCTTGTTTATGCAAATATAATATTAATAAAACGCCTCAAGGATTCTCCTCCCTTGGCTATAAACAATAGTTTCTCTTCCTATTCATTGTTATTGAGTAACAGACTAGGAAGTGATCGTTTTGAAGATGTTGGCAGATACATTATGTCCGGATAGTTCGTAGCATCAATGGGTTATGTAAGCATATATCTGGTTCTGAAGCTGTATTGTGTACAGTCAACCAAAGGGAATTATTTGTTTATTTTCTAGCTATTTATTTTTTATATGGCTGGTGGTAGCTAAAGTAACAAATGCTGCTTGATAGGTTTTATGCAAACCAGTTCAGTGTTTTAAACTAGGCTATTCTAAATTACGCTGTTTTTTGGATCATTGGAAAAGCTCAGAAACAGCTTTCATTTCCTACTAATTGAGTATCTTGTCTTCAGTGAAAATCATTGGATACCCTTTGGGTTCCTGTATGGTTGAGGTATACAGATGTTGAGCAATTAGCTAGACCTGCAAGAAGAAAATAAATGGCTACAGTCTGTTTATGGCTCAGCAAAACGCAATGTCTGGTTCTTACCTGAAAGTATAAAAATCTTTATTCAAGTAAGCTTATTACAAACGCTGATGTGATATCATGGACATTCAACGGCACATCAGGCTACACATTTCCTTTTTTTTCTTGCTTTTGCAATATTACATTTCTTTGTAATAGAGCAAAGCTTACTGACTGGAAATAGGCTATCATTCCGTTGACCGTACTTAGGTCTATAAAAACTGGGTCATTATTGTGATGCTCCAAGTTCATACGTGTATGTATATAGACAGGTGGAATAATATTAAAAGGAAATAAAATCAACTTTACAGATTCTACAGGTTAGATAATGAAAGAAAATAAGACCGCGAGTAGAATCCGTGAAGTTCTTTATTTCGATGTATGGTGGTGTTTGCGTAAATATTAGAAAACCATCATATTAAAAGGTGTTTCCGACACTTAATTTTAAAGCGGAAACGGTCACATTTTTCTATAATGTGCTTAGTGAAATGTTAACCATGATCTTAATCGTCATTACCACATTCTGGAGCTCTCACTTTCATGACAGGTGACCGTGACAGCGGAAAGCGTGCATCGCCATGTTGTGATGATGCCGCTGTCAGTCCTGGCGGCGAAGCGTAATGCTCTCCGGCTCGGACCAACGAACGGACACTGATGCTCAAACTTTAGTGGCATCTTGAATGATACCCCGATCGACGATGGATTTGGTGTACCTAATTGTTGAGAAGTCGGCTACTACACCAAAAGTCGCGGGTTCGATCCCACAGTACAAACATTTGTGTGCATGAACATGTCTGTTTGTATTGGTCTAGGTGTTTCCTATGTATATTAAGTATGTATTTAGGTACGAATGCATGAGTATGATTATCCGTTGTCTAGTATCCCAGAAAAACGTGCTTTAATTAGCTCATCTAGGGGCTAGATGGTGCTGTGTGGAATAATGTCCATAGCTTGTTTATATTTGTACTTACTGCACAAAAAAAACAAGAACAGTGTGCCGAAGATTATTCGTTTCAGTTGTTTGTCAGAACTGGAATGCTCACTATAACACATTGGATTTTGAAGATGAATGTACATACTTATTATCTGAACTTATCAGATAGTGTTCACTACCAGACACATTCTTTGGTATTATATTAAACCACGACCGCTGGTGTACTAGGTTAACTAAAACCCACAAATGCAATGAAACGTACGAGTTTTGTCTAAAAAGGTATTCTCAAGAGTTAAAAAGTATGTAAGCCGCTTCAAATTCACATAAACAGTCAACTTTCAGTACAAGAATACCTATTCAATTTATGCTTTACGCTTTCTAGAAAATTGTATTCATATCACCTATTGAACCACTTTGATCCCTGTCAATAAAAAAGTCAGGTCAAACCTACAAAGAAAGTTTTAGAAAAAATTATGTTTAAATTAATAGCCATTTGATGCGCGTCACATTATGTTGTAATCTGTTAAATAATTTGTGGCAAAGTTTTCCTAAAGAAGCGTTGCATAAGCTTTTAAAATGTTCGTCGTTTAAATTATCATAATAAAAAGAGTATTAAGTTACAAATATGGCTTCTTGGAGTGATTCGGAAATCACAATTAATCAGAATTAGCATTTAGACATTGTTTTGAATAGTTTACATTATCTACTTCCTTTTTGGTGTGTTAAATAATGTGGCATTTAGTTGTGTAGGTATCATCACGTAGTGATAAGATAGATGGATAGATATTCTTTATTGTACAAAAACATTACATTTAAAGAAAAAATGTACATGGAAAGAGTTTTCCTGAAGAGAATTTCAGAATAACCGTACGAAATGCTTGTGGCATTTTACTAACACAACATGTTTCTTTTCTAGCTCAATTCGGAGCATCCCTTGACGAGGTCAACTAATGGATGATTTATCATTACGTCAGATAATTATGTACAAATAGTAAAACGTTTATTTATCTAGTTTTGTTTTATTGACAAGCGGCATCCAGTTTGAGAAGCGCACTATGTCGCCAAGTGCAAGTGTGCAGTGCGCCCACGCCGCTGCGCCTGCACCGATGCACCCACACAGCCCCGATGGCCACGCTCCGCTACCCCCCTATATAAACCTCAGCAGAACTAGCCTTGAACTTCACTCCAGCTGCATCGCTACAGGACCTAGGACCCGATCCCCCAGCGAAGGACTACACTTCAACCCCCGATTTCGAGTGTGCTGTGTGAACTATGTTGTGTTGGCTAGGTGTTCAATGAACTGTGTTGGTTGGTGAACAAATTTATCAAGATAAGATGAAGGCCGTACTGCAAACGGTGAGTTGATTATTCTTTTATTAATTAATCATCATCTCTGTTCGAAAAAATTAAATCGACACGTAAATCTGTTCAAATTAACCTCTGACATCAACATAATCAATTCGGGATCAAATCATCGCAATTAAAATGATTCATCAATTTTTCTAAATTCCTATAGTAAAATACTAATTCAAATGCCACAGAACTCTTTAACACACTTTCTTCAAACTCTTTTATTTGATCAACATGGTTACACTCACAAAATGAATATTATCAAGTAAAACTTTATGACACGCAGATTTCATCGCAATGTAATATTTTTTTCATTACTCATACTCTGAAAGTAGGTCATTACTGACCTGAGAAGCGGGCTGAAAGTAGTACTTTTCATCCCTAGGGAGAATCACTTTCAACTGACAGCTGTCAAATTATTAAAAACAAAACTAGTTATTTTTCACATATCAATTGAACCATGTTCCAACTTTCTATACAGCCACGATGTAAAATTGAAATACTTAAAGTTAATTATGTATTGATTAGAGAATATATATTTTTAAATACCATTATTATAATTCAGATTCAACAATTTCTATAAAATAACTTAGCTTTAAGCAAAATATTTAGCATTTTTTGAATGATGAAAATAAAAAATAATGGCTGAATAGCGGGCCGGCCACAGAAAAAAAAACAAACAAAATAGGCGGGAAAGCGGCAATTCAATCTTCATTTATTTGTGTCATTTTTTCTTTAGCTAATTCATGTTTTTATTTTTACTTTCCTCGTATTCGTAATGAAAAGCACAGTGTTTACCTCGGGTTGAAGACTTATTTAGTCCCTCGAACTATTGGCGCCCTCATTCCGGGCGCCCAACCCCGTCTCGGGACTAAATAAGTTACTTTCAACCCTAAGGTAACAATGTACTATTCTTACTTAGTATTTAGTAGTTTTAAAAAGATTTTGATTAGAAAATAATAGCTACTTAGGTCTTTCCATATGATCAAATTCAAGAAGACGCCATAATGTCTCTAGTTCAAAATATCATAACAAAATGCAAATCGTTCTCCTACTACCACTACGTAATATTCATAATGATATGCCAAAACTTGACCCAGGCAAGATATACATTTATTATACGCGTAGCGGTTTCTAATAATGTGTTATTGTCGTCATAATTTATAAATTGTTGTCAACTCTCTAGATGTCCGTTGATTGTTTTATTTTACTTCCTTTACATTTATTTATGGGAAATGATTATATCTTTCTATTATCGTTGGAGAACCTCATTGTTAGCCATTGTCTGATTAATAATCACATAATCATCATAGGCTAACTTTCACTGGCTACCTAAGTGAATTGAGCTTTCGGACACTTAATTTACATCAATTTATTTAAAGATTATTGGCAAGCGTTCAAATTAATTTTATTGTTGTGATTGTTTTAATTGATTATTATTGAACAATATTCCGTTGTCAAAAAATAGCAGTAACAACTAACAAGAAATACTAGTCACTCATGTAAATAGCTAGGTACATTCAAATCATGAATGAGTCTATATCCTAAACAAGCAATGACGCTTCAAAGAACTGTGGTGAGAATTTTCACAACAATAAACAATAATTCAGACATTGTACAAAACACCCAATAAAATCTGAAAAATATATCAGAGCTGTTGATAAGGAAGCTACACCAATTTACATCTAAACTAAGAGATACGCAATTATCATAATTATCCAGTGGCTATGAGTAAATTGCTTGTGTTTGTAACTGATCGGATAATAAATCGATTCTTGAACCCGAGTGTACTCGTAAGATGTAATTGAATGCTCGGCCAAGAAAACCGCTGGTCACGGTGGGTAGGCTTGACTGTGTTCTTAGTGATAGCATTCTTGTCATTTTTCATCAAGGTTTTTCACACTGAGAAGTCAGAAGTTTTATTTGATAGTAGCGGCCGCCTGCGACTTTGTCCGCTTGGACTTAAGTTAGACAACAAAGTGTTATTTTTTATAAATTGTAGCCTACAAGATGTACAAGCTATATTATTGTAACGTTTCAGTCTTCAATAGTTTTTACGTGAAAGAACAACACGGCACATCCACACATACAACTTTCATATTCATAATATTATTAGGAAGTAGGATACTTAGCGCATATGGCTTTGCCAGTGTCAAGAGTGTGTTTGATTTTAGGGCGAGATAAGAAGGCTTTCTATGCCAAGATTTGGCTCAGAAATGGTGTTCCATCTTAGATATCTCTTTCTTGGGGATAGATCGTGCTCTAAGTAAAATAAAACAAACTAACTTACATAACTAAGTTTCATAATTCAAACTGCTCTACAACTTATTGGTGGTTTGTTAATGATTAGTTTATTAACGATGTTCTTCTGCTATTTTCCGCTCAACTTTAATAATCTATCATAAAATTCCATTATGCAAAATATGCTATAAATATCCAAAGATTTGTCGTAAGGCCTGTCGAAACGCATTATTTACATCTAGGCCTACTTTCCCGACGTCTGTTACGTCGTGGCCCTGTTTAGGCTGAGATTGGCCTAGATTAGGCCTCGTAAATCTGGATGCTGTAATATTGCCCAAACGGGAAATATCTTCGACGTTTTAACTAACAAAATGTGTTGGTTGTGCATTAATGTAACTGTGTTAATTGTTGAAAATGGTTTTTTCTCTGGCGGTGGTCTAAAACTGAGCAGAGAGTATTCTCTTGTTCTACTCTATGCTAATGTCACCCTAGCGGCCGCCTGCGACTTCATCCCCCTGGACTGAATTTTTCCGTTTTCAACACTTTTTTTATTGCTCCGCCACTCCTATTAGTCATAGCGCGATGTATTATAATGTGTTATGTATTGTAAAACAAGAGAACATTACAAAATCAAATCCTGAAACAGCTTAAGATAGCTTACTTTATGAAATTAAAAGTGGTCCGACAGGTATTTATTTATAGAGTAGGCAGTAACTATCTAGTGACAGTTATCGTTTCGCATAATTTTTCAACATTATCAAGTTATATCTATCACAATATCTACACGAGGTACCGTGTAGAATATGCTATAAATAATTTTAAAGTGTTGGTTTATTTGGCGGAATACCAGGATATTAGCATTCTGTTACATCGCAATTTTTTTTACTCAGAAACGCAGCGTATTTGTATCAAGCTTGTGCTACTAGAGCTACGTTTTAATGTAAATCATCTATTTATGCTAATTTGGAAGTTTGAAATGTTGATTTCTTTTTTTTCCTGATCCTCAGGGCCTACACTGCGTTAGCGGGTCTCGCTCGCCAGCTGTTTTTTTATTCTAGGCATGAGCGTTTAGGTTCATCGATACGATCAATGAATAAAATAACAAATTATAGAATAGAAAATGGAGAATAAAAATCCAAAGATGTGCCGTGTATAAGGATGAAGTATTCTTGCATTGTTGAAACAGAACTCCGTGTGCGGTGTAGTGTCTGAAAGTAACAAAATCAGTGGTTATTGACATTTTTGGTTACTACATCGTCTACGAAACCTGTTTTTGACACCGTAAAAATACTTTATCATCTTTGTAGCAAATTGTACATAAGAGTCTTTATTTGGTAGGCTGGTAGCCTTTTGGTTAGAGCTTTACTTTGTTGGAGATCAGGTGATTTTGTGTAAAACGCAAGACCAGAAAAAGTATTACATTTATTTCTTCAAAATATTCGTAGTAGTAATAAATCTTCTGAAGTATTTTAACCTCGGTTAGCGCTTTTGTTATTTACCTACCGATAACTTTTGTCATGTCAGATTTCATTAACTTACGTTATTTTAAAAACACGAATTTTACCTCCATCTATCGCGTTCAGTGATTTCTTTTCATGTCTCGTAATTGGAAGGAATGCCTTTAAAACCACTAATTTTACTTGTTACTCTGTGCATTGAATACGTCATACACAAATATTTTTCTTCAATTCCGGTATCCGGTAATAAAAAGAAATGAAGTGTATCTAATTGAATACTCAAAACTGGATTCCATCAGCACGTGGAAACTGAATTACGTTCCACAGTATTAGTCATCGGTATCGCGGTAGAACAGAGGCACCCACATCAACCTTTACATAGGGGCACCTTATGCTCCTGAAATAAGACCCATTTTCCAATGATTTTGTAAAGGTTGATGTGGGCGCCTCTGTACAAAGTGCGCAAGAGCTGCGCCGACTGCAATAATGTTACGTCGATCTGCGTAAGCTCAATTGGGGTTTGATTCTGGAAATACGCGCATGTGTGGTATGAATTTTAATGGAAAAACATAAATGTTGTTCAAAATCATTGACAATAGTTATTATTGTTCCACGCAGTAGCATTTTCCATGCAGTATCTTTACTTCGATTCCTGCCTGATGCTAAGACGACCAAATGACTTTTTTCTGGTTTTCAGATCATTGACAATATTGATCGATTTCAAGGCAAATATTTAGAATTGTAGTAGTTGCCATATCAGCTGTCTTTACTTAATTTAACAACTTAAACGCTTTTATTTGCATTTGAAATTGTGATTTTAAGACGGGAAAATGTTACTTATAACCTTCTTGGGTATGTGAACATTATTTATTGTGAATTTTGTAAACCCAGCGATTTCTTCCAAAGAATACAAGTATTGTGTTGCGGAGCGGAAGCTGGAAGTAGAATCCGAAAGTGCTGCGAATAAATATAAACCTAACATTTGTATTTTCGTGGCGACGCGTGAGGTATTACGAACACAACATACATAATAGCTTTTCAAACTTTCTTGCTGCATTTTTCACAAAAACACTTGAAACAGGAAACGTCGTCAAGTAACCGGTGAAAACGTTTTTACCATTAGTTGGTGTGTTGCAGAAAACCGGTACCTATATGGTAATATTCCGTTTCCAAGCTATAATATTCACGACTAAATTAAAAATGCTGCTACTTCAGTTTTAATAAAGACCGTGTCAAGAATCGCGTCCCACGCACTATTTGATTGAACCGCCCATTATGTCGGCAGCAGTTGGGTTTAATCAATTTTATAGAATGATTAATTTGTTTTTAAAATATGCAATTTACTAATCTGGAAAGTTATTGGATGTTTTTATCAAGTTGCTATTCTTTTGGTCATTTCTAATTTTTCAAGGAAAGTTACAAACGTAAAGGGCTTTCAAGTTGTCAACAAAGTTAGACTCAAATAGCATAATTGGAAATCTCGTTGCATGAAATTATCACATCTATCTAAACAGGTTAGGGCGTATTTGGACAAGAGGGAGCGACATGAATTTATTCAGCTTGACAAGCCTTATCGTCTGTAAATGGCTTAATTGATATCAGAGGGTTAAAAAGCTGGAACTAGCTTTTAAATTATGTGTAGATAAGTTCAATTTCCCTTTCGAAGTTCCCACGCGTTTAGTCTCGGACGGGTTAGAACAAGTGACCTTTGCTATTCTGTGGGTGGACGCACGTTGCTTGATGGAGTATCCGATTGTGTTGTCCACTGAGAGTTGGAGATACAGATTGTTATTATACAACAATGTTTGTTATTTCAGTGGGTTCAGGCAGTTACATACATTTCATAGGATGCAAAATTCAAAGTTTTCTCGTTGACCTTAAGTTTTCCAAATTAAAGAAACCACTGTTGATAATTCGAATGAAAATTGAATTCCATAAATTCTTTAATTTAGTGAAAATGTGAAACGGATTGACTATTTCAAATAATGTCATCGAATCTCTATTGAAACTTAAATCTTGTTTGATGAGAGCTATTTATAGAGAGTTATTTTTCTCTCCACATGAAGAAATATAAAACGAGTAGTATTTTTCCTAATAAAAATTCAAACATTAAAAAAAAACTGTTTTCTTTCAGGCAACAAATGTCAGTTAACCGTTTATTTTCTATGCCTATGTCTATTACCTAGATAATTTTTCAGAATGAAATGTGCTTCAAGTAAACAAATAAATACTCAGCAGTTGAAAGGTTAATGCAAATTCAATTTTCCTTTCAGCGTTCCCACGGCGTTTAGGCTAGGAAGGCGAGCTTAGAACAGGTAGTTAAAAGCGACAGTACTCGGAAGCGCTTTCGCTGCGCGCGCGCAGGCAGCGGGAGAAACGCGTGACCGGTAAAGGGCAGAGAAATGGCGATGCGCATCCTAGCGACATGCCGCCTTTAGGGATGTCAAGTTGTACCCGCACTATAATACCAGCTATTTAAGGGCATAATGTGATACTCCCAACTTTAATCTGCCTCTATCTATGCATAAGAAATTGTGATGACCAGTGAGTATTTAACATTTATTTTTGGAAAAGAAAGATAGACGACAAACATTACTGTGGTCCCAAATACTTAATTGTAATGAAACAATGACGGTACTATAAAGCTTAGTATCAGCTACAATCAGTAACTGATACTAATCTGATCATCAAACAATAATGACATCTGTAGACAATTTCATGAACACTTGTCTTCATCGTTATCATAATTTCAGACCCCATCTTCTATCCCTCACTGCTTGCATCATTTGCTTACGGCTGCATTTCACCATCATGGCATCATCTTATTCTTAGAAAGATGATCTAGCGATTGTCTTCCTAACTTCTAACACCATTCGGTCACTATTCCGATTCGCCTATCATCGCCAAACCTAAGCATATTGTTATGACTTATAAAATGAGTTTACATTTAAATGTTGTATTTGTCAGAAAATAGTAGAAACAATAGCCTCAATGCTAACCCTATATCTGGAAGCTGTCATCGCGCCCTCTGACCCACGTATCTATATTTATTTGTTTCGTAGCAGCCACTTATGGAGGGAGGCCTGTAACACGTTAGAGAGCTGAACTGACCTTTGCCGAAGGTCTGACATGCTCCTTTCGTCTATTAAATTAAGTACTTTTACTCATGGTATTAAGCTGTCTATAAAAGCATCGGTTAATGCTTGGTATAAGTCGTTCCGTTCAGGCACTTAGGTTATAAGACCTGTGACTTTATGACGCCTACAATGTGAAGATGAGACATTACCGGCCATGAAACATGCAAACTACAAAAATTACGAGCATGACATCGTAACAGTGGATGCACGTATATTTCTGATTTTAATATCTGTAGGTGCTGCGTAGCCATTTCACTCAGGGTCCGAAATTCATCCATTTTTGTTCCCAATTTGTGATGATTCCAAGTTCTTCTGGTACCTAATTAGTGCGTTCTAGGTTCGTGTTTCTGCTTAGCTATGGTTAGGTACGTCTGCCCTAACGAGCGGTTTAGATTGTGTTTATTTTTCTGTTTCTGCGTTTGTATCCTCTGACTCTGTAACATATTTCAAATACTTTCTGAATTTGAATGCATTTGCAAGCTATAAATAAGACGGATACGTTCGCGTGAGCATAGTAACGGAATGATTTGTTTTATGTACTTCCAGCATGCTCTTTTCTCTGGCTTTTTGCTATAATAGTTTCAAATACCATCACCTCAAGCAAGACCATACATTCACTACCGGCAGAAGCCCCATCTAAGTAGTAATACACCGTTTACAGAGCGTAAATCAAGCGAGTGCCCGCGATGGTATCAATAGCCATCCATTTGTCCCGACCTTTGCGATGACTTGTGATGAACATAAATCTTTCACCGCTAACAGTGGAGATGAAAACCACGACAAATAGTATGTTGGGAACTAATGGACTGTATTTTTGTAGGTTGGAAACCAATTCTTGTAGCTGCCGCACGCCGATTTATTCACATTTAAACATTTACGTATAACACTCTGAGACACTAAAGTAAAATAAAAAAAATAAAAAATTTAGCGGCGGAAAAACATCAAGAAAACAAGAAAAACCCACCAGATGGAGGAAACACAAACAAATATACTTTTTAAACTTACATGTTGGCGTTGGCTGCCAACATAGTATTTGACAAGAAATCAAATTGATTTATTACTATTGAGCGAATTTCAGTGTTGTGTATTTCTTTAGATGAATCAAAACATTCATCGTTCAATTCATGCATTAGCACAAATAAAGTAGATGCACCTAACTGAGTTTTTCTAATTTGCATGATTACTCCAAAGCAAAACCTTTCTTGAGCGCTTACTTATGTTTTAAAAAATAATTAATATTTTTTTCTGTACCTTTTGAAAATTACATTATAAAATACAATTATAGAGCAACAGCATTGATAATGTTAAATAACAGAAAATAAAGGTCTACCAGATTGAAGATACACCCAAGGGTCCACCAGATGGAAGACATACCACCTAAATTTGTGGTTACGAGATGAAACTGCAGGCAGGCCGACGCACAAACTGATTTTGTGATTAGAAAACAGTTCCTAGTAATTCTCAATTTTTTTCAACACAAGGTTTTGATCTTCATCTCCTGATTTTACCTGTAAATTGTTATTCAGTGTCTTTGAAATGAACAAGTTTGCTCACGGCTATCTTTGTTTACGTAGGCCGACTTGATAAATTATAGGTTACCTTTTCACCCCTTGCGCAATTTGTATGCATTATGGTGCATGAGCTGTACTTTCTATTATCAGGTTGAGTAATACATAGTGTTTTATTCGCCTTAATAATATGTTATCAGTGCATTTTCCTCACCCTATGAGTTCATGATTTGCTGTTGTGTTTTTGTAGGTGTTACTGCCTTCTAAGTGATTGTCGTCAGAATGTGCTGGAACGGCTAGAGTTAAGCTTTGATGCACCTTTATCAGTCAGTTTTTGGTACCTGTACTTAGGTATTACTTTACAATTACAATTAATAAGCAAAGTTTACTAATATTGTTGGTAGATAACATAAGTTACATTTTGATTATTAATAAACACTCGTACATGTTAGCATTAAATATGTGTTCAATGGTGCAAAAGTTTACAGTCAGGCTTAATTTTGACCGGACAGTAACCGAGGCGTACATGAGAAATATCTTATCTTAGATTTTCGGTCTTTGTGATCTTTGTACCAGTCTAAATATTTGTTTCAGGAGTGCATCTCACTGCCGCGTTGATACGTAAATGTCAAATTCTAGAAGATGCGTAAAAGTCCTTGTAATTTTGTCGAAAGAAGAATGTTAGCTTTAAGCTGTTTAAAAAACACCAATACACAATATGAATGAAGATAACAATTGTTTTCTATAAATCAAAAGTTGTCTACAGGTTCATAACCCCAAGCTTTTATTTAAGTGGGCTTGAACGGATAATTTCGTTGCCAAGTGATAGAGGTTTAATAAGTAAGTTTTTTTATAAGTTATTCAAGTAATCGATGGAATATTATTTAAAACGAGTTTGCTACAATACAACGATCTTTCCAATTAGAATTTTCACAGAAAACACATGACTATTGATTTTGTTTATAAACGAACTTTCGTATGCTATCTACCATCCAGTGAGTACATAGTTTATTCTAGATGAACCCTACATCGATATTTCGGCACCACTAGCGAATACCCTTTCACCCCCAGTTGGCATGCATAATGGCACGACGGCCGCTTTCCTTCGTGCGATCGACTCCACGTCGGATTATGCCACGGATTATACACCATTACCTTTTAATGACGGGAATTGATAAAGCAGACGGGGTTTCTGTAGCGTTTCGTGAGTCAGACTGACGGATCGATGGGCTTTATGGGCTGAACTTTTGAAGAAGCACCTTTTGAATGCAGTTAAGATAAAGCTATAAATCAGGTGGATATGTTTGCGTGAGTAGAGTCACGGAATGATTTGTTTTATGTACTTCCAGCAATCTCTTTTCTCTGGCTGTTTGCTATAATGTTGGAAGCCATAGCTATGAATATAAATAATGAAGAATGTGGTTTTGTAGATAATGTTTTAAGATAAGTTTTTTAAAATTATTTATATTCAGCGTCGTGATCATGTGCAACTATATGATATCTACTACTGAGCACCGGCTTGACGGAAAATGTTTTTGATGATAAGTTACACCTTTTGAAATTTGGGGAACAAGATATTCCACTTGACTAAATACGGGGAATAATTAGCATAATATATAAAAAAGAAACTGTGCTGAAACAAAACTGATAGCCAGCTGCTAGTAAATAAATCTTACAAAAATCTACACTTAATTGGTGGTAATAAGCAACGAAGATTAATGAATAGATTAATTATGTAGAAATGGAATTTACAGCTCTAGGCGCGAATATGTAATGGCAGCCAATCTTCAGGTGTGATCATGTTGAATCGCATTACAACGGGAGTAATGACACGGGTAATGACTCGTATATTGATCTGTGAATTATACTGATTTATCGATCAAACTGTAGTTATTAAAACTTCGTTGCGTATGAGCATTATGAGTATGGCTGATAAGTAGCCGCTTGAAGAACGGGTTTGTTTCAAAGAACTGTTCGAAATGATACCTATGGCTATGTTTTAATATGGCACCGCTCGCTTTCGTCACGGTTCCCATTCAAACGCTTTAGAAACCCCATGGTCCTGTATCTTCCGATTTCTTTTCGAGGTTTTTCGAGGAGCTACAGCATGGAATTCTACTAGGGGGGTTGATTCCTTACATGGTGTTGCACGCGACCACAGGCAGTTGAAAACGTTTACCATCAGGTTTGATTTATTTTACTACACTGGCACGAATATTAGAAAATTTAGCTTCAAGAAATACCTAATAAAATAGCGTTATTTACTGACGCAGCACTTGAACACACGACCAAAACCGGACCAAAACGACTGGTTGTCAAACATACCTCTTTTAGTGGCATTATGTTTTAGCTCATCATTATCATTAGCAGCCACAAGAAATCCACTGCTGAACATAGGCCTCCCTCATTGATCTCAACAGCGCCCGGAGCAGTTTGCTCAGAATTAAAATTATTCCAGGCTCGAAACAATGAAAGATTATGTCCAAAAATCCCGTCATTTGATCTTTATAGTCTACTTCTCTTATGGCATCGAAGTAATTTATTAGTTGCTCGTTATCCAACTGACGTCTCTATAATTTGTGTAATGTTCACGGTTCTCCGGCCAGCATTGCACGCAGACTTCTGTTGTCATTATCATCGTTGCTTGAGTTTGTATGCATTCCGTCGTTTGCTTTCCAAGCCATGTATCACCTTGTTGAAACGTGTTAGCTTAATGTTGTGTGAAAAACTTATTGGCGTCAGTTCTAATAGATAAGCAATCTGGATAAATTGGAAAATTGCTTCTTTTATTGAAAGTGTTGTTCTTAATAGAAAATAATAACATACCTACCTAACATGAGATATTGTAAAGTAAAATGTTAAGATGACATACTTAATCTGCAATTAACTGTCTGTTTCAAAGGTGTTATCTAATATGACTAAGTTGTAAAAATTCATGCATCGCTTTCATGGAAAATCTAAGTCGACGAGCTAATGTACCGAAATGTATATTTTAGAACTTGTTGTTCATTGAATATTAATCCCTAAAGGGAGTCAAAGGACACATTTTTTAAAATAAATTACAAATACACCGCTAGTATTTCTTGCAGACGATTTTACCTCAAAGAAAGAGAGAGAGATTTAAAATATTTCTGGTTAAGGTAGTTATTTAGTTAGTTTGCTCTGATGAATCAATAGGCAGCTATAGCGCAAAATTCTACGAGGTTGACAAGTTGCAGTGAAAGTGAATATGGTATGTAATTACCATACTAGAGGTATAATTAACCGCACTGATGCGCACCCCCAGGTCGTCGCGGTCTAATCGCAGACCTTGCCTTATGTCGGATCGAAAGAGAAACCTTGTACCGGTCGCGGCCTTAGGAAACTTGTAAAAATCTAAGGAAACTTGATCGATGAGTTCCAATGAATCGAGCCTGCGTAGACAATGTATTTACCTACCTGAATGGAGTTAGAAGTCTCCAGTGAGACAGTGTCTCATTTGTAAAATGTTTAACATTAACATAAGCATACGAAGGAACATTTTTGTGCAGGATAAATTTATGTCTGAATTTGATACAAGCTCTTTAAAATAACATGCGTTTTATGGACGTTTGATTTATGACTACAATGAAAAGTTACTTAAGTATTTAGAAGATGTTAGGGACCTCAATATCCATGCTTGTCAAAGGCGGGTTTTGTATCGTCACAAAGCTGGGTTACTGGTTTACTGAAAAATACAGAACACATTTGGGCCTACTAGGAAATAGAAACACCTTTAATGTCTGAAGATAGGATGCGCAATTCCGCGAATTCAGAGATGATATTAAAATGGCAATTATTTTGTTTATACGATGGTCCCAATTATTTTACAAGTTGTTAAATTGTTTTAGTTTTTATTTAACTACGACCCTTTACTTATTAACTTTCTTTTTTTCAGATACGGATACTAGTCATAATTCAAACCATCAATAACGCCCGCTGTCAAGATGGGTTTAGCAACCAGGACCTCCTCCGGCTTCAACAGATGGCTTCAAACGAGGGGCAAGTGGAAACAATCACCAGCTATAGTACCAACATTTTACAGAGAGACCCCAACACGCAGGCATTCAGCTCGGTAAGCGTTAGGTACCAAATGGCAGACCCAGATAAAAATGAAGATTATAACAATAGAGCAGATCGTACGAGATCTCGCAAAGTTTACAGAATCAAGAACCCTTTCCAACGCCCAGAAGAAGATGAAACGAGACAGCAAGAGCCTGAAACTCAAGACAGCAGCGCCGGCGCTAGTAACCAGTACGCGGCAGTGCAGTACTCCCTACCACCCGACGAGTTCTTACAACAGATGCGAGAGAGAGAGAATCAATACCACCAACAGCAACAATTGTCAACCCAAGCTTCTAGTTTAAGCTACACAGCGACACCACAGCCACAATACCAATACTCGACTGTTGCACCATCCGGTTTTGAAACTAATAACCAAAATCCAATTCCACAACTAGAATCCAAAATGTCACAAGTCCCAACCTATCTGACCAATTCAAACTCTTATCAATATAGTCCTTCAAACACGTATAGCATAGATGGTGCTCAAAGCACACCTTCTCCGATTTCTCCATTTTTATCTACTTCGTTACCAAGCAGCCAATTTGTAGGTACTCAATCATATGTTTCAAGTTCATCTCCAATATATTTATCCAGTCCTCAAAATTTACAACAGTATGTGTCATCACCACTATCAACACTCCAAGGGAGTTCACCCGACTACGAAAATAGCAGAGTGACTTCTACAATTGGAAGTAATTCATTAGGATACGAAAGTGATTTCAGCAAAAAGATGCAAATAGATCATTATGACAATTCCGCCAATGGTATCAGATATCCAATTAACTTGCAACAATATCAAAATGAATATCCCAGTTCGACGCCGTCACCGTCTTCGTCACCCTACTCTGATTCAGTCCCTGACTCCTGGCAGAACTCATTCCAAAAATCTTTACAGGATCTGCCTCAATTTCAAAATACTTATAGCAACAATAATCAAGGAGCAAATCAAGGAAACACCAACAGTGAAACCCATCGTATAGGTAATATGCCATCTGCAAACAATGTTTTTTTGAATCTTATTCAACCTGATTATGCAATGAATAACCAAAAAGCTCGAACTAGAGATATTGAGCAAGAAACAGGACAATATGGATATTACTCCCACGGTGATTATGGATGGAAAATGCCTAATAAAAAGCCTAATCAAGAAACCTACTCACACGGTAATTATCAAAGATATCAGACTATCGGCTTACAATCCGGTGAACCACAAGCTATCAGTCAAATGAATTTCCATATGGACATTGGCAAACCACATGGATACGAGCAAATTTCTAAATCTAGTCCAGAAGCAATCGATCCACAGGAATTTGCTAAAGCAGCTGCCAAAGCACACGAGAAACAGCAGCAACAGCAACAACAATTACAACAGCAGCAACAACAACAGTTGCAGCAACAACAGCAGCAACAGCAGCAGCAACAACAGCAGCAGCAACAACAACAGCAACAACAGCAGCAGCAGCAGCAACAACACCAACAGCAAATGCAACAGTACTATTCGAACAGTTTTTCGTCAAATTATGGTGGTAACAACTTATTTGGCAATCAATCCCCACCAGGGCAAACAATTTACGGAACGAATGACAAGAACAGAAACAGATACATTGATAATTCCGATTCCAATTCTTATTCGTATAACAACCCACAAACCGATATTGTTTCGGCGTCACCGTATTTTTATGCAAATTCTAAAGAAAATAGCGTAGACGGTAAATCAAAGCCATCTTTCGATCATGACAAAGCTTTGAAAAATATAGTTCCAATAGATGTTTCAAATGTAGTTTCTAATTCTGAAGCACAGCCAAAAGCTATTTTGGGTATTGATAATAATAACAAATACAGTTTTTCAAATTACGGAAAAGAGCAACCTGACTTTAAACAATATTATCGCTCTGTAACTGATTCTTACTATAAAGACAAAAACGCAATTTATGGATTTAATATAAAATCAAAACCTGATGACTATAATAATGGGAATGATAACGCAAAACAGAGCGAAGGCTTGTCCCAATACTACACAAAACAACAGCAACCACAAGAATCATTGTACAGTTTAGGAATGAATGACAACAAACGCTTTATGGAAGGTACTCCACAATCAGTCAACTATGCGTCACCAAGTACTAACAGTTACCAAGACAGTGTTCAATCTCCAGCAAATATTCTTCCACAAGGTCTACATCGTCCACAAAACCAAATATCAGATATTGCCAGTATCTTAAAATTAAATGATATTCCTCACCGCTTAACACAAGGTTTATCCAGTGATACACTGAGACTAAACAACTTTGACCAATTAAGTATTCCAACTCCGTTACCAATGAGATTAAATCAAAATGTAGGAAGTCATCAGATTGATGTTGCTAATAACATTTTGAACAAACTGCTTAGCAAACAACAAAGTTTGAATTTAAATAGGCCGGACATTGATAGCCAATCCGGTGGTGGATTATCGACTGTCAATGGGTTTAAAGTTGCAAATCCTTTCAATGTGGATCTGAAGATAGTTGCTGATATGCTGAAGGGAAAACCTGCCGTAGATGACTCTCATTTGTTATCATTCCGAGATCCACTTAACAAACCCCTGCCGTTAAAGATTGATATGTCACATTTACAGCAACTTTTGCTTAAAAATGAGAACCTTGGTTATGGTGGACTAGGCGATGGGCTTGGTGCTCTTACGAGTCCTTATTTTGAAATATACAATTCTGGACGCTTTCCATACCAAGGCGTAAAGTATTCAAGAAGCCAAGAAGAAGAAGAAAGCATTGTCCCTATTGCTGATGCTTCCAACAACCATCCAATAGGTGCAGTAATAGAGGAGGGAGATATTGCAAATGTTCGAGAAGCAAGTACAGGAGCTGACATCACAGCACAAGATGAAGATGCTGTGCCTAATTCATTCATCGATAATAGGCCCAAAAATTCATTTCTTCCTCGAGTTATTGACAGACTAAGACATCCAAACGCATTATTACCAGAACGTCATACATTTCACAGAAAACATCCAAAATCTGATGTAGATGAGCCATATCCGCTGCTAAAACCGCCTCCTCCGCGTGCCCTGAGAAACAGAGGATCACGAAGTAAATTTGAGAAGCGAGGACGCAGGCGGCGTGTGACAAACCCTAAAGTTGTACGGGTTTTAAAAACTGAGCCATTGTATGAAGCTGGCAGTGAAATTGATAGTGAAGAGCCCACATTGCAAACCGTACTTAGACCACCGACACAGATAGCTGACGCTAAATCAGACGTCAATGCTGATAATTTAGACAGTTCTTGAATCTGTTTGTTAGTATTTACTCCTAAGCTAAAATAAGGTTAAATTACAATTAGGTACAATTTATAATACTCTCGAAGTACTACGTGTTCAATCGTATTTCTATTTTTAAACTGTAAGTGATTAGGTATATTTTAGCGACTTATATCTTATTTAAATCGTTTTACAAGTTGCATATTTCTGTTATTTATTATCATTTATTGTTATGTATGGCTATGTAATGATGATGTACCTGTTTCCACCATTTTGTTCCATATGTTTATGTGTATCAATCAATCGATTTACCTATCTAACCAGTGATTTATAAAATTCAATCGAACAACAAGATTAGTCTAAAAGTACCTAAATGTTGTGTAAATAAAAATTTCTGAAGCCCTAGAACTAAGTTATTTACAAATGTAGTTTTTAAGTGTTGTAAATATTAAAATTGCCTAAACGCTGATTTGTTGAGTTTAGTTAATCTTATTTGTGATGAGGCAGCGTTTCACGATGTAATGAGTTCGCTCAGAGATCAATTCGTTGCTTTTAATATTGTTAAATTGTTGATGTTACAAAAATAAAGAAATATTTGGAATATATCAGCTTTATCAATCGTTCTAAAACATTCCATTGTTACTACAGGCGCGTTATTCGTGCGTAACATGTAATTAGACTAGTTATGTAGTTATGAATATTATTCATGTGCTCAAGTACCGAAAAAAGATGACATCATATCACGTTAAGTCTCAATCTCTCCAGCTTGATTTCACTTGAATTATGCTGATCGGTTAGTGGTAAAGATTAATGTCCTCGATACGATTGTTATGTAATTTGTCGATCACAACAACGCGTTTAATCTACAAACATGTGGCGAATATTTGATCGTTTTCAATCAATTAACATTTTTGTATTCTCGAGAATATTTTTTTGCGGCCGCTCAATTCTTCGAAATTGATGTTTAAATTTTGAGTCAAGAAAAGAGAAAGCGTTATTGAAAGATCTGTTTCATTACTAAATTTTCAATTTAGAAGAAGTGTTCTAAACTTGTTAATATTAAATTTCAATTTATTAAATTAAGTTATTTGTAATTCTAACAGAAACATTTCTTTTTGCTCGATTTCTTTTAATAAAAGTGATAATTTATATTCCGATTGAAGACAATATTGAATTACAATCGTTATATTTATTGTTAAAAGTATTATAACAGCAATGGGCGGCTATAAACTGGACGGATCGTGTCTCGATTCTCGACCGTTGCGTGCGTGTCTCGCTTTCTGAACTCGGCCACCATACATCTTCCAATCGTCTAAATATTTATGTCCAGATCGAATTATGAAACTGCAGGTTTTTTAACGTGAGAGTAATTTTTAACATCTGTCTATTCAGTTGCTGCTTGTAATGCAAATAGGCGTTTATTTAGTGAGATTTATAGACTCACTAGTTCTATTGGCCATTTTGAACAACTAAAGGCATTTTTCATAATGCAATGCGATGAGACTAATTGGAGCTATTTATTAACTGCTGCTGAATGCTCTAAGCACTAATATTAGATAATCGTATTACTGCTTATTGAATAACGGAAATAGGTAAGTATTTTGCGATGAGCATCATTGATTGTACAGAAGACGACAGTGATCCGTCACTAACAGTGACTATATACACTTTGAAAGTTAATATCGCCTTAAGTTTAAAAGGTAATTTCCACCTTTAACTTATGTTTAAATATAAGTATTTAAAAGAAACAAAGTAAGGAAACGAAAGTTGGCTTCGGCTTTCGGATTATAACTTTTAATATTCACCTTTAATTTATGGAAGATACTAACTCGAATCATCCCTAGGTACACGTACCTAACCCTTATTTAGGCGTGCCGTAAGTATAACTTGTAGGTTGTTATAATCAGTTTTATTTTCTTGCTCATCATCCCTCAAACTTTGCCTGCCAAATACCGAATTCACAGACTATTCCAAAAGCTTTAAAATGCATCAGTAATGTGAGAAAGGACATCAAAAGCCATATTTAGGACTACATAGCCACTTCTTGTATCTTCTCTTTGCACTACCTTTTATATTTCATGTGCACTGTTGTGTTTTGAAGTAGGCAGAAATAGCAATATACTAACCTATAATTTACAAATAAAGTCTGTATTCTATTCTGCATAAGTGGTCAGTCTGTGGGACCTTGCAAATTCAAACTTTTCTCTCTGCTGGAATTCAGTAATTAATTATGATACTTTCAGTGATTCTACCTTTACATGTGTAGAGCCTACAGTTTTGCATGGAGCTGAATGTATTACCAAGTTCTCATTTATTATATTTAAAAATTTGCAAGAACCAGACATAGTAAATTTACTCTGCGGGCTATGTAGAGGGCTATTCTCGGCGTTTCTCTGCGGGATCACATTAGAGATGGGGTGATACGGCAATAAACCAAGGTTATCGACATAGCCCACTAGATTAGCAAGCTGAAGTGGCAGTGGGCTGGCCATGTTAGCCGTAGAACCGATAACCGTTGGAGTAAACGTATTCTTGGCAAACGTAGTCTAGGACGGAAGGTGGAGTGATGATTTGCCCAGGCTGCATTGCACGGCTGGCAAGAGCTGGATACGAGCAGCCGAGGATCGAGTTCAGTGGCATGTAATAGGAGAGGCCTATGTCCAGCAGTGGACCGCAACAGGCTTTTAGCATGTTCACCCTTGTTTTGTTACAGCTAAGGTGTATGCGTAAAATGCTGGGTTTAGCCGTAACTAGAATGCATGTCATGGCTTAATATAAATGTATGTCGTACTTTTTTGATTGTTAGTTGTAATTTGGTTTCTTGTTCCATAAAAATTCAAACTATTAATAATGGCTGCTACTACACAGTACCTCTTGTTAATGTTTACTTCGTAAATTGATAAAAACGAAACGGAAGAGAATTGACAAAAGAACAATGTTATTGTCAATATTATAAGTCAGCATTTCATATATTTACAAATGTATATTTAACTGCTTTCTGAAGTAACATGCTTAAATGTATGTTATGAGAGACAAGAAATTAGAATTTAGATTTTAATTCCACAAAAATAAGTAAAGAATAGAATAGAATAGAAAAACGTTTATTGGTACATACATTTCACGAGTTGTATTGAAACATTGAGGATTACCAATTTAAAGGAATTAGTTCAGTCTTAAGTAATTTAGAATTTATGGGTAAGTACTTAGCTCTACCGTATTATTAGGCATGAGTATGTGGCTTGGTTGATGATCAAAACTTAGTAATCCGGGCTGATTCAATTTCATCATTGGATCAGCCCGGAGCTATAATATTTTTCAGCACTGTTCCTCGTTTCGCATATTTCAGTAGTCCATAATTATGTTTGTTTGACAAAATAATAATGACTAAGGAAATGGTGCGGAGATACAAAGCAATCCCTATGGTTCAATTTTACATACCAATCTAAACATATGCCAAATTAAATAGATTAGAGATTACCTTACTGTTGTAATAGAAGCCTATTTCAGAAAAACAATTGCAGAACTTGACACTTGTAACTTCTATAATCCTTTAGAAGCATTAGAGAGAAAAATATTAGCATTGGCATACCTAAGTATTCACCAGAAAGAAATTCTTAGCATCAGCTGGCATCTCGTTGTGAAACTTCTACACGGTACAGCATGGTAAAGCCCATCCTTCGTCAATAGGCATTAAGTAACCGAATTAATGTATTTCCGTTAGAAAAGGAAAGATGATCCCAAACCAGTTCGTCGCGCTCGATCTGAATATTGTCATGACCCACAGCCGCCGACGACATCGATATAAATATGAAGCTAGTATACGATTCTACACAAACAAGCGGGACTTGTCGAAGACAGGACAAGTTTTCTGGTGGCCAGCGATTAGCTAATCAAAATGGCTACTTTTGTAAGTAAACCACCTAAAGAAAATACTATAGAAATATGAAATAACTCATAAATGGGTTCTAACTAAGCTTTTTTTATGTTACAGACAAAATTGGCATTATTTGCCATTGTAGTCAGCAACGCCTACGCAGGATATCTGCACGGCAACCACCACCATGCCCCTGCTGAACATCATCACTCGAGTCTTCCATCTGCGTCTCTCGGCAGCCTGAGCGCTCCCAGCTCATATGATTCAGGATCAAGCTATGCACCAAGCAGTTACCATTCTGAATCATTACCCTCAGCATCGTACAGCTCTCACCATGATTCTGGACTCGGTGGAGGATACTCCGGTGGTTCTCACCATGACTCTGGACTTAGTGGTGGATACTCTGGTGGCTCTCATTACGACTCCGGACTGAGCAGTGGCTTCTCTGGAAGCTCTCATCACGACTCTGGATTAAGCAGTGGATACTCCAGTGGCCATCATGACTCTGGCCTCAGTTCATTTGGAGGTGGACTATCTGGAGGCTACGATAGTGGTCTAAGTTCTCATTCATCAGGTTTTGACGCAGGTTCAAGCTACTCAGCACCCATTTCTTCTGGATTGGACGCAGGTCACTCCTCCAGCTTCTCCTCCTCTTCATCTGGCTTTGATGCTGGTCATTCCTCAAGCTTTTCCGCGCCAATTTCATCTGGATTTGACGCTGGACTTTCTTCTAGTTACTCAGCACCTGTCTCATCAGGCTTTGACGGTGGCCACTCGTCCAGTTTCTCTGGCCCAGTTTCGTCTGGATTTGACGCCGGTCTCTCATCAGGTGGTTTTTCAGCACCGGTTTCTTCAGGTGGCTTTTCAGCACCAGTTTCATCAGGTGGTTTTTCAGCACCAGTATCATCTGGATTTTCTCCTGACTTGTCATTGCCAGCTGCACCATTCCCATCAGCCGGACTAGGACCTTTACCATCTGGACCAGTATTGCCTGCCGTTGGATCAGGTTCCAATTTTGCTGGACCCGTTGATGCTCCACTTCCAGGACCTAAGGCTCCAGTTATCAATGAAATTCACGGCCTTGCGAACGGCAACGGAGCGCCTACACAATATAGGGTGCGTGAAGAAAAATACCAAGTCTTCCGCGACGTACAACACAAAGTACCTCATCCAGTCCCAGTGAACGTGCCCCAAATTGTCAGGATCCCCGTCCCACAGCCCTACCCAGTCAAAGTACCCAGAGTAAAGAATGTTCCAGTTCCAGTGGTGAAGATTCAGAAGATTCCTATTGAAAAAGCAGTACCTTACCCTGTTGAAAAGATTGTCAAAGTCCCAGTGGAGAAAATCGTTAAAGTGCATGTCGACCACCCCGTGCCTGTGGAAAAAATTGTAAAAGTACCAGTAGTCAAAATTGTTAAGGTCCCAGTGAATGTGGTTAAGGAATACCTTGTGCCCCATGTTAAAACGGTTCACCACCAAGGTAAAAGCCACAGCCATGGCCATGGACATAGCCACGGACACAGCCACGGTTCCAGCCACGGCCACGGATGGTAGTTGTGATCACAATCTTTAGATTAACTGTATCATGTCATCAAACCATTCTGAGGCTATCCTTTTGTAAATATTTTCGCGTCATGGTTCATTGAGAGACTGCTCATCGGGTGATAACTAAGTCATAAAGTAGGTGTTAATTAATGATAATATGTTCAAGTTTTGTATATAGTAATATAAGAAGTATTACTTTATTAAACAATTTTCCAAAGAAAATTTTACTTCATTTATAATCCTCACTTCCCCAAAAACCACATTCTAAATAAGTAGTCAATAGTTTTCCCAACCATAAATAAGTTAAGTAAATATTACAAATAGACTATTTGGTAGTATAATATTTTTAAGTAAATTGCTTCGTATTCTTTCTGTAATTAGTGTAATTCCCAATGAAATAAATCTTACATTTTTAAACCATCGAAAAAACTGTTTGAACAAATTTTGTCTAGGACTGGAAAATTAAAAATAATATATCTACTTATTTGGAAAAACAAAACTAAAATAGAGACATTAAAAGTGTTTACGTGAACAGGTACCTAGCCTCTATATTTTTGATACATAATATGAGTATCATAATTAGTAAGTAGTCCTTTTTCAAGAGTAGTATAGCAATAGGAAGAGAATATAGAACGAAACATCTTGAATACATTTTTATGCCCAGTTTTGAAAAATAGATCAATCTCTACTTAGCCACTTAGCCTGTGCATCAAAAGTCTAGTGACGTAGTGACGTAAGTATTAGCTGTTCGAATTATGGTCGGTTAACTAAACAACTTAGTAAAGACAAGGTTTAAGACATTTATTTCTCTAAAAGAATACAATAATTCACTTATAAGAGAAATACACTGAAATCTTAAGTACTTACTTACAAACAAAACATGGTGAGACTAATATAATAAACAAAAACAATACAAGCCACACTAATTTCCACACCCACAAACCCACAATCTAAGTCCGTAACTTGTTTTTTTTTTTTTTTTGGTCACAATCACATACCCGCTGAAAAGCTTACTTAACTAAATTCCGAATAGTGGTTAATAAAGTAATGTTTAAGACAACAACTTAACTTGGTTGAACTGATTTGTTTTTGGAAAACTGGGATAATGCTCATAAGGAATGATATGGAATATTAACGTATTCGATACAAAGATGACAGTAAGTGAGAATTTTAAGCGAGAATATGACAATCACTTATGAATAAAATAACAAAACAAAATCCTCAGTTGTTACTAGAGTTGGAATGAGCTGATGCTGAAGAACTCGATCTCTACTAATACTTATTGTAGAGATCGAGTCTGCAGAAGAAAATGCATCTAGGGAGTAATAAAGTCACCCTAGTCTAAGTACCTATCTACCAACTAGGTATTTAAAATGTATGCTTTGTTTTTATTTGTATTTTAATTGACTCAATCAAACTGTTTTTAATTGTTTTTACTTTATTCCTTCTTTTAGACGATCGCAAGATCGCAATTAATTCTTGGAATTTGACACCGAACTGTTATTACATTGCAATGTTTTATTGTGAAATAAATAAATCGAATCTAATCTAAATCTAATAATCCTGAAATAAATTACCTGTGAGAGAGACTATTCTGTGCGTTTCTTTAAAGATCAAAAAATGTCTGTATTAGTAATAAAGGGATACAGCGCAACATTGAATAAAATACGTTAATATGATAAAAGTAAATAGGCGTAGAACTTCAACAGCAAGTGCTTTATAAAGGTGACTGTCTCTAATCAATCTAATCAAAATAATGAATACCTAAATTATGAATACAGAAGTTACAGAGCTCTTTCAGGTCAAGATCCAGGTTGCCTTCAGTTCGTTAAATATGTTCAATGATCACAAATGGATCACAAAAAATAGTAAAGGTGGGTACCGAATTAGTTTCTGGAAGCGCAACAGCGATCCCATTACTACGAACAACACGATGGCACGTAGGAGTACGAGGGGGTAAGTCTGTCACACCCCTGACCTTCCCCCAGCAGGTGGGATGTCCGCAAACAGGGGAATCCTCCTTCTCCTACTTGGTATTGAATGAATATCAGACCCAACTTTAAAAATAACCTGTGACACGAGATTTTTGCGCAACCAAATGACGAAAGTCAACCGGAAGAAATCGCTAATATCGGTCACAGTAATTTTAAACATAAGTTTAACTGCCCATCTGCATATAAATTTCCACTGAGAGCCGATGAAGAAATGTGTCCTACTGCGTGTGATTATAATAACAAATTTTGACAAAATGCAAAGGGTTAGGTGACACATAAGTAACACTTGCTTAGAGTCTGGATATAAATCTGGTAAATATTGACTAGTTTAAAAATAATGTTAGTTTCCTTAAAATGGGAATACTAATAAATCGAAAGAAAACTAAACACCAGGCTACTTTTGAAAAAAGTAATTTTACTCCAAAAAATATCCAATAGTTTTAAACATTAATATTAGGAAATCGGAAGAAAGTTACGTTAGTAGCAAATTCTGCCTATACTGTTCCGCATTATGCTAACAAGCATTTTATATAAAGCAGCACTTGTGAATATATCAAAGAAATTCGATAGGAAGTAGGTGATATAACTCTGATTAGTATTGTTAAATTTTTATTGATTATAAATCAGCATCTGATAATAAAATTGCAATAAAATTAAACATTACGAATTTAATATTACAAACGTGTTACTGTTGTTAGAGGTTGTATTTATTTCCTTCCTTACCATTTTAATTAAAACAAAAACGAAGAAAAAACGTATTTACAAGAGACGTCTGAACCCAACTGGTATATTGCTCGCTATACTTACGAGTTGCATCTTTACTATCTATACTAATAATATCAAGCTGACGAGTTTGTTTGTTTGTTCGAACACCCTAATCTCAGGAACTACTTACTGGTTCAAATTGGAAAACTCTTTTTGGTTCGCTATGACAAATATCAGTGGAGCAGAAACCAAAAATGTTGTGAAAGCAAGTTCCTTTGATTGACAAAATTGATCTCTTTTAAAAGTTCTAAAAAAAGTCCGCGACAGCATAATATGTCTAACTTTCAAGGTTGACTCTCTGTAACCATTTTAATCGAAATAGTTCTTAAATAATGCATTATTTTTGAAGGTGTTTCAAAAAACAGGATATCCATTCTTAACCTAATTAATGAGTTATTTATCATAGGCATTTATTTAGCAAATACCACGCGCTCAATAATCTTCGGGGCTGTGTGCATTCATCTCAGTACATATTAGTGTTCCACCCCTAAGGACTTAAAATAGGAGTAGCAAGTTTGTATGAAAGTCGGTGGCAAAAAACTTACGGACAAAGTCGCGGGCAGCCGCTAGTATCAAATGTAGGAAAAGGTTATGAGTTTATAGGTAGGTATTTTGGATGATATTTTTATAATAAACAAAATGGAAAGAAACACTTACATTTTAATTTATTGCATGACAAACTTGCACCTGCAACTTTACATTAAAACCTAGAGAACAAAACATCAACTCTATCATACCTCTCTAGGTGAAAACGGTGATGGACCACCTAAATAGTATTAATAAAATATAATGCAATAACATTATAAAGTATTACCTTCAACAACTTAATGGCAAGGATATGGAAATTTGTATTTTATGGAATTTCTATCGACTTTCTAAAGAAACGTTGATTTACCTAATGATGACTCTTTTCAAGTTGACAAGCCCTCTGCGTATAGTCAGTGTTTTGAAGCCTCTTTGATTCTTATGTCTTTTTCTAAACTTACCCGCTTTTTATAAGTAGAGTGCCGCGACACAATGATACAATAATCGTTTTAAACAAAGTTAGTTTACAATATTTTTGGATTGCTTAAGTATCATGTGGCAAACTGAATAATTGTAAACTGAAGAGTATTTTCAATGATTTGCCGGGGTACTGAAGAATATTTTCAACGACACGAAACCGTGTTGTGACTCCGGACACGATTACAATATGTTTTCTTTTAAATTTAGCACAAAGTCGTGTTTTCTAATTACGCAACTCTTCTCAGGAATTTGCACCTCATATTTTTTGAGTAACTAATAAGATAACAAATGTGGTCACGCCGGGGATAGAGTTCCTGACCTGAAGCGACCACAATCAGATCTAACTAAAACATTATTGCCAAAAAATTATAAATTGCGCTTCCAGCACATATAATGTGTGGGACGTGTAACGCAGAGTGGGGCGCCCACCCGCAAGGTGGACGGACGACCTGATAAAAGTCGCGGGATCCCGGTGGAAGCAGACCGCACTCAACCGGGCCCAGCTGTGGATTTCTTGCGGCTGCTAATGATGATGATGATGAATGCGTTTAGTTTTAAATCACAGAAGTAAAATATTATCTAGATACGAATACAATTCAGTAAACAAGGAAAGTATTAGCAAATATTTGACCGAGTTAAAGTTTACTTTGGTTTGGTTTGGAGGAAATAAGTTTGATTGAATTAATTCAGGAGCCACAACACCCGTGTGGTATAGATCCCTAAAGCAACGTAGCTCTTACAAACAACAATGAAGATAGAAACCCCGAATCATCAACCATTCCACTCAGGATTTAATTTTTTTATGTACTTTAAACGGTAAGATTTGGAAATTAACTCATAGTACTGTTATACGTTGTTACGGTATAATCTGATATCATTATTTTATTCAATTGCTGTAGGTTTAGCATCTAAACCAGTTCCGGCCTATCACTAGTGGGTCATCAATTTCGTTTTCAAACAATAATGCCACTGGACGACAAGTAGTCTCCCAAACCAGCTCATAAATCAACCTTACATAATCTCAGAAATACCATTCATATCGAGACCACCGATTAACATATTAACACAGAAATTTTGTGACGAATCGGATGCTGCGACATCCGTAAAACCAAGTTAATTATTCATAGGCTTCGTATCGAAACAGCATCAGTATAAATATGTGGGACTATTACGTTACCGATACACAAACCAGCAAAGCTCGGAAGAGTCAACAACACATCACCTAATCTGGCTTCACAGCGTTTAGCTAAAAGCCATGGCGTTTGTTGTAAGTTCATGCAACAATAACAATAACTTGGAATGAACACAATTATCTAGTAACTTTATTTCATTTATTATATTTTGTTCCAGGTTAGGGCACTCTTCCTAACGGCGATAGTTTGCGGAGCTAAAGCAGGATACCTGTCAGGACACCATAATCACGATTCATATACAGACTCAGCTAACAGCGCGCCGTCAGCTTCGTATGGACCCCCTTCAGGCTCATACGGTACTCCATCAGACTCCTATGGGCCTCCAGCATTATCCGGATCGTCCAGTCTTGGTTCTGGTCTAGGTGCCGGTCTTGGATCTGGTCATGATTCCGGTCTTGGTTCTGGACTAGGAGGATACAGCGAACCAGCTCCCATTGAGGGAGGTTTATTAGCTGGAGATGTTGTTCCGGCCCCTCTCACCCCCTTGAGCAGTGGAGCCCTTGGACCTTACCCTGCAGCAGCACCTGCTCCAGTTTACGGCCCACCAGTAGTAGAAGGCAGTATCAACCTCGGCAGCAATCTTGCCCCTGCCAACACTGGTTCCGCAATTCTTGAAACAGCCCGGCCTCTTCCTGCCACAACGAGATACGAACTCCAGTCAGTCATTCAGAACGTAGTCCGTCGAGTTCCCGTGGAAGTGGTACGTCACGTGCAAGTGCGTGTGCCTCAGCCTTATCCAGTGCACGTCCGTCAAGAAGTCAAAGTGAATGTGCCACAACCTTACCCTGTGCACGTTGATGTCGTGAAGCACGTGCCGTACCCAGTCTACAAGACGCAACACGTTGAGGTTGAGAAGCGAGTTCCGGTTCCAGTGATTAAACAAGTGCCAGTGGAGGTGATCAAGAAGGTTCACATCCCAGTAGACAAACCCTATGAGGTGATCAAAAAAGTGCACGTGCCCGTGGTGAAGCACGTTGAGGTCCCCCATGTGGTGTGGAAGCCTCACCCCATCCACATCATTAAGCACGTAACCCACTATAAGAAGAAGAGCTGCTGCTGGTAAAACCCTTGAAGGGCTCCCTGTTGTGATCAAACCAAATAGTCAATACTTGTAAATAATAGTCCGTAAATAGTCATTAGCTGTAAATATAGGTGTCTTAAGAAGGAAAACAAGAGAAAATTAAATGCTGTTAAAAATATTCTTTACTTTTATTCACTTATCGCTTGTACATACCTACTATCCACATTCTTCAGGTTATAAGCTTATAAGCCAGACAAGCTTTGCAGCTTGAAAATACCATGGAATTCCATTTAGGTCACAGGCAGTGCTGGAAGTAGTTGAGGAGGAAATTCAGGGCGAATGCGGGGATGAAGGTTGTATGTAATGCATTATAGTCAAAAAGTCGCAGATGAGGGAGAGAGGGTTAGGTTACAAAAATAAAGTGTAGTTCGTTACGCAAAACTGTAATTCAGGTCTAAGTATGCAGACAGACAGACAGAAATACTCACGATATCCCAAACGGTCAGTCAGGGGCACGCTGCCCGGTACCGTCGTGGTGAAGGAACAATTGGTGAGTTCAAACCCAACGCCATGAGGCGTGCTTACATCCGTTACGGGTTCCTTGGATTTTTCACCGACAGCAAGAGAGTTTTTTTCATTATTTCACACAAGATAATTTGAAAGTTTACAAAAATAATTCACCTATTGTGTGGCGCCAGTATCAAGTACACCTGAAGGTATTCCTGACGCTGGTCACCGTTATTATTCATCTGCGAAGAGTCAGCTGGAATCCGTTTAAATATGTTCATAGTTATGTTAATGTGTTCCAAATGGTTGGTCCGGCCATATTTGAACTAGGGACTACAAGAGCTTCAAGGTGCTATAATTCTGGGCCACGACCTTTTTATAATATTTAAACAAACCAACTAGAGCATGCACTTATTGATTTTCACGAATGCACATAATACACTAATCTCATACTAGATTTATTTGGCGACTCGCTAGTGCAGTGGTGGAGGCATCCATTCCCGCTCAAAGACTCACTACATACTAGAACTGACTTAAAACGGTTCCCGTGTGCTTGTAAAAACTAGTGTTTCACGCGATAAAAAATGCCGTCAAGTATACTTAAACAATTTGAAAACTTCCTTTGATCACCAGCCTAGCGATTCCCACAAATTTGCAATTTCTCATTTCGATCTGCCTGAGGTGTATAAGTTACTGTAAAAGCCCGGTAACAAATGAATCTTAGGTTCTCCCTGAAAATCTTAGGATTTACCGACATAAGTTGGTAAATGTCGGGATGATGTGAATCCTAAGATTTACCAAGTGAATGATGGTAAAAGTTCGAATTTACATAATTGTTCGGCGCTAAGCCAATAAAAGTTGGTAAATCTTAGGTTTTACTGGTAAATTAAAATTTACCGTAGTCGATCTTTTAGGCTGCCTGTCCATTGACGCGGAGAGGGGCAGCGGAGCGGAGAAACGAAGAAATATTAACCAATAGGATTGCATGAAATCTCCGCTCCGAGACGTTACATTGACGTTCGAGTGTGCTTTAGAGTCGCTCTACACATCGGAAGTGAGTGTAGCCTTCTAAACTGCCTTTTTTTCTGGAAAAAATATTCGGATTCGTGTGGGTGGTGTGTTGTTTGAGCAAAATCAAACTTATTGCACAAGCTTTCAGATGTCAAAATGAGTGAAGAGTAACTGCTGAGATTTTTGTCCAGCCTTTCAAGAAAATACTCCCAAGAGCTAGAGTCTAGAGTCAGATTCTATTTATGTATGTTATGCAACGTTAATTGTATTGTGTAGGTAACAATGTGTAACAATTATTTTGCTTTCGCAAAAGCAAAATCATTTGCCAGTCTAACTTTTGCTTCCTTCAAACCCTGATATTTAATATGTATTAGAAGTGGTGTTATTTGTATTTTAGGATTATTAAGTAAATAGACTGCGTAAGCTATACGATACGACTACTAACGCCATCTGCCATCACATCAACACACCTCTCACCACATTGTTTCTGTGAAAGCCTTGATGCTATGCAACATGCTATCGATCAAAGATACACAAAAAGTAGGAAATATGAGAGATGGCGTTGTCAGTTTCCAAAACCATACCTAGTGAAGCTACATCTTTGTTATAGAGTTCGTAGCATTTGAATACTCATAGATAATTTGCTAGCCTATTATCATCATTCAAGATTTCCAGAATGGCCGTTCGATGCGATGCCCATTCACTACGACAGTTACAAACCTAAATTGTTCACTGACTTTAGTCATCACATTTAAGGATCGTTATGTCTATCCTGGAAATTGAATCAAATATACAATTCATAAATTTTATTCATTTTTTTATTTACTAACAGCCAACTTACACAATGATGTAACTGGTTTACAGTTCAGTTTCTTATGAGCTGTGTAGCGATTACTTGGAAGTATACACATACTTGATTAAGAATACTAATACTATTACTACATATACCTACTTATCTTGCAGCGCCCTTGCAGGGTTCATGTGTTTTTGTACTTTATTTATGTAAGACCTAATTTACCACATGTATGCAGTAAATAAATGAATTATGAATTATGAATTACTTGCTACTATAGTTTTTTAAGTTTTAATTCATGCAAAAGACGCTTACGCAGGAGACTAGAAAGAATGAAGGTATCACCAACGCTCGGACCCAACACACACCTTTGAACTTCGGCCGGAATCGATACTGCAACCCTCTGTGACTTAACCAGCGCACATAACCACTGTGATAAAAGGGTCCCTCAACTTTCCTTTTGATCATCTGCTTACTACCAAAAAAAACAAACATGTTATTCACAGCACCCTTCTCAAAGGTAGATGGGTATGTATATGGTAAGTTTTCTTTCCATAACTGGGCAATATTTGCATACGCGGTCATTTGTAACCTCAAACGATGCCATCGTCGATTGGGGACTAATTGAAAGTCGAAAAGCGTCTCGAGCGCATATGTGAAGCGTATAAAGTTGATGGTCCACCACTCGGAGTCAGATGCGTGTGCGCACTTGAGCTGAGAACCCGCAACACTTGTCGACATGACCTCATTAGTAAGTATTATCAGTAATTATAAGTTCAAGGACTTCACTAGCATAACCTTTTTTCGAACCTATTTTGTTTCTTCACCAAATTTGACCTCACTGAGATTTTATTTTATTCACTTCTTTTATTACCTCTATTTTCTAACTGCTGGTAGATTTTGGTTTTGCTCATTATTATGAACATGCAAAACTATAGGTGAAGTTATTTTTTGCTAACTAATGAAAACCCTGTTCGTCGCCAACATCAATGCAAATCTAAAATTAAAAGATTTTCTTTCCGTAGAGTTTAAAATTTTGTTTAATGGAATACCTGTGGTTTGTTTTCAGAAGTTGGTCATAGCCATAATAAGCATCTGCATAGTAAGCGCCATACCGGTAGATCCAGGACCTCAACTATTTACACAGGGCGGAAACCGCGGAGAGTATAAAGAAGTAACCCTGTATTTGACACCAAGCCAGATAAAAGCCTTTGAAGCCAGTCAAGGGCAGAATACGGACTACGATCAAAGAAATCAAGTTAGTGAGCAAGATTTAAAAATACTGGAAGCAGAAATAAAAAGACAGCTGGAAGGACATCATTTTTATACCCAAGATTATAATGAAAAAGCTACAGCGAACTACCAATATCAACCATCACCAGTAGAAGAACCAATTCAAGAAGATCCACTGGAGTATTCGCCGCAATATCAACAAAAATGGCAACCAATTCCTCAACAGCAAGCAGACCATAAAGATTTGTTTCACCCAACAGAACATCACCAACAAATTACGGGGATACCACAAAGTTACTCATATATAAAATTCTTTACTGATAAAGATGTTCATGAAACTCCAAAGCTACAGCTATTCCATCCAGTTCCTTACGAGCATAAATTCGATCCAGAACTGGCGAAATATCTCGAGATACAAAAAGATCCTGTTCATCATAAACAATACAGACTCATTCCTTACGAGTATGACACCACACCAGAACCTCCAAAATATAGTCAGCAAAGTTTTAACATCCCACTATGGTCTGCTATTTCAGAAAAGTACAACAACAACCAAAACACAGAGAGTCACCAACTATCTGAACCGCTAAATGACCAGAACATTCAACATCATCAAGAAGATTTATCAGATCTAAAGTATGCTCCTCAATTTGATGATCACAAGCACTCAGCTGATGATCAAAGCTTTCAGATTAAAATAGAAAAAGAAAATGCTCTAGCTAGAGCTGAAGCTATATTCAAGTCTACTCCGGAAAAGGAGCACAAAGAAATAAACCCTAGACGCCCTGTTCCCTCGATTAAACATTTGAATCGACCTTCGGCTCCATATTACGTAAAGAACAAAACGAATTATTTCGATCGGTTCAGAGCTTTGGATGTCAAAAGATATGCTCCCAGCGAAACTCTTGGAGAAAAAACAGGGAAAACAACAATACTTTACCCCGTTAGAAAACCCTGAAGTTTTAGAGAATAAGTACCTAGTCATGTTAATAATTAATTAAGTAAGTATTTATTACAATGTTACTGAATGAAAATAAATCTTTAAGAAATCGTGAATCGTTTTATTCTATCTGTATTTTAGTACCTATCTGCTCAAATCTTACACATGCAGCATTGCCAGACAAAAATATCAAGGCGTTTGTAAAACGGCGCAATTTCTTTCTCTTCTTGCACATATTAACTACTTTGGGAAGAAGAATGGCTGCAAAATATAGTTTTTGGCATGTGCTGCGTATAAATTTACTACTTTTGTAGAAAATCTCAACCTCTACTTCTCCAAACTAGAAAAAGCTCTTCCTTTATAGGCATATTCGATTTTGACCTAGGTGTATACCATAATTTATTAAGACAATTTAACGTAAATGCCTTAGCGACAATTGTATGAGTTATAAAGTAAAATCAATTAAATATATCTACAATGCAGTGAAGTATCGATAGTAAATGAATAAGCAAGCCAGAAAGTAAATTGCTTTCAAGCAAACAAACAAATAACAACAAAATACAAATAGTCATGTTGGAGAGACTCAAAGCACTCGACCTAGAACATGCTAAATCATTCCAGTTGTATTCTAATTGTGTGTTTTACGCACCAACTACCTAATTCGCTCAATCGTCATCATTTTATCACACTCTTCTGTCATTTATTGGTTTTCACACACGTTCGCCATTTGTCCATCCTCCTGCACGAGTAAATTGCAAATGTCGTTCGGCGAAAGCACGAGCACAAATGAATACTAAATTTACCAGGAAGACGAGAACTGCTCGAAATTACGAAATTCTCTTACGTAAAGTCTGTCGCCATACTGACCAGCCGCGGTGGAAACTCTTGTTATGTGCTTTTATTAGCATGTTAATCTTTTAATAGAATCTGTCAATCAAAATGCAGTAAATTATCGGCTTGTTTTCGTGTTGAATCATTAAATGGCACAACATTGCTATTGCCTACTGAATGCACAACAAATCTTAGTCAAGTATTCAAACAGAAATCTTCTGCTACGAGTTTAAGGGCGAGTTATTTAAACATTATCATACCTTTACTAAAGATCTGAAAACCAGAAAAAGACATTTGGTCATGTTGGCATCAGGCAGGAATCGAACCCTGCCTGATTTCAGATCTTTTAGTAAGGATACTGCATGCAGTATTTTTCCATGGAAAATGCTAAAACAAAAATAAAACACATTTTCATACCTATCATCCCTCATATTGAATATTGTGCAAATAGGGCTGAATCCTGAAGTCCGAAAATGTCGGTGTTTTCGGGATCAATAGGTAAACTTTTTGTTTGTCATACATTCAGTCGTCCGTAAGAGCAATAACTGATGGCTTCTAAGATGGTCTACCTATATGTTTTTCTGGTTTTTGATAAATAATCTGATAAGTGACCTAAAGTAGGTAGATGAGCTGAAGACAAAGCGTAATATGTCACACATTGTTTTATTAGTGTTACGGAGTGAAGACTCCTTTGTAACATAAAAATGTTTTGATTGTCATTTGTAGTTTTTCACTGTTTGACATTAGAGTACACTTTATAATTTAGCTGCGACTTGGTCATGTATTCCTGATTTTATTGTTACTTCATTTCCTCTATTTTTATTTCATATACTTTTATTTCCCTATTGATGTACGTCCATTCATTTCCCCTCTGCCGTAACAATTAGGGATACTCACCTAGGTGCTAAAAAACAAAGCAAATTGTTCTAAGTAAAGGCATTCAAATAGACAAGAAATAAATAAAGAGCAGTGTTTTCAAAGAAGTATCTTTCATTAATGCTACCTATGCTACCTACGTGTGATGCTTCAAACTACTGTTCTTCGTAGTAGTTTTTTTCTTCTCTAGCTTATAACGATCCATATCATATGATGTATTTTCAAAGACTACTAAATAAACATTGCACCAAAGAATTGGCCCAATCCAAGACCATCTGGGTCAGTGTAGGTTGCCTCAGATAAGCCATCAGCTTTATTGTCTTCCTAATGACGGACGGTTGCGCAGACGCAAACAGAGCGAAAAATTGCGAATGGCAATATAGGTGGTGGAGTGAGATAATGTGAACCCATTCCCATTTCACTATAGGGTTGTTGATGTATTTAAAAATGTATATTGTTGAATTTCAAAACAGACAAATTTTAATTCTTTAAAAGCGTGATTTTTCAGACCAACTGAATCAAAAGGGACGATATAGCATGCGTTCTGAAAATCTGCAATAAACAGAAAACTATCTACCTATTTCAATAGTCCTATGCTTACCAAGTAACATCTAAGTATTAAAATTGCTGTTTTCAAAAGTTTTCCATATTTAACATGCTCACCAACAATTATTTTAAGATGGAAATGATTGTTTGGTAAATGCAAAAATACTACCTACTATCTACTACTACTCTTTCCAGGTGCTGACTAACAATTTCATTGTGATGAAATGGGGAAAAATAGGAGCGGTCGGATTCTTTCAATCAACACTCTGCCCAAATTAAAGGTTGAGTTGAGTAATGTTAAAAAAACTAACTATCTAACCGAAATCAAATTGAGTAACACTCATTAAATCTCATTCCGTTTATTGTGTTACTTCTATCGTATCATTGCGTAAAATCTTCGACACATTACTTGCAAATTTAATTACTACATTAGCGAACATAAAAACCATAATGTAATCATATTGCGCAGCCTACCGTTTAAGAGGAAAGCAACGAGAAATTATAATTGCATGATCGACTAGAGTGGTTGGATAACAAAGCTTAGCGAGTCATTGGCCGCATAACCGCGCTGTAACACATCATTATGTACACAAACGCTCATTCAAGCAACTCTTCAATTACCAGCTTTAATAATTAATGTCATGTAATTTGCAAGCCAGTATTATTAAACTAGAACACCTGTTTCTACATCCTGATTATTAAAACTAAGCTTTTTAGGCTCGTGTTGTTATTAGTGTCACCCGTCAGAACCATATTGCATGCTGCCAATCAGTTTGTGGCCGCATAATATTATACAATATCTACTGGTTTTAGTGTTTGCATGGCCGGAATATTGTGGATGACAGAAGCATATTTGATTTATTTAACAGTTGCCAACATCTGTTTTTCCTTCTTCAGCTATCAGCCTGTCGATTGGCACTTACATCACTTTACATTTCGATGCATCACGCTTTACTTTAGAATTTTCTCTCACTTGTATGAAAATAGTTCTAACATATTATTCAGCTTAGGTCTTCTGACTCAAACGATCACAGCCGCGAAGTTATTGAATTTGACGGTAGGCCAAATTCAAAATGAGGTGTGAATAAGAAGTGTGCATTGAGAAAACACTTCAGAATTGAATTGTGAAATTATGATCTTATTTAAATTATCATCAATTTAATTATGAACATTGTTACGGCCATAAACATTTGTTAATGGCCCATTGTTTTTATCTCACAATTACTACAAAGAGGTGTAAATGAAATAATAATTAAGTTAAAACAAACATTTATTAATATCACAATTTCACAGGGACTCGACCGACGATCGCTTCACATTCTTACCTAACAGATCTGGCGAGGGACTAAAACAAATGGACAAATGTCCAACAACACTCAACAGCATAACAATTTCGCAATTTCGCGTACAAACGTAACGTGAGTTACGTTCAACATGATTTCTCGATATTGATACCAATTTCTAAGTCTAAATCAGGTACGTTTTACAAAGAGCACTTCCCGAACTTAAGCTTGAGGCATAGCAACTTAGATCTAATTACATGGAATATTTCTGTTGCCCTCCAAATTTGTTAACTATCTTATAAACTACTTACTGTAGTTAAAATTTAAAGGACAACACAAATTACCAACGCTAATCAACTGGCAAGACCTAAATAATCTTAAGCGGAGGGAACTCCGGTTCGGGGCCGAAATACAGTTAGTATCCACCATATTTGTATGACTCCTCTTCGTGGCCAGACAGACCTTGTCCTTGTTCTGCTGCGTAACCGTGAGAAGGTTGGAACTCAGCGTATCCTTTCAAACCTTCACCGCCTTCGTAGCCTTCGAAACCTCCATAATGTTCAAGGCCTCCTTGCTCGAAACCACCGTGTTCATAGCCTCCATGGCCGTGCTCCAAGGCAGCGGCGAGATGTTCAGTGTCTAGCCTGTGGTCCTCAAGCACCAAACCACCTCCATGTTTGTGCTCATGTTCAGGGTGGATCAGTTTAAGGTTCTGTTCAGATTTGCCCTTTTCTAAGGGATGCTCCAAAAGATGATGATGTTCCTTCTTTACGTAGACAGGGACTGGGTGGAAGTGCTCGAACTTGATTGACTGATGAGATTTGGCATGCTCGTGTTCAATATGGTGGTGATGTCCAGACTCGCCGATTAAAGCATGGTGTGAGTCGAATTTTTCTTCCAATTGTGGTGCCTCTTCGTGGATGATGCCAGGGTATGCGACCGCTACGGCTAGGAATCCCAAGAAAATCTGCAAAGGAAATCAGAGGTAAATTGAGATATCCCGATTCAAAGACTGGAAGTCAAACAGAATCGTAGGCAGGTATGAAGTGATGTGTTGGATAAATTTGCAATTCAGAGCATATGGAGCTACTTATTTTTACGTTGTATATCTGTTGACGTGGAATTTAACATTTATATTTATACATAGTTTTAACTTCATTCGAGTGTAACCTTTTCACGGGTTTCTCAAACTTTATTGTGATACTTCGGATTGTATAACAGCCAATTAGATAAGGGATTATCGAGTGCCGGTAGCCGCTCTCTTGAAACCAGTTGCGCTAAAAGCTCAACAAGGAATGGTTTTAGTTTTGCGTAACACGGAACGCCGATACTCGTAGGTGTAATATGCTATTGTGTGGCTTAGGATTGAATTTCTGAGTCGGAAGTTTTATAAAGGAAAACATTTATTTTCTCTGCACTTTAAGCTAGCTACCACCTTTAGGTGGGCAAGCTTATGAATTGTTACGAAAATTTTCCTAGATTTAATCGTCACTTGCAAGTGATTAGAATGACATTAAAATACCAAGAAAACTGTATTCGGTAATTGATTTATATTGTCAAGGAAATAAATCGTTTACTTTAGACGATGTTGAGTAGTTTGTAACCGGTCTATTTGAAGAAAGATATTTATTATTTTTATTCAATTAGATTTTAGCAATAATCTAATTTGGATTATCATTGAAACCCCAAAAACACCACGCAAATAAGTGCAAGATTATGTCACAAGAAACTTTCCAGCAAAATTAAGAGTAGGAAGAATCGCATTGATTCCGAATCGATACTGCACTGTTCACTGAATTGGCACATAACTGAATATCATTGGCTTCACTAATTACTGTGATTTGCTCCGGATCATAGAATTTATTAGATTTTACTTTCTGCATCACAATAACCGTTTTGAAAGAAATTAATTGTTAATTTTGATTTTTATTGTTCAGATTTAACTTTCTTTAATTTTTCTGCAGTTTACCGCTGTGAGGATTTCTAAAGCAATATTTTGAATTCGTTTGTATTAGGATCACTTATATGACGAGTTATTAATTCATTTTGAATATAAGCATTTTTTTAAATGTATTTAGCAGATCAAAAATATAAAAAGGGAACCGGCGGTAATTTTCAAATTGAATTGCTATACTTTCAAATTTATATTAAAACAAACTCTTGTATTTTGTTTTTTTTTTCATATTAGAAACCTAATTCTAATTCACTGATTAGTTTAAAACCTCAAACACATCACGACCACACACGCACAGTCACATAACACAATACGCACGTAGTACTTCATTGCGGAGTGGTTGAATGCGCTCGCTGCACGAGAGGGTAGTTGGTTGTGCCTTCGACGGTCATTTGCATCGTTTATATACTCGGTTTCACTTGCGCGTGAGTGTGTGTGAACTGCAACTCTTGCTCTTGCGAGCACATACAGGGCTACCAATCGCTGGGGTCATTGTTGAGAACAATCACGCCGCCTATGTTACAATGTGCACCCTTAAACCAAAACAACACTTGCATCAAAATTTGAAAGTTCGTGTTAATTTTCTTATTATTTTTGACAAAAAACATGGTATGTCTTAACCCAGTTTATTGCTTGCTTGCAAACTAATTCTAATTTTAGGCTCATTTACTAATCGGTACTCAGCAACTTCTAGTTAAAAGGTTTTCATAAAATGCCTAAATACGGTCCTATCAGTATTATTAAAACAAGGAAGTAAGTGTGTAAAAGCTCTGTCTCTGTCTGTCTGTTTATAATTCATAATTGATTCAAAGCTTTTACAAAAATACGTATTTTAAGGGCCCAAAATTCAGCTTTAGAAAGCGCTCAGTAACTTTGTAAATGATGAGATTGGAAAAATGAACAAAATTCCTAAAACATTGGCTTCATAAACTTTTGTGGTGTTGGTGTACCTATAAGAGGTTGGAGTTAAGGAACCATGTATTTTTAACAGTAAACATTTACCTATATAAAAGATCTACCTTCGGTTTTAATGATGATGACCACCAATCAATAGGTAACTGATGTGCTACCTCGTGGCAGGACGCTTCTAACTCTTTGATTACCAAAGAACCTTGGTGGCACATTGGCAACAGGTTCATATCCAGATCTGCACGTTGGATAGGTACTAATTAGCTCGAGATATTGACTGATGTTAACAAATCTATTCCGCCCCTATCTATCTATCTATCTATCTATCTACTATATCTACTTATTCCGAACTAGAGAGCTTTTTAAGAGCTCAAGGGATTTGGTGAAACTTTTTATTTATAACAAGCAGCGGTTTTTGAAAAATTGGTCACTCTATAATTAGGTCTGATCGAGAAAAACAAAATACAAACTACACACATCAAAACTGTCTAGAGATATCATAGCGATATAATTTTTCAAATATTTCATAAAGTTAAGTTTGTTTACAAGTTGAGCATTATCTTAGAATAACGCGAGGACAGAGGCATAAGATAAAGGTTAAGAGTATTACAAAAAAAACGTTTGATTTTGCTAAAATTTTGACACCTTTTAAAAGAAAAATCTGTCTTTTTTTAACGTCCTTACGATTGTACAATAATGGTACTAAAATGAATTTCTTTATACAATCTGAAAGGGCAGATATAGCAGTTTCTGTGTTCTAAAAATTTCTACGTTGGTATCAATATTTTAATTTTTACAGCCTCCTACTTACATACTTTGTATGAAATTGCTTGAGATATCCCTAGACACTTTTGAGCAGTGTAAGTAGATGATAATTGACAAAAGCCAATAATTGTTCTTGTACTTACTTAGTCACAAAACTTTTACTAATGAATACTCGTAGTTGTTGTTGGCATCTTGTAAGATGTTATAAACCTCCTAGAATCAAAGTTTTCGGTAACCCTACCAATATCACATTGACTGACAATAATCTATCGACGTCCTAGAACAATAGTTAGAAATTTGTTGGGAGCTGAATTTTTGCGATCAACAACAGCTCATTTCTACTCTAATTACCAACGTAACAGGTACACTCGACCACATGCGACATTGTAGACTTAATACCAATAATTGTGCATAGTATGCGAGTTCATGGTGATGAGAGGTCAGCTTATACTTGAAGTTTACGCTGGGGGTTGACTGTACAAGTAATTGTTCGGTAATTGACGCGATGATTTGCGTGTGAGCTTTCACGAGTACTTATCTATTGATTCAAAATTAGTTACGACAACAAGATGTGAAGTAAAGTTATCTTGCGTTTACAAAAAATGTAGGCCTGGTTTCCATCTCAGTCGAGTGCCGACGGAGAGGAGGCTTACTTCAACAACCAATTGGATATCAATAATAAAATAATAATCTTAAGGAGAGGTATTCAGAATGAAGTTAAATTAATTTAAATTTTCGTTCCATTTTTATAGGTTGTGTCTGTATTATTAAGCTAAACAAACTTTGGCTTTTTCATGAACAGTTGCGCTAAACGAGCAATTTTTTTACGAGTAGTATAATGAATACAGGAAATCACCGAAGCGGTCTAACAAGGTTCTTAATCGCTACCCTGATTGGATGCCAGACCGGGGTGGAGATGTGTCTTAACATCTCCACTCCGGTCTGGTGGAAATCTTGTCTGAAATAGGCTTTTGCTCTGAAGAAGATGTATAGTATGGGTAGTCTAGTCAACCACCTAGGCCCGGAACTGTGGCCCACCTAGGAGACGTTTGCACTCTTTAGTAAGGAAGCCTGTCCAATGGCTAATTGCTGAACGTCAGAGGAGAGTGACTAGTTCCATCGCGTAGATCACTATTTTTAGTCGATGTCGACACCCAGATGTCCCAGGCTTCCCTCTGGCACGTGAAGTCTAAAGTTTTTTTTTCACTTGTCGAAAAAAACTTGGAAGTGAGACTAACTAAGTGTGAGACGTAAAGCTAAGAATGATTCATATCATGCACGCAGCCCTCCATAATTTATAAATGAGTTATAACTTTTTATGAGTAAATTAACTGATTCTAAATTGATAAGCAAACGTAGCATGAACGCCCACCAGCAAGATCGGCCGACGAAGTCACCATGCATAGTATTTTTGTTGAAAAGATTTTATTCATTGACTTAAAAGATCACACACTGTAGTCTCTTTTCTGCTTCTGCTCTTTTTTTGATGTCTCATGTATCGTGTGTAGCGTCAGCATGTCAGGCCCATTTACGGTCTTTCCTTTTCGCTCTAGATTGCAAAGATTTGTCATTCGACTAGAACGAGATAAAAATCGCCTGTAGAGCCGGTACCTTCTATTTTTATTCGGCTTTGATTTGTAACTTTTTAAATATATTTTGCAATGAGCGGACGGGTTATAAAGTATTTCTCATTACTCATACTCTGAAAGTAGGTCATTACTGACCTGAGAAGCGGGCTGAAAGTAATACTTTTCATCCCTAGGGAGAATCACTTTCAACTGACAGCTGTCATATTATTTTAAAAAAAACAAGTTATTTTTCACTTAACTATTGAACCATGTTCCAACTTTCTATACAGCCACGATGTAAAATTGAAATAACTTAAAGTTAAGTATTGATTAGAGAATACACATTTTTTAAATAACTTTATTATAATTAAGTTTCAACGATTTCTTTAAAATAACTTAGCTTTGAGCAAAATATTTACCATTTTTCCAATGATGAAAATAAAAAATAATGGCTGAATAGCCGGCCGGCCACAGAAAAAAAAACAATCAAAATAGGCGGGAAAGGGGCAATTCGATCTTCATGTATTAATTCATGTTTTTATTTTTACTTTCCTCGTATTTGTAATGAAAAGCACAGTGTTTACCTCGGGTTAAAGACTTATTTAGTCCCTCGAACTGTTGGCGCCCTCACTTCGTTCCGGGCGCCAAACCTCGTCTCGGGACTAAATAAGTTACTTTCACCCCTAGGATAACAATGTACTATTTCGTACGACTTGCTCAAAAAGGTGACATTCTAGCCCGCAAAAAGAGAACATAACAATAGTCATTTTTAATCTGTTAAAAACAGGGAAAGAAAATTGTACTGAATTTCATCCCCTAGGGCGAGAATGTGATTTAAATTTGGAATACTTACCGAGGTTTTTGAATAAGAAGTTTTAATTCTTTATTTATGACCTGCCAGTATTATCTATATACAGTGTGTCTGGTCACCGATGTCCGACCCGTTAAGGTGAAGTAATATGATCTATTTTATGAATAAATCCACCATAATTAAGCACTTTTAATTAATTTAAAAAAAAAAAAATTTATTTCAGGTAAATTTTACCTGCGTTTCAAAGGGTTTCTGATGACAGGGTGATATTCAATTTGTCACAACTTCTAAACTATTTTACTTGGAACTTAGATTTTTGCTTCAATGTTTAGGTGATGTCTTTTGGTATCCAAAAAGTTAAAAATAAATGTATGTTGACAGTTTAGTTTTTCTGAAAAAAAAATAAATGTAAAAAAAACTAACAAATTCTATCACAATTTTCAAGTTCAAACATTTTTTTGAGGTATTTTAAGGGAGTTATGAAAAAATGCTTTTTTGTCAGCTTATTGCCTACTTTTGTAGCTGTCCAACGATACCACTTTTGTGACTGTAGGACCTCTAAATACACTTTTAATACACTTTTAAGCCCGCGATGCATACTCTACTTTTTATACTTTCTGCGAGGCAATCGAAATTAATGGCTGAAAAAAATAAGTGCTTAACACGTTCAGTGCGAAACAGGGCTTAAAACACCCTGTCCGCGTCCGGTCGTTATAGCGCTAAGAAAAATCTTAAACTTCTTTGTCGTGCGAGAGGCATAACTTGCATCTGATTCAGAGTAGGAGAGAGATAACTATATGTTTGAGATGTGCTATTGATTCCTAGTTCTATGGTACACCAACCTTAATACCGGGTTTTTTAGACCTCGTGCCGCACTGAACAAATAATAATTCTAACACAGTGCGGAACGAGGTGGCGAACACCTCGTATCGCCACGCACCTCGTACCGCACCCTACGCTAGCTTCACGCGGTTAGTGTTGTGCAACGCATTCGAGGCTGCGCACGCGACGAAGTAAGACCGTTACCGATTATGTCGAAACCCTGCCGAAAAAAGTTAATTAAGGAGGAAGATGAAGAAAAACCGGGTGGTGAATATAAGTGAAAATCAGAATAGAGGAAGAAAACTCCGCACCTTCTTAACGAGTCGTGAAGCTGACAAAAAAGTGAAGAAAATTCTCACAGAATGCACTGGTGGCAAAAAATAATACTGTTTGACATGTTTTAATTAAAAAAATCCTAATGTTTGGTAATTAAATACAATTAAATAGAATCGACATTTATTTTCCCATCACTAAATAATATGTAAACCTGCCATACTTCAGTGCGATACGGGGTATATTAGGCCCCACATTTTATTTTACCTATAGAGACTAAACTAACTAATTTAACCACGGGCGGCGGCAGATTTAGGTTAATCATTTCATTGTTGATAATAATCACGACAAAAGCCGTCCACTTCATCTTATTTGGCGCCAGAAAAAGGATTTTGGTCTCTTACGTGCGGTGGGGCTTAATGTGCCTCGTGCCGCCACAATATCTGGTATAGGACAAGGTTTAAAACGCCCCGTAACGCAGTAACGGAATGTACAGATAAATCTGTGCCGCAGGGAACGTGTTAAGTATTTATTTCAAGTGAAAATAGGTCTAATTTAATCAAAAATTAAAAGTGATGTTAGAAACATAAGACAGTTGTGGCGAAGACATTGGAAAGATGAATTACAATCTTTGGTACGTTCATTTTATCAGCACAGGACTCAGGAGCTATTTGAGCCGTTGCGTTGGCGCCTTTTTTCTTTCTTTGGCATCTATTTTGTTAGTGGCCAGTACGACATTCGAACTCAGGATAAAATCTCATTGCACCTAAACATTTTTGACTACACGGTTGCATTCCAAATTCAAATTCAAATCTCGCTCCGCTCGGGAGTTAACCGTAGAATCCCTCATACTCGGGGTTCAATATGACGCCCGGGACATAATACACTTCTTTAAGCCCTTGTGGCATAATCTACTATTTTTTTCTTTATTTATTTTACCTCATAATCGATGTTAGCAATACCTATGCACTAAAAATCGCTGATCTAAACAGCAGACAGAAAGACAGACATAGCAAAACTATGCGAGTTCCTTGTTGACTACAAAACCCTTTTAAGGGTTAAAAAACCATAAAATCAAAGCAAATCATAGGTAGTAACTTAGTAACATCTCCTTTTAAAAACATTTTAATTATCCTTTCAAAAACATTCTTAGTAATCATATCACAATCACTTACCTTGTAATAAAATTATAAAAATGCACTAAAGATGAGAATTAAGCGCAAGGACGTAAGAAGCTGACTTTCTTGAGACAGTCAACCAGAGAGGCTACAATGTATTTACGAAGTTTCGTAAAACTTTCAAAACAAAGCTTATAAAAATGAGTGTAATGTTTAAACATTCTCTGTATTTTGTTCATGATGCTTAGAATGCCTAATAATCAAGATACATTTTCTATAATCTAAATATTTTACATTGTTTTACGTCTGACGTCCTTAGATCCTTTTTTATAATTATAATTATTTTGTTTAACTCTATAAGTAATTTTTGAACGTTAATTTCTCCATTGTTGTGGTTTAATATATAAGAGTGTATAGTTCTTGGGTGTTTGATAGAGACAGTAATAAACTTAAAATTTAAACTTGGTAGAGAAAACCATGAGACTGTGAATGTCCATGAAACTGAGAAACAAGCACACAATAACAGATTTTATACTGTAATCCCAAGGACATTTAAGTAGATCCCCTGTGTTTAGACAGTTTCACATTCATTTGTTTTACATAATCAAATACACCGATGTACTTTTTCTGTGGCTAAGTAAACGCAGTGATTTCGCAATCAAAATGCGTTTAAGTAGAACTTACAGCTTAATCGTAACAAACAATCGTCAGAGCGGCGGTAGATATACGTAATAATGATTGAATTAATTACTTGCTTGGATAGCTGCCAGATCATACGAAGAGATAAGAATTTTGTCAAATTAAAACATTACGTCTTCTCTTACATCTTATCTTACTATCTGCCTTGGATCTAAGGGTCCAAATTATGTCATTTAAGGTCTGGTTTTCAATAGAGATGTTGTGGTGATGTTTTTGAATAACCAATCATTTATTAAAATCCTGTAAATATATTTTGCCATTTACATTATCTATCTAGTTGCTTACTGTTTTTGTGGACTTGCCTACCTCTCTTGTCAAGTTTATTTGGGAGACTTTTTAGCGATAAAGCCGCACAGTTGTATACATTACGTGTCGCTCTATATTTGTAGCTTGTATATTTACGAGGAATACACCCCTGTTTGCGTTTAGGAAAAATGGATATACATCATCTAATTTTGCCGCTTTCATGTGCCCTGTCAGTGTTTGAAGAAATAATGTAGCAGGCTGTCTAGACTACTGTCTAGAAAAAGAGGCATATTGAATTAAGAACCCATATGTTACATTGCAGATTTTTGACGTCTAACTTACAAGAATGAGTCAATACTGCTACAATTTTTCTTAAGTTAAGTGCAATCGGATCTTATGACAACTTTCTTGTTTTTGGGGTTTAACACATTTTCAATTGCAGTAGGCTCAAGACAGGCAGCAGGGGATAGAGGGGTAAGGTGGCTTCTAACCTGCAGTGGGATAGCGCAGACTAATTATATTAACAATAATTAAATTTATCATATTTTGAACTAGTGTCACTCAATCAGTAAATAAAAATCTAAAGAGATCCCTTAAGCAGAGCCAATCCCAATCCATCAAGCTCCAGATGTGCCTAACATTTGAAATTTGACGCTAGGCTGCATAGTGTTTCAACAATTTATTTAAAACATCTACATACTCTCGAATAACATAACCCTCCTTCTGGCGCGGTCGGGCAAATAGCAAGCAAGCAAAATTCAAATAGCTTCTACTATCATCATTTGGGACACGATTCGAAGAAACCTATGGCTAAGGAAACGAAATCAGATATTTCTCAATAATCTCAGCCGTCGGTTGACAGCGTAATTGGTGGAGAAAACTTCGCCATCACGACTGAGAGCTACCACTTCAAATGGGTCTATTAATATTGTTACGACTTTCAATGATAGAATTGGCTGAATCAAGAAACTAAAAGCACTTTAATAGTATTACCGTGATCTTGCTTCAGATGATTCTTTAATCATGGAACTATACGAAGTAAGACTTACTTCCTTAGGTGCGTTTATATCGATCTAGGCAAAATGGTAGGAAAGTAATTTGTGCTACATTAATAACTTAGTGTGGGGTTAGTAATACACTTTTCTGTCAGGTGTTATTAAGCCACCCTGAGACCTTCGACTAAACTTAACGACTGACGTCTAAGTAGTGACTGAGGTCAGCAGATGCCATAAAAATACATCACTCAATTTCGGTTGGGTCGGATTTGGTTTGGTTGGTTGTAGTACTAGAAGTTGTAACTTATTACATTCAAAAGAGTTAGTTGAGGACTTTTTTTTATGGTTCATTTTAAATCAGAGAAAAGAAAGTTCTTCTCTCCCAGTTAAAATGTATCCTCCACCTTGTACTTGCACAAATTGTTCAACATTACCTAACTATGCACCAGACTAGAATAATTTAAACATAGAACTGTGTTGAGGCAGTCAACGGCAGTTAACTATTATGTATTGTATCAGCAACGGCATAGAATAATGGTAATCAGAACAGCGAGCACTGGTTTCGAATGCAGAACAACTTGTCTGATCTTATTCAATGGTTGATGACCAACAACACATTTTCATTAGACGTAGTTTGCTTTTCACCTATGATTATAACATCGTAAGACCTAGGCCAAAGAGTTCTAATTAAGACCGAAATATGCCTCTTGAGGATCAGACTTTTTACACTCATAAAGACGGAGAACTTAGAGCAAGCAATTCACTAAGTTTGGACGGATTGAACTCATATTAACAGGAGCATTATAATTTTAGACCTGTATAGAAGGAATCTGTATAATAGCAGGAAAGGAACATGATCAGCCTTCACTGGTCTACAGTTGCACTTAGGCCTCTCCTAATGTGCGCCTCAGGTAGACGTATCCACATTCTACCAGCAGCCTTTGGCATGTTGACGCTCCACCTAGCTCGAGGGCGCCCCACGCTAAGCTCATTAAAACGAGGTTTCCACTCAAGACGCGTACCTCAATGTGTAGCTGTACGGATTTTATCCTTCAGAGACTTAGACGGTCTTCTAGCGTAGCCTTCTGATTGAACTTGAACTGGTGCTCCAACCGGTACTGTGGAAATGGGTAACACGCACTCAAGTTCTGTATTATGGGTGATGAGCAAACTCGACAAAGTTTCACGAGCGCTGTTGCTCAGCCAAAGCCCAGCTGTATCCTCCTCTTTGCTTATAATGAAGGGTACAAGAAGCGGAGTCAAAGCTGACAAGGCATCCCTAACCAGGCGGTTGAGATGATTGACTACAGCTAAGCAGAAATGTACCTAAAAGTACAGTAGGTAGGCGGTGCGATTGTTCGACAAACCTTAAAAATATACATTAGGACGATTTAAATTTGATGGTAGAAATATGGGGTGCATTTCAAACCTACCCTAAAGACCTCTAATAATTTTTTATTCACTTAGCATCAGTCGTTAATTAGGTTAATATTTTCACATTGCGACGAAGCAGTTTTTCGTAAACCTTATTTTAATTATAATGAGAAATTTCACAAAATATACATACCAACCCAATTCTTCCTCATTATAGCTTGTATCTAACTGCAACACTTAACTGAAAGGTGAATTACCACCTTATATATTACGTATGTAAGTATGTAATGTAGTAAGTAGTAAGTGTAGCTATTAACATAGCAAACTAAACAATGTAATTAAATAAAATTAACTTTGGACAGTGGATAATTTGTCCAGACTTATTTTAGACAATTTTTTTATGAGTGTCGTGTTTTTTTCTTAAGAAGGGACAGTGACTAACATACCGTCGAGCCTGATGTGTAACCGGTTACCGCAACATACCGACGCTCAAGAACCATCAGAGATCATCACTCTACACTTCTGGAGATTTATAGTATGAACACGTGCAATACCAAGGAGTTACGACCTTTTAAGAACCAAAAACCCCATTTTAAGCTCATCACAGTCATCATTCACATCACTCATCATCAAATACGGTCTCGATTTAGGTAGTATAGTAGTCAGAAAGTCGGTTCTCGATACGACTTTCTGACGACTACCTACCTATATCGAGATACATACGGTCTTACATTAAATGGCAGTGTATATGTGACGCCCTGCAAGAATAAAGCAAATAGAGCGATAACTTGATGTAGTTGTTGTTGAGTAAAGTAAAAACGAATGTATTTTTTCCACAACTCACAACATTCGAAGTTGAAACATACCGACGTATAAAAATCTGAATCTCCTCTGAATATCGACAGGTTCTGAAAATTTTAAAAGTTCTGAAAATAACATACCGTATTTATTCGAAAGTGTGTCCAAGAGGTGAATCGCGTGATGGGTAGGTTCACTTTCAAACAAGCCAACAAGTCATAGAGCGATAGTGGGTGTTTCCCTGCTTGATCGAATCAGAAATGATGAGCTCCGCAAGACAACTAAGACAATCGACATCGCTTGCAGGATTGTATCGCTGAAGTGGCAGTGGGCGGGACACGGTGACCCGATGGCCGTTGGGGCGGAAAGGTTCTAGAATGGCGCCGCGCACAGGACGTTCCGTGGGTAGGCCCTCCATAAGGTGGACCGATGACCTGGTCAAAGTCGCGGGAAGCCGCTGGATCGATTGTTGTGGAGATCTTTGGGGTAGGCCTATGCCTGGCGTCGTACGGCTGAAATTAAGAACAATTCCACTTTTGTGGAATCTTTGGAACTTGGAAAATTGGAGAGAAGCGTTTTAAAATCTCAAAAGTCACCTTTGAATTCGGTTGCTACGTAATTGTCTCACTTTTGCGCAACGTTCGGTTACGCAAATTTGATTTCAGCCCGAGTGGCCGATAAGATTGTCTCGTGTGTACAACATCTTTTGTTTTGGAAATCCATTGTCTGTAAGTTCTTTCGAAAATGCATAAAACCTTTTCCAAATAAAAATAATTTGGGTCCAGCGGGGCCCGAACTTGGCCCGAATGACAACAATAGATAGGTAGGTCTTCGATCATTTATGTAGGCAAGTTTGTGTCGCTTTAAAAACAATGTTTTGGCGGTTAGAAATAGCGTAAATAAAAGAGTAGGTAGGGTGGGTATCTACCTACCTAAACGAGTAATGGATGCTGAAATACACAGATCGCCATAGGTAGAGCCATGGTAGAGCATAGAATTGGGCTATTCAAATACACTGTTTGTGTTCTGACAACGTGTGTTTGCGAGAAAAATCAATCAAAAGTCAGGTAGTCAATGGACGCTCTAAGTCGGTAATAAAGGAAAACGGATGGGACGGAGTTAATGGCAGAAAAAGTGATTTTCTTAACATGAATCACGAGCTCCACTTACTTAAAGTTACTCAAATATTCACCACTTAAAGTTGAAGAAACTTGAAACTCCGACTCTATTATCCAGTCCGACTTGTTGAATCGTCAAACGCTTTTAGGCTTTGAATGGTATTCAAAGAGTGTAGGTACCTACTCATTAAGCCCATCATGAAATTCCAGCATAACAGATCATGATCGGTTCAAATTAACGATTGTACACGACGTATAGAAAACGAAAAATATGGTGCACTGAACTAATCCAAAATACGTTTATCCGCTGCGATGGCGGTGATCGGTGTGCGGCCAAAAGGTCAAAGTGTTTTTTGTGTGGCAACAAAGGTCATTTTCGTGTGAAGTGCCCTTCTAGGAACTATAAAGTGTACGAAATAAATGAGGATAGTGACACTGAGGGTGAGTAAATAACTCAGTGCCTGTGTCAGTGCGGCCCATCAAAGATTTTACAAATACCAAAATACTTTTCCTCACTTTCACTCAATGTTGCCAGGATGTGAAGAACGTAAGATAGCGAATGTAATGGGCGCAACACGATTAATGTTTATGACGAGATATCGCAATAAAAACGCGGAGTTTCGTTTTTTGCTACATTACTTACGTGGCTTGTAACATAAGAGCACATTTACTCTTCGAAGCAGCCGTAAATATTCAATTAAACATTTCTTTCTGTTTGATAACAATGGAAATCAGGTTCCCGTGGAGGGAAACATGTTCCGTATTTAAAGTAATTTTATGCAATTATCAATCCTGCAACATTTAGGGAGGTTCGTCAAATCTCATTTTAAACCACCTTTTTAAATGTTGATTGGTAATTTAGGTACCTAGGCTATGAAAAAGGCCAAAAATCCTGGCACACACTAGCTAATCTAGTATTTCAACTTCAGGATTTCTTCTCTTTCTTCCATCTTTCTCGAAGGACGAATTGGTAACATTTAGAACCATTTGAAAAAAATATAATAAATTTCGCTCTAGAAAAATCATTAACAAACAAGAGCTTATGAAATCTGTGCAAGCGCACGATTGCTCTATTGTTTTGTTTTACAATAATGGATTACAATGTTAATGACTCTTACAGTCGTTACGAGCTTGATAATTAATTATAAAATAGTTTAACAAATGCTTGTAAGACTTACCCCCGAATTCACAAACGTCAATTAACGTTGCGCATGCGCTGACGCTCATGCCGTCCCGTAAAATGTCAATAGAATTGAAAGGGTTAGCTATACTTCTGAAGGATGCTCAACGTTGATTTACGTTTGTGAATTCGGGGCTTAGCTGAACTAGCGAATTTAAATGGATTTTTCTTTCTTCAAATAAGTAACCTCTATTGTCCCAGCTAATTCACAACAACAACATAAATATGAACATGTTGTTTCGAGGGATTCGAACCCACGATCTCCGGGTTGAGAGGCCCGCGCTATAGCCGCAACACCACGAAGGCACCTACTATTTAGCAACTTTGAAATTAGAACAGACTAGAACTAGGGATTGAGAACAATGGTTTTATGACAAAAATAGGTCCATCTACCTATTTTTTTTCCCTGAGGAAGATCTAGATGAGGAATGAGTCAGTCGAAAACTTACCATGGACCAAGAAACCGGTTTTTGAAGAAGTGCTGAACATTGTAGCGTTGATCTTGAAATCCGAACAGGTTACGGAGACCTTGGACCAGTTGCCACTGCTTTAGGTAATCTTAATTGTTTCTCTATGGTAATGAGCTTGCGGTATTGGTGCCACTGCGCAGCGGGTGCTTAGTGCTGTAAGCTGCTGTAACTTTCTTCTAGTCTATGTTAGTGTAGCGTAGAGTTGACGTAACCTGTGGTGTGTATGTGCCAGTGGCGTAATAAGGGCAACAACATAACATAGATACCCTCACGACCTAATGGGTTAGTCAGAGGCACACTGATTGCTGCCGTCATGGCGAACGGAGCATTCAGAAGCTCTCATTTCGCCGAGGGAATTTGAACCCAAGGTGTTAAGGGGCAAGCCTACCGCCGGAATCCGGGTTGCTTGGGTGAAAATCGGTGTTTTCCATCACCGGAGAGTTAGCCGCAAATTGTAAAATGAACACAAAGTACGTGGATTCCGGCCAGATTGGGCCTCGACGGCTTCTTAATACCATGAAAAATACCATGGGTCGTCGGCTAAGGATGACTGTGTGTAGTCTATTCATGTATTGACAAGCTACCTACCTACACGAGAGCGCTGAAGTCGCAGTTTTCAGAGCCGACAGATGTGTTAAGATATGTTTTGAATCAACGACCATGTAGGTACTACATATTGGTGACTAAATAAACGGGTTTCTGTTTCTATTTCCAAAATATCTAGGATGTCTTGGTCAATGCACACTTCGATCGCGAACTCGTATTCGCCTGTCAGAGAAATCACAATGTTTGTCTTGTGAGCTTGAAATTAGCTTAGTTTTCTTTCTTAAGTTGTTAAAAAAAAAACGTGAGTGATATGAAAACGACGCAATAGAGAGAGCAAATGGAGTTGTCAGAATTGTTAGGCTGTTTGTTGGTTGCTTATAACACCAAAAGTTTCACCCAATGTTATTATAATACCTATAAAAGACGTGGATAGGTTACTTGTCCTAAAAAAGTGGCACCCGAAATCGGAACTTCGAACACCTGAGCGAAGCATTCATTGACAGTTTGAGACGACACTCCTCAACATATTGTATCTGTCTCGTTTACTTTACACTTGCACGTTTACATTTGCTTGTCATGTTTCTATCCAATTATAGGTACATACATTGCTTAAACTCTAACCAGCCGTTCATTACTCTACGTATACATACATACATACCCTCACGACCATATCCCTAATGGTTAATCACGCTGATTGTTGCCATCACGGTGAACGGAACATTCAGAACTTGAACCCAACGTGGTAAGACACAACCGACAAACACAGTAAACTATTAGTACGTAGAGACGTATACAACCGACAAATTTTACTCCAGCTATATAAACTGTATAAGATAAGAATGCGACTAATGTGGATATTTAAAATTCTATAAGCTTACGTCCAGTTGCTGGACAAATCTCTACCTATACCTGCATACTGTAGTTTAGGATGTCTAGCAAAGTAACATACCTAATAGGTAGGTATTTCTAAAAACATTTCTGTCTCGCTCAGTGGTTGACTGGTAGAGAATGCTTTTAGCGTCAAGTCAGAATAATTTTAGTACTAATTACTGCATTTAATTCATCTGCAATAAATGAATATTATGCACGAGTTTATATTTTATTGTAACCTCAAATAACTCCTACATAAAAAGTAACGGCAAAAGCACAACTCTATTAGTTATTGCTGAGGTTGAAATCACTGAGAAGGTGATACCTATTCTAATGTATGGTGATGTGCCTACATTGTGGCTATGAGCATAGAAAGCACGCAACATACATTTAATATTTTCAGATACCCTAAATGTCGGGAATCCAGGAAAAAATGTTTAGTCTCACCTTTCGGGCCAGCCTGTATGTACAAAATTTGTATTTTGTATTTTTTCAAAGTATTAGCCGTGGTATTAGTTTTAGGTTAAAATTGCAAATTGCAAATGAGTACCAAAGTTCATTATTTCAAACGAAAATATTACTTGGAGAAAATAAAGTTAAGAACCTTTAAAAACTTGCACGCCTAGCAGGCCGAATACTTTGTCCATATATTTTAAACACCTATTGACTCACTTGTAAATAAATATTCTGTTTGTTTGTTTGTATGAACTAGTTAACTCCAAAAAGTGTTTCGATTAACATTTTACGGTACATACATAAAGCCATACCTCATAGGCTGTGTGGTCGATGCATAAAGCCCAGTTCGTTTTTTTTTTTCACCCATGACATCAACCTGCAACGTTAGGAAACTGTCATCTGATTTCTGAACGGAATGTGTACTGCACCAATCACAGCGCGTCCATGGGTGTTTGTGGGCATTTTGTTCTGTTGTAACGAATTTGAAAACTTCAACTTCAAAGTCAAACGTTTTGTCCGGTTCGTCTCGCTCGTTGCATTTTTATATTCGTGTAACCAATGTAATACTGTGGTAATAACGTTTACAAGAAGAGTGATTTGTGTGTGCTTGCTATTTGTGCTTATTTTGTGACTGTTGTTAATGAAATCGTGTTAATTATAATTTTGTGACGATGAACACTCTAAACGAAGACGTCTGTAAATTGTTGTAAGTTAGCTCTTTTAGTTCGTTCATTCTAGTTTTACTGCTGATTACGGCTTTTAATTTGTTTATTCTCATCAATGTCCTTCAGCATATTTTGGTTTTACGTGAATAAAACGGTTGGTTCGAAAATAAATTTTTGATTGTTCATCCTGCGATGGTTACGTCCGTTGGACATAATTTGAAATGAAATGTATCAATCAAATTTGTTGTATTATTTAGTAAGGCAACAACTATTTCCCCCTAAATTTGAGGAGGGTTGTTTACAGGCATCATAACCTCTCTCATATCTTTCATTCATTCTTGGTTGTAACATCTTGCACCCTAGTCTACCTAACGAATAGTTTACCTATGTATTTCATTCAATCGTCTGTTATGTGAAATATGATTTTTGTTTAAATTATGATCAAAGTCAAAATACCCAGTATCATTTCAAATCCTTGAAGAACAGGGTTTGTAAGAGCACCTATCCTGCAGGTCATTTAAAAGTATCACATTTGTCTTACAACAGTTGTAACTAGTTACTAGTCCATGACTTACAGACTTAGCATTCCTTGAACTGTGGTTTAGTATGGTGCTGAACACAACAGGGCAACTGTTGGGTGCCCCTGGGTGCACTTACCAGTTTGTATTACTTTTCATTGCATTCAATCATTTTGACTATGACTAATCTATGCATAGGGTTTTCAAAAACACCAACACATAATGTAATTTTTTTTTCACTTATCAGGTCTGAAATTAAGGTAAAATAATTAAAGGTACCTACAAAATAAAACTTTAAGATAGGTATTTATTTCAACGGGGTTCACATCAACTTTTACAAGACTTTTGCAAAACATGCCTTATGTCAGTGAAATAAAGTGCCCCTGTGTAAAGGTTGTCAGGAACGCCTCTATACATCTTTCATGTTCTTTAAGTGATATATTTAATCCCTTATTTCTAGTGATGAGGTGCAAAACAGAATAGCCAGTAATGTCCGGGTCATGATGGAGGAGCTGTGGCTGAACTGGTCACACCTCGGCGTAGAGGATTCCACCAAAGTGAACAACATAAACAAACTGGTGCAGATTGAGACCGAACTCCACAGGGATGTCATATCAGAGACAAGACAAAAGCTTAAGATTATGCAGGGACAAGTTGATAGTAAGTGTATAAAATATAATATTTTCACAATTATTACAATAAAAAATATATTTAATTAATAAATAAATTTAGTACAGCTACCAGGACCATGAGCAAGGTACAGTATACACAGGGTCCAAATAATGGTCACAGAGTGATCAAAAAGATATTAAACATTTGACAAAAGTAGTTCTAAAACTAGATTTCATGTCATAGACAGGGTTTTGTTTATAAAGATTTTTATTAAATAAAATTACAATAAATACTTATGCCTAGTGTACATTTGATCCTAGGAGCAGTTTACATAATGTGGACAGTTTAGCAGACGGTTTGTCTGTTTTAAAACTGTAGGTAAGATGGAACCAGGTTGGGTTTATAGCTACTAAAATTTGAATATGATTAAGTGCTTACATTTACACTTGGATGAATAAGACTCAATTACAGTTTTGATACATTGTGGTGGTTTTTCCACTGATTTGTCCACCCTGTATGACACATCCTCTCATATGCTGTTTTCACCCTCACAGCCTCACTATTACACTTCTTGTTGAAGACTGAACTTCATATAAAGCCAAGTGTTGTTGTGTTTGCAAAAACAATTCCTAATCAGTTCCATTATCTGTATAGAACTAAAAGAAGAAACTGAAGAACTGAGCAGATGCCTGTCAGTCGACATCACAATCTTGGACTTCAAAGATGACATGATGCTGGTTGAGTACAAGAGAGAACTGGAGGAACAGATTGCAGGGTAAGTGCAAGAATATTTTTTGTGTTAGTAAATCCTTTCTTTTTTCTGTGTTTAAGGTTTCTAACAAAATTATAGTAAAAGTTCTACCTAAATCATCTGTGATATATTTGTAAATATTAGGGAATCTAACAATCCAGCAGAAAAATATAGTTCATCAGTATTATTTTAAGTACTTTAGGAAGTACTTTCATGGGTTTTTAACAGGTTTGGTCCTAAAACATTGTCTTGTTTGGGCAGGGATCTGATTGATTCTGACCCTCTAACAAATGGGCAAACAAAGTTACAATGTTGAGTTTCCTCTCCATCCTTCAAATGCTTAAGCCTAAAAATAGTTCAGTGTGTTGAATTCAAACATTTAATGTCCAGGTACAGAGAGCAAGTCGAACAGCGCCGCATGAAAATGGAAAGGCTGCTCGAATGGCAACGCGACCTGGCTGAGAAGCTTGGTGTTACCATCCAGGAGTTGCAAGAGATCCCACTGCCCTCGGAAGAGGAGCTGGATCGGCTGAAGGACCACCTTGAGGTCTTGCAGGCAGAGAGGGACAAGAGGGCTGAGATATTCCTCAACACTCAAGTTGAGATCAAGGATATCATGGGTAAGTAGCAAACTAAGCAACCAAACCAAGTAAATTATACTGTTGAACTGGTTAACACACATTCCGCAGCACAGATTTGTTGAAAAATGCGTTCAAATACCAAATTTTGGCCAAAATGATCACGTTGGCCAGAATGGTGTTCCAAAATGATCACGTTGGCCAGAATGGTGTTTGTTGCTTGACTTTAGTCATTAATGGTAATCGATCCGCCCTCGCTACAGAACTACTGGCACGATTATTCATGTAACTTTCTCCTTGTCCTTCTAGATAAGCTCCAGATTAAGCCACAGAACAAGTTTGAACATATCGCGCTGACATCTCTGTCTGTGGACTTCAAAGTGACCGACCTGAACATGGACCGCCTCGCCAAGCTTCAGCAGGATTTGCAAGAGCGATTTGAGCAGACTAACAACAGGGTTTGTATTCTAATTCCTTGGGGTGAAATGGCCCACAATAAGCAGACCGATCACCCGGCCTACTGCCAGTGTCCTTGATTGTTTTTTTTTTTACCAGTCTGCTCTCGTTCACGAAACGTTTATCACAGGGCCAAGAGTGCCGGTTTGTGACCCAAAGAGTCCCGAGTTCGTTTCCCACAACATCACTAGGTCTGTTGATGCATCAGATTTATTTCTGCAGGGTCTGGGTGCTTGTGATGCCTTAGTTGATTTTGGTTTCCTTATCATAAAAGGAAAACCTTACATGACCAGAGCAATGTATGTGATGTTGTCCAATATTTATTTATATTTATACTAAATCAGAAAACATTACTAATTTGGAGATTCCTTGTTGTGTGCGTTTGATATTGAGTGAAAAAAAACACAATGGGCTTTATTCATTGATTGGATTTTTAAGTCAGTTTATTTACTTATATTTCACTACACACTTAACGCTAAGTGCGTGTCTAGTCAGGCTGTCCTGCGACTTAAGCCTCCTCCACAGACCTCCAGATATTTACCATAGAAAAAATACTCTAATGTCTGTTTGTAGGCCTCCTCCGCATACCTCCAGATATTTGCCACAGAAACAAATACCCTAATGCTTGTATACTTCATAAAGGTATTGGAGCTCCGTGAGCGTCTCTCCAGACTGTGGGAGTGCCTGGACGAAGACCAGATCTACCGCGAGAACTTCCTGCACGCTCACCCTGGATGCCATCCTCACACTGAAGCCGCCATCAAGGAAGAGATCAAGAGGTGTGACCAAATTAAGAGGCAGAAAATACAGGTAAGCCCTATTTATTTGACAGTCATGTTGTGAAACTGGCCATTCTGAAACAATAACTAAGTGTAAATTTTCTTATTTTACAAGAAAAGTTTCAAGCCTGTGATTGGTCCAGTGGGGCTAGAACGAATCTCTAACGTTTTGGTAATCGTAAAGTAAACAATACTTCTTTTTCTCTTTCTATATGTCTTTAAAAAGAAGTAACGTTATAATATTTTCGATTATTTTCGAGAAATCAGAACTTCGAACACCTGAGCAGTTTCGACAGTTTGAGACGACTCTCTAGTAGTAGACGCTCTAGTAAATAATCATACTATCTTGTACACACGGTCCAAATGTAGGTACGTACGCCAGGGGTCAATTTTCGACTTCGCATCTGTATTGACATAACGTATCTACAGTTAAGTTGGGTTTCCACTCTTTTAGATCAGTTACTTTTGACGAGTACTCCAACTAAAAGATGTTGTTGAGTCTATGAGGGATTGGCTCAAACAAGCTTCCATAAAAAACAATATGTAGGGACTTTTTCTGTTTTAAAACCGTGGATTCAATGTTACACTGAAATTCAACGTTATCGAACTTGACCTTACATCTTTTAAATATCATTGTTTGTAAGCGTATGTTATTGTTTGCAGGTGTTTGTAGCCAACGTGCGAACGAAAATCAAGTTGATGTGGGATAGCGTGCTGTACTCTCTGCCTCAACGCGAGGAGTTCGTGCATTACTACCAGGACATATTCACCGAGGACACACTCACTCTGCACGAGCTGTATTTGGAGAAGATCACCAAGTTCTACAATGAGAACAGGTGAGTTTCAAATTGTTGATATTGTTGGTCATTAGGAATGGCTAGGTTCGTATTGGGGTGTGTCGTGGCGCGATAGAACGCTATCTATTGCTTCCATTCCAATGTTATGATTACATTCACATTGGTGTGTTGTAGCATAGTGCCAATCCATCAATCCGAAAGCGTTCTGTCGCTCCACCACGACACACCCCGACACAGCAATGTGAACATAGCTTTAAAGATTTCAGCCCACTTCAAATAATAATGAAACATTTTCTCATCCTTCCTTAATTATAATAAATCTTTATTGAGATTACTTATTTTTAAAGTACAGAGTTTGCTCAAAGCTAAGCAATACAATCAATACAGTGAATGAATATGCTGCTGCCATCCAAACTAGGCAGAGCCTGTATCTTAGATGGCAGGGTTTTTATCAGGCTCTTATGTTGTCTTACAAAACAATACTTTTATAATGCTATTTACGCCGTTGTCGTAGTACATATCGGAACTTTCTTTTATGCCCATATTCCATGCATATTATGTGCAATGTATTAGTAATGTTAATAAATAATAATTTGTTTTTAAAATGTGACAGCTATTTATACCGTTCCATTCCGTAGGGGCAACAAATACATATGGTATCAGATGATTCACTGAATTGGTTGTCAATTTTACATTAGATTTATTTTAAACTCAAACCAAATTATACATAATTATGCATATAAAGTCAGTTGTTAAGCCTAGTCTTGATATAACCCGATATCTAGGCTTATCAGGCCGGCATGGGACATTTAACCCTTAATGGCGCAAAGCATGTTTAAAAAAAATGGTTTTGAGCCTTACGTTCAGGGGACAAAGTTAATAATATGGTGTACAACAAATTGACAGTGCCTGGTAAAGTCTGTGGTGTGTTTTTTCTTCGTTTGTATCCGTCAATAAAACCTCCATGTTTCCCCTCAGACACATCTTCGAGCTAGTGATGACTCGCAAGAACCTGTGGCTGAAGATGACGGAGCTGGAGGCGCGCGCCAGCGAGCCCGGCCGGTACCACAACCGCGGCGGGCAGCTACTTAGGGAGGAGAAGGAACGGAAGGCCATCGCTAGCAACGTAAGATATATTTTATTATTGTTTTTTAGCATTTTCCATGCAGTATCTTTACTAAAGATCTGAAAATCAGAAAAAATCCATCCGTCGAGTTTCAGCTGGTCGATTCCTGCCTGATGCCAACATGACCAAATGTCTTTAAAGATATACTTTATAATCCTTCAAGTGTTGGAGACATACGAGCTGTCAGGGGCGTTATCGCCGAATCTTACTAAAATGACGGTAGATCGTTGCGCGTCATTATTTAGCGCCAAAATGACGCAAATGCCATAAAATGCCAAAATGCCAATGACCAAAATGATAATTTTTTAGCGCGAAAGACATAGTTATTATAGGCCTAAATTTGCCGCTTGGAACTGCACCAATTTCCTGATGAGCTGAATCAGCTCATATTTCGTCTCCGACACTCAAGGGGATAATAACGGTTGACTGGTAGAGATGCCATATCGAGCCCGGCCGGTACCACAACCGCGGCGGGCAGTTACTTAGAGAGGAGACGGAACGGAAGGCCATCGCTAGCAATGTAAGATACACTTCATTATAACGGTTGACTGGTAGAGATGCCATATCGAGCCCGGCCGGTACCACAACCGCGGCGGGCAGTTACTTAGAGAGGAGAAGGAACGGAAGGCCATCGCTAGCAATGTAAGATACACTTCATTATAACGGTTGACTGGTAGAGATGGCATATCGAGCCCGGCCGGTTCCACAACCGCGGCGGGCAGTTACTTAGAGAGGAGACGGAACGGAAGGCCATCGCTAGCAATGTGCGTTAATAATCATTCATTTATTAAGAGACTAGCTGTCCTGACAGACTTCGTTCTGATGTCACACATTCAGTGTCAACGTGATTTCAAGACCGAAATTAGCCAAGTCGGTACAGTGGTTCTCGAGTTTAGGCGAGACTAACAAACAGCAATCCATTTTTATACATAGAGATAACAAAGATCTAATCGTGTTGGTGTGACCTAAATATTAGGTTGGTAAAGGAGTAGAAAAAATTAGAAGGAAGAAAAAGACATCTTCTGCCATTCTCTAACCCGTTAGTCACTCTCTCTAGCACTAAAGCTTTTTAAATCAGCCGGTGTCAAGTGACAACCTTTCTAATTGGACAGTAAGCGTGTTCACCAATCAGTGACAATACCCCCCGCCTCAGGTAGTTGACAGGCTTAAATTCACATACAAGAAATCGAGCATCAGTCATCTAGTGACTGTAAGGTCGATGGCCGTGTCATAGCTAAAGCGCCAGAATAACAACATCTGGTTGATTTTGAGTTTTCAATCTAAAATCTAAGAGAGAGATTCCATTATTTATTAGTTTTAGATTGAGATGAGAAGGTGGGGACAACGAGAAAAAAATCAAAAACCTTAGCGATTCGTGCTTAAATAAAAACTTTTTCCTTTCCTATTTTAATTGTTTTTTTGTCTTTAGCTGCCGAAGATAGAAGCCCAGTTGCGTGAGCTCGTGACCGAATACGAGGCCAAGACCGGGAACACCTTCACAGTCGACGGCAGGCCTCTGATTCAACTCATTGAAGATGACTGGGAGAATAGGAAAGCGGTAAGATCATTTTTTATTTTATTTCTTACTTGCTTCCCGCTGTTTCGCCATCGCCCTTTTTAGGAAACTTATTTTGAAAACTTCTTTCTCAAGGTCCACTGTATTGGTGTACAAGATTTCATTGAATTCGATTGAGCAGCTGAAGAACTAACCTTAGGCGTAAAAACCTCACAGACCCACACATACACAGACAAAAAATATACAGGGTAAAAAATATGAAAATAAACATAATAATTATTTAAAATGAGACCTTTCTTTCACTTTGTCATAAACTTCCCAAAAGCGACACTACGAATTGGCATAATAATCCCGGGTGTCATTTTCTTCAAAACCAACAGGTTCGATTCCCGACTAAAAAAAAAGTTTTTTGTACAATCTGATTATGCAGTTTTAGTTTTTGCCAAGCATTTTCCATGCAGTATCTCCGATGCGATGCGTTTTCGATTCCTGCCTGATGCCAAGACGACCAAATGTCTTCTGGTTTTCAGATCTTTAGTATTCATTATATTATCACCTGGCTGTTCTACTCGTAGCTCTTAAATAATAATAAACATCTGTGGTCCACATTACATGCCGTGGCAGCCTATAATTAAGACGACACAAAGCTTTAAGTCCTTTAAAAATGATCAAAATTGTATGTGTGTTTGTCTTGTTGGTTGTCCGAATAAATAAAATAAATAAATAAATGTTCCTAGGAGCGCCACAACAAGTTATCAGCGCGCAAGCAAGCGCTGACGCCGACGACGCCGCTGCTGCGCTCGCTGGCCACCTCGCCGCTCGGCAAGCGGAACCGGACCGCGGCCGGACTCGCGCAGACCGCTGAGAGGAACAGGTAATTTGAACCTTATCACTTTGGGGTCGAGATCAAAATTGATTGGGGAATATAGCAGTTTAGGATGACTTGATTTACTGGTACAGAGGCATGCGCAGACAGCTGAGAGGAACAGGTAACTGTTTTGAACCTTATCACTTTGGTGTAGAGATCAAAATTGATTAGGGAAATTTAGCAGTTTGTAGGAACTTGAGTTAATGGTACAGAGGCATGCGCAGACAGCTGAGAGAAACAGGTAACTGTCTAGAGTGCACTTGCGGTTTTGAACCTTATTACTTTGGTGTAAAGATCAAGTTATCAGCGCGCAAGCAAGCGCTGACGCCGACGACGCCGCTGCTGCGCTCGCTGGCCACCTCGCCGCTCGGCAAGCGGAACCGGACCGCGGCCGGACTCGCGCAGACCGCTGAGAGGAACAGGTAATTTGAACCTTATCACTTTGGGGTCGAGATCAAAATTGATTGGGGAATATAGCAGTTTAGGATGACTTGATTTACTGGTACAGAGGCATGCGCAGACAGCTGAGAGGAACAGGTAACTGTTTTGAACCTTATCACTTTGGTGTAGAGATCAAAATTGATTAGGGAAATTTAGCAGTTTGTAGGAACTTGAGTTAATGGTACAGAGGCATGCGCAGACAGCTGAGAGAAACAGGTAACTGTCTAGAGTGCACTTGCGGTTTTGAACCTTATTACTTTGGTGTAAAGATCAAGTTATCAGCGCGCAAGCAAGCGCTGACGCCGACGACGCCGCTGCTGCGCTCGCTGGCCACCTCGCCGCTCGGCAAGCGGAACCGGACCGCGGCCGGACTCGCGCAGACCGCTGAGAGGAACAGGTAATTTGAACCTTATCACTTTGGGGGAGAGATCAAAATTGATTGGGGAAATTCAGCAGTTTAGGGTAACTTCAGCAGTTTAGGGTAACTTCAGCAGTTTAGGGTAACTTCAGCAGGGGTAACTTCAGCAGGGCTAACTTCAGCAGTTTAGGGTAACTTCAGCAGTTTAGGGTAACTTCAGCAGGGGTAACTTCAGCAGGGGTAACTTCAGCAGGGCTAACTTCAGCAGTTTAGGGTAACTTCAGCAGTTTAGGGTAACTTCAGCAGTTTAGGGTAACTTCAGCAGTTTAGGGTAACTTCAGCAGTTTAGGGTAACTTCAGCAGGGCTAACTTCAGCAGTTTAATGTAACTTCAGCAGTTTAGGGTAACTTCAGCAGGGGTAACTTCAGTAGTTTAGGGTAATTTCATTTACTGGTACAAAGACATGCGCAGACAGCTCAGAGGAGAAGGTAACTGTTAATACTGCACTTGCGGTTTCGAACCTTATCACTTCGGTATAAAGATCAAGTTATCAGCGCGCAAGCAAGCGCTGACGCCGACGACGCCGCTGCTGCGCTCGCTGGCCACCTCGCCGCTCGGCAAGCGGAACCGGACCGCGGCCGGACTCGCGCAGACCGCTGAGAGGAACAGGTAATTTGAACCTTATCACTTTAGGGTAGAGATCAAAATTGATTGGAGAAATTTAGCAGTTTGGGGTAACGAAGAGGTAACTGTTTATAATGCATTTGGCGGTTTTAAACCTTATCACGTGTAGAGATCAAAATTGATTGGGGAGTATAGCAGTTTGGGGGTGCCTTGATTTACTGGTACAGAGGCACGCGCAGACAGCTGAGGGGAACAGGTAGCTGTTTATAGTGCTTGGCGGTTTTGAACCTTATCACTTTGGTGTAAAGATCAAAATTGATTGGGGAAATTTAGCTGTTTGTGGTAACTTGATTTACTGGTACAGAGAGAGGCATGCGCAGACATCTGAGAGGAACAGGTAACTGTGTGTAAAGATCATAATCTATCGGCAAGCAGAACGGCACCGCCGCTGGACTATCGGAGACGGCTGAGAGGAACAGTAACTGTTTATACTGCACTTGCGGTTTTGAACCTTATCACTTTGGTATAAAGATCAAGTTATCAGCGCGCAAGCAAGCGCTGACGCCGACGACGCCGCTGCTGCGCTCGCTGGCCACCTCGCCGCTCGGCAAGCGGAACCGGACCGCGGCCGGACTCGCGCAGACCGCTGAGAGGAACAGGTAATTTGAACCTTATCATCTTTGGTGTAGAGATCAAAATTGATTGGGGAAATTTTGCAGTTTGGGGCAGTTAGCAGTTTACTTGATTTACTGGTACAGAGGCGCAGACAGCTGAGAGGAACAGGTAATTTGAACCTTATCACTTTGGGGTAGAGATCAAAATTGATTGGGGAAATTTAGCAGTTTAGGGTAACTTCAGCAGGGGTAACTTCAGCAGTTTAGGGTAACTTCAGCAGTTTAGGGTAACTTCAGCAGTTTAGGGTAACTTCAGCAGTTTAGGGTAACTTCAGCAGTTTAGGGTAACTTCAGCAGTTTAGGGTTACTTCAGCAGTTTAGGGTAACTGCAGCAGTTTAGGGTAACTTCAGCAGTTTTGGGTAACTTCAGCAGTTTAGGGTAACTTTAGCAGTTTAGGGTAACTTCAGCAGTTTAAGGTAACTTCAGCAGGGGTAACTTCAGCAGTTTAGGGTAACTTCAGCAGGGGTAACTTCAGCAGTTTAGGGTAACTTCAGCAGGGGTAACTTCAGCAGTTTAGGGTAACTTCATTTATTGGTACAGAGGCATGCGCAGACAGCTGAAAGTAACAGGTAACTGTTTATACTGCACTTGCGGTTTTGAACCTTATCACTTTGGCATAAAGATCAAGTTATCAGCGCGCAAGCAAGCGCTGACGCCGACGACGCCGCTGCTGCGCTCGCTGGCCACCTCGCCGCTCGGCAAGCGGAACCGGACCGCGGCCGGACTCGCGCAGACCGCTGAGAGGAACAGGTATTTTGAACCTTATCATCTTTGGGGTAGAGATCAAAATTGATTGGGGAAATTTAGCAGTTTGGGGTAAAGATCAAAATCTATTGGCAAGCGGAACCGTACTGCTGCTGGACTCGCGCAGACGGCTGAGAGGAACAGGTAATTTGAACCTTATCGCTTTAGTGTAGAAATCAAAATTGATTGGGGAAATTTAGCAGTTTGCGGTAAAGATCAGAATCTATCGGCAAGCGGAACCACACCGCCGCTGGACTCGCGCAGACGGCTGAGAGGAACAGGTAACTGTTTTGAACCTTATCACTTTGGGGTAGAGATCAAAATTGATTGAAGAAATTTAGCAGTTTGGGGTTACTTGATTTACTGGTACAGAGGCATGCGCAGACAGCTGAGAGGAACAGGTAACTGTTTTGAACCTTATCACTTTGGTGTAGAGATCAAAATTGATTGGGGAATGTAGCAGTTTGGAGTAAAGATCAAAATCTATCGGCAAGCGGAACCGCACCGCCGCTGGACTCGCGCAGACGGCTGAGAGGAACAGGTAACTGATTTGAACCTTATCATCTTTGGAGTAGAGCTCAAAATTGATTGGAGAAATTTAGCAGTTTGGGGGAACTTGATTAAAGTAAAAGTAAAAATAAAAAAATAGTTTTTATTCATGTAAACTTATTAAAAAGCACTTATGACAAGTCATAACATAAAAATTAAAAAGTAATAATGTGATTCTACCACCGGTTCGGAGGTGTTGATTCTACCGAGAAGAAACCGGCAAGAAACTCGGTAGTTACTCTTTTTTAATCTTGTTTGTTTACAATAATTGCGATAACAGAGTAACAACAGTAAAGTCAAAATACATTATGTGCAGAGGAGCAGACTATTTCTGAGATGACCACAAATCCTTGTCGTTCAAGTAATCTTTTACATTGTAATAACCTCGTTTCATTAACTTTTCTTTAATTTGCGATTTAAACTTGTGAAGGGGTAGTTCAACAAGACTTTGAGGTACTTTATTAAAGAATTTTACACATTGACCCACAAATGATTTTCCTACTTTATGAAGTCTAAGATTAGGACTTACAAGTTTGTTCTTGTTTCTTGTATTGAATTTATGACTATCACAATTCTTCTTGAAAAGGTGCAAATTTTTGCGTACGTACATTATGTTGTCATAAATGTATTGAGAGTGTACAGTTAATATATTTATCTCCTTAAATACTTCTCGGAGCGAGTCGCGTGGTCTAAGGCCGTATATGGAGCGAACGGCTCTTTTTTGAAGTACAAAAATAGTATTTATGTCCGCCGCTGACCCCCACAACATTAGTCCATACGACATTACACTATGAAAATAACTGAAATAAACTAATCTAGCTGTTTTAACATCAGTCAACAGTCTTATTTTTCTTACTGTATAAGCAGCCGAACTAAGTCTTCCTGCCAGGGACGTAATATGCGGACCCCACTGCAATTGGGAATCTAAAGTGACTCCCAAGAATACAGTGGAATTCGCAATTTCTAATGGTTCATCGTTCATATTAACAACAATTTCAGCCTGTTTAACATTAGGCATGGAAAATTTGATGCATTTAGTTTTCTTAGCATTGAGTAATAAATTATTACTAGTGAACCAACGCACTACTTTTGAAAGAGTATTATTTACGTCGTCAAATGCGTTTGTACCTCTGCCGACTTTAAATATCAACGAGGTGTCATCAGCAAATAATACAATCTCACATACTCCTTTTACACAGAAAGGAAGGTCATTTACATAAATTAAGAAAAGCAGGGGTCCTAATATTGATCCCTGGGGCACTCCCATACGTATGGTGGCACCGGAAGAGTTCGTGCCGTTGACACTCACTTTTTGAATCCTGTCTGTGAGATAGGATTTTATCAGGCTAAGTGACATGTTTGACACACCGTAATGTCTCAGCTTAATCAGTAGGATCTCATGGTCTACGCAATCGAAAGCTTTTGATAAATCACAAAAAACCCCTATTGCATCTAGCTTGCCTTCCCACGCATTGAATATATGTTTCATTAGTGCAACTCCTGCATCAGTTGTGCTTCTATTCTTAGTAAATCCAAATTGCTTTTCATGTAATAGCTTATTTAAAGAGAAATGAGAGAGTAACTGATTCATAATAATTTTTTCAAAAATTTTACTTAATGCTGGTAGTATCGAAATAGGTCTATAGTTAGATGGGTCACTTTTTTCACCTGATTTTAAAAGAGGTATAACTTTACTTAATTTCATTAAATTAGGAAATTGACCTTGGTCTACACAGTTGTTAAAAATTGAAGCTAAATTAGGTGCGATCAGATCTATGATAGGTTTAAGAATGTTTGTTGATATACCCCATATATCCTCAGTGTTTTTTATATTAAGTTCTTTGAACGCTTTGAGGATGATATGCGGCGTTATAAAATCAAAACTGAAACTAATGGCGCACTCATCAACACTAGATGCAAGGAGCGACCTAGCTAGTAAGGGACTAGAGTTAAGTTCACTTGTAGTAACAATAGGTATATTCGAGAAAAATGTTTCAAATGTTTTTGCTATGTCAATGTCGGATACTACAATACTGTCTTCAGTTTTAAGTGAGAAAGAATGATCAGGAGGCTTAGTCTTACATGTTTCTTTATTTATTATGTTCCATGTTGCTTTGATTTTATTTTTAGCGTTTTTTGTTTTGATTTACTAGTACAGAGGCATGCGCAGACAGCTGAACGAACAGGTAACTGTTTAGAGTGCACTTGCGGTTTTGAACCTTATCACTTTGGTGTAGAGATCAAAATTCAGCACTTAGGGGTAACTTTATTTACTGGTACAGAGGCATGCGCAGACAGCTGAAAGGAACAGGTAACTGTGTGTAAAGATCAAAATCTATCGGCAAGCAGAACGGCACCGCCGCTGGACTATCGGAGACGGCTGAGAGGAACAGGTAACTGTTGATACTGCGGTTTTGAACCTTATCACTTCGGTATAAAGACCAAGTTATCAGCGCGCAAGCAAGCGCTGACGCCGACGACGCCGCTGCTGCGCTCGCTGGCCACCTCGCCGCTCGGCAAGCGGAACCGGACCGCGGCCGGACTCGCGCAGACCGCTGAGAGGAACAGGTAATTTGAACCTTATCATCTTTGGGGTAGAGATCAAAATCTATTGGCAAGCGGAACCGGACCGCGGCCGGACTCGCGCAGACCGCTGAGAGGAACAGGTAATTTGAACCTTATCACTTTGGGGTAGAGATCAAAATTGATTGGGGAATATAGCAGTTTAGGATGACTTGATTTACTGGTACAGAGGCATGCGCAGACAGCTGAGAGGAACAGGTAACTGTTTTGAACCTTATCACTTTGGTGTAGAGATCAAAATTGATTAGGGAAATTTAGCAGTTTGTAGGAACTTGAGTTAATGGTACAGAGGCATGCGCAGACAGCTGAGAGAAACAGGTAACTGTCTAGAGTGCACTTGCGGTTTTGAACCTTATTACTTTGGTGTAAAGATCAAGTTATCAGCGCGCAAGCAAGCGCTGACGCCGACGACGCCGCTGCTGCGCTCGCTGGCCACCTCGCCGCTCGGCAAGCGGAACCGGACCGCGGCCGGACTCGCGCAGACCGCTGAGAGGAACAGGTATTTTGAACCTTATCATCTTTGGGGTAGAGATCAAAATTGATTGAGGAAATTTAGCAGGGGGTCACTTGATTTACTTGTACAGAGGCATGCGCAGATAGCTGGAGGAACAGGTAACTGTTTATACTGCGGACAAGGTTCAAAAGAACCTTGTCAGTTTGGTGTAAAGATCAAAATTGATTGGGGAATATAGCAGTTTGGTGTTAAGATCAAAATTGATTGGGGAAATAAAGCAGTTTGGGGGGTGACTTGAGTTACTGGTACAGAGGCATGCGCAGACAGCTGTTAGGAACAGGTAACTGTCTAGAATGAATGCGGTTTTGAACCTTATCACTTTGGTATAAAGACCAAGTTATCAGCGCGCAAGCAAGCGCTGACGCCGACGACGCCGCTGCTGCGCTCGCTGGCCACCTCGCCGCTCGGCAAGCGGAACCGGACCGCGGCCGGACTCGCGCAGACCGCTGAGAGGAACAGGTATTTTGAACCTTATCATCTTTGGGGTAGAGATCAAAATTGATTGAGGAAATTTAGCAGGGGGTCACTTGATTTACTTGTACAGAGGCATGTGCGACAGCTGAGAGGAACAGGTAACTACTTGGCTGTTTTCAACTTTATCACTAGGAGTCAATGATATTTAAAAGAGGTAGATACATTCATTATCATCATCATCATCATCAGCCTGTTGCAGTCTACTGCTGGACATAGGCCTCTCCTATTACACGCTACTGCACTCGATCTTCGGTTGCTCGCATCCAGCTCCTGCCAGCCATCCTGCAAATCATCACTCCACCTTGCCTGAGGACGTCCTACACTACGCTTACATACATAGATACATTATGTCAGTACTGATGCGACATGTGTCAGTACAATGTGGCATTGAGGTTTCTCACTGACCTTACCTACACCTCCAACAATTCGCTCTGAACTTATGTGTTGGAGTATGGCTATGGTGAAGTTGATCCAGGAGCCCTCATTTCGCCGAGATAATTTGGAGTAGGAGGTACGTAGTAAGGAGTGAGCTCACCGCCGTTATCCAGGTTGCTTGGGTTTTTAAATCGGAGTTTTCCATCACCGGAGAGTTAGCTATGACACTCTAACACCATACTATCAATGCACTGAAGGGGAATTCCCAACTATTATAGTACTGTATGTTACATATTTTGACATATTGAGGCTTCTGTAAATAATATACAATCAACCATTGTTACGCTTGATAAAGGCGTAAGTAGTGACATTAAACAGTTCTCTAACTCCATAGACCGCCGTCCAAGCGCCTCCTCATCACGGGCAGCGCCACCAAGGCCGTCTCCACCTTCTCCAATAACCTCTCTGCACTCAAGAGGTCTGCCATCTCTACTGTCAAGAGGTAAGTCACACCACGATATTCTTAACCCTTTATAGGGCAGACCATGTTGCAATTTTTAATTGGTTTTGGACCCTATTCCCACGGAATAGAGTTGAAAATGTACAGAGCCTTATAAAGGGTTAAAGGCGTGTACTGTCTGTTATCATGTATTCATCGAAAGGTGGTCAATATAAAATTAAGGAAATTGAACTAAATCACTGTATGCGTAAATCATATTTTGAGTTTTAAGACTTTTGGCCAGTATGCTAACCAATATTAGTAATTTGATAGTAATAAAATCACATATTATGTAATTGTGTTATTTGTGTTGTAAGCAACAGTAAGGCGCGTGAGTTAAAATTCCGCACCTGTACAAAATGACCATATTAATAAAACAAATATTGGTCCGGGTATTTGTGGATAGCATTGTGAGTACTGCTTAGGACTCCTAAGCACCTAACTGACTCCTAAGTTAGGAGTCAGTTAAAGCCAAAGAAAATTAGCGTTAATTCGTTAGTATCACAAATCATCGTTTGATTTATATGACGGCTATAAACATCATTGTTTGATAAATTTGATGTCTGCGCTAATCATCAAAGAAAAATATTGTCAGTTAAATCATCCATACGTTCCGTAACGTAACCTAACACTTAAGAAATTAGAATACTAAGTAAACAAGTATTATCGAATGCACAGCCACTCCCAGCCATTTTTGATTTACGAGTTGTATAACATTATTATATTAGACCAGATAATAAATATTTTTCATTCCTTCAACGTTTCAGTGCTCGCTTGTGAAACGAAGTGAGAACGCTTGCGTCACGCACGAGGCAAGTCTTGCTTGATTAGCGACAGTAGAGAAATTAATTGAACGCACTGTAAAATTAATATTGTGTTAGTACAGTCGACCGGTAAAGTAGTTGGGACATCACTGACATCAGTGATGGAAAGGAAGGACCAGAGAAAAAAATAAAGATGTTATGACGAATTTTGTAAAATGGAAGTTTTTGTATTGTTGTACTACCTGAAACTCTTGAGTTTTATATGCAAAACTAGCTGTCCCAACAGACTTCGTTCTGTTGTCAAACATTTAGTGTTACGTGACATGTAGGAACATTTACTAAGAGGAAACTAAAATTGAGATTTTTACTATATTCCCAGCATTTTCTCATGATTACTCACCTTTTAATCCTTCCCTCGACCGTTACAAATATTTCAAAACCAAAATTAGCCAAATCGGTCGAGCCATTCCCGAGTTTTAGCGAGACTAACGAACAGCAATCCATTTTTATATATAGAGATATATTAAATCACATTATCCCAGATCAGATTGTGTAAGAATGAAATATATCCAACCATAAAGTAGCGTCCAACCATTTTGGTCTATCATTGACACAAATAAGAAGAAATACCTAGAACCGCTAAATTACCACCACATGTTTTTTTTCTCCGGGTTGGCAAAGACCACATCTTTTCAGTTTCTACGACCGCGACGTCATTTTGCACTTATTCTATAGTACGATTAATAATTGTAGTCAGCGAAATGACAACTTCAACAGTGACTGATACAAAAAAGGGTGACCCGCTACAATAGTGACGGTCGGCAATCACTAGACTTAGACATTCAGTCATGATTTATTTTATGAGGTATCAAAGCCTTTTTTAAATAATTGTAAATATTTAATAGGTACAAAACGAATTAAATAATACGATTTAAGAAATATGGGCCCTACCTCCATATTAAAACTTCTCACAAAAAATTTATAACCATAGCTGGAAAAAAAATGTTCAAAGAGGTTCAGGGGAATTAACACTTGAAAGTCAGCAAAATACAAGTAATTATATACTTTTCTATTCGTTACGGTTGCTATTGATTCCGACTCCGATTCTGAATTTATCTCCTCATGATAGTCCATACTATTATTATTCGATTCAAAAATAAGTAAACCGGAATCTACAAAACCTTCATCACTGCCTATATATGAAATTATAAGGCGTCGTCCTTTGCTGGTTGGGCCCTTTAGGCCTGTAGTCAAACCTTTAGAAAACACTTGTATGGAAGATTCTACTGTTGTATCCTCCCAAACTTTTCCAGTTGTATGACCTATTAATAAACGAAAGTCTTACCTGTAAATAATATAATACAGAAACAAAACATTTTGAAACTGAAAATCTATTTACTAAATACAGTTTACCGAAATACCTCTATGTCTCAAAACGAAAGTCTGACCAGTGTGTGTTGCCAATAATGACATATGGAACTGGGACGTGGTCATTCACTACGACTTTTTTGCCAGGCTGTAATGTCGACTAACTTTTAATTGTAAAAACTCGATTTACCACATCACTATTTATTTGGGACTGAAAACCTGCCACACTGAAAATGTCATTTCACTGACTACAATTAAAAATCCGAGTATACTCTCATTTATTCTTTCAAATGTAACGTCGGTACGTTAAGACAGATATGTCCTCAACCTGTCCATTTCTCGTACGTTCGTTTTCATCCTTTTACAACATTTTTACAGTTTTTACTTTTACTCCATGAAATATCATCTCACGGCTCTGTTCTCTGACTTTATTCATTGACATAGGTTTATATAGATATTTATTCCCAAAGAATACATGGACATAATTATGTAAACTCTTTAACGTAGAGTATTGCTTATCCGGCCGACTGTACTCAGAGGGAATGAGAAATATTAAGCTCTCAATTGTAGTACATTACGTCTTCGTAGGCGTAAACAGCTGTTTGCGCCAAACTAGTTTAATTAGTGCACTTATTATTAGGCGTAACGTAGATAATTGTATGTCAAAATGTGAAATGAAGTAGTTTAACTTTCACATGTGTAATTCGTAGTTAGACATGATAATATCAGTAGCATAAGTAGTATTGGTAGTAGGAAAACACACAACTTGATTATACAATATCGTTTAGACAATATTTGCTGTTTATTTTGCATTTACTTGTCTAAAAACTTTGTTATTTATGTGAAGTAGCATAATTTTTAACTTGTGTCGTGCTTTTTGTTTATTGTATTTTTTAATATGTTGTTAATGAACTAGTTTAGTTAGGAACATTATTAGTTTAGCTTATTTCCAGTCCAGATAGGTCTCAAATCTGAGCATCAATAATATTATTTTGATATGATATACCTTCTATTAACTGTCTTATTTAGATATTCAAAGAACTAAACGTTGTAATCCTATTCATAATCTTCTAGTTTTTTCTTTAATCTATGGACGCTTATAGATGCCTTTTACAAAGTTATAAAGGTTAACTTTATATAATTCTTTGTTTCAATGGAATTGATACAATTTAGTATCGAACACATCCTTATTGAAAGTCATTTTGCAAGTCCTTGTCATTCTGCAGCCACATGTCGTTTAGACCACTGTCCTTATGTTTCGAACGGGCTTTATTAGTAGAATAATTGACTTAAGTGTACTGCAATAAGGCGCAATATCGTTTACAGGCGCATCAGCGGGAGGCTAGCTGCGCGGGCGGTGGTGGAAGGGAAAGGGGATCATGCTAAGAGGAAGTTGGACTACGGCGGCGACCTCAAGAAAACTCCTAAAGTCAACGGCAGCATTCTCAAGCACAAGCGAACGGTATGTAGTAGTTTGTCTTTCCGGCTTGCCTATCGTAGGAAGATACTAAAAGGCCTTTGGGATTGTAAAATGTGTGTGAAACGATCCCGAAGACGATTCCTCTAGTTTCGTCTGAAGATGACCACCATAGGATTTTAATGCATAGGGGTCTTTTTTCCCCAGGACTTAAGGGTCCCACATAAACCAGTTATATCAAACTTAGACTGCGCATGCGAAACAGCATTCCCTGTCCCAAAAAAGAGTAAACATTCACGCGACGAGCATTTGTGTTTGTTCCGTATGTATATCATGATCCATTCTCTGCAACTGTTACTCAATACAATACTCAATCATTTATTGTTAATAATTTGTATGCCAGATTAATGGCCAAAAATAGTGACACTTATGCTAATTTTATTGTAACACTTTATATTCCCACCTATGTTTACAAATAAATGATATTATGATTATGAACTGATCTTAGTGAAATGCAAAGTCGGTGTTCCGGCCAGACTTGAACTCTGCACTACCCGAGTTCCGATCCAAAAGGCCATGAAGCTTATGCTTGGGTATAAAAATGTCCTAAATAATTTTATAAATGATTGTTCACGTAGTCGACCGGCAAGCGGCGCAGCCTAAACCGGCGCTCCCTCAACGCGACGCGCTCCAGTGGCGCCGACGACGCGCGCCGACACAAGGACCCGCTCATGGAGACCACGCTACTCACCACATACACGGACTTTAAGGTAAACACAATAATATTATTCAGGTTTAACATTATTATTCCTCTAAAAGAATTAATACTAAATTCACTCACAGATAAAACCTTATAATATGAATCAATAATAAATCCATAGATGCATCCATTTGATCCAGTATATGAATATGTATTATTAAGTAGTTTAGTTATAGTATGTATTTATTTTACGAGTAAATAATTTATTTTAACTTTCTTTAATTTGTGCACAGCTGTTTATCCACCTTAACTTAAAAAAGTCTTTTCCTGTCAACGTGATCTGCTGGAAAAAATCTCTTTTTAGAGATAAGCTCACCTGTACTTTTAATCTCCCAATTGTCTGTTTATTTTAATTGTCTTTTTGTGTACGAACTAATAAATAAATAAACAGCATAGCAAGCGAACACAGATATACAAGCAATATGGTGGGTAGGTCGAAGTTTTTGACGCGTTCGTTTTTCACAGCTATAACACTTCCTGTCTGTAGGCTGCCATAGTGAGAAGATTCTAGACCATCTGATGCATTTGGCACTGACTTCAACTTGCACTTTTTTCGCTTATATCTATTAACACTTTCTTCATTGTTCTTGAATGGTGTGATTATTTATGAAAAAAGAAGAAGGTGGAGTGACGATTTGAGATATCATGAGAGATTGACCAGGGGTCATAAGATTTTATCAATAGGAAAAAAGGGGAGGCAAGCTTTGCTTAGCTTAGCAGTGATAGGTTGAAAAAAAATAACACTCCCAATGCTGAAAATAAACCTCCCTCTTTTAATGTATAACTTCAGTCATGTTTGTTTGTTTTTTTTTGTTAAATACAAAATACAATACCTAAAACTTTTATTAATTTCTACGTAAAAGTTTTGTAAATACTGAATTCAACATAATTTTTTGTAACACTGTAATACAACTTGCAGAAAACTTTATTCATAATACTGTTTTTTATGAAGTTCTTTCCTTTTTTATAGGATAACATAAACGAGAAACAAATCAGCCGCAGTTCCATGGCAACCACAAAAGCGCCCGAAACGGTCCTCCCAACCATAGTTTACTCTACAATCAACGAGAAGAGAACTCCGACCACCCCAAAAAAAACTCCGAGGCACGCGCCGCTAACTCCCAAAGTGGGCAAGGAGAACATTCAGCATGTCAACATCCCCGTCACCCCTAAAAGCAACCTTATGTACACGCCTACAAGGCTCACAAGATCTGCCTTGAAGTTGAACAATGATGGATTTGCAACACCTCGTGCGCCTCTTAGCGCGAATAAAGTCAACCTTCAGAGACAGAATACGATGAGCAGTATGACAGTCAAGACTACCCCCGGTAACGTCAGTCGGTCTAAGTCACACACCCATCTTGTACGAGCGAAAAACCTACCACCGCTCATTTGAAGTCAAGACTGAGTACTGTAAAGTTCACTTATTTTAACTTTTAACCTCTCGGATTTTGATAACAGGCGAATTTTATGATTAACCTCAGTGGAGTTTCAAGGGCACAATAATAAGGTATTTCGTACTGTCATTCACAGTTCAGACGTAACATGAAGCACGTATTCTGAAAAGTTATTTTTACGCATTGTTCTGTTCTTGACTGAAGATTCGACCAAGTCAGCTTAGAAAGAAACGTCTATTATAAGGCCATGACTGTCATTTTGTGATCTAAACTTTCAAGAAATAACACTATGATTTAGCTTTTTCAGTGCGGTTAATAGTTAACATAAAGTGAAGTTTGTGATATATTTAAGGCAATAATTAGGTTTTCGTCGCAGTTGTAATTAGACATTGACAATTTTAAATATAATGTTTTTATGTACAAAATGTTTTCCAACGATTCTTGGTAATTATAATTAATGACATTAATATAATTTTTAATAATAATGTATATGAGAATCTCTTGTTATTGATAGAGCTTAAAAGCTGTTTTTAGAGGTTTGATGTTGAATTATTTAGTTTTGCTAGTAGTAAGTTTATTTGAAGTGCAAGTTTTAATTTTTTGATTATGAGAATATTGTTTCGTTTTAGAATACTTTGTCTTACTAACACTGTATATTGATGTGATACAAAACCTTTGCGACCACGTTGATCGTGAAAATGTAACTGCATATCTTAAAATAGTCCCGAAAACATCACTAAAGCAATAGGCAGCTTGAATTATCTTGCTTGAGCATTTGTATGGACAGTAATGTACTTAATTTTAATCAGTATTTTGAAAGGTATGAGAAAACATTACTAATTCGGCGATTTCTTGTTGTGTACGTTTGACATTAACTATGAATAAAATATGGTTCAAATTATAATTTCAATTTCGAGGAAGCTCATATAATTTAATCGAATTTACAAATACAACATAACGAGTTTGCTTACAAACATATTTTATATTATAGTCAATGTCGGCATACACTGTTAGTTTCGTCATTATAATATAATTCTTAATTTTAATTTGTAAATTATGGTTGTAATATATTTGCATATTTTAAAAGCCAATTTTTTATTTGCCTCACGACCAAATAGATTTTAAAAACTCATCTAAGTGTTACGAGCTGTCAAGCTCTTTTCAATTGGTATACGGTGCATATAGTGTGAAATGTCGATATTCTTCGATTTCGAAGTGGGCCCGACTGGCAGGAGATTCAGGAGAGCGGTTGATGGGGATAAAAATGATATTAGAACTTTTGTGTCAGATAAGTCTGAGCAATTGTTTGGATCGGTTGACATCGGCCATTTGATGTAAGTATTTTATGTTATTTGTTTGTGAAGAAAATTGAACCTTCGATACAGGGTCCCAATTTGAATGGATGTGAGTTACTGCTCTTCAAACTCTCAAATTTGGACCTGAATTGTTAACGCTGCTGGCTGTATGGCTCCGTTTTACATTTTATATTTATAGCTATTCAACTACATTCGATGCGTCGTCGTACGAACGTTTCAATGAATCGAACAAGAACTCTGATGAGGTCTCATCCAAATTGAAACTCAATTGATTTTGAATTTCAGTGAGCTGTCAACTCTTTCGATATGCATGATTGACGAAGCGAAAGACGTAGTGGGGTTCATGTCCGTTTGCGATTACCCTAACGTGTCCGGAGTAGACCCTGCTGACTGGGAAACTTGGCTCAGAAATATGTTTCAGTAAGTACCTACAACGCCCCAACGATGGTGTGATGACTTGTGCCATCACTCCAGCGAGTGGCAAATATTGCCTCATAACATGCATAGTGGGAGACCTTTGCCCAGCAGTGGGACACATCAGGGTAAATTTGAAAAAAGTACAAGAGACGTCTGCCACATTTAAAACACTTGCCAACGTAGAAATATAAAGTGCCTAACCAAATAAATGAAAATCCCGACACTTCTCCGACACTAGACAAAACGAACGCTAAAAAAGCGGCACCCGAAATTATAACGATTCGTACATCTGAGCAAAGCATCGACTGTGTTGAAAGTCTGAGACGACTCTTCGCAACATATCTGTCTCGTTTACGCTCTAGTTAATAATCGTACTGTTTTGTTCACACCTTATAACACGGTCAAGTTAATTACGTCTTACCACGTGGTCAGTTTTTGACTTCGCCTCAGTAGTGACATAACCTATCTACGTCTTTTTCATTGTAATATCATTGCTTACAGGAGATACTACTTATCACGGAACACGCTCTTCATCCACTTCATGTGCTGCGTCGAGTCTGTAACTGACTTCTTCCTGGATGAGGCTCTGATCAGTATCTTTGAACATGACGCGTATCTGCTCCAAATTGTGCTCGTGGTCCCACCTGGTTGTCCTGAGGGTAAAATGTTTCTTATTTAAGTATGTTAGGTAGGACGCGTTCACATCAACTCTAATACGCCTTATACTGCTGACATTGAGACCCATATTGCAATGGTTAGTAATGGTTTTTTAAGGTTGACGTGAATGCGTTATTTAAGTTACACAAGGAAATGCGAGTTTCGTGTTTATGTGACGTGGCGCGATAGGTGAGTGGATGAAGACTTTCGCTCTAGAAATAAAGCCATTCGCTTGAGGAGTGTGTGTGTTGAATTCAGGACCCCAGGTGCCTCAGTTCAGACCATGATCATGGCAAGACGTTTCTTAAATCCAGAAGAATTTCTGTGAAAACAAGCAGCTAAAAACCAGCTGCTAAACGGTTAATAACAGAGAACGTCAATAATGTCAATCAATTTATCAAACTGATCTAAACTCATGTTAGTCATTGGACGCCTTATGTGTGTTGCAGATATAGTAAAAGATCAAGCAATCAAGAAGAGGAATATTTACAAATTCTGCGCCAAAAGACTGGATGACGTCGATAATTGCCATTTCCTTTACACATTTTATCGCAATGAGTTTTGTCCCAAATTGAAAATGCGGCGTGCAGTGTAAGTATTCAACATAAGGTCGTTTTGTAGCGTGATCTGTCAAGAGAGCTTAGAACTTCCTGCATCGAGATAGCCGTTTCTCGTTTCAAAATTGTAACGGTTTTTAGTGAGGAAGATAACGATGATATTGTGGAAATTCTGGACAAGAAATGTCCGAGATTGAAAGATTTGTACGGCTCTTACTACGTGAGTGAAATCATTAGCAGACATCCGGAAAGCAGAAGGAAAATAATAGTTGCAGAGGTAAGTACACACTTACCATCTTGAACTGTTCTGTGGATGAGGTGGCCATGGCGCAGTTGTGACAGTGGATCGCCAAGGATCGCCGTTGTAATCCAACACCGGTTGATATCCAGACATTGCTCGTTCGTTAAGTTAAGTTCGCTCACTGCCCACTAGCGCCACAAAACGTTTTTTAATAATCGTGGTTTATTTAAGATATTAAACAAAAGCTGTCCAATTAAGATGCTAAAATAAGATGTCTTGCTGTATTTTAAGAAGTTAGCAGAATAAATTATCTCTCAATTGGTTTTGGTTGGAAAGTGCGACGTATATTAAATATTGATAAAACGATTGGTGGCGCTAGTGGGCAGTGAGCGACCTTGTAAGCTTAGTCTTAGGCAAACTCCATAAAATCTGACAGCAAGGTTTTCACTGACTTTCCGTCCCTGCAATAGTCCGCACTGAGCCCTCATGTTGGAGTATGTCTCGCGCCAACTCATAGTTGAGTTGCCGCCTGTGCCTAGCAGTGCAAAGCTCTTTAAAGGCTGATGTTAGTTATGTTTTTTGTTTGCCTAACCAGTTGTAAAATTATAATCACAGCATCAAGACAGAGCAGTGGGAGTGATGTGTCTAAACTCTGACGTCAACTACCAGAAACTAGAAGCGACGTACGAGCTTGCTCCGTTCTATGGGCTGAAGAGAGCCACTGCCCTCGAAAAAGAGCAGGCTCAGCGTTCTAACACCTTACTTGCCACCTTTGGGTAAGTAAGCTTGTTCAGGGATATTTTTTATTCAGTTAAATACTCACCAGTCACCAGTTGGTTGAAACCTGACGTGGAAACACAAGGAATAGTTTTTTAAATTAAAGTAGCCATAAGCTTGCTTATTTAAACTCTCGCGGACGTGATAATAATTTCCAAGCGTGAAAAAAAACTATTGGAAAATTTGACAAATTTTCCTTTAAAATGTAATTTCCGGAATTTCTTAATTGTTTTAGAGAGCCCATCATGAAAGGGAAATGGAATCCTTTTCAACGCATGGTGAAGGTAGAAACTCATCATATTGTTGAAGTAAGCGACCTATACTAGGATTTTTAATTGTAGTCAGTGAAATGACATTTTCAGTGTGGCAGGTTTTCAGTCAGAAATAAATAGTGATGTGGTAAATCGAGTTTTTACAATTAAAAGTTAGTCGACATTACAGCCTGGCAAAAAAGTCGTAGTGAAATTTTTATTTTTCTTTTATTTTCAAAGTTGATTTTGACATTCTTTTTTGACATTATTATTTGACATCATATTTTATGTATTATTTCAATTGTATTAATCATTTCATATTAATTGACGATCATTTCTTATTGAGAAATAAATAAATCTTAATCTAATCTAATCATAGAGGTATTTCGGTAAACTGTATTTAGTGAATAGGTTTCCAGTTTCAACTGTTTGTTTCTGTATTATATTTTTACAGTTAAGAATTTCGTTTATTAACAGTTCAACTGGAAAAGTTTGGGAGGATACAACAGTAGAATCTTCCAAACAAGCGTTTTCTAAAGGTTTGACTACAGGCAAAGGGCCCAACCGGCTAAAGACGACGCCTTATAATTTCACATAGGCAGTGATGAAGGTTTTGTAGATTCCGGTTTACTTATTTTTGAATCGAAGAAAAATAGTATGGACTATCATGAAGAGATGAATTCAAAGTGTTTTGAGAAATGGCTTAAAAGCATTTTGCCAAAATTAAAGCTAAATGCGGTGCTGGTTTTAGATAACGCACAGTTCCATTCAAGAAAAGTCGAGCGTATCCCCACTTCAAACTGGCGGAAGGCTGATATTGTTCAGTGGTTAGATGAAAAACAAATTAAATATCAACCTACAATGATAAAGGCTCAATTAACCCAATAGAGTTAGTTTGGGCTCAAGCAAAGGGGTACGTTGCCAGGAACAATAAAACTTTTAAAATAAAAGAGGTAAAAAAAATATTTGAAGAAGGCCTGAAAGAGGTGACGCCCGATAATTGGAGACAGTGCATACACCATGCCATAAAAGTCGAAGACAAAGTGTGTCAACTCGACCACATTATAGACCAATATGTGGATTCCTTCGTTATAAATGTAACTGATTCCGATTCCGATTCTGAATATACCGATTCAGAATCGGAGTCGGAATCAATAGCAACCGTAACGAATAAAAACGTATATAAACTTGTATTTTCCTGACTTTCAAGTGTTAATAAGCCTGAACCTCTTTGAACATTTTTTACCAGCTATGGTTATAATTTTTTAGTGAGAAGTTTTAATATGGAGGTAGGTTCCATATTTCTTAAATCGTATTATTTAATAGGTTGTACCTATACCTATTAAATATTTACAATTTAAAAAAGGCTTTGATACCTAATAATATAAAGCATGACTAAATGTCTAAGTCTAGTGATTGCCGAACGTCACTATTGTAGCGGGTCACCCTTTTTTGTATCAGTCACTGTTGAAGTTGTCATTTCGCTGACTACAATTATTAATCGTACTTTATGTACTATTCTCTATGCATATAACGTTTTCATTTTCCACAGTCAGATGCAGCGTAAAACTGTTAGCTTCTACCGCGAACTATTCCTCATTATTTGTATACAATTTCGTAGAACGCCTCTTGCGGATAGTGGTGTACACTACACACTACTACTAGTTGAACGCATTCTTTCAAACGCAACGGTTTTGTACCTGATTTTTTCTCCGTGTAAATGGAATTAAATAAAAAAAAAATGCATTCTTAACGCGAACATACTATACGCCTACTACCTTCACTACGCCCCGTCATAAGGCCCATGAGTAAGAGGGAGCGCGGTATATGCTCCGTTACGCTCGCACGTTTCATTGCCGCGCAGGCAGCGAGTGTTTGAGTATAGTTGTGGTTGGCTGTGCGGACCCAAACATTTATATTACTTACATATTTATTCGAATGTTGTGTCTTGCGTTTAGAATCCAGAAAATCCCCGAAATGAGAATAACACAAGCGACAAAAGATCAACAAAAACCAGTAAAGTCAATTTTGGACGCGACGCAGCTATTCGCAAGAGTTTCGAGCACATTATTTACAGGTGAAGCATAATTATTTTTGTCTAACGTTGCCAATAGGACTTGAAAAAAACATGAGAAACTCATCTTTGTACCCACAGTATATTCCGTCTGGCCAATCAAGTTGAACATTTTTTGCGGCTGTAACGTTGGATGCGATCCAGCTTAGAAAGCCCTTTTCTGTGAATATTTATAGTTCGTTCAAGTTAAGAATGCAGTGATTTCAAACTTGTCCTTTGACCTAGCACGCCCCCTTACCCATCAAATCGTTCCTAATCAAGAAGCCAAGTCCACAGTGAGTGACCAGCTGAACGCATACTTTTGAACGCAAAGATGTGGATCTGAGTTTTTGTGAAAATCACTGCATTCTTAACGCCAACGAACTAAAGTGAGTTTTACACCATATCCTACTACAGGAAAACAAAAGTATCTTCCTTGACTTGCGAAAAATAATATTTTACCCGCTATAGACACCGCCAGTCAGATGACTACAGTGACAAAGTATACATGGACACGCCATCTCACTCACAAGCCACATCCTTCTGTGTCACCGATCTGCTGGATGAAGACCCATTTGATTATGAGATAGTTAATATCAACACGGAACTGCTGACCATACCGGAGAGGTTGTCTTGCGATCAGCTGATGTGAGTATCACCAGAGGTCGCGAAACCGAAATTTATTTTCATACAAATGTAGAATTCTTAGTCAGAAAGCGAAAAGACGTAATCGTCTATTCGCTTTTAAGCGTGCTGCATCGAGCTGTGAAGTGATGCCCACAAAATAACTACGGTCATACATGAATTTGTTAAAAATGTGCTTTTTGCCTTAGGAATAAACCAGAGCAATGGAGCCAAGGAAAATTAAATGAAATCAACAAAAGAACAATGAGTAATAATAAAGTTTATTGGTCAATCATATTTCAATTGATAATGTATTAAAAACATCCCATTGCCTTTCAGGTAGAACTTCAATATCGAATGTGAAACCAACGGTAGCTAGTGAGGCAGTGGTTTACCACGGTGAACCAAATGCTTTCATTATTGAGTTGTTCGGATTCCATGATGATGTAAATGACAGGTTATGACTTCTAATCTTAATCAGCCGTCCCGGTGCCTACTTTTCCTACCCTACCTAGCCTACTTTTCGACACAACACTCTAGCCTGTTACACAGTTTAAAAAGGTAACATGTGCTTGCAACGCGTAAACGAATTCATTTGAAAACTGGTCAACCCTTTCGCTCCCCGACTGTACTTGCAAAGTCACCCTGTATCCTGTATAGTTCATCTGTCTCTATATGTTATCTGTCATGTGCAGCCCATTTCGTTCAAATAGGTACATTTTTCGGGTACAATTTTATCAGATAACTGAATAATTGCAAAATGTTTTTTTTCAGATGTGGGTTCGATTTATTGCAAGCAGCATTTGAAATAATGAAAGAGTATGACTACTGCGTTATTAGAGTTCCTTGTAAAGACGAAGCGTTTTCGTTGCTGCAACATTTTTGTGTAAGATAAGTTTAATACGATGCTTTTTTCGATCTTAGCAAAATAAGTTAATCTTTTTAAAGTATCACTTATTTAAATCTGTGTTGTTATGCATTTTTTTTTTGGTACAGCTGTAGCAAATGTGCAAATGTAAACTTGTTTTTTGTTTTGAATCATATCCTGTTAACGATGAGACTATTTATTGTGCATTTCGTAGTAGAAATAAGTTACTCTAAGCAAGAAGATCTCCAAAAATCCTAGTACAGTTAATGATGTATCTAATTGGTTTTGAATTGCAGTTTGTTCCAACTAAACAGAAGATCTGCAGTAAATACGCTCTCTACGTAGCTCATAGATCGTCCGTTCTCGGGTATTGAGTTGTTCATTTTATTTCACCTAGGTACTAAGATCTCTTCTCTCCTGAGTTCAATCACGAAATAATGTCGAAAGGTTTCACTAAAATCCTTTGAATGCATTACGGTGTCATTGTTCTGGCAAGTTTTTCACCAGAGCTGAGTGGAGACATAGCAAAAAGAAAAAAAAAGTATCGTTTACTTTTCGATTACCAAAACGTTAGCGGTTCGTGCTAGGCCTGCAGATGTATATGAGAGGCAGTGTAGAGCGGGAGATGTGTGTCAACTACACCTCACTCACCGCTCCTAAGCTCTTTTGCAAAAGCGAGACAGATAGACTGTTAGAAAACCATTCCACATCCCGCTTAATGTCTTCTCTGCTCCGCTGTAGTGTTTTCGCTCCCCACGTAGCTTTTGTTGTTTGTGCTATATGATAATATCTTTATTATGTACGGTGGACGGCACATCACTCTACCTATTTCCGGTCAGTCCTCCTTGCTCTATCTATTGCAAAGAAAAGACATTTGGCAAGAGCGAGAGAAAAAACGGAAATGGCGTGACCTGATGTGCTGTTGACTGTACACGTATAGCAAACTGCGCGTGCGCGAAGTAGAGATAGCAGACGTGCCACAAATAGCGATGTTCCTACACCACATGGAGGGTCAGGAGACGGTGTGGACCATCGAGAATAACATCCTCAATAAGGACCAGTACCTAGCCTATGTGTTCCTGAGTGGCTTGTCTATTGTGGGATTTGGAATTTTGGAGTAAGTAGACGTGTTTTCAGAATTCATTCTTTTTCTGCTCTTCATTGCTCTTGTAAAATAGATAAGTCCTACTACGCCTGCGATAAATTACACCTATTCAGACATGAGTATACATACAAACATATCTACTTCAGTACATTTCTTTATGCATATACGGACTCAATTTATATAGGAAACACTCAGACCAGCTGTACGTACAAACCTACATGTTCATGCACTAGCATGTTTGTACTGTGCGGGGATCGAACCCGCGACCTTTAAAAGTTGCCAACTTTTTAACCATTACACCAGATCGTCATGTCTTAAGCACAACAGTACAGAGGCGCTCACATCAACCTTTACATAGAGGTATGCCGCTGACATAAGACCCATTTTGCAACGGTTTTGCAAAGCTTGATGCGAGCGCCTCTACCTTCATTCCAGGTCCTCAGAACAGATAGACTTCATCCGATCCAAATTCAACATAGACCTATACCACAAACACAAGTACCACTTCAAAGGGCGAGGCTGCCAGGCTGGCTTCTCCACGCTGAAGGTGGCGCTCACGTACCCTGCTTTTGAGCCGCATTACCGTTTCTTCATCAGGGAAATGATGAGGTTATCTGACAGCTCTTCGGTTCTGTGGCTGACGGCGTATAGGAATAAATGGGTATGTCTTTCACATCCAGTGGTCGGGAGCTGTGTTGGGGGATACCGTATCCCAAAAAGGTTACCTCCTCTGCTCCGAAAACGCACTTATGTTCACCAGCATACCGTAGTCCCGAAGTCTTCCGAAAATGATGCGGAGATGCTCCTCATGCTGGGTCCTGCTGCATATTAAAAAAATATCTAAATACGTATACACGAAATGAAGAAGAAGGGTTTGAATCCGGAACCAACAACATGAGCATATTTGTGTTGTTGTTTCGAGTTGGTTTGTTGGTAATCATCTCGTGTCCGAAAAGTAAAATGATCCGGTCCTGCGCCACACCTTTCTCTGGTCATGTTGATCAGTGTTCCCATCGGGTCATGGAAAGATGATAGAAAAGGAAGTGCAACTATGTATCGCGCACACACTTGTGCACTTTAATATCTCCTGCGTACCTGGTCAATCTCGTTGAGATTGTCGAAATCAATCAGTAGGCCTTATAATGTGAATTGGTAGCCAGGTTGAGTCTGGCGCTGTCTAGTTTTGGTCTACACACTAAACCAGGGTTAGGATTAGGCTCCAACCTGTCCCAGACAATTTAATTTCTTGAATAGTTTTCGTCAGTCGTCGTCAGTTAAAATATGACTGTTATTCAAGAGTCAAGAGTTAATATTTGAATTACAGGTGGCCCACAAAGCTAACTCTTTAGTTACCGCCATGATACCACTTTTGCCAAGAAAATCAGAAATTGATTGTACTCCCGTAGATGAACTGAAAAAAGTTACTGCACTATCTCAAAAAATGTAAGTAAAATTGAAGTTAGAAAAGAGTTTATTCTGTTGAAAGTAAGGTAAGATAAGCTATGGTTTAGGGTTCAGTAATGTATTTTGGTTGTTTGTCATCGTTTTATTTGGTGGTCATTTAAAATTAACCCAAAGTGAAATGAAGTTTTTTTGGATGTCCTGTTTTTATTATCTATATCTAATTTTTAAATATTTTTTTTCAGAACGGCATTTAGCGGTTGGTTTCTTGGGAAAAAAATGACGACAGTTCCTAAAATAGATGTTAATGTAAGGATCGTGGTGGTTGGGGCTTCGAGAACTACTATGGCTTTCTTAGATACCTTATTGTTCAGGTACCTACCCACTGCTTTTTATCATTCCTGGTTTATTGCTGCTATATGTGATAAGGCCCAAAATAAACGAACTAGATTTATATTTGACCAGTTCCTATAGTTCAAGCTTTGCTTAGGTTTGTCGCTAGATGGCGTTATGTGAATGAATGTACAATGTTCAGGAATATTTATTTAATCACAGTTCAATTGCTACTTCCAGCGACGCCTCCTCCTATCTGAACTTCACGAATGTGACCCTTATATCGCCCAACGGACTCCCCTACTCACGGCAAACTAAGTTGGCAGCCGATATGATGTTTCGGAAGTACCGGACAAATGCAGACAAGTACATGAAAAGCGTGCCTTACACGTACTACACGAATGTCGTGCAGGGAACTATGACGGAGATTGACAAGTAAGAGAACCACACGTTAAAAGTGTCTTAATACTATCTTAAAGTGAAATTCAGCCTGCCGGCTTGCCAGCTTATGTTGGCAGCATTTTTGGCAGGCTTTGCAGCGTCTCAACTTTTTTGGTGGTTAGCGACTTCCGATCTCATGGAGTGCTTAGCTTTGACTGACGATTGTTCATTAGGCGACAAGCAGAGCTCATCGGCCTCACAACGACTAGCTGTTTTTTTTTTACAGACGAGACAAATACATCACGCTTAACAACGGCAATAAATACTACTACGATTTGTTGTTTTTACTGCTTGGCAAGCAGTACCAACATCCGAATTATCTGGCGGAAGTCGACGAAAAGGTAGAACGTGAGAAGTGAGTTTGGAATTATTCCTTTTTTTTATTTAACATCATCATCATGGTTAGCGAAATGGTGCTCAATGCCAATTACTATTGTGTGTCAGTGCAGAACAACAACTAGTTGATTTGCTAAAAGACCTGTTGAAAGCGGCATGCATCCACTGAAACCATCCGAAACTGTATCTGACTTCGTCCGCGTGGACTTAAGTTAAAAAAAAACAAATTTGTAGCTTATGTCTTATTCTGATGTTTAAGCCAGTCGTATATTAAAGTAGAGTTTCATTATAATCCATTCAATAGTTTTTACGTGAAAGAGACACACATTCATCTATCCCTAAACACATACAACATAACATAACATAAACTGCCTAAATACGTCCCACTGCTGGGCACAGGCCTCACCTCAACTATGAGGTGGAACAAGCCATACTCCAACACGCAGGTTCAGTGCGGATTGTTGGAGGAGTGTAAGGTTAGTGAGCAACCTTAATGTCAGATGTTATCAAGCCGCCCTAAGGCCTCTGACTGGGCTTAACGACTGAAGTCTGGCGACGTCAACCGGGACCAACTGCTTAACGTGCCTTCCGAAGTACGGAGATACCCGAAATACACATCACTAAATTTCGGTCGGGATAGTCACCCATCCCATTTCCGACCCGGCGTGTGTTGCTTTACAACAGCGATCGTCGCCGATCACTGTCACAACTGCGCCACAGGCACCTCTCATACATACAAACTTTCGCATTAAAAATATTAGTGGGATATAGGCGTTATAGTCCAGTCATTATAGTAAGTTCACCTCGGAATTCGAGATACCCAGCTGTAAGTCTGTAAATACTTGTATATTGACACCCTAAAAGTTGTCTCAAAACCTACATATGGTAGGGTGTACGCAACTGTCAAATTTCAAGGTCAAATGTCACAAAAATTGATTTTTTGTAAATATCTCATTTCCTTTGGGTTTTTTGCTATTTGTATGTATTATCAATATTGTAGAATACAAAATTCTCTACAAATTTTGTTTTAAATTTTTTTTCATACGGTGATTCGTTTTCGAGATAGAGGGCGGAGAGCGCGCGGTCACAGCATCAATTCAGGTCAACCCGTGCCTCCGGTCAAAAAATTTAAAAGTGAAAAAATGTGAAAAGTCTCGATCATCTTCGTTATCTGCATTACGTCAAGTCCACAGAACTTAATAAAGCTGTGCTGCTTTCAAATATTCCACCAACAAGTGCAGCTGCTCATCAACATTGTAAAAACAACAACGTGTATATTATCAAGTTCAAACTTGGTTAGGGCATGATTTGGAACCCCAGGTATGGGGTTGGGCAATGCGAAACGATTTTCGACAACGTTGTTGTTTTTACAATGTTGATGAGCAGCTGCACCTGTTGGTGGAATATTTGAAAGCTGCACAGCTTTATTAAGTTCTGTGGACTTGACGTAACGCAGATAACGAAGATGATCGAGACTTTTCACATTTTTTCACTTTTTAAGTTTTTGACCGGAGGCACCGGTTGACCTGAATTGATGCTGTGACCGCGCGCTCTCCGCCCTCTATCTCGAAAACAAATCACCGTATGAAAAAAAATTTGAAACAAAATTTGTAGAGAATTTTGTATTCTACAATGTTGATAATACATACAAATAGCAAAAAAACCAAAGGAAATGAGATATTTACAAAAAATCGATTTTTGTGACATTTGACCTTGAAATTTGACAGTTGCGTACACCCTACCATATGTAGGTTTTGAGACAACTTTTAGGGTGTCAATATACAAGTATTTACAGACTTACAGCTGGGTATCTCGAATTCCGAGATTCTTACCTAATTTAAGCTTAAATGACTGGACTATTAAACTTAGTCGGAGGTCTTGGATGGCTTGTTATCATTTAACTGTCGGGTTTATCACTATCCTTACGCTGCTACAACAATTCGCACTGTGCCCAGCAGTGGATCGTATAAAGGCTGTTGTTTTTCGTTTGTTTCATGTTAAGCTTTGGCCGAATAAACCATCAACCCTTTATAGGGCAGACCGTGTTTCAAATTTTTCATTGGCTTTGGACCCTATTCCCATGGAATAGACTTGAAAAAAAATGGTGTCCAAAATATCGACAGAGCCTTATAAAGGGTTGAAACGCTGTTTCTCATCTCTAGTGACCCGTACGTCCGGCTAGATGTCCCGCGCTTTTGCGACTCCGAGGCACATTTTGTCTCCGAAACGTTCCCGGATAACGTATTCGTTATCAACGACATCACTCAAGCTAATCGTGCTATTAAATACGTCAAGAACTTCATGTGGCAGAACTTTCACTGTATGTACAACTGTTTATTCTTTTAGAAATGTAAATATATTACTTACTGGACATTCAGTCAGGAGTAAGCTCTTGGGGTTTGCCAGCGAGCAATGGAGCGCAGTATTCGTCAAGCCGCCAAGCTCGAGTGAAACTGGGCTGGCCATGTGCCGCATGCCGGTTGAGCTGTGGTCGAAGACAACTACTAACTGGATCCCAAACAGGCAATGGCTACGCGGAAGCCCTTGGAGATGGTGGTGAGATGAACTGGATACCTGCGTAAGAGAATGACCCACAATGGCCTTGTGGGACTGGGAGGCCATTGCTCAGCAGTGGGACGGAATAGGCTGATTCAGACTGGACATTCGTTTAGCCCCAAGCAAAGTAGAGCGACATCTAGAAGATAGTGTCGTAAGCCAGTGGTTACTACGTCCATCTCGCAATAACTTCCCTGAGCCGACTTGGTCCCCGCGGGGGTGGTATACCCATTATCCTTACGTTAATTAAATGTTAGAGGTTGAGTGACCATCAGGAAGGTAGAAAAAAGTTTATCAAGATGAACCCTATTACAGATAAAGTGATAATATATGGAGCTTCTATTGATGCGTACTGCTGTCTAGCCTCCCTGTTGGAGTTGAAGGTTCCTGCAGAGAATATCGTGTTCGTCGAACCATTCCCTAGCGAAGATACCCGGAGAACAAGAGTGTCTGTCTTCTGCAATGATAATGTTTGTATTCTATTTAAAAACCATACGGTTTTTACATACAAACATACTCGACTTACCTCAATGTAGGTACGACCGATAATATCAATAAGCTAAGGCCTATCTATCCTTCTAATACCCAAATGTTTGTACTTGTAATGTGTGGGATCGAAACCCCCGCGCCCTGGTGTAGTCCCCAATTTCCTAACCTTAACGACTGCTCGGAATTTTGCCAAATAATTTTATTTATTTAATTAATAACTATAGTTGCAGTTCACAACCGTTAGTGTTTTCTTAAATTATTGGTCAGGAATACCCTAACACTAGAAAGAACAGTAGGTATACCCATTATGATATTAGTAATCATACGTTTTTCCACAGTAAATAATATAATACCTACCTATTTGAATTTAATTTTTAAGACCTTATGATGCATATTGTAAATAAATAAATTAATATTTTCCTACTCACGTTCACAGGTAGACCAAACAATAAGAGAAGTGCTGGAAGACCTAAATATCACAGTGCACCGCGCCTACTACTTCCAGTCGTGGACAGTGAACGAGTTCAACACCGCCACACATGTGGAGTTTCTTTCCTACTTTCAGAAGATCAAGTTGGAATGTTCTGCTTTCTTCTACTATGGGAAGTCCGGAGTGAGTCCACAGGCACTGAATGGTACGTTCAGGGTTGACGACTTATTTGGATACTATGGATACTGACAGGAATTTTGGATTTTAGTTTAATTAAGTCAAAAAACAAAAAAAAATGCCCCTTTCTTATTTGGTTGTCCTCTACTTCTGTCCTGGAGGAGATCGTTATTGGCGATAAGTTTGCTCAAATAGTACGTTGCTTTACATGTTACACTTAGCTGTAACTTCATTTGTATAATGTGCAATAAAGAATTTCTAACCATCTTTTTATACCGGCCACTTGCATCTCATATCCCCAGCGATATCGAAAAGCGGTTTAGTATACGACGGAGGCATTCTTATTGACCACGAGTTCAAGACCAAAGACCCCTTTATCTATGCGGCTGGTCCAGCCACGCGGTACTATAGAAGATATTACGCTGATGCCTACAGGCTCAAGTATTATGACTCGTATGAAGTAGGCCAGAAGGTATGTTAAAAAAGGCTCAATCTGAATTCTTAATTTCGACTAACCAGTCCGTTCTTTGTAATCACAAAAAACAAAAGAAAGGCACGGGTCAAAGTTTCTTATTCCCCACGTCGGGAATAAAATGTTTCAGAGGTCATCACAATTTCTTCAACTTGTTTGGTACCAGACGACGTTCCGTGGGCAGGCCCTCCACAAGGTGGACCGGCGATCTTGTCAAGGTCGCGGGAAGCCGCTGGACAGCGCGGGACCGATCGTTGTGGTGATCCTTGGGGGAGGCCTATGCCCAGCAGTGGGCGTCGTTCGGCTGACATGATGATGATGATGATGTTTGGTACCTTAGCTTAATTTTCAGGAAACTACCTTTTTTTGCATAATGATGCTCAATTTGCAAAAAAATATTCATGACTCGATAATCAGGTCCTGGTAACACATCAACACGTATGACCTAGTATGGACATAACAATTGACAAGGTATTGTTACAGCTAGGAACGCAAATAAGGAACCAGTTGGATCCTCTTTTTTCACCTAATAAGTCTTGTAGACGTACTTCGGTGAGGTTTTCAACGCAGACAGTCAGTGACTCTACTTCAACAACCTCGCCGTCTTCAAGAGAAAACTCTACTTCAAGCTCCTTGTCGTAAGTTTATTTAAACTTGGGTGTTGTTTGCTCATTGCTCCTTTTTTCAAAATTCTTCGTGGGATTATTAAATGCATTCAAATGTGGATCGTCAGCCCCACAATCCAATATGGTATACCAATCACAGATTCCAAATTCCATTAGCATTTGGTCTGAAAATGTTTAATTGATCGTGGAAAACTGTTGGAGGTCGTTGGAGCTGCTAGATAGTTCTCTCATAGTCAGCTCAAGTCAGTCCTACGTTAGGTAACAAGGTTTCCTGGAAGCTGGTTAGCTGAAAGCACATACACTCATATCTAACATCTGTTGAGCAGAAGTCTTCTTTGCAATACGCCTATTTCTATTAAAATCTGTGATCTACAATAAAACAACGATAATGATAATGTTGTAGAAGCAAATCACAGGAGAGCAAAGAGGAGAGGTTACCGATTCTGACGAAGCCTCTAGTGACGCACTGCATTTTGCCTGGTGGTCTACAGTACTTAAATGTTCGGCCGCCGGGGAAGATGGAACCCCACTACTATGTGCAGTCGATGCAGTACAATGTAAGTTTGTGAACACAAAATATGAGTATTGCTGCAAGATTAAGTTATTCCGAATTTTTCTCCTATTTGCAGTAAGCGATATGGAAAGCTTCAAACTTATTAGAATTTGACAAGTTCAATATCTAAGATTAGTACCTAGAAAACTTTTATAACCCTAATTTCATGAACGCTATAGAGATCTATTGCGTTGAAATGGCGACTTCAAAATGTTAAAAACATGTTTTTATTTATTTAAAGCTCAGCAGCCATTCGATCCTGTTCGTTCTGATTCGACAATCATACCTGATGGTAAGCTGATGTGGTTGATGGTGGTACTTATGTTCCCAGCAAACGGCCATTCACAAATTTCTAGAAGAGACCCAAGTTATATTGTTTTTTGATGATTTCCTCTATGTATCCACAGGGCTACGTGATGGAGACGTTCAAAGACGGTTACTTCAAGCTGCATATGAACAATGAGTACATCGTTGACGGAATCACCTGCCTCAGTCCTCAGAAAGATTCACTGGATAACTTCAAAAACTTATACGGGTTATCGGCTACAATTCTCAATAATGTCCACGTTAAATACACGGTAAGTTGTGGTGTGCTCTATTGCTATGCGTTTGATATCCGCTAACCGCTAATCATGATCATTGAACACTTCCTCATCGCATAGCTCGAGCTACGAACCTTCCTCCTAGCGTCAGAGGATATGGTTTTGACCGCACAGTTGTGATAAAACAAATATTTAACAAATTGACTTGGTGCTCTAAGTATTTGCTGGCTTAATTAATATCGTATTTTCGGAAGTCACGTGGTTTTTAGTTTGACAAAGTTCCAGTGCATTAGCAATTGTCGAGGATTATACTGACATAACCTATCTACCTCTACCTCTTTTTTATTATAATATCATTACCTACAACTCTCTTGCAACGTGTCAATGTAGTATCTAATAATTTATTAAAAGCTTTTCTTTAAACAAGTAACGGGACAACTAATACGTTTTATTTCTAGGCAAAAAAAGTGGATGATTTCTACGTATTCTTTCAATCACCTTGGGCGTTCTACCTGTACCATGAACGCGTTGGTGAATTATTCAGTATGGCAAAAGAACTCCTTCCAAAGGTAGGTACCTACTTAAAAAAATTGTATGATACATCGTAGCTCGATGGAGTAACACGACTTTAGAGACACATTCGAGACGACATTAGAGACTGATCTATAAATAAGCAAGGTTGACTGGTATAGAATGCTATATGGCATTAATTCCGCCTATCGTACCATATGTGTGCAATAAAGGTATAAATAAATAAGTAGCTAGAGCAATTTTATTCTGTAAACTCAGTTCAGCAACAACAACTATAATACCTATACCTCATACTCTAATTGGATATTATCAACAGCTGAATCCACAGGGAGATTCAGAATTTGACGGGTGATGAATGGTGATATCACACCTAAAATGACAAGAGCAGAAACTTTATTTGTTCATAGAATACGGCTCTGAAGATCCGACATAGAAATTTTACAGTTTGTCATTTAAAATCTTAGATTAAAGGAAAGAGAAAGATACGGTACGCGCTTATAATTGTCAACTAAAATATGGGCTTTCACGCACACTACATCCATACGAACACACACGCAAAATATGAACGTAATAATAAGACATCAAAAGATAAAGATAGAGCGATGGGCTTCTCAAATAGTGCGAGCGAGAAAAGTATGTCACGCCACGCCGTCTTTCGGGCCACGTCGGAGAACGTCGGGGAATCCGCGAACTCTCTACTTTTGAAGTAGCGTTAGCAAGATCACTATGGAAAATAAATAAACATTTCACATAAAAATATATTTGTGTTTTTTTAAAATAACTAAAATATAACTTACAATTTCAATAAACTTATTTTTATTTAACATAATCAATTTAAACACCTTCAAATAAAGATAATTTGTTTTTTTCTGTCTCTTGGTCACCTTCGATATTTTTGCGTCTGTTTTATGTAAATAGTGAAGCCGGACATTACAATATTTGTCAATAATTGCCCTTAATAGATGTGTTCTGTGATCAAAAGTGACCGGTTGCTCTGTTGAATGAATTTCCAAACTCGACAAGATGTTTGAGTACACAAATGACTTGATAATGTTTATTTTTAATTTTAAAATTTGATTTTCCGATTTAAAATGTGCAGTTACCAGAAAAATAAAATGTTAAATGAAATGTTATACCCAGATAATAAATGGGGATGAAAAAAAATTTGTGTATTTGTAAAAAGTGAACGGCAAATGAAATTAAATAAGATATTCGTAAAGCTAATCTCTATATATAAAAATGGATCGCTGTTCGTTAGTCTCGCAAAAACTCGGGAATGGCAGAACCGATTTGGCTAATCATGGTTTTAAAATATTTTTGATGGTCTAGGGAAGGTATAAAAGGTGAGTAAACATGAGAAAATGCTAGGAATATAGTGAAAAACCACAATTTAGTTTTCTCATAGCAACTGTTCCTACCTGTCATGTGACACTGAATGTTTGACAACAGAAAGAAGTCTGTTGGGACAGTAAGGTACGGCTCCCTTTATTATTCTTGTCAATCCTTTATTGGTCTTCTTGTATAAATCGTCTGGTCTAAAATGTATTGAACATATTCTACTATATTCAGAAGTCATCCAGTCATGTTCACGCCTCTGATCTCGAACAACCTTAAGCCATTTCTGCTTCCGAATTTCACCTGAGGGAAGCTGTAAATGTTTTTTTTATTCATATTTTTTGTAACTGTGCCATATATAACGTACCTAATTATTTTGAACACTTTCATTAAATTTTATAAAACATAGTTTGTTTACACTATTGTTATTAAATTATTACTTTTTTTTTTGCTGCCGACATTGCTGACCTTACATAAGAAAACCTGTCTTTTCAGGAATCTATCGTATCGTGTCTAACGCGCACATTGGAACGCGCGATTTTATGGAAAAGAATCAAGATTTTTTTCTTTAAAAATATAACTTTGGTGTACTTACGCATGAAAAGTGATTCCCTGTGATTTGTTTTTACGCCTTGAATTATTTGTGCACTGAATAAAGGCACAGCCAGGCATTTTTTGCGTTAATTCGATGAAAAATTGTATTTTAATGTCAACGACTTGTCAACGAGTAAGACAGCATCTAGTCGCAGCGCATCAACGCAGACTGGAGCAAACCAAGTACACTGTACTCAGTTTAGTAGGACCGCGCGCGGCTAGCTGTTGCCGCATCTTCCTCTTTCCTTTAATCTAAGTTTAAAATAATGTTTTTTTAGTCGTTCTATTTGAATGACTACTGACTACTAAAACTAACAACGTTATTATTTAGGGCCAACGGAATGGAGTCACTTTGAAGGAAGCTCTGCAGTCCGTTGGAGACACGCTAAGTAGCCCAGTAAGTATTCAATCAATTACCTCTGTCAGAATACATGTCTGAGCAGGCCACCCATTTAATTAGCCAAAATGCGGATGACAGACCCAAAATCAGCTATAGATCAACATCTGATGACAAATCAACTTAATTTCTAAGGGTAAGTTGCACCATAGTAGAAGTTAAAGTTAAAGTTAAAGTTTTTGTCAAATTTGACAATTTGACGTCATTTTTGCTTACCTGACCGGTACTTTAACTGAAATTTTGATGTTTGTTATTGTTAAAGTCAGATGGTGCAACCCAACCTAAGAGTCACCATGTTAAAAACTTATTCCTGCCCCCCCGGATGACTTTTCTAAGATTGTAATTTTCAGTCCTACAGATTCGACACCAGAATGCGAATCCGGTCCAAGTTTGAGCAGTCCCCCCACGTGGAAGCCATCACAGAATACGTCATCGAGTGGCTGTCAGATAATGACGTCCAGCTTCCCATGTACTTGCAGAAGGAGACGCAAGCCGACCTGGCAAGAGACTTGGAGACGCACCCGGCTTTCAAGAAGAACAGTTTTACTAAATTAGTCCGGAAGTTATTTTAGAATTAAAATAAATTGGACTTCAATATTTTTATTGCTTGTATTTCTGAAGAACAAATTAGTATTTTAATAATATTAAATAACTTTTACGATACACATAGAAAGATAGAAAGGCAAATTGAGTAGGTCATAGGCTGTGCAGGTATTTGTGATTCTCAATTCATTCGTCGAGTTTCAAGTGTGTAGGCAGGATGGTAGGCACTAAGGGTAGGTAAGGTAGGGTGCAGGTAGGTCAAAGGTCTCACCCACCTCACACACCGCACCTAAAATGACGCGCCCCTCCACTGCATCTACGCATACAAGCAAGCAGAAGGTGCGCGTTATTTCAGCTTAGACGATCCCTAACAGCAGTTTTCCCGGAGATAAAGAAAATATTTATTTTGGCTATCATCCATTTCAGAACGAAAAATAGAAACTTATTACTGACATATTTTTCATTTTCAAAGTGACAATGTCATTAGACATTTTTGATCCACTATTTTGCTAATTTTCTTGCAATTTTATCCATTTTTATAACCATGACTCAGCCAAAAGGTTGCAAGCCTCTCGTCCTCAACGAGCTGCTCATCCAGAATGTGAACACTTGGGGCAACGTCCAGTACAATATACCCTTGAGACTATCCAACAATGAGACCAGGAGTAGCGCGAGCATCGGCCACAGGCATATTCCTGCTATACCACATAGCTTGGACTGTGTTAGTACAATCTATTTGTGTAAAAAAATTACCCTGGCAAAAATTGTAGCTTTCAAAATACTCTGTAGTTTCATTTAATCTACAAGAACGGCCTCCATTTAAGAATCCAATGTTACTAAAATTAAATGATTTCATTACAAGGCTGAACTGAATTCAGCATAATATTTAACAAAAAACAATTAAAATTTACAGCATTTAAAAACCAATGTTAGTGTAGGACAAAACAGTAGGTACTCCAATTATAGCGTTTTATGCTGGTGGTACACAATAGTACATTGTTATCCTAGGGGTGAAAGTAACTTATTTAGTCCCGAGACGGGGTTTGGCGCCCGGAACGAAGTGAGGGCGCCAATAGTTCGAGGGACTAAATAAGTCTTTCACCCGAGGTAAACACTGTGCTTTTCATTACGAATACAAGGAAAGTAAAAATAAAACATGAATTAGCCAAAGAAAAACATATAAAAATAAATGAAGATCGAATTGGCGCTATCCCTCCTATTTTGTTTGTTTTTTTTTTCTGTGGCGGGCCCACTATTCAGCCATTATTTTTTATTTTTTTCATTGGAAAAATGGTAAATATTTTGCTCTAAGCTTAGTTATTTTGAAGAAATTGTTGAAACTGAATTATAATAAAGTTATTTATAAAATATACATTCTCTAATCAATACTTAACTTTAAGTTATTTCAATTTTACATCGTGGCTGTATAGAAAGTTGGAACATGGTTCAATAGATATGTGAAAAATAACTAAGTTTTTTTTTAATAATTTGTCAGATGTCAGTTGAAAGTGATTCTCCCTAGGGATGAAAAGTATTACTTTCAGCCCGCTTCTCAGGTCAGTAATGACCTACTTTCAGAGTATGAGTAATGAAAAATGATAAAACACCCAAACGAAAGTGCAAAGAGAGAAAAAGATCTGAGGATGAGGAGTTGAAAAAGAGCAATCTGAAAAATATATTGAGTATTGATATTGAACGGTCACTCAGTAGATATATCTACTGAGTGACCGTTTTGTAACTGTGATGTTTAAATAATTTTCAAGAAAATCGATGACCCCCTCCCCGAACGGGTATGCGGCCGTGACATGGTGGTGGAGAAGGAAACTTACAGGACCACCACTGGGGAATACTGCGTCAAACCCAACCCCAACAAAGCCATGGAACGAGCTGACTGCTCCATCAACTGCCGCCGGGTTATCTTCATGACTGGGGTTGAGAAGAGGGTTAGTGAAACTTGCGTTCTCCATTGCTTTATTTTGCAGAGGTATAAATTGCATACAATACCGCTGTAACCGCTAATCGTCGCAAACAAGCAGATGCATTTTTTTAAATTTCTCATTAGATAGCTCGCTGGATGTAACGCCGCTTAAATACCTAGTACATTACAAAATAATATCTTGTGCTGATGTTCTGCTATAAATATGTTTGTTTCATCTTTTAAGTTTATACCCTAACTTCAAGTTTCCGACTTTGCATGTTCATCTGTGTGACTCTTTAGTGTTCTTGGGTATCACACTGAGTGGCTGTGTGGCTTGACCTTAAATGTCAAACTTCGAAAATATCTAGAGAACGATTTAGCACTTGACTATCTCTCTCTCTCACTCTCTCTAATATTCGCATGCCGGTGAGGCTGATTGCAGAGATACATTTTTTTTTAATACCTAAGATCCGGTGGTGACACCACGACCTGTTAATCACGAATAAATGATTTGATTTGATTTTCTCATCTTGGTCTTGTTTTTATTAAAGATCATAATACTGCGCACTTCAAATTAGTCCTCTCTCCACTTGATAGGAAGAGGCCTTGGGGTCCAGATTTGATATGTTATGACATACATTGTAAGTGCTTGCTTACTCATTTTTTTTGCAGCTGCAAAGTAAGCAAATTGTGCAGCCAACTATGATGTCCGAGATGAAGGACAACTTCCGAGGGGTGATGGAACAAGCCACAATGCCGCCAAAAACAACCGTCAGGCCTCCTGACCCGGAGTATATTTTCGATGTAAGTATTCTAGACCTTACTGATTGCTTCTCATTTAATACTCTAACAAATCTTGGATTGAAGTAGGAATTTGCTTAAAATTTGGGTATCAATAGCTAAATTTCTAACTAGGTGGTGGCAGCGGGTAGAGCTGAAGCACCAGTAATATCAGACACTGCTGGCGGGTTTCGAAGACTGCTGGATCCATACGTATCCACTTACAGGGCATGCCATAAGCCCTTTTCTGTGGAAGACCAGTATGGCATCGGTGCTAAGGACCAAATCACCTTCTACTCAGCGTTTAATTTGCCCAAGGTATTTGTGCCAAACTTGATGAAGATATTAAAGGTTCGAGCTACCAAGGAAGAGATGATGTGTGAAGAAGACGTGAAGCAAAAGTTTTTTTAACCAAAATCCGTCGTTGTTGTAACAATAAGAATTATAGCGACAAAATTTCGCAGTATTTAAAGTGGTGCTGTAGATCTGTTTGAGTTTCTTTGTTTATTTTGAACTAGCGACCCACCCCCGCTTCGCACGGGGCAATAGGATGTTATCATACATATAAACCTTCCTCTTGAATTACTCTATCTATTAAAAAAACTGCATCAAAATCCGTTGCGTAGTTTCAAATATTTAAGCATACAAAGGGACCTAGGGACAGAGAAAGCGACTTTGTTTTATACTATGTAGTGATTTGACATATACATTATCAATACACTGTCAGTTTAGCTCTTAGAACAAACTCTGTATCCAAAGACATATATTGCCTTTATATAATTGCATTGATTATTTTATGAACTTGTGCGTAGGTCAGAGGATTCGGTCCTCGCCACAAAGAGATCTGGATGCCTCTTACATCTAAAGTGCACAGAGGAGTGTACGACAGGATACACGTCAAGAAAGAGTACAAGGAAGTCGCCGCTTGCCACAACCCTGTCAACAATATCAAAGGGCAAGTATTTTGGGTGTTTGACTGTTCTATTTTATCCGTCTACGGCCAATTAAGAAAAGGGTTATGGTTGTAACCTGTATTCTCAGTTCCTGATCAGGCTTTTTAGAAATTCAAATCAAACGATTGACAGCTAGGCTAGGAGGTTGTCTAGTCAAAGTGAATATTTTATGTTTGGGTCATTTAAAGCCTTGGTGACTTGTTTCATAGCCTACAAAAGAAGATCACAGTTATGAGAATAATTGAAAAATAAAGTAAAAGGGTAGAATTAGAACGATGTGAGTTAGATAACAGTAGCGGAAATAATTTGTCTTTCTCTAGAAAAAAAACAAGTTATGAAGTGGTTTATCAGATCGGAAAATTGTCTTTTTTTAGCGTGTTTGAATCAGAAATGAAGAAGAAGTACAAAATACCATATGCGTCATCATCTCTCGCGTCCTGGGGCCACGGGGAGTTGTTCGACCTGGCTCCGTTTCCACCCAACCCGTACCAGACGAACATTGCGCCGTTCATGTACTGCAGCGACTACTGCCACATCGCACAGGGCACTCCTCCTTCTACTGTCATAGACCAGTTGCATCACGATATGCCGGTGCACAAGAAATGCGTGAAGAGATTTGTTGTGTCAAGGGATTATGATCCGTGAGTTTTGCTATTGTGAATGTATTGTTGTAAAAATAAAATATTTTCGATCTAAGTGTTCCTGTTTAGCAACTGTTTCACCTAATCTAAAACAAAAGGTTGATAAGTCTTACATAAAATAAAATAACGGCTTCGGGTTAGTTCATTTATTGATTGTAAAAAATAATTTTCTGATGTAAGTTTAAATACTATAGGATATAAAGTTTATTTCGTAGTTACAGCTGTCGGAGTGGTGAGGTATAGCAAATACTCTGAAATCTGAAAATAAAAAAGAGATTTTAGGGTCATAAAAAATAAGTTATAGACGTCTGCTTTCTCCTCGGGTAATGTATAATTTTGTTCTGAACCAGAGTTATTTTTACAATCGAGTCATGCTCAAATAACATGACATGTGCTCGAATTGACTCTGGAATTGAAAAAAGTTGCTTCGGTACCTTCCTAACATTGTCAACCATTCGTGGCCACATTTCCTTGTTCTTGGCCTTCAAACTTCGTTTAATCATGCAGACGGGTCTTTCACTTTTGAGCTCTGAAATTGACAAACGTAATGTGAACGCGAAAACTCAAAACTCAAGCTACCGATAAATAGCTCCGGTTTATGATTCTGAATTTGACTGACTGATATGGCTTGGAGTGATCCTCATATGAGCTTTACAACGTGTTACAGCCTTTTTTCTTCTCGGAGATAAAATCCTTCATAAACTATCCCAGTTTGAGACTCCTCACCACTAAAAAAGGCGAGCCTACTGCACTTAAAATGGGACGACATGGCGCAAAAGATTACCACATTAGCTTAGAGTTCCTTCTGCTGGTTAATTGCCTAGTGAAACTGGTATTCCATCAAGGAATAAAGTAATGGAACCAATAATCCTTTCTGTTTGGCTGTCTCAGCATAGGCTTTGGCCGAATATGTTTCGGTGAGAAATAAGAATAACAAACCTGAGGTCTCGCGACGAAGCAGCTGGCGCAGCCAGGCAGATCGCACTCGCATTCCACGTGATTCTTCTGCAAATATACTTGTGTGGTTTTTTAAGAGGAATGCAGAAGGGGTATAAACAATTTAGATAATGGAGTTCTAACCAAAAGAACGTTCTACTGACGACGGTTATAGTTCTACATAAACATTAAGTAGGTATAACGTTTGTATTGACGTTACCCTTTTTGGTTTTTTTTTGTTTTGTGGTTTATTCAGTCACTAGAATGTATAAAAAAAAACTTACTTTTTTTTATGAGGGACATCCACGTTACAATTTATTCTAACACTTGAAGTTTAACAAACTGCACCATATTGTTGTGGTACCGTATGCTATGATGGTTTAGAATGATAACAAATTTTGTAAAAATAACTAACTTACGTGTTTCTTCTTCTGTTTTTTCGTGTCAGTACAGCAATTTGTGCTTCGTTGCTTACATTTAGACTCGTGTAACTGAAAATAAGTGACATTTTATTTACATCATCATCGGTGGTGTGAAACTGGACAGAATATTTTATTTTGGCAACAAACTTACTTGCGCAGAGTTTACAGAATCTTCTAAATTTTCTTGTGATTTCACCATAATATTGTATGATTGATTATTTGCCAAATCTGCTTGCTATTGCTTCTTTCATTAGCGGGCTTTTCTGTAAAATTAATTCATAAATTAGAAAACCTATAAATGTATAATTCTCAAACTCAAACTGAAATACCTATATTTATTTCATGTAAACTTTTACAAGTGTTTATGAAAGTGAAAGGTCAGTAAAACAAAATAATTGCTTCGCATTGTCAGCTCTTGAAGACGAGTCTCACTCTTTCCAAATCACCTTTTGGAACATAATGTTGAATTCTCATAATGTTGAATTCTCAAAATGTTGAATCTCAGAATGTTGGATTCTCAAAATGTTGAATCTCAAAATGTTGAATTCTCAAAATATTGAATCTGATCATGTTGAAAAACAAATGAACATCGGAAAAACAAATGAACGTCGGAAAAAGAAGTGAATGCCATAAAAATGAGACTTCGCTGCTTTTTCGACTCCGTCTCCAGTATCTCAAGAACAGCGATAGCAGAAATTTTTACAAATGATTTATCTCTGTACTAAAAATAAAATGACATGAATATTTAAGAGGTCTCTCATATAAAAATCTTTTCTTTTTTTTCATTCGACGTTCATTTGTTTTTATTGTATTCACTTGTTTTTCCGACGCTCATTTGTTTTTACGGTATTTTTGTTTTTCAACATTATCAGATTCAACATTTTGAGAATTCAACATTATGTTCCAAAAGGCCAAATCATACTACATTTAATACCTATTACACTTACCCCTGGGCATAATACATTTGGGCACTTTGTGCCCTTTGAAGCATTCACACAGTGACCCTGCGAAAGAAAAGAATGAAAGAATTCAATACATTTGGAAAGTAATTGCGACCTCCCTGTAACGACTCTCGTCTGTACTACACTGCGTTTGCTATAAGTATCTACTCCGGGACTTTTTGTCCCAACGAAGTAAAGTTCTTCGCGCTTTCTGTTACCTGCCACTTCAACTTCCAAATCCGTGGACTAAGTTGATGTCTTCATTTTGACTACGGAACTCCTTATATAAAAAAACACTAATGATATACTACCAGCATTTGACCGCGATCTCATATGATGGAAAGCGACGATGCGGTCGACGAAGGAGCATGCTTGTCTAGCATAAACCTATTCACTCTTTGCTTGAAGAGAATCTAATTGTACTCATCGGGGAAACGAAACCCCGGCAAAGGGTTCTTCTTCATGATGAAGGTTTCCTCCTTCATCAAAGCAAAGTGCTTGGGCTTCTTCGATTTCTGCCCCAATTTTGTAGTGTAATTTATTAAATACCATTACAATGCCCAGTCTAACATACCACGCACTACTCGTATATCCGGAATACAAATTTACCGTGCGCCGGCGGCCAATCTCGGCAGACAAGGTGTCTACGCACGTCTTGATTGATTAGAATTAAATAGATCGCGTTACACCGTGACTGATGTATTCGATCAGAGTCGTGTCAATGGCCTTTTAGTATGGGAATGATATATTTTTAATCAGGAGGTACGAACGAAACAGATTTCAGTTCTAGGAAACTTTGTTATTGGCCTTTCGTCAGTGCCTTTTAAATCGAGTACCTACTGATTTATTTATATTGGATAAAGCGATGGAGTTGTACTACCTAAATACCACTGAATAAAGAACTTACTGGTGGACAGGAGTCAGGCATTTTTTGCCCTGGTGGTCGATGGCTCCTCGGAGGCAGACAAGGCGGGTTGTGGAAGCATCGTGCTGGCGTACTACACGGCGCACTTGGTCTTGAAGGCCAGAAGCAAGGCATCAGGTACGGGAAGCAAGACGACGGGGGAATGCAGTGAGGGAGGTGGTGGCAGGACCTTGCTGCGTATGGCTGGTTGGGGAGCAATGGATTAGTTCCTAGTAAATACTTAAGTAAGGAATCTCGTAGATTTTCGTAAATCAAAAGATACAGACCTTATGGAGTACGCAACTGGAGCGCGGTGTGAGTTCTACCTGAAGCAATAATAGTTTTAAAACTTATTCTCAATTATTGATTATTGAATTATTACTGAAAATTAAAAAAAGAAGATCTCTACTCGTACTGCGAGGTGCTTAGTTGCCATGGAAACATAAATAGGAAGAAGTTTCCCAAAGTGGTAGAACCTTCTAGTTACTCTGTAAAATAGGGAAATACTCACGGGAGCGGGGTCATACTTCGGTTTGCGATGCAGTGAAATCTAAAAAAGAAAATGTTAAGTATTGTATTTTATCTAAATTTATAATTATATATATTAAATTAGTTTTCACATTCAGATTTCCAGTAAATTAAACTGAAAAGCTCCCTCTAGTTAAGACCATTATTAACAAGGTGTATACACTTGTGAAGCGTGCCGATACATTTCGGAGGTGTGGAGATCAATAGACAGGTGACTGTTTTCGTATAATCAAATCAAAATCCATCAAAGATTTAAGCCAAGGACAGGTAGGTCTATGCTCGATTGAACATAAATTACCTTCATTCCATAGTAAGTAGTGCAGTCTACAAAGCATTTTGATGGTGGACATGCCAGCTGAAAATTACGAAACAATTAAAATATACTTTCTGCAACAATCTGTTACTTTGTTCATGATTTAAGTAAGTATTATGGGAACGGTGTGGTGTGAAGTAATTTAAGTAATAAAGTTGTCTACCATCTAATCACTGTGTAAGGTTCACGGTAGGCTGAACAGTGACCCCGTAATTACAATAATGATAGGTACAAATTTATTATGCGAAATCAACATACCTTACACGTACAGCTGCCTTTTGGACACGATGAGCACTGGAAAATATGTAATTAATATTATGCTTAAAGTAAATGTTTCAGAGGGACTGCATCAAAATAATATGTACTGAGTAGTCAAATAAATCGGAGTTTTAATGAATAAAGCGGTCAACGTATTAGTTAAGAGGATTCTACTTACTGCAGTTGGGCAAGATGGTGGCTCAGTCTGAAAAGTATAATCATTCGTTTTACTAGGAGCGCCTGCTTACAAACATCATTTAGTAGATCACATTAGAGAGTTGATACACAATGACAAAGACTTACACATGGTGGATCGCAGGGTCCGCAATAGCCACAGAATGGGTCTGCACAGCAGTTGCGACATCCTCCACACTAAAATCATAATATTATAGATTTGTAATATTGGATAATATAAGTCGTAATGTAGGTTTGTAATATAGGAAGTTAGTACGTAAAAGTGTAGCATAGTAATTTGCTAGAAATAAGAAGATTGTTACCTTGAGCGAAGAGGGTAAATCAGTTTTGCTCTGAAAAAGAAAATAATTTATAATAGACAAACCACCAATAGGTTACCTACCACCAACGATGCCAATGTACATATATCAAAAACGTTGATTAACAAAAAAGTCATTTGGAATATTTTTATTACAATTTTTCTTGTTTTAGGACCAATTTTCGAGAAAACTCCTTTGTGGTGTTTGTTCTAAATCATTGAAATGGTTGTTTCCAACTACTTACTTACATAATGACCTGAAATAATGCTACATACCCTATGTCTGCAACAGTCCTTAGCACAGCAGACTTGCACGATAGCTGTTTGCGGAAACACTGGTTTTTCATCTTCTCTTCGCATCTTCTTTGAAGGCCTGGAGCCGACGATGGCAATGTTTGAGAGCCCAAACATGTTGTGCTCTCGGTCCAAACGTAAGATAGTGGAGAGGTACTTGTCACCGATGCTGGTGTGGGACAGTTTGTCATCAGACTCATGACTGCAGGTGCTTGTAGACGACATGTTGGGTGAAAGGGATGGAGAGCTGGAAAGATGTGTTGATTAGTAAACGTATTTAACTTCACGTAATCACGTGAATGCTTATACGGATTCAGTCATATACAAATACCTCAAGTAAGGGAATAAGAAATTTCATTTGACTTTTGTGAACAGTTTATTTGTAACTTAACGGCTATTGACTTGACTGTTTCAGTGTACGGAAATACGATACACACTTTTTTTTCTTTGAACGCATATTTATTTTACTAATGACAATATGTTTTAACTCCTCACAATGTAACTCTTTGGTCTAGTTTGATAGCAAACTAGACCAAAGAGTTACATTGCGAGTGAATACGCGAAAACTACGCATAGTAAAAATTGCAATTTATTAAAAGCAATAGCAGTTTTGAACTCAAAATGAATAGCGTCTTTCATAAAAAAAATACGTGGAAACATGAGCCTACCTTAGATATCTTCAGTAGTCCTTCGTCTTTCCCTCCTTACCTTAGCACCAGTCAGTGCGTTTACCTTTCTGCAACCACATCATGCTCTATGACTTTGATATAACACACATAAAACAGTATTGCAAAATCTTCTCACCTTGAGTTGGAAGAGCCTTCTTGTTCTTCTGTTAGCCACTTCATTTTAGTCAGCTTTAAGATATTGGGGTTTACTGTGTTGAAGTTGATGGCATCTTCATTTTCAGACGATTCACTGTGCTCACAAGATGTAGGCGTTTGCTAAAAAATATAATTTAGGTCAAATGTAACTTGATGAAAATTCGGGGTAGATTTGCGATACCGATGGTAGGTTTTTACGGCAAGTGTTGTCCTAAAGCAATTAACCTATTACTATGCTATCCTCCTGCTAAGCAGCAAATTCCATACCTAAAATAAACTCTGGATTGAAATTAATGGACAAAAGGAAAATGCTCACGTCTGCAGATGGACCAGTTCCTGTAAATTTTCTTCCCTCTATTACAGAATCATTTTTATGGCTTTCAATTAGTTCGTGTAGAGCTTTTGATCGTTCTATTTTAATGGGCACATCTTCTTGGTCAACCTTGAATATGTAAAAAAAATCGAATTGTTAAGGAAAAAACGCAACATTATCTTCAATGTGAGTGCTTTTATTTTCAGTAAACTTTAGTAATTCACAGACAGAAGAGACTGTTCCTTTTCACTTTACATGATTCCAGACACTAAAAACTTTTGTTTCTATTCTATTAGATATTTGGTTCGCAATTCAGCACCCTATATGACAATAGGCTCTATAAATCAAAAATCTATTTTAAGCATAATTAGGTACATAACACTAACTTCTTCGATGTCGCCATCTATGTACCGAAGTGAGGGTCGGTTCTGGTTGCTGGGGTTGACATCGTTCACCAAGCACACGTATGTGAAGAAGACGTTTTGGTCAGAAGCACTGCTTGCCAACTTCAGTTGCATCTTGTGACAGTCTTTGCTTGTTATGTCTTCTGTTTCTGCTATTATGGTAATTTAGCTGTTTGTTCTGGTTTTGGAGACTTCATCATAAATATTGTTTGTTTTTTTCTTTGGTATTGATGTTGGTTTGATCTTTTGACTACTTATTAGCTAAAATTTAGTTTCTTCACCTTTCTTATTCCATGATTTGATAAGTTGTATGATTGACGTCGGTTTGAAATGTGAATTTACTCAGTTTGCGGTTCTATCAGCTGCGTTGTCAAATTATTACAATGTCTAAAAAGTTTTCTGCTGTTTTTTTATCTGATGGTTTATGGGTGGTTTGGTGGATTGGTTGATTTATCGACCACGCTGAAAGTTCAGATGTAGAGAGAAAATCAAAGATTTTTACGATATCTAAGTATATTTGAGACAAAAGTAATTACAATAACTTCCATTCTCAGAAGCGTAAAGGAAGAATCAGTGGAAGTTTCAGATCATACAAATTATGATACCCGAATCTGCCTGTTAATTGTGGGAAAATTATTAATGAATGAAAGTTCTTGACCAACTATTCCATTTAATTTGGACATAATCACCGCAAAATGACCATTTATGGCCTCGTGACAATAGTCCACCGGCTGTCGAAATTCCTCGCTGTGTAATCGAGTTTCATTACCCCCATTATCAGATTAGGAAGCAATATTTTACGGGCAAACAATGGTCGTCATGGTAGAAGCGGGCCAGCGGCCTGTGACCTGCGTTTGTTGTTCCTATTATTAATTGCACGATGTAGCTTGCTTTTTAATAGAAGTTTTTTCCAACCTACTTCAAATAATATATATATATAGATAGGAGGTTTTTTAGTAGATTATGCCACAAGGGCTTAAAGAAGTGTATTATGTCCCGGGCGTGATATTGAACCCCGAGTATGAGGGATTCTACGGTTAACTCCCGAGCGGAGCGAGGGAGTTAAGGTTAGAATCCTGAATACGAGGGGTTCAAGACCGCCCAAGACAAATACACTTTTAAGCCCGCGATGCATACTCTACTTTTTATACTTTCTGCGAGGCAATCGAAATTAGTGGCTGAAAAAAGTAAGTGCTTAAATATTTATTTCAAATGAAAATAGGTAGGTAGGTAATTAAATATGAGAAATTAGGTATTTATCAAAAATTAAAAGTGATGTTAGAAACATATGACAGTTGTGCGAAGACATTGGAAAGATGAGTTACAATCTTTGGTACATTTATTTTATCAGCATAAGACTCAGGAGCTATTTGAGCGGTTGGCGCCTTTTTTCTTTCTCTGGCATCTATTTTGTTAGTGGCCAGTACGACATTCGAACTCAGAACTCATTGCACCTAAACATTTTTGACTACACGGTTGCATTCCAAATTCAAATCACTTTAATCCCTGGGGATTAATGAAATTCAGTACAACATTATGTCCCGGTTAGACCATAGGGCTATAATGACTTACTTTAGGACAGCTTTACATGACACATAATGTGGCATTGACGAGCAGGTAGTATAAAAAATTCTTTAGAGTCTTTCTTAAGGTTGTTCCCCGATTACCCAAAGAAGCCTCGACTGAACTAGAATTCTTTTGTTTGAAATATAACTCCTAGATTTTCCCATTGTCATAAGGGCAGAATCTGATGGGATCCTGGTAAAGTTTAAGGTTTAAAGTTTAAGGCAGTAGCAACCTTCTTCGAAACATTTTTCTTAGGAAAATATACATACATGGACAACTTTACACAGAAGCCTTCGTATTGCGTACTGTTTTAAATAATGCGAAAAAAGGATTACCAAAAACATTTTTTATCCTAACGAGAATGATCAGAAACAGAACGATATTCACAATTGCTGGATTCTGAGTAGCTATTTATTATATAATTAAGCTGTATAGATTGTTAAATCTTGCCCCAATCAAACACGTGCTTTTACGGTGATTCACCGACAGTAGTCGTCAACAATTTGTAGCATCGCTAATTTTCGTTACTGTTCTCTTCTGTACGGGTTGAGTTCATTGTCGAAGGTTCAGTTAGGTAGGATGTTATTTATGTGACAATCGTTATGTTATGCGTATACGTCATAGATTTGGTTTGGTTCGTTGATTGCATTGCTGGTTAGATAGCTCACAATAATGAAGTTGCAATCATAAGTATCATATTTTCACATGGCATAATCAAATTTCAACTGTGAAATTGCCCACGATAGATGCGTAAGCGCAGATTTTTTGAAATTTGCCAAAAATGTTACGAACGTCTGCACCTGCGTGGTCGAATCGCGCGCCATGTACCGTATCATTTTTGTTGTGGCCCGGCGCCGACGCAACATCCAACCACAATTTTAACTTTTAATTAAAATCGCCTCTAGCTTTTTGTACAATGGTGTTGATATAAAGTGAACTCTAAGTTTAGCTAGTAAGATTGGAAATGACGTGCACACGAGTTTTAGTGCTTTTGTGTTTGTGTTTTGAATGGACTGTTAATGCACAATTTGGAAGTAAGTGTAAAAACAAAATACCTAGTTCCTAAAATAAAATGGCACTAGTAGCTGAGCGATTAAAGTTTTGTCTGGGTATGTAGATGACAATGTAGCCATTGTAAATCAAAATAATTTTACCAGTTTATGTGTTGATAGACATTGAAACAGTAAAGCTTACAACTTACAGACCTAATTGCTGTTAAATTGGTCTGTAAGTTACGTTGTCAGAATCTTAATTGAATAAGCAGGTTCGAGTCCTGTCTGACCGAGTCACCTGTCTCCTGTGTCATCAAGTTCATTAAACTAGTATTCCCATTCTTTAATCAAATAATATTTTGAACTGTGGAAGTACCTCAAGGTGTAGTTTTACGGAAAAAAAACTCTTCCAAAAATAGTTCTTAGAAGCTTAAAACAGTCAGCAGTGGCGTGCAATGGAAAGGTAACTTGGAATCCGAAGGTTTCTTTTCCTCGCTAATGGTTTTCATCCCCGTCCGTGGGGATAACCTTCTATTTATTTAAAATAAGTGAAATAAATTCACGTTATCTGCCTGTGAAAAAAAAAAAGATTTCAATGACATTTGTCGTACCTATTCATCATGCACAGAAACGGAATATGCATCACGTTCCAATAATTGCAGATGACACAATGATGGTAGCCTCGATTATGAATAGTGCCATAACCATTAAGTTTCAAGGTCAAATGTAATACATCCCCACATATTTATGTTATGGTCTACATGAAATTGTAAAATATAGATTACATTGATAAATGTCAGTGTAATTTTCCCTTCCACTAATATTGTTGTTTGTAAAGTATCGGTCCTAATAGCACGCCTTGCAGAACACCCGTGTCTGTTTAGTGATTAAAACATGGTTGTAGGCATATTTAGTTAAAAAGCAAGAGAAAGACAGACATGACTACTTTTAAAGATATTTTTGATTTTATTATAGGTATGACGCTAAGCGTGGGGTTAGATGGAATGAACAACGAAAATGCAGATAGTGTGAAAGTAAGTTTAACTAGTTCTTTAATGAATGAATGTTGGTAACATTATCCCATCACTCATAATTGTACATAAATACGTTAATAGTCCTTAAACGGGACTCTGTTAGAGTCATATTTAGGTCAAAATGTCATTGTGGTACGGGTATTTTCGTTAAATCAGTAAATTGAAGTGTAATTGGTTCTATACTTTTCAGGGACCATGTCCAGCACAAACAGCATGTGTACCTCTTAGTTCTTGTCCTATGTTGGAAGATCTCTTTGACTTTTCATGCTTTTCTTCAGACAAGTAAGTAAGCTAATACTGTAATTTCTTTCTCTTTTTCCGTCAGATACATCAAACATTTATTCTTTTTGAAATAGTTACTGCATTTTTTTTAGCTTTGTTATTTTGTAAAGGTATTTTCACCGCCTGAACCAGCTGACCTGTGGACATGCCAATAACGAAGACTACATCTGCTGTCCATCCTGTGACTGTGGAAAGGTCTACCAGGAGGGCCAAGAGAAATGTGGCGTTAGCATGGTGAAAGGAGTAAATTATCAGGGTCTTGGAGCACACCCTTGGGTCGCCAGGATTGGATTCACACGTGAGTTTGTTGGTGTGATTAGGAATCTAGGGGTTGTCAATCAAATCCTGATTACTTGAGGTATGCCAGAATTGGATACAGTTACATTGAGGCTTTTGGGTTTTATTAAAAAACTAGGGGCCAAATAGGAAAAATATAACTTTGTTGAACAAAAATACAAGATTTTTTAGAATTTTTATACGTCTGGTATATGCCAGAGTTGATAACTTCAAAGTACCTACCAAAATTTATAAAGCTTTTAAGTGATAATTGAACAAAGATTAGCCAAAGTTGTAAATGAACAGTCAGCATGTTTCCTAACAATTTCAATTCTTGTGTATTTCAGATAAAGAATCCGGCAACGTACGATTTGCTTGCAGTGGTTCCGTTATAGGAAAGAAAGTGGTACTGACCGCCGCCCACTGCGCTCTTGCAAAACCAGAAGGATACAAATTGTAAGCAAAAAACATGTATTTTCCTACTCACACATTATCTTAGAGTGTCTTAGACCAATTAGGTACAGAGGCCCACATAAACCTTTACAAAACCATTGCAAAATGAGTCTTACGTCAGCAGCATAAGGTGCCCCTATGTAAAAATTGATGTGAGCGCCTCTGTACTTGGTAGGTACCTGAACAAAAAAATGTATCTTTGCAGGTCAACTGTAGTGGTAGGTGAATGGGATACTACCAGAAGCCCTGACTGCAACGACTACTTCTGTGCTCCCCCCACCCAGGCTATAAAAGTGGCTTCAGTGGTCGTGCACCCTGGCTATGAGCAGAAAATTTTTCGCCACGACATTGCGCTCATCGTGCTCAAGGACGAAATCAAGTACTCAGGTAAACAATTTAATTAGAATAGATGTTGTGTGCGAAGTCCCCACATGGTGGACCAATGACCTGGCAGTTTGCGGGAAGTAGTTAAATGCAGACGGCCCAAAGCCACTAGTTGTGATGTTCTGTGGGTAATCCTTTGACCAGCTCTGGACTCTTAGAACAACCTCTAAGAGTCCTTGATGCTGATGATGATTTTGAAAAAAGTGAGTTGGGGAAGATCTTTTTTATGCTGTATCCTCTTGATAAAATGAATACTAGTTTCTCTGCGTAGAATAACATCATCTGTGTCCTTAGCCTACTCATGATTATTGTAGGCATACCGGGAACCATAAAGAGATGGTCCAAAAATGGTGTTAATTCGTGGACACCTAAGTACTTACGAAGGTAGAAAGACCAGGAAATTTAGGTCAACGTCACCCCAAACAAAAGTCCGGAAATGTCAGCAAACCTTTGAGCAACTTTGTTTTGTTGCCACCACAATTCCGGCATCACTCTTGTTTCCGTCGTTTTCTATGTGCCCTTGGCAGTCAGCTGTCATTTGATATTCATCGCGATAATGGTAATCGTGCAATGATTTGCCTTCAGTAATAAAAGCGTAAAATAATTAGGTTGTCCTAACATGAGCGCATTCAGCTGGTATTCTCTTAATTTGCCCTGGTTGTTTCTGATTCAAAAAATGTTCTAAAAATGATTAATAAAAAATACATCTACAAGAAATATACCTAGCAATGAACACAATTCAAGGAGGAGGCAGGAGAAGTGACACTAAGAATGTTATAATATAAATTACGACAATCCATATATTTTAAGGAATTCCAAAATTTACAAAACGGTTTAGCTATTCTCAACTTTTAGCGAGACAAAGATTTTTTTTTATTTATAGAAAAAATATTTTAATATTGATGTTACGCAACCTCACAATTGAACATTGGTCCATCAATGTCTAGTAGTTGGCATTTGGAATAAAAATAATTAAATATTTTAATTTATTATCAATGAAACTACTTTTGTTTTCAGTCACGGCGGCACCGGTGTGTCTGAACGATAAGCCTGAGGTGGTTTTAAATGAACGCGCTTCTCTCGTTGGATGGGGGAAACTTTCTGGCCAGAACAATGTGGTGAGATAACAATGCATAAAAAAACTCTCTCTAACCTCGGGAATACGTACAAATTATGTACGTACGGGAAAACTAATAAATGCTGACGATGGGAAATCATTATCTTACAATGTCAAATTAGAAACTGCAGTGCTCAGAACTGTGTTGTTCCAGGTCGCCTTAAAACCAGGAAGCTTTTAAACTAAAATAATTGAAATAGATTCAAGAACTCAGATTTAGAGTTCTAAATGATGTATTTTTCAAGGAATCCACTATTCAACATTTGTCGTTGGACATTATCCTTGGATGTTGATTAACCAATACAAACAGTCATGTTCACGCACACAAATGTTTGTACTGACTTCTATAGTCCGTTCGCGTTAAGAATGCAGTAATTTCATACTTTGTCCTTCGATCTAGCACGCACCATAACTAATCAAATCGTTCCTAATTAGAAAGTCAAGTCCCCTGTCCCCCCAGTCTGGTCACTGTGACCAGTGAACGCATACTTTCGAACGAAAAAGGTTGTGGATCTGAGTTTTTTTGTGTGCAACAGACATGAATTTAAAAATCACCGCATTCTTAACGCGAGCGGACTATAGTGTAGTAGTTATTTTCTTAAAATCGTTTGTCAAAAAGCTTTGAAAATAAATGATCGATGAATCGTGTTATTGTTCGCTCTTCAGGTAAGCCGCCAACAGCTGCTAGAAGTACCCTTGGTATCCTTGGAGACCTGTGAGCGCATATTTGGAGAGTCGGTTCCAGTCCACGAGGGGCAGCTGTGTGCGGGGGGCGAGGAGGGGAGGGACGCCTGTTCAGGCTTTGGAGGGGCACCTCTGCTGCTTGTGAGGAATGGCCACTATGTGCAGGTAGGTTTTATCATTTTTAAGCTCTACATAAGAGATCGCTGGCAAGATGTAGGGGAAGCCTTTGCCCAGCAGTAAGTTAAAAAAAAGCTCTACATACAGGTTACCTTGCTGCACCAGATGTTTGGCCATTGGAAGCCCACTGCTGGGCGAAGGCACACCTTCCCGTCTTCTATGCATGCCTGTCTTGAGTCTTTCCAGTCCAGTTATATACATTAGCGTCGTCCACTTATGATTACTTAGGTTCCGTCAAAAGTTGCCATCCTGAAAAGTGTTTTACTGCGTGTTTTAGAAAGTGCCTTTTACAAGTAAGTTTAGGAATGAATCATTAACAGTAATTGATGTCTCCATATGTGGCCGTAAATATCCTGGGAAGGAAACATCAGAAACAACTATAAATCGTGAATAGAATTTTGAACCTAGAAATGTTAATTTTGAACATTTCTCATTTACTTAATCATTTAAAAATAGGTACACAGACAGATTATTTTAATTTTTTCAGGTTGGCATAGTCTCATTCGGCTCAGAAAACTGTGGCAGCGAAGGGGTACCCAGCGTGTACACGAACATTGCCCATTATCACCAGTGGATAGTCGACAACTCTATATCATGATTTAGTTAACGTACCCCCAGTAGTTAAGTAGTAACCCGCATCTAAATATTCATTTACAAAACGAAAATAAATCCACCAGCTATAGTACGATTTAAACTAAATAGCAGCGCGGAAGTTAGCTGCGAGCGCCGAGTGCGCAAGATTGACCTCGACTCGTGCGATGTTCACAGCCGCCATTAAGTTTGAATCGTACTAGGTATAAGAAAAGGCGAATGAATCGTGTACCATAGGGACGGTCAAAAGTACAGAAAGGAACAACTTTATCGAGACGAAAACCTATTACCAATAAACTCCACTATTCAGTAGGTACCGTTTTTAAGAAGAGTACAACAACACAATTTTTTTGCTATTAAAATAATAAAAAACAGTTTTAAAATTATATGGCCAAGCTGTAACCTAGTATTTATTGTAATATTACGTCAAATAAAAAAAGCTCAGTATTAAATGTATTTTTATTGTCCTGTATCAAAATAGTACGTATCTCATGGCCATAGAGTTGTAATGGTTCGCGCAGTGCGGCGTCTCCTTCAGGATCGAGCACAGCGTGCCGATCAGGTCCACTTGGGATGAGTCTTGGATTTGCTGGTTGAAGATCTGTAAGAGTAATGTTGAGTTTTAGGCTGCGTTTCCACCAGAGATGCGTTGCGAGGGATATGTTTTTAAGAACCAGTGGAATCTCTGCATTTACCTAGCTTCGCTCAACTCTATTGGTCCTTAAAACACAATATCCCTCGCAACGCGTTGCTGGTGGAAACGCAGCCTTACTGTAATGCGAGCTATGGCCTAGAAAGGATCTATAGAATAAGTACCACATCTGGAACTGGTGTTACTAATTTAGGCAAAAAAACAGCTAAACTCATGTGGCCATCTTCCGGAACGAGTCTGGAAAGGTGGGCCAGGATCGTCCCGGAATGGCTACGTGGGAACGGATACCGTCAAAGAAGGTGGCCTAAAATAAAAAGGATGGCGATACGATCTAGATAAATACCACTACTAGTGGCAGACTTTAGTTCAACATAGAGATCGCCGGAGTGTAAATAGAGGAGGCTTTTTAACTGGAGGTATTTGCCCAGCGACAGAGTCGTATGTCGTCAGAAGTGTCCCTAAAATGTACAAGCAAGTGAATTACTATATTAACTCTGTAGTGACAAGATAGCGTTTCTAAAATACTTCAGACATATAATATGTCCACGGTGTAGTATGTACGCACATATAATTTTGATGCTGTTTGCCATGACACACCTCAGCCATGAGGTGGTCATGGCTGAGGTTTGGCCTGTGTCCAGAAATAGGTCGTTAAAGGGCTATTAGTTTCTGCAATGCTTAACGTACCCCATCCACTGTGACAGTGGGCACGAACTTCGGCCGCACCAGCCTGGTTAGGTACTCGGCATCCAGCTGCAGTTCTGTCCCCCTTCCCGAGGTGAGACACTCGTTCACCGCCATCGGTGACACGTTCGCTCTCTGCACGCACTGCAAGTAACATAATTATACAGCTAACGAGTGTTTTTTTTGTTCATAGAGAAATAAATTAGAGCAAAAGGTATACTTTTCCTCGTTAAGTATATAAAAATACGTCGATAACGCCAAGAATGTAAGAGGTAAAATAGTTTTTTAAAGGAAAAAACGTTTAAGCATTTTTTTATCTAGGTCAATGCCATAGACAATTTCAATGCAAATTGTTGAGAATGGTTAACCCGACTACGACAGTGCAAAAAAGGAAGGGTTATGATTATGACCTGTATGTGTGTAGGTATGAAGAAGTTCATCTGCTACCTACTGGCACTGGGTACCAACTCACCGACAAGTCTCCCCTAGACCCGGCGAAGGTTTCAAACTCGCAAGGCACGTACTCCACCCGCTCCGGTCCGGTCCTGCATGAGGTCCAGGGCATAGCTTTGCACGATGTTGCCAAGGTATTTGGACTGTACCTACGACCTTCTTGCGCTCTATGCAGGGAAGGCCCCTCCCTACTAGTCAACTACTCATCCATAAGTCTGCCCTAGATCCATTTGGAGTTTGTCCGGACCTGAATCCGGATCAGAGCATAGCTCTGCACGATGCTGCCCAGACTCTCGGGCTGTACCTACGACCTTCTGCGCTATAGGCAGGGAGGGGCCAGTCAACTACTCACCGACAAGTCTCCCCTAGCTCCGGCAAAGGTTTCAAACTCGCAAGCCACGTACTCCACCCGCTCGGCGTCCGTCCGGTCCTGCATGAGGTCCAAGGCACAGCTCTGCACAATGTTGCCCAGACTCTCGGGCTGTACCTACGACCTTCTGCGCTATAGGCAGGGAGGGGCCAGTTAACTACTCACCGATAAGTCTTCCCTAGATCCTTTCGTCGTTTGTCCGGACCTTAATCCGGATCAGGGCACAGCTCTGCGCGATGTTGCTCAGGCACTTGGACTGTACCTACGACTTTCAGTGCTATAAGCTTGAAGGGCCAGTTACCAACTCACCGATAAATCTCCCCAAGACCTGTTCGGCGTTTGTTCGGACCTGAATCCGGACCAGGGCACAACTCTGTATGATGTTGCCCAAGCATGCGGATGGTACCTACGACCTTCTGCGCTATAGGCAGGGAGGAGCCAGTTACCAACTCACCGACAAGTCTCCCCTAGATCCGGCGAAGGTTTCAAACTCGCAAGCCACGTACTCCACCCGCTCGGCGTCCGTCCGGTCCTGCATGAGGTCCAGGGCACAGCTCCGCACTATGTTGCCCAGGCTCCCGGACTATACCTACGACCTTCTGCGCTAAAGGCAGGTAGGAGCCAGTCAACCCCTCACTGATAAGTCACCCCAAGACCCGCTCGGCGTCCGTCCGGTCCTGCATGAGGTCCAGAGCACAGCTCTGCAAGTTGTTGCCCAGGCACTCGGACTGCACCTACGACCATGCGCTATAGGCAGGAAGGGGCCAGTTACCAACTTATTGGTAAGTCTCCCTTACCGATAAATCTCCCCAAGTCCTGTTCGGCGTTTGTTCGGACCTGAATCCGGACCAGGGCACAACTCTGCACGATGTTGCTTAGGCACTCGGACTATACCTACGACCTTCTGCGCTATAGGCAGGGAGGAACAGTTATCAACTCACCGACAAGTCTCCCCTAGCTACGGCGAAGTTTTCAAACTGGGCACAGCTCTGCACAATGTTGCATAGGCACTTGGGCTGTATCTGCGACCTTTTACGCTATAGGCAGGGAGGGGCAAGTTACGAACTCACCGACAAGTCTCCCCTAGATCCGGCGAAGGTTTCAAACTCGCAAGCCACGTACTCCACCCGCTCGGCGTCCGTCCGGTCCTGCATGAGGTCCAGAGCACAGCTCTGCACGATGTTGCCCAGGCACTCGGACTGTACCTACGACCTTCTGCGCTATAGGCAGGGAAGGGTCAGTCAACTACTCACCGATAAGTCTCCCCTAGATCCATTCGGTGTTTGTCCGGACCTGAACTCGGATCAGGATACAGCCTTGCACGATGCTGCCCAGGCTCTCGGGCTGTACCCACAACCTTCAGCGCCAGGAAGGACCACTTGCCTACTTACCGACAAGTCTCCCCTAGACCCGGCGAAGGTTTCAAACTCGCAAGCCACGTACTCCACTCGCTCGGCGTCCGTCCGGTCCTGCATGAGGTCCAGAGCACAGCTCTGCACGATGTTGCCCAGGCACTCGGACTGTACCTACGACCTTCTGCGCTATAGGCAGGGAAGGGTCAGTCAACTACTCACCGATAAGTCTCCCCTAGATCCATTCGGTGTTTGTCCGGACCTGAACTCGGATCAGGATACAGCCTTGCACGATGCTGCCCAGGCTCTCGGGCTGTACCCACAACCTTCAGCGCCAGGAAGGACCACTTGCCTACTTACCGACAAGTCTCCCCTAGACCCGGCGAAGGTTTCAAACTCGCAAGCCACGTACTCCACTCGCTCGGCGTCCGTCCGGTCCTGCATGAGGTCCAGGGCACAGCTCTGCACAATGTTGCCCAGGCACTCGGACGGGCCGTGCTGGCATTCGAAGCCGCCGTAGCCCTGGTTTATGCTCTGGAAACAAGAATATACGTTTCAAAGTTAAATATTTACTAAAGGAGATTGCCCGATACACTTTTGTCCCATCACGTTGTTTTTTTCTAGGTCACATGATGTTCAACTACACAAATATTTTCATGATAGTCGGATGTAGAATTGATAATTGCGACATAACGTTTTCAATAAAAAAAGGTATATCCGCTTCTCAAACCTAAAAACAGCAATTTTTTGTAGTATTGGCTTAGTGAATAACAAGATTCAGCTCCAATGGACGCTTTAAACTAACAACAGCCTGGTCTCAATAATATTAATTTACTCGTACTTATCGACTTACCTTCGCCTTGCCAAAAGGCACGAGCCGTAGTAGAATGTGTTCAGGGAGCAGCATCACCGCTGTCCTCAGCTGCTCGAGTACGAAGGCCTTGCTGTCTGGACATTTGCTTTCGTAGTACACTGACACAAACAGCTGAAACCAATGATATTATGATAAAAAAGACGTGGATAGGTTACTTGTGCTAAAAATATGGCACCCGGAATCAGAACTTCAAACTTCGAGCATTGACAGTTTGAGATGACACTGCCACAGTATAAACCATACAGTAGGCTATCTAAGGCCGCCCGCCGAGTTATTAGCCAAGCGTGCACACAGACACGCGACACAGCCCGTCCGTACTGCCGCCTGCCTATGCCTTCCTATTTTATGCTAGCGTGTGCGTGAAATCGCATCGCGACACGGCGCGCGACGCTCACGCACACATTCAAACCGAGAGTGGCACGTTTGTATTTAGATGTTCTACTGTATGGTTTATACTGTGACACTGCGCAACATGTATCTGTCTCGTCTGCGCTCTATTGAATAACCATACTATCTTGTTCACACGGTCAAATTATAAGTGCGTACTCCAGGGGTCAATTTTCGACTTCTCATCAGTACTGAAATAACGTATCTACCTATTCTAAATATCATTGGCTGAAACATACTGCCAAGGTTTGTGGCACTTGGGTGGCAGATCCGGTAAAAATCATGGGGATCCCTGCTAAGGGATTCGGGACCAAGTGGTAAAGAGAGAGAGAGAAAGTTTATGACATCTCATTTATCTTGTTTGATAACGACCGAAATTGACGAATTAGGAACCGAAACTAGCACAGTGCAAAATGTATGCTGTAAAGCCCTCTAAATTAATTTTACAATATTAAAATTAAGTATTGCCTGTGAAATTAGGCATTTCCTGAGCCCAATCAAAAGTATTTTAGCACTATACCATATCTAGAAACTTTGTTGATGTTTACATAGAAATAATTTATTTATTTAACACAATTAAACGGGCTTAACCCAGTAAATACACACATCAAAACTGTCTAGGGATATCATAGGGATTTCATTTTACAAATATTTCATAAAGTTAAGTTTGTTTACAAGTTGAGCATTATCTTAGAATAACGCGAGGATAGAGGTATAAGATAAAGGTTAAGAATATTACAAAAAAAAACCTTTGATTTTGCTAAAATTTTGACACCTTTTAAAAGAAAAATCTGTCTTTTTTTAACGTCCTTACGATTGTACAATAATGCTACTACAATAAATTTCTTTAAGCAATCTGAAAGGGCAGATATAGCAGTTTCCGTGTTCTAAAAATTTCTACGTTGGTATCAATATTTTAATTTTTACAGCCTCCCAAATAGCTATACTTTGTATGAAAATGCTTGAGATATCCCTAGACACTTTTGATGTGTGTATGTAGTTTAATTATTAGCAATTACAATGATTCCTCAACATATTTCAAAATAGTTTATTATGTTGCTGTCAAAGTTGACAGAATGAAAGAGTATGTAGAGATAATTTTGACGCTGCCTGTACTTAATACTCGAATGTGTTATAGGTATTTTTTGCAAATGAATAAATTGATTAACGCTTCGGTTGTCGCGTTTACATAATATAGGATTTGAAGGTCGAACAGTGTTATTAGAATTGTTCGTAACATAATAAAGCTAGAATTCTTTGGATTGGTTAACTTTGTTATGAATAAGTAGCATTCAAGCTACATTTTAGTAATCGTCTAAGCTGAAATGACGCGCCCCGCTACCGCATCTACGCATAGAAGAGTGCTTGCTTGTTTGCGTAGATGCAGTGGTGGGTCATTTGAGTTTAGACGATCTCTAGTACTTTGAGTAGTCGACGCAAATGTAGCTTGGCGGTCCTTATGTTTACTAAATGTTATCTCGTCTCATACATGTCTGAGGCGAGGCCAGCATCTCTCAAAAGTAGTCCAGTGAAAGTTGTCCCGAAGTGTCCCACATATTTTACTATATCAACATAACAATACTTGTGGAGTGGCCACCGAGGTCCTGCAGCCTAATGCCATGCTCTTGTGTTAAAGGTCATCACGAACTATATGTAGCGGGTGTGGCAGAACAGAAAATGTGTATTCAAACACCAAAGGACATTGTTGCATCAGACCTATAGCCACATGCGCAAAATGCATGCATTAAAATCAATTAAAAACGAATTTCTTCATTTTCTACCAGATAACACACGCTTTAAATATTTATTTCGGATGGAGTCAAAGGAAGTGGTCCCCTTAATTTGTGAGTTGAAATCCACATTATCGTGAGCGGGCCACATAGGTAGCCCGAAATCAGTATTTTTGCTCTCTTTCTCATGGCAATCTGCCTTTGTACAAAAGGCTCTTAAAGAGTTCCGAGGGTGGATTGTGTACTTCCATGGTAACTTATTATTTATTTTCCCATTTTATGTTACGTCATTCAGTCAATCTCAACTGGAAAAATCTAGGGGTCAACTATTCATAAAAATTTAAACAGCGCTTCAACAACACGTTAACTTTTGTATCGCTTGGTCTCCTTAATTCTTGTTTGGCTTAACCTGTGCTTTAGCGTTGCGTTCGTGTTCATGAATAAAGAGGGTGTGTGTTTTACTGAGGTTTTTATTTCTAACGCTGCAAATATTTTATTTATCAAGTAAACACGTGCTAACTACAAGGTAATTGTGTGTTCCCGCCGCTAAACAAACGTTTTGGTCGCTTTGCCACGGTCATTACCGAGAAGAATAAAAATATGCTATGTTATTTTATATTTAGTTGCTTTTGGTGTTTCCGGGTGGACAAACTTTGAATACCCAACATAACAGTTTAGTGAGCTATTTATTTTAAAATCGGCCAAGTGCATGTCAAGCCACGTGCCTTATTTGCCTTCAATATTTAATATTTAAATAAAATAAATCTATTTGCCTTCCATATTCATTGCAATAAATAACTTCACCTAAGAAAATTTCAATGGATTTTTTACGGTATTTTCCTTTTTAACAAGTACTTACATTTTATTACTGGTAAAACCTACATAGCTGTTTTAATTTTCCTAATAACTTCGGTCTTTATCATTCGTGTACCTTCCCAAAAATAACCGTTCAGGAGGCATGGGATACTTATGAGCTCTAATAAAAGCTCAAAGGTTTTCACACCCTCGCAGTATTTTCAAACGATCAACATTAAGCTGGGGTGACATTCCGGCTAACATCACTTTACATCTCGGTGCTTCACGCTAGCTTAACACATCAATACGCTTCACTTTGAATGAATATTTTTTTATCCTTTTGTATGTGAGTAATTTAAAAAAGTTGTTTGGCTTAGATCTTTCCTCTCAAACGATCACAGCCGCAAAGAAACTTACTTTCAAAGATTAACCACGAGCGAAGAGAGATTTGGCGCCAACCGGTATTGCATAGCTGATTAGACTATTATTTTACTTGATCATCACCCATCAAAAGAACCATTTTTGCTTTAAATAACCATTTAAGAGAGACGCGAATCATTGTCACTATGAGAAAATAAAAAGGTTGTTGACGATACAATCCATGTGAACTTGACATTGCTAAATGCCAACAAAGCTAATTAGTTAATGAAAGAACATTGATTGAGTAAGGCATTCAGTTCGCTTTCTTTTTCCCATTACTTAATGATCTCATAACTTTAATCAGCTTATACTGTTTTTGTCATCTTCTCTGAATCATAATAGAAAATTATTGAAAAAAAAAAAAAAAAATATTGATCTCTGAATTCACTTATACTCGGATTTTTAATTCTAGTCAGTGAAATGACATTTTCAGTGTGGCAGGTTTTCAGTCCCAAATAAATAGTGATGTGGTAAATCGAGTTTTTACAATTAAAAGTTAGTCGACATTACAGCCTGGCAAAAAAGTCGTAGTGAATGACCACGTCCCACTTCCATATGTCATTACTGGCAACACACACTGGTCAGACTTTCGTTTTGAGACATAGAGGTATTTCGGTAAACTGTATTTAGTAAATAGATTTTCAGTTTCAAAATGTTTTGTTTCTGTATTATATTATTTACAGGTAAGAATTTCGTTTATTAACAGGTCATACAACTGGAAAAGTTTGGTAGGATACAACAGTAGAATCTTCCATACAAGTGTTTTCTAAAGGTTTGACTACAGGCCTAAAGGGCGAAGTCAGCGAAATGACAACTTCAACAGTGACTGATACAAAAAAGGGTGACCCGCTACAATAGTGACGTTCGGCAATCACTAGACTTCAGTCATGATTTATTTTATGAGGTATCAAAGCCTTTTTTAAATAATTGTAAATATTTAATAGGTACAAAACGAATTAAATAATACGATTTAAGAAATATGGGCCCTACCTCCATATTAAAACTTCTCACTAAAAATTTATAACCATAGCTGGAAAAAAAATGTTCAAAGAGGTTCAGGGGAATTAACACTTGAAAGTCAGCAAAATACAAGTAATTATATACGTTTTTATTCGTTACGGTTGCTATTAATTCCGACTCCGATTCTGAATTCATCTCTTCATGATAGTCCATACTATTATTATTCGATTCAAGAATAAGTAAACCGGAATCTACAAAACCTTCACTGCCTAAATATGAAATTATAAGGCGTCGTCCTTTGCTGGTTGGGTCCTTTAGGCCTGTAGTCACACCTTTCGAAAACACTTGTATGGAAGATTCTACTGTTGTATCCTCCCAAACTTTTCCAGTTGTATGACCTGTTAATAAACGAAATTCTTACCTGTAAATAATAGGTATAATACAGAAACAAAACATTTTGAAACTGAAAATCTATTTACTAAATACAGTTTACCGAAATACCTCTATGTCTCAAAATGAAAGTCTGACCAGTGTGTGTTGCCAATAA